>JAAONU010000003.1:1431293-2862587 GCA_012932295.1 Cyclina sinensis | reverse complement strand
ATGATCTTAACAGTTCTTTTCTTTGAATTCCCTTTGCTAAAACATAATTGCAGACAAAAAGAAGAAAGTATAAAAATCTGATATGAAATCGCCAACATCATAAATTTTGTTGAACAGTCAAATTTTTTCTTAATTTTCTATTTGTTTTATCTTTTAGTTCAGTTAAAGTACGAGTTTATTATAATTATCATGTTTCGAAGTCATTTCTCTTTTGCTTTTACCAACTTCTTTTTTATAAACAGTAACATTGAAATACACCGCAATCAATGGCTTATGGAAAGGTAATAAGCGGCGATCAGGCACGATTGTTAAACGGTATGACTATTTATCTAAGCATCGGTTTTCCTCCCATACGATCGACGCCTCATGAAAGGTTGAGTTATTTTAGATATTAGACATAGAAAGCATGCTGTTCCAGAGACACTCCTTGTTCTTTTCCATGCTTACCGTATAGCACTGACACAAAAGACCTCTGTTAACGTCCAATCCAAAAGACTGATAGTAGAGGTAGGTATCGACCTCTCGAAATTGACTGTACAAATTCAGAACATTACCACTGGACCACTACTGCTTTGTTCTCTAAAATAAACAGCCAATCTGTCAAATTGAATTTATTTATCGTCAGTACCGGTTGCCCATATGACCGACGCCTTCTGCAGAGTTTTATTTAGAATAGGGCAAGATTAAGAAAGCATCCCATTGCAGAGACACTCCTGTTTCTTTTCCATGCTCAGTGAAAAGCACCAACACATGGGACCTCGGTTTAATGTTTCATCTGAAAGACATTTAATAATGTTAATGGAGGACCGGGGGACTGAATACGCGACCCTTGGATTTCCAGTCCAGTGCGTTACCACTGGACCACTGATCCAATCCTAAAAAATGAACTGCATCTTTGTTTTGACTCGGCACATTCCAAAATTTCATATTATTGCGACCAAATACCAGAGAGCAGACAAAATTATCATTATTTTATTTCTCCTAACATTGAGCCATTAGAATAAAATGTACTGTCTTTCTACTTAATTTCCTTAATTTTATCATCAGTACCGGTTTACCACCAATACCACCATCGCCCCCTGAAAGGTTTAGTTATTTTACATAGTTGAGGATATTGCAATATATAGAAAGCACCCTGTTCCAGAGTCACCTCTGGTTTTTTTCCATGCTCACTGCATAGCACTGATCCATAGGACCTCTGTGTAACATCTCATCCGAAAGACATATGTGTAGTATAGCTAGTGGAAGAGCGGGATCAAACTTTTGAGGTCTGGAGTACAAATCCAGAACGTTACTACTGAACCACTGCTGTTTTGTCCTACAAAATGAACTGTATATTTTAAATATCTTTTTATACACAGATAATGAGGGAGGAGATTGAGAAAGAAGCGCTACGAACAAGTAAACAACGATTGTTAATATTTGCCGCCGTCGAAGAGGAAACCATTGTAAAGTCTTAAAACATCACTGAAATCTCAATACAACTACTTTATTTTTCTTTCTTTTTTCAAAAACAAAACAAAAAAGAAACAAAGATACAGTTTAAATAAGTTACATTCTTTTGTGAAAACAATTTTTACATATTAATATTGAATAAGTATGTGAACGGACAAATAACATTTCTGTATATCTACGTACGTGCGTACACAATCCAGCATAATATACGTATATAATCTAGTGTTGTAAACTCGAACTGAAATGAAAATCAATTATCGAATCTAATCAGGAAAAGCATTTCAATTTATTATCGGAAAATAATCGGAATAATATAAACATAGGGAACTCGATACTCTTTCAGAAGTGTTGTGCACTTTCACCTTAATGGGACAGTATCATCATATACTGTTCGAATGCATGATAAATCAAATTGAATAGTACTGAATTATATTTTTATCCAATTATTTAGTGTATTTATAATACCAAATGTACATCTGTTTATACGAATTTCTACAAAGAGTAACTTCCCTTGCCACCTGGTAACATCGATTTTTTTGGAAAAAAAATCGAACGTTACCAACATAACACGGTCGCAAACGATTATTCAATTTAAATCGATTATCACTAATATAATCAGGTATACACAAATGATTACATAGATAAAAACGGTATAGGATGACTTCGATAAGAATGACCGATAAAAATGGAATTTGATTGGTTTAGAGACTCTCTTTCACTCAAAAAAGTTCTCCTATTAAATATTAAGTCTAAATTTTGACACTTGTGACCTGCTTTCGCTTTGTTGGAACGTATGATCTTTTACATAGATACTTTTAAACAATTATTCTTAGAAAGCGTAGGTCAACGTTTCGTCTATATGGTGAATATTCAATGAAATTAAAGTCAAAACCTGTATAACAGTTAGTTAATTTGCGTTGTAGACAATTACCATTGGTCTGTGAGAAACTTGATATTTTGTGTTTTCAGAGTTGTAGATTATATTCAAATAATGGCATACGATTGGGCCTTGCAGTGATATCACCAGCTTTTCGGCACCATTTTATTCCCGCAAGTCGAACCCACAGTTTAATCAGCAACTAAGCCAAGAAAGCTTTCAGTTTTAAGCTCTTTCTGCATATCTTTAGAAATAAAACGATATCTCAAGCTTGTCTTTTTCAATTTACACAATAAATACAGGTTTGGTTATTTTATTAAAGCAAGCCAATCCATGATATGTTTCTGTTTTGTCTAGGCATTAAGTGATGTCATGAATTGATGGATATGAAACAGTATGGTAAGATTAAGCGATATTTAAAAATTAATGTCTTCTTTCAGTCTTGGGCCGTAGACAGCTGGATATCCGGTGGTGTACCACACAGGAAGCTGATCCTTGGCTTGCCTGGTTCCGCAACTACGTTCACTGTGCCAAATAGAACTGCAACTGCTGTTGTTTCTCCTGTGTTAGGTCCTGTGAGAGCGGGACCATACTTAGGCCGTAAAGGCCACGTCACTTATTATCGTGTATTTATTTTACATGCACTTTGATACAGATAAAATTGTTCATTTTTTTTTTTCATGCTCATTTTTTTTACATCTGTCAATAAAATTAATACAGTGTTACAACTAATTAGTGCGAGAAGTTCGTTAAGATATGTTTGACCTCGAGCTCCAAATCCTAGAAATTAAAATGTTAAGAATTTTTTACTTAAAAACAGAAAATTTTAAATCTGAAAATAGCATTTATCTTCTGCAGCATTAAAAGAATGGCTTTCAATGTACCGTTGTAGTTTTGCGATAGTGATATTAAAGGTTTATAAATGCAATTCAATGAAGAAAAATGTGAAAAAGACATTTCTCACAAGTTTTCACAAGTCTGACTTATAGTTTCCGTCTATTTCAAAGATAAAGCTCAAGTATGATTAAAACAAACCTACAATTTTCAGTACACCACCTATCACGTCCATTGTTTATGTTGTCTAGGTGTGCGAGATGATAAGAAAAGGGGCCATACGTCGATAGGACGATGAACAGAAGATGGGCTCCGCTTTCATGGAGAATCAGTGGGCGGGGTACGGTCACCTTTTTGAAAGTCATGAAGGGAAATGGTATTTCTGATTTTAATTGTATTCTGTTTATAGTTATATACCTGTATCTCCACCAGTTCACAAAATTTCGCTTCATAATTCCACGAAAAAAGGTAGATCTGCCTGTATATCTATATCTCCATTGTTTCTTCAAATGCTAGTATTTTTTTGCAAAACATCTAAAACAAATATTTCTGAATGATTCTATCTAGATTTAATTTAATGTCAGTCAAATTGTCATACACTAAACAAATACATTCTTTAGCTAGAACTAGTTCTGTTTTCAATTAAAGTCTGCCCGTCAGTAGGCTTCCAGATTTAACTTCCATCTGCCGGAAAAAGACAAAACATATCCAAAAAAGCTAGACTTCTACTTTATCAGCTCAAAATTCTAATATAGAATCTTATCTTTCAATATTTCAGGTACAGTTTGCATACAGCCGAAATATCGCTGGTGTCATGTTTTGGTCGATGGATTAAGACGATTTTCTTTGTCATTATAGCAATGCTGGGGAATTTCCTCTTTTAACTGCCATTTACAACACGATCAAAGAAATGGCACAAAAACTAATGATGTAGTCAGTGACGTCACAACGAGCACTATGCATTCGACAACACCGATAGATTTTTGCCTTCATCATAAAACAAATAAAAACGGCATAAACTTTTTCAAATATAACCAAATGGTTCTGTCTCCATTTCATTCAGTTTTTGCACGCTTCTGATTTGCAATTTCCTTTTCCACAGTGTGTATTAAGAAGTTATACAATTGATGAAAACAACTAAACTGGATCTGCCTTTAAATATAGATCTATAAAATAAGTTTAGTAATCATACAACCACGGAATACCTTGATTGTATGTCAAAAAAAGATGTAGCCGTTTGTTAATTATGATTGTCAGTGATCTGTTGCTATGGAAATCTAGTTCTAGGCCTAAAGAAACTCAAAGTAAGAAAATGTACACAAGGCCATTTTCTAGTCCTGCCACGGATCTTCGAAATATATTTATTAAAATGATGTTACAACTAATATTATTATTTTTTCATCTTTTATTCTTTAGTTTTACCTACTCACCAATGAAAAATGTAGACGTTATATAATCTATTTCTTTAGCTACAATGTCATTAGCATTGATCAACTGCCAAATAATGCTGTACTTGATATTTACTTTGTAACGACAGCAGTTCTATACACATCCTTTATCATCAAATTGTTACTTAAATTCATAAACATGTAGTTCGTTTCCAAAAGTGACAAGTAGTTTTGAATTCTTTCTGTCAAAACAAACTGCTTGTGGATACTTTTTGTCGTTTGAAGCAGAGACAACTTCTCTCATGTATTGCCCATCTGGTCCTATTTGTACAATATTGTGAGACGCATTACCACTCACAAATATATTACCACTTCCATCTGTACAAACTCCCCAGGCATTTTGCAATCGAGAACCAGAATATTTCCAGATCACGTTCCCGTCAATGTCTATCGTTATGACTCCTTTTTCCCAGTCTGCCACGTGAATCTTCTTACCGTCGTCACTAACGCATATCTCCCTGACATAACTAAAAACATTATTACCTCTACCGTCCGTGTCGATAGTCTTTAGACGTGTTCTGTCCATTGTATACATATATACTCTTTGACCATATTCACCCACTACAAGCTGATAATCCATCACAGCAATGCTCCAACAACTATGATCAAACTTCAGTGATCGTGTTAGTGATATCTGACCATCTACATACACAAACTGGATCGTTCGATTGAACAGACTGACAGCAGCTTCTCTGCTATTAACTTTACATACCGAGTATGGGTCAGCAGGCATTTTCTTTGAATTTCTAACTATAAATGTTTTACCATCAACCAGTTTAATGCTTATGTTATTGCAGTCGGTTAATAAAATATCACCGGAGTCAAGTATACAAGATGACCAGATACCACAATCATACCTATCACCACGCAGCTTTACATTGAACTTTTCTTTGCCTACAACTTTCTTCAGTTGCAGTCCGAGCGAGTTCAGGGTTTGTAGAAAACTTAGCAACTGTAAGTTCTTAGTAAACGTGAGTCTATCTTCACATACGTCTACACGATTATCAGTATGCATCGCATATTCTGAAATGATACTAGCGCATATTTTAGTGGTCACAAACTGCTGTGAGGCATTCTTCGCAGACAGCTCCATGGCAACTTTATACTTCGAAAGATCATCAAACGAGTCTTGTATCTTCTTTATCTTCTCTTGATACATCGCCTGAAGTGTGTTATATTTTTTCTCTGTTTCAGCAATAGCAGTTTGCTCCAATCGATCTAAGGTCTGGTTTATTTCTGCTCTGAACGCTTTTATTTCGTTGACGCATAACCTTTTTGCATTATCATTATTATCCTTTGCTTTCTGTGCACATTTCATCAGGTTTTTCAGTTTAGACATTACTTTCTGCAACTCTTCGTACACGTTTCTGTTTAGATCTGTCTGTGGTGTTGCTTGAACATACTCCGGTATATAATGAATTTCTTGGCATGACCTGAAAATACAACAAAAATGTATTCAAGCAGATAGTGATTAAATTGGCATGTACTTATATAAAAGAATGTTATTGCAATTTGAAAAGCTGCACTACACATAAATGCTCTGTGTCCAGAGATTTTCCTGGCAATGTACAACCTATGAGACAAACAGGTGTGGATTTTTTATTGCATGATACTTTTTATTTTGAATAGGTTCAATAGATATTATCCGTAATAATAAAAATGTTTCGACGGTTTTATGCCAACACTTACTATATATGACCTACAACACATCGATTTTTCTGAGTGAATTACCCAAAAACGTCCGGAAAGTGTTAGATTTATTTAAACTTTCGAGCTGTGCCCCAAGTTTAGTGATAAATGCATTTTTGGTAATATGTTATAGTTCTCTAAAAACGTGCATGAACAGAGATCTGCAGAATTATAAACTTGTTGAACGTAATGGTACAACTTCCTGTTTCTCGATAAAATGACAACAGTCCTGGATTTGTTTTCCCCATCGAGGCTTCTTTTTAATAACTGAGAAAACTTTGCATTGCTGTAGAAGACGGAGGATTCCAAATCAAAGTACAAAGAAGATCTGATTTTATTTTCAGTATTAAAATGTCAGTCTTCTATACATATTAGTAGTGTAACCTTGTTTAAGATAATTGAAAAATTCATCTTTCTGTATATTTAAGATCTAGTGATTTTTACTCAATCAAGTTTTATAACATACATCCGGTGCCTCTGTGAGAACTCAGGTTAGCATTCGTATTTTATATAAGTAAAACAAAAATACGTCAATGATTTCAATGTGGCTGAATTCGGCTATTTCGTTTCCACGAAAGAAGAAATGTTGGCGGTCAGAACAATTTGTATAAATATTCAGCTATTTGTGCATTAAATGCGTTAAGTATTAAGAGTTAGATTTTAATTCGCAAAAGCAATAAAATAGTTTTAGATTTGTTATGAAATGTATACTGAAACGATTTTCTCGAATAAATGTTAAGTTTCACAGTGATATTTACCTATTCATCGCTACGGAAAACTACAAAAAATTATAAAGGCTAAACTAGGAAAGAATAATAATGGTATTTAAACAGATTAAACCACCGAGTCTGAATAACATCAACAGAAATGAATAGAAGATAATAACATTACAGAAAAGTAAAGACGGGAGAGTTAATGTGGGCAAAAATCTCTATATGTTTTTTTTTTCTTTTATTTTGATGCGCATACCCAGGTATTGAAAAAATTAACAAGCCGTGTTTTAATGGTTCTCTGAGTATTAAAAAAAACGCAGACTACACAGCTAAACTTTACCCGCCATCATCCGAGTGCAATCTCCGAAGACACAATTACAAAAATTTATTTTTATAACATTAATACGATCAGGAAAAGTTATATCACATGCATATTTTGACATGAGAATTAATAAAAATTGTTTCGACTGAAGTTCAACTTTAATGCAATAGAGGGAATTCGTGATATACTTTCTGTGTAGTAATAAAACTGTTGCTGAAATATTAAATAGAACATCTCAAATATTAAAATAAAATCAACAATCGTCGAACAATTAACTCGCAATTCTTAAAAACAACAAGTTAATTATAAAAAGTCCCCTATACAATAAAATTGCCTACTGAACTTTATCCCGACTATACAATAAAACTCAAGATTGCCTATTGAACTTTGTCTTCTCAACTACGCAACAAGTTCGTACTTGTCTTTATTTTAATTGACTTTTTTAAGTCGTATTAAGTAATTTTACGCGCGCGCACGCGTGTGTGTGTGTGCGTGTGTGTGCGTTCGTGTGTGTGTGTGTACGCGCGCGCGTCTTTTATCATTAGCATCAGTTCACGAAATGAAATATGGTTTTCGAAAATTAAGATGCAGGGTGAGCTTCCTGATATCTAGATTTTCTTTTGAAAGAGAAAGTAGATTATTTACTTGTGATTGATAGCGAAACATATGTGACAACCGACGGCATCATGTTCAGCACAGTACATATCTACAAGTTTCGTCGTGTGTACTTTACATTTTTCTGTCGGCACCGACGGTAGATCCTGTGAATCTGTCCTTGAAGTGGAACTCCCAAACTGCGTTTTGCCAACTAAATTATGTCCTGCCAAAGCTGAAAAGCTGTTGTGGTTTTCAACACATTTTTCACATAAATATTCCAGGCAGTCTGTGCAGTATTTCACAGCCTCCTTATTTTTGCCCCTCTTGATACAAGGAGAGCAATAAAGGTCAAATATTTCGTCCGATGCATTTTGACTCCGTCCTAAAGTCGCCATGTTTATTTTATCTGTATCCTTCTAGGTTGATAATCTTAACGTTATAGTAGCCTCCCTTTACAGGTAAAAGTCTAGACGACTAAAACTGAAGTAATTGGCTTCCGATCTGTAATCTTATATTCACTAATGAAAAAACATGTCCTTTAAGTATAAAGTAAGTTACAAGTAGCATTTTCCCGTTTTTTTTTGCGTTTTCCTTTTGGTGAGAAAAACGTTGTTTTGAGTTTAAATCTCGATTAGTATTCCCTTAATTTTAAGCATTCTCTCTCCATTTTGCCAGGGTCTTTGTACTTCTTACCACAAAACCGCAAACAAAGCTGAGTAAAATCCCTATCAGTAATGAGTTACTAGTTTTTTTGCAAGTGATCTGTTTCATAAAACGAGAGGACTGAATGTTCTTATGTCGCTCACCTGAAAAAAGAATTACAAAACAATTGTAGGTGGGGAGTTAATCATGCCACTTAAGGCATGGATCAAATGGCATTTTTTTAATTCTACATTAGATATAAAAAAAATAAAAAGAACAACTTTATGGACTCTGCAGTCATCGGAGAAAGAAACGTTTTGCTATTCAAGTTCACCCTGACCATGCCCTTGTGCCCTGAAAAACTATAGGGGTCATCTTCTTGTCATGGCCAATCTTCATACCAAGTCTGAGGAAGGTAGGTCAGAGGGTTCTATAGATATTGATCGGAAGTGTCTACCGACCAATCTACCATTAGCAAAACTATATACCACCTCATCTTTAATGGGGACATTGCTGGATTAATAAACATTCGCTAAAATACGTCTTTTTTCAGTAAAACTTCTTAGTGAAAACATTTTAAACAATCTTAAGGTTTTGAACAGAAATTTTAGCAAGTACTTTCAAGCAGGAAAGTTTTAAACAGAATAATTGTCACATCGTATGGCTGAGTGTATTTGCTGTGAAAATCATTTCCAGCATATGATTTAAATATCAGTATATTAAATATTTCTTCAATATTTTAAGACATTTGCAAGTTCTTTAGTAATAAGTCAAATTCGATTTTTTTATTTCTACTCAAGAAGGTAAAGTTTTTCTATCCCAGGTAATAAATAAGGATTCCTAACCACATAATAGTTTTTTTCAGTTATAGGTCTGGTAAAAACGAAGAAAAAATAACAACAGAAAAATAACAAGATTACAAGTAACAGAATCACATATTTATTTGATCAAAACCAATTAACATTGCACAGTCTTTTTTTTCAATCAGTTGTTAAGAAAATAACTGCTATGACTTCTTTTGTTTAAACTGATCATTTGATTTTGAACATAAGTCAATAAATTGATCCTCTGCATGTATTTATAATGGAATGTTTTTTTTTGTTTTTCTTTCTTAAAATGCCTAAGAAATGATAAACCTTTGTGCCTTTGGTACTGCTTGAATACAAAGCAGACTGAATATATTAAAACGACGTAACTGCAAAAGTCTCCATTTTCATAGGCTAGTTTAACACTAGGCTAAGTCAATATGGATAATCAAAGTATTACCGTAGTATTATGTACAGTTTTCAACAACATTTTTGAAGGCTTATAAAACGTATTTCTTACATGCATATTTGTTTGCATATCCAAACATTGCTACTGAGAAGTAGCTGACCACAATTAAACTGCTTTCTCACATAAAATAGTTTACTTTTTTGAATAGCTGACACTCACCGTTTTCGAACATTATACAGTTAGGGTAAGTCTGAGATCTGAATCTTTTACTACAAAGATTTCACCTCATTAATACACTGTCATGAATTATTTTTCCCCAGAAGATACATTTAGCATTTAGCATGTATCATTAAAACAGAGTCTTGATGAAAACTTTGTATAGCATATAAAACTTTCAGTTGCATTTTGTCTCTAAAACAGCACTTGCTCTACATTTCCAATCACTAAACAGTTGAAATGTCAGTTTTCGCACATTAATAATGCACCTTATTATCAATATTTTGGCACTAGTTATCTATATAAGTATTTGTATAAAAGTTCCTTTCAAGACGTTGCAAGGTGTTCCATCACAATACTTGCTTGTTTAAGTTCTGAAAAGAAAACAGGCTATTAGACTATAAGGTATATAAAACGTCTGATACGATGATAATAGTTTAGACATACATCACAGGTAAGTCATACCACAAAAAGAAAACAGATTTGATTTTATTACCTGGATTGTGTACACTGACAAATATATGCCAATTTTAACAACATCAATGGTTATAGCTCCGCTACGACAAGATCAATCTGCTCCACAGCTCCCAAGTGCACAATTTCATGAATTTAGCTGCTAAGGTCAACACAAGTAAAAATACTAATTTTCACAACATCAAGGGCTATAACTCTGGTTACATTAGATCGACATAAAAATATCCAGGTATCTTACATCACATGCTGATAAAATTGAAGTTTCAAGACTGTGGGCCAGGTAACAACACCTCCGTATATTTACCCAAAAGAAGTTACATAATTACCACTACGGAAGACTCTTTATTTATCTGAACACGCTTTAAAAGACACGAGTTATGTCTTACCGCCTTCAGCCGGCTTTATATTCATCTTCAGCTGAACACATGGCTCATTTATATCCTGGCGGTGAATGTAAAGAACAAATAACTAAGTTTAGTCGTTTGATCCTAGGTTTCACTTAATGGTTTTATGGGTCATTGATTTCAGGAAACATGCAGATTATATTATTTAACTAAAAAGTATTATAAGAAGTCAACAAGTTAGTACATATATTCTATTATTTGACCAAAATACGGCTTTTTTCTTAGTTTTTTCTTATTATTTTTATAAACAATAGAAATTTTGAGGTGGCTAAAAGTATTTTTCTTTGGTACATCAGCTGTGTCAGGTATGTAGTATTGTTTCTGGCAGGTTTTTTCTTTTCATTTTTTTTTTTTACAAAGTAGAAACATTTCGGGCATATATTTTTGTTTAACGATGTGTTCAAGATAGACAAATTTACTACTGCCTGTGTGATAATTATTTACGTTTGTATACGACTATATACATGTATTTTTGCATTTTTAGGCAGCATTTGACTTGAGGGCTTTTATTTCTCTTGTATAGAAAACTTGGTGCATTTTTTGATGATTTTCTATAAAAAAATGAATTTGTATATTTTGGTTAAAAGTACATACTGTTTGTAGAATTTAATTTAATGTTGTTGACTGTGGTCTTAATTAATTTGCCGTTAGATGTAGAAATTATGGAAGGAATTTGAAATTAATGAAATTTCAATCTCTTATTTATAAAGCTTTTTTATGGCAGCAAATATTGTATATAAAATAACTTACAAAGAGTTGTGTGTAATCTGTTTAATGTTTTAACGTACATGTACATATCTTGGCAGTTCTATTTTTTATTTTTATTTATGGTATGCTTGAGGCTGATTATCTGACAGTGATGTTCTTTAGGTAAAAGTTAAGGGCTCAATGATTTTGTTAAATGGATATGTCCATTTGTTTGGACAGACCCAATTATCATTCCTAGAAATATTAAGCTGATAAAACAATTACTTGCATATTGAATCAGGCTGTATGATTTTTTCCCTATATAAGCTAAGGAAGAGCTAATCGGCTATTTGCTCAGAAAAATGTATGAATTAATACTGAAAATAAAGCTGACTTGCTATGAAGATATTCGTCTAACCTATAGTGTATGCAGAAAAAAGCATCATTCATGTATTTGAGATTTGGAATGGGCAGTCCAGCGGTGGGTAAATGTATTTGGCAGGAACTCGGCAGAGCCATGTTCCCGTGGAAATGCAGTTGTCCTCAGTCAATCTGTTCCTCAAACATGAAAAGTCCTTATCATCTGGCACCAGGATTAATGATAGTTTCTCGGAAACTTTTAATTGTAATGTAAAAAACCCAATATTTTAGTCATTTGCCATATTCAGAATAACTCAATATGATTGAATCTTTTTTTTAATGAATATATTTAAGTAGAAACATGATAATGTGTATATTTCTAAGGATACACTCCAATTTCTAATTGAAACTGATATTTGAAATATTCAGTGTTATATTGACCACTGTTACAATTTTAACCGTGATGCACAGTAATTTCAAAATATATACTGTGGTTTGTAGCATCCAGCAGTTGGCATTTACTCAGTTCTGGAAATTTTGTGCTGATAAGCATTCTGGCTTTACTTTCTATAGTTATCGTTTATATACCGGTAGCTTAAAAAGAAAATAAACAGTATTTCAGAACCATAGATGTCTTCAGAGGAACCTTGTTTCTCCTTATTTTAGCTGGTATAAACATTTGAGACTTCTTAAATGATTTTGGAGATTTTGGGCTTTTTTTTTGAGTACAAAAGTTTTTAAAAAAAATCTTGTATGGAAATTGCTGCTTTGTAGATAAACATATGCATTATTTTCATACATGATCGACTTGAATACTATTACGACATCTCAGCTGATGATTTGGCATATATCTGATAACTGTCTATTAAACCTTATAATATTATTGTATAATAAAGCAAAACCAACAGTTTCAAGAATCAAGGATATCTCGGGACTAGGAAAGTAAGACATAAGCAGTTCATGAAATAGAATGTGATTTGGCAAATTACAAAGGTAACATGACTGTATTACATTATTTGGTTCCTTTCTCTACTTCTCTTGGGACTGAACAATGCCGTACAATAAAAGTTGAGATTCCTGTGAGAAAAGCACAAGATTGCATCCATCACAAGTTCAAAGAATCATGTTTCAACTATATGAAATATTCAGTTTCTAGGCATTATTTGCAAAAATATTTACAGTTTTATAAAGAAAATGATTGTTAAAAGTCGGTATAATTACGATCATGTTTTAGAAGTTATGTATTTACTCATGCTCAATTGTTTAACAGTAATACGCTTGTCTCGTTACTAAAGGCATAACAAGTAGTTGGTCCCATTTTGGTTTTGTATTTCTTTATTTTCTGTTCTCTTCTTGGATGAAGTCATTGACTAGAAAATAAGTGAATTCAAAATGTATTTCAGTTAATTGTGCACTATTATTCTCATAGATGGAAAACTGTTAAAACATGATTGTTTCTTCTTCAGTACAGTTCTCATAATATCGGCTCATGTATCAAAGATTCTCTCTTATTTTTAAATACATAAAAACATCATTCAGGTGATAGATACTACATAGCATTTGTCAGATATGAATATATATGGACACTGATGTATGTGCGTTTTTGATATGGGAGTAGAAGTGATGAATATTTGGTATGAGTAATTACGTGCTTGTTATTGAATTACTATGAGCTTATATGGGAATTGTCTAGTATTTGATTTTGACAATACTTTTCTAGGGGCTGTAAAGTAATTGAATGGAAGTTGTGTAAGTGTTAGGTTAAAATGTATAAGAGGGTAAGTGAACGTGTTTTGTGCTTTCTGACAAATGAAAGTTAATTAAGATTGTAATTCCTTAAATACCAGAAGGCTTTCAGTGCGAAATATTTCACGAGAGTTGCATGAATTGAAAATGGCAAAATTTTGTGATCTCATAAAGAATGCGTGTGAGTTATTTATTTTGTTTGGCCTTTGTAGACTTACTAGATAAATGTAAATGCTGTATGTGAAATATTGTTCTGAGTCGTTTAAGGTTTCAGTTTAGTAAGTATGAATTTCATATAGAAGAATTTTGTCTAAACTGAAATTGATGTATTTTAGTACATTTGTTGAAAATTCATGGGCATTGGGTGTCTCCAACTTTGCTTACATGGCTGAAGTGTTATAGTTGCTGTGTCTGAAACTGATACAGATTTTCCTTTAATATATAGGGGATGTTAAAAATTCCTTCTTCAGCAAAGATAATTGTGAACTTAAGAAAAAGAATATATAGCTAGAGGTTTTATATGTGTTTTGATATAAAACATTTCTTTCTCATTTTCTGTGTGTTTGTCTGAAACTGTAGCGATTATATGCTAAGATGAGCAAATTTTGTTAAGTTGCAAAATGAATGATTTTGAATATAAATTACAATGATGATGATTTATTTATATTTGAGTGAAATCTACACTGTTGAAAAATATTTTGTCGTGGTTTTGTAAATTATAACTCTTGTATTTTACATATTTAAAATTCACAGACACATTCAATTTTTTTGTAATCAGTGCCTTGCCAGGGTTGTTCTTTAGACAATGCTGTAAAAAATTATTTATATATTTCGAATAAATTCATACGCAATGAGTTTTAAGAACATTCTAAGGGTGATTTATTCTTTTAAATGTAACATATATTGAACAGTAAATCTTATAACACAGTAAAGATGTTTGCCAAAATAAAACACAGCGTTTAAAAAGAAGTTTTCAGGTTTGATTGTAACTACTTCAGAATGTAAGTAAGACATGATAAAAATCTTTAAACCTATGAAATTTCATTAGAACTACAAAAGTCACCTGATGTTATGAGATGATGTCCTGATAAAAGAAATAGAAAAGTATTGAGTTATTAAGATGTTCCAGTAATAGATTATAAAAAGAATCGTGTTTCTTAATTTTGGTCCAGAATACACCATTTAAGTCTTCAAAGCTATGAGAAAATCTACATTGTAGTCTGCTAAGTCACAAAGAAAAGGCACTACACAACTGAATTGGTTTGATTGAGTTTGCTCAGTTGTAATTAAGGCTTGACTTAATAGTAATACATATTTACCATATTTTCAGCATTATTTATTTTACAAAATCATTTATAAGTGTTGAGCAAATTAAAATTTTGGGCAAAATTTGAAAACACCTTTGATTATGCCAATGTTTGTAACGGCTTTGTAGTATATTAGTAAAAGATGAAGATTGCATTGAACTTATTGTATTGAGAATACATTGTTGTGGTTATTTCGATACTTTACTCTTACGTTTTGTAGAGATTGTAAAGCTATATTACTGCCAGAAATATTTTGATTAAATCAGTGTATATACACAAGAGGTGTTTCTTTTTTTAACTTTTTTCCCAGTACCGGCCAATGTACCCCTAATTATAAATGGCGTTATTATACCCACCCCCGCCGCCGCCGCACAACAAAGTTGTAAACTGTGTGTTTTGGGTGGAGGTATACTGGAATCAGCTTGGCCGTCAAGCCGCCAGGGTTTTGTTTATCCGGGGGTGCTTACTCAAAAACTGTTGGAGGTATTAACTTCAAACTTCATAGATGGATAGATCTCAATGAGGTAAAGTACATTGTCTAAGAACTATAACTCTCTTTTTGCATGATTTTAGAATAATAGCCCTTTGAAATTTTTCAGACTTACTTTTCCGGGGCATAACTGAATAATATAGGAGGCATCAGCTTGAAACTTAGAGATAAATAGATCTTATTAAGGAAAAGTGCAGTGACCAAGAACCATAACTTTCTGTAAATTTTCATTCTCAATTTTTGTCCGGTGCATAAGTCATAAACTATTGATGGTGTTAACTCGAAACTATTTAGATAAATAGATCTCGAAGAAAAGTGCAGTGTCCAGGAAACATGTCTCTCTCTGGATAATTATAGAATGATTGTCCTTTGTAAATTTTCATTCTTAATTTTTGTCCAGGGCATAACTCAAAAGGTATCGCAAGTATCAACTTCAAACTTCAGAGATGGATAGATCTCAATAAGGGGAAAAGCAATGCTTGAGAACCATAACTTTCTTTGCAGAATTTTGGAATCATTGCAATTAGATATTTTTCATACTTAACTTTTGTCCGGGGCATTACTCGACAGGTACGGGAGGTATCAACTATAAACTTCATACATAAACAGATCTCATTAAGAAGAAGGGCAGTTCTACAAAACAAAATCTCTCTATTGCATTATTTTGAAATAATTTTCCTTTGAAATGTTTCATACTTTATTTTTGTCCAGGGCAAAGCTAAAAATATTGGAGGTATCAACTTAAAACTTAGTAGATGGATAGATCTCATTGAGGAAAAGTGCAGTTTTCAAGAACCATAACTGTCTCTAGCATAATTTTGACCTTAATGCCCTTAGACATTTTTCATACTTAATTTTTAACTCAAAACGTATTGGAGATATCATCTCGAATTTTTAAAAATAAATAGATCTTATTAAGGAGAAGGGCAGTGCTATAAAACCATAGCTCTCGTTTGCAAAGTTTTAGAATTATTGCCCTTTTGAAGTTTTCATACTTAATTTTTATCCGGGGCATAACTTAAAAAGAATTTAAGGTATCAACTTGAAACTCCATAGATAAAAAGATCTCATCGAGAAAAGGTGCAGTGCTTAGGAACCTTGACTCTCTTAGTCATTTTCGTTACATATTGCAGACCATGTCAAGACATTCATTATATTCCGGAGTATGTTCAAGCAACACCACAGACGGATCTAATCAGAAACGTGTGCGAAGAGTTGTAAAAAGTAATGTCTAAACTGGAAAACCTGATGAAAGGGACACAGACATCAAAGGATGATGACGATAATGCAAAAACGTTATGCTTGAATGAAATAAAAACATTTAGAGCAGAAATAAACCAGGCATTAGATCGACTTGAGCAAGCTACTATTGCGGAAACAGAGAAGAATTATAACACTTTTAAGGCGATGTATCAAGAGAGAAAAAAAAGAAGATACAAGACTCGCTTGATAATCTTTCGAAGTATAAAGTTGCCATGGAGTTGTCTGCGAAGAATGCCTCACAGCAATTTGTGACCACTGAATTAAGTGCGAGTATCATATCAGAAATTGAGAAGCATACTGATAATCGTCTGGACGTATGTAAAGAGAGACTCAGGTTTACTAAGAATTTACAGTTGTTAAGTTTTCTACAAAATCTTAATTCTCTAAGGCAGGAAACTCGACCGAAGAAACAGTCTTTATATAAGGTTGTAGGTAAAGAAATGTTCAATGTAAAGATGCATGATGATAGGTATAATTGTGACATCTGGTCATCTTGTATTCTTGACTCCGGTGATATATTGCTAGCCGACTTCAATATCATAAACATTAAACTGGTTGCTGTTAAACATTTATTGTTAGAAATTCAAAGAAAATGTTTGCTGCAGCACGCTCGGTATGTAGAGTAAATACCAGAGAAGCTGTTGTCAGTCTGTACAATCAAATGGTTCATGCAGTTTGTGTCTGTAGATTGTCAGATATCACTAACACGATCACTGAAGTTTGATCATGATTGTAGGGGCATTGCTGTAATGGATAGTCAGCTTGTAGTGAGTGAATATGGTCCAAGAGTGTTTATCTATACAATTGACGGAACACGTCTAAAGAATATATCGAAAAGGACGGTTAAGGTAATGATGTTTTAGTAATGTCAGAGAAATATGCGTTAGTGACGACGGTAAGAAGATACACGTGACAGACAGGGATAGAGGGGTCATAACGATAGACATTGACGGGAACGTGATCTGGAAATATTCTTGTTCTGGACTGAAATATGCCTGGGGAGTTTTTTCAGACGGAAATGGTAATATATTTTAGTGGTTTTAACTTTCACAATGTTGTACAAATTGAACCAGATGGACAGTACATAGGTGAAGTTGTCTCTGCATCATACGGCTAAATTAATAACAGAGCAGTTTGTTTTGACCGAAAAATATGAAACCTACTCGTCATTTCTGAAAATGAACTGCATGTTTTTGAAGTAGACAATTTGATGAAAAAAGATGTGTATAAAACTGCTGTCATTACAAAGTAAATATGAAGTACATGCAGTAGGTATTATTTGGCTGCTGATCAGCGCTAATGACACTGTAGTTAAAGATATAGATTTTACAAGGTCTACATTTATCATTGTTGAGTGGCTGAAGTTATAGAATACATGATGATAATATAGTAACAAAAGTTGTTATTTCATTTTATTAAATATATAGGCTATTATGAAGATCCGATATCCTGGCAGGACTAGAAAATGGCTTTGGGGTAAATCTTCTGACTTTGAGTTTCTTTAGGTCTAGATCTAGATTCTAATAGCAACACTTCAGGGCAGCTTTCTGGACGATCATAATTTTCATAGGCCTACAGGGCGACATACAATCAAAGTAATTCCATAGTAGTATGGATATTAATCTTGTAGATCTATATTTAAATGCAGACCCAATTTACTTGTTTTAATAAATTTTATAAATATTAATACACATTGTGGAAAATGCAAAAGCAAACTAGAAAGATGCAAAAACTAAGTGAAATCGAGACTGATCCATTAGGCTGCATTTGAAAAAAGTTTATGCCGTTTTTATTTGTTTTATGATGAAGCCGAAAATCTATCGGTGTTGTCGAATGAGTTATGCTCGTTGTGACGTCACTGACTACGTCAGTACCTTTAGGCGCCATTTCCTCGATCGTGTTGTAAATGGCAGTAAGAAGAGGAAATTCTCCAGCGTTGCAATAGTGACCAAGAAAATCGTCTTGATCCATCGACCAAAACATGACACCAGCAATATTTCTGCTGTATGCAAACTTTACCTGAAATATTGAAAGATTATATTAGAACTTAGAGCTGATAATCTAGCTGTTTTGGATTTTTTTTCTTTTTATTGCGGCAGATGGAAGTTAAATCTAAGTTAAAATGGAAGTTAACGAATGTTAATCTTGATACAATCATTCAGAATTATTTCTTTTGGATGTTTCTTAAAAAAATACTAGAAATCTAGCATTAAAAAAAGAAAAGAAAAAAAAAACGTAGATTCTACTGTAGATCTAGATCTATACGCAGATCTATCTTTGTTCTTGGAATAATGAAGACAAGTTAGTTAATTAGTGGAAACTATATAGATCTAAGTATATACCGAATATATTTAAAATCACAGATACCTTTTCCTTCATGCTTTTCGGGTTACCATATCCCGCCCACTGATTCTCCATAAATGCGTAGCCCATCTTCTGTTCATCGTCCCATCGATGAATGGCGCCTTTTCTTATCATCTCGCAAACCTAGACAACATAAACAATGAGCATGTTTTAGAGGCGATTTCTTTTGAGCTGTTAGTCCTTTCCCGTCTTTTAGTCCTTTTAGACTTGTCTAACTAATCAGACTCATCGAAAGACATCGAAAATGATTGACAGGCGATGTCTTTTTTCAAAGTCCAACCACAAGTTGCATTTTTTATGCACGGAAAATGCCTAATAAAAAGTCATTGGGAGCGGTAAATAGCACATTTTTGTAGAAATGAACAACTTTGACTTCTATAGAAAAAATTTCACACATCGTCAGGCGCGTAGCTAGCCTATAAAGAATGTGGATTCAAAATAATCTAGGGGGGTCAGGGGGCATGCCACCCCTGAAAATTTTGAAATAAATGGTGCAATTTGGTGCGTTTTGGGGCCTCCGGAGAGCTTTCTTTACTAAAAAAATTTTTTTTTGTCAAAATAATGTGGATTCAGCTTCGTACTCGCGTATAGGCAGCTACGCGCCTGGTCGTTTTTAATGAACAACTTTAACTATCAAGTTAATTATCTATAAAATGGATCAGCCCGTCATCGCCAAATAAATTAGGCTTCTACAATTGAGACATACTTGAGCCTTTCACATGTATCCATATATAAACCTTAGACGTCACTACTTCAAAACTACGACGATACAATCAAAGCCATTCGTTACTGCTGCAAAAGATAAATACTATTTTTTAATTAAATCTCCTCCGTTTATTAAAATTCCTCAACTTTTGAGTTCCCTGGATCTGAAGTTAAAAATCTTATCTCGATGAACTTCTCATACTATTCACTCATTGACAGATGGAAAAAGCATGAGTATGAAAAAACAGAACAATCATATCGGTATCAAACAGTGTGTGAAATAGATACTCGGTAATAAGTGACGTGGCCTTTACGGCCCATGTATGGTCCCGCTTTTCCAGGACCTAGCACAGGGGAACCAACAGCAGTTGCAGTCCTATTTGCCAGTGTGAACGTAGTTGCGGAACCAGTCAAGCCGAGGATCAGCTTCCTGCGTGGTGCACCACCAGATATCCATCTGTCTACAGCCCAAGACTAAAAGAGACACTACTTTTTGAATATCGCTAAAAATTAACTTGCCAAATTGTTTCCTATCCATCGATTCATGACATCATTTAATGTCTATATAACTAAATAAAAACATGCCATACGTTGACTTGCTTTGATAAAATAACCAAATCAATATTTATTGTGCAAATTGAAAGAAAAAGCTTCGGATATCGTATATATTTTTAGAGATATGTTGAGACAAATTAAAACTGAAAGCTTACTTGGCTTAGTTGCTGATTAAACCGTGGGTTCGACTTTCGGGAATACAGTGGTGCCGAAAAGCTGGTTACGTCACTCCAAGGCCCATGGAAGTCGTATGCCATTATTTGTATATAATCTACAACTCTGAAAACACAAAGCATCAAGTTACTCAAAGACCAATGATAATTGTCTACAACGCAAATCCGCTAAATGTTATACAGGTTTTGACTTTTATTGAATATGATGTGATTTTCACCATATGAATGAAACCTTGATCTAAGCGGTCTAATTCAATAAAGTTAAAATATATATGTTATATTTTAATTTTTATTTCTGAAGTTTAAGTTTCCATTGAATCAATACCATAACACTAGTAGCTGGTAGTTTTTTTCTTGCATTTTTTTCCATCACCGACATTTTATTTATTTTTTTATGTGGGGGGGGGGGGAGGGAGGCTTCAAACCAACCTTTAATTTGTGTATCTGTCGTGATTGAGTTTTATGGTAGATTCTGTTCTATCTAGAAATTGCTAATAGTAATGTAACGATAATCGATTTAAATCGAATAATCGTTGGCGGTTGTGTTATGTAAGCATCAATCGATTTTCATTTCCAACAAAATCGATGTTGCTAGATGGCAAGGGAAGTTACTCTTTGTGGATGTACATTTGGCATTATAAATACATTAAATAACTGGAGGAATCAAAGATTCAGTACTATTCGATTTGCAACTAAATAGTATTTGTTGTAATAATACTGTCCCATTAGGGTGAATGTGTACGACACTTTTGAAAGAGTCTCCAGTTTCTCCATGTTTATAACATTTTGATTATTTTCCGAGGGAAAATAAAAATCTTTTTCCGCTTCGATTTGATAATCGATTTTCATTTCAGTCCATGTTTTCCAACAATACATTATGGACATATGTTATACTGGATTTTGTACGCACGTACGTAGAAATACGAAAATGTAATTGGACGTTCACCTACATACTCAATATAGCTGTAAAAGTTGTTTTCACAAATTATCTTACTTATTGAAACTGTATTTTTTTAAAAATGATAATGAAGTAGTTACTTTGAGATTTCAGTGATGTTATATGACTTAGTAATGGTGTCCTCTCCGACGGCGACGGCGATAGATATCAACAGGCGTTGTTTACTTGTCCGTACCGCTTCTTTCTCAAACTCCTCCCTCATTATCTGTGTATAAATAGATTTTAAAAGATACAGTTTATTTTAGGATGCAAAACAGCAGTGGTTCAGTGATAACGTGCTGAACTTGTACTGCAGAGCTCGAGATTTCGTTCCCGCTCTTCTACGCTCTGTCTTTCGGATGGGACGTTAAATAGAGGTCCTATGGAACAGTATTATACAGTGAGCATAAACTGGGCCTGGGTTTTCTCTGAAACAGGATGTTTTCTATATATTGTAATATCCTCAACAATCTAAGATAAACCTTTCATGACGCGTTGATCGTATGGGTGGTAAACGGTACCAATAAATAAACTTAAATAGAAAGACATTACGTTTTATTTTCGTGACTGATTTCCTCCATATAAGGCTTTGTTTAGGAAAAAGTTCAGAAACTACACTCTATGAAAGCAAGGGTTAAATATGCGCAAGTACTTGAGGTACTACTGATCCTGTAACATTGCACTGAAATTGCATTAGTAGGAGTAAGAGAAGTAGTCCGGACAAACTTTAAAAAAAGGGAATTCAAAGAAAAAAACTGTTAAGAAGATTGTTACACGTGAAGTTATATCTTTTTTTTTATATTGAAACATTAAAATATCAAGCACTTGAGAATGTATGACCTCTATGAACAGACAAACGCATTATATGTCAACATTATTAAGTCATTTGTTTTTCATTTATACAAAGCATGTCTTATAAAATATATATTTATATACTAGTGATAGATAAACGACATTTATGTTAATTCCTTATGTATCCGCGTCAATTTGCCTGTCAAAATAACGAAAATCATAATCCATCGCCAAAAAATTGATCAGAAGGAGAAGGAATTTATATGTCATACGGTTCAACTGAGGATTTGTACATCATCACTGATAGTTTACGCTCACATAATATCAGTCTAGATTAATGTTTGATCTATTGCAAATTTCAGACGTAACGTAGCATAAAAAAGGTTTGAGTAAGATTTGCAAGATTTGCTGTTATGAACTATACTGGGATGCAAGTAGCATTCTTCTTTTAAAACTATGTGGTCATAGTTTTGAGGCCACTGCTGGCGCCTCCTAATTTTGTCTCGTGTCTAAATATTTCCTCGTTTTTAAAATTTTATTTGTTCACAGATTTATTTAGCAACATTACTAATAAACGACTTCAAAATGTTGACACAGAAGATGAACAATACCTGTAGTAATGTTGTGTATTTATTACGATAGATATCGTCTGGCCATTCCCAATCCACATCGATACCGTCGAAATCGCGATCTCTAAGATATACCGCCACATTTCTGGAGAATAGTTTCATCGTTTCCGGCGTCTGCACTATTTGTATAAATCCTCCATTCTTTGCAGACGCCCCACCCACTGACAATAGTGTCACTAAGTGTGGGTGCTCAATTTTTAGTTTATTAAAATCAAAATATCGTCCTTTTTTATTTACAAGTTGTCCGTTGTCATCGTCTGGTTCCGACGGCTCTAGTTTCACATTGGTTCCATCAATATTTGCGAAAGCGTAAATGAGATGTGTACATAGCGTAACGTTAATGTCCCGGATTTCGAATCTGGCGTCAAATGAAGCAAGTTTGTTTGACCAGTTTGTGAAATAACAGAAGTTCTTCAGTTCAGACGCTGAAACAAAAAAAATAAATGTTTACTGACTTTCTCAAATTCTTATACTGGTGATTTAAATATTTCATCAGCGATAGAAAGAAAATTAGAAGCTTCTTTCAGCGAAGAAGGTCAATTTGTAAAGATTTAAGACTCATCTTAGATCTGAGATACAAATTGTGTTATTTCTGTTATTTATCATGTTTAAAAGTTGGTTTATCTATCTACCCAGTACTAAAACGGAGGCACGGAATCTTCCTATGCTACCTTACATTTTCTTTGTGATACTTTGATACACTTTGTATGATTCTACTCGTGAATAAAATGCACATCAAATAGACGCTTGAAAAGAATTATAAAGTTGTTACCTGTGTTAAAAAAGAATAGTTCTGTGAAAGTTTAAACCTAATATTTAATTGAGCAGGGGGAAAATGATAGGTAATGTAATTTGTATTTGCTGTTACTGAAGATTTGCCTTTTTTTCAATGTATTACCGAAATTATTTGTGAATATTTGAGTAAAGTGGAAAGTAAAGTGGAGAGTACAGTGGAGTTCTATTATCAATCGGGTTTTTAAGGTTGTTATAATGTCAACATGGGGTGTCAGAGATGAGATGTTGCGAGAGATGTTGCGACAGAGGCAAAACGTCACGGCGATTAACTTAACAAAGATAAGAATAAATAAATAAATAAATAAATAAATAAATAAATAAATAAATAAATACAAATAAAAATATAAAAAATTGAATAATGATTTTTAATACTGAAAATAACAGATAAACAAAACATGATTAAAACAGTTATAATGACTTTCCTGAAACCTTTTATTTTTGTCAAATATAATTCATCACCTGTAAACATATACTCCATTTTTAAATTTCAACAACGTTTTACTGTTAACAGGTGATTTATCTATCTTAAACTCTGCATGCAAAATGCGTTTACGCGTGTTTAAAAAATATAATATTTTTGGTGTATATGATTAAAGTGCATGTTTTTATACGTAAACATTTGGAAAGTAAAAACAATATACAACCTTTAGAGGTTCCTGTGTGTAAATTCAATCCAAAAATCGTAGGTAATAGAACCAGTTCTCGAAAATTCATCATTTTGTCATCACTTTTCACACTGATATATTTTTATTTCTTAATACGACAATCCAATTGTGAATTTATTACAGGTCTACAAACGTTTTGTTTATATCTACCGCACGTCATATATGGGAGTTTTTGCATGACTGCGTCGCTGTGTAATCAGCCATATGTTAAACAGAGGGTCGTTCAAAAAAAGCGGATTTCTTTTCATCTGTTATTAAATGACCAGTCATGTTCAGTCAAAAAAATCACACATTTATGCCTAGTGAATTATGCCATCCTAGGTTGGACGAGTCCATTTTCAGTTTAAGGTGTTTCTGTTATAAATGTTCAGTTTCATTCTGTTAAGGAAAGAAAGTCTTTTAGGTATTGTTTAAAGTTATTTATTTTACATCGATTGGGAAGAAAATTTATATATATCCCTCTCGATAACTGCTTCCTGGGTTCAAACCAGTACTCGCGCCGAATGTGAGGAATATGGAATATCACTGTCGACTCTTACTGCTGGTTGAATTCAAACCGTCATTTTCGAATCGGGAGTCCGGCGCTCTTACCTCTTGACCACTGCTCCTCAAGTATATAGCGGCGTCTGATCTGAGTCTGCACTAGTTGCCTGTGTCTACTTTTGCAGACGCTAAGCATAAATGGGTTAAATATTCAAGAAATTTATTAGAAAATATAAAGTACTCACATGAGATTGCATCTAATTTGTGATAGGTAATATAAAGCACATGTTTAAACGCTTTTACACGCATCAAAATGCAACACCTTAAACCATGAATGCATGTTAAAATATTTCTGCTGAATTGAAATATAATTTTCAATTGATTAACATGTATCCCATCATAACGCAGATTTTTGTACCTGTAGCAGAATGCAACGGATGCTTGAGACACACCTAAGCCACCTGATACATAAGACCTTAGCGATGGAAATCAAAATTTTGAACTTTTGTAACGTCCCTGGATAGCTGGCCATTTAAGTTGACGTGAAACAAGGTAAACATGTATTGCCGAAAGCATCATTATCTTAAACTTTCGTCAGGTGAAAATAGCCATGTTGTCAGGTGAGGTTGAAATAACTTACTGAATTATCATTACACAATTACATTCTTTGTTCGACTCACTACATCTTACTTGATTTTTAAGATGCATCTTTCGTTGGTTTATAGTAGGATCACAAGTACAGGTAGTTCCTTTTTTACGAAGAAAGATTTCTGGAAAATTGCTTTAATTGTACAAAAATAATTCTTAACTTTGCTTTTTAAATCAATGAACACGTTAGATATAAAGTGTTTTTTTTTTAAAAAATGGGAGAAAAAAATAAGAAAGGCCTTTTTCATAAAAAAATATTTTACGAATTTATAAATTTATATCTCAACGTTGATTTAGAGTGAATCGAACGTGGTTCGATCATTATCCTATCAGTACATTTATTTTTCTATATCATTAAAATCAATGCCATCCTGGGACTTAAAATCCATTTTTATTGTACATTACATGTAGCTTTTAACTCGGCTGTCTGAGAAAGAGTTTGTTTACGTTTATTTATTTGTATTACAGCGACTTGGACAAGGTCATTGCAACTTGTATATTGATCTCTCTAGATGACTGCTCCTTTGATTCAAACTAGTACTCGGAATGTGGAAAGTCACTGGAGAGTCTCATCCAACAGCGACCTACACATTTGGTATGCGGAACTTCTCGAGCACTCTCCTGTTAATACATATATTCATCTAAGTTAAGAGATACTATTGCTTGCTAAATATCACTTCACTACTTCCGTTTTCTTTTTGATTATTTAAACTGTAGAACTTACTTATCAGTATTCATTGTAATGAGCGGTACCACACAATTATGCTTGTGGTAAGAGACAGCCAGTTTTGCAGATACATATTTTAGCCGGTAGCAGACTCGTACCAGAAACCTCATCTAAGCGACACATAAGCGATCAAACTGCTCGGCAACCGAAGACCGCCCGGAAAGAACTCAGTGAGGAAAATAAATCAGAAACATGATTTATTTATGTACAAATGACAGTTCTCTCTCATCAAAACATCATGTTGTCAACCAAGTGAAACCAAGTTTTGATTGGAATTTACATGCAATGCCAAAGCTATCTTATGATACTTTGGCATCTTGGGATTTGTTTACTGCACCATAGTGGGCTATGGATTTATTTCCTTGTAAGTGAAATGAAATCCACAAAGTCTAGGGATCCTGGCAACGAATCCTGTTCTAAGGAATTTAATATTACTAATCTGAAAACAACGATAATGTCAGTACAAATATAGGCGTACGCTGTCTCTGTTGAAGGGTAATCTTCCCCCATAAGAGTTTCCTTTTCACAAGACGCCTATTATTTTGAGTTGGATATTTAAGAATTTTACACCATGGACAATAGTGTGCAAGAGCCTGTATGGTTTATTAACGGAAAGTAACTTTTGCAAGGCTTGTTTCCTTAAATACTACAAGCAGAGTTACTTCCTCTAACGTATCACAAGTTAATTGCAATGGATTACAAATGACAAAAGTGCATAACATAATATATTTTTAAGTGTTTCTCTTTATCTCCATCTTATCGTTTTGATCAAATCTCATTGTTTCAGATGTCTTAATGATATAAAAATCGAGCTGAAAAGAAATTTTATCTAGATCTACATGTAACCATAATTATTTAGTTTGCATGGTACCACTGCGTGGTTTGCTATTGGCAGTTTCTTACGAAGGACTGGCGACTAAAACTGGCCAATCGTATCCTACGAACGACGGTTAAGTTAATTGACCACTTGACATGATTTTGACTGCTGGAGGGCATGAAGTCAACTTAACCAAACAAAGCAGATACCTGCACGGAGCACGCTATAAAAAGTTCCTTGCATGAAAGGGGAGTAACTCCAGAAAGAGGTTATACTGAATATTTTCAGCTCTTGCCTTTAACAATATTCAGTAACTAGTCTCGACTTTCTAGACGGTCCTCTGTTTGGATTCTAAAACCATTGAAGCAAAAACATATTACTGTATGAGCAAACCAGTGGTCTTCTGGAAATACACAATGAAATCAGGTTATAGCAGGTTAATTCATAGTCCTCCACTAGCATCACTAATGGTTTTCCCAAAGACTCTTAAACTTGGTTTCTGTATATGGTTCTATACACTGAGCATATGGATCACTAATGTTTATGGAGTGTGGAACATTGTTTCTTGTACTAGAAACCAAAACCTAAAAATTTGAAACCTGAACCTTTCTCCTCGCGTGTTATACAGAAGCCCGACTAGTACTAATACACAAACAATAACAGCAACGCCTCCGGGTGCCAACGCTCGGCTGTAGTAGATTTTGACCAACTGAAATACAAACAATAGGGGACATATTTCAAATTCAAGGCCACGGGGATTTAGTCTGAAACCTACTGACCCAAAAACAGTAGTGATACGCTACTTAATAAAGGCAATCATCCCGTGACGTTTAAAGGCCCCAAGACAATATCCTAGTTATTCAGCAGAAACGGTTTTCATATTCATGGTACTTTGACCTACTGACCAAAATAATTGGGGTTTTCTACTTAGATAGTGCAATAATCTTATGAAATTTGAAGACTGTGGGTCAAACAGTATTTTAGAAATTGAAAAGAAAGTGTGACAGAAAGACGGACAGGGCAAAAACAAACGTCTACCCCCACAAAGAGAGCAACATAAAAAAAAGACCAGTAATAAAACAAAGCTGTTTCAAATTAAAACGAATTGTAAGGCATTTCGAAGTTGAAAAGGGGACATAATTCTGAAAATAAAGGAAATAGTGTTATTTTACTTGTGGTATTTATGCGGGGTCGCATAGGATGACAACTCCATGACTTTTTTTTGAAAACAGCTGAGCTAAAACAACAAGAACTACCACTGTCCTTGTGCCAATACCCCTGCATGTCACTTTGTCAGTAGAGTATTGATATATAGGAACATTTTACTTTAATCCCCGACTAAAATTAAGTTTGAACAATTGCAAACGGCAGTAACTAAAAACAAATGTGCAAAAAAAGAATAGTGGTTTTTGGGCACCGCACTTTCTTCAGTAGATGTATCCATCTATGAAGTTTCAAGTCGATATCTTTAGTACTTTCTGAGTTCAAAAATGAAGTATGAAAATATTACAAAGGGCAATACATGTAACTCCAAAAACATGCAAAAGTGATTAATGGTTCTTGGGCAATGCACTTTTTGTTAAAGAGATCTATTCATCTATGAAGGTTTAAGCTGATATCTCCAATGCTTTTTGAGTTATGCCCCAGACAAAAATTAAATAAGAAAAATTTCAAAGGCAATAACCCCAAAATTGTGGAAAAAAGAGTTATTGTTCTTAGGCACTGCACTTTTCCTTAATCAGATCTATCCATCTATGAAGTTTCAAGTTGATACCTGTAGTGCTTGTTGAGTTATGCCCCAGACGAAAATTACGTAAGAAAAATTTCAAATGATCCAAAATTATACAAAAGGGAGCCATGGTTCCTAAGCACTGCACCTTTTCTCAATGAGATCTATTCATCTATGGAGTTTCAAGTTGATACCTTCAAATCTTTTTTAGTTATGCCCCGATTAAAAATTAGTATGAAAACTTCAAAAGGGGAATAATTCTAAAATTTTGCAAAAGGAAATCTCCAAGTAACTATATACTTCATTATCAATTTTTTAAGGAAAAGAAAGATACAGTTTTAATAACTAAGATTCTTTTGTGGAAACAATTTTTACAGCTATATTGAGTATGTAGGTGAACGTACAATTAAATTTCCGTATTTCTACGTAGGTGCGTACAAAATCCAGTTACAAAACAGCAAAATCCAATTACATATGTCTAAAATTTACTGCTGAAATAAATCGACTGAAATGAAAATCGATTATCGAATCGAAGCAAGAAAAGATTTTGATTTTCCCTCGGAAAATAATCAAAATGTTATAAACATAGAGAAACTGGAGACTCTTTCAAAAGTGTCGTACACATTCACACTAATGGGACAGTATTATCACAACAAATACTGTTCGGTTGCATGATAAAACCAATTGAATAGTACTGAATCTTTGATTCCTCCAGTTATTTCATGTATTTATAATGACAAATGTACATCTGTTAGAAATTAATTCTCAAAAAGAGTAACTTCCCTTGCCACCTGGCAACATCGATTTTTTTGGAAATGAAAATGGATTGTTTTTTACACAACACGACCGCCAACGATTATTCGATTTAATTCGATTATCGTAACATCACTATTAGCAATTACTAGATAAAACAGAATCTACCATAAATCTCACAACTGATACATAAATTAAAGGTTGGTTTGCACCTCCCCTCCAAAAATATATATATATATAAAGCAAATAAAAAAGTCGGTACTGGAAAAAAACGCAAGAATAAACTACCAGCCACTAGTGTTATGGTATTGATTTAATGGATACTTAAACTTCAGAAATAAAACATAAAATATATCTGCTTTAACTTCATTGAATCAGACCGTTTAAATCAAGGTTTCATCCATATGGTGAAAATCATATCATATTCAATGAAATAAGTCAAAGCCTGTATAACATTTAGTGAATTTGCGTTGTAGATAATTACCATTGATCTTCGAGTAACTTGATGCTTTGTGTTTTCAGAGTTGTAGATTATATGCAAATAATGGCATACGACTCCCATGGGCCTTGGAGTGACGTCACCAGCTTTTCTGCACCACTGTATTCCCGCAAGTCGAACCCATGGTTTAATCAGCAACTAAGCCAAGTAAGCTTTCAGTTTTAATTTGTCTCTACATATCTCTAAAGATATACGATATTCGAAGCCCTTTCTATTTGAACAATGAATATAGGTTTGGTTATTTTTTATGAAAGCAAGTCAACGTATGACATGTTTTTATTTAGTTATATAGGCATTAAATGATGTCATGAATTGATGGATATGAAACAATTTGGCAAGTTTATTCAAGCGATATTTAGAAAGCAGTGTCTCATTTAGTCTTGGGCCGTAGACAGATGGATATCCGGTGGTGCACCACGCAGGAAGCTGATCCTCGGTTTGACTGGTTCCGCAGCTACGTTCACACTGGCAAATAGAACTGCAACTGCTGTTGGTTCCCCTGTGCTAGGTCCTGGAAAAGCGGGACCATACATGGGCCGTAAAGGCCACGTCCCTTTTTACCGAGTATCTATTTCACATACTGTTTGATTTCCATATAATTGTTCATTTTTTCATGCTCATGCTGTCAATGAGCAAGACATTTCTACTGAATAGTATGACAAGTTCATCAAGATACGTTTTTGAACTCCAAATCCTGGGAACTAAGTTGAGGAATTCTAATACACGGTATAGATTTAAATTGAAAAATAGTATTTATCTTTTGCAACAGTAACGAATGGCTTTGATTGTACCGTCGTAGTTTTTCAGTAGTGATGTTTAATGTTTAAACTTGCAAACATGTGAAAGGCAAAAGTATGTCTCAATTGAAGTACCTTAATTATTTGGAGTTGACGGGCTGATCCGTTTTATAGACATTATAATTAAAGTCAAACAGTTACGCTTTTTTTGACTGTCATTTTTGTGCACGGATAATTTAGCTGCAACACTGCCGGTGGTTTTGGTCAATTTTTCTGTGAAAATATAAATTAATTTTCCATTTTCTCTAAACATCGAAAGTAAATATATTTAATCACTACTCTAGTAAAAAAAACCATTAAAATCTGTTGCCCTAAAGTAAATTTGCCATTTATTATTTCTGCACTGCAAATCCCTTTTCGCTGCGAAATGTTGCATGACGTCACCGTAAAAATAAATCTAATGTACGGCTTTCAATGTATTTAATAAAGAGTTAATTGAATATATCCGACAAAACGACAGATACCCGGATATCTGTATTACACTGTAGGTATACTTACCTAAGAAACGTTAACTTCATTCCAGCCATTCAAGAACGTCCGGCTGTATAGCCGATAGCGTTCCTGCTGAAATTTTAATCAAATTTGATATCTTAAATGGTTCATTGAAACACTTTGTATAAAATTGTTTCTCTAAAAGTCAGTGTTGGTCATTTCTCCAAAACTGTGTTATTTACCGTTCCCAAGGACTTCCAATTGGGCATTTTCCGTGCATAAAAATGCAACTTGTGATTGGACTTGGAAAAAAAAGACATCGCCTGTCAAAAATTTTCGATGTCTCTTCGACGAGTCTGATTAGTTGGACTAGTCTAAAGGGACTTAAAGACGGGAAAAGTCTAACAGCTCAAAAGAAATCACCTCTAAACACGCTCATCTTTTATGTTGTCTAGGTTTGCGAGATCATAAGAAAAGGGGCCATACATCGATGGGACGATGAACAGAAAATGGGCTACGCATTAATGGAGAATCAGTGGGCGGGGTATGGTAACCCGAAAAGCATGAAGGAAAAGGTGTCTGTGATTTAAAATGTATTCAGTATATATATATTTATAGTTTCCACTAATTCACTAACTTGTCTTCATTATTCCAAGAACAATGATAGATCTTCGTGTAGATCTAGATCAACGTTTTTTTTTTTTGTTTTGTTTTGTTTTGTTTTTTGTTTTTGTTTTTTGTTTTTAATGCTAGATTTCTAGTGTTTTTTGCGAAACATCCAAAAGAAATACTTCTGAATGATTGTGTCCAATTTAACATTTATGTCAGTAAAATTTTCCGTTCATAAATCAAGTAGATGCTAGAACTAGTTCTGTTTGCAATTTGTCACTAGACTTATAGATATACATCTGCCCGAATAAAGCGAGAGAAAAAAAAAACAAAAAAGCTAGATTTCTACATTATCAGCTCTAAATTCTAATATTTCAGGTAAAGTTTGCATACAGCAGAAATATCGCTGGTGTCATGTTTTGGTCGATGGATCAAGACGATATTCTTGGTCACTATTGCAACGCTGGAGAATTTCCTCTTCTTACTGCCATTTACAACACGATCAAAGAATTGGCGCCTAAAATTACTGACGTAGTCAGTGACGTCACAACGAGCACAACTCATTCGACAACACCGATAGATTTTCGCCTTCATCATAAAACAAATAAAAACGGCATAAACTTTTTTCAAATGGAACCTAATGGATCAGTCTCGATTTCATTCCGTTTTTGCATCTTTCTAGTTTGCTTTTTCATTTTCCACAATGTGTATAAAGGTTTTTAAAATTTATTTAAAAAAGTAAAATGGGTCTGATTTTAAATATTGATCTACAAGATTAGTATTTATACCACTACGGACTTGCTTTGTATGTCAAAAGAAGATGTCGCCCTCTATGAAAATTACAATTGTCCAGAAAGCTACACTGACATGCTGCTATTAGAATCTAGATATAGGCCTAAAGAAACTCAAAGTGAGAAGATTACCCCAAGGCTATTTTCTAGTCCTGCCAGGCTTTCGGATCGTCGAAATATTTTTAGTAAAATGATATATCAGCTTTTGTTGCATGTATTATTTTATCATCATTATTATCTATAGCTTCAGCTACTCAACAATGAAAAACGTAGACCTTGTAAAACTTTTATATTTTGCTACAAATCAATAGCAAAATAATACTGTACTTGATATTTATATTGTAATGACAGCAGTTGTATACAAATCTTTTATCATAAGATTGTCTACTTGACTTCAAAAACATGTAGATCTCCTTTGTTTTCAAAAGTGACAAGTAGTTTTGAATTCTTTCTGTCAAAACAAACTGCTTGTGGATTATTTTGGCCGTATGTTGCAGAGACAACTTCACCCATGTACTGCCCATCTGGTCCAAGTTGTACCACATTGTGAGAATTAAATCCACTCACAAAAAGATTACCACTTCCGTCTGTACAAACTCCCCAGGCACCTTTCAATCCAGAACCAGAATATTTCCAGATCACGTTCCCGTCATTGTCTATCGTTATGACTCCTTTATCCCAGTCTGCCACGTGTATCTTCTTGCCGTCGTCACTAACGCATATCTCCCTGACACGACTAAAAACATTATTACCTTTACCGTCCTTTTGGATAGTCTTTAGACGTGTTCCGTCCATTGTATACATATATACTCTTGGACCATATTCACTCACTACAAGCTGACTATCCATCACAGCAATGCCCCAACAACTATGATCAAACTTCAGTGATCGTGTTAGTGATATCTGACCATCTACAGACACAAACTGAACCGTTTGATTGTACAGACTGACAGCAGCTTCTCTGCTATTTACTCTACATACCGAGCGTGGTTTAGCAGGCATTATCTTTGAATTTTTAACTATAAATGTTTTACTATCAACCAGTTTAATGTTTTTGTTACTGAAGTCGGCTAGCAATATATCACCGGAGTCAAGTATACAAGATGACCAGATGTTACAATCACTCTTATCATCATGCAGCTTTACATTGAACTTTTCTTTGCTTACAACCTTCATCAGTTGCAGTCCGAGCGAGTTCAGGGTTTGTAGGAAACTTAGCAACTGTAAATTCTTTGTAAAGTTGCTATCTTGTTGTATGTATACACGATTATCAGTATGCTTCTCATTTTCTGAAATGATTCTCGCGCATATTTTAGTGGTTACAAACTGCTGTGAGGCATTCTTCGCAGACAACTCCATGGCTACTTTATACTTCGAAAGATTATCAAGCGTGTCTTGTATCTTCTTTATTTTCTCTTGATACATCGCATGAAGAGTGTCATATTTCTTCTCTGTTTCCGCAATAGTCGCTTCTTCCAATCGATCTAACGCCTGGTTTAGTTCTGCTCTAAATGTTTTTATTTCATGCAAACATAACGTTTTTGCATTATCATTATCATCCTTTGCTTTCTGTGTCCCTTTCATCAGGTTTTCCAGTTTAGACATTACTTTCTGCAACTCTTCGTACACGTTTCTGTTTAGATCTGTCTGTGGTGTTGCTTGAACATACTCGGGAATATAATGAATGTCTTGGCATGGCCTGCAATATACAACAAAAGTGTATTCAAGCAGATAGTAATTATACTGGCATGTACTTAAATAAGACAATGTTACGGTGAAAAAGGGTTGTATTCTTACAATATGAAAAGCTGGACTACACATAAATGGTCCGTGTCCTGAGATTTTCCTGACAATGTGTTCAAAATTTGACATTTTCAGTCTTTTTTTTCAGTAACGTTTATGAGAGAGTTTTGAAATACTTTTATTTTTCAATCTGACTACTAGATGACACTAATAGCGGACTCATTTTGACGGCATACCACGTAACATGCAACAGTCGAAAGGTTTTGTGATTCATATTAATATTTTATAATTTAAAACTTGGGTCCTGCCGTTTAAACAAATATTTAGTTTTGATAAATAATGGATAGACTTCGAAATGTAAGAAAATATAAGCAGATACCCGCGCACCTATTAAAGTAAAAAAATTTTCGATAACTTTTACAGTGTTTTTACACTGTTTTCACCCACTAGTGAAATATTGTAATAATGAATGAAAAATAAGGATTTTTCGTGAATCATACAGTGGCATACACGGAGATCGTTTCAAGTGGAACAGTGCCAACCTCTGAGACTAATAGAATCTATCACTGGGGGTGGTTGAAGATCGGGATATCCGAACCCGAGGGTGACCGGTTCCCACCGGAAACGAGCCTCTGACACAGATAAATTTAAATCGATAACGGTCGAAATTGACTGAAATAATGCAAAAAGTAGTTCGCATTCTAGAGCCATTCGAGATATGCCCATATGAGATAAGATTTTCCACCACGGCTATTTTTAGTAACATTTTCGGATTTTTCTGTCTAGTAAGTGAGAAAAAACAAGTGTGGATATTTTGTTGCATGATAAAATGTTAAAGTTCTCTAAAGTCGTACATGAACTGAGATCTGCAGAATTATAAACGTGATGAACGTAACGGCACAACTTCCTGTTTCACGGTAAATGACGACAGTACTGGATATATTTTCCCAACCAACGCTTCTTTCTAATAACTGAGAAAACTTTGCATTTCTGTTGAAGACGGAGGATTTGCATTTTTTTTTGCATTTGCATCAAAGTGCATTTTTTTTTCAATAGTAAAATGTCAGTCCTCTATACGTAGTAGAAGTGTAACATCTGTTTTAGATAACTGCAAACCCTATCTTTCTGTATTTTTAAGAGCTAGTAGGTTTCACTCAGTAAAGTTTTATATCATATTTCCGGTAAATATTCCGTGATTTGTGCAATAAAATAGTTTTAGTTTCATGATGAAATGCATACTGAAAATAATCTATCGAATAAATGTTAAATTTCACAGTGATATCTACGTCTTCATTGCTACGGAAAACTATAAAAATCAGCTACACTTGAAAACAATGATAATGATATCTAAACAAATTAAAACACCAAGTATGAATAACATCAACAGAAATGAATAGAAGATAAATAACATTACAAAAAAATAAAGACGGGAGAGTGAATCTGAGCAAAATTCTCTATATGTTTGTTTTTTTCTTTTTTTTTTTTAAATTTTGATGCGGATACCCAGGTATTGAAAAAAAATAACGGAACAAGCCGTGTTTTAATGGTTCTCCAAGTATTAAATAAACAACAACAACAACTAGACATTACCCGCACTCATCCGAGTGCAATCGCCGAATATACAATTACGAAAATGTATTTTTATAAATTAATACGATAAGGATAAGTTACCTCACTTGCATATTTTGACATTAGAACTAAATTGTTTGACAAAAGTTCAACGTTAATGCAATTGAGGGAATTCGTGATATCTGTGTAATAATATAACTGTTGCTCCTGAAATATTTAAAAGAACATTCATGTATTAATATAAAATTAACAATCGTCGAACACCTAACTCGCAACTCTTGAAAACAACAAAATTCAAGATTGCCTACTGAACTTTATCTCGACTACGCAACAAGTTTGTACTTGTCTTCATTTTTTGTTTAATTGCCCTTTTTAAATCTTATGAAATATTATTAATTTCACGTGAGTGTGTGTGTGTTTACGCGCGCGCGTTTTTATCATTCAGATTAGTTCACGAAATGAAAAACGGTTTTCGAAAATTAAGATGCAGTGTGAGCTTCCTGATATTTAGATTTTCGTTTTGAAAGAGAAAGTAGAAAGAGAAAGTAGATTATTTACTTGTGATTAATAGCGAAACAGATGTGACAACCGACGGCATCATGTTCAGCACAATACATATCCACAAGTTTCGTCGTGTGTACTTTACATCTTTCTGTCGGCTCCGACGGTAGAACCTGTGAATCTGTCTTTGAAGTGGAACTCCCAAACTGCGTTTTGCCGACTAATTTATGTCCTGCTAAAGCTGAAAAGCTGTTGTGGTTTTCAACACAATTTTCACATAAATATTCCTGGCAGTCTGTGCAGTATTTCACAGCCTCTTTATTTTTGCCCCTCTTGATACAAGGAGAGCAATAAAAGTCAAATATTTCGTCCGATGCATTTTGACTACGCCCCAAAGTTGCCATTTTTCTTTTATCTTTATCCTTCCTGGTTGATAAGCTTTACGTTATAGTAGCCTCCCTTTACAGGTAAATAGTCTAGACGACTTAAATAAAATAATTAACTTCCGATCTGTAATCTTATATTCACTGATGATAAAACATGTCCTTTAAATACAAAATAAGTTACATATTGCATTTTCCCATTTTTGCATTTTCCTTTTGGTGAGGAAAACGTTGAGTTTAAAGCTCCTTATTTTTAAGCATTCTCTTCCCATTTTGCCAAAGTCTATTACCACAAAAGCGGAAAATAAGGTGCGTAAAATCCCTACCAGTAATGAGAAACTAATAATTTGGATGTGATCTGTTTCATGAAACGAGAGGACCAAATGTACTTATGTCGCTCACCTGAAAAAGGATTACAAAACAACTGTAGGGAGTGGGGAGTTGATCATGCCATATAAGGCATGTGTCAAATAGCAAATGGTTCAAATACCACATTAGATATCAAGAAATAATAAACCAACTTTATGAACTCTGCAGTAATTGAAGAAACACGTGTAAAGAGTGTAATGATGACCCAATATCGCTCATCTGGATACCACTGAAACATATCATAAGGTCAACAAATGTCAGCAATAAAATTTGCTATCATAACTGTCCACATGGTAGAAATGTTATGAAAGCAGCTCTAGAACAGAAAGTAGGTCACCTAGTCAAGATAAACCAAGGTCAAATTAAAGTCTATATGTTTCGACCTTGGCCTTTTGCTTGGTGACGTGTAAAAAACGATTGGAATCATCTACTGGTCATGACCGACCTACGTACTAAGTTTGAACAACTTGGGACCAAGGTTTCTTTAGTTATTGATCGGAAACCGTTTTGCTATTCAAGGTCACCCTGACCTTGACCTTGTGACCTAAAAAACTATAGGGCTCATCTACTTGTCATGGCCAATCTACATACCAAGTCTGAGAGGGTTCTCTAGATACTGACCAAAAAGTGTCTACCGACCAACCAACCATTTACAAAACTATATACCCCCTAATCTTCGATGGAGGCATTGCTGGATTTATATGCACACGCTATAATACCTTTTTTCAGTAAAACTTTTTAGTGGAAACATTTTAAACAATCTTAAGGTTTTGAACAGATTTTTTAGCAAGTTCCTTCAAGAAGGAAAGGTTTAACAGAATAATTGTCACATCTTATGACAGTGTGTATTTGCTGTGAAAATTATTTCCTGCATATTATTTAAATCATTAGTATATTAAATATTTCTGCAATATTTTAAGACATTTGCAAGCTTAGCAAGAAGTCAGATTTGATTTTGTTTATTTCTACACAAGCAGGTAAAGTTTAACTATCACAGATCATAAATAAGGATTCCTAACCACATAATCCATTCTTTTTTCTATCAAGAGGAAAAACAAATAACAACAGAAAAATAACAAAAACGCATGTATTAGAATTACATATATATTTGAACAAAATCAATTACTATTGCACATTTAACAGTCTTTTTTTCTATCAGTTGTTAAGAAAACAAAACAACTGCTATGACTTCTGTTGTTCAAACTGATCATTGATCTTGAACCAAAGTCAATAAATTGATCCTTTGCATGTATTTAAAATGGAATGTTTTTTCTTACAATGCTTAACAAATGATAAACCTTTGTGCCTTTTGTACTGCTTGAATACAAAGCCGACTGAATATATTAAAACAATGTAACTTCATCTTCATAGGCCAGTTTAACACTAGGCTAAGTCAATAAGGATAGGTTAAGTATTACCGGAGTATTGTGTACAGTTTACAACAACTTTTTTGAAGACTTATAAACAGTATATCATATATATATATATATATATATTGCGGTTGCTTATCTAAACATTGCCACTGAGAAGTAGCTTATCACAAATAAATCGCTTTCTCACATAAAATAGTTTACTTTTTTTGAATAGCTGACACTCATCATTTTCTAAAATTATAAAGACAGGGTAAGTCTGAGACCTGAATCACTTACTGCAAAGACTTGATTCCATAAATGCACTGTAATGTTTTATTTTTCCCCAGAAGGTACATTTAACATGTATCATTAAAACAGAACCTTGGTGAAAACTTTCATACCATATAAAACTTCCAGTTGCATTTTGTCTTCCAAACAGCATTTGCTCTACATATCCAATCACTAAACATTTGAAATATCAGTTTCACACATCATTAATGCACCTTGTTAACAATATTTTGGCACTAGTCATGTATATAAGTATTTGTAAACACGTTCCTTTCAAGATGTTACAAGGTTCTCCATCACAGCACTTGCCTGTTTAAGTTCTGAAAAGAAAACGAGCTATTAGTAACAATAAGGTATAGATATAATACAACGCATTTGATACGAGGATAATAGCTTAGACATACATCACAGGTAAGTTATACCACAAAAAGACAAAAGATTTGATTATAACTGACAGATATATGCTACTTTTAACAACAGCAAGGGCCATAACTCTGGTACTACAAGATCAATTTGCTCCCTAGAACCCAAGTGCATAATTTCACTGCTGATGTATATTTTTGCACCATTTCATGACTTAAGCTGTTAGGTTTAACACAAGAAAAAACGCTAATTTTCACAAAATCAAGGACTATAACTCTGGTAACATTAAATCAACATAAAAATACCCAGCTGCCTTACTTTACAAGCTGATAAATATGAGGTTTCATGACTGTAGGCCAGGTAACAATACCTCGAACTATTTACTCAAATGAAGTTACATAATTACCATTAAGGAAGACTCTGAATTTATCTGAAGACGCTGCAAAAGACACAGGTTCTGTCTCCCCTCCATCAGCCAGCTTTATATTCATCTTCAGCTGAACACACGGCTCATTTATATCCTGGTGGTAAATGTAAAGAACAAACGACTAAATTTAGTATGAACAACCAGACTTTATTTTATTCTAGGTTTCACTTAAAGTGCTTTATGGACCATTGTTTCCAGGAGACAGGCACTTTATATTAAACTTAAAAAAAATCTTAGACGTAAAGAACAAACAACTAAATTTCGTATGAACAACAAGACATCAACAAAGGATATGCTTATTCATCTTGCCTTTCATTTTGAAAGAAATCACTAAGCATTTTTAATCTTAACTATAAATTTGTAAACAAAAAGCATTCATTGTGTGCCTCAATAGCTCAGTAGTTAGAGTGACTGCCGCTTGTTCAGAAGGTCACTGGTTCAAATCTGAGATGTGGCACATACAGTGTAATTAGGCAAAGAAATTTGCATGTTCACATAGTTGCCTGTAAGTAACAGTAATGAATGCTACTTGCTCTTCTTTTATGTGATAAGTTAAGGTGGCGTCTTTACAGCAATTTAAATAATCTTGGATAGTTATCATTATAACTGAGCTAAAATCAATGAGTATATTTCAAATAAAACTGATCATTATTATGCTAGTGAAACACAATAAACAAGAAGATGCAAAACTTTACTCATTGCTGGATAGAAGTGACAAGGCTCTAAATATTATCCAATGAAGAAACACAAAGACCCATTTCAAATTCACCCCTAAAATTTAGCCTGTACAAAAAACTGAACCACCAATTAAAAGCCAAAACAAGATCCTGTGTTTGGTAGACACACACACACACCTGGAAGCATTCTCGCCAGGAACCAACCTTCAGATCATGGCACAGCCAGACTCCTATTGTTAACCCATGTTATAAAATAGATTCAAGATTTTGTACTGGTCATTAAATCATAAGTGTCAATGCTATCTGCAGAAGGTGAAAAATATCCAACTTGCAGAAATGGGATAATGAGAAATTATGAGTAAAATGAAGAATATCATTTATTCAGCCAAGTAAGAAAAAAATCTCGTCTTACAAATGATTGTCTAATAGTTAACATTCAAGTGTGACCTTGATCATGAGCTAGTACAAGGGCAACACACGTTCAGCACCATTTCTTCATATTCTCTTCATCTGGGAAACATCTGAGCTAAGTTTGAATAGGGGTATAGGATTTAAAGAGCAGACAAAAAAATTGTCTGACTTTCCAGTGTGACCTTGACCTTGAACTGACACAAGGGCAATATGGTTATGCACATTGCCATGTTGAGATGAACACTTGAGAGAAGTTAGATGAAAATCCTTGTCTTATAATTCATTGTCAAATATATGATCTTCAAGTGTGACCTTGACCTTGAGCTAGTACAAGGTCAACATGGGTTCTGCACTATCATCAGGTGAACATTTGAGCCAAGTTTGAAGAAAACCCTTCAAGAGGTATAAAATTTATAGAGTGGACACGAAAATTGTCTGACCTTCCCATTTGACCTTGATCTGACACAAGGGCAACATGGGTTCTGCACATTGCCTTGCTGAGTTCAATATTTGAGCCAAGTAAGTACAAAATCCTTCGAAGTGTAAAGAAATTTAAAAGAAACAAATAAGACACATTGTCTTTTTTTTTTTTGTCAGAAATTTGACATTCCAGTGTGTCCTTGACCTTGAGCTGACAAGAGCAATATGGGTGATGTGCACTGCCTTGCTGAGATGAACATATTCGCAAAGTTAGAAGAAAAGCCTTAGCTTATAATTCATTGTTAACTAGAACTGTGTCCATAGGACACGGATGCCCCCACTATGCATAAGTGCTCATAAACAAGAGCACGTATATTCTGTATAAGATTTAGGTGGGGAAAATTTTTTTTCTGTAGTTGCAAATGAATTGAGGTGTTTTGTATATTATTAATGCTGTCCTCTTATTTCAAAGTTAGATATTTTATACTGAAACAAGGGCTGTCGGATGGACAGCACGCTTGACTATTCTTAGTGCTTGAAGGTATAATAAAAGCCTAAAATTAAAGATTTTTCAAAGTCTTAAAAGGGGAATAACTAATAAAAATGCTTAACAGAGTTATGGGCCTTGATGGAATGACACAGTCTACGGCCAAGTTTGAACCAAATATCTGCAGTAGAAAGGGAAGAAATAGTGATAATGAGAAGCTTGCCCTAAAACTTTAACCCGATAGCCACGCCGCAAGTACAATAGACCTCCTTATTCTTTAAATAGTTGACATAAAAATGTTGTAAATATTTATGTACTATGAGGAATCACATTAGCGAAGACGAGGAAAAAGAGACACACAAGTAATTACATGTTGCTGATATAAAAGAAAGCAGGTAAAATTTAAAAAAAAATCAACAAAGGGCCATAATTCTGTTAAATTTGGTCGCAGCGAAAATTCCTTCCTTTACTTCCATCTACACATTAAGGTTGTTCATCCCTGGAAGTTTAAGCAAAATCTGCCATCCAATTTAAGAGGAGTTGCGTTCACAAAATTTCTATATGGTATATAGTGAAAAAATCAACAAAGGGCCATAATTCTGTTAAATTTGGTCGCAGCAAAAATTCCTTCCTTTACTACCATCTACACATTAAGGTTGTTCATCCCTGGAAGTTTAAGCAAAATCTGCCATCCGGTTTAAGAGGAGTAACGTTCACAAAATTGCTACATAGTATATAGTGAAAAAATCAACAAAGAGCCATAATTCTGTTAAATTTGGTCGCAGCGAAAATTCCTTCCTTTACTACCATCTACACATTAAGGTTGTTCATCCCTGGAAGTTTAAACAAAATCTGCCATCCGGTTTAAGAGGAGTTGCGTTCACAAGATTTCGGGACGTACGGACAGACGTACGGACGGACGGACAAGTGCAACGCTATATGCTCCCCACTTTGTGGCGGCATAAAAATTTGACCTTCAAGTGTGACCTTGACCTTGAACTGTTACAAGGTCAACATGGGTTCTGCACATCGCTATCATGAGGTGAATATTTGAGCCAAGTTTGAAGAAAAAAAATGGTTGACTCAGTAGGTAACCTTACTATGTCATGACCATTTGTACTGCTTTTTAAATTCATTATCTATCTGCTACTTGTAGAAGTCGAAAAATATTGAATTTGGTTAACATATTCACTAAGTACAGGAAGAGGGGAGATAACTGCAGAAAAAAATGGTTGAAACAGATATGTAACTTGACAGTGACATGACCTTTCTTAGTGAGAGTGTAAAGTATCTTGTCACTGCTATTTGTTAAAGTTGAAAAATATCTAATTTGTCAAAAAAGGCTGCTACAGTTATGTTACATGCCAGGATGATGGCCTTTGTATTGGTTAGTATGAGTGAAGAGTATGAAGACATATGTACATGCATGTAATAGTAGAACTTCAGAATTAGATATATACCTAACTGCCCAAAAAAGGTTCACCTTACCTATTTTCAATAGCATAAAGGGGAGATTACTGGGGATAAAAGGGAAGTCACAGTTATATTACTTGCCAGGATCATTGCCTTTGTATTGGTAAGTAAGTGTGAATAGTAAGAAGGCACTGCTACAAATAGAACTTCAGATATATCCAACTTTCTAAACCATATGGACTGATGTACAGTTCAATAACTATATGCCAAGGGCATGAAAATACAAATGAAATTAGAAGAGTACCTTTAACAAACTAGAGCTAATGATATAGTCTACCCTCCATTCAACTCCTTCCAGCTGTGATACTGAAAATAAACAAGAAAGGTGTCACAGACAAGAATGCCCTCGAAACAAGCCAATGGTCGTAGTTATAAACATAACAAGTGCATACAAGTCTTTTTGGAATCTGTCTGACTTACTATTACCACTACTGTTAACTTGTGCACAATTTTAAGCTTGATGTCAGCCTTGCATTTTGGAACTCTTTTCAAAAGGAATGTTGTATGTAATTTGACTGTGTATATAAGCATGTATGTCAAACACATACACATGTACCTTGCAGAAACATTTATCTTAAAGTATTTTCTTACGACAACAAAAAAAGTTCTGCATCAAATTTTTGCATCCAATTTCAAATTTCAGGGAGAGGCTGTAAGTGGGTTTCTAACTCCTTGATTCTACAGAGTCAATATCGCTTTTTCATTTCGCATGGAAGCAACTTTAAAACACAGGGTGGCAACGCAAGTATGAATGAATTTAAAAGTTTTCAACCCTAAAATTATTCTAATCTACTACATTTAAGTATATGAAGCATAGAAGCCAACCACTATTAATGGAATCTTTTTAAAGACAGCTTTCCAAACTGTCTCTTCTGAAAAACAAGAGCACCGCTGGGCGGAGCATTGTACGTTTGACTCCAAAATCAACAGGGGTCATTCAGGGGTAATAACCATATAAAGTTTGAAGATTTTAGGCCACTGAGCACTGAAGTTATCCTCCAGAAACCAAATTGCTAACGGATGCATGGACAATGACTTTAAAAATTTAGGTCACTGTGACCTTGGCCTTCGAGCTACAGATCCCAAAATCAATAAGGGTCATGCACTCAATGTGGGTAATCACCATATGAAGATAAAAGATTGTAGGCCAATTAGTTCTCAAGTTATCCTCCGGAAACCAAATTTCTAAAAGACGGACAGACAGACGCCCAGGACCATAACATATTATGCCCCTTTGGGCATATAAAAACTTGATTTTACTTACATTTTAAACTATCTTTCCTAAACTGTTCTTGAAGTTTTCCAAGATTATCTTCATACGATTTTCCCAAAGATGTAGTATGCTCTAAGAAAATGAAAAACAGATTTATTGCCATGTGTCTAAACATTTATGATTAGTAACGGTGAATAAACACAAATCATTTAATGAATGTCTGAAAGCAGTGGTCATGTGGTTAGCTACAGTTAATTTTGAAGACAAATTAAAGAATATTCCTTTAATAAGCCGTTCTTTCTTTCTCAAAAACTGATATCCTCAAATTAGCATTTTCATTTTTGATACTAGTATTCAATCAAACTAAAGAGTCACCTCCCTTGATTTTACATTTTTCAATTTGAAGGTAGAGAATGCATTGTTTTACTTCAAGCCAAAAAACTGTTTAACAGGATTTGGTCAGTATTATTCATATCAGTATTTAATCAACATAAAACATTTATAACAGTAAAACACTTGTATATCAAACATGGCAGCCATGATGGCCATGCACTGCTCACCTGACAACAAATCCTCAAAATACTTTTTAAAATATTTTTCTTAATGGCTATATATATATATAAAGTAAACCCCTGACCATGGCAAAAAAGTTACTCCAACCCTATCATGTTTCACCAAGTTAATTCAAGGTTACAAGAGATATTATTCAAGAGCTGATAGACAAAGAGCTCAGGAGAGCTAAATATGAGTAAAAGTTTACCTTTTGGCAAACCCAGTTGTTGAAGTTCATTAGACAATGAATCCCCATCTACATTATACTTGGCAGCACTGGCGATAATAAAATGTAGAGCAGCTATACTGGCCTTCACATCTCCTTCCTCTGTAATAAATTTCTTTGTATTAATATCATCACTAACATACTGGGGTATTAATGAGTTTAGAGTTATGATTATCCATGGTAGTTAATAACTTGAATTGTACAATTCTAATGTTGCCTCGTTATTTCTTGTGCACTGTAATACAGTTATGGAATGACTGTAATAGCAACTCAAGGACTTTCATAATGTATAGCCTATTGCAAAAAATCTACAACTTTCAACAGCTGATATGGTCCTGATTTCGTGCACCTATCTCCATGCTGGGAATCTGACTAAGGTTTATGTAGTCTGGATTACCTGCCTCTATCACAACTACGCTGGAAACCAGACAATGACTGAATTAGTCTGGATTACCTGCCTCTATCACAACTACGCTGGAAACCAGGCAATGGATGATTTAGCCTGGATTACCTGTCCCTACTGGTTTATCTAGTTTGGACTACAAGTAGCTGCCCCTATCACCACTATGCTGGAAACCAGGCAATGGTTGATTTAGTCTGGATTACCTGCCCCTACCACTACTATACTTGAAATCAGGCAATGGTTGATTTAGTCTGGATTACCTCCCCCTATCATTATTTTGCTGGAAACCAGGCAATGACTGATTTAGTCCGGATTACCTGCCCCTATCACTACTTTCCTGGGAACCAGGCAATGGTTGATGAAGTCTGGATTTACAGCCCCTATAACATTGTCTCTGCTGTATATTAGACAATTATTTATGTAGTCTGGATTACCTCCCCTATCATCATGATCAGAACCAGACAATAGTTGATGGAAGATGACAACTGCCAATTTGATGAAGCTTCTCCAAGCTTTTTAATGTTTGTTTTTTAACACAGCAATCCAAGACAGTTAAAATAATTATTCACTGACACTAACAGTATGCAATAGCACTGCAGTAAGTATAAACTACAGAGAAAATATGACACCTGAGAATGAATACTATTCAAATGTTCAAATTAGCCTTTGTGGTTTATACAATCTGCTTTCTTTTATGATAAAGCAGCTACAAGAAAACTGTATTTTATACTTGAAAACTATGGCTTTAACTTAAAATCCATTTTGAAGAACTGTAAGTTATTGTATGAAAAGATAATATATTGTCCTTTGAAAACATTTTAATGAATATGATTATTTTTTTCTCATAACTCACCAAATTTGGCATCTGAAGTTATCTTATACACTCTGTCATACTGAAATTAAAAAAAAATATATATATATACATGTACTCACGCACGTTTTAAGTCCGAAACAGACTACACAATTCTACTGCATGTATTTGAAAGAAAACTATCACCTATACAAAAACTCATCAGCAAATTATATAATCTTCATATTCAACAACATTGTAAAAATCTTAAAATGTCTGATCGTTCAATAGCACCACATCAATTTTCAAAGTCATACTCTTCACAAAATTTCATGACTTAAGTTTCACCTCACCTTCATAATCTATCATGGATTTTCTTATCATGGTATTGATATTTTAGACTGCTTCAATTCTAAAACAGACTCGTTCTTTATTTTATTCAAACAGATGCATTTATTAGAGAAACTACAGTAAACATAATGCTTAAATACAGTTTTCCCATTGGTATTAATTTACATTGATTGGGGCAAAAGATTCTTGCAGCTTTTATTGATCTGTTTCGATGATTTGCTTTTTGAGTTCAAATCAGTATGCATGCCCAAAGTGCTGACTGTAGAAGTCACTTGACACTCTAACAAGTGGTAGGGTTCATACCAGCTTTTCAGGCATCTGATGCTTTTCCTTTCAACCACTGCTTCTCGATCCTCTATTATTTAAAACAGGGCGTGAAAATGTAGGTATTCAGGACTTTCTAAGCTTAACACTATAGGGATATTTAACAATACTTCTCAAATAATAATGAAAAGATCGAATGGATGTTTAGGCTGATCGGGGTCTACTGTCTACACTGGTTGTGAAGACAAAACTAACTGCCAACAATCGGGTAAAATTTAAAGATTCATGAAACAAAACCGATGGACTTTGCACTGTTTAAAAGTTTTCACTATAATACTAATACACAGATGTTGTTTTCAACAAAAAATGGAAGAAACTTATTATTCACACAACTTACATCAATGCCTTGTCCAAGCATGTCTTTAATCACTTGTACACACAGAAGTTTCATCTTCACTGAAGTCTAAAACAAAAAAATGCACACATTCACTTAAAGGAAAATTCTAATAAGCTTTAGCAAAACCAGGGGGTTAATTGTGCATGTAGAAAAAATGTAGAATTTACAGTTTAGTAACAGGAGCGCTGCAAGGCAGAGCAAAATACGCCTGTCAACTGAGCAATTTGTTTCAATAACATCTATCCACCTATCAAGTAAATAGCTTTGATAATGTACCTGTGAAGTTTCAAGTCAATAGTTTTGGTAATGTAGGAGTTATGCTCAGGACAAGAAAATTAAGCAAAGGGGAAAATCTCCAAAATCAAGAAGTGCAGAGTGATGGTTCTTGTGCATGGCACCCCGTCTATCCACCTAAGAAGTTTCAAGTCAATAGCTTTGATATTGTTGGAGTTATGCTGCAGACAAGAAAATTAAACAAAGGGAAATAACCCCAAAATTATGAAGTGCAGAGTGATGGTTCTTTTGCACTGCACTCTGTCTCCATGAGATCTATCCACCTATGAAGTTTCAAGTCAATAGCTTTGATAGTGTTGGAGTTATACTCCGGACAAGAAATTTAAACAAAGGGCAATAACTATAAAATCAAAAGAACAGTGTAATGGCTCTTGTGCACTGCATTCCATCTCAATGAGATCTATCCACCGTTGAAGTTTCAAGTCTATAGCTTTGACAGGGTAGGAGTTATGCTCCGGACAAACATCAGGATGCTGCCCACCCACCCGCCATGGATGATCCCATAATATGTCTCGTCTTTGACGGGTGTATAAAAAGCTGAATTAAATTAACTTGATGTATACTTTAAGCATTTATTATTCTGACAAACTTCAGTCAATTATAAATAAATTTCCATCACAGAAAATATCCAGCCCATGTGCAATTTCAGTCGTTTTTTTAATGTCAAATCAAACTTTTAAATCTTCATCCTAAAGGCACATAGCATAGGTACATGCTAAAATACTAAATTAAATAAAAACTTACTATTTTTGACAGTGTGCTAATCTCTGCCAGGACCCAGTCAGGGCAATCCAAATCACCACAGAAACGAAACCTCTGGAGTTAAAATAAATTTTTCATACAGTGAGTTATAGAATTCTCAGCTTAAGCATGACAACATTCTAGCCATTGACCAATCAGATAACAGTAACTCATTTAAGCATTCGGTTCTCGGTCGTTACTCCGACTTTATGGTTGGAGCCTATGTGACTTTAAAGTCGTTTGTTATGAAACCTAACAACTTTAATGAATAAGAATCATTAAAAATTCTCTTATCAGACCGTAGGTCTCGGAAATTAAGACAGTTTCTTTTGTTTTATGTTCTAGTTTTTGTAATTTTTAATCTTGAAGTTACAAATAGCTCAAAGATAAAATGCGAGTTACGACCAAGTACGGATATACTACCTTTGAAAAGTACCCAGATGTGTAAAGCCAAGAATATCTATAATTGCAGGTCCATAAGGTATCAAGAAGGACCAAGACTTGGTTACTGAGACCTTTAATCAAAGTCATTTATTTCTTTTTATTAAAATTTATTTAAGATGTGCCCATGACAAATGATCATGTTTTTATTCACCTATCTACCATTGCCAGTTTCCTGTAGGAAGACTGTATCCCATGTAACCTAAATTCAGCTGTCTCCTTAATTTAGTGGTACTGTTTTGTTTTTGGTCATTAACATGAATTCTCGCACCATTTTGCAGGTGGTCAGTCGTGCTTATTTTCCACGGTTCAATTATTCGCTTGATTATGTGCAAGAATCACGGAGATATGACAGGTATATATTTATTACCTCACAGTCATTCACAGATGCTCTCAGCTATTTAACTTTATGAGGTCTCAACTATTTTTACTGGTAAAGTTCCTCGCGTTGTAGGTGTATCTTATAAATAAACGTATAATTATGGATTACATATACAATACGTGGACCTGTACGGGAAAAAACATGCGAGACCCCAAGCATCTGTGATAACCTTTGCAATTTTCACTTGGGTCGAAATTGTTTAGAACGAGAAAGAACAAAAAAAAATAAATTTACTGTTTTAAGATATTTACATACATAACTCAAATTGTTTTTACAGTTATTAAAATATTAAACTATTTAAAATTTATAGAATACAAAGAAAAAGAATGTCTTCCGTCAAATAAAGGCGGTAGAACATCAAATTTTCACACACAAAAGTACACCTACCATTTTGAAGAGTTGTATATTTCGAACCCAAAGATGCAAAATTAGGACAAATTTAAATCAAAGCGCTAACGGTTCGGAGACGATTAAAATGGGATATTTAATCAATTAAGATCAATTGCTCGTAAAACTCTGTGATTTATTTACCTACTTATTACATTTTATCGCGCTTTAAAATAAACAGCCAGAAGATAGTTCAAGATACAGAAAGCGTCTTATCAAAAATCACTTCTACAGCCAAGTGACATAAATTTATGGCAGTGGCTACGGTTACGGAACCGTAATCCTAGCCTCCAAGTCTAGGATTACGGAAGTTCCGTAATCATAGACAAACCCACTGAAATAGGCTACGGTTACGGAAGTATATGTAAAGAAGGGTTACATACCCAAAATCGAGTGATAAACCGTTAATTGTCTCAAATATTACATTTTCTCCAAGATGAGTCAACACTAATGTTATGATACGCCATCTTAGTTGTTGTATTGACTAACGTTAAATGTCATTGTCGTCATCAACAGACACTTCAAAGACGATGTGAATAATTGCCCTGTAATGTGTATTGTCTTAAGTGTTATCTTGTTCGCATTACTATGACGCAAAAAATGAACGACTATCTATTAAATTCCAAGTTTTCATTGAATTATAAAGTTAGGAAGCAAATACTGCAGGTCGATCTTGTCAATTTATAATTGTTTGGGGAAGGTTGAGGAAAAAAGCAAGGGTGTCCTGGGAATAAGTACTCGTTCATTTTGTGCAGCAATAAATTTGACCACAGGTTATTTATTTTTGTATAAGATTCCTTTATTAAAAGAGAGGAATTAATGAAATAATTTATCATGTAACGCTACTAATTTTGTGAATTTGTAATGACAAAGACTGTTTACAACCTGTAGTCAGATTTTATTTTAAAAAGTGGGGGGATAGAGAATGATCCAAATGAAAATGGATGGCAATTAAAAGAAAAACAACGACAAAACGTAACACATTTCATGAAGAACGAACACATATTGCTATGTGCAAATTATAATGCAATAGTCTTTTATCAACAACAATTCCATTCTTAAAAATGTTTATTCAAAATCAATATTAAATTCAAAAAACAATGACAAAAAGAAAGGAAAAGAACAAAGTAAAAAAATGAAATAACATATATGTAACATGTCTGCTGGAAAAAACTTGTAAAAATACAAATTTTGGCAGGCCACGGTTTTAGCGCCTCCTTGTGATGTGGCCTTGATGTAGATGGACAAGTAAAAGTGATTTACACGATTGTACATTACAACATTTTATTTTCAAAAAAAAAAGAATTATATTACTTGTCCAACTACAAATGAGCGCTCAAGTGACAGTGTAAAGATGACAATGATATTTAACGTTAGTTCGTTGCTGAAACAACAATCAAAATGGGGTACAAACAGTTTGATAACGCAAATTTGGTAAAATGGTTTGTTTAATGAATAAAAATTTAATTTAGCTTGCTATTTGATATTTAACTGTTGAAAATACTCTTCATTAAAAAAAAAACTTCCGTAATCGTAGCCTTTTCCAGTGGGTTTGTCTAGGATTACGGAACTTCCGTAATCCTAGACTTGGAGGCTAGGATTACGGTTCCGTAACCGTAGCCACTGCCTAAATTTATTCACCACCACGTGTGAGGGACCGAAATACATTTCTTGTGTTATTGAATGAAATAATTTATTGAAGTTGCCCCCGTATTACATATCCTTTGCGTTACCACTGGACATGTACTATATGAACATGAAACTTCGTTACAGAAAGATGGCAATATTTCTTGGAAAAGTAACCCCCCCACCCCAAGCGGGTTTCGAACGAAGGTCCAACGCTCTAGACCACTGACCAAACGCATTTATCCCTATCTATTCGAGTTTATTAACAGTCGATACAAGTTGCCCGTTTGACCGAGGTCCCTGCAAATAAAGTTTGTTAAGTTTTAAAGAGCTTGTTGCTGGTTTTGGTTTCCTATCCTTCTAGTTACGTCTGGCACGTAACAACAGCACTGATACATAGGACCTCGGTTTAACGTCTCATCCGAAGGACAGTTAAAGATTAATAATATAAGTGGAGGATAGGGGGATCAACCTAGCGACAAAGTTACCAGTCCAGCGCTTTACTATTGTCCCAGATCACTGATCAACTCCTCAAAACTTTTTTTTATTTAACTTTATTTATCGTCGCTACCGGTTTCCCAGATGACCGAAGACCCCTGCAGGGATAGTTGTGGGGGATAAGGCAACATACAGAAAACATCCCATTCCAGAGATACCTCTGGTTCCAAGTTAGCATGCTCGGTGTACAACGCCAATACATGGGACCTCGGTTTAACGTCTCATCCGAATGACAATTAGTAATGTCAGTGGAGGAGCGACTGGGGGAATCGATCTCGGGATCCCTTGGTGACATCCAAACTATCGACTTGTAACGGGGTGTATTTATCTACAGTGTAGTATGGTAGTGTTTTGTTAGTACGGTACTGGATTTTGATAGTATAAAAGAGTTACCTCCCTGGTAGTTAGCCCGCCCGCTTAGCTCAATAGGTAGAGCACTGGATTAGTAATCCATCGGTCGTTGGTTCGACCCCTGGGCAGGGCAAAATTTCTCCGTGACAATTGATCTCAGACATTGTGTCTTATCTTCATTTGTCTCTCACCGCTGATTCAGAGTAGATCATGTGGGAACAGTAGTCAGTCACTTGCGGAGAAATTGGTTATTACTGGTTAGTTATCCAGGAAAACCGGTTAGGTGGACTGACCGCCGAGATATAACCTAGTTGTTGAAATCGGCGTTAAACCCCCAAAACAAACAATAGTTTTCCGGTAGTAGAGGTCATACATTAGGAAGGAAATGTTGTTGTAGAAAATCGGTTTGCGTCGGGTTGGTGTTATGTGAAAAAGATGTAATTAAGGTAAGAAATGTTCAAGTAATGGTTGTGGGACTAGTTATTTTGGATTGTCATCTTGTATTTTTTAGGATTTGTCTTGGATATTGTTTGTGACTGTCGGAAATTAAAAATACATGTTCATATTCATGAAACTAATCATTTGCACTGCATAATTCCTAACAGGTTCCTTCACATCCAGCACAAGAGTTGGGTAACATGTGAGCAGGTGACTGTCCTGTGTCTGGGATACCTTATATCCCGTGAGTATAGAAATAAAATGGAGAATAGAATGTAAAATGAGTGTTGTCCCAAGATGTATTTCATCTTGTTTGTAATTGAGCATGTGTCATCCTTTTTTTCCATTCAAATATTGATAGTTATTTTTTACAGTAGAATAAGTATTTATTGTACATTAAATCATAATTATATTTATAAATGTGTTGATGCAATTATGTGTCAAATAAGTAATTGAGATGTCATACACTATAGGCTAGAATCCTTAGTATTATGAAGCCTTATTATTACAATGTTCTGTATGTTTTATGTAAAGACTGTTCTTTTCATATAATTCCAGGACGGGGATTGTAAGGGATTGTATGTGATTGTGTGGGACTATGCCTTAGACATTTCTTGTAATGATGAAATAAAGTACTTGTGAACTGACCAAGCTTGAGATCCTTCTTTATCCTCGGTTTGGAGCCGATTAGAAAATCCCAGTTTGGTACAGACTACTTTGATGTAATTTATACATTTATAGAGCGATGTGCACTGGACTATTTTTTAAATGCTTGTTTATAATAAAATTGAGACACTTTATGCGCAGTTAACAATTTTGACAGAGCTGTGGATCAAACTTGTCATCCCTGGATCACAAGTTTTGTGCGTCACGTACTATTGGACCATATCTCCGCCTAAACGCGTGATTAGCAACAGTTAAAATTTATTTTAGGACATAAGTTTATACCAAATTTATTTTAGTTCGATTGTGTAGGAAGTTTTTAGCTTATAGACACACTCTCGAATCCGTTCCTGGAACTAACCAGTACTAAGCAATGAGTGAAAAGTTTCTTGCTCAAGAAAACAACGGCTCGCCCCTGACTGGGTTTGAACCCGTGAGACTAGCAATCCTTTGACTACTACTCTGCCGCGTCAACCACTCGGCCATGCCGCCACTTGTTAGACATTAACCTGCTTTTTAAGTTATTTTTCTTTTTTAAATCCTATGGTTACCTATCTGAAAACTATCTTGTTCAGTTGTTAAGGTGACTATGCTTGATGTGCAAGGTTTCAAGTTCAAAGTCCAAACTGAAGTATGTCATTAGGCAAAGAATCTTAGTCCACATGTGTCCACCCAGCAGAAAATGGGTACCGGTAGTAAAAGAACTGGCTTCAGTCATTTAGAAGTATCTCGAAAGCGATGTAACTAGGTTGTAAAATTTGTATTGCAGCAGAGCTATAATTATTAGTACAAATTAAAACAATAACATACTTTCTTTTAGAGCTAAGAAATCTATTATGAAGAAAAAATATTTCCATAAGCTAACTTCAAAGACGAGGACGCCAGTAAGGTCCAACAAAACGGTACCAATAAAATCTGTCAGCTGATTCCTTATAACACGGTGCGTGTGCTAATGGTTGTAATAAACATGTACATTATATGCACATGTAGATCTAGATAAAATAAAAACATACTATCCATTTAATTATTTCAAAAATTGATTTAACAAATCTATTGAATGCTGTACAGATATGACTTAGGTAGTGATGCAATATATAGTTAGTCTCGCAATAAATGAAAATGAGTGCAGTTACTTCCAACATAATTAGTACAGTATTGTATTCGGCTTTCGAGAAAACGTAAACAGGAAACTCTTAGCAATGTGCGCTCTTAATCAGTACAGAGAAGAAATTTGTCAGTGAGTAATTTTATTGACGAAAAACATGTGTGGATGTGTAAACTAGAAAATCCGTTTATCTGATGCATACAATACCTTCCCGGCCCTGCACCTGTCATAGTTAAAACACAGAGAGTATGATTTCAATAGAAATAAACGGAAATAAATTGACTTATCAAGAGAATACATGGTCAAAATCACAATTGAATGTAGAATGTGTTTTTCTTATATATAAAACAAGTTGCAGTTGTTAAGCTTTGTTCCGCTAAATTTTTAAATGGACGTGTCTACCATTTAACTTGGACGAGCCGATTTATTAATAAAGGGGGTATTGATTGAATGTGAGTGGATGGGGAGTGGTGCAGATCATCAAAAGACTCAGCGGATTTGCAGGCTGATCAGGGTTTGCACTGGCCGCAAAGGTAAAAGGAAAAAGGTTATAAACAACCATTGTACAGATTTCGCAATTCATTCTGCAACTTCACCCCCCACCTTATATTGCATGCCGTCTTGCTTTTTCATTGTAAAATTCAGAGTAAGTTTTCATACGCTGTACCGAATAATAGTTTAGACCGCTTCATAGATTATTTATATCCTACGTAATTGTTTGTTAGGAAGTAAGCTGACTCGAAACGATTAACCTGTTATTTCTGGAATGGTGGTGCATCCGTATTACATAAATTAACCAGTAATTGCCAAAGATACCTGCGGTCTTGGCAACGGATCAGCGATCATTAGTTCAGTGTTTCCGTCTGTTGGTTTTTGCATTCCGTATAGTACGGCACAGGTTATATCCAAAAGTTTTGTACATTTGTTTTTATTCTCCATCTGAATTTTTAATATAATCGGGTATTGTTGATTTATTACGTCTAATGGATACAGACAGAAATCGAAGAAAATATTCTAAGACCTGATTTTTTAAAAATGTTTCTTCTCTATCTTTTTGATAATCACATGTGATTAAACATCTTTATCAATATTTCATATCCAGCCAGATTAGAATAGAGCTACTAAACCAACTACATGTATATAATTACCAAACAAGAATAATGACATATAGGATAATAATATGCATAGACAATTAAATCATTTTAACAGAGTGTATTACGTCATGGACATATTTCATTACAAGTAACTAATGTGTGTATACTTTTGCTGCAGCCTGTACCGTAGCAGCGTAAATTGATATAACAAGTGTCAAGGCAATTCTTTACTTTGAAAATGAAATTAGCCTTTTGATTCAGACTACTTGAAAGCTTATCTGATGTTTTGAAACAACATCCTCGTGAAGGGTTTATATTGGTGCTAAGAAAAACTCACGCATAAGATCTATGCTTTCTGTGTAGTTATTGGGAGTTTACTCTAACCGCAAAGTGATTTCACAGCCGGTAATTAAATAGATGGATATTTCTAATTCAATTCTGAACTTGATTTATATTTGCAAAACAAAATGGAGTTAAAACGATTGCGAGTGACTGTTGCTTTGTTAATTTTCAACATTTTGGAGGCTTCATCGCGTGCAACATTGGACCAAGTCAAACACGTAGGTAAGTGTATCAGATTTTCACGTGTTCTTAACTAAGAAATAATACAACTTCCGCTCCCTCTTATTTTTATAATTATTTTAACATCAACTAACGACGATTAACTTTACTGACGTTTTGTTAGGCTAATAATAAAGGAATAAAAATCCGCTAAAAGAAAGAGATTAGAATAGAACACATTTGCATATTCATTTTTTAACGTCATTTCAACCTAGTTAAACTTTTTGAGCAAGCTGCAATCACGTATAAAATTGTTTCCGCAGAGCAACGTTAACGTTTGGCAATATCTAAATTGTTATATTTCATTATTTTCATCATCATTATCATCGTCATGGCGACGATTCCATGTTGGTAACAATTGTATGATGATAACGATTCTATGATGATAACGATTCTATGATGATAACGATGGCGATTATGGCGGTGATCATTAGTGTTATTATTGTTGTTGCTGTTGTTATAGTGGTAATGTTTTTGTTCAGTTTGTTTGTTTTTGTTGTTGTTGTTGTTGATGTTGTTGTTGTTTTGAGGGTGTATTTTCTATTCAAACATACAGGTTATTTTTTATCAGTTATCTAGAAATATGAAAAACGTGCCCATATTCGACGTAGAAAATATTGAAAAAGGCCAAATTACTGGTTATGATGTTACAATACGATATTTACAGATGAAGACCAAGAAATTCAAGAAATACAACTCCATGTTTTAACTAAAAGAGAAGCTTTGAATGATATTCAACAGGTAAGATAATTCAAAACGCTTAAAGGAAAAATATGATCACTTGGTGGTAGAGGTACATTTTGTATTCTGACATATAAAGAAATAGTTAGATCACATTGTTCAGAGTATAGGCAAGAATGAACGAAACGAGTGATATGTTAAAGTGCTGTTCGACACTCCTTAGATTTTTTTTGCATTTCTCAAGTAATTTTAGATAAGTCGTAAGTCTTGTAGATTTTGCAGCGCGGTATTTCAAGATATTCAAACATTTAATCAGATACAATGTTTACTCAAACAGATTTATTCTCCTTAATACAAAGAATTATTTCAAGTGTTTTCGGAATTTCAAAGTAAAGTTTCCTTTGAACTTGCGAAATGGCAGCTTAGACTTAAATGCACAGAATTCTAATATTGTGTTGTGTAAGTGTCTTGTTGGTTGGGTGTTGGTTGGAAAATGTGCTTAGGCTTGGTTGGTTTGGTTTCTGTTCTGTTGGTAAAATAAGAGTAAAATTGTTTTGACAACTAAGTCGAATTGTTTGAATTTACTGCAATTTCAGTCTTATTGTCTGTCGTAGGACTATCCACATGTCGAAGGGAGAACGTTCCGTGCCTCCGAACCTCTGGATCCAAAGAGTTCCGATACAGTCAATGGCGATCCTCCACAAAATATTTTCGAAGCTTTTGAAACAAAGAATGAAATATTCCAACCGGAAGTTGACACTGAAAACCTTGAGGAACCATCTGAAGATACAGCTGAATCTAATGTTGAACAGAATACTGGTAATGGTAAGGAAAATGTCACTGGTACTGAAGAAGAAAAAACGACCACATACGGTGCCCAATATCCGTACTCAGAAACATCCGTTTCCGGTGGTGACTATTATAGTTCTCTACCTCAAGCAGGAACAAGTTCACAAGGGTACCAGACCGATGATGGCCTGCAGCACAGTGTGACGTCACGCAGAGTAGTACTAGCGGGAAGAGGCCCTGATACATCAAGAACGGGGGTCAGCGATACCGGAAATTATGGCACGAGTAGACGTTACACTGAATATCAGGCTTCACAAACATCTAGAACTGGTCAAACATACCAGACGTCAGGTACCTCATATGACAGTCAGTACGGAAGGCCATATTCAGGCTCTCGACAATTGTCGACGGAGAGACGATTTTATTCAGGATCTAATGGCGGAATCACTGGTAACAATAGGAACCCAAATACAAGAACAGAGGCCAGGGGACCATATTATGGTGGTCCAGTGTATGTAGATAGCAATGGCCACTACGTCGATGCACAAGGTCGACATCTTGATTCAACAGGACGGTATTATGATAAAAGTGGGCGGTACCAGGATGCTATAATGACAGGCTTCCAAACGTTCCGACACACAGTTTCGGGAACCAGCGGTACGCCTACTTACAATACCAGAACAAGTTCCAGCCAGTATAACAGCCCTAGGAGATACAGTAGTGGGACAAGTCCTAGTGGCGGTTACTACGACAGCGAAGGTAGATACATAAGTGGTTCTAGCAACTTGGACAGTGGTGTTTCTTATGGCACTACCAATCAAGATGGCGGATATGTAGATACTAGCCAAAGCCGCCCAGTAGACAGTTATGGTGGAACTCAGTTCTACAGCAGTGGTCGTAGTTATCAAACAACCTATGATCCTGTTGTATCGCAGATATCATCTGACCCGGTAAGTATCTGTCTTCTTTCCTGATATGTACTGTAATCTGTAGTTAATACTCTGAAGTTCAGAAACATCCAGAAATTAGATTCAATGCAGTCTTGTTGTTCTTTGAGCAATTTTTGTTTCAGGCATGGCAATGGTAATTCGATTGATAATAATGTTGATTTCTTAAATGCATTGAACAAATTTTCTTGGTACAACTTTAATTCATGATAATTCTAGAACTGTCCCATGACGAATACACGTGTCACCATCAATGGGCTGACGTGTCACAATGCTGTTGCCCAGTTAGGACCGTATGTCTGTTACAATTATGAGCGGGTTTCAACCGAGTGCTGTGAGAGGTGCTTGCAGGTGAAGAGACCCGAGAACCTGGGTATGTGTTGTTGTTGTAGTTTCACTGAAATTTTTAATCGATGGCGAAAAACAAGCATTTTTAAAGAATTTTCAGTGGAAACCTTTTACATTGGCTGACTCATAATATATTGACGTAACTTTGATAATGCGGCGGTGTTTAAATTGCCCTTTACTATAAAACTAGGAATTTAAAAACAAGAAACATGGCACAAATGATGCATTTTTATGTATGATTTAAGCGGCATTTTTTTGCCCTATAGGTTGTGAATACGGAGACAGGTCACACCAGTGTCGGGATATTCAGCCCTTTGATTGCTACAATGAAAGGAACAGACAAGTGTGCTGTGACAGATGTAGACAGTTTAGAGAGCAAAGAGCCCAGACCAGTCCAGGTAAACTATATGCAAACTGGATTTTAAAATTCTATACTGAAAAATTCCTCAATTTTTTATCTTCACTAAGGGATAAGGTACCGTACATCTTCCTATCGCTAATACGCTATTATGAACGCCTTGAATACCAGAGACTATTTTAATTGCTAGTGTTTGCAAAGGTAGAATCAAAGGCATATAAGCACAGTTAGAGTGAGAGCATACCAATGAAGGATGAAACCACAGGCTTGAATAACGTGAAAATTGACCTTCAGCGTGACCTTTGATCATAAATCCAATAAGTAGTCAGCAAAAAGACTTTAAAGTAGTTCATGTAAGTTTTCCACTCGCTCGATAATCGCAGACTTAACTGCTTCTTCTTACTTTGACAGCTGGCTGTGAGTATGGCGACCTGACCAATCGATGCCAGTCCATGGTTCAGAGACCTTACCTGTGTTATTTACCCGAGAATCAACGCGTATGTTGCCAGTCCTGTCCTAGACTGGCAAACACACAGGAGCCTAGTAAGTGCATATGTACAGTCGATCATAAGCAATGCAGGTTTGACGTCTGCGACGCAGTATATTTGCCACACATCATTGAAACAGTTAAAAATTTTAAACGTAACAAATGTCCAAAAAATATAACTTTTCTTTCTGGATTTGACAGACAGACATTACATATGATTTAATTTAGAAGGTTTCAGTAAGTTGTATTTGAATATAAGGTAACAGGGCAAATTCCTTTTCTTTTCCGCCTTGTCTTCAGGTTGTCAATGGGGTAACCAGAATCCAGAGCTGTGTCATCCATATGATGCTAATAGACGTTTACAATTAAACTGTTACCTGCAAGCCGTGCAGGAAATATGCTGCGCCACCTGTAGAAGTCTAAGGGAGAGGATGCGTGATGTTATTCCAGGCAAGTCAACAGAATTGCCTTTCTTGACGTTTTTTGTCATTTGAAAAAAAAATGCATAGCTTAAACAAATTGTAAAAGAGCACGCTTTATTGTGTAGGGAAATATATCCGTATAAAAAGTCAGGTCTTAAGTATAGGTATAATTTCTTTATTATGATATTTCTTAATTCCTTATAATATTATTGGTCTTATCATAGTCGAACTTAGTCACATTGCATGTAATTTGCAAAGGATGTATATTGAATGTCAGTCTATTGATACCTTGCAAAACTTAAATGAATTATTATTATGAAACATTTTGGAACATGGTTATTGATTTGTCAAGAAACAACACTACGTTTGGTTTCCTTTTTCCTCTTCTTTTTTTTCAGGGTGCGAGTATGGGGATTCTCCTGTCCTATTTTACAGTGGCAGAGAGGCCCTTGATTGTCCAGCATATATCAGCCAATATGGCCTGGACAATTGCGATGATCCGGAAATATCCAGAAAATGCTGTTATACGTGCTACAGATATCGGAGTTCACGTGGTTAAATATTGTTTCTTGAATGACATGTACATTGAAAGTGAATCTGTCTTTTTCCGTTTACCGATACATGGTTGGTATTGCGTTGGTGTAATTTGTTAGTAATTGACTTAAAGTGAATATATGTATATAAAATGATCAGGCTGAAATGGCTTAGACCATCTTTTTTCCAGAAGTATGTAGTTACATTTGCGTGCGCAACGAGTTTTTTACAATGTTTTTCTTAAAGATGCATATGGTCTATCAATAGAAAATATGGTTCTTTCGAGTATAATGTGTCATTTTACGAACACTATGTCCAATATACAATTATTAGATAACCCACTAAATGATAGTCACGAAAAAGCTCTGCAAAGACACTCCGGTATGATCGATTTTTATGTTGATACTCTAGAGATAATTTATCCCTACCACGTGACTGACGGAAGTCTACGCTGGTGTACTCCGTATCTTCGTTAAAACTTCGTTTTTCTAGTTTCTGTAGCCTACCTAGACACCCAGTGCTCAAGAATGAGCTGTTAGGATCATTGATTGTCTGGCGTGCGTCGGCGTGTGTCGTGCGTCGTCAACAATTTGACTTGAACAAATTCTCGTCCTTTACCGCTAAGCCAACATTGACGAAACATGCCTGGCATACTCCTTGCATGAAGCTCTACCAGATTTGTTTAAAGAATTTAATTCTATTGAGAACTCTGCTAGCTTTGGGAACAGAAAAGGAAAAGTTGAAAAATCTTCCCACCTGGGGATCAGTTGTTGTACATGTGCATAGGCTTACATAGGGAAACTTTAAAAATCTTCTCTGCTAACTGCCTAAATTGGTAAAAATTGGCCCTTTCCCAGGGAACATTTAATTTTAATAGACTTACGTGAAAACCTTAAAAAATTCTTATCAGGAAACCATAAAGCAAAGGGCAACGAATTTTTACATTGAGCATCAGCGCAAGGTCTTCTATCAAAGTTCTTCAAATTATGCCCCTGGAGTCATTCATGGCCCGGCCCCGGGGTCACTTGATTTTATATTGTCTTATGTAGGGAATACTTAAAAAATCTTTTTGTCAGAAACCAAAAGATATTTAGACATTTTGCAGAGTGTCAGCTAAGGGTCCTCTACAAAGTTTGTTCAAATTTTATCGCCGGGATCAAAATTTGCCCCACACCGGGGGTCCTATTGTGCACAATATTTAATCTTTAAACATCTTCATGTGAGAAGCCGTAAATTTTAGACTTAAGATCTTTTGCATTGAGCATTTTCTATGTCCTCTACTAATTTTGTTCAAATCATGTCTCTAAGGTCATAAATGGCCTTGCCACGGGGGTCACGTGATTTTAAATAGGCTTATATAGGGAAGATCTAAAAAAATCTTCTGGTCTGAACACAAGGTCTTTAGCTTAGATATTTTACAGAAAGCATCAGCTAGTCCTCTACCAAATTTATTCAAATTATGTCCCTTCAGTGAACATTGGTTCCACCTGGGGATCACTAGAATTCATATAGTTTGGGAGAACCTTATAAAAGCTTCTTATGTTTTCTCAACAGCAGGCCAAAAGGCAAAGTATTCAAGTGAGCGGTCTAGGATCATCATGGCACTTTTTTCTATGAAATAAAAAATTGTATTGTGTTAATACGTTTAGATTGATATCAAATTATGAATAATTATCCAAATATCAAGCAGCCGATTTTTTGTTTACCGGAAAAGAAGAAATATTCATGCTTTATTTCATTCTGATGACATCGAATTATTGTATTTCTTACTGATTTATTATACATTTACTTATTTGTTGCCTAACAATTATGTTTTGATTTACAAAACTGCTTTAGGATTATTCATTAGTAGAAATTACCCAAACAAAAAAGTACATAGTACATTTTCATTCATCGACCATTATTGAACTAGGGGAAAGCCTTCACTTTTTGACCTTTGAGATTCCAGACATTGGATCTTGAAATGGCCAGCGGTCTTGATCAATGGATTATACTAATTATTTAACAATATCTTATTTGTTTTCTCTACTTTACTACAACCATACATACATTCATACCAAGTTCCAGATAAATAATTTAAAAATGACGAGTTAAAAATAAATAAATAATTGAATAAATAAATAAACAAAAGTTCATTATATCCTTGAAAAGGCAGCCATATTTTTCCATTTTAAAGAACTCATCAATAGAACAATGCGCAGTTCCTTGTTAGATTTTCAAGGGAGTTTCTCGTCTCATTTATAATCTAAATCAACTGATTTTTTTCACATGATGTGAATCACAAATAGTCTTTATTAACACATTTTTTTTCACATACACACAGCATTCAGTCATATGTACACTTCATAATAATAGATTCATAGCCTTTTGGTCCTTAGAATTACTGAAGTCAAGTGTTCGAGTATCAGCAATGTCAATTTCTGTTTACTTCCTCTGCGGAACTAAAAGGAAACAACAACAAATAATAGTCAAGTCCAGCAAAGTTCCTCCACGCAGTCACGTTAAATATACTCCGATCTCTTGTAACTTTTAAATCTTTATTGACATAACATAACTAATATATATTTTGGATTCAAGTTATGTTCCTAGTACCTGTGACCTGTACGAATTTAAAATGTTATATTCGTATTCAAAATGACTAAAATGAATGCTGACAACACATACATGTTCAGAAATCATTCCAATTACGGAAAAAAGCTTCTAAGAATGAAAGGAATGAAAATATACCTCCCAGTATATCTGTAAATTTTATTTCTGACTCGAACAGTCAAAAAGACATTTTAAGTTTCAATACTTTACTTTGCTCAGAGGGAGAAAACATTTTCTCACAATGAAAATATTTAAGTAAGAAAATCATTTTTATTAGATAACGCATCAGTGCATATTGATTTTCATTTTTATCATCAGTTTATGTGTTCATTGAGCATTGAAGATTTACTTTAATAAAGAGATAATTTTCTGGTCATACCTGATAACACTGTGAAGTTTTATGAATCTAGGTCAAAGCATTTGTCAGTTATTGAACAATTACGGATTTTACATAAGTCTCCAATGTGACCGTGACCTTTGATCTAGTTTCTTCAAAATCTATGTCAATTATCTTCTGATCATGTTCAATGATCTTGGGAAGTTCCATTTACTTATGTCTTAGCGTTCACTAGTTATCGATTTAATAAGGATTCTACACAGGTGGCCACTGTTGTCTGTGACCTTTGAGCTAGTGACCTCAAAACATAATGCTGGTCATGTCCCCAAAAAAGATTCATGATCCAAGGCTTAAATGGACAGGCTCAGCACGTTCTTACAAACGTAGGTACAGACAACAATATTTTCACTAAATGTGTCTTATATTTCAGTTGTGGCATACATAGATATATGCATAATTAATAAATATAAAAGAAGTAATAAAATAAAATATGAAGAAAAAAGAAACTTTTCATGAACAAGATGCTTATTTTATTGAAGGAAGTTTTTTACTATGCTTACATTATTACCTTGAAGTTTCTCTCTCAGGATGAGCACTGAACACGTATTTGCAGATTTGTCTTTCATTTTTCATCATGCTGGATTTTCTTTTTCACTAGTTTGGCAACTAATTACTATGTATATATATCAACATAACTAAAGCATCTGACTTACATGTAATGTTTGTTGGCATGGGCAGGTCGCTTGGTACCAAATCGGCATCTGGGGAAGAAAAAGAAGTTCACGCATTTTCTAGAAACATGACATTACATCTTTATTTTCTATAAAATATTACAAATGGTAGCGCCTAATACATAATAAACTCCAGAAAAATTGGAACAATCACAATTTTTGTAGTTTCAAAGTGTATCATTTAATTAATTTACTCTTAAAAGATTTTATAACTAAAAATGGTTAGTAATTTAGCAGTCAGATTTTAAAGAAGGAAATAAAATGTATTAACACCCCCCCACCCCCTCCCCCACTAAATCAAAACGTAACGCGATGAAAAATTCTCTATCTAGCGAAAGACATTTATAACTCACGGAATATTTTTCTTATTAGCAAAATATAAAATCGCTTAACTCTATCTATATAAAGATACGTGTAAAAAAAAATTTTAATTCAGTCACCCTCGCCATTCTAGTATACTTGCTCTATACTAGTAGGTACTGTCATGTTACAATGCCAAATTAATATTACATCAATAAATATCTATTTTAACGCAACGTTTAGCAGTACAAATACTTAGCGCAAAGTCATAACACAATGTGAATTAAAATATTTTGATATATTTTATTTATATTACTCACCATGGAGACTAGCATCGCCATCAAGCGAGTAGTACATCTCTGGATAAAGATTGCGCCACATTGCTAAAACATATACATGTACATTAACATTGTGCAACAACAGTTAACTTGCCCATACTAGAGCTAAGTCAGTTAGAGAAGCACTAACTTTCTACTTTAATCACAAAATTAGAACTGATTATCACACATTGGTCACTTTACGTGTTAAGACCATAGAGCTTGGTTTACCAGGTTGTCGATAAAATTGAAATAAGTAGATTTAGGAACAAGCCCAAATAATTTGGCTCTAAATTTATTTAAAGAAATACGAGTATGCCATATTCTGACCATCTATGTTTGCTTCTAATACAGAATTAGATTTGTACCATTTATACCTCAACGTGGAACTATAGCTACTATCATTGCTAACATAGAATATTGATACCCCCATTTCTAACTTAGCCTTAGAATACTGATACCTTAGCTTAAAATACTACAATTACTACCACTAATAATAATTAAAATCTTAATACATAAGTTGTATAATTGCTTATTTAGCATATAAATACTACTATTTTTTAACTAAGCATAACAGAACTACCATTTCAAACAAAATCCATGTTGACATGGCCATCCTCCATCGAATGTGGTTGCTTAGTTATCATTCTTGTGCACAGCACCCCTTCCCAATACGATCTATCAACCTATGAAGTTTCATCTTGATATCACAATTACTTTTTGAGTTATGTTCCGGACAAAAATTAAGCATCAAAAATAACAAACGGCAATAACTCAAAAGTAATGAAGAGAATAGGTATTATCCTTATGAAATGCACTCCTCCTCAATGAGATCTATGCACATATGAAGTTTCAAGTTGATATCTCAAACACTTTTCGAGTTAAGCTCCCGACAAAAATTACGCATGAAAAATAACAAAGGGCAATAACTCAAAAGGTATGAAGCGTATAGGTATTCTTTCTTATGCAGTGCGCTTGTACTCAATGAGATCTATCCACGTATGAAGTTTCAAGTTGATTTCTCAAATACTTTTCTGAGTTATGCTGCGGACAAAAATGTTGGAAGGAAGAACGGACGGACGGACGGAGACTATTACCATATCCTCGCTGCCTTTTTGGCGGGAAATAACAAATCATATAAATACTACAATTTCAACCAAAACTTACATGATATATAAATACACATTGTACTACTATTGCTATCATCATACATTAAAATAACTATTTCTAACTTAGCATTAATACTAACGTTTAGTAATGTTGCTAGCATACAAATAGCTTCTATTTAAACCATTATTTGCTTGTCGATATTGACTGAGAAACGCTATCTAATAAACATTGCCATATTCTTATTATGTTCGTCAGGTTATTAAAATGAATTAATACTATGTTAAAGACGAGGACTGAACACAAAACCTAGGGCATCAAATGTACATTTACACATTCTAGTAAACTATTCCGAACAGTTTGATGACTTTGTGACAAGTGTGGAAATGTGTGTATACCAAGACGAAATGCAGTTGTGAAGATAAGATAAGTTAGATAAGATAAGATAGATAAGATAAGATAAGATAAGATTTATTTTGAGTCGGCAAGACATATTCAATTAACATAAGCCATTTAGAGCTTTTTTAACCGACTATAGAAAATAGAATATGAATCTAGTTTTATTGAAAATACTAACACAAAAAGCTTACTTTCGCAATAACGACAGCAGTACATGTAGAGAGTGGGGTGCCTGCACCATCTATCTGGAGAGATGGGGGGAAGCACATACTCATAATACCACAGCTCGTAGTCTTCACAGGTGTAAATAGAATAATTGAGAGCCTCGTCTTGACACGTGTCAGGTATAGGCTTAAGTGTTGGGGTCACTGTTGTTGTTCCTGGTTAACAAGAAAATTGGGATATCTGAATTAAAATGTTACAAACAAACGGCAAACACTGATTCTTCACGTTTAAGAAAATCGCTTAAATTACCGCAGATGGCCGATTTTGGCTTTCAATGCCCTTGGTGTCTTCGGTGAGTAGAAAAATATGTACAGTGCAGTTATTTGAAAAATTCATATTCATATTCCTTTTTTTCCCACCAATGCGACGGTTGTATTTATTAAGCTTATTTGCTTTCCACCATCCAACACTACAATATTGTCTTAATTTAGCTTTTAAAGCCAAAAGCAATGCAATCACGTGACTATCTTTAGATTATTTTCTTCATAATGGTCTAAAAATGTCCTTCTCCACTACCTGGAAGATAAATCTACTTAATGGAAATTAACTACTGTCACGTGGGAAGTCACGAACTTAGAAAAAAAAATTGTAATACGCATATCGTATGTTCGAGGACTAGCTTAGGAAAAGAGGGAGAAAAGACAGTATGCACTTTCTCATCTTTACATGTCACGTGACTGAACATGTAGAGTGATGCCGTATTTATGTGCAATTAATGATAGAACAGTATTAAAAAGGTAAATACAATTATCGATTGATTATTGACAGTTGAAAACTGCACGTGCTTTTTCAAAATTATTTGCACCGAACCACTGTATGATTTTTAAGGATGACGTTTTGATAAGTATTAGAAAAACCTGATGAACTTATAAATATTGACCAATCAAATGTTCATGGCGTAAACACGGGGGACCAACCTTATACAGACCAATCAAATGTTACCGCGTAAACACGAGGGGCCAATAACCTTATTTTGACCAATTGAATGTTCACGGCGTAAATACTTACTGTATTCATCCTTCCATGTACACTTGCCTTCTTTACACACCTAGAATAAAATACACAGTGATAAATAATCAAGCATGAAGCTGTAAGAGTGAAACGTTTTGAGACCTTACGGTCAGAAAATCATTTCCATTTAGTCATATCAACGAAAAAAAATTCAGTTACAGCTTTTAAAATTAAAGAAACATTTGTTTTAAAGCAGTTCGTAATTTTGTTTATAATGGAAGAGCGACGTGTGTTCACCTTTTCATCTCCACAAGCGGTTCCCCGGGCGGCAGTGAAAATTTCGCAGCTGTTTTCTACAGGATCATAACAATACATGCTAAGACAGATATCTTCAGGTTTATCCTCTGCATACTGCAAGAAAAATGTTTAAGGCTAATATTAACATTATAAAACCATTGATGATATGGGTATACTATCTCGGCCAAGTTCGATAACCAGTCAGATGCCTCCAAGCGCGCTATAGTTATGGCCCTTGAATTAACCAAAACTGGCTAAATTGGCCTTGTCCGCTTTCAAAGTTGACAGTTTTTATCCGATCTTCACCTAACTTGGTGATAAGGTTTGATAACTTTAACCATCAAACTTCTACATGCGCTCTTGGGTTATGGCCTTTGAATAAACCAAAGTTGGCTAAAAAACCTTATCTGTTTTCTAAAGAAAAAGGTTTTCATGTGATATTCATTAAACTTGGTGACGTTTGTTGGCATGATATATCAGCTAAGTTGAATGAGCAGTCGAGTTCCAAGGGGCATTTAAGGGTTATTGCCCTTAAATTATCAAAAAAATGGCGAAATTCTCTGAATCAAAGATTTTTCATCTGATCTTTACTAGACTTGCTGATATTGTTATTTTGATATAATATCTCTACCAAGTAAAGTCAAACCCATCCTGTCACACTAGGATAAGGCTAATAAGTTGTATAAAATGTGCCAAATAAGCTCTGTTCGTTTTTTAAGAAGACGAAGTTTTATCAGAACTAGAAACCTATGCATTTCTGAGTTGTTTAACAGGTTTAAACACAAACCATCTGTTCACATGCTTTCAATCACAATCTGCTAGGATTGGCTTATTTTGCTATAGACTCAGCGCTCTTGTTACTCTATCGTATCATATATTTAGGTTTAGGCCCCTTGTGTGTGGTCACAAGTAGTCGAAAAACCTTATAGCGTTTCATTAATTACAATAACATCGTGATCGGAGTGAGCAGTATAATCGTATATACAAAAACAAAATACTGCGGATATTTCATATATGGCCCATTTTAGCGACCCGTTTATGGTCTTTTAAACAAATAATTTGAAACTATGTCAAAGTTCGCAACAGAAAGATGCAATGTATCTTGGACCATCCAGAACGGGATACAAACTCTGGTTTCCCGTATCGATAACAAAAGCTCTAACCACCGACCCAAAGAATCGATTCCCTGATGACCTGAAATCTTGAAAGATTTATTTATTATTAACAGAAAGATGCAAAGCAACTTGGAACAGACCACCTAGAGAGGGACTCAAACTCTCTAACCACTGAGCCAAAGAATCGATACCCTGGCACAGTTGTCGGAGGTTGTATTCAGTGCCTCTGTGCACTGACCAATCACATTTCACAAACAGTCAAAAATATTGTTTGATACATTCATTGCTTTCGCTTTGAAATAAACATATTTCGATTTGTGAAAATAAAGTTCTGACTACTTTTATGACGATTCCCTCTGCAGAAAAAATCCAAAACTGAATCTATATAAATCACTTACTACACACAGGAAAGAGTCCTGTCCGTTTATAAGCTTGCACTGTTCTTCCGGTGGATGGCGCTCACCCGGCTCCAGCTCCGTATGTTTTGCCCAATCGTCTTCGTTGTAATAAAGACCCGGTCCCTCTTCGCAAATGCCACTTGAATTGCAAACAAGATTTTTTTTAAATATGTTACTGTAAGTAACAAATGCCTCCGAATGATACTGTCTGTGGAAAGTGTTGGGCTTGTAGACGTCCTATTTAAATGAAATGACATAATATATGCAAAATATGGCCTTTCCATTACCAAGTAAAGCGACTCTAACCATCCACAGAACCTTATAGCCATCAAGCCGCCAAGCATGTTAGGAAAACTCTAATCGCTGAGATGGACGTATGGATGTATATGATTTTATGATGTTTAAGCCATGAAGTTTGTCGTTTATTTTGCCTATCTCTGTTTAAGACCATAGGGTCAGTGATCTTTAAAGTTTGTTCACCCCAAGTCTGACTTTAGCCTTTGGCTTAGGACTCCAGGTCTTCCTCAAAAGCAGCCGTGAAGAATATTTGTGACATTTTTTCAGTCAGGCCACGTATGTTTATGTTACAGCTCGGACACCAACATACATATTTTCCGTTTTCTACATAATGTGGCGAAGTTGTGGTCTTAATCCTCATCTTCGGACTTAAGTCTAGTTCATTACTCCTCATCTAGGTATGGAGTAAGACATTTTGGCAAATAATATATATTAAATTCATGACAATGTGACAGTAAGTTATCAAGCAGACATGACTGGATTATGGACGGATGAACGGAAGGACGGTGCGAGTACTCCAAGCCATCCCGGTGACCTCTGATCACTCGGTTTTGGTCAAAATAGAACACGTTTGCACACAGCTGAAGACTGTTTAAAGTCACTAATTATTACTACAAAACGTGTCTCAATTCTTGTCGTATAATGATGACAGTCTTTAAAACATTCATTGCATTGTAAAGTGATTTAATTATTATGGTTGATTTGTTATCGTGAAGGGGGCGGACGTGTTTTTTTGTTTATCTTTTATTTTTTTCCTAAGACAGTTAGTGTTTTGGTAAGTTTTTAAATTTCATGAAATTGGAGAGACTTTGCGTCGAGCGTGACAATTTTAACTTTATTTAACTTTATCATTAGAATAATTAAAGATTACAGTAGGTATAGTTGATGTTCAGACTCCATCGTTTATAAAAAGTACCCGCACTAGACCGCATCTTCTAGCTTTACGACCCGTGGTCAGTAACAGTGCTTGAGTCAAAGAATTCAAATCCATAAGTGGTAACACAGGTAAACAGGTCAGCGATCTAAACCATTCGATACCTAAAGTAAATCTATAAGAAGACGCAAAGAAAGACGCAAGAAAGAAAAAAAAGGAAAGAAAGAAATAACGAAAAGAAAGAAACAAACAAACAGAGAAATGAGAACAAGCAAAGAAATCCACGTACCTATTTAGAAAATTTGTAATTTCTCGCACAGAGCATTTGGAAAATCTCCACGGATTCAATTTGTTGTAGGAAAACTCAATGTAGTTGGGAACCGTTGCTTTCATTATGTAATCATCATTTGAATAGCATGAGAAGGCGGGTCCATCTCCGTCATGGAAAGCACCAAGGCTATTAATAGACAAAATACATTCGGATATTTTTTGGACATTACGGCGTACATCTAATACGTTACAAGAAATCGTGAGGAATGACACAAACTTAACTAAATGGTAAAGGGAAAATATTTTAACCAGTTAGGCTACCTAAAAGCTTTGATATTTTAACCGGTTAGACTACCTAAAAGCATTGATATTTTAACCGGTTAGGCTACCTAAAAGCTTTGATATTTTAACTGGTTAGGCTACCTAAAAGCATTGATATTTTAACCGGTTAGGCTACCTAAAAACATTGATATTTTAACCGGTTAGCCTACCTAAAAGCATTGATATTTTAACCAGTTAGGCTACCTAAAAGCATTGATATTTTAACTAGTTAGACTACCTTAAAGCATAGACATTTTAACCGGTTAGGCTACCTAAAAGCTTTGATATTTTAACTGGTTAGGCTACCTAAAAGCATTGATATTTTAACCTGTTAGGCTACCTAAAAGCATTGATATTTTAACCGGTTAGACTACCTAAAAGCATTGATATTTTAACCTGTTAGGCTACCTTAAAGCATTGATATTTTAACCGGTTAGATTACCTAAAAGCATTGATATTTCAACTGGTTAGGCTACCTAAAAGCATTGATATTTTAACTGGTTAGGCTACCTAAAAGCATTGACATTTTAACCTGTTAGGCTACCTAAAAGCATTGATATTTTAACCAGTTAGGCTACCTAAAAGCATTGATATTTTAACCGGTTAGGCTAAGACTACCTAAAAGCATTGATTTTAACCGGTTAGGCTACCTAAAAGCATTGATTTTTTAACCGGTTAGGCTACCTAAAAGCATTGATATTTTAACCGGATAGACAAAAGGAAAGCATAAAAGCTAGCTGTAGTCTGAAATAGTAGTAGTTAAGTGCAAACAGAAAAGCATCATACTCGAAAATGTACTAAAAACGGTATCCAAAAATTATGGTGACATTTACACAGGGCTATTATTTGTGTCATTATATTTTTCTAATGGTAAACATTTTCTCAAATGTTAAATAGTTAACCAATTAATTTTCGCTAACACGAGCGCGTTTGCAAACCTTTATATGTATTATTCCTTATTATAGTCTCACTCTCTATGTACAAACAAGTTACAATAAAACTTACCAACTATGCACAGAGATCTTTCTTGTATTAGAAATATGAGAGACTGCAAATCATGTAAAAATAAAATGCAAAGCAGACTACATAATTCTATTTAACAGACTTTATCGTTTTATTTCCAGGTATACTGCTATAAGATCTGATAAAAATATTTTCCGTACTGATTAAACCCTAATTCCCAAAGCTTTGCGAAAGACTAAACTAAATCTATGCTATAACACTTAAAAGATCTGGAATGAACTGATTAGCACTTTCCATATGTATTCATATAAAACAGAGAGTGCAATTACATGTAGTTTAAAATTCTAACTATATACTTCTTAACTAATGTTGCTAAATTTCTTTCGAGTATTTAAAACAACTTATTATAACTGGTTATCTTATGGCAGAAATATGCCACTATACAAAATACATGCGTGTATAAAAATGTTACTGAGAAAAAAGGTAAATATGATTAACTTATATGAGAAATAACAAATTTCCTAAAAAGTAAATTATATAAATAATCTGCTATTGTAATGTACACGTAGTAAACGATAATCAAGACACCTGTTATTGTCATTCATTAACAAAGATGAAGAGTTTTACTTGTGTCCAAGTTCATGTGCGGCAACTGTTGTGACCGTAAAGTAGTTTGAGTCCTCAACAATAGACTGGCTGTAGTTAGAACATGCTGCCCCTATATAAGCCACCCCGAGAAGTCCGTCATTGCTTACGTCTCCGCCGTAGAACAGTGTATAGCTGGAAAACAACAACAAAACAACCGGTTATTAACATCAACGGAATGCTGTAAAGATACTAATAAGCAAAAGCTGTCAATGATAACATAGATTCTCTTCTGATCATGCAAACATATTAACAGTCTGTGATCCTATTTCTAAAAGATATTATATTCGCAATTTTTAGCGAAAGCACTGCTTATTTTTTTGTTTCATTGACGGAGATGTATAGAGAAAGGAGGTGACGTAGAATAGACCGACACAACTAAGGAGAAAAATGACGACAAACAAGCTTTGCTGTACTAATAAGGGGGAGTAACCTCTGCGGGGAGTTTGACATGATCTCCCTAAACGACCTTGATAATCTTGATTTCCGATATTGTTATTTACAATGGTAGGATACTACGTCATCGCACACCTGTTTTATGCTCTCTCGCGAACCTTATTTTTGTCAACAATCAGTTGCTTTTTTCTAATTGCATGCTGAAAAAAAACTTTTTCCGTTTTCAGGCCTAAACTAAAATTTTGGATTATAAAAATTATTTACGTTAATACAAAGCACACAAGCCAATCTTCGGTGCACAACATGATTTTTGTAAGTATACAGATTTTTTATTGAAAAAGACCATTTTACTTTTTAAGCGACGGACTGTTGATCCGCGAGGGAGCACCAAACAGGTGCGCGATGAGGTAGTATCCTACTATTGTACTTATATCCCAACTAATAAGACTGCATCTTATGACGCGTCTTTTAATATGGTCACACTTGGTGGTGTTAATGTTGGCAGTGTAAACTTCTATAGCATTATCTTTACATCTTCAAGACAGATGATTCTGAATATTTTAAAAATATATTTGTGTTTTGTAGGGAAAATGAATTCATGAATATTTTTTCAGCGTATGGGCGTATGCGAGGGCCATTGTAGCACGGGTCCAGGATCGTATCTATTCAGCGGAGTATTGCTTTATTTCCCTTGCAAAAGAATAGAAATAAAATGCTCAGCCCTATTTAAGCGAAATACCTTTTTTTTTTAAAAATGACCTATCGCTCCGATATTTCTGATACAAAAAACAAAGCATAGCATTTCATTTCTATTTTTTCTGCAAGGAAAATAAAGCAAAATTCCGCCGAACAGATACGATCCTGGACCCGTGCTCTTATGGCGAGAACTGAATGGTTTATTTTGGATACCAGCTTAATCTAAATTTTAACCGTAAAACGGTGGAAGCGTTGCTCTGATTGGCTGATGAAAGGTTCACGAGAAAGTGACCTTTTATCGGTCGACCTCGGATCGTAATAGCGTAGCGATTTCAATAGTAGGATACTACGTCATCGCGCACCTGTTTTATGCTCTCTCGCGGACCTTATTTTTGTCAACAATCTGTCGCTTTTTTTCTGAATGCATGCTGAAAAACTTTCACTCGTTTTCAGGCCTAAACTAAAATTTTACATTATAAAAATTCTTTACGTAAATACAAAGCACACCAGCCAATCGTCGGTGCACAACATGAATGTTTGCTACTCTACAGATTTCTTATTTAAAAAAAGCCATTTTACCTTTCAAGCGACGGTTTGCTGACCAAAAAAAAAATGTCCGCAAGAGAGCATAAAACTGGTGCGCGATGACGTAGTATCCTACTACAAGATTTTTAGGATATGATTTTAGTCAGACTGAGCAAAAAAGAAAAGAAAAAAAAGACATTAAACTGATGTTAAACAGTCAGTTAGTCATCTGCACAGACAGTCAGTCCGTCCTTCCGTCCCTCCGCCAGTAAGTCAAATACTGTGTAATCAATGGCACTAAAATAAAGAAACAGTTTACCCCGTAAAGACCATGGCGTGATCATGATGTAATCTAAATGGCGCTTCCAGGAACCAGAACTGGAGATGTTCAAGATAAATTTCACCGGAAACATACGTGGTTCCATCTATTTCAAGCGTCTCTACGCTAAAAGGAATTGGACATGTCTCGTGTCTTCTCTGTATATATAATATAAATATTTGAAGCATCACGCAAAAACAACGTTCATGTATATACATGTATATATCTACAGGTAATATATCCACATATATCTATCAAAATCCCAAATAATAATTTTATTACCCTTCTCCTGCCGTGTAAGACGATTTTAAAATAAATCATTGCTGTTTCAAATGAAACGTCGAAATAAGATTTCCTTTAGGGTACCCCTTCACCGCAAAATGACGTCTGTAGATCTACCAATCTCCCACGCAGTGATCTCCCCTTACAGGATTAGATTAGGTTACTGAGCCATTCGGAACACCTCGGGCGACTTCAGTAAGTCACCTCGGAAATAATATGGTAGCCGCCATAATGGACTATTTTATAACACAAATGGTGTCTGCTTCTTAAAGCCTCTACCTGTTCATGCTTTAAATTAAAGTTTATTTTCATTTTTTTTTCTAATCCATAAGACAAACACTGCTTGAATTCTGCCATGTTTGTTTATAATTTTATTAAAGCCGAGGCGAATTACCATTTGGTGTATTCATACGCTTACATACGAGGTATTTTTACGAAGTTGTCGGAAAAGGCCGATTTGTTACGATTTGTTACTGAGCGTAGCGTAACCGGTGCGCGGAGTTTGTAGATCTACATGAAGTATTTGCTTTCGTACCTAATAAATGTAAACAAGAGAAAAGGAGTAGTCTGTTGAAGACACTTTTTTGTAATTAATATCAAGGTTTGACGAGGTTATATTTGTTTCAAATACTGATGAGAATATTTATCATTACTCTATTTTGATTTACAGTTTGCCCTAGTTTCTTATCCAATCAGAGAGGCCATATTCAGTTCAAATTTGAAAAATATATCCCATAAAATAATCTGTATGAAAAAATAAGTGACTTATTTTCTTTGATATGAACAGCGCGAGACATGTGGTATGTGGGCGGAGTTATGCAAAATAGCTAGAATAACATACGGGCATTATAAACTGAACTGTACATGTAGAAAAAAGCCTCGTGACAACTTGAATTACAGGCAATCGACATCTTTTTTGGGCGCTAGAGGTGTCAATCAAAATGAAAGGGCGGTCTTAACAAGACTTCAGAGGACGTTGCCGACGTGCGTACGTGACAAACTGTAAGCAAGTTAATCGTCTATATCAAATTTTATAGAACTTATTGCTTCGCTACGCCTTCGGCTTCGCTCGCAATAAATTCCACAAAATTTGATATATGACCAATAACTTATACAAATATTTTTTGACAGTTAAAAAGTGCTTGTATATCGGAATTAACACTTTACAACATCGAACCGTACGCGCATCGTCACAGCGCATGTTGTTTACAACGTACCCAAAGGGAAAATTTAATGTGTATATTACCTGTCTGGCTCGGTTATATCAATTTCTTTCGGCCGATCAATATCCAATCAAAAAGGAGAAAAAATCAGGAAGGGTAATAAAAGGGTATCTACATTCAACTGAGGTCACGTATTTGCCGTGCTATACACTGAGTATGAGAAAGAAACAGGGATGTCTTTGAAGTGGGACGCCTTCCATATCTTTTTAACTCCTAACAAGTTAACTCTTGAACGGGTGTCGGCCATATGGGATACCGACACAAGTAATAATTAAACTAAAATCCACGTTCATTAGTAATGTTAGATCTTGTAGAGGAGTTGGTAATCTCGGAAAGCTGGGGGATCGAAACTCTAAATCCCTGGCCAAGAAAAAATATATCCTAAGTAAAGTACTTCGGTTTACGTCTCATCTGGAGAACATTGGCATTTTTGGTGTTTTTTATGAGGATGAAATGTGTGATTCTTGGATCATCAGTCTTTTGCGTTACCACTTGACCACAGAGTTTCTTTGGCCTTCAGTCAAGTAAAGAAAGAAACTACCAACCTTATAAATCATGATTTGAGAAACAGTCACATGGATGTTCATGCTACTATCCTCTATCGCCTCGTATCTTAAGCTCACCTGTATGTACAAAAGAAAGAAAGAATATATACTGTAAAAATGACAAATTCTTCTACAAGAATGTACAATGTAATTTAAAATAGTATTTTTCAGACTCACGAGAACTGATTTTTTTTAGGCTATGGTGAGCTTTAGATTGGTAATTTTTTCAAACAATACTCTTGCTGGAAGTAGATGCAATGAAAAAAAAAAAAACAGATGCAAAATGTTCACTGACGATAATTTTAGTTTGCAGAGGTTCTATTATTAGCGAAATAAAATGAAAAACAGACATACGCCGTTGACAATATGTACAAAGCGTTCTTTTAAGAAGTAAGCAGTAGCCTGATTCTTGGTCATGTCTGCTGTTCCCTCAGTTATAGCGTAGTATCTGTAGTAATAAATATGTTGACATATCGATCACAATATATACACCATCGTACCATCTCGACAATCTCCGGAAATTTCCGTCGGAGTAACTCTCTTAGGCCCCCCAAGTATAAGTAAGTAATAATTATTATATGTTTGAAGTGATCTTGCCATAAATCACTTTAAATGAAAACATTATAAGTCTTGGTAGGGTTGCAATATTACATACAGTTTAGTCATTAAAAGATAAATATATTGCGAAAAAAATAATCCGAACTTAACACAAAACCGTTCTAAGAAGTAGTTCTGTTTGCTGATGAGGAAAGGTAAAGCTGAAATTGGTTTTGTATAGTATTCGTTTACAAAGCCTGGCCTTAACTTCAAACCAAGCAAACTTACTTCTTCCACATTCCCGGGTCGACGACCATAGCAAGTTCTATACCAAAGACTGTCTTGGTTGATCTTTCTTCGTGTCTCTTGGCTGACTTTATCTGTCATATTATTATTGAAATTATTGCAATATATGGTCAGAACGGACGATTTACATAAATAAATACTAATAAATAATCAAACACTGGCCTAAATGCATTTGTTCTGCTAGCTCAGATCATTATTTTACTTTTTTATTTTGGTGTGAGGGGTGTGTGTGTGTGGGGGGGGGGGTGGCGGCAAAAAACATTATTGTGTTAAACCTATGTTTCTGTGAGACATTGAATTTACTTTAACAGCTAAATGCAACCCAATAGCTACAAATCTGCAGGAAATACCAACTGTTTTAAAGATTGTTGATACTTTAACTAAATGAAAATAAGCTATGGTCACGTTGGTAATCACGAGACACTACGGAGATCTAAAGGCTATTCAACAAATTTCCGATGTTTTTTTTACGGATTTAGAAGGTTGTTGGAGGAATAGTTGAACCACATATGTAAATACTGATACTGAAGTATGATTTATCTTTGAAAGTGAAACTTGACCTTTAAAGTGAAACTTGACCTTTAAAGTGTGTAACTTGACCCCTAAAGTGAAACTTGCCCTTTAAAGTGAAACTTGACCTCTAAAGTGAAACTTGCCCTTTAAAGTGTGTAATTTGACCTCTAAAGTGAAACTTGCCCTTTAAAGTGAAACTTGACCTTTAAAGTGTGTAACTTGACTTCTAAAGTGAAACTTGCCCTTTAAAGGATAACAGGGAAATAAATAGAAAAAGTAATGAAGCAGGACAATAGAGCTGAAGGAATGAGGCCTAGAGGTTTGATTTTGTTGTTGTTGTTTTTATTTATTTATTCATTTTTTTGCATAATATGTTACATTGATAAAATTAATAAATACATGTAATTATTAAACTTGTGATTAATTTGAACCACATTCACAAAAACGGCCGATCACATTATGCATCGAAATAATGGGGTGAAATACTTCTAATTAAGCAAAGACTACAAACATGTTATTCGGCTACAAGAAAAGCCTAAGGTCTAGAGGAATATACTTATAAATTGTATACCTTAGTTTCGTCTTTTGACTCCTTCAGAGATTTCAAGGAGGCTTTTTCTAATCCATCCTTTCCTAGAGCAACCAAACGAATTACAAATGAGTAAAATTCTTTACTGCATGTCTGCTTCTATTCTATGTATAATAAAAATTTGATTTTTTTTCTGTTATTTAGATCAAATAAACCTATCTATCTCTTTCTTACAAAGTGCCGCTTTGTGTTTGAGAATATTATAAAATATCACCATAAAATATTACCATTTTTATTGGTCTTAAAATATTCGGAACAAACTTTAAAATAGGTAGTTACCAGACTTTACTAAATTAAAGAAATTCAAACAAACTCGTCTATACCAGGAATATATCTGTAGTCATTTCCAAATAGCCCAAGTTTACGTTCGGCATTTTGAGGGAGGGCTGGTGTTTGAACTCTTGTCAACACATGTGGTACATCGGATTCCCTTCCAACACCTCTCGATGCAAGCGAACCAGGTGCCGGCTTAATTTCATAGTTACGCCCTTCGATGTTTAAACTTCCTTCCTGTGGAAATAAAACATGTTCGGTGTTATGAAAGCACTAAAAATAAATAGTATGATCTAATACATTCAATACTTTCCAATATGTTAGCAAGAAATGTCTTTGATACTTAAAAGAAAAAACACATTCAACAAAAGACAATGTTTTTGAAATATAGGAGCGCGTGAATGTTTTTTTTTAAATAAATACCCAACTAACAAAGGGCAATAACTCTAACAATTGTAAATGGATAAATAAAGGTAATGTGCTTGTACAATTGCCTTAAAATATATAAACATACATGATATTCTAAGTCTGTACCATTACTTTAACGGTCCTGGAGTAAAAAAATGCATATATGAAAATTAACAAAGGGAAATCAATCTTAAAACGGTACATGGAGAGTTATCTTCAAAGGTTTTAGAGAAATTTTTCGGACAAGAAAGTATTACAGACAGACAAAGGGCAATTATTCAAATAAAAGTTTATCTGAACGTTATCGATTCACGTCTGCGTCTCCGAGGGTTTTGGAATTATGATCCGGACATGAAAGTGTTAGGGACAGACGGATGGGTAGAAGGACGAACAAAGCGCTGGTAATGTATTCACGCCTAACGGAGCATCAAAATTCTTACCACGACTCTCTTACAAGCTCCATATTTTTGAGTTCTACAAGCAACCATGAAAGCCGCTCCATTCTCGAGGTCATGGTAAAACCTTTTTTCCTGAAATCAAATGTCAAAACGGTTTAAACAGAAACCTATTTATCTTCCATTCGGAAGATGTAGAACATTAGTTACATGTAATAATGTATGATTTTTTAATGAAGTCATTAGGCATAATTTGCGAAAGTTTTTGAAAAGTGCTAAGGTAAATAGACGCAACGCTTTAAGTTTGAGCTACAGTTGAAATAATACTGCTTTCAATATTCAAATCTGTAAAGTTGCCTGCCTTAATTGGAGGTAGATCTATGTTGACGACTTTCTGTACACCGTCCTCAAAAATAATTTCATACACCGGAATATCATGATTTAAGTTTGTATTTTCTGTCAGATGTAGAGTGACGTCACTTCCGGTCTCTCGTTTCAGACTGAATTCCAAGCTTTCTGGCAGTCCAAAGTCTAGATGACGCCGATTAAGGTCATTATTACGATCTTCTAGCCAAACCAGCTCATGAACATCTGAAAGTCACAGACATATCCTTTAAACGCATAAGGAACTTCAGAGGTCGTGAACTCTGAAGGTCACGGGGGTCAAAACCCGTCTGCATGTGTTGGCTTCCACATCCAGCCTCAGACGAATTTTGGTCATATATTCCGAAAGAAGTTACTAAGAGAAATTCACAAAATCTTCAAGAACTTTCTGTTTATGCGATGTAAAATTAGTTCTTTTATATATATTTTTGGATATTTAAAGTTCGTTAATTTTCTATTTCTGGATATATATTCGAGGTTTATCCACGAAAAAAATCTACATTAAACCTATTAAATGGAATGGGCATGAATAAATCATGGCTTGCAGTCGCGATTAACTGAGTGGTAACTTATGCAAGTGTCATATCTTTCAGAAGAAAATTCAAGGTTTCACAGAATTATCATTATTATTATTATTATTATTAAGAAGAAGAACAAGAGTAATAATATTGATTATTATAATCGTTATTATCAACTTCATCATCATTGACATCATCATCACTGTCATCACAATCAACATTATAACAAAAAACAACAACAATGATAATCAACAACAAATCAGTATTATGTTTATATATCCTACCGTTTCACCTTGTTAACCCTGTTTAAGAGTATGCCAGGATTCTAAACATACAATGCTATTTAAAGTTATTGTTTACTGATGTAGCCAAAGAATCAGTCGAAATACACACACAGAAAGCCCCAAATTGATACTTTTCGTCTTGCATGTTAAACTTTAATTCAAGAGTCAGTAAAAATTAGAAGTAAACATATTACCTGAGCTTCTTTCGAATTCCATCTTGTTGCCAGTTCCAAAGTCTCTCTTACTGGTATCTAATAATAAAACAAAAATGTCGGTTGAACCCTTTGCCCGTTTAAGTATCCTTTTGGCAATTTGTCAAGTTGAAAGCACACAAGAATATTGCTATTCTTCACAATCAAAGAGCAGTAAGTATGATAAAATTTATTAGCCTGACATTTTTCGACAAAATACACATATGTCATTTTGTTTTGGCAGTGAAGTTTAAGACAAATAAAAATTATATTGAAAACAATAGTTTCAGAGAAATAGACTGGAAATGACACCGCCTTATTAAAGGGGACAGTAACGTAAAGATACATTCGTTCAGACAATTTCTCGAACAGTGCACATACATCTTCTCTTCATTCTGTGGCTTCCCACACAGTTTTGTTCAATTCAATCCATAAGTTCCTTAGAAATTTCCAAGAAATGAGATTGTTCTATATTTTTTCAAAGGGCCATAACTTTGTGAAAATTCATCCGAACAGAACATCCGAAAAATATGCATATTTCATCATTCTGCTTGTAAAGCTACACGTGATTAGGTCAAGGTAAGCCGTTGTGTCGTAAGAAATAGCCTCTAAACAAAACTGCTCTACTTTATAGTCGAATGAAGTTTGTCCATGTGAAAATTCATCCGACTGAAACATACGCATGATCTGCATGTCTCATTATACTGGCGAGACTCGTATAAAATTTGGTTAAATTCAAACAACTGGGTCCTGTGACACAAAAATGCCCATTTTTACAATCAGGTTGCCAGATCTATGTGAATGTTTATCCGAATAGAACATCCTGAAAATCACGGGTCCATCGTTTTTTAGATGAACACAACAATTGGTTGAATTCAACCCACTTGTTAATGAGAAACAGCTCGGATTCAAAAGTGTTACGAACGAACGGACGGACGGACGGTTGACACTTCATGCACGTCACTTCTGGATGCATTTAATGATTTTTACAAAATAATGCTTCACCATTATTACTTTGACTAGAACAGTCTTTTGTGGTAAATAATTCACAATGTTATGAAAAAAATGAGGGTTTTTTTTTTTTTTTTTAAATTAAATTGTGATTAATAATTCTTTTAGCAATTAAATTATTTTATTTTTTCAGTTTAATCCTTGATCGAAAACTAAATAACGTAAACGCTTTCTATGATATATATTGTAAAAAAACTGAACGAACCTGGAGGTAACGAATAGTCCTGAAAATCTTCGTTTCCTGAAATAACAGAAATCATAATAAAGATATGGATTTAAAATGAGTCGGGACAAAATAATGTTCGCGGTTTCCAGTCGGTACTGTGGTGCTTCTTTTTGCACGGAATGTGCGTATCAAAACAGCAATAGATCTGACTGGTCAGTTTAAAATAAGGCTTTATATTAAAACGACTAGAACACTTTGCGATGTTTAGTATCTAAAAATTAAAGTAACAACTACAAGAACACGAAAATTTCCGGAAAAAAAGCAAATTTTGCGGGAATACATATGTAGGCAGATTATTTTGAAGATTGGTGGTTAAATCAGACTGGACCATATACGCGGATATATGTCAACTCTTTATACAAATAGGTACATACCTGAAGGGAAATGCTGCATATTTGGCGGAAAAAGGTAGTCTTGGAATGGCTGTCCAACGTGTGTTTCGGTGTTACGCCTTGTTTGATTGGTCAGCGGAATGGGTTCCATAAGGACTAAAATACACAATAAAACAGTTATCAATTTACATTGGTTGAACGCGAGGATTTTGTTTCTCTCTCGTTTGTTCTATATAAAAAATTGTAATGTTCTAAAAGAGGCATACTCTAAAAATAAGAGTACTCTATGCTATGCCAGCCAAAAAATTCTAAGTACAACAGATAAATTAAAAACAGCATAATAAGACTTTATATAGCTGTTGTTGTACCATTTTTGGGGTGGACAGTCATTTATTCCAAATGAATATTTTTTGGGGGTTTCTCCGTGCCTAAAGAAGAAATTTTTCAAGATATTAAGTTATTTTCTAAATTAACTTTTTTTTTCATTTTAATGGCGAATTAAAAACAAGTGATACTGATATGCAGAATATTACCCTTAAAATGTGGGAACGTGCCTTAAATATTCATTATTATTTAAAAAAAAAAATTGTATACAGATCTTGTCAATATTATTATCCACTTTCATTTTTCAATCAAATTTTGTTTCTGAAATACTATGGTATAGTTTACAAAAGGAAATGACAAAAGCTAAAATGTGTACCTAAAGGATATTTTTGACGAATATTTATGGCACGAAAAAAATTCTTATATTATTTAGAAAAAAAATATAAAGAAAAAAATTCAAGCCAGTTACCTGCCTTGTTCATTTTGAAACTTGAATAATTATTTATTTGTTCTTATTTAGAAAAAAAGATTAAATCAAGTGAGCAATCATTTTTAAACGAAAATCACAAAAGTACAACTTACCTTGTTTCCACTGAGCAGCGCACATCAGCAAAAGAGGTATACGTATTACGCCAAGCATGGCTATAGCCTTTGCTTTGAGAGAGACAAGGTGCCGAAAAGACAAGGTGTCGAAGGTTTGCTTCTCGTTTTATAGTCTAGCTGGCAAGGAGAAACTAATGACCTTTCTCTGAGGTGGCCACTCGACAATTACTGTCTAATGGCATAATCTAAAATTTTGACGGCAATCGTGGAAGCAGTGGGTTGGCCGTGCGTAGGACTGTTGTTTGTGAAATTTAAACATTTTTAATCTGCATGGATTTTATTATCAGCTTTCTGATTTGCAGATTGGGCAAAAATAAGAATTTATGATGTAACAATCGAGTTCGGGACTTTAAGTTTAACTTGGCGACCCAACAGACCCATCAACTTGGCGACCAATCAATTATCATTTTCTGGAGAAAAACAACAACAAAAAAAACGATATATCTTTCAACAGCAACCTCTTATTGGTCACTGGACTCGAACCAGTTAGCCTCGATTGTGACAGGTTCTAATATATGATAAAAATCTACCTAATCCAGCTAACACATACGGTCATGTTCTAAATATCATCTGAGAACAACATTATGGGTAATAATACCCAATAATGCTTCAGATGTCCAATACACGTGATTCGCCCAGCTGTTCAATACACGTAATTCGCCTGTGTCCAGTGCATATTGTTCGCCCAATTAATAAAATTGTAAGTTTCAGTAAGTTTCCGTATTAATTTAGAGGAGATATTTGGAGACAATGGCTAGTGTAGACAGAATGTAAAAATATCTCCATTGCTTAACCCTAGATCTGATTTGAAACAGGGAAAAGTATTTTCAAATAAATTTTGAAATACTCATTTCACTTTTTTATTCGTATATGTGATTGTATGCATTTCAAATCATTCGTCTGAAATCATTTTAAGCAGTTTAAACTCACCTTTACTAAACCCAAACGAAGGCAGATGAAAGTATTAAATTTATTTTATTTCAAATTTTATAACATGCCACCGACCCAGCGATGCCAATTACAATACATATTATCAAGATAAAACGTGTTTGAAAAGATTTTTTGGAGGGCAGCAATGGAGATTAACAAGTTAGAAATATTCATTATAAATTTTCATTTTTAGTTAATTTCATTTTGTTGTGTAGCAAATGTCACCAATCCATGGGTATCAGTAATATGCTGACGCAGCAAAAAATAGTCCAAGGTTTTGAAGCCCAGCATGTGGCATCAGATTATCATAAGGTTATATGTCGATAATGTATGGCTATTTTTGTGCGTAATAATACAGTAATCACTTGAGAACACACAACGTTGTCTGGTTCCCGGCCGTACTTGTACCGGGAACGATAGTGGGCAGGGAATCCAGACTACACCAGAGAGGAGCTGCTGCCGCGATAAGCTCTTGCATGCTGACTCTACGAGGAATTATCGTTTGAGGATTGAACTCATTCATATAAGGGCCATATAAGCTGATTCACTAAGTTGAGTTTGATGGGGGCGGATCAGTGGATCAGTGGTAACGCGATAGACTGGTAACTCAGGGGTCGCAATATCGACCCCGCTCCTCCACTAACATTACTAATTGTCTTTTGGATGAGACGTTAAACCGAGGTCTCATGTATCAGTGCTGTACACTGAGCATGCTAAAAAACAAGGGCTGTCTCTGGAATGGAATGCTTTCCTTATCTTGCACTTCCCCTCCCCTCACAACATAAAACACCAATCCCTGCAGGGGCGTCGGTAATATGGGCAGCCGGTACCGACTGCCCATGTCAGTGCTACACAGTGAGCAAGTAAAAAATAGCTAGCAGTGTCTCTGGAATAGGATGTTTCCTGTATCTTGCACTATCCTTAACAAACTAGACGAACTATAAGCTCCTCGAGTGCGTTGGTCATGTGGGAAACCGGTACCGTATCGACGATAAATAATCTCATATAGATGTAAAGATTTAGTCAAGTCGATCCCCAGCTCTCCCACTAGCAGTATTGTTTCTTATCCGGATGAGATGTTAACTGATGGTCTAATATAGCGATGCTTTACTTCCGACATGAGTACTGGATTGAATCAAAGAAGCAGTCTTGGGCGGCATTAATACAAGTTTTTTTAAAAAAACTTGTTTTTCAATCGAAAAAATTGACATAAAATCCACATAAAATAAAAACGTTTATAAAATAAATAAAATATTTATCGATTCTAAAATTGGCGTCAGTCATACGAGAAAGTTATAAAACAGAAAGTCAAATGGATAAGTATAAAACTCAAAATGTTAGAAGCTCTTAACATAATAAAATTAGACTGTGACGGTAATGGTACAGACAAAACCCTGTGATATATATTTTCTTTGACAAATTTGCACTAAACCTCCTACCGTTTCTAATAATTCATTTGCACAACATTTTTTTATCATTTCCTTTATTACACCACTCAAATGCCTTCTATCTCATTGACTATCTTTGACATTTCTCATTCTATTTCGATTATTTTGACCACCTGCATTAATAAGTGGCGTCCTTTTACTGCCATCAAACGATTAGAATTTTTTTCTGTAAATTGTTTTTAGATTAGTTCAATCGAGCTAGCTAGATTATGCAATTTTCTCATAATCAGGAATTGTGATGGGGGTGGCGACTGTCTCAACTTCTATCTTCGTTGCTGTATTTGTAATAAGATATAATTATCACTTTTTAATTTTTTTTGCTGTAAGTGCAGGACATACTGGACACTACAGTTAGTATCGTAAAAAGAAAATAAAAAAGGGTTTGAAACGAAAAAAAAAAGGCGGAAAATATTGTGCTGAAGTAGCAGACAAAAACGTACTTCAACTGTTTCAGATATTATGTATTTTAGTACTTACAAGTTGTCTACGTGAAGTTTGTGAAAAGTTAAATATCTAGAGTTCTTGTTGTCGGAGACATACCTCTCTGGTGTTGTCAACAAAATATGTTAGTCCGTCTAGAAGTAGAAAAGAGCAAGGCTACATGCAAAAGTTTAATTTCATTTGTAATTTATTTATTTATGTTTATGTTTTAACAGACTTGGAACTTGACAAAAATATAGTTAAAACAGTCCGTAAACATAGCTCTTTTGGGGTCACACGAATTACCGGAAACCACCGGAAACACCGGAAAATACCGGAAACCTCTGAAAGTTATAGGCTAAAATGTGTTTGTAAAATGTTTGAGAAATGTATGAATTATGCGCATTAAATTTACAGATGAACACTTTCAATAAATAAAAGTTTCGAAAATACAAAACCCCATAAAATATATTTTTCACTTATAAGCCAGTTCGATCGATTTATGGCGTTCTGGAAACACCTTAAAAAATAATAATTAAACTTTTGACTCCAGAATGAACACTCGGAAATATTGAAAGAAATCAACAACCTTTTTAAAATATTCATGTGGCATATTAAGTGTATCATTTTTACTTGCCTGCTCGTATTACATTTATCTCTAATTCTAACACGATCTGAAATATTTACTACATAAACATATAGGAAAACCAATTGTTTTTTTTTTATTCTACGATAAAATATGGCTGTTACATTGTGCGCCCACCTATTCCACACTACACATAGTTTGATTGTATTTTCTCTTTTTGTCGTAAACTTAGTATAATTTCATTTCTTAAATGTGACAGTACAAAAAATAAATCCCGTTTCAGGTAAACAAATATTAGGCAGTCGTACTTAATAAGTACAAACTTATTTTTTCACCATGGGAAAATGTTGCGATGCAAACGCTATGGAAATAGTTCCAATTTCCGTTTATGAATGAAATCATATCACGTGACATAAACAAAACGAAACGATCGTAGTAAATGTTGTAGTAGAAGACAAACTTCCGGTTCGTCTGCAAACCTACTTACACCGCAGAAACTGACAATAAAGTTTACTGTTATTGTTATTCATGGAAATTTTTTGTGTTGTTTTAAAAAGATTATCTACGTTTGTCTTTTGTTTAAATTAATTGCAGATTTTATGAATAAATATCAGTATCGATAAATTCCGGTATGTACTCCTCTCTACACTAGGGTGTAAATTGTAACAGCTTACCCCGCCTACTGACGAATTGCACACTTTACAAAAATGTGCTTGCAAAAATAGTTCTTGATATTTTCGTGGTTAGAATCGAAATAATAAATTTGTTCCTATTTTAACATTTTTATCATGTCTTAAGTAAAGGATATTTCCCTTAATATTATTGTTCTTTTCTGGCCAAATATACAAAAGTTAAAATTGTTAAATAATAATTCGCATCAAAAAGTACTAACTTAATGTCACCATATCAGCTTGATATTTACAACATAGATAATTATGTCTTGTTTCTGTTTATTTAGGGATATTAATATTTGTTTATGTAATATAACTTGTTTCGTACTTGATATTGTTTGCATTTGTTAAAATGTTTATAGATATTGTATTTGTCATTTGTAAGCGTATCTAGTTTCAACTGTTAACTTATTTTTAAAGGGGTTTCCGGTATTTTTCAGTGTTTTCGGTAGTTTCCGGTATTTCCGGTGGTTTCCGGTAATTCGTGTAACCGGCTCTTTTGTGTTTTCACAAAGTAGAAAAAAAATGACGCCGTGTTCAAAAACGCGGGAAATGCAAATTAAAATGTACACAAAAATGTAGAACAGCAATAACTTCAAATGAGTCAGACTTTGAAACTTGTAACAGATACAGAAATAACAGAGTTTAGAGGTAATTCCACCGTTTTGCCGTCAAAAGTTTACTTAAATTGTTTGTGACAAGGACTTAAAGTGTCCTTCCACCAGGGTCTTGAATTTGAAAGACACTGCTTCTATCGATACTCAGAAAACTCGTACGATAATTTGACTTTTAGCCTATTAATTTGGCGTTGACTGTTTGACCCATTACATAGACCTTTTTTGTTATTGTCAAACCATTATGACTTGAAAAAAAGACATCGCCTGTCAGAAATATTCTCGATGTCTCTTCGACAAGTCTGATTAGTTGGACTATTTGACTTTGAGCCTTTGTGTTTGTACCCGGCTACATTGTAACACTGTCCTTTTATTGTCTGCTTTACAGAAACTCTGAGATGCTATGCCGTAGAACGACATGAACCAGATTTGAGAGAGATACTGCAGGGAGAGGATGAGGATGAACATTACTCTGTGACAGTGAAGTAAGTTGCAGCAACAGATGGAAACGGGTCAAAACTGCCTAATTTACAAACAACATGGGTCTAACTGGCCCGATGCAAAATGGCCGACATATTAATCAATACTAATAATACTATGGACAAGTTTAAGAGCATAATTACCATTCCAGTTTGCTTGTTTGACTGTTGCGTTTATTTATCTACTTTGTGATTTTCTTAAATAATAATGTACGCTTGCCTAGTACCAATTACGAAACTTCATTCATTTCATTATGAAAGAATGAGGCATATTTCATAATTTTTTGTTTACTTTTAATTAATTTCTTTCAACAGAAAAATAAATAAAATAAAAAAAATACTTATCATATATCATTGGATTCATTTCTTTTTATATTTTCTTCTTCACATTTTCACAAGATGAATGATTACACAGTAACAAAATTCAAACATTATTATAGATAAATTTCTTTTTTACAGCAGTCAGGATATCAGTTCCAAAATTTGACTTTCATAGAGTCTGGATATGTGTGCCGGTTCGACTCTGATTTGTGGGCCATTTTGTCTTGGGTTGTTTTTAATTTGGCCGTTTTGACTCGGGAGCCATTAATAAAATGGGCTGCTTTTACCCAGATTCCAACAGATTAACATTTGGTTATCTGGAATATCAAAAGTTGCTTTTACAAGATTTTCAGGAATGTGCTATTGGTGTTTAATTGTCATAATGCTAGACTTGGGGTATAATACTCAGCTATAATATATATAGGTAGTACATTAGGTGACCGGGTACATAGATGGAATGGTACATAATGTATTACACTGACGATTAACATTTGGTTGTACAGTTACACCCGACAACTGCCTAAGTTGATGTTACTTATGGGTGTACAATGATATTTTTTCTATAACAGACTGTAATTCATAAGAAAAAGTCCTATTCCCACAAGACTTTAATTCATAAGAAAAAGTCCTATTCCCACAAGATTCTTAATAAATAACATGAAAAACCAATGCACTAGACCAATGAGCAAAATAATCAATTCCTTGATGCCTTTTTTAGAGGTTGAATTTATATTAACTTTAGTATGTGTGCACTTATCATTAATACCCATAGCAGATTCAGTTTATAGCTGTTTGAATATTTTCTTTTTTTTTTCCAGTGCACTTTCACTGTTTGAGAGTTCTATGACAATATGTTACACCTTATGTACCTCTCCACTGTTGTTACTTCCTATATTTGATGCTGCACTGGTCGAGGCCCAGACACTGATCTTTGAACAGCTGAAAAATAAATCTCAACAGGTAAGAAAATTTACTTACCATAAATGTGTTATAATGTCTAGTACATGTATTTATCGGGGCAAGAGGGAGTGTATAATATAAAATTTATGAATGCCTTGTTTCAGTAGAAAGTTATCAGATCAGAGTGTTAATAAGCCATAGAAGACTTGCAGCATCTTCTCTTTCGAGAAATTTCTCAGTTAAACCTTAGCCTGTTAGATTAATAAAATATTTCAATTAGGACAAATCCATTAGTTGTTTATGGGGGTGCTTATTGAAAATTTACTGACTGAATGGGGAATGCTATGGATATGCAGGCTTATATTGGTTTGCACTTGTTACAAAGACAAACACAGTTGCCTCCAGCTGAATAATTTACTTGCTTATTGCAAAACTCTAATACAAATCCTTGTCATTTTAATATTGTTTCTTTACTGTAATAAAACTAGTTTATATTCATCAGTAACTGTTTTATCTGTTACAGTGTAGTTAAAACAGCAGCTACATTGTACATTTTAATCATTTTCTTCTATGAAGATTGGATTGAGGGGTGAATATGATTTTTATAGATCTGCTTCTTTATTGTATAGCAACGGAGTTAGACAGAACATCCAGCTACAGCTAACTTAGGTCATGTCGTAAAACCCTCTAACCCACAGTTTCATTTTCTCCTTTTAGACCATAAAGCCAAATGTTCATGCAAGGATAACTTCACTTCCAGTTCAGCCAGAGTTCACACGGGTTTCTGTGCCAAAAACTTCAGATGTTGGAAAGTTTCTGGCCCTAACAGGTACTATAAATCAAGCAGGATTCATTTTATCTTTGTACAGATTTGAACAAATGAAAAAAGATAAAGCAGTGTAAGTAAATGGATAAAACAAATAATTGGTAAGGTCATGTTTTATTTATTTTCAGAAAGGACGAACTACGTCCTATAAAAGATGTGCAGTTTTTCTCAAAATTGTCTTAGTATTTTTGGCTGTGTTCTTTAATATGTACCAACATTGACAACAGTTCCCATTTATTCCCCATCTCAAATACTGCCTTCTTCCAAACATATTTCTAAAATGATTTAAAAAGTAAATGGCCAAGATGGAGTAGCTTTGTTTTGTAAAATCATCCTCTCAACCATTGTACTACTTATCTTGCCTTCAACAAACCTGGCAAAATTTACTTTAATTTTTTTTTACCTGATGCAGAATACCATAGTTTTCGCAAGGTACATGTAATATTTGTACTTTATAGTGTTACCTATTTTTCAGCTTTGAACTGAAGCTTAAGTGTATTTGTGTCTGACATGTATACCATTTTCCCTTTGGCTTTGTTTTGCTATGTAGAGTTATTTCCCCTTAGATGTGGGTATTGATCATATTCAGTGTTACCCGGCGTTATTTTACAGGTACAGTGATTCGTACAACTATTGTTCGAGTTTTGGAATACGAGAAAGACTATATCTGTAACAAATGCAAAGCTGTCATTACACAGAAAGTAAGTGAAATAAATCTATTCAGGTAATATCTACACACAGATTGTTTAAGCAAATATATTATATGGCAGAAAATACTGTGTTGTTAATCATTCTTCTGAATATGCTATCATTTTTCCGGGAAGGATATTGGATTTTCCATAGTTTATTTTAAACCTGTTTACTTTACGTCAATCGGGGATCAAGTTCTTGCAACTTACATTTATCCCTCTTGACAAATGCTTCCTTCATTTGAACCAGTACTTGCCCTTAGAAAGTGGAATGTGTAAAATCACTGGAGAATTTCTCCCTGGTGGAATTCAGTCCAGCAACTTCCAGATAGGTAGTTAGTCTTAACAACATGACCACAGTTTCTCCAGTTTTTTTTTCCAGATTTTCTGTGATTTATTGATAATGTACTTGTATGTGTAATATATTGATATCATACTGACAAATATAGATGATTAACTTGCCTTTTAAATTTATATTTGTTATTGGTGTAGTAAACATTTTTACATGTAGAAAACTCAATTCTAGGCAGATTTGGTACAATACAGCACTGTTGGAAAGCCACTCAAGTGTACCAATGATGTGTGTAATTCTACCAACTTCACACTTGTAGCTGACAAAGGTATACGAGTTGATTCTAGTTTTACAAGTCTAGTTAAAGGATTAAAATAAATTCACTTTAATTGTTGTAGTCATTTCAACCCTACTTAACTCAGTGCAACCTCTCTTGAAACAGGCCCTGTAGAATAAGCTCGGTGCTGTTGTTGTAAGGGTGTAAATATATATCGTATTCTCCCTAGTTTGGCTCTAAATTTGCTAGAAAATAAAACATAAAATGACTTCAGAGTCAGCTTACATTTATTGTAGAAAAGAGATTAATTAATGTTCATCAATTTTGTCATCAGATTAGGCAGGAGGGTATCTTGTATTTATAAGAGTTGACTTTATTTCATTTGTAATCCAGTTGCTTTTTTGGATACATGTACCTTGTATATTGTTACTCCCTTTTCATGCGAGTGTAGATAATAATGTTAACAGAATATTGAATTAAGGGCCACTATGAAAAGCCTAATATTATGATAGTGGTTCTACACAGTTTCCCCTTTTAAACCTCTGGAGGCTTTCACTGATTAAATGTCCTAGGTTTCATCTTCCCTACTGACCTGCAAACCTTTTCACAAAAAATCTTATGATTTATCTCAAGATTTTGACTTACGATAATCGTAAGTGAAATCTTAAGTCATTTTCACAAAACCAATCGTAAGTTAACCTTATGATAATTCTTATTCAAGATATAAACTTATGATACATTTTACTTGTTAATGTAACATTTTACACTGACGAACGGGTAACATCAATCGTTAGGTTTAGACAGATTTTACACTTAAGATTTTCTTACGAGTTTTTGCGAAAAGGATATTTATCGTAAGATTTCTCTTACGAAAAAAAAATTGTCTCAAGATTTTTGTTAAAAGGTCTGCTGACAGAGAAAACAGGTAGTAAATGTCATGCTCTTGTTTATCATAGAAATGATTTTCACCTGAAGAATGGCACTATTTTTACAGATTATGATGAAACAAAACCAACTGAGATAGAAATCTGTTAATCCTAAATCAAATGGTGTCTTCATTTAACAAAACTATATACACAGGAGAATGCCTTTTCGATTTCAGAATTCAAAATACTTTGTAAAAATTACGTTGACAGGTGGTCAGCCGGTGAAATGTCGAAACTATCAGGAGATAAAGGTTCAGGAACAAGTACAGAGACTGGCAATGGGTACGATCCCCAGATCACTGTGGGTGGTCCTTGAAGATGATCTGGTGGACGTGTGCAAAGCTGGCGATGATGTTATCGTCTGGTTTGTAGACTGGTGTTTTGTAGAATGTGTAATAAAAGTTTATTCCATCTGACTGAACATCAGTGGTCATATATTCATAGTCTTTCAATGCTGCCAAAACAGGAATTCTATCAAGTTTATAACCATTGTAATATTCAGTTAAAGGGGCTGGCCTCCAGGTGACAAAAAAAGAAAGTTTTCTTGTATTATAAATTTCTTGTAATACAGCATGCCCATTCACGCAAAAACAAGCGTATTTCACGCAAAGAAAATGGTTTTCATGCAATGTTTTTTAAGACTGTGCGTTCCGGTACGCAAGTAAATAAATGCTTATGGCAATGAAAAAATGCTGGGAACCATCGCCTATAGCAAAGCAAAAATACATGTTGATTTTCGGTTGTTTCCGTTATTTACAATTACAAAAATAGACGAGGTTTTCCGTACCGTGTGACCTGTTCATCGTCTGCACGAAGACGGAAACAATGTCAAAACAAAGGAAATTGACAGCTTTCTTTTCCGATGGTACGTTTACGACATGTTTGAACAAACTCTGAAGTCGCTTATGCAATGCTTGAACGTAGTACTGATGCATACTGATGCAATTTCATACGATTGATCATTGTAAGAGCGCGAGATCCATGTGCAACTGTCGACTGCTCTGAATGCAAAGCGGATTGAAATTACAAATATCTCTATTCAACAAGTGAGCATGCAATACACAGATTGTTTAGGGTTTTTTTTGTTTTGTTTTAGGTATTTTTGTAATTGTAAATGACGGAAACACCCGAAAATCAACATGTATTTTTGCTTTGCTATAGGTGATGGTTCCCAGCATTTTTGCATTGCCATAAGCGACTATTTACTTGCGTGCCGGTACGCAGAGTGTTTTGTTGAGGATAGATAACTAAACTTTAACAGCTGAAATGTAACCTGGTTTATAGTTTTTCAGTTTTTAGAACTAAACATTTGCTTACTTACCTTCAGAATGGTAACAGTTCAAAAAGTGTTGAAATAAACCAAAAAAAAACTATTATTTAACCTTGTTTAATCTTGTCATATTTACAACTTCTTACATGGTACCCATGTTTTTGGTCATGTACCCACATTTTTCAAAATGCATGGGTACTATACCCATGTTTAAAAAAACCAGTGGGCATGCTGTAATATTTGACTAATGCTTAAAAACTAACTTACTGACAAAAAATAAGTCAGATAATCACATTATAAATTGATTTTTGTCCTTTCATAGTGCTATACCGTAAAGCGACAGTAAAACTATATTGTATAAGATTTAAAGTTAATGATTAAAATTACACATGTGCCGGTGACAGTAAAAGCGTTAATTATATTTTGTTGACATGAGGGTCCAGAGTTCAAATCAAACTGAAGTAAATATATATTTTTTTGTTCTATTTTGACTTTTATAATCAGTTTTGAAGTAAAATATCATGTTATAATTTCACAGCATCTAGATATTTAATTTATGTAAAAAATATTTTTACATCAAATCTGAAGTACAGCCTCTTTAATTAGTAAAAATACTTGAGATAAATTTCTTATTTTTCTAGCTCACCTGAACCTTTAGGATTCTACCTTATGATGTCTTTTGATAGTACCTTATTTGTGTGTTTTTACTTATTTGTTTATTCAGTTTAGCATGTTCTTTTACTTTCTCCAGCGGCACTGTTCTAAGGAGATGGCACAACTTATCAGCAGAAAACAAGTGTGATATAGAACTGGTTCTAAAAGCAAACAGTATAATTGTAACAAATGAACAGAGAAACTCTATAGCGGTCACTCAGGAACTCGTAAGTGAAACATTCAGAGCAGTAAAGCTAACACTTTTAACACTTAAGGTTGATGTACAGTTTTTGTTGTAGAATTTTAAAGTTAAACATTCTGTGTTAAGATCCAGCTTTAATTTGATCCACTGTATGAAAAATCAGTAGCTAAGTGCATAGTGGATAGAGAATTTGCTTTTTGTTCAGAAGGTCCTATGTTCGAATCCTTGCCACAGTATAAGGTGAATCTGTTAGCAAAAACATCAAAACTACACATGCTCCCAGTTCATCCAGCTGTGAATTGGTACCAGTGATAAATGTTATATATCCATGTTACTGGCTTCACACTAAAGTGACCGACTCATGGTGCATCTGGGGTGGTGTCTCAAGTTACCCGCAAAAAACTGTGAAAAAGATATTGACAAGTTTAAGCCTCAATATAAAAGAAAGTATGTTTGAGATGTATACATGTTTAGTGAATACACAATATTTCACTTGATTTTCTAGAAAGATGAAATTCAGAAGTTTTGGGAAGATCATGAGTTGAAGCCACTTACAGCAAGAAATCATATACTGTCGTGCTTGTGTCCCCAAGTTTATGGCTTGTATGTTGTGAAACTTGCTGTTGCCATGGTTTTGGCAGGAGGAGTACAGGTGTGTCAATAAAATTGAAATGTTTTATACTGTGGGGAGTCATGCCATATTAAATGTTATCTTGTTTTATACTTTGGGGTGTCATGTCATATTAAATGTTATCTTGTTTTATACTGTGATAAGTCATGCCATATTACAATGTTTTCTTGTTTTGTACCTCGAGGAGTCGTGCCATATTATGTTACCTTGTTATATCTTTCATTGAGTCATGTCATATTAAATGTTATCTTGTTTTATCCTGTGAGAAGTCATGCTATATTTCAATGGTATCGTGTTTATCCTTTGAGGAGTCATGCCATATTACAATCTTATCTTGTTATATTTCTTTCAAGGAGTCATGCCTTATTAAATGTTATATTGTGAGAAGTAATGTCATATTACAATGGCATCTTGTAATATCCTAAGAGGAGTAATGCCATATTACAATATTATCTTGTTATATCTCTCACTTGGTCATGCCATATTTAATGTTATCTTGTTTTATCCTGTGAGAAGTCATGTCATGTTAAAATGTAATCTTGTTTTATCCTGTGAGAGATAATGCCATATTACAATGTTGTCTTATTTTATACTGTGAGGAGTCATGCCATATTTCAGTGATATCCAGTTTTTATCCCCTGAAAAATCACATCATAACTAAGTTGTTTAAACCTTATTTGAATATTTTGTTCCTATTGATAGTTGTCTTTTATCATTGGATGAATAACTGTTATTAACATGCAATTACCATGAATATATGTCGATACTCAGACAAGCCTTTTCTTTATTAAAGTGACATAAATTGACATAAACCTTTACATATCATCTTTCACAACCATGTATAGTTGAAATTTCTAGACATATTAGAATGAAACTGGTTGCTTAGTTTAACACAACGAACCATGAATTACTTTGGCTGAAAATATTAATATGAAGTGATACTATAATAAAATTATTTCATGACAGGTTTTTTTTTTTCAGGCTAAACCTCTTTGCTTTGGTTGGGTAATAAGTTTAGCTAGTATGAAAAACTACAGACTTATACTGCTGGGAGAAATGTTGCACCACTAAAACTGTACATCCACATTTTCATACAGAGATAATAACCTTCTATAGTATGTTTCTTTTTTTGTTTACAGAGACAAGACGAGAGTGGAACCTTTGTAAGAGGGGAGATACACATGTTACTGGTTGGGGATCCAGGTAATGTTATGATATTCTTTTGACTTGGCAACCTTTTATTGTATGCCATATTTAATGGCTAAGATGGGATTTTAGAAATGTCTCATACAGAATCTTGTAGTAGAATCAGCAAAGTTTTCATAAATTCTGTGGTTTGCTTGTAAAGAAATGAAACAGCAATAACTTGGGGAAATACCTTTTGTAAAAAAAAAAAACAACTTTTTTTTAAATTTTCAGCTTACAACTACTAAAACTTACTGAAAATTACTTATTTTTGTGAAACATAATATTCTGATAGTTAAAAAAGATAAATTATAACACAAGGTAATATTTCAAACCTTTTGATTATGGATATCAAAATCATCAAAACTTTTTGTCAATATCCATGTGGCAGTTTGCTTCTAGTTCCAAGCATTTACATTCTTGCATATCAGACAGGATTTTCTGTTGTTTACACTGGTGCTAGAAAAACCCATCTTACATCCCCCATGTTAGATAAGTTGCTTGCCTTAAATGATGTCATTCCATTATGAATGAAGTTGTAAATTCATACGTTACTATAAAATATAGTGCTGAAGAAAAGTATTAGGTTTTGCTATTTTCTTCTGAATTTTAATGTGTGTGTGATATGCAAGAAAAAGAATCAAACACTGGTTGCTGGTACAGATGGGAATATCCGGCTCTCTGGTAACTGTTTAGAGGTAACTCTGCAGAGCCTCGTTACCATCAGAAACAGATACCCTCGAGCTGGATATTCCCGTCTGCACCAGCTACCAGAGTAAGATTCTTGCATTCTTATTAGTGGCGGGAAAATCCTGCTTAAAGAAAGATTCCAAGCTGTAAAGTACATGTACCTCTATATTCCAATGGTGAAAATTTACAGGCACAGGAAAATCACAGTTTCTGAAATATGCTTCAAAGATCACACCCAGGTCAGTCCTGACTACAGGTATAGGGAGTACAAGTGCTGGACTCACTGTAACTGCAGTCAAGGTCAGTTTTGCTAGTTTGTTATATCTGTGTATGCAAATAATGTTTAAAGGGGTTTTGAAAGTCTTCCTATGCATTTGGTTGATTGTTATGTAACGTTTGTGATGCAGACTACCTGGACAGTTTTGTGTGATTAGACAAGTGGCTTGCTTCTTCTTGAAGTATGCCTTGTACATAATGTTAAATGAAATAAAGGTAATTTAGAGATAATGCTCTTCAACATAACTTATTGAGAGTATTTTTTGCTTTCCTAGAAAGTCAAGTTTCAGCTATAAATGGAAAACTGTCCAGTCATATGAAAGTGTATATAAGAAGTGTACATGCATCACAATAGGACACAAACTGAAGATACACTGCAACCATAATAGGAGAGAGAAATGTGTTGTGAATGAAAAATAAATGAATTTTTCTTTGGAGCATGAGTGAACAAATGTTCTGTCGTTAAGAAATGACACGAAAAGTTTTTGAAATTTATGATTATAAGCAGACATGGGGTAATCAAATACAGTAATCATTCGATTATTAATTGATTACAGGAACAGTGTGTAATCAGAAATAATCAATTACTGACTCAAGTTTGATTACATGTAGTAGTATTTATTCAATTACAGCACAAAATTTGACTCTAATCATGATTATTTTCTGATTACTTTTTTATTACTTTTTATTCAGTATCCAATGTACAAAAGAAAATTATACTTTAAAAGAAAAAAAAAAGAAAAAACTGATTATGAATATAATTTTGAGTCAGTGTTTCATTAAACATTATAACACAAATAACTCAGCCATCTATTGTTTTTCTTATCGAGTCTGCATGATGAGATCACCTTTATAATGTAACAAGATTGAATACTTTTTGAAAAAGATCTGTATCAATTATTGTGCTATGTGCATAAATATTTTCCCAATATAATACAAAAGGACTCTCTACAATAATGTCCCCTGCTACAAGTTGTGATCTCACCTACACAGGCCATTCAATAGATGTTATCCGGAACTCGGCAAATGTGGGTTTTTCCCAGCTAATCCGGGGGTACAAACAAACTTTTACCGTTATGGCTTCACGGTGCACAACCCTTCACAAAAGGTTGATCAACGTGTTGCCTTGTTGTAACTGTAAAAGTTTGTTTGTACCCCCGGATTAGCTGGGAAAAACCCACATTTGCCGAGTTCCGGAGTAAGTCTATTTACTGCCCAAGGTGAAATGTTAAACAAAAGGCTAGTATCAGTATAAACTGGAACAGTTTGAGATATAATATTGTAATGACCTTATGATGTTAAAATGTAATGCTGATCTGTGATCTTCAGTTCTAAGAGCCACACTAAAATCAGAACAGTGCCTTTAAAAAGGATGAAAGCTATTTCATATAAATTTTGCGAATTTACTAGAAACAGATTTTGTTTAGATAGATATGATTGATTAAACAACATTTGAAGTAATGTTTACTTAGAATAAGTTGTAATGTACACTCATTTAACAGAAAGTTGAATAAAAAGTAACACTCTTTGTTATTTTGCTAAAAGTAATCAAAAGTAATCATGATTACTTTGTCAAAGTAATTATAATTAATCATTTACTGAGATAAAATCAGAGTAATTAATTGTAATTGTAATCAAGATTTTTTTGAGTAATTGTAATTCAATCAATTACAGTCCAATGTAATCAGCCCCATGTCTGATAATAAGCCTTTCTGAATTTAAACAATGATAAGAGAAGTAACTGATTATACAGGATGGTGGTGAGTGGCAGCTGGAAGCAGGTGCTCTAGTCCTTGCTGATGGTGGACTGTGTTGTATTGATGAATTTAACAGCATACGGGAACACGACAAAGCCAGTATACATGAAGCCATGGAGCAGCAGACAATAAGTGTGGCAAAGGTCAGTCTGTCAATTTTTCTTTCCCCTACAGAATGGCAAGGGATATTGATTTGGGGTTATCTGATCAGAACTGTAACTCCTAAAGCATTTGCTTGGATTTAGTTGTAACTTAATGGATTATAGATAAATTTAGGGATCAATACATACGAGTTGTTGTCATAATTTACAAACATAGTTGAGATTGTAGCCCTTTGTTTTACAAATGTAGGCACCCAAAAAGTAATGAATATTTTTTGGTGGGGGATAGAAAATCAACAAATTTACTTGTTGTTCCTTTATCAGCCTTCTTTAATTTTGATACAGTCAGCTTTGCTTTTGTCCAATGTGGGATGTACAATTATAACTCATGGGGATGCTATTAAGAAAATCTGACCCATCTTGATTCTTAGAATGGATTTGCCCATTCTGTTTTGAATGTGCCCTTCAGAGATTATAAAAATACTCATATAGGGAAATTCAGAAAGAAGAGATTTTCTTTTTGCAAACTTCTTTTTGGTGAGAGGCAAAGAATAGGTAAGAACTTTTCTAAGAGGTTTGAGATTGAGGGTCTTTGTTTTTCAGGCAGGAATGGTATGTAAACTCAGTACAAGGACCACAATATTGGCAGCCACAAACCCAAAGGGACACTATGACCCAAATGAGGTATGTCCCACTTCTCTTTAATGCGCATTTTGTATTTTACTGATAAGTTTGTCCATGTGCAAAAAAACAACAACAACAAAAGAACAATACAAATAGTTAATTTCCAACTGTCTTCCAGAGCTTGACAATAGACGATTTATTAAACAGTGTGGTTTTATTTGTTGGTGACTGTAGACATCTGATAAGAGTTATTTACTGACTGAGCCATTCTTTCAGTTATCCAGGGAGATAACTGTAGACTGATATTTGATAAGAGTTATTTACTGACTTTGAGCCATTCTTTCAGTTATCCAGGGAGATTACTGTAGACTGATATTTGATAAGAGTTATTTACTGACTTTGAGCCATTCTTGCAGTTATCCAGGGAGATTACTGTAGACTGATATTTGATAAGAGTTATTTACTGACTTTGAGCCATTCTTTCAGTTATCCAGGGAGATTACTGTAGACTGATATTTGATAAGAGTTATTTACTGACTTTGAGCCATTCTTTCAGTTAACCAGGGAGATTACTGTAGACTGATATTTGATAAGAGTTATTTACTGACTTTGAGCCATTCTTTCAGTTATCCAGGGAGATTACTGTAGACTGATATTTGATAAGAGTTATTTACTGACTGAGCCAGTCTTGCAGTTATCCAGGGAGATTTCTGTAGACTGATATTTGATAAGAGTTATTTACTGACTTTGAGCCATTCTTTCAGTTATCCAGGGAGATTACTGTAGACTGATATTTGATAAGAGTTATTTACTGACTTGAGCCATTCTTTCAGTTATCCAGGGAGATTACTGTAGACTGATATTTGATAAGAGTTATTTACTGACTTTGGGCCATTCTTGCAGTTATCCAGGGGGATTACTGTAGACTGATATTTGATAAGAGTTATTTACTCACTTTGAGCCATTCTTGCAGTTATCCAGGGAGATTACTGTAGACTGATATTTGATAAGAGTTATTTACTGACTTTGAGCCATTCTTTCAGTTATCCAGGGAGATTACTGTAGACTGATATTTGATAAGAGTTATTTACTGACTTTGAGCCATTCTTGCAGTTATCCAGGGAGATAACTGTAGACTGATATTTGATAAGAGTTATTTACTGACTTTGAGCCATTCTTGCAGTTATCCAGGGAGATTACTGTAGACTGATATTTGATAAGAGTTATTTACTGACTTTGAGCCATTCTTGCAGTTATCCAGGGAGATTACTGTAGACTGATATTTGATAAGAGTTATTTACTGACTTTGAGCCATTCTTTCAGTTAACCAGGGAGATTACTGTAGACTGATATTTGATAAGAGTTATTTACTGACTTTGAGCCATTCTTTCAGTTAACCAGGGAGATTACTGTAGACTGATATTTGATAAGAGTTATTTACTGACTTTGAGCCATTCTTGCAGTTATCCAGGGAGATTACTGTAGACTGATATTTGATAAGAGTTATTTACTGACTTTGAGCCATTCTTTCAGTTATCCAGGGAGATTACTGTAGACTGATATTTGATAAGAGTTATTTACTGACTTTGAGTCATTCTTTCAGTTATCCAGGGAGATTACTGTAGACTGATATTTGATAAGAGTTATTTACTGACTTTGAGCCATTCTTGCAGTTATCCAGGGAGATTACTGTAGACTGATATTTGATAAGAGTTTTTTACTGACTTTGAGCCATTCTTGCAGTTATCCAGGGAGATTACAACATTATTTTTTCAAAGGAACACCAGGAGCTGGAGAGAAATTCTATTTTTTTAACTATACAGCAGTTCTTGCTATATGAGCCATAGAATGCTAGTGAAACACTTGCCTCTTTCCTTATATTGTGTTCACAAGTCCGAATCGTGTTGGTGGTGTACTCAGTTTCATATGGACCTCTTCTTGGTTCATGTTTCTGAAATAAAAGAAAATCATATTTTCCTTTGATGTCACTTATATGCTTCCGTATTTTTATTTTGGCGGGAGTGTGACGTAGTCTCACATGAGACCTCAATAGTAAGACAAAATAGCAAAATGACAGATGTCGAATGTCAAAGTTTAAGTAACAATAACATTTCAATGAAGGAGAGGATGTTAGTTGTAAAAATTGTATCAGGTAAAACACACAATTTTATCATAAAACTTTAGTATCTATTGATATATATATCATATCTCCATAGATCTTGCAGAAAATCAAGTGAGTTGCATAAGTGGACCATGGGAAATAAACATGACTGATCTTCACCTCCAAAATGGTGCAAGAATTCATGTTAATAACAAATAACATAACAATACCTAATTTAGGAGAAAGCCTTATTTTGGTTATGTGGGTATACACCTACCATATATACAATTAACAATAATAATTATTTTCACTATACCTGACAATAACACTATGGTAGATAATAAAAAAAAACATAGAAATGTTGTTGGCTTCTTTATTTCACGTTCATCATTTATCATGATAATACGTGTAGTACATAAAAATCTTCATAAAATATAGCACAATAAATTTAAAAAATATTTTCCCTGAAATTTAATGCACCACACAGTTATGAAATTATCAAAAATAACATTACTTTGAAAAAAAGTTTCATATTTTTTTGTTAAGTTAAAGCCGTCTACTATATATCAAACACAAATGAGTTGAACACTGTACAACTTTTATAATCTTGCATCAATTTAATTGGGTGAACACTGAGTCTGAAATCAAAATAATATATGATAGTATAAAAGTCTGTTGTATGGGTAAGATTTACAAGTAACATATTTTGTAACTGAATTTCAGACAAGCATAGGTGTGAATAATTATACGTGTCTGCTGAAATATTGCACTAAACGTATGAAAATTGCCCTCAGGACCTCATATTAAAGTATATCGCTACATCTGGAATATCGTTACCTCAGATATCTTAACAAGCAGAGTCAGGTAATAGGAAACTGATTGGGACACAACAATTTGCATTGTTATATCCATGCGATATCATTATATCTTGAGTTGACTGTACTATCTAAAGATAGAAGCTATAGTAGTTGTCCTTAAGAAATGAAATTTAAGTCTGAAACAGCCACAATTATATACAAGCACAGACTTCACCAGCTTTGTTTATTCCCTTCTTTTGCAGTCATTATCTGTGAATATTGCCTTAGCTAGCCCTCTACTGAGCAGGTTTGACCTTGTGTTGGTCCTTCTTGACACTCAGAATGAGCACTGGGACAGAGTTGTCTCCTCCTATATCTTGGAAGGCAAGCATCCAGCTGATCCTGATTGCAAGCAGCCTGGAGACCCTGATGGCAAGCATCCAGTGATCTGGAGCATGGACAAGATGCAGGCATACATCTCTCTAATCAAGACAATTAACCCGGAATTAACCCCAGGGGCAACAAGGTATGAATAGATGCAGTGATTATTTTTATGCCCTTTGCATATAGTAATTGAACTGTACGTCAATCCATCTGTCCATCCATACGGTTAACCTATTTTGGCAAGTTGGATATATCTTAAGTTCTAACTCTACCAGTGGCTTCCTGCTGTACACACTTATTTACCAATACAAAGGCAATGATTCTGGCAAGTTACATAACCATGGCATCCAGTTTTTGGTCTCTGACAAGAATGCTTCCAGAGGCATGTGTTAAGAAGATGTCGTTTATTATTTGTTTATCTCATTTCATAATTTATTATTTTTTATGCCCCTGAAGGGAGGCATATTGTTTTTGAACTGTCCGTGCGACTGTCCGTCCGTCAGTCCATCCGAAAACTTTAACATTGATAATAACTTTCTTATTAGAAAGTGGATTTACTTCATACTTGGACACAACACCCCTTTGGACAAGACCTTTACACTGACCTATAATTATTTGACCTTGACCTTCACCTTGAAGATCCAATTGTCCATAACTTTAACATTGGCAATAACATCTTTATTAGATAGTGGATTTAATTCATACTTGGAAACAACACCCCTTTGGGCAATGCCTTCCCACTGACCTATAATTGTTTGACCTTGACCCTTGAATGACCTTCATCTTGAAGATCCAATTGTCCAAAAACTTTAACATTGCCCATAACTTCCTTATTAGTAAGCGGATTTGCTTCATACTTGGACCTAACACCCATTTTGACAAGACCTTCCCGCTGACCTGTAATTATTTGACCTTGACCCCTGAATATCCAATCGTCCAGAAACTATTATTTGGCCATGATTTCCAAATTAGTAAGTGGATATACTTCAAACTTAAACAGAACACCCCTTTGGACAAGACCTTCCCTCTGACCTATATTTGTTTGACCTTGACCCTTGAATGACCTTCACCTTGAAGATCCAATTGTCCAAAAACTTTAACATTGCCCATAACTTCCTTATTAGTAAATGGAATTACTTCATACTTGGACACAACCCCCTTTGGATAAGACCTTCCCACTGACCTATATTTATTTGACCTTGACCCATGAATGACTGGTTCTCAGCTCAAAGGTCAAAGCACCACTTTCGGGGGCATTGTCATCTTACAGTGACAGTTCTTGTTTACTGTCAAATTAATTGAGTGCATCAAGTAAACTATAGTCTATGTGTAAATGGCCAGACAATTTTGTTAATTCTTATTCATAAAAATGTCAAAAGTTTGTCTTCACCGCACACCTTGTTATTAGTAAGAACAGGTATATTGCTCCCCGTCACCTTACCATATTATTAAGATCTTCTTCATTATTTCACAAATTGTTGTTTTGATTTTCTTGACTTAAAATACCAGACACATTGTTGTTTTATTTTTTCTAGACTAAAATAGTATCTACCTGCACTATTTAAATATTGATGACACAATACAAAAAAACTGAATTGCTTCCTTGTAGGGTGTTACGACAGTATTACCATGCACAGAGAGGCTCTGATGATCGGAATGCTGCTAGGACTACTATGAGACTGCTACAGAGTATGATCAGATTGTCACAAGGTGAGGGGCAAGTGTTAAAGTACTTATTTTACATTGTGCCATATGTAGAAGTGAATTTTAGGCCAAATTGTAAGAACCTTTGGTATTGCAGTTAGGCAAAAACAGCTTTTTTGTCCAATCTGATTTAAATTCAGCTTGCTTTGTGATCCAGTGATTTAGATTGATTTGTCATAAATATTGAGACTCTGTGGTCAGGTGGTTTAAATCACTTAATCACTCACTAATTGATGGTTGTGTGTTTGATTCACACTACCCATCATTTCCATTTATGTGAAAAAGTTGACAGTTTCAGACTATTAGAGGGCATTAATGTTAATTATTAATACAACAAACCATATAAAAAGAGGCACAAAAAGCTAACAAGTTATGTTACCTAAGTAGGTTAAAAAATATTTTTTCAGCTAAATCTATGTTTTCTTCAACCCAATGGAGAAATTTGTCACCAGCGAATCTGGTGCTAACAGATGATTTAAAAGGAATTATTGACAAAAGAAAGAATTTTTTTTTAATTTTCAATAGTTTAGTTTTGTTATTTTGGAATTTATGATTTTTTGTTATGATTAAACAGCTCATGCACGTTTGATGTTCAGAGACCAAGTCACAGTCCAGGATGCTGTTGTAGCAGTAACATTAATGGAATCCTCTATGCAGGTAAGATTCATTAAATAGTAATTTATCACTATCACAGTCTTACAAATTCTAATTTCTCAAGCACTCACATGTCTGTTTATTTGTTACTTGAGGTTTTATACAGGAAGACATTTTTTTGTCATTTTCTGCCATTCTGTCTGTCTTTTATCCAACAAAGTCAACAATCTTGTAGGTCAGTTCTGACCTAATGAATATTGATGGTTGTTTGAAGTAGTACTAGTGATTGTAAGTGTTTTACATTCGCATTTATTTTCCTCCACTTAATGGCAAGGGAATTTATTTTGGTGTTAACTGTCTATCACTGTTTGTCTTTCCAGAGACAGAACTCCCTAAGAGTTTGCTTGGATTTAGATATAATTTGGTAGGATTATAAATAAAAATAAGAAATGATGCTTGTCAGCTGCTCTCAAAATTTACCAACTCACAGCTGAGTTATAGCCCTTTGTTTTACAAATGCAGGCAGTATGTCTAGAGCCGATGATCTGTACTGGTATAAATGATTTAGTATTGACTTCTAAAAGTTGAGTTATAGTCCTAAGATGTTCCACAAATGTAAGCAGTAGGTCAGTCTATGGTTAATAGTCTGTAGTGCTCTGTTACAGTCGAATGAAACTTTGTATGCCTGTTTAAAACAATGGGAAAACTTGAAGAATCCCAAGGACTTCAATATAGTTTTCTTCACATTTGTGAAAGTACATGTTCTGTAAATCTGTTGATCTGAAAAGCTTTTTCTCTTCATCTGCTGCCACCTCACTGGTACTTCCCAGTGCAACTTACCCTCTGGCAAGGGATAGAAATTTTCACACAATTCGCTTGTTCATTACTGGTTTTCAAGCTAAAAAAGGCTTTCGAACATTAGATAACCGGGTGTACTCACAGTACTAATTTGTAAGCTTAGTATAATGATATATTTGTGGCGATTTTGAATATTTAAAAATAACTCAGAATGCACTGTGTATCCTTAGGAGAACTCACATCGACAAAAAAGTTTTACTTCCATTGAAGTTGAATTTGGCAAAGATAATCAAATTTACTTTTATACTGGAATGTATATTTACTTAGAAGTAAAAGAAATATTCATTAATTTTGATTTGAATAAATTCTGAACATTCACTGTGTTTTCAGCATTTATCTTGACTGTCATGTGTCTTGATCATATTGAACAGAACTGTTTATTTTATGTTTTCCAGTGAATTACAGAGTTTTCTCAGTGAAATAAAATTAAAAATCCACTGTTTTAAAACTGTGGAATACCATTTTTATTTTCACTGTTTTTGGCGAACTACTTTTTTTAATTTTTTAAATTTTTTTGTAGTTTTTTATATTTTCGTTTGACAATTGTGTGAATCTAAATAAAATTATTTGTTTTTCAGTTTCTTTAGATGATATAGATAGATAAGATGTTTGAGATGCTTGTATCTGAAATAAATGTCAGACCTTTTTTCTATAGCTTTAAGATAGGAAATAAAGCAATCTGATTAAATTCATATCTTAAACATCACTATGCTATCGGGATCTGTGGATGACCAATAGAAGGTCACCTTCTCGTGACCTATCCATCAGCCAATCAGAGCAACTCTTCCACCCTTATGGAAGTAAATGTTCAACTTGTGAAAATCTATTTATATAGCAGGGATCACAAACAATTACAGTTAAATTTATTGGTCAAAATCTTTCAAAATAATGAGATTAATGTTTGTCATTAATATCATTTTTCAAAATATCTAAGCACTTTCAATCTCCGATAATAAACATTGTTATGCTAGAGAAGTTTAACACGCATTGTTTACAGGTAAGATATCGAGACGCGTCATAAGCTGCAGTGTCATTGGCTGAGATATAAATAAAATAGTGGGAATTCCAGGTTATCGAGAAGGCAGGAATGAATGAGTAACCATAGGGAGATCGTGAACTTAAGTCAGATTGGGAAATAAAGTGGCTTTTATTTGGGGCCCTCCACAAGGAACAAGAAATTCTAAGTTTTAGTTTGTTAAGAAAACATAAAATAAAAAGAAAATTTGTTTGTTTCATTGAAATATTGATTTTATTTCACTCGTGAAATAAAATTGATATTTCACTGAAACAAACAAATATCCTCTTTTACTTTTAAGTGTGACTTGATCAGTATCACTTATATTTACTCTAAAAATATCAAATATATTGTAGTTTGCATGAAAAAGTTCCTGTCCATGTTACATGTATGCAGTGTCATTCACTTGAAATTACTTCTGCAGTGTCTCATATTTCATTCAGCATCAACTCATATGTTATGCGTCATTAAACTTGCATCAGTTGGAGACAGGCTGTCTGGTGTGTATTAGATCAACCAGTTGCAACGAAATTGTGAAAGACATGATAATTACTTAACGAGCGTAAGAATTATTTTTGAGAAATCACATTTTATGTCTGTAACAGAAATGAAAGAATGAAGCAGTGTCATAAATGATTTATCTGTTCAAAGCCCATTAGATATTGGAACGTTTTTGAGACTGATAATTATTTCCAATTACAAAGGAAAAAGATAAAGCACTATCGACTACAAAGAATCTACAGCCATAATTTTGATTGATTCATAACAACAATACTATACAATGAAGTTTTATGGAAGTTAATTGACTAATTCAGATTTACAGCAATTGCAATAATTATCAGTTTTCTTAGAGTATAGCTTCTAATATACTGTATCAGCCATGTTATTTTCTTACAATAAAAAGATATTATGATGATCCTTAAGTGAAATGTGCAGACAATTTTAAAGAAGCAATGGTGTCCTTGGAACTGGCACTCAGGGTGTCCTTGGAACTGGCACTCAGGGTGTCCTTGGAACTGGCACTCAGGGTGTCCTTGTAACTGGCACATAGTCTTTATTTTCTTTTCCGTTGAAATCTGAAGCGGATTTCCTCTTCCTATAACAAGCATTGCAGTAGAGATACCATCTGTAAAATTCGAAAGATTTTTTGTTTCTTTTTTGGTGTCAGACCTTTTAAAACCAACCTTTTCTTTTGGCATTAATTTATTAAGCACCTCCCTTGAAAATATGGGCAATTTTTAGCATCTGGTCTTGATGTGAAAGGCAACTTTTAGCTTCTGGTCTAGATTTGATTTGCAACTTTTAACATTTGGTCTTGATGTGATAGTCAACTTTTAGCTTCTGGTCTTGATGTGATAGTCAACTTTGAGCTGCTGGTTTTGATGTAATATTCAACTTTTAGCTTCTGGTCTTGATGTGATAGTCAACTTTTAGCTTCTGGTCTTGATGTAATATTCAACTTTTAGCTTCTGGTCTTGATGTGATAGTCAACTTTTAGCTTCTGGTCTTGATGTGATAGTCAACTTTTAGCTTCTGGTCTTGATGTGATAGTCAACTGTTAGCTTCTGGTCTTGATGTGATAGTCAACTTTTAGCTTCTGGTCTTGATGTGATAGTCAACTTTGAGCTGCTGGTCTTGATGTAATATTCAACTTTAAGCTTCTGGTCATGATGTGAAAGTCAGCTTTTAGCTGCTCGTCTTGATGTGATAGGCAACTTTTAGCTTCTGGTCTTGATGTGATAGTCAGCTTTTAGCTGCTGGTCTTGATGTGATAGTCAACTTTTAGCTGCTGGTCTTGATGTGATAGTCAACTTTTAGCAATTGGTCTTGATGTGATAGGCAACTTTTAGCTGCTGGTCTTGATGTGATAGTCAACTTTTAGCTTCTGGTCTTGATGTGATAGTCATCTTTTAGCTGCTGGTCTTGATGTGATAGTCAACTTTTAGCTTCTGGTCTTGATGTGATAATCAACTTTTAGCAATTGGTCTTGATGTGATAGGCAACTTTTAGCTGCTGGTCTTGATGTGATAGTCAATTTTTAGTTTCTGGTCTTGATGTGATAGTCAACTTTTAGCTTCTGGTCTTGATGTGATAGGCAACTTTTAGCTTCTGGTCTTGATGTGATAGGCAACTTTTAGCATCTGGTCTTTTGGTGATAAGCATCTTTTAGCAATTGGTCTTAATGTGATTAGCAGCTTTTAGAATCTGGTCTTGGTGTGATAGTCAACATGTAACACTTGGTCTTGTATATCTTTTCTTGATAATATAGGCAAGTTCTAGCTTAATTAAAAAAATAAAAACTTTAAAGAAAATAGAAAATGACAGTACATTAAATCTTTCAGGTTTTTTTTTGCTCTTTTGTTTTGTGATAGGGTGCAGCATTGCTGGGAGGGGTAAATGCTTTACACACTGCATTTCCTGATGATGCTGAGGAGGAATATGAAGTGCAAGGTAAATTGAAGCAGCTCATTCAAAGGCTTGAATTTGATAATGAAGTAACAATTTGAATTCGATAAAGATCTGTTTGATTAAGGTTAATTTCCCAAGTGTGAAACATTGGCCTTGAGCCAACAGAGAATTGAATTGAAATTATTGATTTCAAAAACTTGAAGTTGTTATGAAATGAGTATACTGTTAGTATCTTTGCCATCAATGTGGTAGTAATTTAATACTTAACCTGCTGAATTTTCGTAATGGATTTGCCCAGCTTTGAATTTGGAACAGTCCATTCAAAGTTTAGGGGTTTCAATATCAAAATACAAAAATTGAGCTACCAACAGTATAGAGTCTGGTCAGACTGCACGGATGTGCTGGCTGGCCTGGCTCTATACTGATGGCAAAGGCTAATCACTTTTCGGTTCCAGCAGGTTAAAGGTTAAAACATGTACATGTACTAACTTGTAGAAAACAACTTTTAGTTTATCAGAATGGGCATGTGATGTCTTGCAATTGAAATCTGCAGTTGATTGTCTAGTTATATGTTGTAGACATGAAACAACAACATGCTTACAGTGAGCTTATTAAAGGTTACATGTTTCTTTCTTAACTATAATAAAGTGTTTAAGTGATGAGAGAAGAAATAAAATAGTAGACAAAAAGAGCAAAATAAAAGCCCACCTTTCATTCAAAGAAGTAAAGATGGAAAAAAATTGATTTTTTTCTGCAGCTCAGATGATTCTTGAAAGGTTGGGACTGCCAGATCTTCTGGAAGATGAACTGAAAGAGATTAAGGAAATGAAACAAAAAAGGAAGTTGAAAAAGTCCGAAGAGGTGCCAATGGTTCTGTCCGATCAGGAGAATGTTGTAGTGGTTAATGTAAATATGTCACCGGGAACAGATAACTGTGAAACTGGTGTGGAATCTTGTCCAGATGATCAAAAAAATAAAAAAGACGAGCCTCTTAGCAGTTGCCCTAGAGATAAGAGGTCAAACAATGACAATGAAAAAGACAAAGAACTACAAGTGGAAAAACTAGTTTATGCAGAGGAAAAATCTGAAAGAAAGGAGATAGACAAGGCAAGTGCTGACCTTAGACCAGACGAAGCTGAACCGAAAAAGATAAGAACAGAATTCAAATCACATGATTTATCAAATATATCTTTGTCAGACATGTTAAATTCAAGTGGTGAAGACAATATTGTTTCATGTCAAGAATATCCTCAGGTGGGATTGAGTCTAGAAGCTGTTTCACAAAGTAGTGTGCAGTCAAGTGCCGAAGTAGACCCAAGTAATTTTAAGACAGGTCTCCTCAGAACCTCAACACCTTTAAGAACAAGTGCACGTCAAAGCCAACAGCAGAAAAATACCCATAGAGTATCAAAAATAGACAATTATCAAAAGAATGAAGACCCTCAGTTGACTTCTAACAGGGACTCTTCTTATAAGACAGTTATAAGGCAGACAATTGAAAACAGGTTGACACAGGTACCAAAAATATCGGCAGCAGCTGTTGATGGTGAATCAGAAATTATTGAAAAGGTAGGAGGAGAAAACAAAGCATCCAAGTTAGTCTGTGTTGTTGAAAAGAAGTCAAAAAATCTTGGAGAAGGTGGGAAAATGTCAGGAAAAATGAAAAAGGTTTTGTCTGGCATCGGAGGAAAGGCAACAAGTAAAATTGATTGCAAGTCTAACACTGAAGGGGAAGATAGGAATGGCAAGGTAGATCAGATTAAAAGGAAAAGAACTTGTAGTGAAGTTCTCTCAGATTCTGATGATCACAATAAAAATGATACAGCTAGACATGGAAAAAGAAAACTAAAACAAAAATGGAAAGATACAGAATCACTTAGCTCCGATGAATCTGAAATATGTTTGAATGTGTCCAAAAGAAATGGCATTGAGTCAAAAGCCAGAATTGTGTCTAGCTCAACTTTGTCAAAATTAAATAAATTCAAGTTCGATGAATCAAAGAGTAGTGGTTTAAATGGATCTATGCATTCAAATCAAAGTCTAACAAATAGCTTACTGTCAGGTTCTTTGTGGATTAATGATAATAGTAATAATGATTTGGATGAAAAGTATAAAAATAATGGAGGTAGAGAGGTTGAAAATATTAGTGCTTCAAATGAATCAAAGTTTATTGCCAGCCCTTGTTTAGAGAAAAGTATTAAAGTCAATGAAATTCAAAGTCAGCAGAACAGGGAGAAAGTGTAACCACTAATGATAAGAAAAGAAAAGAAGAAATTATATCCGCGGGTATTGTAGAAAGATCGGCTGTAATGGTGACCAATCAGAGTCAGAGTAAAAAGCAGTCTCCTTCGTGGTTAGTTACTCTGAACAAAAAGTTTGCATCACCCAACATTCCAAACACGTGTCAGAGTAGCCCCCTTGGTACACCTGTGTTTAGTGTAAAGGATGGTGCAAGCGGAGATATAGATGATGTTGATTTTGAAGACTCTAATTTTCTTACCAAGCTGCAGACAGTGAACAAGTGTAAAAAGTAGATTGGTATAAGAGTTTAGCATTGGTATAATTTTAAACACAATATATAAATTTTTGGTGTAAATTTTTTGGTACCAAAATCTTTCAGTTGAGCAACGTTTGTTTCCTAGCTTGTTTTGAAAATGTAAAAAGTGAAAATATGTGTAAGTAGCTCTGTAGTTTGAAATAACTCCATGCCTAAAATATTTAATAAGTGATGATGTTAAACGAATAGGATATTTCTTCCAGCCCCATGGCAGCTCTGGTTGTATAATTTTTTTTCCAGCTTATATGGAAGATGCAAGTCTGCTATTTGTTGGGATATTCTGAATAGATACAATTGTATGGTCTTCTGTCATTTGGAATACTTAAGCAAGGCTAAAAAAGAAAGGCTATTATGATGTGACCATTTTTTCATGGTAAGATAGACACATAGGCTGCTTTTACCTCCATTTACCAATGAAAAAGTCATTTTTGTGAAGTCTAAATGATGTCTGAATATATATATGAATTATATATTTTTGTTATATAGCAACACACTTGCGTAGAATACTGTTCATCTCAAACAATAGACTTTCTGTTGTGTGTCTGGCAGGAAACTAATAATATCATTCCAGTTACGCAAAATCATGATCCTTAATTATTGTGACTTGTCTAAAAAAATCAAAGATTCATTATCAAAATCCTACTTCATTAATGAGTCTGTTCCACTGAGAAGCTATATGTTACATTAATGGAAAAGATCATTAAAAGGAAATCAAATCTGATGGAATGAAATGTTAATTGATTGTCAGTTTGAATTTTAAAAGCAAGTGTGGGCACTGTGTCTCATATTTTCATCTTTTTTTTTAACTGTTACAAAAACCATTTGAAGTACGCCTGAAAATATTTTCAGGTTAAATATGTTATTGATATGAAACTCAGAAAATAAACTTCTTTTTTTTGTTACAGAATGTGTACCTCAAAGTGTAGTTATCAATTGTAAATTATTGTTTTCTTATGGTTTTTTTTTCTCCCTGAAAAATTTCATGACAGCATATAGTCACTGCTTTCTCTGTCTGTCATTCTGTCCTTCTGTCAAACTTTTGCTTGCCGTGGCATTGGATAGCCGGATTTCAAAATTACTTGGCACAAATGTTAAGCTCAGCAAGAAGATGTGTTACTCATGAATCAGGTCAGTAGTTCATAGATCAAGGTCACACTAAGGTCAAAAGTCAAATTGGCTACAGTTCTGCTTGTCCAGGTTTTTACGTGGCCTTGGTTAGAGGGATTTCAAAATTACTCGGCACAAATGTTTGCATCATTGAGAAGGTATGTCATTCACATGAACCGGGTCAGTAGCTGAAAGGTCTTCCTCGCACTTTGGTTATAATTATGATTGTCTGGACTGTAACTAAGCCTTGGTTATAGGGATTTCAAAATTATTTTGCACAAATGTTTACCCTAATGAGATGGTGTGTCATGCATTTGAACCAGGTCAGAAGTTCAAAGGTCAAGGTCAGACTTAGAGGACAAAGGTCATAATTTATTACAATACACGTATATGTAGCTGGCATGAATATCCCTCAGCTATATAATATACAAATGTAATTTTATTCATCCAATTACACCAGTTTGTTTCCATTTGCTTTTATTTTGCAATGTTTTCTAGCCATTTCAAAGCAGCATTGGGGAGCATCCATTGGTGTCATCGATATTCTTGTGATAATTAGTTGCTATGATTCTAGATCTGCATAGTTTAATACATTAATTCAATTATTTCATTTAACCAAATCATTATTCCATCAAGTTGTAACCAATAAATCATTAGCATTTCTGACAAGTTCATAATTAAGTTTGGTAAGCCGCAAACCTTATGTTATTTTCTTTAACAAAGTTAAACTGAAATTTTTGCGATATCAGCTTTGCTTTAAAACAGATTTCACAACCACATTACTACCTTGAAACAAAGACAAGTGGAGACATGTTTGAATGGCAGTTGGAATATTGAAAGCAGGTTTTGCTGCATTGTCCGCATGAGCCATAGCATGCATAATACATATAATATTAGTATTCTAAGGTCTACACGAGTTTGCTACTTTATAATTAAATACTATTTAACAATTAAGCAGCACAGGTGTTATATTCAATTAAAGATCGATAGTCAATGTTTGGAAAGAATTTGTATCTGGTATCTTCATTATAAGTAAAACAGATAAATTGAATACATTAATATTATTCTTCATACAGAGAGTTGTTGTAGCAGGAGGAGCAGTGGTCGAGTGGTTAGAGTGCAGGCTCCTGATCCAGAGGTCACTGGTTCGACTCCCACAAGGGCATGAGTCTACAGTGACTTTCCATATTCTTCACTTTCAGTGCAAGTACTGGTTTGAACAAGAAGCAGTCGTCAAGAGGGACTAATATCAGTTGCAAAATCTTGCTCCCCAATCGATGTAAAATAAATAAGTTTAAACTAAACTAAAAGTTGTTGTACAGTTTTTTCGGTGGATATCCATTTTATTACTAATACACATTTTCTTAGTGTCTGTATGCCCTAATGAAATTCTTTTGAATATAATTATATTCTTTCTCACATTATCGTATTCCTTTTCACATTATTCTCTCCTTTTTAATTAAAAAAGAATGAACCGATGAAATACGTATTATGTATGTCATCATTCATGTAAATCATGTTTGTTATCAAGACTCTAACAGAAGAGTGCTTTTATTGTTATCTTCACATTCCTCCACGCTGCGCGAATACTGGTCTCGAACTCCGGAAGCAGTCATCACGTGGATGAATCTAAGTAAGAACTTGTATCGCAATCGATGTAAAATAAATGAGTCAAAACTAAACTATTGTTATAACTTGTGTATGTGTAGCAGGTAATGTGCTGTAAGTTGCATTGGTAAATGATTTTGTTTTAACTTTTCATACATGACAAATATCTAATTAAATTGACAAACTGCTTGCACAGGTGTTCTATATTTAGAAAGTCATAATAAGGCATTGTAGAAATTGTCTTCAACTTAATCCTTTAAAGAGTCAAATAGCATCAGTATTTAACATAACTAAGCTCTCTTACTGAAAATCAATACTCATTGTTAGAGATTGTTGTGTGATAAAGTTAGTATATTTAGATAAGTATTGCTCTTGCCGACGAGGCGTTTGCAGCAAACTGTAAAACGAAAGGTTAAAACTTTGGTGTTCAGTTGATGAAAACCTGAGTTTCTTTAAAATGTTTTAATTTAAGAAGCAGCGTCAATAATTAAAAGACCATGTCACATCATTTATAGAAATATTACATGCTTTCAAATGATAGTCTTTGATATGTTTTTTGCAAATATTTTCATATCCAAAATATCATTTATGAATTTATATAATATAAAACTATACCAGACCACAGACTAATATATTTCTGTTCTTAGATATTTTTTGATAATGAATGATAACATCTGTGGGTTTGTTGCCATTTGTACAGTACCTTCATAAGTTGATAATATCATATGAAGATACAAAGTTAGCACAGTATTATATAAGTATTACATAGCGATTATAAAAAGCAGCTTAAGGTAGTTTAAAGCAGTCTGATTAACTTTATAACTTCTATATTGAGAAGTTAATGCAGAAAAGTTCTAAGTGCAAGAAAATAAAGAAGTAGATAGGTGTTTCTCGCATTTGCCCTTCAATAATGCACTTTATTCAGATTGTTAAAAGCAGTAACTGTTATCTGGTGTGTGTTAGAAAATTCCACATGTGCACTTAAAGGAGTATGAAATTATTTTCGGCTTTTTCTCAGAATTATTGTAAAAATAAATATTTTTTTTTCGATATTTCCAAAGACAAAAACCTGTATTATAAAGTGGCAAAAATGTTTTGTATGACAGTTTGTATGATGAAATTGCAAATGATGGTCAGGACCACATATTTCATCTTAAGCTATACCATACTCTAATGATTTTGTTCAAGGTTTTTCTTATGTATTTACAAGAATCTCCTGTGATTCTAGCATCATATTTTTCATCAAAGTTTCTAAAGTTAGGCAATGATGTCAACCCGCTTGCAGTACAGGTATGAGTTCGGAGCCAAACAGAAATAATTATGACAGGATTTGCTTATAAAAAATGCATTTTGATAAACATATTGTTGAGTCTAAAATGTGATCCGACAACACTGGCTAGCAAGAGCTTTTTAAAATTTCATTATGCTAAATTTCAATGTTAGATATTAAAAATAAAAGTGATAATTGGTAATAATATTCTGTACAGGTGACACAATTGTTATAACTCATATAACCAAATGTTTTACATTTATATCATGGTAAAAGCTGTGTACAAGTGTTATATTCTCCTTTCATTTCATTTGGGAAAAAAATCCTGCATTCACTTTACGCACCTTTCTAGTTTATGTAAAGCTACGCTTCTGAGTAGTTTTATAACATCAAGATTAGCAGGCTAATGCCAAGACCAGTTGACATATCCTTCATTAATAATAATTACTTTACATGCTTGACAAAAATCAATTTATTTGGAAAAGCTTTTGTACTAATACTGTTCCATAAAAGCTGCTAGACATACTTATTGTTGTAATGTCCTTAAGCCATATAAGGCATACACAAATCCCTGAAGAAATCCACTGCTTGTTAATTAAATCAACAACTGGGCAGTACAGGTATTTGATGTCATTAAGTCCTTTCAATGAAAATCAATACTCAGTGTGAGCCCTGTTATCTGATTAAGTACAGTGTGTATCTGAAACAGTGTTGTGCCTGTCAGCAGTACAGTGTGTATCTAAAACAGTGTTGTGCCTGTCAGCAGTACAGTGTGTATCTAAAACAGTGTTGTGCCTGTCAGCAGTACAGTGTGTATCTAAAACAGTGTTGTGCCTGTCAGCACTACAGTGTTTATCTGAAATAGGTCTGTGCCTGTAAGCAGTACAATCTGTATCTGAAACAGGACTGTGCCTGTCAGGAGTACATTATGTTTCTGAAAAGGGACTATCCCTGAAAGCAGTGCAGTGTGTATCTGAAACTGTTGTGCCTGTCAGCAGTACAGTGTGTATCTGAAACTGTTTTGCCTGTCAGCAGTAAAGTGTGTATCTAAAACAGTGTTGTGCCTGTCAGCAGTACAATCTGTACCTGAAATAGGTTTGTGCCTATCAGCAGTACAGTGTTTGTCTGAAACGGGACTATGCCTATCAACAAAACAGTGTATAGATTGAAACAGGATTATGCCTGTCCGTGCAATTTATATCTGAAAAAGGACTGTGCCTGTCAGCAGTACAATTTTTATCTGAAACAGGACTGTACCAGACAGCAGTATTGTGTGTGTCTGAAACAGGACTGTGCCAGTCACCAGGTAATTGTGCCTGTCAGCTGAAACAGTACCGCGCCTGCCAGCAGTATAGAGTGTATCTGAAACAGTACTGTATCAGTCAGCATCAGGTGTCATGTACTGCAGTTAAGTGTAAAATGCTTAAAATGTTTTACTTTCTCAGGAATTGAAAAAAAAGTGTTTATATTAGTAACAAAAATCATCCCTTCTAAGAAATGCCAAACTAACCACCTGCTTAAAGGTGATTTCAAGTAGATAGAAATGTATGCCAAGAAGAAATAACACCTGATCTAGGTAATTAGTAAACTATTTTATGTATTTTTCCTCTGACAATAGCTGGGTAAAAAAGCATATAGAGTTTCACTCTGCTAAACTTTAAAATTCTATGCCGAATGCTTTCTGTTATAATCACAAAAGTGCATCACCTAGTATTCAGTGTTCTGTAAGGACTTATGAAATTACGCTCTGTAATTTGTTACTTATAAATAAGTAATACAGTAAACATTTAAGCACACTTTTGATGACAATAATTCTGCCATACTGTTAACACTTTAAGGCTCACTAGAGAATTATATATCCAAACAGTAGCAATTTTAATGGAGATGTGTAGAAATTGAAATGAATTGCATTTCAATTCGCACAATGATTCGATCCAGTTTTAAAAATCAGCTGCATAACATGAGATTAAATCATGTTTACTTACTACTTTGTAAATTAACTTAGTTGCAGACACCTGGAAATAAACATGCTTAGAAATTCATGAAATATTAGCTGGATAATCAATGTTGAATGTCAGAATTTTACAAATGTGCTAAAGTCGTTGTTGAAATTCTTCAAATGGATGCTTTTATTTCAAAATGTATTAGTAATTTTGTTTTTGACATGCTTTGATTTACTTTTAAATTTCACCCTTTTTATGTTTTAATAAATTCTGACTTTTTTATATGCCCGAAGGGGGCATATTATGTTATGGTCCAGGGCATCCGTCTGCCCGTCCCTCCATTAGCAATTTGATTTTTGGGGAATAACTTGAGTACTTTTTCACCTACGGTCTTTTACCTTCAAGTGATTATTGTCCACATTGAGTGGATGACCCCAATTGATTTTGGAATCAGTAGCTCAAAGGTCAAGGTCACATAGACCTTAACATTGAAAACCATTTCTGCCATGTAACTTGCCAATCGTTTGTTATAGAGACTTCAAACTTTATATCATGATTGCACAGTATGTCAGTATGTCAAAGGTCAGGGTCACAGAGACCTAAATGTTTTGAATCATTTACACTCTGTAACTCGACAACAATTTTTCATAGAGATTTCAGAATTCATATAATGGTTGCACACATTGATTGAATGAACCCTATTGATTTTGGGGTCAGTATGTCAAAGGTCAAGGTCACAGTGACCTAAATGTTTAGAATAATTTACACTCTGTAACTCGACAACCATTTGTTTTAGAGACTTCAAAATTCATTTAATGGTTCCACACATTGAGTGAATGACCACTATTGATTTTGGGGTCAGAAGGTCAAAGGTCAAGGTGACATAGACCTTAACATTGAAAACCAATTCCTCCTTGTAACTAGACAGTCATTTGATCTAGAGACTTCAAACTTTATATTATGATTGCACACATTGGGTGATGACCAATATACATTTTGAGGTCAACATGTCAAAGGTCAGGGCCACAGTGACCTAAATGTTTAGAATCATTTACACTCGGTTTCTTGACAACCATTTGTCTTAGAGACTTCAAAATTCATGTAGTGGTTGCACACATTGAGTGAATGACCCCTTTTGATTTTGGGTTCATTAGGTCAAACGTCAAGGTCACAGTGATCATAGTATTGAAAACTGTTTCCATCCTGTAACTTGACAATCATTTGTTATAGAGACTTCAAACATTATATTACGATTGCACACATTGAGTGGATGACCCCTATTAATTTTGAGATCAGTATGTCAAAGGTCAGGGTTACAGAGACCTAAATGTTTAGAATCATTTACACTCTGTAACCCGACAACCATTTGTCATAGAGATTTCAAAATTCATATAAAAATCAAAATTTAAAGCAAATCATTTACCTTTAAAGCCCAAAGTTTCCTCTCTTTAATCACAAATGCATCATAATTAGAATAAACACCCTTCGGGCATATAATGCTCCGCCCAGCGGTGCTCTTGTTTGTTTCATACAAAGCCTTACAATGAATATTTCAAATTTCAGATAGGTAAGTAAATCCATAACAAGGATGTACAGGACTGTAAAGAAATAAATACTACATGATACAATAAAAATTATCATTTATTGGACAAACCCTTCATTGGTGCCCATACAGTACAGCTCCCGCGATATGTACATTTTTCTCTTAAACTCCGCGGACTTTGGGAGGAAAATCGCCGAGAATCGCCGAGAAACGCCCTAAATCGCGGAGGCGTCGCGGAGACGAATTTTGTCTGGTTAGTGACGGTATTTGCAGTGAAACTGCAGATTATCAATCCTCCGCGGATCTCCGCGATTTGTTTATGCATTCAGTTGACTGACGTGTATATATGACAAGTTAAATTTTATATTTACTTACTCTTTTTATCTTCATGTTTTAGGATGCCTAATAGTAATATTTCGTTTCGTCACATGTTTTGACACATTAATTTATTGACAGACACAAGACCATGTGTTGGTCTCATGGCCTATGATCTGTACACGCATGATACATTGCGTCTCAACCGCTAATTGGTTCCTAAATATAACTTTTGACCTTTAACATTGAGCGACAGTTATTTTCCGAAAATGATATTCACCTCACTTTAAAAGCTTCAGACACCACGTGCTCTTTAAAGCGGGAATTACAGTCATGTAGCATGCTTTTCCCGTGATTACATTTTCTTATTAAAATAATTAATATCTTTAACAGATATGTGGATATTTTTTAATTTAGGCAATGATGGCTTTGTTGACTGAACAGAAAGATTAGTTTTGTTAGAATCGAACATTAATTCCGAATGCGTGAAACGAGGGTAGAAAAGAAAGACAGCCGATAATGAATAGATTTTCACACCTACCTGACATCATGTCAGCTTTAATTGCTGAAATTTATTTACTTTTAAATCTTTAATCGGTGCCGCGAATTACTAATGAATTACTAATGATAATCAAACTGCGAAAATAAATATATCTAATTTAAAAAGTGAAAATACAAACAAATGCGCTCTTATTCTGATGCATTTGTGTACGAACGTTCCTATTTGTTTACGAAAAGAAAGTTGCGTCAGAAACAGCTGATCTTATTTTCAGAAAATGAGTTGACCGATTTCCGAACAACACGTGTTAAACTGCATCTGTATCGTCTCGGCGCTTAGCAAAAAAAGTATTAATCGATTTACTAAATAATAACAAGCGTTTAAAAAATCACATTAATTAATGTATTTTACTGAATTATACCGTAGTCACATAATTGACAGGTGTTAAATGTACAGTTACATTATGGTAATTTCATCACACATTGCTGACTGTTTTTATGAAAGGATTTCAAGTGTATACATCTTATAATTATTTTTTTCACCTTTAAATGGGAAATAGTTTGTTAAAACTCTGGTGATGAAACACAAGAATATTCGCGGAGAATCTCCGCGGAAACGCTCTAACACTCGGAGAATCGCGGAGATTGTGCGTGTACTTTAATCGCGGAGATTCTGAGCGTTTTTTTCAAGGAGAAACTCCGCGATTTTCAGAATTCGCGCTGACCACGATTGCGGAGGAAGCACAAAATGTGTACATATCGCGGGAGCTGTACTGTAGTTGTGCAGCTGTCATTCTATACTGGTAGAGTTGCGAACTACGTTAAAATTTAATAAGTCACACCATTGACCTAAACATTTTTTAGTCAATGTCTTGGATAAAGTTGTGAAGATACATATATAGAGTTCCGTTTGAAAGTGTGTATCCCTGAGCAAAAGTAGTGACCTGCATGCTTACCTGGTAAAGATAAGAAATTGAGTTGTAAAGCAGTTATTAAGGCAATGCGGTTCCACTGTATGTACATGCCTACTTACAAGGAGTGATCATACAGTCATTTTACCAAATATCTATTTATGTCTCCCCCCCTCTGGGGGAGATATATTGTTTTTGCCGTGTCCGTCTGTCTTTCTGTCCGTCTGTCCACTGTTTCGGCTCAATAACTGGAGTATTGTTTGACCCAGAGCCTTTAAACTTCATAGGGTGATTGCCCTTATTGAGTAGAAGAACCCTATTGATTTTGGGGTCAGTAGGTCAAAGGTCAAGGTCAAAGGGGCCCAAAGAGTGAAAACCGTTTCCACTCAATAATTGGAGCACCATTTGACCCAGAGCCTTCAAACTTCATACGGTAATTGCACTTATTGAGTAGAAAAATCCCATTTAATTTGGGGTCAGTAGGTCAAAGGTCAAGGTCACAGGGGCCCAAAGAGTGTAAACATGTTTCCGATCAATAACTGGAGTTCTATTTCACCCAGAGCCTTTAACTTTCATAGGGTGATTGCACTTATTGAGTAGAAGAACCCTATTGATTTTGGGTTAGTAGGTCAAAGGTCAAGGTCACAGGGCCGAAAGAGTGTAAACCAATTCTGCTCAATAACTGGAGTTCTATTTCACCCAGAGCCTTCAAATTTCATAGGATGATTGTCCTTATTGAGTACAAGAACCCTATTGATTTTGGGGTCAAAGGTCAAGGTCACAGGGACCCGAAGAGTGTAAACCGTTTCCGCTCAATAACTGGATTTCCGTTTGACGCAGAACCTTCAGACTTCATATGTTGATTGCCCTTATTGAGTAAAAGAACCCTGTTGATTTTGGGGTCAGTAGGTCAAAGGTCAATGTCACAGGGGCCCGAAGAGTGTAAACAGTTTCCATTCAATAACTGGAGTTCTATTTCATCCAGAGCCTTCAAATTTCATAGGATGATTGCCCTTATTGAGTAGAAGAACCCTATTTATTCTGGGGTCAGTAGGTCAAAGATCAAGGTCACTGCTAGAAGGACACTTCTCGACCATATATATGTTAAAAACATGGACTGCATTGAAGCTGGTGTTACTCCAATACATTACAGCTACCACGATGTAACATATGCTGTCTTTCACACTGCCGTTGATACAAACTGAGTTCCACTGTGATGTCAGGTGACGTCAACCGTGCCTAGAGTAAGGTGTGAAACTATCATAACCATAAATATATAAATATATAATGTTCTTTATACCACAATAAATGACAGAGGCTTTCAGAAAGGTGATATCTCTTCCTTGGCCTTTCTTCCATCGGGTGCAGGGGGGAGACATGCGTTTTTCACAAAAACATCTAGTTATAATTAAAGGTGTAAAACCTTTCATCCGAACCATAAGGTGCACGTGAGCTTTCATTAAACCATTTAAAGATTGCATAAATACGTCGTAACAATGTGGAGTGTGAAGGTGGAGGGGGGGGGGGGGTCACTTGATGTGGTCAGAGATAAATCTTGCCGCTTACGAGTATTTCCCAACATGTACTTGGAAGCTTGAATATAATTGTATAATAAGACTATACTTGTATATTGCAAATTCTCATCTTTATATATGTTATTAGACCTGTATATGCTATATTTAATTCTTAGCTCTTTTTAATATAAAACAGCATGATAAAAGAAATAAATTCATGGGAAAAAGAATAAGAAAAATTTAAGTAGAACGTTTCATTTCTGTGACCTTTAAAGTAGAAATCCACAAGAGTACACCATAAAGGTACACATTCATTAATTGATAAGTTCATTATGTATAGCTATCAGCCATCAAAGCAAATCAAAAGAAAATCACTAATAGGAGTTGAAGAGATATGAAATGGTAAATTGACTGATATGATAGATTAACTTTGTCAGTAATAGATTTTCATTTCATTGAAAATTATCTTTTTCTCAAGCAGCTTGACAGCATAACCCTGCAAATTTGTCCAGTCTGGAATATGCAAATTTGCAGCAGAGACGACTGACCTGCAGTGTTGCCACCACTAAACAGAAGTATTACAATGTTAAAGGTGGGTGATTGATAGAAGGATTTGTCAAGAAATGAGAAAATGGTTCTGACGAAATTAAATAGTTCTGTAGCATAATTGAAATGCGCAGGTTGAGCTATTGTGATCACCATCTGTTGATAGTCGTCCGTCATCAACATTTTTATTTAAATGGCATCTCCTCCAAAACTACTAAGCTATTTTTAACCAAACTTTACAGAAATGTTCCTTGTATTGCCCTTTTCTAAAATTGCTCAAACCGTTCTGCTCCATTGCACATAAAGGTTGCAAAAGCTAAAAATAGAAAAAAAATCAAACAGCATTTCCTCCTAAACGGCTTGAGGATTTTCATCAATATTTGGCTTCAAATGACATCTCAAAAACCACTTCGCCATTTTAAACCAAATTTGACAAACGTTCCTTATATTGCCTTTTTTTTTCTAAAATTGATCAAACCGTTCCACTCCATTGTACATAAAGCTACAAAAGCTAAAAATGAAACAGCATCTCCTCCTAAACGGCAAGGTATTTTTTCACCAAATTTCTCAGAAATGTTCCTTACATAGCCCTCTATTTAATTTGCTAAACCTGTTCAGCTCCATTGAATAAAATGGCCGCCAGAGCTGAAAATAGATTTTCGTTAATATTTGGCTTCAAATGACATCTCCTCCAAAACCATTTGGCTATTTTAAACCAAATTGGACAAAACTTTTCTATACATATTGCCCTTTTCTAAAATTGCTTAAACCGTTCCTTTCCATTACACATAAGGGCTACAAATGCTAAAAATAGAAAACAAATCAAACAACATCTCCTCAATGGCAAGGTGTTCACGGAAATGTTCTTTACAATACCCTCTATTAAAATTGCTTAAACGGTTCTGCTCCATTGAACAAAATGGCCACTAGAGCTAAAAATAGGTTTCTTCAACAATTGGCTTCAAAGGCATCTCCTCCGAAACTACTAATACATCTTAAACTAAACTTGACAGAAACAACTCTTATATTGCCCTTTTCTAAAATTGCTTCAATGATTCAACTGTATTGCACATAAAGCACAGAAAGCTAAAAATAGAAAAAAGTTCAAACAAACGAAATTTCTCAATTTTTCTTATAAGCTTTACAGAAATTTTGCTGATGTTGCCTTTTTCTAAAATTGCTCAAATCATTCCACTTCATTGCACATAAGGGCTACAAAAGCTAAAAATAGAAAAAAAATATCAAACAACATCTTCATCTAAACAGCAAGATGATTTTCCACCAAATGCAACAGAAATGTTCCTTACGTAGCCCTCTATTAAAATTGCTAAAACGGTTCTGTTCCATTGAACAAAGTGGCCACTAGAGCTGAAAAAAGGGGTTTTCATCAATATTTTGTTTCAAATGACATCTCCTCACAAGCTGTTATCTCGAAATTGCCTCTGGCCCATGGGTTATTTGTGTGTGTGTATAAAATATAAGATCTTTGAAAATCTTCAATTAAAAATGTAATGTTGCATCTGATGTTTGCTTAACGGTAGACCCTCAGCCAAAGTACTCAGATGAGCGATCCAGGGCCATCATGGCCCTTTTGTTTGTAGTTCATTGCATGACCTTTTCTTAGTAGTTATAAGCAACAGATTTGTATAGCATTTGTTGAAGGCTATAACCAAGGACTGTACACTAGTTCTTAATTAACTATACTTATACAAGCATGAGAGAATCATAATCATGGTTAAGCTTCTGATTAAAGGCAATTTTCTCTGCAATGTTCTCAGACCATAAAAGATTTTTATGTAAAGCCACAGAAATCTGCCAATGCTTGATTGAGTAAATATATATAGGTGAGCACCACATATTTTATGTAACTGATTAAAAATAACTCGAGAAAAATCTATATTCCACCAGTATCGATACATTTCGTATCAATCAAGTGTGTTTATAACGTATTTGAAACAGTTACTTGAAAAAAGACTTCTTTCTCCATTTTTAAACTGTCCAGTTGCATGGTAACAAAGCACACATTAATTTAACAACAAATTCACAAAGATACAAATGACAGTAGCATAGTAAATTCACAAAGACGGAAACAAAGTAAATTCACAGAGATACAAATAATGTAGAAACAGTAAAATTCACAAAGACCCAAACGATAGTAACATAGTAAAATTCACAAAGATTCAAACTATAATAAGGAAACATAAATATTCGCAAAGATGCAAACAATAGTTACATAGCAAAATGCACAAAGATGTATACACTAATATAGAAACAGTAAAATTCACAAAGATGCAAATAATATTATGGAAACGGTAAAATTCACAAAGATGCAAACAATAGTTACATACTAAAATTCACAAAGTTGTGTAAACAGTAACAAAGTAAAATTTACAAATTTTCGCAAAAACTTTAAACATAGCAAAATTCACAAAGATGCAAATAATGTAAAATATCAACATTCACAATGATTTGCACAAGAGTACCATTGTAAAATTTACAAATATGCAACCAAAAGTGACGGTAAAGTTCACAAAAAGCAACAAAAGAAACATAGTTTGCAGAACCACATACTAGATGCAAACAATAGTAACATAGTAACAAATTCACATAAATGCAGATGATCACAAGCCTATCTTCAAAAAGCAAACAACAATGAGGTCACTCAGTTATAAGATCACAGATGAAACATGATCAGCATTTCATATTCTAAAAGAGAGGAAAAACTGATCAAGAGCTAAATGTTAGCTTAACTTTTCTTTTCTTTTCCAATGGTCATGATCAGAAGTTATTCTCATATAATACTACAGTTTGTTTTAGAAACATTTTCTGAAGTGAAAACAAATGTATGTAAAAAACAATAATCTTATCTGAAATACCGGTAAGTTATACGAAATTTAAATTCAATCTTTATAATGGCTTCAACATACATGTTTATCGCCAAGACAGAATAATATATATGACGACACAAAACGATACATAATATGTCTATGAGAAAAGTATGATGATAACAGGTATGAATACATGTATATGTACAGTTACAGTCTATCATATATCTTACAGATGGAAAGACAAGAAAAGGCTGAACTCAAATATCTTATGGTAAATAACATTTATGTTCAAGTATGTACAATAGTATCGGTAGAACTGCAAACTGATGGAAAGGGTTAAATTCAGTTAAATTGCATATAATACACTGTCATATGATTAAAAAGCCAATTTCGTTTTTTCCGATTTGTTTCACAATATTGAATAATAAGTACACATTTTAATTAGAATCGACTACGTGTAGGAAAAAATCATTATAAACATGATTTTGCTTTCAATCATCCTCTTAGAACAAATAATGTTGAAGCGCATTTGAGATTTTCATAATTGTTTCAAACCAGTATAAATCATTAACTTTATTGAAAATACATCCTGAGGTTTACAATAGATAGAAGTATGTAGTTATGTAATCCGCTTGCTTTTGATAAGATGGTGCAGTGTTCACTAGCATGAATATTGCGGTGAATTCCCGAAGATAGAAGCTAAACTATCCTTATATAAAGGAATTAAATTGGTTCCAATTTCCACATGCGAATATTGTTGATTGAATTTTTCATCAACAAAGGCAGAGAAGTGAGCTTCTGAAATAATTATAGTATGCATGTGTGCTCAACGTCCAGATTTTTGTGGTGTTATCGTTTATATTAAAACGTGTAAAATGCTCTAGCGTGAGCCCTTTAACATTAAAAAAAACTAGTTCATGAAAATGAGACAATGTCTGACGTTTTTGTGTAGCATCTGTTTAGATATTAAGAGTCCAGTCATTTTAAAATGAGCCCCTTTTTTAAGTATTTCTAAGGAATGAACATAATTTGGCCACCAGCTGTGTATTTTGGACAAGAAAGGGAATTTAGCTCTTAGATCATGCCAGTTCCAGTAGGACCCCGCCCTTAGTATGAGCTACATGACAGTTTTTAAATCTGCCCGTTTACAGTTCTGTTATGGTTTGCTTAAATATTAATCCGTCTATATTTGACGAGGATTTGATTGTTTGGGGTTTACCAGTGTTCCTGTGTATCCAACCAGTTTACTAACCAATTTCTGCTCAAGTGACTGACTTCTTCCTCAATTGCTTCAGAGGTGAGGGACAAATGACCTATAGACGCATTGTCTGAGATCAGTTATCACGGGGCAGTTTGCCGGCCCTGATGGGGATTGAACCGGAATCGTCAAGTTTTACAATCCGATGCTCTACCGATCGAGCTAGCCAGGCCGCCTTATTTGACGAGTAACACTCAGTTGCAGCATTAACTTAGAAAACATTTTACTTTTCATTAAATTTAAAAAAAAAGTTAACTTTTATAGACATACGAATATGAAATACACGCAAATGTCTATGCCAGCCACCAGTCGACAGGCAATTTAAGACATAAATTAAGAAAGCTTTCCAAAAAAGGTAATGTTAGCACAATTGAGGTCAAAGACCTTATTTTTGACTAATGCGAATATATTGCTGAAAAATAACAGGGTTCTGATGGATTTTAGTGGTCTTGTGTGCGCTTACTATCTATGCACCCACTAGAGTTTTTTTCATGTATACAGGGTCTGCTGAATACGAATATAAAATGTTTTTTTGAAAAAACTCTTTCCCCATTGTGTTATTTTACTGTTTCTATGGCAACCATTACAAAATAAATAGAAACACATACAAGAATTAATTTTGCCATATCTTGGTCAGTTTAAGAGATAAAAAATTGTACCAAACTTGAGCTCAAACCTTGGCCTTTATAATATGATTGATAAAAATGCTAATCAGCTCATTTGCATATCCATGAATATTAATGTGAGCTAAAAATGAGGGAAATATCAGTAATGACCCCTGTTTTTAATTTTGATTTGTTGAATTAGATCCTTTCTACAAGTGGACAAAGACCCCATGTAGATATTTGGAAAGGTTTTTGTTGGCTTATCTTCACACTTCTTTTTCTTGAACAGGGTCCTATCAACAACTGCTGTAATCCTGAACTTGCCATACATGGCGCAGGTGAATTCTCCTAATTCATTTACAAGGCCATCTTTAAAAGCACTAGTAGAGTCACACCCACAATAAGCATGAAGGCCAAGAAGTGCAGCATGATATTCTTTACTAATATAATGAATAAATATATAATAAAATACACAAGAGAAAAGACCAAGGTACATAAGAATGCTGTCAAATCTTGGAGATGCTTGCAATGTATAAGATCAACTTGCCAAGAGAATTCACCTGCGCCATATATGACAACTTCAGGTTTACAGCAGTTGATGATTGAAGACTTTCCGAGACAAAGGAGGATTGTGAAGATAGACCAATAAAACTTTGCGAAACCGACATAAGGTCTGTGTCCTCTTGTATAAAGATTCTAATTCAACAATTTAAAATAGCTTTCGCAAAGCACACATGTACATGTTCTGTTTTGAGTAGACAAACGCTCCATTGTTGCAACTTCAACTCGAATTTAGCAAACACTGACCAGTGCATTCGAGGCAATTCAACTTTACAAAAAAAATCACAGCTTTCAGTGTATAAGTTTATAATAGATATCCGTCAGCACCTTTCCAACTTTCTAGTTAGTTCACAGCAGAACGTCAATCAGATGTTTTTAAGCATTCATCTTATCATGAATATTATTATTTTGTATTTTGAAATAATCATTATTATTTCATATCTTTGCTCCTCTATACTTTGGCATGTTGTTACCTTGGAGACGCCGTATCTACTAACGAATCGACGCGACAACCAGTAAGAACCAGTTTTTAATCATTTATATAATATAAAAGAAAATAACTTGATTATATTGAGAGTAACCAGACTATTTATTGGTTGCTAGGCTCAATTTTATGTAATTCAAGGCACTATGGGAATTTAATCCCTTTCCAGAGTTAGAAGCAATGCTCTTGAAGTGAAGTGCATATTGCTAAATACCAACAGAGAGAAACTATGGTCGAGATTGGAAATGCTAGTTAATTAAAGCTATTTAATTGAAATCGATGATGTTTTTTGTTAAATCTATTCCAAAGAATTAAGCCCTGTCTAACTGTTCTGGTTTTATGTTTGTTGAAATGTTCCTTCTTTATTTTAATATTCCTCATTAGTTTTGGTAGAATATATTACAAAATGAAGCCTGTGTTTACCATCAACACATAGCATTATCATCAAGAAAAATGTATTGCCATATCAAGTAACATCCTGACCATTGCAGTATCCTACTTGGTTAATTAGCTGTTATGAACTGTTAAATAGCAAATGTATCATTTAAATGATGTTTTCCGTGAAGCTCACATATTAAGTTGTTGAAATGTTCTCTGCTTTTTCAGGAGAAAATTAAAAGTTGAGTTGACCATTGTCGGCAACTTTTAGCAAATTGAACGTGAAAACGAACAAATGAAATGATTGTGTATACAATCACAGATAGATTGATTCCTTATTAAATATATAAAAAAGTTAAAACCCGATCAACGTAAACTATTTCGGTTAAATGATATCGTCGATTTGTTTTTATTACATTGACAGTACAAACAAAACAAAAATAATTTAGTGTAATTAACAAAATCACTACACTCTGAAAAGACAACAGGAGAAATAGTTGTTTGCTTTTAGTGTTGGTGACAAGAGCAAATAAATTGAATTGATGATACACTACAAGATGTCATGTAATTAGCTGACGTCACGTTTTGTGTAAATTAAAAAAAAGTATCGGTTAATTGAAGCAAATTGCTCTTCCGATCGGAGAAATAAAATGATTGACAATATCTACAAGAGATGGTAAGGCTGTATAGATATTAGTAATCATATTACGAATAGATAGATATAGAGGCTTCATTCTATTCATAGTAATTTCTTCATGAACTTATTTTATAAGGTTTTCTTAACGAAATACCTCTTAGCAGAGATTAATCTGCGATTTCGGCAAGATTTGTTGTTGTTGTTGTCGTCGTTTTAATTTGCAAAAGGAGAAGAAACAACAGAAAAGTGAAATTTCAGGAATATATGTATACTCTTAAATAAACTGTTGTCGCACTGTGTATGTATTTTATTGTTTCCTGCTCTAACATGTGAAGTAACTGACAACGTGAAGAAGACATTCTGTTCAAACAAATTTCCCAAGGGTATATTCTGGCAGACTTTTATAAAGTGTTCAGTTGTAAAACAAATCGTTATCCACCCCAAAACTATTCAACAACAACTCTCTGTATAAAGACTAGCATTAATGCCTTTAGTTTACCTGTTGCATATTTGACACATATTTAAACATCTGATAAATTCTAGACTGTTTATTTCTTGTAGCAGATTATTTTCATCGTGTTACTCAATATGTTACAAAGTTAAAAAACAACAACAAGAGTGTTCGTTTAGTATTCACTTTATTTCATGAAAGAATGTAAGAAACATGAACACATGTTCATTGCAAAAATAACTATAAAATGTAAACTGACACATAAGGGTAGAACGGTCTATTTTATTATTTAAAAGTGGCACATCCTAAAATTAACCAGTGATAGACCTTTTGCACTTAGAATATTTGACATACCCTGAAGTAACTGACGATGAACTGCAAATGTATTTAATTGGCAAAATCTGTATAAAATGAAAAATAATGGATTATTCAAAGAAGAAGATTAAGGCATATATCAACTAAGAAAGTGTTCATTTATTATAAGGGGCTGTCTACCCCGAAAATAAATGTTTCGAAATAGTATCGAGTCCTGCCTTCACTCACTTACTTTCGTGCTTAAAGTCACCATTTTGATAGACACACTCTGATGTTAATATTTTTAACGAGTCATAGATACGCAGAAATGCAATCAAGTCCACGAAGCTGATTTAAGATATGTTATTATTATCTAACATTAAGCTTTAGAGGCCTTCAAAGGTCTTAAATGATTTAAACAAGTCAACAATTTTCAATTATTTCTATCACTATCTTTTTCTACTTTCACTGGAATGTTAGGATGACTTCTAAGAACACACAAGTCACTAATCTATTACTGAATATACAGTCAAACTATTCAGTGAATCAACCCGTCTAATATTATGAGTATTTATTTTTTATTGTATTTGTAGGTAAATATTTGATCTGGTTAACTAGTTTCTCCAGTTCCACATTTCTAATTGATCGATTTTGTTGTGTTGTTTATTTTATTAAAACACCCGCTATTCCTGATTTCTAACATTTGATTTGTTTGCTCAGCTTCAGCATTTCAAGGCTCAGCTTTTCTTATTTAAATTACCTCTTTCATTAGTGCTTCCATTGTGGTTGTCGTTAACCCTTTTGATTTCCTCCTGGAAGGTATTTCTGTCTCTAATAAACAAATGTTTTGCACATAGTAAACATAGTTGTTTTTCACATACTAAACGCATGTTTTGCACATATCACAGTACTTTATCATTTTGAAAATTTTAAATTTTCTCGAGAAATTAAGTTCCAAAACATCTATCTGTTTCGATACCAGCAATACGTAGTATGTATCATGCTTTGTTTTCCATTTGTCAGTGTGTTTATATTGTATTGTTTTAAAAGTGACCCTTCCTCTTCACGAGTCAGACCTTTTTTGTCTGGACGTTGTATAGAGGATTTAGCTTTATTTCGAATATTCAAGACATTTTGCCTTTAATATTATTCAGTACCTTTGAAGTATAGGTTCTTGCTGTTGTTGGAGATCTGAAATAGAAATTAAGACACAATATAAGTATGTTTACACGTAAAGGGCATCTAAGTACTGCTAGATTTATTATTCAAAGAAAGACGTCGAAAAGCTGAAAAAGTATAACTGAATTGTTGTTTGATATGAAAAACAAATTAAGAATCCTTAATACAAAATAATATTGTGTAATTTGTTATATCTAGTTATTCTAAACAAACAGAACCCACACTTAATTGTATTCTTTTTTAATTCTTTTATTTTATTTTACTTTTTTGGGCAACTGCATGGATTTACAAGCAGTTGCCCGGCTTTTGGGCGTGTTCCTTGAATTTTCTGTAATAAAATAACTGTCATTTATTTCACGTCAGAAATTACTTATTAAGGAAGTAAAGTTGGCTCTTTGGCTACAGGATAAATGCATTTCTTATTAAGAATCTGGTTGATCATTAGTGTTTACAAAACAAGCCAGTAACCAAAATTGAAACACTTTATCTACAAACTACCAATGAAAACATATGTCCTGAGAATTACATCTTAATTCATGCTTTTAATAATTCCTTTGTTACAAAACAAGTCAGTAACCAAACTTGAAACACTTTATCTACAAACTACCAATTAAAACATTTGTCCGGAGAATTACATCTTAATTCATGCTTTTAATAATTCCTTTTCAAAAGTAATAGGCTGAAACTAAGAGATTTAATATTAACTGCAAGGTACCTATCGGTCTCACGTCAGGTACGTTCATGCAATCCTAGTTTGTATCTTTATTAATACAACTAACATTTTCTGAAAATGTTTATATAAAGGTCAAGACAAAAATGAAATGTTTCAGACACATGTTGAGTTAAACTTCTTATTGAGTACTTGTACTTTCATAAAACTTCCAAGAATAACAAGACCAATGCTTTTGCCAACCTTTTGAACTTTTGTTCCTATTTACTCTGTAGATAAAAAGGACCGCTGTCTAGCTCTTTAAAGATTAGACAAGAATTACATGTAACTATTTGTCTGTGATAAAATAAGAGTCTACAGTTTTACAAGAATCCTTCAGAAACCTACTAGCATATATAAATTATAGTCAGGAATATAACATTTATGTTTATCATGGATACGAGTTAAAGAAAGATATTTTATAATAACGTACATAAGGGTGTTACTCTAGTGGCAGCATTTGATCGTCGTAGCTTGTCTGCGATCAGCATCCCTCCGATTAATATCACAATCAATGTCAGAGCCGCTGAGAGCGGTATCACTATTCTTATTGCGGATGTTGAAAATTTTTCGTCTTTTTCTTTGTGTGATTGATGATATTCCCATGCTGTTTCATGTGAATGTTGAGCAATTATTCCCGCATACGCAGTGTCTTCATCAGTAAGTCCATCATTGTCGTCGTCGATATTATTTAGTTTTTCTTCGTCGATTCTATTATCACAGTCGTTATCTATGCCATCTCCGTTTCCACCGTGAGTACGCAACGTGTACAAGCATGAATTGTACAGACTTGTAACGCGCATGCCCAGGTGATATTCATACGCTGAGTTATTATTCCTGCGCAAAATAGTTCCATAGAAAGGCACTGAATTTTTTGAATTCGTTTTAATTTGATGTGGTCGAGAAAGTGGAATGTCATTGCAAATGAAGAAATCCCACCAGTAGGTCATTGCATTATCAAATGGGTAACTAGCAGTTGAATTAAATGACACATACTGAAGGCTACTTGTCATAAGAATAAGGTTACTCGCAAAGGTGTCGAATGTGTTAAATGTAAATGAAGAACTAGTATGAAAAAGTTCGATCGGGGTTAAAAATGATATTGCCATATGGCGAGCATTCTGTTCGTCGATAATTTGGTACGCAATCACACAAGAAACGGAAGTGTTTGTTTGCAAAGATAGGAAGTCACTAAAGTCAAGTTGCATAGAATGAACCAACGTTCGAGGAAATGACAGTCTTTCTGTTTTATCTTTTATTCTAATTGTCAGTGCTGTATTGGGTTCCTCTCCTGAAATATGAATACAAGAATGGTAATGAAGTGTGGATTAATCGACTGATGTTCTTGTTAACATTACTTCATAGACATGTTTATATGCGCCTGGCACAAAAGAGAAAAATAATGATTAGCTCTTAGATTAATTAAGCCATTAGCCCGTTTTCACGCAAAAGTCGATTATCAGTTATTGCAATGAGAAATGATACTCAAGACGGAGTATGTCACTCCACTGCATTTTTACGTATCTTATACAAGTAGAAAACTTTGATAGGACAGTTATAAACAGGATTGATGAATAAGCCATTTACACACTTTTCAGCTTTAAAGATTGACAATGGATACTGTTCTAAAATAAGAGTTCCTCATCTCAATCAATGAAAGATAATGGTACGGGGCCCCTGAAAACGTGCATTTTTTGTATATGTTTACTTGCCATACAGTGTTCTTGTAAAGGCAATAGCTTTGTTTTTTATTATTGCATTTCTAAATTACCTACAGGTGTCGAATGTGTTAAATGTAAATGAAGTAAATGAAGGACTAGTATGATAAAGTTCGATCGGGGTTAAAAATGATATTGCCATATGGCGAGCATTCTGTATATAGAGACTACATGAAATGACATTTTATCCAGCCGTTTCGTGGCCATTTGAGGACATTTGTTTATGTACTTACCAGGACCGACAATGCTGTCATGCTGGCCCTTATCACGTCTTTTGTAGCTCTAGTTAGATACAATTCTATACAAATACTTACCAGTTATTTTAAGAGTTATATTTTGAGCAAACCATCGTGAATTAGAGAAAAGGAATTTTCTTCCCCAAGTGTTCTTTGCGGGAAGTTGTTCTATAATGGTGTTGGCAGAAATGCTGTCCGTGCTGCCTACAAGAACACTAATTGGAAGATCAGAATTAACAGTAGCACCGGTAAGGTCGCAGGAACATTTAATTCCTATCACACCATTTGATGGCAAGGACACATTTATTATAGATCCACCTTGGTATTGGTTACCACTAACTGAAATAGGAGATTGGATCCCCTCTGGCAACGTTAATTGTATAAGCGAATTATTCCCATGTACCACAAGGAAAGACTCTTGTAATTTCAGGGTTGTTACTGAAGTGACTATATAATTATATCCAAAGGTATCCATAGGAATCAGAAAATAGTTGTCATCCTTGTAGTCAATATATACCGTAATTTCCGAAGATGATTCTAACAGTAAACCTGTGATTAAAAAAAATAAGTATTAGTATATATTCGAACATGTATGGCTTCGACTTCCCGTCCTAAAGCGTTTTGAATCAGTTATAACTAATATTTATCGAGATATATTTTCAGAACTCAAAAGATGTATCTTCTATAGTCAGATGTGTGGAAGTAACTACCACAGTAAGTGAACTACTAAAACAAAAATTTGGTTTGGCAATGTTGCATCTCAAAGTAATAAAGGGTATAAATTGAAGTTTTAAATTTCTCAACAACTAAGAAATTATCCACCAGAGAAATCAACAGTAAATAAGAAATGTAAAAAATGAAAAATAGATGTCAGTGTTATATGCAGTATTTTTGTGAAACCAGTTAGTTTTGTATGTAGTTTATCACTAGTTAGACTCATGGTCGCACTTGCCACAGTATGAAGAACAACGACGGCACAATAGTTCATTAGAGTCAAGTGTATCGTTTATGTTCGTAGGGACTTTTGGTGGCTTTACAACATTTGAAATACGTCTGTTACCTGCTGATTTGGCCTTGCCCCATTCGAAGTTTAAACACGGAAGCGGTAAGTGTAGACTGTCATCTGCTCTGATTGTGTGTTTAGATCCAGTAAATTGAGTATTTGTTTCCAAGGATTCTAAAGTTACATTCACAGCTTCTGTTGTTTGTGGAATGATATGCATTTGTGCTGGAGAGTCGTCTGTACAAAGTGGTGTTGAAAATAAGAACATTGTCCCTTTTGTGTCTGGAACAGGCTCTGAAAACAGAAGTAAGAGTTGATATGTTGCTCTTTTGTGATGTTATAAAACACTGTTTAAACTTTAATATTGCAGGCTGTTTTGCTAGATTAGCGGGCAGACTTGATTTTACTTAGGATATAAATCTGTCTAACGGACAGCTGCACACTCAAACTAAACACACTTTCATTGCCTAATGTTTGGCTTAGTGAAGCTTATATAACACCTCTACGTTTTCAAAGTAGGTTGAAGCTCATGCAATTTAAAATAATCCATTCTATTTCTCTCAAAGTTTTAACTGTAGAAATACCGTCTATCATCCACATTTAAAGCGACTGACTCACAGATTGGTCGACGATGAAAAAAAAAGAAAATGATCTTACATCTTGAAATTTTTGCTGCAATTGTGAAGAACATATTTAAACTATGTTACTTATTCTGGGTATTGCCGATAAAGTCCCTAAAAGTTTTTTTAAAAAAAAACTAGCTTAATATGTTGCGATAACTGATTTTCGAAAAACTGTTTATTCTCTAAGGTTTTTGGCGTCGAGTTTCTTTAGCCATGATGGATCGATATGAGAGCCAAGGTAACCAGGTTAGACGTGGGTTGCTAGGATCAGGTTCTGTGTAATATGTTACGTTATAAGAAATTTAATTATTTCACTGACATAAAAGCAAAGCTCTCGGAATCTATTAGATTCTTAAAGGACATAAAACAGCCGTTTTGTCAGAAACCTCCAGTAAATTAAAGTAATCTTTGATACCGTTGGCAATTTTAGTTAAAACCGGTATAGAATAAAGATTTCCTTCATAACGATATTATCCATTTCGATGATTAGTGTACGCTATCATCTCAATTATTTTTATCAACTTTACAACGACCTAGTGCTCACCTGAGGTTGTAGTGCCACTCAAAACCAAAATTTGCACGCCTAAAAAAGAAAATACATTTTCGTTGAAACAATAAGTATCTTTCAAAAAGATACACAGCCGTGGTACAAAGACACACAACACGGACAATAAAGTACAAGTACAAACGCATCAGTAAAGTTAATGGCCTTATAAAATTATTTGGCGGGAAGGATGCGCGCGCAGAACAACACAATATTGAATCCGACCTCTACGATATTTTTGCCGAAATAACAAGATTATTTACGTCTTTAAAAATGGTAAACCAGTTATTTTGCTTTAACGTTGACATCGATAATACGAGGAAGTATTGCAATTTTGAAATGCTCAAAGTGTAAGACTGTTATCACCTGATTATCAAAATTTGGTTAGTTTTTTTCACGGTGTTGAAAGAAACATTACGAAAAAAAAAACGAAAAAAAATAATAAGAAGTTCAAAATGTCTGAAACGCGTGAATGTTAAACGAACTTTAATTTGTTTCATTTGTAGAACACCTTTTTTTTAAATTAAAAGCAGTACATTAGCATAACCCGTTTTCTGAATACAATAACACTCATTAATTAAAAATTCATTTAAACTCTTTGTATTTCATGCCTTCGTTATAAAACAGTTATTTTGCATTCTACGTTTAATTCTAAATAATTTAATCAGAAACGAATGCTCTTCATTGCAAGTTAAACACCCAGTGTTCGCGACTGGTAACCGTGGGAGTATAATTCACTGAAGATAAAGGAAAATTGTTTACCAATAGCTAAATAACTCCATCTGACTGATGAATATCCCTTTATTGCTCTTCTAACTGGTCTCATGACGACCTCCGGTAGAATTCAACGTTTATCTAAAATAGAATAACAACTGATTAGTCTATTTTAAGTAATTAATTTTGACAGTAGTAGACAATAAACTACCCAATCAGGTAAGTAATACAAAATGCTATCTAAACGAGGAAATTAAAAAATCAACTTTGGCTGATGAAACTTCGCGAACCTGTTAAAAAGAGCTACTTTCTATGTTCTTGCTTGCTGATAAAAATGTAACAATACTTCATTAGTAGTCTGTACGACAATACTAGTCTGTGTAAATTGAAAAGATAACAGCTAATTGGAGTGATTGCGTTTTCCTGTTCGGGAAATGGCAAAATTGACAAGTGGAGACAAGCTTGTACAAATATTGAATAGACATAGAATTGTCAGGTGAGTGATTTATAGTTCGTTTTGCCGGTACTTTTTCTTGATAGCACCGCTTTACACAATTATCTCTGTAATATGTGGCCTTGTTCGGCACAAGACACAGTGACTGGTTAAGATTCTGTAAAAAAGCGTTCTGGAAACTGTTTTAACAGCAGTTGTAAGATAAAAAGCAAACATTGGAAAAAACACTCGAATTAAATTTTGTTCCAAAACCTGAAAGATGATTGAATTTGAACAGTTTGCTAGTGTTAACGACACATGACATTTGCCAGACATATGGCATTTGCTTTTTTCAAGTCTTACTGAAAACAATAGAGAGTTTAAGTCACCAAATTATAAATGACTTGTTCTGGTGATTTCATTGGAGAATTAAAATCATGAAACTATAATTGACCTGTTCTGGAGATGTTATTTGCAACTTAAAATCATTGACTTATTATTGACCTGTTCCTGAGATTTCATTTGAGAGTTTAAATCATTAAACTATAATTGACCTGTTCTGGAGATTTCAAAAGTAAATAAGAGTCACTAAACTTTAAATGAATCGTACTGGTGATTTAATTGGAGAGTGTAAGTCACTAAATCATAAATGAATTGTTCTGTTAATTTCATTTGAGAGTTTAAGTCACTAAATTATAACTGACGTGCTCTGGTGATTTTATTTGTGAGTTTAAGTCACCGAATTATAAATGGTTTGTTCTGGTGATTTCACTTAAGAGTTAAAGTCACTGAATTATAATTGAGTTGTTCTGGGAATTTATTGTGAGTTTTAAGTTATTAGATTTATTTCGATATAAATTGTCTGATTGCATGGCGTTACAATACATAAAATCTAAATGGCCTGTTCTGGAGATTTCACTAGTGAGTTTAAGTCACTAAATTTTTGCCTGTCCCGATGATTTCATTTCAAAGTTTAAGTCATTATATTATAAATGACTTGTTATGGAGATTTCATTAGAGAGTTTTAGTCACTAAATTATTATAAACCTGTTCCGAAGATTTCATTTGGGAGTTTAAGTCTTTTAATTATATATGACATGCTCTGAAGATGTCATGGTAGAGTTTAAATCATTAAAATATTATAATAGACCTGTTTTGATGAGTTTTTAGGAAAACATTTTTTTCTTCGAACCTACTGAACGTTTGATATTGAGTACTAGACAAACATTGTGCTTAGTTTCAGAGTAATATCTTCTGTTGGTAAGTTCATACCACAATGTTGCTTGCATGAATAAACAAACATACATATTTCATTAAAATGCATTTGCATTTACGATTCTGTTTTGTATTTTGCAATCGGAAACGCATGCAGTTTCTAATAACACCATTAATAATCGGGCACTCAGTTGAGGCAAGGGACGTGATATATCGGCATCATTATCTTCCCTTCTCGCCGACAAATTGTTGTTTTCATTTTAACGTAACAAAGTATAAATTAAAAGTTCCCAATAATAATTGAAAACAGACTGATAACCCGTTTGTTGATATTTTTGTAAGATTTATTGATGATTAAGGGATTTGGTCGTTCTGAATACTGTCATGTTGACAGTACTGTCGATCAGAAGTGAATTGTGCACGTGATCAAACATTGTCTCCGTTGACTTACTGTCGTTATCTAGAAATACACTTGAACAAGTTGTTGCAGTGTCTGTCAGAGAACTTGTCAAGAAAGGAAAACAATAACGAAATGGTACTTGTGTTATGTTTGAGAAAATTTTGTATGTTTTTTTTTCTTTATTTCTTTTTCTTTTCTTTTTTCCTTTCTTTTTTTTCTTTTTTCTTTATTATTGAATGCTTTATTTTACATGATTCGAAGTCTGAAATGGTTTTGTTTAAAAGTAAAACTGTAGAATACTGTAAACAAACGGGCAGTTTCCAAAGGTTTTATTAATTGTCGGGCTAGAATACTGTAAAAAACAAAAGTGCAGGTTCCAAAGGTAATAGCAGTTGTCGGGCTAGAATATCTTGATTATTTAGTAATTATTAAATTATAACAGATTAAAGAAAAATAAACCAAAATAACAGGATTTATATGTTACAGTGAAGCTTCTAACAAGTATTATCTAAATTTAAAATAGTAAATACAACCATAAATCTTCATTACATCAACGATTTCAGTAACTGGGAGTAACATCCGCTGAATGCAAATTAGCTGCAGTCACGTGGGTAGTCATGTGACCTTAGGCAGATCGAAATTTGTAACAAAAGTAACGAAATTCCAAGGGCTAAATTAAAAGATTCGGAGAACAGACAGAATACACAGTCTTCATATGTTGTTCATTTGAGAGAACTTCGAAAAAACAAAACAATAAAAATCGACCTGTATTTCTTCTTTTTTTTCGTTGCACGTCATGTGACTGCATATATTATGTGACACTGTGTTTATGTGCTATTAACAAAACGATTGCGAAAATGGAAAACACTGAATTATTGTCAGCTGATATTTCTTGAATATAACACATTCGGTTTAAAAATATTGGCACTTAAAACACTGCATCATACCTTAAAACGATGTTTAATATTAGAAAATTGAACAAACAGCTATTATAACCATTTGAACATCAAAAAGTTCATAACATTTGCAAAACTTATAAACACCCAACATATGTAATGTTGAAATCAAGCGTCGATATAAAATCCAAGATAGCTTTATTCAACACAATGGCTGAAGTAAATGAAATGGAATTAATCAGAATCAATCAGGATAATTGAAAACTAATACCATGTGTTCGGTTACATTGTCTGCACTGGATTAATTGATTTTGTCTCTAAAAAGAAACAATATACATTAAGTAGTTGCATATTTAGAACGACAAACTTATCTGCTAATTGATCTGCATCGCTCTGCAGGTTTCAGGAAAAGTCAAAATAATTGTGTCACAACCTTAATGCAAGTAGGTATAGGGAACTTTCTTTTGATATTTTTGATAACAAATGCAATATATTTTCAGCTGGACTTTTTCTTTTTGCTTCTTTTTATTGGGGTTAAACGCCAGTTTCAAGTTTTTTTTCTGTCACATCCCGGCGGTCAGTCCACCTAACAAGTTCTACTGGCGGCGTTTCAAGCTTTTTCTGTCATATCCGGGCGGTCAGTTCACCTAACAAGATTTACTGGCGGTCAGTCTTCCCTACAAGTAGGCCGGCCCGGATAGCTCAATCGGTAGAGCATCGGATTGTCTCCGTGATAATTGATCTCGAGACAGTGCGTCCGTAGGTCATTTGTCCCTTATCTCTGAAGCAAGTGATGAAGTAGTCAGTCACTTGTGGAGAAATTGGTAAGTAAACTGGTTGGATACACAGGAACACTTGTTAGATGGCCTGACCGCCGGGATATGACCACATCTGTTAAAACTATCGTTAAACCCCAATAAACCAAACCTTACAATTGTCCCTGAGTATCCAGCCACTTTACTAGTCTAACTCACAACAAGCGACTGACTGCTTTGTCGTTTGAATCATAGGTGAAGGACAAATGACCTTTTGACGCATTGTCCGAGATCAATTACCAGAGAGAAAATTTTCCGGGCCTGATTGGGTTTGAACCGAGAACCTCTGGATTAACAATCCGATGCTCTTTCAACAGAGCTAGCCGGGCTGACTTGAACAATTCTGATGATACTAAAGTTATAAATTCGTCTTCAGTTAAAAGTGAGACAAATCTTACTTCTTTGAGTAAACGATTTAAGGCACTGTCAGTGTTTCGTTTTTGTACCTACATACTTTAATTTAACTGCATAAAAACATTCAACATAGAATCAGTCGTTTAAGAGGAACAGTAGGTCTACGTACACAAAGGCACTTAATTATGATGCCGGTGTTTTTAACACCGTTTGTGCTCCGGTATGTACTTGAACTCATTACCTTACCATATAATATGTTTGTGTTGTTAAGAATTGCAGAATACCCGTAGTTTGATTTTCTGATAAGTGCTGTTCTTTGAAATTACATTATCATTTTTTGAAGGTTTTTCTACTTGCGCAAAAATATTTTCCTATGTACAAAATTGTTTAGTTGTACATATACCTTACGACACAAAACTAATAAATAAACTAATAAACTGAAATATTCATATACACGGATAAGGCATCTGAATATTTAATTCTTTTCGGTAAAGGCGTGTATTCAGCCGTATGAGCGTATCGAAATTGTACAAAATTATGTATGATGTTGAATTTTTCTCATGAAGTCATCTTTTGATATGTTTTATTTCTAAACCAAAAACAGTTATGTTACATGCTTGCAACAATACAATTTCAGGTATTTTTAATGGAAAACTGACTGGACTTGAAAAATGCCGAATAAACTTGGATCTTTAAACAACACATAATTGTATTACTTAGAATTTGCAAACTAACAAACATTTTTTTTTTATTATTATATACATTTCTGCAGAATAAAGCTACTGAGAAAATCAAAGCTACTGTCATAGCATAATTCACCGACTCAAGATTAAGTTATAACAAAATCAAATTGAATGTCAAAATATAAAACGTCTGGATTACACTTGCAGATTACCTGCAATCTAGTGCCATAAAAACTGTGAGACTGAATGGGGTAAAAATCAAACATTATCAGCCATGACACAAAACTGTGCTGTTTTCTTTAAAATCATGTACATGTGAACGAAATTTAATGAATTATCATCCGTTGCCAAGGTGTCAGTAAAAAAATCTTAAATTCAGCAAACAGACAGAATGAATTAATATTAGTCTTTATAAAGATAGTTGTTATTGTACCATTTTTGGGCGGATTAATATTAGTCTTTATAAAGATAGTTGTTTTTGTACCATTTTTGGGCGGATTAATATTAGTCTTTATAAAGATAGTTGTTTTTGTACCATTTTTGGGCGGATTAATATTAGTCTTTATAAAGATAGTTGTTTTTGTACCATTTTTGGGCGGATTAATATTAGTCTTTATAAAGATAGTTGTTTTTGTACCATTTTTGGGCGGATAGCCATTCGTTCCAAATGTACACTTTCTGAGAGTCTTGTTAGATCTACATGAAGGAGAATTTTTGTTCTGTGGAAACTCGCAAGGTCGATAATTGTATACACTAAAGTCGTAACCATTGTCTATACATATATTACATGAAATATCTTAAACTCAAATGTTGACCACAGCTGACTCAGTTAAACTACCTTAACAACAGGACACCAGCCTTTGTAATTACACGTCAAAAGTGCTTGCACAAGGTGACAATGAGAGTGTTCATTTACACGTAATATACATGTACAAATACAGTACACCATATCAAGTCCTTTTCTGGTATCTATTTTGTTCAAATAAATGTATTCAACGGGCAAATCTCACTTCCGGTTGTGATAAAAAGGTTAATTTCATTTTTGTTCAACATCAAATATCCTGACCAAACAATGAAAAAAAACATAAAGGTAATATTTTTTTGCATAAATATAAAAAAAAGAGATATTTTCAGATATCTGTTAAAAGAACGTTGTCCATGTTTGAAATAGAAAATTTAAAAAATATGAAATCACTTGAAAAATGCCTAAGGGAGTATGTCATTCTTGTTAGTTGGACACGTCCATTTTCAGTAAAATTTTAAATCTATTTCTATTTAGACAAAAAAGTCCTTAATGCAAACAGTGAAGACCCGGATCAGACGCCGCATGTGGCGGCGTCTGGATTGCCTATGTCTACTATTGTAGACGTTGGGCATTGATGGGTTAAGAACCCAACGAAGACAGATAAAATCACAATAACATCGATTTCAGTTGCTATGACTACGTACTTCTCAAAACAGTGTTTTTATGAAGAAGAAACTATGATATTTATGGTAGCTATACACAGAAAGTCCATTACTGTTGTCATAGCAACGTTTTCAATTGTAACGAAACATACAGGTAAAAGAACGTGCTAAATCGACGACGGATGAAGTTAATGATGTAGAAAATAATGATCTTTGTTTAAATATAGCTGATAATTATGAAGGAATAATATACAAAGTTTATTCCAAATTAAATTCAAATGAGGTGTACAGATATTAATTAGCAAAAGCACTCTATCTTTATTTGATTTCTAACAGAGCATCTGTCTCGTATCTTGATAATCACAATCGTAAAGAAAAACGTTAATTTAATATGCCCTTTTATAAATCTTTATAATATCAGTTAGATTAACAGATTTTTCCTTTGGTTACTGACCGCTATGATCTTTTTTTCTGATGATGCAAATATCTGCCAGTGAAGCCATCAGTTTAACTTTGTTTAACAAATTATTAACCGCAGTGAAAACATTCTTTTCCACATTTTTTCAGTTCTATAATTCTCGGCAATATCACAGAACAACGAACTCGGTAACAAAATACATTATTAGTATTAAAAATGGAAAATCTTGTATATTGACTGTAAATTCATTTAGCAATCATCGAGAATGGGCTCCAGACAAAGGCAGAAAATGAAAGATCAGTGAAAATCATTTACCGTGAAAAAAAAACAAACAAACAAAAAACCTCTTGTCAATAAATGTTCGACAGTATTGTATATGAATGATGAAAAGTCGATGTCACGAGAAAATGACGTTATCAAAGTTGCAACCAAATATTTTGTTTTATATTACAGAGTCGCTCAAAAATCGAATATTACTTTGTTCGTACAAAAATTGGTAAACAAATGAAATTTTTAATCAATGTAATTGTTTTAATAAAAAAAACTGCGCATCAAAACAAATGAAAAAAGACCAGACTCCTTGTTCTGCCATATAATATAAATTTGTTTAAAAAAAAAATAAAGTAACCATTTCTGCCTTTTCAGAGCAACAGAAAGTGCTGAAACCAAATAAGCATGAGTAGGAGTGAAACCTGTTTCAAAGCTTTGTATTCTCCTGAAAGTAAACAGCAACAGTTGTTAATAACAACAATGCTGTTTAGTTTTATCAGTAATAATATGCCATATCCTGTCATTGATTTCTTCTTATAAATATGCAGACGGAAGTCATTTATGTGGTGATTTGATAACAGATTCATTAATTATTAGAATAATAAGAGGGTCCGTAAAACCACGGCAACAGAAAAGTATGAGGTTAACTGTCAAACGAAATATTGACATTTTGACATTTTCTGATAACTTATTTCAAATACACGCTTGAAGTGCCAAAACAAAAACAGGTAAGATAGCAAATGTGTTGGTCATTTATTTTGCCGTTGTTAGGTTGGATGATTGTTTTATGATTATCTGCCTAGAATAATATCAATAGGTGCTGTCATAGTCACATCTTCGGTGATTTCCATCGTAAATATGATTTTACATTTATACGACGTGTTGGTCTCATTTGTAGAACAAAACTCGTCGTAAAAGAACAAATAAGATTCTGAATGCTGTTGAAGAGTCTTGTAACAGACTCTCAAAGCTCAAAATATTACTTTCGGTCTGGTATTCGACTGAAAAAAATCAAGTTTTTCTTTTACCACCTCCCCCGCCACTTTGTTTTGAAACTAGAAAACATGTTTGAATATGCGAGTACAGACTTTTTTAAACACCCCCGCCTCTCATAGATCAGTTGTGTCATGCACTGAACAAAAATATCTGAAGATCTTTCTTTCTTTTTTTGTGCTGCATTTTATATTTTCAATCAAGCAAATCACATGTGAAGCCCCTCAAATTAGACAGAAAACTAAAACCAGTTGTACTGACGAAAGCAACCTACTTCCAACGTGGAAACATTATGGAAGTTTTGTATGACAAAGTTCAACTGATATCGTAACAAGAACAGGCCGCGAAACAGTGTTTACTTTGTCATTTGCTTACTTCATTCAAGTCGTTTCTGCATGTTGAATGTCGCACTAATAACTACGAAATTTTTATTAAATAAAAAATTACTTGAGACTATTACTAATCTCTGACATGTAAACGAATTATTTAGAAAGGAAATTGGTAAAGCAATGAACAATAATCCGGGAAAATATCTAATATGTTGAAGCTATAGGAAGACAGACCTTTGACAGACTGAATGTGAGAAATGGTAGGAAACACGCAGAATGGCATCAAGTTACAGTTTCTATGGCTATTCCCTTCAAAGGCAGTATGTTATTATTTATAATAAGACACTTTGAACATTATATTTGCACTCAGAAATTCTATAATTGTTGTCATAGTGACATGTTGGCCTCGGGGTAAACTTGAAAGGACAAAATATTGAATGATACCGAACATGACGAAGATAATTTATAATAAGACAATATGAAATATTATATTCGCACACAGAAATTCTATGATTGTTGTCATAGTGACACACTGGCTGCAATTTAAACTTGAAAGGACAAAATATTAAATAATCTACTTGATGAAGGTGATTTTGAATTGGATGTCCGTGTTTTGTTTTTGTTTTTTCTTCTTTTTTCCCCGAAAGTTTATTTTCAATGCATCTTTATCAATAACAATGTAGAAGAACTCCATACACTCTTGCAAGGGTTTAATAATCACCAGTTATCAAATAAAAATATAACAGTTTTATAAAGTTGACACTTCCATGCGCTGAACACTGCGTCCATTTATTTATGAATAAATTCAGCACACATTTTTTTTAAAGTCAGTAGATTTTAAAAAATAAAAAGGTTTAGCAATAAAAACATTAAACCCATTAAACTGCTTTTTAGTCTTCGAATAAATATCTTAACAAAATCTTACAAAACAAAGCAAAGAATGCCCTTCCAATTCATGTAGAGGTAATACATGCTGACCATGTTCTTTTCTAAAATATCATAGAGAGAAAAATGTTTCGAGTAAGACAGAAAGTACACAAGAGGTCTTGGAGAGCAAAACAAGGGATATAATCTCCATATGATCTCCATCATATTAATCTTCTGAGATTTTTGCGTAGGCCAACTGATAAAACTCCTTTAAAAGTCGGCCGCTTAAAACAGAAAAGTGCAATTATTTGTTGTTGACATAACTGAGATGTTTCTATCCTATAAACAGTAAACAACAGTTGGTAATAAAAGTAATTGCGTCGTTTTCATTAATTATAATAGGACGTTGCTTTTATTGATTTTTTTAAATAAAGCAAACAGAATAAGTTTTGTTGTTTAACGCTAGAATAATTAATAATAAAAAGGCTATCCGCGAAACTCACTCGATTAACAATTAATTAAATATTCTTTAGCAACAGATAACGACGAATCAACATTGTACTGTCAGCTTAATCTTGTAATAAATTGTTACTCGTATGGCGGGTAACGAAATCAGAATGTCAGCTAGATATTTATTTAATCATCGATTGATTCACTGAAATTTTGTTTTAAAAGGTGAATACTTGTTGACGTTCCAAACAGTATTTCCCATGATAAGAATGAACCCACGTATTTCCTTCCCGATCTCACTAGCATTATATTTAGACACACTGGACGGGAGTTGTTTCTCTTCTATGTTGAAAAAAGGGAGACTTATTTCGATATTGTTCAGCTGACCATGTTTAAGCGCATCACAAAGGAATGACTAGGTAATGCCACAATAAATGGAAATACATAAATACGTAAAGCAAATAATCTAGTATATTCGACATTTAATTTGAAGTCATTTATATGTTTGCTAAATTTCTGATATTTGTTCCGGATAAAAAGTTTTTTTGTTTGTTTGTTTGTTTTAGTTGTTGTTGTTTTTTCCTTTGCTGAACATCCCAACAAGGGTGCCGAAACTTTATGAAATGGTATGTGTAAGTTTCAAGTTTTACAGGTTTCAAAAGAATGTGTATATAGTCAACTGTATCAACTTTATTTCTGAACACACCAGGTTCAAGGACAGGTAGGCTTGATGAAACAGCTGGTACGAACACCCAGTATTGCATTATAACATCAAAGCAATGACTTGTTTGCTGCTGAAAGCATTTGGTCACTCTAGTTCTATAACTTAAGAAGCAATATTTGAACTTGATTAATCGATTTTGTCTTGTGTAAAAGGCCAAAGTTCATTCACGTTTTTCCAATATGCTGTATAATCATAGAAAACTTATCAGTTAATTGAAATTCAGTGAATGCCGAATTCTAACAGATATCGATTAATTAACGGCAAAGTAAAACATATTTGTCTACGTTTTTTTTAGATGCATCACATTTACTTTAAATTGATAAACTTGAGGTCTTTGACGTAGAAAAGAATACATGTAGGGTGATATGTTCGTAGAGTAAAGATAAGAAATCAAACTAGAATAAACATAAATCAAACTAGAATAAACATAAATCAAACTAGATTAAAATAGATCAAAATAGAGTAAACATACATTAAATTAGTAACATAAATCAAACTAGAGTAAACATTAATCAAACATAAATCAAACTAGAGTAAACAATAAGAAAAATATTTTATATTAATCAAACTAGAGTAAACATAAATCAAATTAGAGTAAACATAAATCAAACATAAATCAAACTAGAATAAACATAAAGCAAACTAGAGTAAACATTAATCAAACTAGAGTAAACATAAATCAAACATTAATTAAACTAGAGTAAACATAAATCAAACCAGAGTAAAAAGAAATCAACTAGATTAAACATAAGACATTCAAAATATTTCTTTTAAAAATACACTTTTGTTAAAAGAAGGCAATTATACATAAATGTATTTTTATGTCATGTTTTTGCTTCAACAATTCCTATTATTAGGAAGTGTAAATACTTCACTTGCAGAACATAAAGTCAAAAATACATTATTTTTCCTCTGTATATACATGCTATACAAATGATCAGATTGCAGACTTTATGGAATATGTATTTATTTATTCATTTACTTATTTATTTATTATTCACTCAAATAATAATACATGCATGGGAGTATCTCCCGACAATGAATTTAATTTTAAATACCAGTTTTGATCAAAATTCAGAGCTATATTAAATAAATATATTAAATAATTTGCATACACTTCAAGAATGTGTTCATGCATGTGGAGTGTAAATAAAGCTTTGAGAAGATGACAAATACTTTGAACGTTTAAGGTAAATTTTGAAGATAAAGTAAACCGAAGTAATTGAAAGAAATCAACCTTATTAATAAGCAAAATTAAGAATATTTATGTGAACGTAATGCACTAAGATTACATGGTGAGTTATTTAATGGCATCTAAAACGGATTTAATTAGAACAGCGTAGAAACTGTGATAATATATAAATGAGAAAGGCAGACACTTTGACATACTGCAAGTAAAAAAGAGTTGACGGAACGCTCATTAAAGCATAAGTTTACAGTTTCCATGGTTCTCACTTACAAAGAAAATGTGCTTTTATTAGAAATATGACACTGTAAATGCGGTACGTATACACAAAGTCAATTTACCGTTGCCATGGCCACTTTTGATTCCGTAAACCTAAGGCACAAAAAGGGATTATGTTTTCACGAATAAAGATAATCATTATCCTTGCCGCATATTCTTTGTGCATTTTTATTTACATATTTCATTAACAAAAATGCGAAGTATGAACTCAAGAAAACGAGGCGTTAAAAAGTCATACTTTCACTCAGGTAGCTTGCTGTTTATTTCTGACCTAACTGACCTAATCTAGGGTCTTGCAGTTATCATTAACGACCCTCGTAGATAGATGATTGCTGAAGGTCTGACAAGTACAAAAGCAGAGCCTCTTCGGTTGCCGCTGGAATACAGTATTAAACAGGATGTGGACCCAAATATTATTAAGAGAAATGTTGTCACTGTAGATTCGCCGTACTTTTCCTTTATTTGTGCACAAGACAAAAAATAAAATTACTTTAATCTTTTAGAGTTTTACATTAAATTTACAGCTGATTTAGTTTTTAGAAATCAGTCACAACGTCATTTCTTTTCAAATGGTAAAGGAAGTTATTTTTCTTTAAACGAAGGTGCCGCGTGGGGTTGGATGTAACTCTCTAGAATTGTATTTCCCTGCGTGCTACACTGTATATTAAATGACAGTTATTCCCATATTTGACCCTTGTTTTGAAACTTAATTTGAAAATATATTATTTACTTTTACCCAAACATGAACTCCCGAGTTTTCATTTTGAAAACTACGGAATCCTGTTTGGTCCATGTTTATTTTCGCTGGTACAGCGCGATAATTAACGCCTTTAACACGATAGTTACCGCCGAAGGAACATTTGTAGTAGCGAAAATTCAAGATTCTCAGTCGATGATTATCGTCTTAATTTTCGTATATAATGTTTTCGTTGGGCGATAAATATCGCGTTGAAAGCGATACCCATCGTGTTGAAGTCGATAATTATCGCTTTGTTCTGGTGAAAATTAACGTGGCAAGAACAGGATTCTGTACAAAACAGCATATGTTTTTTTTCTATCTCCAGGAAACCAGTCAAGTTTCACATTGTTTTGTAATTTCATTTTTCTAGTAAAGCAAATTATTGAGAAGTAATCTCATTTCTGCTTTTCAGTATTTCTAACAATCAAAACACGATTGTGCGTCCAAATCCAATAAATATCTTGTTTTTTTCCCTAATGTTCTTATCAATATCATAACAAAGTTTCTCATACAAACATTTTTCATATCGCTTCATCATGCGACCTAAATTCAGGTAGAGATAATACTCACTGGTCAGGCAATACGCGAAGTTTACGTGGGGAAAAGATTAATACAAAGAAAAAGTCACTTAGAGAAAGAAAAAAAATCATTAGAGGCCTTCAACCTGTCGACTTCAATGGCAATAAAATCTTGATGAGATTGACGAGTTTGTAAAGATTATTAGAAACGCCTCTGCGACGACACAAATCAGTCAAACAATATATTAACACGAAAAAAAAGAAGAGATTTTTCCTGGTATTTGTTGACAGCTTGACGTCACATAAGAATGTCGAACAGTATATTAACTCGAACTGTATGTATTTAATGTGTTGCTATTTGTTGACATCTTCAAAGAAACCAATGAAAACAAAGTGTGGGCTATATAACCTTGCATTTTCGGTGTTAAAAACACTATACACTTGATAAGATTTATACATTATTTATACAGATGCATTAGGCATTTTTGTAAAAAAAAATATTTGATTTTACAGGTGAGTATGAATTCAAAATTTAAAACAACAGATCGTATCAACTTCAAAACAGACGACAAAAGATTGCAAGCAAACGCTACAAGAAAGCAAAAGCACGTGCTCAATTGGCGTAAAAACATGTGCTTGATTGAAGTTAATGATAATGGCTCATGTCAGTGTAGCAAAAGGCTCATTAAAATCTTATATTCTTTTGGAGACATGAATTCTAAGTGAAAGAGAAGTAAACTTTACATAATATACATATTTTGAAACCTTTTCAAACCTTATAAAATAGTTTAAAGCATTAAAAGAACTTTTAAATTCATAAGAGAGATTTAATATTTTGAATTCTTACGGTATTTTTATATTGAGAACAATGATCAGGTTAAAAGTGACATTTTCTGTACAAATTCAAGAATTGATTCTATAATATTGATATTATCACAAAATAAATTGTAAAACAAGGAAACAATTACAATTAAACTTGCAGAATTTACAATCGAATGTGTTTGCACAAGATAAATACGAAAAATAATTATATCGGAAATTGTATGAGCTGAACAAACCTCTTCCATTTGTATCCATTAGTATCCGATATGACAGGAGAGTAGCTTCGCTTTAGCAGACAATATATCACACCTGTGTGACTCTCATATATGGACGATGCTGGAAATGTGCTAATATAATATAGCAATGTCAATGAGCATGCGTCCAGTACAGCTGGCTTCGTTAAAGTGTTCAGTTTTATCAATCTGTCAACATATTAAACAACTTCTCGCGGTTTTACTGAAGTCAGTCGTTGGATAGTAAAATATTAAAAAAACATACATTTCAAGTTTTCAACAGACTTAACAAAGTATTACATCTCTTAAATCGTCTTTTATTGTCGTTATTCAGTATAGTTTGTGTAGTTTGAAGTCCGTATTTTAGAAGTGCGAAAGGGCTTTTGGACGATTTATATTTAACTTTGCCTCCTTCTTGGAGCTATTTTGATGTATTTCAGTCTGATTTCTAACAGCTCAAATATGACTCGAAAGTAGCTATAACCCTGTTTCAACGATTTCATTTAATTAGATTGTTGGGGTGGGGGTACTAATTTTGGGTCTACACTATAAGAACATATTTTCTAATGGATGTATACAAGTTTGTGAGACGAATTCTTTTAACGTATTAGAAGGTTATTTGACTAACCATAACTAGAAAAGACAAATTCTCATAGCTTTATTGTTTTTACAATACAGTTTTTCTAGATGCTAACATAACTATTGCATCGTAAAAAGAAAATATTTGAACTTTCAGATATAGATGTAAATTTAAGTCAAAATAATTATAATGCGATAATTTGAAGAAATTTTATATTCAGGCTAAGTTTGTACGTGTAATGTTTTAACTCTGTCGACTAATACAATATCGGTCTATGGACTTCTATAAAATGAAAATATAATAATATAAAAATATACAAATTTACTCTCTTCTCCCAACATTTAGTTTTCCTTTCAAATGACTTAGACTGGTCCAGTGTCAGTGAGTGTGGTAGACAGAAACTAGCTGACTTTTTAGGACCGAGTTACTTTATGGACACCCACCAAGATGTTTATAGTGCAATAATACCAAAGCAATCCTTAAAAATCCATATTCCTGATAGGAAATAGCGGATGAACTTTAAAATGGTATTAGTGGTATAAAAAAGTAGATACAGAAAACAAGGAAATCATTATTTTATACAATTTATTTTCATTCTAACTTATATTCTGTTCTATTATTATCGTGTTGATGAGATACAATTGTATCATGTAAAATGTAGTGTGTTTTACTCAATGAGCTGTCCATAGGATATCATACTAATGTATAAGACCATATAAGAACACAAGACTAACGTCTAACACTTTCTACATTTAATAATCAACTGCTTCTATGAGCATGCATATAATGGGTGAAGCTAAATAATCAAATAGTTCAAAGGTCAAATAGATAGTTCTAAAGTCTATTTCAAATATCACAACATATTCGTAAGTTGAAGAACAATTGGGCTGCGAATTGCGTATAAATATCGCATTTTTGTACGCTTGCATCTTGTAAAATATAAGGATTTTTAGGCATTAGAAACGAACATGACTGTTTAATATACGTATATTACTTAACAGCCATACTTACTTTTTGGAAAGAATTCAAATTAGATTTCTGTGATATTTAGTTCCCTGAAATAGTCAATACATGCAAACATTGTATTCAAATTGTTTTCGAGTGCTAAAAATATACTGCATTAATTCTGCATGACCCGTTGTGTATGACGTATTTTCTGACTTCTTCCGTTTTCTTCAGTAACGGAATATCCCTGTCTTCGACAGCAGGTCGTTGAAGATTTTTTGTGGATATTAACACAATATCAAACACTGTTACAAACTGTAAACAGAAAGAAAATAAATAATGTTTCTCCTTGTGTCCCTTGGTGCATTTTTTTACGAATTTTGTAATGAATCAAACACACTGCGCGCGATTCTCTTGCAGTAAAATAAAGTGCTGAAATGCATCCTATAGCTATCGTACCATTACTTTACTTTAAAATGATCAAGTTTGAAAACGAAAGCTCGAGGTGTCATTAGCGAATACGCAATCAAAGCTCGATCCAAAACGTGAACAAAGTTTTCAACTAAAACCATTCAAACGTATTTCTATTAAATTTTAAAATAATAAACGGTCTTTTAATACCAATTTCCTATAGTCGGACTGCAGTTCATCTGTTTTCTGAACAGATTTCCATTTTCAGCAGAAGATTTATCGAGAATGTTTTGGCATTGAGTAAATAAAGTCGTTTGAATGACGTCATTTGATGCGCGTTAGGAAAGAACAAACAGGTAGCTCTTACCTTACGTGCCGGGATCGGCCAGTACTTTCTACATAGTGTTTGCAACAATGTTATTTTTTTATTCTTTATTCTGATGCACAAAGAAAACTTTCGTGTTTCTATCTGTAAAAGTGTATATATTTGGAAAAGTTTAAATTCTTTAAAGTTTAATTCTTTAATCATTAAAGACCGTATATAAGAAATGGAATCTATGCCATAGTTTTGGTTAACTGGATTTTTTTAGCAAGATAACAACAAACAGGAAACTTTGTTGAACTCAGCTGTAGCAATATCCATATTTGCATGTTGAAAGAAACAAAAGAAACACCAGATATATATATCCTTCAATTAGCAAATGGTATAATGTGAATTTCAAATTGGTTGCCATGGCAATAAATTATCAAAACCTTTACACATTTTGCTCACATAACTTTGATCTGTAGACAGGAAATGATACAGGTAATTACTGAGACATGCATTAAGAAATTGTTAAAAGTGTATTCTCTAGAGCTTTGTTGGCGTCTAGATTTCATACTTTTACCTTTTAGATGATCGTCATGGCAAAATAACGCGTCGTATGCACGTTGCATGTGTCTCGTTCGTTTGATACAGGATCCATCTCTTTTCTGCTATTCCTCCGCAGGCACTACCTTAGTGACATCATAACTTTCAAGTGAAAAAAAGAAAACAGTTAATGATGTACCAAGTATTAAAATACGTAGCAAAACCAGATAATCTGAATGAAAGTTTGGCCTGTATATTTGAGCTGTATGTAGGAATAAATGGTGAGATATTTATCTATCTAAATAGGCATCAATATTTCCGTCCACAATGACCAAATATTTCTTTTTTGTTCGTATCAATGTGTTTTGGCCAGTCAAAGAATAAGTATATTAAAAACTTACATAAATTGGATGACCATAGTTGATACATGTAAATTTACAGGCATGATTCTTGCCCAAACATTGCAATGTATTAAGACACCACGTCTGAATTTAAAGACACAAACAAGCATACTTTAACTGGGCTTAATCAAAATTCTTGGCTAAATTTACTTTCATGATTCTTGACTATTATTGCTCTTTGCTCCACAATGAAGTTGTGTTTTCTTGCACTTTGGTAATAACTTCTGTTTACGACTGTACATGCAATTCACCGATATAACCGATGACTTGTAATTTCGAATGACGCCACTTTTCACTAATGTGTTATTCAACAATGCAATCATATATGAGCCGAAAGCGAATGCTAAACCGAGAGTGATTGATCATTGTTGACTATTTAGCATTTTATTTCAATCAAGTAGCTATAAAATTCTACAAACGTAATTTCCCAAGACGCATATAACGCCTCGTTCTGATGAGTCCTGTTATTTGTTTCTGCTTTGTTTATTATCAGAAAGGAGCTATTGTTTGTCGCTGAGCTAAGTCTAGAAATTGTGCACCGTTTCCTTTAATGATTCCGCAGAGGGTGGTGAAAGTAACATGACGTTAATTATCATGTGGGAATCTTCTGCTTACACAGTTTTCCGTTAATTGAATTTCTAGAAAACTTGGCTTTTGTATCAGTTACTCTAGGCACGGTATGGAAAGAATAAATCAGCACAAGAAGCAGTTTGTCAACATCTAGCAGATACAGTATAATGTCAATTACATCTTCCCTATGCGATGGATTGGTTTGAAAGCAACAGAAAATGACGTCTTGTCTTTGAATTTCAAATTTTAACAAAGATATGACTGTTATCGTACAACGTTGATTTTTGTTTTTTATAAGAAAAAAACTGTCTCATGGCAATGGTTGTCAAAAATTTGATATAAAGTATAGGCATTTTTATGACGGACAATATCGTCCGTCATACTACATCAAATTTTGTTTTATACGACTTCTTCTGTGATAGATTTTGAGCAAACTCTTTCGGAATGTTCCTTGGGTGATCTTGATCAACAAAAGTTATTTAGAAAATTAAATCCAATTCAGTGCACAACTCTGGTAACTGTGGCAGTTAAAAGGAAATGCTTAAAATTTAATTTTTGACAACCTCTAGGCTAAGAGCTTCTGTATGTGATTAAGTAGATTGTTCAAATTATGCCCTTGGGGTCATAAATTGACCCCGTTCGGAAGGTCACTTGTAGAATTGACTTTTATAGGAGAAACTTTAAAGATATTCTTGTTTGAAACTGAAAGTCATGCAGCTTAGATATTTGGTACGTTGACTTGTATAGTGTTCGTTTACCAAAGCGGTTGTCTGACCACGATTTGGCCCGCGTCGGGAGTCCCACTTGTCTTTGAAGGTCTTCTCATCTATAACTTTGTGCTTTTGAGCTTTGGTGTTTACTCTATGGTTAAAAATATCCTACTGGATCAAAACTGACCCACTCGAGATTTACTTGTAACCAAGACATACGGAGAAAAGGCTTTGGAAATTCATCTTTCCTGAAACCGCATAGACTGGAATCCATATGTTTGGTGTGTAGCATTGTTGAGTAGACCTCTACCGAGCTTTTTTAAAGAAGACCCTAGGTTCAGAACTGACACTTCCACAAGTTTTTAAATAGAGTAAAGTATTATGACCCCAGAATGAAACTGGTCTCTCACTAGGGGCCACTTTTCTGAAACCGTAAGGCTCAGGGCTTCGATATTTGGTATGTAGTGATTTCTATCAGTTCTGTACGAAAATTAGACGTAAAAGATCTTTACTTACTCACGAAGCACCACATCCAGAAATGTGTATACAGTTTTGCAACCATCAACAATGACTATGACTGCTCTTGACCTTTCTTGTTTTTTAATTCTTTCCTTTTCTTATTTCTTCTTTCAGCTTTGACTTACACTTGAACAGAATGAGAAATTTGCTATTTTCGCTGATTTTCAATTCACAATATTAAGATATTACAACAGATTTCCAAATGTCCCTTTTCCCGTGCCGTCGGTCACTTAGTGTGGGCAGTTTCCTCGAAATAAAAGAATGTGAACTGATCACAGACAACTTTCAATATTTCGGACTTCCCCAATCCTTTTGAAAAAATGAGATATAAGCCTTAAAGCCAGATGCGTATAAAATAACATCGACATGTTTGTCCTTCGATAATTACGACAAATGTTGGTTGACCAAAAATGAAATTGAGATACAAGACTGCAATCGATTAATAGACAAAAGTATAACTGCAGTTCTTCAATATTTGGTGAGAAAGAAAATTGCAGTTCTTCTTTACATGGTTTTAAAAATTACGTTACTTCAATATTTGGTGAAAAAATAGAAGTGAGATACTTCAATATTTGGCGAAAAAATAAGTGCGGTACTTCAATATTTGATGAAAAAATAAAAGTGAGGTACTTCAGTATTTGGTAAAAAAAATAAAAGTGAGGTACTTCAATATTTTGTGAAAAAATAAAAGTGAGGTACTTCAGTATTTGGTGAAAAAAATAAAAGTGAAGTACTTCAATAGTTGGTGAAAAAAATAAAAGTGAGGTACTTCAATGTTTGGTGAAAAAATAAAAGTGAGGTACTTCAATATTTGGCGAAAAATGAAAGTGCGGTGCTTCAATATTTAGTGAAAATAAAAATTCTGTACTTCAATATTAAGTGAAAACAAAAATGCGGCACTAATATTTAGTGTAAATAAAAGTGCGGTGCTTAAACATTTGTCAAAAAAAAAGAGCGATGAATTGCCTCGAAATTCGATACAGGAATAAATTATATATTACTAAGAAATATTCTGAAACATGAAAAATCCAAGTTATATTATCTAAATGCCTTCTGCGCTTTTGGTTCTAAAACGTGATTGTTTATTGTGACGAAGAGCCACTTTGACTATAAGATAACGCAGCTTATATACACATACGGAAGAACAGTGACCTGCTTACAAATAGGCTTAACTAGTTACGGAGATAGATACATACGAAGAAGTCGTCGAGTGCAAAGGTATATGGCGTTTTTATTAATACTTCACGCTTTTCTCTCTTTCATATGACTTATGATTAATTTGTTGAGAGAAAACGGCCCAGAATAGATACCTCAGTTACGCTTTTTTTATTATTATTTTGAATAAAAAAAAATAAATAATCTTATTTTTGTTTTGATTACGTCACAACAATTTATTGAACTAATAAATGAAAAGTCTTTTAAGTACTCGACCAAAAGAAGGGATCGTTTAAGAATCAGTATGCTGTTTTAATTAATGTGCCTGTAACGATAAGAACAAATGTTAAACGTAAATACGCGTTCATGCTGTTAGGTCTATGTAACGAATTTTACACGTAAATACGCGTTCATGCTGTTAGGTCTATGTAACGAATGTTACACGTAAATACGCGTTCATGCTGTTAGGTCTATGTAACGAATGTTACACGTAAATACGCGTTCATGCTGTTAGGTCTATATAACAAATGTTAAACGTAAATACGCGTTCATGCTGTTAGGTCTATATAACGAATGTTAAACGTTAATACTTGTTCATGCTGTTAAGTCTATATAACGAATGTTAAACGTAAATACGCGTTCATGCTGTTAGGTCTATTTACCAGTCAAAGTGATTTATTTAAACCTTCGCCAATACGTACATGTATTTGATTTGTATGTTAAATATGTATACAGCAAAGCTTACAAATGACGTCAGCGCAAAACTTTGCATTGATCCATACTGACATACGTGTATTTTATTCGTACAGATGATTGTTCTAACCGTATCATTGTTCTGCTTGTTGCGGCCGGGAATGGCATACCAAAATGCTTATGACCAAGATCTTCATTTCACATGTCCCCACGAGTATCAAGCGGTGAGTCATGTGGACAGTATCCATGACAACCACAAAGAAGATCGAATGTTTCAATTATCTTGCTCTGACATCATCAGTGATGTAACTGACGTCGCAACAACCTGCTTTTTAACAGGTGTGTGGTTTATTTTCTTGATAAGGACATTCTTTCGTTGCATATACACTTTCTTGACTAAATCCTGATAATGAATAAATAAATCCACGATTTCCATTTATGTTTTATCTATTGTTATTTTATTCACATCAGATTTGTTTTGACTCTTCGAAACCACAAGTTGATTATATACTAAATTCCGTAACATTGATAGCCCTTTCTAGATTATACATGTGCGTGCAAGAGGTTGTCTTATAGATATAAAAAGTTAGGAGTAATTAGAATCTTCAACGTTTCATTATTGAAATATTAGAATTACAATAGATACCTCTTGGTTTAATCTATCTCAGTCTTTGGCATTTTTGGACTTATTTTAAAATGTTATGTGCACAAGTTGTATGGTATTCGTAGCCTAAAATGGAACTAAAACTTAATAAAAGTTAAACATATTATTTCATTCAGTGGTCCATACAATCAAATAATAAAACACTTGACCTTTTTTTATAAGGACGAATTATGGAAGACCCTGTGGCGTGGCTTGCGGCGCCCATGTATTTTGTCCGGACCATATAGCTTTTGCTAATATGCCTACTGACTTCAAACTTGCTATGCAGCTTTCTTGCAATGAGCCGAATTGCATTGTACAAGAATCATGGCTCTGGCTGTGCTATTTTTTATTATCTCCCCTTTTGATATTTTTGCCTGGAGCATAACTTTAAAACTGTTGTATAAATAAATTTGAAACTTAAACTATAGATAGAAAGCGACACGGAAAAGTGCAGTGCCAAAGAAGCATAACTCTACTTGATCCCTTTTTTAGTTTTCTCCCTCTATTTAATTTTATAATGTTCTTTTTTTGTCCGGATCATAACTTAGAGGCTATCAAAGGGATTGACTTGACACTTGATATAAAAATAAATGGTAAGAAGAAGAAGTCCAGCTTAGAAGAAACTTATCTCTACCTGGTCCAATTTTTAATTGTCTCCCCACAGATTATGATATAAGCCACAGACTTAAAAATGCGTATGGAGATAGATCTTGGTCAGAGGAAGTGCACTGCGTAAGAAGCAAAACTTTGTCTCTTGAAATTTAGTGAATATGCCCCTTTCATATATTATATATATGAATTTTGCCTGGATAGTAACTCATTAAGTATAAAAGCTACACACTTACATGTCATTGTGTTGGTAACTGCAAAGAGTGTGAGTTTATATTGCTTGGTTTCTAACTTAACAAAATAATACAACTGAGTTTGTACAGTTTGGTCATTTGGTATGTGGAATAGTGATATTGATAAAAGTCTTCTAGGCAGTTTTAGAAACATTCTTGTTGAATTTGATGATTTGCGACTATTGTTGCAGTGGCGTTATCAGTTCGCAGGCTAGGCTGACGGGCATCTGTTCTGCGGTGCTTGTGTTTATATTTTGGTTTTGGTCATTTTGGGCTTTAATCATATGTTAATGGTGGAACATTCTTAACAAGTTTCAAAGTTTTATAATAATTATATCAGTCTTAAAATTTTGAAATGTTCATTTAAATCTATGTAATAAAACTGTATTATTTTTGCATTTGTTAGCAATGAGATCGTTTAGGACTCTTGGTACCTCTTATTGTTACATAGTCCAAGTTCGTTGAAGCAAGGAACTGTTGGATTTGGGAGGACTGAAAAACAAGCTGATGAATAGTTATCTACCATACATTTTTTATTTTATGTCCAGAGCATCTCTTTTAGGGCGACAAAACAGCTATGATGGGTTACTCGCCTTCCAGTGCACCGGAAATCATTACATAAATGGTATGAACAGCCACCATGACAACAAGCATGAAGACAGGGAATGGTGGTTCAGATGCTGCGAAATGCCGGGTAAAACTTAGAAATACAAACGATGTTACTGAAGTATTAGTACCACTTCTTTACGAACGTATGCTGTAACAATCTCCGCGCAGCGGTTACTTCCCTTCTCTTTTGTCAGATGTAAAGAATTTTCTAACATTCGGGAACACTGATGCGCTTTTCGTGATAGCTAACATATCTTTACGAACTCTTTATTTCCGAATGATAAGAAAAACTGTACATCTAAAAAAAGAATCATTAGTACCTTTATGTAAGGCACAATTTTCCGCTCCGCATGCACTATGTCCCTTTTTAATTCATGTTGAAATACAATATTTATGATAGTTTTCTCCTCCGAATCGAGGCAAAGATTATGCTGCTCGCGACAGCCTAAATGACATCATTTACCTCGTGGTATGTCCACCCTGTCAGTAGTAAAATTACTACAATCAGATGCGAAAATTTAAGATAATCATTAGAAGTAAAGTTTGACTTTAGATGGGACTAGAATCAGTTTTATTTAGTTTTGTTTTTTTGAAAAATAAAGAACCAAGTTTTTGTAAGGTACAATTAAAAAATCCTGGGAGGATGTTTCTTTAATACAAAGACATTTGAATCGATGTCATTGCTTCGTGGGGTTTTACGCATATCATAAGAAAAAGTATACGGCATTGTAAACACTATTTGTACCTTTTTTAATCATTTGAAAGGTGTGTTCTATGAAAAAAAAATATAGAGAAATAAAACAGGTAATGGGCGAAGCAAATTTATAAAGATACTTTCGAGTATGTTTACCATTCCCAACCCGTGCTGTTCAGCCACGTCAGAACGAAGGGAGAATGGCGAGCAACTGGGTATTTTCTTCAGTCATTAGATGTTTAGTGTTTTTTCGGAAATCTACATTTTGCATGTGCTCCCAGGACGTGTCCGTTTCTGTAATTGTTGACGTCATAACGACATACAGCATTTCAAACCACTGTCTGAGTACAAATTTAAAGAGCCTTGTTTTTTTGTTGGGAAAAGAATGTCGAAATTATAATAATTGGATGAAAATGTAGGACAAACACTGTTAGGAAAATAAGATTTTTTAGCCTTTTCTTTGGATGAAAATGTTATACACAATAGTTTTAAAACCGAGATCTGAACTTAGTTTTACCAAGTCTAAACAGTAAGAACTACATATTTCTAACAAAATGTGTTTACACTTTTGGCAGATGTACATCTATCAGATTGTGATTTTACTGATTGGACTAATGATTATGATGGTGCTCAAAATTTCAACGTACCTGCTGGCAAGGTGATGAAAGGAGTGACCTCTATACATGACAACCACAAAGAGTAAGTTTAAGATTTTTTTCACTTGGCTGAAAGTACAGTTAAAACAGCCAGCTAGCGTCAGCAGTTATAGAAGTGTTCTTAAATGACCATAGCATTTTCGTTTACAGCAGATGGCTTATTAGATACACCTTTTTCTGGCTTTGTTTATCTTACTTTAAAAAAATGTTTCATTTTTGGCTAAGATATATTAGATGATTAAAACGTATTGTGATGAATTACGTTTGGTATACTGAAAAAACATGTACACATTAAAAACTAAATAAAATTTGTTTGCTGTCAAGTATTATCAGGAAACTACTTTACAGGTTAAAATGACAACTTTTATAGGGTAATTAACTCTTCTAGAGTCATAAAACAACATTTTAGACGTTTAAGTTAATGGCAAGGAAATTAAGGTATCTAAATTTCATGTGCCAAAGATCAAAGGGAAATAAATGTAAAAACCTGACAAAGACTGAGTTGGATGAAGGTTACATATTTCAACTCTGTGCCTAATAAAAGGGAATGGACTACATTTCCTCAAATAGTATGAAAATTCCTGAGGTCTGCGGGAATGTCAGAAATAGTCGCAGACCGGTGCGGTGGACTCTGAAGGGTCCGTAGACATCAAAAATGAGATTATATCGATTGACACCGAAATTCCTGAAAGTCTGCGAGTGTCAGAAACAGTCGCAGACAGGTGCAATGGAAGCGGCAGGGTCCCTAAACATAAACAAGTCACGCATTCTCGATTGGCATCGTGATTCGCAACACTCGCAGACTTATGCAATATACTCGGGAGGGTTTTTAAACATGTCTTTATTCCATTAGGCATGAGGAAAGAACAAGGAGGCACGAGGAATGAAAGACGATGTATGGGGAGTGAAAGAGTATGCATGTTGAGTGAGAGATTAAGCATGAGGAGTAAAAAAGGAAGCATGATGACTAAAAAAGGAGGCATGAAGAATGAGATTTTTAAACCACCCTTAAAGTCTGCGAGGGTGTCGAAAATAGTCTCAGACCGGGTCAATAGACACAGGAGGGTATCTAAACATGTTTTAATTCATTAGGCAAGAGGAATGAACAAGGAGGCTTGAGGAATGAAAGACGATGTATGGGGAGTGAAGAGTAGGCATGAGGAGTGAAAGATGAGACATGAAGAGAAAAAAAATAGTCATGAGGAGTGGAAGAGGAGGCATGAAAAGTGAGATCTTTAAACCATTCTTCGCAACAAACATTCCTGAATGTCTGCAAGGGTGCCGGAAACAGTAACAGACCGGTATCGTGCAATAAGGCCCGGAGGGTCTCGTGACGTAAAAAATTTCATTCTCCCGATCGATTGGCACCGAGATTCCTGAAAGTCAGGAAATGTCAGAAAAAGTCGCAGACTGTGGAGGGTCCCTGAAAATCAAAAATGACATCTCGATTGACACAAGGATTCTTTGAAGTTTGTGAGGGTCTCAGAAACAGTCACATGTCAATGCAGTAGGCCCGCGGGGGTACGTAGAAGTCAAAACTGGTCTTCAATCGAATTTATCGAGATTCCTGAAAGTCGTCAAGAGTGCAAGAAACAGTTGCAGACTTTTTAGAATTTCCATACCAATCGTTTAAAGACTAGTTTTGACTTCTAGGGGTCCTCACGGGTCAATTGCATCAGTCTGCAATTATTTTTTAGCATTATTGCAGACATCCAAGAATCCCAGTGCCAATTGAGATGTCATATTTTGACTTTTTGGACCCTCAAAGGTCGATTGCACTAGTCTGTGACTGTTAGTGTAGACCCTCGCAGACTTCCAGCCATCCCGGTACCAACTGAGATAATGTCATTCTTTACTTCTAGGGACACTTTCGAGTCTATTGAACTGGTCTGCGATTATTTCTGACTTTCTCGCAGACTTTCAGGAATTTTGGTGCCATTCGAGAAAGTGTCATTTTTGGTGTCTAGGTACCCTAATCTGTCCATTGCACAGGTCTGCGACTGTTTCTAACATCCTTTTATAGTTAAGGAATCTTGGTGCCAATCGAATTCAGATCACACTTGACCATCGTGACGTGTTTTGTCACATTTATCTCACTTTTTGCACATGCGCACTACCCCAAAAGGCAAATCTTCATGAAGGGGCTAATCATACGTTAAGAGACAAATCATACCTTAAGGGCCAAATCATACCTTAAGATAGAAATCACTGAAAACTGTTAACAAACACTATTAATTTGAATTTATAATCTTTTTTTAATCTTAAATTTTGGTAAAATAATAATCGCAAAAAGACACAAGAAACACAGATTCCTTCAGTGATTAATTTTATTCAATGCTGGATATCATACAAAAAAATATATATATTGCACTGGCGCTTTTTTTAATTTGCCTAAAAGCACTAGCTCCCAACTCACACAACTGAAATTTGAATCAAAGTTGCACAACAAAAAATAAAGTTATCTTGTTTGTTATATCAAGAAAACTACTTGTATTGCACTGAGAAATTGTTATGTCTGTAAAATAAAGCTGGCAGTTGACAAAAACTGTAACTATTTCATTTGTGGAACAATTAAGCCTTGCTTAAACATTAAAATCGGATTTGAAATTCTCATAATCGGATTTACAGAGTTTGTCCAAGAAATCTTAAAGAAGATTTAGAGAATAAGGAATTTTAAATACACAGACAATAATTGTAGTATTTTGCCTATAATGTAATGTGTAAATACAAATATTTCAATGTGAATTCCTCGAGTTTTCATTGCGTTAAGATTACCGAATTAGCTAAAGCTGAATATGATTTAAGCAGAATCCCAATAATCCTTTAAGCATTACTGTAACATACATACAAAAACGTTCAGTGATATATAGCTTTTGCGTTCTCGCTCTTGACTTTAAGATACCTTTCAGATATATGACAGTTCATCTTACTTTAAAAATTTCTAAAACAGAAAAATCTGGATTCAAGACAGAGCCATTTGAAAATGACAAAAACTGGTATTATCAGAACTGTAATAAACATTAAAAATGTTTTAAATGCAGACAACATTATGTAAATTTTTTAGCCAAAAATTGTAAGTTATGGATGACATCTACATTGCTTTTTAAATCATTGACAAGAAATTAAAATAAATATCTGGTAATAAAGGTAATTCATTACACTTCTTCAAGTTTTATTGTTGATCCTTCCTTAAAAAACAGTTAGGTTTTTACAACTGTTTATTTATTATCTCTTTGGTATTAACAAACATCCGTAGATTTCCCAGTTTAGTGTCAGATATATTGCCACTTAAATAAAATCTTTAAATTTGTTATTGTTACAAGTAATGCAATTACAGTGTTGTACTTAACTATTCAGTTCTGTCGAATATAAATAACTTTAAAAATTATTGCAATAAATGGAAACTTAAATAACTTTAAAAATTATTGCAATAAATGGAAACTTAAAGTAAATACTGCTAAAACTAAAGTAATGGTATTTCAAAAAGGCAGACAATTTAATAAAAATAACTGTATTTTTAAATTTAAAAAATGAAATTATCGAAATTGTTGTCGAATTTAATTACCTAGGTTTAGTTTTTACAAAAAATGGTCTTTTTATAAACGCAATAAAACCTTTATCTGGCAAAGCACTTAAGGCCTTAAGCTCTTTAATGGAAATAACAAAGCCCTTGCAGATACCAGTTAAAATCTGTTCAGTCTGTTTGATTGTTATGTAGTATCTATTTTAAATTACGCCTGTGAAGTCTGGGGTTTTATAAAAGCCGAACAACTTGAACGAGTACACAAAAAATTTCTTAAATGGGTACTGAAAGTCAATAAGTCTACCTGTAATTCTGCATTATACGGAGAAACGGGGAGATTCCCATTACATGTTATCAGACAAGTAAGAGTTGTTAAAATTTTTTTAAAACTGTACGTTTAAAAAAACAACAGCTGTATTTTAATCACTGTTCAAGAGTACCTTAGAAATGATGCCACCAGTGACTGTAATATTATTAATTAGGCTTCTAAAGTAAAGCAGTTATTACAAAACGCGGGTTTTAATGAAGTTTGGTTGTACCCATCCTCCGTAGACATAAAAGTTTTCGAACCAGTTTTACGTTTAAGGGTATTTGATGTATATGTAAATGACTGTAGGCAAGACATTGACTCCAGATCTTCATTATCACTTTTCAAAGTTTTAAAAACTAATTTTGGACTTTCAGAATATTTGGTAAAAATGAACTGTGTAAAAACCAGAAATATTGTTGCTAGAATAAGATTGTCATCTCACCAATTAAATATAGAAACAGGTCGCCATAGAAATATTCCAAGAAATGAACGTATATGTACTCAGTGTGAACGAAATGAAACAGAAGATGAATACCATTTTTTCATTATCTGTCCTGCATACACAAATTTAAGACAACAATACATCCCAAGATATTACCATAGACGACCAAATATGTACAAATTTTTAGAATTACTTAATTCCACTAATGTAAAAATTTTGAATAAATTAGCAATATTTTATAGAAAATCTTTCCAAACAAGAGTCGATAATTTAAACCGTGTTGAGCACTGATTGTTGTAATACTAAGTGTAAGCTAGTGTATGACTGTCCGTTTGTTTAGATAAATATAATTATACATGTTCGCATACATGTACATTATTTTAATTTCCGGCTAGTTAAACAGTAAGCATATACTTTACTTTTATTCCCTTGCCTACCTACATATCTTACTTTTCGTTTCGGTAAGTTATGGCAATAATATGGCAGAAGTAATCTATAAACAAGAAGTTCCTTTTAGTATAAACCCTTGCTTTTTCTCTTTCGTTAAGGGTTTGTCACCAAATTACTTTCAATATTGATTTAACTTGTTGCTATGTCTCCGTTTGTATTTAAAATATTATAAAGTTAAAAAAAAAAAAACAAAAAAAAAAAACAACAACAAAAGCATTAATAATAATTTATAACGTATAAATTAGTTTCTCCGGGCAAGGCATTCACTAGTCTACACTGCTTTATTGGTAAATATTTTCATTCATGTGTTTGTGTTTTCTTATCCTTTTCTTTTGTAAATATGTGTACACGTTCCTGTGTTTACATTTCTATGTTTTATCATGGAAATGTTTTATTCCCGCTATTACTAGCGCATGTTGTAAATAGTCAGTTACAGACGAGGAACTCTTATGAGTTCAAGTCTTATGTAAATAAAATTCTGTTCTGTTCTGTATATGTTAAATATAACAACAAATGTACAAACAAAATCACATATTACATGTATATAACAGTACATTCAAACATATTAATAACAGTTTTTGAGCTTCAATCCAAGTTGGCTGTTTCCGCATGGTACGCAGTATATGTAAACATGAAATTCTCAATGTAAATAAAGCTTCTTTTAACACATATGAGCAATATATTACACGGCTTGCAGATGTTAGATATAAAATATAATATGCAAATATAAAGCGTGTTTATCAAATTATTAATATTTTTACATAAAATACAGAGAAACAGATAACAGTTTAGTAATAAAAAATCAACATTTAAAACCTGCTGAATTTGTGCCGTATGCCAGATTGTGCCAAATGCCATTTTTGGCCCATGACTATGTGAAAAGAGTGTATATATCATAAGAAACAAACTTAAAGGGATACTTAGGCAAATGAATGAGAAAAAATATTAAATTGATCTTATTTATTCAAATCATGCTAAAATGACATTTTTAAAAGTCCTAGCATGAATTTCTGTATAAATACTATATATTTTGGGTTTGAAGCGTAATTATATCTTTATATGTTGAACGAAATTAAGACGCCGACGGAGTCACTGAGTAGTTTTAAAACAAGTCATGTAACTAGAAAAAACTCTGGCAATTACAATAACTGATATTGTGGATATTGTTAGATTGAAATAAGTCTTAGTCATTCATTTGACAGGTACTTTAACGTTTTCTTGTTCTCTATAACAACTACTGTCAAATCTAAATGCTCTAACCTGGCCCACGTGGGTCAAGTTGGGAAACCACCATTGTATTCTTTATATGGAGGAAAGTTTTGTTCCTGTGACTGTTTAGTGTATTCATTTCGAAGACATTTATAGAATATTGAAAGGAAAATTCAAATCGAAGAAATGAAAATTTTGCCTGTGTATCCCTTTAACACAGTCTTCCTTCAGCAAAACAGCTGTCCAAAAGAAACATCTGAAGCTGAAATTTTGGCATGCATATCGTTAACTTGTGGCAGAAATACATACAAGTATTTGTAAAATACCCAACAGCCTTGATGTTTACTTTAAATACAATGTAATACGGTTTTGATATTCTCTGACTGGTCTATGGGGCAAATCAAATCAAATTCAAGAACCATGTCCATTTCCTCGAAAGTGGATTTCAATATTTGGAAAACTATCTTGCATTATATTTCGGTGATTAGCAGTTATATTTACAATCAAGCCAAATACCTTAAACCTGGTATTTTAGGTCTTTGTTAGAGCCTTCTGTAAATGTGTATCAGCAACAATCAAGCCAAATACCTTAAACCTGGTATTTTAGGTCTTTGTTAGAGCCTTCTGTAAATGTGTATCAGCAAAACACTATTAGTTATTTATAACCTGAGCTTTACACAACACCTTAAGTCAAAGATAAAAATAGAATATATTTTTTAGTTTTATCTACATTCATGTTATTTTGTACAAACAATAACACATACATATCTGAACAATAAAAGACAAAAAAGAAAAAAAATAATGTCATTACAAAAGTAATCTGCAAGAAAAATTAGTGACTATTAAGACATCTTCAATACAAATGGACATTTATGACACGTGTATATGCAGGTAGCTAAGAGGTCGATATAATCAGAGCACCATTTTAAATAATACTTATTATTACTCTAAATGCATTTTTTTTGTAATTTGGACACTGGATTATCACCATGGGGGGTAACAAAAATATCTTTAACAAGATTTCCTGTAACCAGGACGGAAATTAACAAGCAATATCTTCTAAACGAAATATCAAAATGTGATGAAATGTTGAACATTTACTTCCTCATCATGTGAGCTGTAATTATCAAGAGGTAATAAAGACCTGTTACAAATTTGAAGATGTGCAATCTGAAACATTTACGCAAATTCTAACAGGATTCTAAGATATCACAATTACAAATATCTGTTTGAAAAGACTCACTTGACAAGACCCACATGGCAGTTCAGCCATGATGTTTTCAACATTTCATTATAAGCTGCTTGCCCAGTGAACTAGCTCACAGAGAGAATCTGTGTTATTTAAACACATAAGGTAATACCTCCTGAGGTATATTTTGAATAGCAGCTTGTTAGAGGATGTTATTTGAAGATATTGACAAAAATCTATCTTTAGCTATGGCTGCCAGTTTATGCAAGAAGTCGAACCATTTGAACAATTATAATAGGTTGATATACGATATATAATGAACATTCCAAAAAAAAATGGGTGGAAAAAAGATCTCACGGTTCAAAACAAAATGTATTTTGTAAATATTTCGATTTTTAAGCTCTGGTTGTCTCCCTTCGAGCAATGGAGCAGAACCTTTAGAGCAAATTTAAAAAAGGAAACATAAGGATATCTTTTGTGAAATTGGTTTCAAAATGACCTCGGGGTTTAAGATGAAATGTTATTTTATTTTTATGCTGCATTTAGTCGCCGCCTTGTCCGTCCGTCCGTCCCGAAATTTTGTCTGGACAATTGGTCAACAACCACTGGCTTGAATTTATTAAAACTTAATAGGAAGCTTCACTGCCAAGAGGAGCTGTGCATATTAGCAGCCTGTTCTGGTCCATTGATTTTTCACAGTAATGCCCCTTCAATGCCTTTGAACTGACATTTTTGTCCGCACTATTTCTCAGCAACCACTGACTGGAATTCATCAAAACTTCATAGGAAGCTTCATTACCAAGAGAAGGTGTGCATATTACAGGCATGTTCCGGTTCAGTGATTTTTCACAAAGTTATGTCCCTTTGATGCTTTTTAGCTCGACTTTTTTCGAAAACTTTAACATTGATCATATTGTTTTATACCTTTATGGATTGTCTTTATACTTGGACACAACAACCCTTTGGACAAGACCTTAAAGTAGACCAGAATAAACTTGACCTTGACTCATAAATGACCTTCAACTTCAAGATTAAAATATTGAATTTTGCTAAAATTATCCATAACTTTATTATTAGTAAATGGATTGCCTTCATGCTTGGATACAACAACCCTTTAAACAAGACCTTCAGGTAGACCAGGGGCCCCCACTTGCGGTGGCTCTTGTTTAGCTGTAATTTTTGTCCGGACTATTTCTCAGCAGCTATTAAACGCAATTCACTTAAACTCAATAGGACACTTTATTACCAAGAGGAGGTTTGCATATTACAGGCATATTCCAGTTCAGTGATTTTTCACAAAGTTATACCACTTTGATACTTTTTCAGCTGTAATTTTTGTCCAAACTATTCCTCAGCAACCATTGATTTGAATTCATTGAAACTCATTAGGAAGCTGCACTACCAAGAGCACGTGTGTATTCTACCGGCATAATAGATTTATGCCCTGATGCCTTTTCATTTAGTGATTTTGTTGAAAGTTTACACAGTGATAGAATACGATGAGAAGATTTGTACTGTGCATAACCATAACTCTGTCTAGCTCACTTTCTGAATTATCTCCCTTTATCAAATTTAACTTATATTCTTTTGTCGAAAATTTTTTGACCAGATTTATTTGCACTATAACTTCAAAGCTACTGAGGGCAGGTTTTGAAAGTTAATAAAATGAAAGAATACATTGAAACAAAATGCATTGAATAAGAACAATAAGTTTTGGTTACTTTTGTAATTATTTCCCTTTATTTTGTTACCACAAACACTGGCTCTACTCTTGACCAGGTATTTGTTTCTCGAGGCATCAACCCACTCATACGACTCACTACGCCATACTTCTCAGATCATCAAATTATTTGGATTGGGATCAACCTCCAGTCTGTCATGTAAAGGTACATGTCTAATAACACTTCTCTAGTATAACTACTAACATTTTATACTAACAATAGCCTTACAAACAAATGTTCAAATATTCACTTGTGATCTGGTTCTGGAGGCAACTCCAATATTTGCTTAACCACTTTTCACTGTTGACATAATAATATGTAATAAAATAAAATAATTATTTTCTCCTGATTTTATTTCTGTGAAATGAACACGTCAGTATCATTATAACTGCACAACATGCTTCCCAACCTCCTTCCACCTACACCTTCCTCAGTTACACATTCATCCAACTTAGCATGTACCTTTGGGGAGCATCCATCGTTTCCAACGATATCCTTGTTTTTTCTATTAATAGCTCTTGCAGAGCCTTTACATGCAGCAGAACGGTTTGAGCAATAACAAAAAATAAGAAATATAAGAAACAGTTCTGTAAAGTTTGATGTAAAATAGCATAGCGATTTGTGAGATGTCATCTGAGGCCAAATGTTGAGAAAAATCTATTCTTAGCGCTGGCGGCCATTTCATGCAATGTAGCAGAACTGTTAGAGTAATCCTTATAGGGGGCTATGAAAAGAATATTTCTGTGAAATAAGGTGGCAAAAGACATTGCAGTTTAGGAGATGTCGTTTGATATTTTATCTTTTTTTTAACTCTAGTGGCCTTGAATACGAAGGAGCGGAATTGTTTGTGCAACTAAAAAATTACTATGTAAAGAACATTTCTAAAACGTCTCATGGAATCAGGTTATGCGGCTTGTGTGGACATATCATTCGAAGCCAGATTGTGACGTAAATCTATTTTAAGCTCATGTTGCCTTTTTTGTGCAAGAGAGCTGGAATATCTGAGCAATTTTTAACAGATTGCTTTTGCAACCATTATGTGCAATGGAGCAGAAAAGTTTGAGAAATTTCAGGAATGGGAAAATATAAGGAATGTGTCTTGTTTTGGTTGAAAATGGCTCTGCTGTTTGTGCCGTGCTGTACCGTGCTGCACTTGTATTCCAGGGATCACGAGTTCGATCCCCAGCTTAGATTACTTATTGTCTTTCCGACGAGATATTAAACCGAGGTCCCATGTATAAATTCATGGAAAAGAACCAAAGGGGGTGTTTTCTGTATCTTGCACTACATCCCTCACAACCTACAATAGCAAACCTCTGCAGGAGGCGTAGGTCATATGGGCAACCGGTACCAACGATAAATAAACTCAGATAGATGGGGAACATTTCTGTGAATTGTTTTGGAAAATAACTTTGCAGTTAAGGAGGACATTTTGTTGATTTTTTCCTATTTTTTGTACTTTTGTAGCCCTTATGTGCAGTGGAGTGGAGCAGTTTGAGATATTTTATAAAAGGGCAATATAAGGAACATATTTTCCAAGTTCGTTTGAAAATGTCATTTGAAGTAAAATGTTGATGCCGGATGATCTCAATAACTGACCTTGAGCATATATGCTCAGGTGAGCTTAATATGCCAAAAATGTGAAAAAGTAGGTTGTCCAAGCCCTACCTTTAATTACCACATCCTTTGACAGGAAAATATGATGGCAAGTTGAAATTTAAGTATTTCTGATGCAGTTTATACTTAAAGAGCGGATCAGTGGTCCAGTGGTGACGCGCTGAACTGGTAACCCTGGGGTCGCAAGATCGATCTCCAGCTCCTCCACTAACATTACTTATTGTCTTTCAGATGAGACGTTAAATCCAGGTCCCATGTATCAGTGCTGTACAAAGAAATAGTGGTGTCTTTGGAATGGGATGCTTTCTGTATCTTGCACTATCTCCCACAACATAAAATAACTAATCCCTGCAGGGGTCGTCGGTCATATTGGCAACCGGTACCGACGATAAAGTCAAATAGATAGTATAGTTTTACTTTATAAGTTTGATTCTCTTAACTTCAATTTTAGCCAAAATAAAATCTAAAGACTGTAGCAATCATCCTTTATAACATATTATTATTGAAACAATTTCTTTTTTTCATTTCAGGGACAGACTTTACAAGTATATAGTTTGCAATTATATCCGTTTATAATGAGGTGCAGTTGTTGGAAAGTAATCGAGTACATGTCTATCAACTTCAGAACATCTTTAGCTTAGCTGTATCTCTGATGAATTCAGGAAATGTTAACAGCTTTGAAGAGTTCAGGAAATGTTAAAATAGTGATCAGTTTTGAGACCATAGCTTTTTCATTTACAGTTAAAAACTTACAAGATATGCTTTTTTTCTAGCTTTTACCTTTCCTTACATTTGAAATGTTTCTTTTTTTATATATTATCTATGCTGACTTTACAACTTAACGTTTTGTGTCACAGTTGTTTTCCTTGGAAGTATTTTGTCTCTAATGATAAAAGACCTGCTGGTTCTTAAAAAAATATGTATACACATTATCACCAAATAAAATTCATCTGAATGTGAAGTTACAAGCTTTTTTCTAGAAACTACTTAGATATTAGAGTAACTACAATTTTATAGGGTTATTAACTCCTCAGGTGCCATAAAAAACAACTTTTATGCATTTAGGTTTGCAGTCAGGAAATAGCAGCAAGTCCCCATTTCATATGCCAAGTATCAAAGGGAAATAAATCTTGACGAAGAATACGGTAATACTTAATAGAATTTTCAACTATTATGTATTATATAGTGAAATGATTTACATTTTGTTAGGCCTAATCAGAGAGAAATCGCTCCAAAATGTCAGCAAACACTATTCTTTATAATTTACAATCCCTTTCTAAATTGCACTAGTAGTAAAATATTAATTGCACAGGGCAGTCTGAAGGACAGCTAAATCCCCTTCCACAGCGGACATGAATGTGTACTTCTTGACCTTTAACCAACATTGACCTTGATGTTGTGCCATGCATATTATAAGCACATAGTCTCATGATAGTAATTATTTGTGCCAAGTTAATTAAAATCTTCCAAAAACATGATAAAGTCAAAAAGTTATGGAGAACATTTAACCTTGACCTTGATGATAGCAACCTGGATGTTGGGTTCTGCACATCGTAGCATAGTGGTGATCATTTGTACAAAGAAATTAAAAAAACTTTTCGTAAGCCAAGTTAGTAAGTTATAGGGCAGACGTGAAATGTGGATATTTGACCTTGAACTGTGACCTTGACCTTGTGGATAGCAACCCATTTATTGCGCTCTGCACATCGTCTCATAATGGTGATCACTTGTGCCAAGTTATTTCAAAAAAAATTCAGCGGTTTAAAAGTTATGGAGTGGCCACGAAATGTAGACTTTTAACACTTGACTTTTAAGTGTGATCTTGACATTGGGGGTAGCAACCCAATTATTTTGCTCTGCACATTGTCTCATCATGGTGATCACGTGTCAAGTTATTTCAAAAATTTTTCAGCGGTTCAAAAGTTACGGAGCTGACACGAAATGTAGACTTTTAACACTTGACCTTTAAATGTGACCTTGACCTTGGGGGTAGCAACCCAATTATTGTGCTCTGCACATCGTCTCATAATGGCGGTCACTTGTGCCAAGTTATTTCAAAAAAATTTCAGCGGTTTGAAAGTTATGGAGCGGACACGAAATGTAGATTTTTTAACATTTGACCTTTAAGTGTGACCTTGACCTTGGGGGTAGCAACCCAATAATTGCGCTCTGCACATCTCATAATGGTGATCACTTGTGCCAAGTTATTTCAAAACATTTTTGGCAGTTTAAAAGTTATGCAGCGGACACGAAAGTGTTACGGACGGACAGATGGACGGACTTACAGACGGAGGCCATTCCTATAATCCCCTCCCCACTTTGCAGAAGGGGATTAATAAAGACACAAGAAACACAACTTCCTTCCGTGATTAAGTTTATTCAATTTTGGATATCATACAAAACAATATTGCACAGGCGATTTTTTTTAATTTCCCTAAAATGTATAGCTCTGAAGCTGGCAATTGACACAAACTGTAGCCATTTCATTTGTGTTAGTGAAACAATCAAACCTTGCTTAAAGATTAAAACCGGATTTAGAATTTTAATAATAGGATTTATAGAGTTTGTCTAAAAAATCTTGAAGAAGATTTGGAGAATAAGGAATTTTAATTACACAAACAGATATAGTAGTATTTTTCCTATAATGTAATATGTGAATATACACATTACAATCTGAATTCCTCAAGTTTTCATTGTATTAAGACTACCGAATTATCTAAAGCTGAATATATAATCTAAACAGAATTCCAATATTACTTTAAGCATTAAAACTACAAAACCGTTCACGTGTTACAGACAGTGATATATAGCTTTTATGGTAATCCTTTCTCGTTCTTGCCTTTAAGATATATGACAGATCATCCTACTTTAAAAAATTTACAAATTCCCTAAAACAGAAAAATCTGGATTCAATACAGAGCCATTGAAAATCACAAAAACTGGTTACTAGAACTGTAATTAACGTTAAAAAATATTTTAAATGCAGACAACATTATGTAAATTCCTTGGCCAAAAATTGTAAGTTACGGATGACATCTACATTGCTTTTAAATCACTGACAAGAAAATATGATAAAAATCTGGTAGTGAAATTCATTACACTGGTTAAAGTTTTATTGTGATCCTTCCTAAGAAAAACAGGCTGTGATTTGCCACTGTATATATTTATATTCATTATGTATGAACAGAGATCTATAGATTTCCTAGTTCCTAGTCAGATATATGGCCAGTGATAAATGCAGAACAGTAACTTGTTATACAATGGATTTCCTAGTCCCTAGTCAGATATATGGCCAGTGATAAATGCAGAACAGTAACTTCTTATACAATGGAGTTCAAACTTCTTTGTCAGATATTTGGCCACTGATAAATGCAGAACAGTAACTTAAATTGTTATACAATGGAGTTCATACTTCTTTGTCAGATATTTGGCCACTGATAAATGCAGAACAGTAACTTCTTATACTATGGATTTCATAGTTCTTTGTCAGATATTTGGCCAAGGCTTAATGCAAAACAGTAACTTGTTATAAACACACTTAAAAACAGTCTTTGAAGTTGTTGTTACAAGTTGTGCAGTTACAAAGTGTTTTATTTTACTATTCAATTCTGTTAAATATAACAACAAATTTACAAAAAAATCATATACATTTATGATTTATATAACAGTACATTCAAACATATTTATAACAATTTTTGAGCTTCAATCCAAGTTGGCTGATTCCGCATGGTACGCAGTATATGTAAACATAAAATTCTCAATGTAAATAAAGCTTTTTACACATATAAGCAATATATTACACAGATGGCAGATGTTAGATATAAAATATAATATGCAAATATAAAGCATGTTTAACACTTTTTTTTAATAAGTTCACATTAAACACAGAAATATTAAATTTTAGTAATAAAAAATTAACATTTTAAAACCTGCTGGATTTGTGCCATATGCCAGATTATGTCAAATGCCATTTCTGGCCTATGACTATGTGAAAAGAATGTACTTTTTCAAAAGAAACAAACTTAACACAATTTTCCTTCAGCGACACAGCTGTCCAAAAGAAACATCTGTAGCTGGAATTTTGGCATGAATACTGTTGACTTGTGGCAGAAATCCTTAAATACACAAACAAATCTAGAATTTAAGCCATATAATATACATAAAAGAAAAGACTTCATTTTATATTATGCTAAACCTAACACATCTTAGGATTTCAGTTGGTATTTTCACTTATTTATGTTCAATAATATTCGGTAAGTTTGTAGGTTATTCTCACTTTTAATCACAACATCAGTATCACACACAACTTAAATAAACTAAAATTATGATATCTTCTTTCACTTTGACCTTTGACCAGAGTAGAGCCTTTTTAAGTTCAACACCTTTTTTTCATTTTTTATCTTTCTTGCGAAACCTGTTTGCACATGGTTGTGTTATAACTTTTTCTTTTTCTTTGTCCTCAAAAATGAATCATTATGTAATCCAAGATTTATACAGTAAAAATACAAAACAAAAACATTTAAATGCAAGTGTTTGTAAGATACCCAATAGCTCTGATGTTGAAATACAATACGGTTTTAATATTCTCTTACTGGTCTAGGGGACAAAACAAAGTCAAGAACCATGTCCATTTCCTCAAAAGTGGATTTCAATATTTGAGAAACTATTTTGCGTTATATATGTGTGATTAGCAGAACCAAATAACGTCATAACATGTAATGTAATATTTACAATCAAGCCAAATACCTTAAATACCTGGTATTTTAGCTCTCTGATAGAGCCTTCTGTTAATGAGTATCACCAAAAAGTATTTATTACTATAATTACTTATTTAAAACCAGAGGTTTACACAACAACATCTTAAATCAAAGATAAAAATAGAATATATTTTTGAGTTTTATCTACATTCATGTTATTTTATTTTGTACAAAAAATAACACATCTTTATCTGAACAATGAAAGACAAAAGAGAAAAGATTTAATGTCGTTACAAAAGTAATCTGCAAGAAAAATAAGCGACTATTACGTAATCTTCAATGCAAATGGACATTTATGACACGTGTATATTCACGTAACTAAGAGGTCAATATAATCAGAGCACCATTTTAAATAATACTTAATTATTTTTACTCTAAATGCAATCTTTGTCATTTGGACACCGTATTATCACCATGAAGGTAACAAAAATATCTTTAACAAGACTTCCTGTAACCAGGACGGAAACAAACAAGCAATATCTTCTCAACAAAATATCAAAATGTGATGAAATGTTAAACATCTATTTTCTCATCATGTGAGCCAGGGGCTGTATATTTATAGTAAGTCCCAGGGTGAGCTGACTGTATCATGTGGTAATAAAGACCTGTTACAAATGTGAAAATATGCAATCTTAAACCTTTACACAAATTCTAACAGGATTCTCAGATACCACGATTACAAATATCTTTTTGACAAAACTCACGTGACAAGACTCACATGGCAATTCTGCTGTCATGTTTTCAACATTTCAAAATAAGCTGCTTGCCCAATGAACTAACTCACAGAGAGAACCTGTGTTATTTGAACACATTAGGTAATACCTCCTGAGGTATATTTATAAATACATGAACAAGACTCTACTCTGGTCAAGTTTGTTTCCGATGGTGGTCTTTGAGTTCGTTTCCAGCAGCAACATAAGAAAATACACACAACACTGCGTAGCAAATCTGATCAGCCTGTGAAAAGAAAAGAATAATTTTGATACTTAAGCTACCAAGACAATCAAAACAAAAATATAACCTCTCACTCTTAATACTCATGAGTTTATCTACTAAATTAATTAAATCTTACATGGCCTGAATAGTATGAAATTCTGAATCGTTCGAAACTCTCAGACATTTTTTTCCTTTTTCATAATTTTTCACTTATATTTGCGTGTCTAATGACGTGTGACAAGATGTTATGATTTGTTCTCAAATTTCCTCATACTGCGTGGTCACATATGACATGTAGTTCTTCAGGTATGAATTAAACTAATTAAAATCAGTTAAGCATAAAGAACAATGAAACATTTTAAAACACATGTAGGTCAACTGCATATAAAAGGTCAACCAAATCCACACTGATATCAGGAAGGGCTGATAAATTGTGAAAGATGATATTTGATAGCGAGGTAAAAATACGTCATTTTCATAAATACTCTAAAGTTAAATTTTATACTGTCAAAATTACTAGCTTCTTTTACCGCGAGAATATGTAAAGATTTCTACATATCATAATACAAACTTTATTATTTTGTGAAATACATTATACAAAATTCACAGAGATACACTAAAACTAGCCTACTTTTTACTGTTCTGTGCATACATACAGAATTCTACAAAATTAGGTACTTACAATATCTTTCATTTTCCAAATGACTTCATAAATTAATGAGCCTTTTTACAAAATAAAAGCTAAAAATGAGACATGAAACATACTTTGCTAGACCCTGAAGCCCTCTTGCCTCTCTCGAATCTGTTGTTCTATTTTGGCAACTTGGACAGTAATTACACGATGAACTGTCATTCCTATTGAGTTTGCCTACACAACAAAACAGGGTTGTTACAAACAAAACATACATGCAATGAAAAAGAAATATGTTCACGGAAGACACAAAATAAAATTAAACGTTTGAAATAAGGAGGAGAAGATAGTTACAGGAACCCACAACAACCAAGGGATCTTCAAGATGTATTAGACAGCACAACTTAAACAGTCTTTGGAGGTTATTATAATTTTTAACAACTGCATCTGAATTTGAAAACTTCGACACCAACCATGCGTAAATCTCATCATTGTTTCCACGTTCTAAGAGCAAGCAAGTCAGTGAAATTACTCTGTCTCCACGTTCTAAGAGCAAGCAAGTCAGTGAAATTACTCTGTCTCCACGTTCTAAGAGCAAGCAAGTCAGTGAAATTACTCTGTCTCCACGTTCTAAGAGCAAGCAAGTCAGTGAAATTACTCTGTCTCCACGTTCTTAGAGCAAGGAAGTCAGTGAAATTACTCAAATATTAAATTTTAAATTAAATAAACTGGTACCAATTGTACAAGTCGAGGATACAAAACGTTTATAAAAATATAGGTTGAAGAATGAAACAATTTCATTGCAGCATTACACCCAAGAATTTTACAACACCTATATCTATTTCAGCCATTAACTGGTGGGAAATATTGCAGGTTTGTTTTCAAATATTTACTGGCAGAACTCTAAACAGCTTACTTTGAGGAAGGAGTCTGTGTTTTAAACACTAGCGAGAAAGTTCTCCTTTCATCACAAAAAAGCAAAACATTTACAGCCTAATGCACAGCAAAAAGACATCATTGTAATTTTATTCTAGGAGGGTTGTAGTATACAGAGCTCTACATGCAGAGGGAAACCACCAAAGCATTCCAAATGCATCATTATACAGGGATATCACTTACCATACTGGATTGAAAACGGTGCTGAATTACTTGTTTACTTTTGGAATCTGAAAAAATGCATTGTACATTATAAAACACAAGACGAGAAACAGTCCGTTACAGAAGACTGTAAATTGGACATAGATCTATTCCTTGTTTCAAAGTATTTTGAAGTGTTGCAATCTTATATTTTACTGGAGATTTTGGTTTCAGTTGAATTTGCTGCCATAAACTACAAAGAAATGAAGGTCTGTCATGTTTAGTAAAACTGTATTCACTGCGCAAAGTTAGAGCAATCGCTAACCAAATCTGATGTAATTAAAATAATGCAAAACTCTTGTTTCAATCTTGGTCTTGCTTTAATACACTAGTACAGATAGCATAACCACAATTATTCGATTAATGCAGAATTTACCAGAAAATCTTATTTATGGTACTGCTATGAAATTACAGGAACTTTAACCAGTGGTTCGATTTTTAATAGCATGCAGAGATTGTATCATTTCTGCAAATACTGTTATTCCATCAATAGCCTTCACAAAGTCAAAAATATAATCTCACATTCCTTTTGAAACAAATATTTTCATTTAGCACATTAAAGCACTTACCTTCAAATCAATGATTACAGTTCAAGAGAAGCAAACAGATTTACAACAGTTTGTGCAACAACTTTCACAAAATGCTTAACATAAAATTTATATAAATGATGTTACTGTATGAAGCAGTATCAATTTTTTAGTGCTGTATATAACAATACCATGTTATTTACAAATTCGCTGACAGAATTTCCGCAATCTGCTTATTCTGTTGATCAACCCTTACAGCAACAAGAAAACAGTGAACAATATTGCAAAAGTTGTTTTACAAATATCTAATAGAATAAACTGCACCAAGGTAAGGACCAAAGATAAAAATGATTCTTACAAAATCTCAGAATGCGCTAAATGAGTGCTACAGTAAGCTCACTGTTTTGAGATTGCTTCGCGCAGTAACTTTGTTAGACACTGCTGCTTCAGTTATTGAAGGCAAATTTTAAGTATAGCATGGTGCAATTACATTCCAACAACATCAATACACAATTTATTAATGTAAATGGCCTTGATATTACAGAAATAAATCTTCACAAAAAGAGAATGAATTATGTTTTTCTAAGGAATTCTTTTACAAAATGATCTGTTAGACAATACATTTCAAAGTAATCACACGCTTGATGAATAACAGATGAAAAAGAAAAAGGAAAAACTCAATTACAAAATAAGTCCTGTTAAAAACTTACAAGAATAATAATACTGTCATGCTAAAATTTAATTGCGTAATTGAGGAAAAAAATATGAAAATACTTATGAAACCAAGACCATTTACACCGACACATCTAAATATGCAATAATGGTGCGACACTGGCAACCGGCGTATACCCTCTTTCTATACTAGCGGAATTCATTGCGTTACGTTTCAATCTTGAAATCTAAAATAGAAAAAAATAAAATGAAAAAAACAAATGACTGAGATCTTACCGAATTCTTCAAGAATAAATATCTCTCCCTTCAGGGTAAAACACTTCTTGATACGATTTAGCTCTATAAACGACTGAAATAAATTAAAAGCAAAATGACTAGGCAATAGAGTGATGGGCTACTATACCACTTGTGTTCTCCCGGCAAGTGTACAATGTAAAAGAAAATATAACATGAGCATTTTCATTTCATTATTTACGCAACACGTAGAAACAAATACGACGCACAATGCCAGTATAACAAGTACTTTCCTGGTGATTAACTAAAAAAACTAAGTATCTGACAATGAAATACTTTACTGATTCAAGCTATGGTACCACTTAATCTTACTATTATTTAACTAAAAAAGACGTTGCCACCAAACCTTAAGCTCAACTCTGAAACAATGAAGCAGAGACTTCATTTCCACACAGGAAATATGTTTAAAAAGAAAAATTATGTCCACTCTTTAAACACTTAAGTATCTTTTATAATGAAAATAAACAATCTGATAGCAGCAAATTTGACATAAAGATTTAAAAATCCACAAGTGGTATTGTATGAAAAAATACTAAATAAAACTACTAGAGAGGTAAATGAAACACACAGCAAAACAATTATGACTGCAACGCAAAATAACTTAAATAAAACAAGCCCACACTGTTAACCAAGTGAAATAAAAATGAAGCTGACGAGGTTTTCAGCGGCATTCACAGAACATCCTTGCGCATGTGCAAAATCACATGACAAGTTAGATCATGTGACTTTGCACTGTCAAAAGATGATACACATTACGCAGAAATAGCATTACCTCAAAATCCTGCACCACAGGGTAGGCAATAGGGAAAAAGAAGAAGAGAAAGTTAAATGCAATAACAAGACAAACACTATAAACATGCACTGCATAGTTGTCATATATCTTTTCTGATTGTCTTCAATTCAATGAAATAATTATCTCCCTTCTTCTCTTGCAATCAAAAGACTGGAAAGGTCTTTGCATAATCCAAGGAAATACTGTCACTGACATACTGACAAAAAGGCACTTAAAGCGTAAAGGTAAGTACAGTAAAAGTGAGTACATGAACAGGCACTTAAATGAACTATCTTCTATTCTCTGTATGAATTTGCAATTCCTAACTGATAGATAAATGACTGATAATCTGACTAACATCATGTTCAAATGTCAAAGACATTTTACAATTGTTTTGTCAGCAAATGGTTCCATTTACACAAGGTTTAGTAAATCTCTTTGTGTTGCTTTTAAAATACCGATATTGCACACGTAGACAATGAATATTAAACAACAAGTTTACTCAGTATAAACAATTAAACGAGATTAGTCCAGTTTTAGATACATTTGCATAATTACGACATCTGACAACTATGCAACACATGATAAAACACATATTTACTCATTACCAATACTAGGGTAGTTTACTTAGAAAATATACTTAAAAATAACAATCTTTCCTGAAAAACACCCCTTAAATCTTATTTGCATTAAAATTTTACTAACAGACTGACATATTATAACTTTGAAGTTATTCACATCTCAACAGTTTAAAAAGCTTCAACAACTGTGATCGTAAAACCATGTTCACACAACATTTATTCTAGACAGAGTATAATTTATTCTAGATAGTGTACGAAGTTTTACAAAGACAAGTTAATTTCCTCAGTCTCTCCGCTACAATATTTGAGAACTAAGTTCTACACAATAGTCTGTGTCCGTGTATGAAAGATTCAACAGGCAGTGAATTATATGCAACTACCCTAATATCATTTCTAAACATTTAGCAAGCATCATGCATGTGATATCCAACAACTGAGAATAGAAATTTCTATCACATACATGGTCTACAAGCAGGAAATAACTCCTCCATTTTTATCAGAAACCTATGAAACAACTATTCAACAACATGCCACAGAGCATGAAACCAGAATCTGACAAGTGTCTTTACAATTAAACTAGACCTACAAAACTCCTGGTTTTATTACAACTTCAAACTGAGTGTATGATCTCTCAAGAAAGTCTTCAGAAACTTTGAGTTGTTGCATCTGTCAGATCAAAAGGTGGGCTTTGACGTAAATATTATGCTTTTGATTTGAGGCTCTACTGTTAAAACAAAGTTCTGTGATACAATGCTAAAACAGATGTAAAAAGTACAAGAAAATGCATTTTTTTCTCATGAATCCTCTGCATCAAAAAATGGATAAGACAGCTTTATGTCAAACAATTAACAAAATGCAAAATTTCTACTGCTTTAAATAAACTGAAATAAAACAGGTCTGAATGTAATGACCCAAAATGTTTTGAAATGTTACAGGTCTGAATGGAATGACCTAAAATATTTTGAAATGTAACAGGTCTGAATGGAGTGACCTAAAATATTTTGAAATGTAACAGGTCTGAATGGAATGACCTAAAATATTTTGAATTGTAACAGGTTTGAATGGAATGACCCAAAATGTTTTGAAATGTAACAGGTCTGAATGGAATGACCTAAAATGTTTTGAAATGTAACAGGTCTGAATGGAATGACCCAAAATGTTTTGAAATGTAACAGGTCTGAATGGATTGACCCAAAATGTTTTGAAATGTAACAGGTCTGAATGGAATGACCCAACATACTTTGAAATGTAACAGGTCTAAATGGAAGGCCCAAAAATGTTTTGAAATGTAACAGGTCTGATGGAATGACCTAAACTGTTTTGAAATGTAACAGGTCTGAATGTAATGACCCAAAATGTTTTGAAATGTAACAGGTCTGAGCGGAATGACCCAAAATGTTTTGAAATGTAACAGGTCTGAATGGAACGTCCTAAAACATTTTGAAATGTAACAGGACTGAATGGAATGACCTAAAATGTTTTGAAATATAACAGGTCTGAGCGGAATGACCTAATTTTTTTTAAATGTAACAGGACAAAAGGGAACTACCTAAAATGTTTTGAAATGTATCACGTCTGAATGCAAAAAAGAAAAAAAATAATTAAGATCTAGTTATATGTTAGAAGGACTTTTCCTAGTCGTTAACTCTACTTAACAATACCTTATACCTCCTACTAGTAAATATATTCTATGATAAGAATAGCATATTGAATACAATTAAGAATTGTTACATCGAGTTCCAAATATTTAATATGAAATATATATGAAATGGCAAGAACAAGAGATACCCTTGGGCACAGATCTAGAATCTGAAAACAGGCACTGGCTCCAAGTGAATGTTGATTTCAGTTTTAATTGTGCTCAATGCAACTTTTGTTATAAACAGCCCAAGAGCATCTCAAGGGTAAAGTTTTACAACCAGAAGAACAAAAGCCATGCAAACTTATAACATACGGGAGAACATGCAGTAGGCCTACCTTACTATTGGCTAGGAGCAAACCTATGCCTTCCATACAAACTTGTAGTAACCCACCCTGCCCCGACTTTACATCCTGGACTGGAAACTCGCCCCCTAGCTCAGGGCCTGAAAAAATGGCATCTGGTATTTCAACGATTTTAATTAGTCTCCAATTTTGGCGCTGACTTGCCCTTTACATCACATTACTGATAAAGCAATGGGTAAAATACAGAAAGTATAAGAAAAGAATTTAATTCTTGAAACCGGTGAGGAATGTATAATGATAGTCAGCTGAAAGATAACGTAACAGCCATGCATAACTAAAATAAGTCAAACTCAACAGCAACGTGTAACTAATGAAGCTAACAAACAAAGACATATAGTGGGACAACCCGACATCAAATGCTCGAATGTCTCATCACATTCACTCGGGCATCTGAACAAGTATATTCAAGAAGAACTAAGCACAAAGGAAAAATACATGGAACTGACGGCATCACAAAACGCTGCAAATTAAACCAAAAATGGTGAATAAAATGCAGGTAAAAATGTGTTGAATCATTTAAAGTAAACTAGTGATTAAAATACTTGCATTTGAAGTGGACTGCATTACAAACACTTGAAAACACTAAATGCTTTTGAAACCTAGTCTTTTTAGAAAAAAAAAAATTAGTTGTTAGTGTTCTTAAATGTTTAAATTACATCACACATATTATCCCCTTGGGGAAAAAATCAGGCGAGGTGTCCATTAGTGCGCTGAAGAATTTGTAATGCTTTAAAAAGAATCGCAACAATTAATATTTTACATTAAATTTCATATATTTAATACAGGAACAAGTTAAAAATTGCATGAAAAAGAAGAAATGTATGAATGTTTATGAAGCAAGGTTTCTATAAAGATCACGACCATTCAACATCACTGGACGCTACACTGCTTACCTTTTTTCGGCTTTCCCCAATCGGCTGATACATAAATTTATGAATAATTTAAAACAGACATTAAGAGCAGAATTGTAGAATTTACAGTAGCCTTTTTAATCGTCACTGCTAGCGATAGGAAAGGTCATTATTACTCAAGATAAGGCAGATGATACACTACAAGCTTTCACTGTCAGGATTCAAACATTTAATGTATTTTTTAATGCTGCTTATACTTTGCTTCCAGCACTCCTTAGAATATATTGCTATTCAATTTTATCAAAAGAAATGAATGTACAAATGAACTAAGGAAAAACAAAGGGAGTGGGTCTGAGTACATGTACAAGGTGTACCAAAGGCTGCTGAATTTATCTGAGAAAAACTGAACGCACATTCATATATGAGAGACCAGTTCTGGTATCCTTAAATACCTTTTTTGAAACATAGGAATGAAAAGAAAACATAAAAAACATTGAACTCTTCAGGGCAAAAGTATGTACTAAAGATCAGCATTTCCTTTCACCAAGGTTGATTTCATCCCAAGGTTTGATAAACTGAGAAAGTGAGATGGAACTGACCTATCTACTTGTACAAGAATCAGCACACCACGAAGCAGTCTTTAACATAAATAATGCTTTGCATGTTCTATTTTACTGTCTACATCAAACTGACCTAGAATGTTGAGAAGGGGCCTTGGTTTAACATGAACTGAGCTTTAAAGAAATGGAAATACAATCTACAGACAAACTGACAATGAATATTTGACTGTTCTGCCAAAACTAATATACTGGGACATAAAGGATTCCATTAAAACCCACATCTTAAAATAAAACAACAAATTCAATACATATTCCCTGACCTTTTTTTGTATTTTATACTCACATTCACTCTTACGTGTTAAAAATACTGAAAATGAATTACCACATTGTATAATCTGTTTCAAAATATATGCATAAATTCATATGCATAATCACATAACAATGAAAAGTGTTTTACTCAGCATAGAAAACATTGCATGATAAACTGCAAAGGTATGAAATCACGAAACAACAAATCATATGGTCACTCACATTTACTATATCAAATTACCACTTCAAGTAAAGTTAAGTCATACAAAGTCCACATTACATTTAGAAACACAACATTTGTGCTATTTACGAAATTTTGACAACAGCTCAGGAATTTAATATCAATCAAATTTAGTTCAAAAGTCAAGATGTTATAACTTCCCCTGAAAAAGTGAGGCAGTGAGTGACTTGTGTTCAACAGCCAATCAAAAAGCACGTTTTGGAAGCACTTCAAACAGAGTGAGACACAAAAGGGATAACATAACATTAGGAACGCCAAAAACAATTGACCATTTATTACACTTATGGAGTCCTTACCTGGTATTTTGCTATTATTTCTCATAGCTGCCTTCTCCATGGCTTCCTTCACACAAAAATACAGCTCTCGACACTGAAAAATAATGAACAGCATTCATAAAACTTCACTTTCCCGTGCTGTAAGAGTTGTGCACTTGTTATCAAGGTGATTATGTATTTTAAAGTGCTTAGGAGAAAAACTGTTGAACGCTTCTTTGTTACATCTTCAGATGTGTCATAAATAGAGAATATTAAATGAGTGGTCATGTAAATTAAATACAGGTTTTATTGCACAATTTCTTTGAAAATGATAATGAGGCTCTGCCGCATTTTTATCACTTTCAGTGAAATATCAAAAATATAACATGGCTTTATTACATACCCATGACATTTTGAATGATATAAATGTATATCTCTACATGTAACTATGATCAAATTTTTATATGGGAATGTGCAAATAATGTGTCATAAATGTTATTTCTCTAAATGAATATACAATGATTACATTACCTGTCTGTTATCATTATGGTGAAGTAGCATGAAAAAACTGACAAAATATAATAATCTTAGGACAGTACAGGGAAATGCTAAACTTGTTCAGATATAGTGGAAGACACACATATACATGTTTGATATAAAGTTTTGCACTAGCTGACTTTAGAATTCACAAACACTGACACTAAAGCTATGCAGTAAAACTGCCAAGCTTTCTACAGACTCAATAATATTTGATGCTTAGATCTTTGTGTTCAAAATGATCAAGATGCTTGACAGACAAGATTAATGCTGAAAACATAGTGAATGTGAACTTATGTAAATCAGAAATAACAAAAACTTCTTTCATTTCTAAGACAGATGTAGACGAAAATAATATATCTTGCAATATAGCTGTACTTATAATTTCTGAGAGAGTCAAAAAAACATTAGCCACATTTAATCTAATTTAATGGAAGAAAAACTTTTTTTTAAATAATGAATATGTTTAAGTAAAATGATTTGAAATGTTTGTTTTTCTATGAATAAACATCAGTGCAAATAACTTTTTTTTTTTCCATTTCATTGTCATTTTAACATCATTATCCAGGGCTGCCGAAAATTTTAAATGTTAATTGGTCTGAGACTGGTCACAGTGGCAATTTTATGGGTTTATGACAGGTGTGAAGGACCGCATTAGGGACCAATTGGGATTTAGGTCTGAAATTTTGGCATTTTAATGATATAAGTTAAACTAAAATTGATTTTTTAACCAATTTTTGACCAATTTTTAAGGAGTTTTGGCCATAAAAATCGGTCCAGGAGGTTGAAGTTCGGTAGAAAAAAACAAAATATTGGTTTTCCGGAGCCTTCATCGTTATCACAATTTAAAAAAAATTCACTGTTACAAGAGCTGCAAGAAACAATTGTACAAATCAAAGTTCCTAAGCATCTCTCCTAAAGTTCTCACCTTCTTTGTATAGAACTGGTTTAATTGCACCTTATCCCCAATCTTTCTCCACAAACACAGAACTTTAGTTTTCGGACAATACGTCATATTGACAAGTTTTTCGTACCACCATCGGTCACAGATGGCGCTTGTCACACTCCTTAATATGATACAGTCATCACAGACCTGTTGAATACATTGAAATACATTCTGATAAACAATAATAATCATTTTTAATGTTCTAGATGTAATTGTTGCATATTTAAGACTGGGGAAAGAAATAATGAAAGCCTGCTAATTTAAACAGTATTCACAATGCTCAGAGACTCGCTGGAAATGTTTGTTTCGATGTTTCTAATCCTAAAAATCCTGTACATGCATTTACAATACTAAGAGACTCATTGAGAGCACCACATAATTTTTATGAGTTTCTCGTCCTAGAAATCCCAGAGTTAAGTAAATGGTGACACCAGTTATAAATGAATTCAATGTGATCTTTTTTTATGAAAAGACTCAGTCAATTTTAATACAGGAGGTTTTCCTGTTGTACTGTGCTAAATGATCAAAATACGAGGACCTGTTTATATCTTCTATTTACTTAATATCATACATAGGGAAGTTATGATATGGAGCAGAAAACATTCAATTTTATGAAACACACGTCACTGGAAATGACCATGTGGTCTGAAGTAAATGCAACAAATGAAATTTTTCTAGAATTCCGCATACCTCCATAAACAGCATATCGCCTTTATTATCACTACCCCAGTGAACTGTAAAGGACTGCTTCTGCATAAAACGACTTCCCATTGGTCGAAGGTCAATGTCATTTCCATGCTGCAAGTATAGATCGAGTCCATTTAAATAAACGTTTATTTTACAGTTTTACCTGTTCTTCTACTAGCAAGGACACCTTCTGACAATCATAATTACAGTTAACAGCACCTACAACATTATCATTTCATAGCTCTGACATCTTGGTCATCTTGACTTAGTTTTCCTCTTTTACACGTAGTTCTGTTTTGTTGCTTTTTTTCATTTCAGTTGGGTTTTATATCCATCAAAATGCCTCCCTGTCATAGGAAGAATGAATAATACACATCTTATTACATAAATTATATCTTCTTTTTATAAATAATAAATGGTGTGAAAACATTTTCTCTGAACAATTTAGAATTACATTATCTATATATATATATATATATTTATCCTGTCAATTATTTGAAACACAGATAGATTTTCAATATCCTAGTAATTTATTGACAAATGCCAGATGTGACAGGATAAATAGAATAATAGGTTAGTGTCTTAAATGAGAAAGTTTATCCGCCTCGGCTGCGAAATTTATCGGGTGAGCCTAAATTCCTACGCCTTGCCAGATAAACTTTCTCTATATTAAGACACTTACCTATTATTCTCTATATATTATCACAACACTAATAAAATCAGTACTAACAAGGGTTTCAATCTGGTCTAATAAATTATTGATTTCCTGGCTGTAGTTGAGCCCCATGTGAGACTTTCCGAGGAGTCGGCGAACTTTTTTCTTAATCTCTGTCTTGTTCACCTTCGTCATGATCATAAAACCAACAAGGTTATACAACATCACAGAGAGTAACTTATCCTCATCATGTTCAAGTCTCTTGCGGTCACCTGGTCCCAGGGAATTATATCTGAAATACAACAATTACTAATGTGTATGTTTGTGGCTTCAGTCTCACATTCATCTAAAGACGTAACAACCTGATAAACAATTACAAAATGAAATGAAATAGGAAATAATATCAACATAAAACCCATTTTTCTTTTCTTGCTTTTTTTCAAAAACAAAAAAAATAATACATAAGCCCAATAAAGAACAGGAATTTGAAATTCCCTGAACTTGACATGCCAACTCCTCCAACCATCTGTTTTTTGGGGTCCCACATTAGACACACCTTGAGCGCAATAACAGGTTTGAAGCAAGTAAGCAGTCAATGAGCAGGATTAATGCAAGTTGTCAGAGCTTTTTCCCAAACTTAATGTTTCTTTTTTGCATTTTCATACCAAATGAAGAACTAATTTTAAAATTGCTTTAGCTGAACTAGTGTACCTCTCCAACATCTCTTGAGGTCCTTGGTCCATGCCAATTATGTCCCTTTCTTGAGCTACAGCATCAAGGTAAACATCTTCCCAAAACTGCATCTGGTCCCACAGTCTGCTCCGCTCCTTACCTATAGATGAAAAATACAAGAGAATATAATTATGTCACAACACTGAGAAAAAACAATCTACCTTAAGTCCCATTTTCCGAGCATTTTGGTTAACAGCCACTAGTAATATTGCCTTGGTACCAACTAGGGTTTTATGTCATATCCATGTGTGCTCATAATTGTATGTTTATGAGTTCACCTTCAAAGTATGTTGATGCTTATTTTGGTTGCATGTGTACTATGTATGTTAGATGGAGAACTAATCTAATTTCCAAGTAATTGGAAAGTCGAGTAGAACACACTAACATTACCCTTCTCAATTTGATGAACTCTTAAAAACTTTTGTAGACAATGACAAAGGCAAATCTTTAGTTGCTAAGTATACTCTAGAATATTATTATAAAGAGGGTCTTTTGTCCACTTAAAAAATATGTCTTCCGACAGGTTCCAGGTGCTAAACACAAAATTCTTTATTGTAAATTAAAGCAAGACAAAAAAGTGCTTCTTCATTTTCAAAAGTTCAATTTACCTATAAGGCCCTCAAACAAGTAAGTTTTAGTGATTTCTGGGGTCCCTGGTATAGGTGATGTAGAAATGATCTGTCCCTCTCTATACCTCGAGCCCGTGCTCAAACTGCTCTTGTTACTGTACAAACTTGATGAACGACCCTTCTTTACACTGCTTTTACCCTATAACAAAATGGTTTAATATCCATATGATTACAAGTTTAACTAAACTTTAACAAGACATGGACTTTAGCCAGTATCGCATGCATGCATTATACTTTTCGAAAAATTCATTAAAGACTTTATAAACATGAGATAATAAACATAAAGAAACAAAATTAAAAACTATTGGCCTATGTTAAAGTCCTATTATCTCTTAGAAACAGTCCTTTTGGGTACATGGAATGGGTAGTCAGTTAATAGTCCTTTACTGGTTTTGCAAGGTCTGATAACTTGCACAACATCAGCTATTTCATTAAATCTCAGTTTTCAAACCTCCATAAGAAGTTTTTTAATACTGAGATTGCAGAAGACTTTCAATACTGTATAACAGACAGAAATTTATTCATAAACAAGTGTGTAAGCAAATTTATGTGACAAAATCAGTAACCTGATTTGTTGTTTTGAATGTATTTACAATGATGCCAAATTTTGTTTATGATCAGTCCCAAAGTCTTAAAGACTACCAAGGGAAACTCCCGCCAATTACAAATGCATAAAAACCATAGTATTTTCACATCAAACTACAATAACTATACTGCTTTTAGACTGAATATTTCTTAAGCAACATGAATTCAGTGGAGATCAAGCACAGTGCATCTGAGTACTATATATATATCTTCTATATTCTCGGAAAACTGTATGGCCTGTTAGGAATTTGAAAATATTGCCATTTTTTGAGAAATAATGAGACTTCAAGAAAACTTGTTCATTTGACAGATTTATATTGATTTACAGTAAGCATTTTTCAAGTACTTAAGACAGTCCCTGAAACTTTTTGATTTCTGTTTTACACACAAAGCATTGCCCATTCAGCGCCATTAAAGCTTTAAAAATAAACTGAAATAACCGAAAAAAAACAACATCGGTTAAAATCTTAAAGCACTAATAGCAGTGCAGGGTCATTACAATTACAGCTTAATTTTGTAAAAGCCAGAAAAGGAATGTTGTTTTTTCCTTCTAAAAATTCGGAATTTTCAAAATATGAACTTGTAATGATAAAAAACAGCCATTACAAAACACTGTCATCATTATGAAATAAAAAAGAACAAACAAACATATTAAAGCAATCCCTAGATACACAGTGACGACTGGTAGCATGGCTTTACTGATAAAATATTGTTATTTAAACTTTCCTATAATACAGCTACAATAACTACCCAGTAATTTGGAAAATCAAAATGCAAGCAACTGAAAAGTTTCAATTCCTTCTGTGTATCGAGGTTTGCAGTGTAGAGACAGAGACATACTTCATGTATAAATACAATGAGGGAAGGCTCCACATGGGATTGAACCACCACCAAAGATTTCCTGTATAACATTATTTTGTCTCGAAGTCATGCGGTGAAGTAATTAAGCATAAGCAACTTCTTCCTGTGTAAAACCTATTTACCCTCCAGCTGATTTCCTGCAGGGAAAGTTCGTACTTTCTAGAAATGTTTCCATGAAGGAAATGTTTAACCCCAGCCCGAAGGAAAATTTACTATCTCTGCATAATTCATTATTATCAAATGAACAAATGTGCCCTATCATTATACACTAAAATGACCAGTATTTCTCTCAGCAGTTTGCATAACAACAAATTTCTTTCCAAGTTTTTTTTTCCAAAACCCTTTTTTAATATAAAGATTATTCCTGCCTTGTAACACTAGACCTTCTAAGATGATCAGAACATACTCTAATAAAAAGCTAAGTTTTTTATGTTGTTTTTTGAAAACTGTAAAAAAAAAATTAAAGCGACTGACTCACAGACGGGTCGATGATGCGTCAAAAAGAAAGTGTTTATATATGTAAAAATTCTCGTTGTAGTTGTGAAGAACAAATCTACATTTGTAAACTAAGTAACTGTCTCAGTTTTTGTTAATATAAAGTTTTTCACACTTTCCTTGGTAAAAAATTTACCCTGTTAGTCACGGGGTAGGTACTCTGTTTATATTGTTAATTCTGACAGTTGTAAGGAACATTTCATAGTGGCTCAGTGGTCTAGGTCACTGCTCCTAATTTTACTGACCTGAAGGGCATGGGTTTGAATACTGTTAAAATCAAATTCTTTTTCTTCAGTTTTCATAACGTACAGAAGCATAAAATTATGTTCTTTTCATAGTATATTAACTTCTCTTTAATTTTATAGAAAAAAAATTTTAAGCTAAATTCTGTGAGTCAGTCTTTTTAAAATAATGTTCATGTATTACTAACCTGACATACTCGATACACAAAGCTAATGAGCAAGGCTGGAAACCTTACTATAAACTGTTTGAAAGTTATCATAATTATAATAAACCTTGCATTCAGGATTTAGAAAAATTAAGAAAATCATGCAAAAACTGGAATCATACCTGCACCTTTCTTTTGTACATTCAAAATATCAAGGCTGAAATACACGGAGCACAACAGAGCAATAACCTGACCTAGCATTACACCACTACAGGTTTGAAACAATATTAAAGCAATGAAGGGATTCCCAGAAAGATTAAAACAGCTGCAATCCCCAAAAACAGCATGCAAATTACATTCAAGTGAAACACAGACCCTGGTTGCCTCGGTTTCCGAGTCCGAGACAAAACCTCGTAAAGAGTGGTGGTTAATCCTCGAGCGTCGCCTACCCTTATCATCCTGTCCAGCCATATCTGAAGCAACACTAACCAGTGTACTTGCCTCCGACATATCCGAGTCTATACTGCTAACTCTCTGATCCATCTTTGCTGTCTTCACAAGACCTTTGTTTTTCACCATTTCTAGCATTACGTCTCTTTCTAATGATGGTGAATGCATAGAATGCTGGTGTGTGGGTCGATGACGATCATCAGTTGACCCTGTGATAATAATGTCACATTTCTGGTTTGTGTTTGCTATATTTCTATTCATGTCTGGCCCACGGGTCATGACCCCAGTAAGTTTGTATGGGTTGTCTTCTAGCATGTTATTGTGTACCATTTCTATGTTCTCAAACTCGTCGCCATTCACAATTACTGGAGATCCTAAAAATTAGTCAAAAAAACATTAAACATTCCATAGCAATGAAATTATGAATACTAAAACTGATCATACATAACTATACATTAATTAATAGCTGTTTTTAATGTCCTCAACTAAACAACCTGCAGTAAAAAAAAAATTGCTTACTATAATAATAACTTTCTGGCATTTAGTGAAAATAAAGATGTCACTGTTGCAAATTACTTAAACTGGAAACACTCTGACGTTGCATTAACTGCAGCTTACGATAGATTAGCAAAATGTGACTTAAATGAGGGACAGGCCATCCTTGATTCCTACCAGTCACAAAGACCTGCTGTCAGTTATTAACAGTGCAGAATCTAGAAACAATTTGTGGATAAGATTTTTCTACGAAGAATGCATTTTCTGAAGTGCAATTCTTTTTGCCACATTAGAATTCAGCAACATCTTAAATTACATAAATGTGACAAAATTGACAAAGGCAAGATACAAAAAGCAAGGAATTTTCTGTAAGCAAACACGTCGTAGAAGGTTATATTGAAAGCTGATTAATATAATTGCTATGGGAAGTTAATACAGGTAAAAGTATCTGCTCTAAACAAGAGGGCCATGATGGCCCTGTATCGCTCACCTGAGTATGACTGCTTTAAACAAAGTTGCTATGGACCTGGTTATTTGACCCCAGATGGCCCATATTCAAACTTGACCTAGAAATTATTGAAACAATCTCTTTGACAAATTTCAAGGTTATTTGTACTGAAAATGTTATCTCTAGAGTGTTAACAAGATTTTTCCATATTTGGGCTCTATGACCTAGTTTTTGACCCCAGATTACCCATATCCAAACTTGAGCTACAAATCATCAAAACAACCTTCCTGACAAATTTCCAGGACATTTGGACTAAAAATGTAACCTCTAGAGGATAAACAAGGTTTTTCTACTTTCGGGCTCTGTGACCTAGTTTTTGACCCCAGAAAACCTATATTCAAAACTAAGCTAGAAATCATCGATAGAACCTTTCTGACAAATTTCCAGGTTATTTGGACTGAAAATGCTACCTTTAGAATGTTAACAAGGTTTTTCCATATTTGGACTATGTGACCTAGTTTGTGACTCCAGATGACCCATATTCGAACTTGATCTAGAAATCCTCAAGGCAACTTTTCTGACAAATTTCCAGATTATTTGGGCTGAAAATGTAACCTCTAGAGTGTTAACAAGGTTTTTCCATATTTGGGCTCTGTGACCTAGTTTTTGACCCAAGATGACCCATATTTGAACTTGACCTAGAAATTGTCAAAACAACCTGTCTGACAAATTTCCAGGATATTTGGACTGAAAATGTAACCTCTGGAGTGTTAAAAAGTTTTTTACATATTTGAACCATGTGACCTAGTTTTTGATCCCAGATGACCCATATCCAAATCTGAGCTAGAAATCTTTGGAACAATCTTTCTGACAAATTTCAAGGACATTTGGACTAAAAATGTAACCTCTAGAGGATTAACAAGGTTTTTCTACTTTCGGGCTCTGTGACCTAGTTTTTGACCCCAGAAAACCTATATTCAAAACTAAGCTAGAAATCATCGATAGAACCTTTCTGACAAATTTCCAGGTTATTTGGACTGAAAATGCTACCTTTAGAATGTTAACAAGGTTTTTCCATATTTAGACTCTGTGACCTAGTTTGTGACTCCAGATGACCCATATTCGAACTTGATCTAGAAATCCTCAAGGCAACTTTTCTGACAAATTTCCAGATTATTTGGGCTGAAAATGTAACCTCTAGAGTGTTAACAAGGTTTTTCCATATTTGGGCTCTGTGACCTAGTTTTTGACCCCAGATGACCCATATTTGAACTTGACCTAGAAATTGTCAAAGCAACCTTTCTGACAAATTTCCAGATTATTTGGGCTGAAAATGTAACCTCTAGAGTGTTAACAAGGTTTTTCCATATTTGGGCTCTGTGACCTAGTTTTTGACCCCAGATGACCCATATTTGAACTTGACCTAGAAATTGTCAAAACAACCTTTTTGACAAAATTCCAGATTATTTGGGCTGAAAATGTAACCTCTAGAGTGTTAACAAGATTTTTCTATTTTTGGGCTCCGTGACCTAGTTTTTGAACCCAGATTACCCATATTTGAACTTGAGCTAGAAATCATCAATAGAACCTTTCTGACAAATTTCCAGGATATTTGGACTGAAAAAGTAGCCTCTAGAGTGTTAACAAGGTTTTTCTATATTTGGGCTCTGTGACCTAGTTTTCCAACCCTGATAACCCATGTTCGAACTCGTCCGAGATATCAATGAGACAAACATCCCGTGCAAGTTTCATGACAATTGAGGCAAAAATGTGACCACTAGAGTGTTAACGAACTAATTGTGGACGGACGGACGGACGGACGGACGGACTGACGGACGGACGGACGGATGGACGGACGACGGACGACGGACAAAAGGTGATCAGAAAAGCTCACTCTGTCACTACGTGACAGGTGAGCTAAAAATAGAGAATCTAGGAATAATAGAAGGAATAGTTTTAGAGACATGTACAAGAAACGTTACACCACAGTGAACTTTTATTTACTTTGTTCTCTGACTGTGTATATTTCAGATTATAAGAATCTTACACTGGCTGCCGATACAGACGGGAATATCCGACTCAAGGGTAACTCTTTAAGGGAGTAATGAGGCTCTGCCGATATGCAAGAAATAACCAGGCAGGAATATTTAGCCTTGAAATAACTGCAGGATTTATTAATTACAGCATGGTAAGCACTTCCTGATCTTTAAAGGGTAACTACACTGTGGTATAAAATATTTACAGCAGTTTTTTTTCTTATGCATGCGATTATACTGCGCACACCAGACTATGGTCTTTGTACTCATATAAATGGCATATAATACTGGCAAATCATGTTGTAAATATTAATTGCTTGGCAGCAGAAACAACTGTCACTAGCAGATAACTTTAAAAATAGTCTTTCTAATCTGCTCATAGCCACATTGTCTCCCCTTGGTGAACATTAATAAATAAATTAAGATAGGATAAAAAGTATCTGTATTAGCACCATATACTACCCAAAGCTTATATCTAAAGTATTGTTAGTAAGATATTACCTTTATACAGAATAATTAAGTCTTCATCAAGGGATCTACTCTACAAATATTATAACTATTTCTCATCCTTCTAAAATATATTTGAGCTTATCAAAGCTTTAACCCATATTATCTTGCAATGATTATTAATATTACTCACCATAGTATGTATTTGATAATTTCTATGACAGATTCTGTTTTTAGCAATCAAAAACACACTCAGACAAGCTTGTATTTGGTATTTACTACTGGCGTTACCTAGGGATCTTTTCTACCTACTCGGTTTTTAGCGCACACTTTGATTTAATTATAATAACAATTATATTTCATACTCTCAAACAGTAATGAGAGCTTGTAGTACAGACAAGCTGGTGTATGGAATCCCTGCCGGCATTTACCTGGGGAGCTGTTGTTTCTGTGCAGATGTCCTGGTGCATTGTCTAAACTCCAGCCACTGTAGGGTAAGGAAGAGAGAGGGGAAGGCTTCTGGTGTCCTGTGGGAATGGGATGGGCAGAGTCAGGTAAAAGTGACATGGTTAATCATTAAAGGAGAAAAAAAGCATTTACAAAGCTGATTCTTATAGACTTAACGCATAAATATACTCAAAAAGCTGTAATCTATGCAACTAATGCTAGAGGTTAGCAAAGCTATACATTAATGCATTGCATGTCTCGTGTTTATGACTTAAGTATTACAGTTTTGCTAGATTTCTTGTATTTATTGACAAGGAGTTTGATCTTGGATGTCTATGAGTAAGGCACAATACATAGCACATGTAGTTTTGCACATAGCTGTAAATATATTACTGAAAAGGAAAGGTAAAAGGCAAATTTCTCAAGGCAGGCTATTTTTACCCCATCTGTGTCTCTAACTTGCAAACACCTATTTTAAGATAATGAATGCATATTAAGAGAAATAACAAATCAGTTATCAACAAGCTGGTTTAATTCTACAACAATAAATTATTTTTACTGTAATAATTCTGTACCTTCACTTTAACACACAGGGTTTTTTTTTGGCCCATTTTGATGACCAATATTAGGTCTTGTTCCCAATGGCAAAAAGTATGTTTTTTTCCCAATTTCAATGAGAAGATTCCCAATACAAAGAATGAAAAAGATTTTTAAAAATCACCATTTTTCCCACATGTTTGGGTGCTTAATTAGCGATTCCGAATGATACAAGGGAGATAAACACTGACAACGCATTTTTAGACTGGTACACTACCTAGGCATATTAATTTCTGTAACATGTTCCTTTAAACATGGAATCATTCTGATAAGTGGACAGTGCATGTTTTTCCCAGTTTGGTCTAAAACAATGCAAAACTTTCCCAATTCTAGGGGTCGGGTCATGTTCCCAAAATGGTGAAGAAAAACCCTGACACATCTGAGAAATCACCAAACAAACTCTTAACTAGTCATTAGACGACCATTTTGACAATCTTAAAATGCAACTTTTAAAACTTACTTTAAAGGAGACATTACAATACAAAAATGTGCCACAACTGAAAAGAAATGACTTGGTAATGATTGCAATTTTTGCAAATATTCACTCCCTTCATATTTAACTTAATGAATTTCTTTGTACTTCCTATCAAAAAGAAACTCTTTTCTTGGACACGTAAGTTAAAAGGAAAAAAAGTCTCTACAACTTCTTTCATCTCTGATTAAAAGTAGACTAACAGAATGAAAAGTCTAAGTCAGTGCAAACCTTCTCCCTCTTGTGAACATGCAAACATTGTATTAGTAAATATGCAAAGCTTATGATAAAAAGCAAATTTTAAGTATAATTAACCCTTACTCTTATGGAGGCAGTTGACTCTGCCTTTGCAAACAGTGCAGACCAAGATCAGCCTGCACATCCGTGCAGTCTGATCATGGTCTGCACTGTTTGCCATTCAGTCAGTAAATTTTCAACAAGCACCCCTATTAACAATCAATGGATCTGTCCAAATTGAAAGGTCGACATGTCCATTTTAGATATTTAGCATGGTAAGTGTTAATACAGTTGAGATAAGTTATTAAGATCACTTTGATGATTTAAAAAATTATGAAAAAAATCAGCATGAAAGAACCGGAACCAGTAAATAATTTCTTCTAAGGAGACAAAGTCACTAATGAATTCACTTATCTTCCGATATATTTCTAATAACAAATCCTAAAGAATGTTCTGTACCCACTGTCATATTTAAAATCATTAACCGTTAGTATCTTCTAAATCATAATCATAAAAGGCTGCATGCTTAAGCAAAGTCACAAAAATTCCGAGTCACTGCATATGTGATGAAATCATTAAAAGTAGAAAGTAACATGTCATCTGTGTGTACAACAGAACATGCTACTTATACACACCTTATATAGCATTTTATAAACAGAGATAAATGTGGTAATTTTATGTCAATCTTTTCAATAATTTTAAGGATCTTGCAGTCTGTAGTAAACCCGTTTTATTTCCTTGTTTTAAAAGCCATTGTCACAATAGCAACACATTTAAAAATTAACTGTATACTGCTAAAAAAGGGGTGAAAACAAAATAGCTGTCAGCCATGCAAAGAGACTTTAATCTTAACTTCACAGATTCCAACCTTATTTCAGATGAGAGCTTTTTTGTTTTAAGAAACAAGCACTCAAACTGTATATGGTTTGTAATTAATGATTTCATGATATGCTTGAATTAAGTTAGAAGACAAAAGCATTAACAAACATATAGCATGTAAGGTTTTTACCAAGGGCAGCAACCATGGATTCCTCATTCAAGCTCTGGGAATCTGGATTTCTTGGTGACATATCTCCTTTGATTGAAAGGCTCTCCTGACTTCCATATGGTGAGTTCAGCTAAAAATGGTTAGTAAATACTCTGACACATGCACAATGCAATGAGTGTTAGTCCACATCTAGTATATTACCAAACTGGTGTTGACAAAAATACATTGAGAAAATAGCTTTATCAGAATCTGTTATGTTCTAAATTAAAAGCGGGAGTTTCAAAATTTGAGATATTAAAACTGAACTCAGTTTTTCTTTTCAAATGAGTCTGAAACCTTACAGGCATATTTTGTATACAGTTGTCTGCATTCACAATGCATACCTTATCATTCCAAAATAATTTATGAATGACTTGCCATAAAAACTCTGATTCATATATCTCAATTTATTTATTTATTTATTTATTTTTAACTTTTTCAGTTACAATAGTAAAACTTAGGACAACTAACTGTGACGTATTAAGTAATGCCAACAATTGCTAACTGACCCTATAACCATACTTTGACCTTCTGAAGGACATGTAATATACATTTACAGCAAATTTGAAAGTTAGGTATGACAGGGCAATTATCACTGGTTATTAAAGAAGAGAGCATTAATAAAACGAAGCCCAAAGTTAACATGCCTTTGCTAAAAGGACATGAATTCAAAAAGGAATTTTTAAGACATAAATTCAAATAGGTAATTTTAAAGACATAAAATTTAAAAAAAGGAAAATTTTAAAGACATAAATTCAAAAAACCAAACTTTAAAGACATCAAATTTAAAAAAAGGAAAATTTTAAAGACATAAATTCAAAAATGATATTTATTTAAGTCAATGACCATTCATTGAGCAATACATAAAAAATCTCTTTATTTCCAGTCATCAAAAAAAAAAAAACCAAAAAAACACCAAACAAACAAACATTGGATGCAGAAGTTTGAGCATCACACCAGAAGCAAACAGAACACCACACAATTCATACAACCTGTATGCATTATACCCACACTTTGTTATAAACAAGGACTACCCGAGCTAATGCTAACTTTATATTACCAGTACTGATATATTTTTTCTTAAACAAAATAAGTAATTACCATAGTTTAAGTTACAGCCACCATGGAATGAAATCTTCATTTCTTTAAGTTTAAATGAAATGGTTACAGGCTAAACATGCTTTCATGATATTTGATACTAGTACTAGTATTTCAGAAGTAGTCCATTATCATTTTTTTTTCATAATTATTTATCATAATGTTTTTCCCAACAGCATAAGAACTGTTATCTCACCTCAGGTGTAAGTGAAGTATCACTTTTATTACTGCCCGTGTGCTCCCGAGCCCAGTAATGCGTGTGAGCTATCTCTAGCACCATGAAAGCACTTGCCATTCCCCCTATGCCGTAGTTCTGGAATGTTGTTTCAAGACCATGTACGAATGCCTTCAGTAATGATAACATGCCTTTGTATACTGCTTTAGAGATTGTCTGAAAAAATGGGATTTTACCAGGTTTAACATCGGCCACAATTTAAGACCAAACTGCCTTCATTTTGTACATATTTTATTAACATTATTCACTACAGAGAATAACTGAAGGAGTGACAATTCTTTAATCCAATTAACTTATTATAAATTTGTGTTTTTTTATATATTTCAAATTCTTTAGTTTTACTGTCTTTTGTTATTTTTACTATCTTTATTCTGTCAGGTAAACAACAGGCTGATGGTTCAATCCCCTCTGGAGAGAACAAAACTAGAGCATGTTAACTATTTAAGTACACACGTTATAAACACAGAAATATTTAAAAGAATAAAAAATTAAAGCCTTAAGATAAATATCTAAGCAACGTACAACATCCTCTATATGTACATCATCATCACTTAGCTTCTTGTCAAGGTTCTTGTTGAGCCGGCTAATCATGAAGTTACGATAGTTCTCGTCCTCGAGGAGTTTCTTCACACGCCCCATCTTCAGCCAGCTGATTCCCTGCCCTTCCAATACACTGCTTACTACCTCCTTCAAAAACTGCTGGTTCTCACTGAAATAGGCAAAAACAAAAACTGTCACTGTAAGATGACAATGCACCCAAAAGTGGTACTTTGACCTTTGAGCTGAGAACCAGTCATTCAGGGATCAAAGTCAAATTTAATAGGACAGTGGAAAGGTCTTATCCAAAGGGGGTTGTGTCAAAGTATGAAGTAAATCCACTTACTAATAAGGAAGTTATGGCCAATGTTAAAGTTTTTGGACAATTGGATCTTCAAGGTGAATGTCATTCAGGGGTCAAGGTCAGACAAATATAGGCAGTGGGAAGGGCTTGTCCAAAGGGGTGTTGTGTCCAAGTATGAAGTAATTCCACTTACTAATAAGGAAGTTATGGCCAATGTTAAAGTTTTCGGACAGACTGACGGACGGACAGTTCAAAAACTATATGCCTCCCTTCGGGGGCATAAAAAGTCTTTAACAAACAATGTCTGGCTCTCCTTTTTTTTAAAACTACTAACAAATTTAAATAATCTGATTAATTTTTCAAGACAAAATCTGAGTATAAACCACTATTACATAACAGGTCTGTTGTCAATCATCTCTTTCATTCGTTGACCCTTTATTTTTTAGAAAATAATTTAAGGGACAATACTCCAGAAGTACCCGATGATATACTGCTTACAGATTTTACTGACTCATTCTTTATAAAAATGAAAAATTATTCATGATATTAAGAAGAACATATGTTAATTTTTATTTTTTTTTACCACAAATACTCTCAACAAAGTGTTCATTTCTTATTAATTGCTATCCACCCAACTTTTTATATACAGACTAATATTGATACAATAGGTTTACGTGTTATAACTGAAATTTTTTTTTACAGACACTTAAAACATTAAGTAATGACTCTTCCTGCTACGATTCACATTTATATGAATTTGAAAGAAGTGGATAGCTCTAAAGTATTAGGTTCTACTTCTTTCACTAATACACTTTTCAACCAAAACATATCCATATACTTAAGCATAAATAAAATGGAAATGAGAAATACGCTTTTTCTTTCATATTTTCTAAAACCAGTCTAATTTTGGCAAACTGAACCAGACCTTTTCTCTTATCACGGTCATACACCTAACAGTTTAGGGTACGGTATTTAATATATTACATATTATTGATTTACAGAGGCATGCCCTGAAATGTAGTTTTTCGATCTTTTTCTTAAAAATCATGTACAATGTTAATGATATTGAATGAATTATTACCTATTGTCAAGATGTCGAACGAAAATTATAATATCACAGGAGAACTTAACGCATTAACCCTTACTCTGCTAAAACCAGTTGACACTGCCTTTACGACTAGTGCAGACCAAGATCAGCCTGCACGTCCTTGCAGTCAGATCATGGTCTGCACTATCCGCCATTCAGTCAGTATAGTTTCAATCAACATCCCTATGAACAGTAAATGGACCTGTCCAAATTGAAAAATGGACAAGTTCATTTTAAATATTTAGCATGGTAAGGGTTAAAATTAGTCTTAAACAGAGTTGTTTTACCACTTCTGCCTGGAAAGCCATTTATTTAAAACAAACACTTTCTAAGAGTCAAAATGCCTAAAGAAAAAAAATATATATGTGCTCTCCTTTAAATTATCAATTGTTTTCTTATAATATTTTTTAAAATAAATAAATAAAATATTTTTTATTGGCAATGAGCCAATAAAGTAGAAATATAATACAGCATCTGTTAATTATATGGTATGTCCCTTGTAGAACATGGACAGCTATAGAATATGAATATTCATATTCAAGCTACTAATTGTTCTTAAAGACAAAATACTGTGACAAACTCTGGATTCACTAAAATTTCATTCTGAGAAGCGAGTAAGTTTGCACTTCAATTTCTCTCCTTGGAAAAAGACAGCCAGCCAATTATTCAGACTGTGTAATTTGAATGTACCATCAAAATGTCTTAATTAAAGAAAAGTCTTTGAACCAGTCGAATTCTTGGCAGTATAACCTGTCAATAAGCTGAAATGGAATGGTCTGAAGAAACTTATACAACTGTCTAGACTGAGATAATATTTCAACCATTTGCACAAATTATTCTGAAAAATTATCAATGATCTATGCCTTGTGGCAACATTTGGGATTTTGCATAATGATATCTAATGGTTATGTGAAGTCAGCAATTTCAGTAATGACAGGGATATCAATTTTGAGAGTATCATATATTGATCTGAATGTAGTTAATATGTAATCTATATCCCTAGAAATACAAATACAGTAGACCCAGCCTTAATGAATTAGAAAAGATGCAAGCTAGAATAAATGTACTAGACTGCAAATCAGCATCTTAAAATTCAAGTTCTGAGCAGTAACAAAATACATGTAAGATATTAATGAATATGTGCAGTTAATACAAAATTCTCATTAACCCTTACCTTTGCTAGAGGCAACAGACTCTACCTTTGCAACCAGTGCAGACCATGATTAGCCTGCATATCCGTGCATCCATTCAGTCAGTGAATTTTCAGTAAGCACCCCCAATAAACAATTAATGGATCTGTCCAAATTGAAAGATGGACAAGTCCATTTCAGATATTTAGCATGGTAAGGGTAAATTACCTGTTTGAAGTGCCTTTGGTTTCATTAGCCTTCTGTTTCTCTTTGTGACAAGGCTTTCTATTGGTTGCATGTTTGACTAGGCCAGATTTCTCCACCAGTGCTTTCCTGTTGCCAAGAGGGGCAAAGGGTTTAGGGGCTGGCTTCTGTTGCTGAGGACCTGTTGGAGCTGGAGGAACAGGACTTGAACCTGTCTTGGCACCTGGAAAGTGGGAAAAATTTATGAATGCATTTATACATTTCCTTTAAATGACTTGTTAAAACAATTTGTTACAAATCAATGCAATTTTAATTAAATCCTGAATTTTATCCTGAAATGCTATTCTGACAGCATTTGAAGATTTATAATCTTAGGCTGGGTCAAATTACAATATAATTTTACACAGATCATATTTTAGGTCTACTTAGATCTACGACAGAATACCACTACATCTTACTTCAATAGATATTCTGGGGAAACAAGGATTGACCACCACAGCAGAGACCTTTGAGTATAATAAACTTCAAATCAAGATAATAAAGTGGTTTTTATTTTTTTCATGAATTATGTTCACTAGGACAACAGGTTGTACTAAAAGAAAACAGTTCTAAAAAGATGTTTAAAACAAAGACAGAGTTTAAGAGAAAAGACACTCCAGTGCAAAAGAACAGAGAGCCAGAAGATAAACTAGATGGGTGTTCAGTGGAACACTTGTGTCGCCCTTGGGTACTCTGTTAGAATAACTAAAAAGGTAAACAAGAGCCTGCTGGGGTTGAGGGTGGATGGGGAGTCAAGTACCTATGTATCAAAATTTAAAAAAAAAAAAAAAAAAAATTGGGCGCGGGTGGGGGGTGGTTTGAGGTAGGGGGGCGGGGAGTAAAGTACCTATGTTTAAAAAAAAAAAAAAAAAAAAAAAGGTGCGGCGGTGGGGGGTAAAAAAAAGGGGGGGGTGACTGGTTGGGAGTTGGGGGGGTTTGAGGGTGAATGGGGAGTCAAGTACCTATGCATTAAAATTTAAAAAAAAAAAAAAGAAAAAAAAGGGGGGGGGGGGGGGGGGGGGGTTTGAGGGTGGATGGGGAGTCACTTACCTATGTATTAAAAAAAAAATATATATTGGGCCCGGGTGGGGGGGGGGAGTGACTGGTTTTTTTTTTTTTGGGGGGGGGGGGGGGGGGGGAATAAAGTGCATATGTTTTATGTTTTAAAAAAAAAAAATTGGGCCCAGGGGGGGGGGGGGGGGGGGGGGCTGACTGGTTGGGGGAGGGGTGTTGAGGTAGTATGGGAAGTAAAGTACCTATGTTTTAAAATTTAAGAACAAAAAAAAAAATTGGGCCCAGGAGGAGGGGGGGTGACTGGTTGGGGGGGGGGGGGGCGGATTCCCATGCAGAGGGGACAGTAGGGGGGAGGGGAGGGGGGGGGGAATACTTAACCATCTCATGTCAGTTAATATTTTATTTCTAGGCTTAAGAAGTTTTTTTTCCTATATATAAGTTTAAGCAAAATCAAGTGACCCCAGTTTGATGTTTAGAAATGGCAAAGTTATAGCCAACGTTAAGTTTTCGTGACGGACCGCCGGACAAAGTGATCCCTATGTATCACCTTTTCTTCGAAAGGGCGACACAAAAATCTAGTAGAGAAAGATATGTCATCTAACACTGAAAAACTCTATGACCAAATGCCTTTCAAAGTTTCTACAAAATGTGACAGCAAAAGAGTTAAGCATAGAACAGAAAGATTGTATGAAAACTACAACTGCCACATCTCTGTTACCTTTTTTCTCTGAAAACCCTGTTCAGAATGATATATGATTAATACAAGGCCATTATATGTGTACTTTTGTATTGTGATATGTTAAATGGTCTGTACCTTATACTTTCATTTTGATAAGAGCTAGACAGGGTTTGAACTCTGTAAATGGAATTAATACCTTGAACCTGCTGTTTAGAAGTATGACCCTTATCCACCCCCAGCCCCCACCCCCAGCCCTCTCAAACCCCATTCTCCCTGAATATCACAGCATACTGATAAAAACATTTGTTTTACATAAGACCTGTTTTCAAATAGCTTTCTGAAGGAAACCATCAGTTTTATAAAAGATAATATAAGAGTTATTGTGTAAGATGCAATTTATTTCTTCTTAGATAAGTTGAAATTTTATATCTGCAATAAGTCAAGGTGACATTCAGACAGTCTGATGATACATCAAAATTTTTTAAGCTTCAGCTATAAAAGGAACCTTTCACTCAAAATAATTTAAGGTAATCTGACAGAACCACAAACTATTCATATTTTACTTTTAATAAATTATAAATGATATTGATTGCTTATTACCGTATATATGATCTGTCATGGTGCTTTTTGAAAATACTGACATTTAATGCTGTTACATTCCCAGGGAAACCACTAATTATCTGTATTAAACAGAGATTTTTCAATTTGTTCTGGAATAGACATGCTATTCTAGTAAAAAATGATCGACAAAAAGAAAACATTAGCTCATTTAAGCTGTTTTGAGAAATGAAATATTTCAGAACGCTACAGGAAGATACTCTAACTCTGAAATGATAACTGGTTTCATAACGTTTATTTCTCAATGTAATTTTACCCTCCCTATGAACACTGCCTACAAAAATGAATACATTTAAAAAACAGAAGTCAAGATATGTTATTGCTGTGTTCAATATTTCAAGATTATAATTTTCCCTGTGAAAAAGGGGGAATAACTGCTGACTAAACTACATAAGCTAAATGTTAAATTATTATGCAAGCGTACAGGAATTCTCATTAATTTTTTCTCAATGTCTGATACTAATATTGGTTGTTTTTTTTTCACACTGAGTAAAGCACAATTATCATGTTTTATCTTTCGAATTAAGGATTTATTAGCTCTCTTTTTATTTGGTCCAGTACCAAACTGCCACATTTAAACCATTTTTTTTTCACAATTAAAGACTTGTCCTTATCAATTTGTCTTCTAAGTCTGACAGTGCAAGCTGTAGTCATGCAATAAAAAGGGGGGAGATAAATTACAGTAAATATACTGCAAACATCATGAAAAAACACTGTCTTATTACCCTATATTCTCACAAAAACTTACCAAACAACTCGGACAGTGTGCTGCTTGCGTTATGGGCAAAGTCTGTCAGGTCACTGCTAAGGGTGGAAATAAGGGAAGAGGGACTTGAACCTCTGTCTGGGCCTCCCACCTGCCTATTGTCCACATTGTCTGATGACAATGGCTGTAAAACACATTGTTATTCAATATATACACTGGGCACATACATATGGTATACTTTGAATTAAATCTTATTTTATTGCAAATTATTTTGTTTTGGTCTTAAATGATCTAACTAGTTTGTGTTTCTTGTTCCTATTTGTCCATATTTCTGTTGATATTGGCTGAAAAAATATCAACACACTGTTTACAATTTGTATGTCTACATATGTCTACATATCTTTTTATTTCAACTGCAAAATACTTTGTATGGGTTCTCTAATATACATGTGACTCCAGTGCCTACAACATTATAGTATTTTCTTCCCTTTTTTTATCCCAAATAATTCTGTGTTTTTTACGCAGATATGAGAGAAAATCCTTCCATCTCAATCCCTGTATTTTATTTCTGATTTTCAAACAATGCTTTTCTTTATATCATTTTAAACTTCTGAAGATCTAATTTTGTAGTACACTTCACAATGAATTAAATAACTGCCTCCAGCAGAATAGAGAATTTTTCTAATCTGTCTGGATTGATTTTATTCAATGTAGTTCTTACGCAAAAACAAATCATCAAATTAAACCTCGCTTTTTCTGAATTTGCTCCATTTTACATGATTGAAAATAAACTTACATCACATTTATCTCATGCAGAGATTACCAGTTTATGCTATATTAAAGCAGGAAGATTTACAACCGTAGGGGATATTTTTTCCTGGAAAGTCTTCTAATATCTATTGTCTCCAGAGAAGAATTATCAGAAAATAAATCACTTCTGTAAAATAGGCAATTTCTACTTGTCAAGAAAAGATCTTTTAAGGTTACCTTCAGGCTTATTTTGTTTGGATGTAGGGTGTTCAGTGACCTTGGTATGGCTGGTCCACCTTTTTGGTTATCTTGGCTCCCCTGACTGCCCTGGGAGCCAAACCTCTCTCTACTCAGGTTAGGACTGGGTGGAGGTACCCTAGGCATCCTGGGGCTGGGTGGATTCAAATCTCTAGGACTTGGAGGGGCTTTGTCTCTCGGACTTGGTGGCAGCATTCTCTGTACAGGACTAAATAAAAATATAAGAATTACAAATCAAAAACATCTTAAAGATTTTGGCTATTACCAGGAAGTTTAATGCGCTATTTTCTACATGCAATGTTTCATTTGGCAAAGCTATATAAATATTTGCCTGCACAGGTACCTTTTAATACAACTTTTCTGTTCAGTTGTGTCTATTAATACTTTTATCTCTAACATATGCCAAGAAATGAGTTTCAGCTAAACCTTTACATACAATTCAACTTGGCCATTTCAAAGTGCATCTACCTTTGGCTTGAACCAGATGGTAATCTTTCCCTTGGACTGGGTGGAACTCTGTCCCTAGGGCTTGGGGGTTTCTCATAAGATTCAAAGGCAGAGTTGATGCTCTTGTTTAAGGGTTGTAAGGGTGGCCTTGACCTTCCTGGAGGAGGGGAGCTGCCTGAACCACTGCTGTCTTGGCGACTAAAGGAATAACTTTAAAATGTTAGAAGGTAATGTCCCGATACTCAGTCCTGTTAAAAACTGATCTTGTTAACTAACTAGAACAAGACCACTTGTTCTGAAGTTCTGACTGAAACTTAAAATCATTCGATTCTTGCAAGAATTCAAATAATTAAATAATCTGTAAAAAACTTCACTGTATCTTCTTTTTGATATATTTCCATTTTAAAAGTATTACGGACAAAAAGTTTACAAAACAACTGGGTATCAGTGTATCTGATAGCTTATGTTATCATGTCCCTGTATTAGTTACCATTTTCCCCGAACAAGCATACGTCTTTAATGCTTCCACAATTACATGTAAAGGAATGAATAAAGCACCAGTGTGATCTCTTGAAGGATTGAAAATATGCATCAGAATATTGACTTGATCAAGCAATACAAGGAAAATCAGGGAAGATTCTTTTTCTTTTTTTCAAGTTCACAGCTTCTAACCAGATCTGGAATTAAAATCCTTACCTTATAATTCTGTGTCTCCCAGTTGGAGTGACATTTCCAGAGTCATATCTGAACTCCTTTGATGTGTCCTGAAAATAATTCTCAACAAATTATCACAAAGCTTGACTTTAGTATATTGGGTGCCTATTGTTTTTCAACTCCAATTAGTGCTGAAAATCTAATCTAAAAAATCTATCTCAAAATACATGTATGCCTATCCTATAGCTATGGCATAAGACTGTAATTAGAAGGAAGTGTACAAATGGTTACAGTTTAAACCTTAATAACACCTAATAAAAATCAAAAGAAATGTAAATATTTCAAGTTCTGATGAAAACCTTTAAACTTAGAAACATTCTCAGCTAGTCTGGCGATTAAATTGGATGAAAACTCTTTGGCTCAGAGTGGACAAAGCAAATTTTGCAAATATTGGATTATTCAAGGTTCATAACTCTACAGTCTAATGGGAAACATAATCAGCAAGTTTGGTGAAGATATAATGAAAACTCTTCGACTTAGAGAGCAGAAAAGGCTAATGTTGCCCATTGCAGGATAATTCAAGGGTCATAACTCTACAGTCTAATGGGAATCATAATCAGCAAGTTTGGTGAAGATATAATGAAAACTCTTCGACTTAGAGAGCAGACAAGGCTAATGTTGCCCATTGCAGGATAATTCAAGGGCCATAACTCTAAAGTGTTATAGGGAATTGACTGGTTCTCAAACTTGGCCAAGATGTTATGCTCACAAACATTATTACCAGGTTTGGTGATGATCAGATGAAATCTCTGACTCAGAGAGTGGACAAGGCTAATATTACCAGTTTTGGACAATCAAAATCCCATTACTCTGAAGCCCCTGCAGGGATTTGACTGGCCAAGATACTATGCCCACAAAAATTATTCCCAAGTCTGATGACAATCTGATAAAAACTCTCTGATTTAAAGAGCTTACAACCTGTGGATGCTGACTCATTTCCCTACCAACTACCTGGCCACCATGGGTGTTCCAATACGGTGTCCCATCTTTCAACAGGTGTATAAAAACAAACAGTGACATTTATGACTGGTTTGATAGGTCTGTTGAATATAATAATCTGTTTGAGTTATGCCAGGCTAGTAGTTAAGCCATTAACAATTCTTGTTAAAACCAGTATTTTACCAATATCTATGGTAAGAGCCTACTGGTTTCCTAACACAATTACACCTAACAAATTTTCTAATTGGCCACTTTAGTTTATTTCAACAGTTTAACAATTAATTACGAAAGAAAATTAAAATTAAATGTTCACTCCATTCCGGATGAGAACTCTAGATAACAATACAAATGCTATAATTGTTGTAATCTATGGAGAAGATAGGAAAACAAAATACTGCAAAATTTCAAGTCGTTCCCATTTCTTTTTGGAGTTTTATTGGCTGGCAAATTAGAAAATGTTTTAAGTGTACAATGGTCAAGATGAAGCTGGAATCTGTAATTTTTGTATGTGAAAACTTTATGAACTACAAGTCTGTGACTTTGACCATTTCACCAAGGTAGCCATCGATACAATATACTCTTGCAGCTGAAATTCAAGAAAGGAACCACTTACTGTTTGTTGCATATTGGGATTGGACACCGCTATTGACTCGGGTTCCGGAGCATATCTTGGACTGCTGGAATACGAGCTATCTGATGAGTCGCCACCATCATCGTCGTCATCTTCACTGTCGTTCTGGGAATGTGGTGAGTCACTCAAGGGAAATGAGGAATCAGGCAACTGTAACTTGTCTGGAGGGTTGTATACTTTGGACTCATCAACAGCTAGGACTTGATTCTCAGGGAGAAATGCTGGAAACCATACGCTTTATTTTTATCTACTGCTTGCTATCAAGACTTGAACAAATGTTACAAATTTCAACTTTATGAAGAAGAGCTATAATGCCTATCAGTTAGCTTTTATGGGGACATGATAGAATGTCGGCTTTGTGACCAAGGGTACACAAGTTCAAATCCAGCTCCGTCCAAGTCATTTTTCGGGGTTACATTAACATAGTAAAGATTATGTCAGATGAGAAATGTTAAGAGTTAATGGAATAACCCTCATTGCCCTGAGCTCATTTCAGAAAAGTACATTATATACTCAATATCCATTCTGATAAAATGTTTGAACTCTATTTTTACATGATGACACTATACATTAAGGTAGAGCGACTGTAAAAAACTCCCGCCATTTCTTCGAAGATCGGTAAAGATCGATAAATGTCGGCTGTGTTCGGAAGAATGTTTTAGATAATTTCAGTTTTTAACTCTGAAAATATTTTTTTATATATCTTACCAAATTCCTTCATATCATAACATTTCCACGGTAAATTCTTAGTTTTATCATAAAATATCAATAAAATATGAAAATAAATGCAACCGGATGTAAAGGTGTCTTGCCTTCAAAATCGAAAGTAGGCACGAATTACTGGTTTTCGCGACTAAACAGGAAAATGAATCGCGACAAAAAAGGTCGTTTTTCCAGATGGATACGGAATGACCATAAGAGGAAACACATTTCTCATGATCATTATTATACTGAGAATGCTAAAAGTGACAAGGAACATAGAAAATGAAAGACAGTCATTGATTCTTTAGATACTTGATTAACCTTGATATTTATAAGTACGAGTCCTTTACCCATTTCCAAATTTACAGAAAGAAAGTTATTGATATTAAATAGTATTATTTCACACCTTATAAAATGTAACAAATGAAATGGTCTTCCAGCTTGTACTATGTGATCATCTAGTGTAATCATTATTGGATCTAATCTTATCAGTTAGTCTCGTTTTCATTTTCCGAGTCCAAAAAATCCATATCAGTCTGAATTGTACTAATTCAAGCCTCTTTTTCATTTTCCGAATCCAAAATATCCATATCAAATCCATATTGTTCTCAAAGAAACTCTGCCTGTTGCTATTGAATCAGTTACCTCTCTTGCAAATTCGAGACGCTTTTTAAAGTTCTGTATCCCCAAGTTGCCTTATTACCTTGACTGTGAGAGTGTTTTCTTTAATGTGTTTTCTGCTTGAAAAATGCTGGTGTGAAAGAGTTCATGATACATTGTTGAGCATAATACTGATTCACTTGGACTCATACATGGCTACAAAACCTATTGGACTCGGCTAGCATCTCGTCCAATATAGGTTTTACAGCTGTGCTTCGTCCAATAGATCTGTATTGTACTCAACAATGTATAATAACCCCATAATATTGTTTCTTTATTATGTAAGGAGACCTCTCAATACTGTCTGTAACCTATTGCAATGTTTATCATAGATTTTTCTTTGACTTGGAACTTTGAAAATGAAAGTGTGCACTAAATTTCAACACAACTTCTGTCAATTTTAGCCTCTAGTTGCATTCAGTAATATTAGTTAATAGTAGTTTCAAACTGTATTACTCTTTATAGCTAAATAATACTTCTTACATTCATACCAGTCATTTAAACATTAAATATTTTAAAATTGGTAAGTGAATCCTTCAGTTTTAAACTTGTAACAAAATAATGGCTAAAATAAGGAGAAAAAACTGTTGAAAATATGAGTCATACATGTTACATTTATGTAAATTTTCCAAAAACTACATGGTAAAATATTTTTATCTTCTGTATTTAAGCTGGATATAGTTTATCTGTTAAAAATATGTCCTAAATATTAAGGTAATAATCATATTTTTAATTTTCTGACTCTTTGTTTTCTCTCAAACCAATTTTTACACTGCTCAGATCATTTGGATTTTTTGCACTCTTCGACAGATTAACAGGTTATGGAAGGTTGTTGTCAACAAAGAAAGATTTACTTTCTCTGTTTTCAAGTTTTGACACCTTTACTGCATCTGTAGAAACCAGTATTATATTGGTATTTGGAAATTTGGGTGAAATATGGGACTTTGTTATACCCAAGGGTGTCAAATAAACTGAAAAAAAGACGAGCTGTGGGGTTGTTTCGAAAAAAGTCGTTTATTTCTGTAAAAAGTATGGAAAGCCAACCTAAAATTTTGCAGGTAGATCAGTGAAATGATGCAGATTATGAAAATAAAATGTTAGGTAACATCTGGAAAGGTGCTCATTACAGGTGCGCTACCTTAATATAACATGTCTTATTTCTCTTAATGGTCTTTGGTGAAGACTGACTTTTAAATAAGTTCTCAATGAATTATCATTTTCAACAGTCTTTGATAGAAACGTTAAACTTACATGGCGTGTCTCCATCAATCTCACTGTTGACCATATCGGTAACAAAATCACTCAATGATGAATATGATGACGACGTAGACTCGGCACCATCACTGTCACTTCCACTCTCATCTGTAAGTAATTGACAAACCGATGTGATTCCTTGCCTTTAAAATCAACTATTCAAATAAACTCAACTTCTCTAGAAAAAGGGTTGTCTCAATAAATTGTTGAATCTGTTACATGTATGAAGTGAAGGTCTCAATTCATTGGACAACCCTTGTATTGTTCAACATAAATCAGATTTTATCTAAACTGTTACTGAAAATGAAATTTTCTGAGTTAATGTACTATATCCTTTTATATAACTTTAAAAAATCATTCTAATACATAGCTAGAATACATTGGTATTTTTGTTAAAGAAATTGAACTAGGATGAGCAATACATTACTGTAATTAAGATATAATTTCTTCAAACCTAGATTTTTTTTTGAGATCCTTAAACATCAAGCTTTAAGGATTACAAGTGAAAATGTTTCCTGCAACTTCTCTTTCAAAGACCTTTTTTTCTACAATTTACTAAATTTCTGAACATACCAGTGGGGTAGTCATCACTGACCACTTCCGAAGCGGAGTTCAGAGCAGCACCAAGTGAAGACGCCTCATCATAAACTTTGAATGTTATTGGCTGTAACTGGTTGGCATACCATTTGGCCTTGTCCCCAATCAGGAGGGGATCAAATACGGAGGTCTGAACCCTTAGAAAGGCAACATTCTGTGGACATAATGCCCACTCAGCAAAAAATTCAACAGCCTGCAATGCAAGAAGGGACAGTTATTTAAAAAGCAACAGACTTAAATGTGCAAAGTGGCACAGACTGAAATGTGACTCCCTTTACTCCATATTCTGAAAAAGTTTAAAACAACTGTCTAGAGTTTTATTGATATGTTTTATTAAAAAACAAGAGCTCCACAGTGCCAATGCTCGTCTGACTTACGCAATTTTGACAAAAATTGTAAGTTAAAAAGGGACATAACTCAAAAAAAATTTCTTTCTGAACAATGCCCCTTGTGTTACAACTGCCTCTTGTCATGATAAGCAAGCATTAAAAGTTTCATATTGATACCTTTTAAAGTGTTTAAGTAATGGGCTACATTAAAGTTTTTGCACAACAACAATGACGACGATGCAGCAATCATAATAGCTCGACATTTTCTTCGAAACAGATGAGTAAAAAACTATAATAATCAAACTTATCAGGATTTTTGTTGTTGTTGTTGTTCTTTGCAGGATTAAACAATTGGAATAATTATTCTCAATCAATACCCATGTAACCATCTTCTAGGCATCAAAACTAAACCAGTGAAGATATAAAATGTGACCCTGTGCTCAAAATAGATATAGGCAGAATCAAGATAAGAAAGTTTATCTCATTCTGTGGGATCTATTCTTCACTGTCATCTATTCAAAATATAATTTGCAAGGTACTATACTTCACTTGAAGTAAACCTTAAGCCTGCAGTAAGCTATTTCTTTCAATACCATATACTATAATAGCGAATCTCGCAAATTCCTGCAAACTAAAATCAATCAAACACAACAGATTTAAAAAAATTATTGCGAACAAAAATCAATCACATCACAAGCTTTAAATGCCTAACTGTAGAAGCTCTTGCAGTACTAAAGATGGCTGCAAGTCTAGTTTGTGAGACAACAACAAAATTCAATAAGTTTCTAGCAAGAGATATATTGACTAGAGCTTTTTGTAGACAAAGTCATTATTTCACTTCAGGATTTATTCTGAGAAAGGTGACTGTTAATGATCCGTCTCAATGGAGGGACTGAACAAGCATTCAGAAAACTGAGAGTAAGTAAAACATTATGAAACTCTGACACCACGTCTTAGCCACATCTTAGGCACTGTGTTTCACCAATCTAAATTTTTAGCAAATCTGTGAGATACTACCTATGTTACTCACTTACCTGAGTTTTAGCCAACCTGTGGGTGAAGTGTGTCTTTACCGGTCTAGATTTGAGAAAACTGTACAACTGGAATGCGACAACAGCCCTCGGGTAAAGCCTAAGCGTCCTGGTATGTTCAGAAAAATTACCTAGTGTGTTTGGGGAGCTGAAGAATCTAACCTGCAATTACAAAATCACAAAATTACAGAATTACAAAATGTCAATAATAACAAAATTACACTTTAACAATAAGACTGAGATTCTGCAGAGATATATCCGAAAGTTTACTTCTTTACTTAATCTATCATGGGTCATAAAACAATTTATTGTTCCTCAGTGCCCTAACAAATACATCTGATAATAAATGAAAAAAACAAGGAAAATCTGAAAAGAGGAAGTTTCAATTAAAGTTTCATTTTTTTTTTTTTTTTTTTTTTTTTTTTTTTTTTTTTTTTTTTTTGATCAGCCAATAAATCAGGAATCTAAACAATCTCTTTGAACCCTAGATATGTCTCAACAAACTTAAATTGCACATAATCTTTGTTTCTTAATATTTTCACACTTAACTTTTCCAATTACTTTCATTAACAGACTCTTTTATTGCTTTTTAATCTCTGACAATGGTATCATTTACAATGTTTGAGTCCTTCCGTAATTAATTAAGAAAAATTACTAAAAATTCTCTTCAAAAATACAAGACCAAAGAAGTTTATCTGAATTTTTGCTCTCGATTAAAGCCTTGTCAATATTCTCCTGCGTGTTCTTAATACTTCAATCAAGACTTCAGCCTGAGGTTGCAAACTCTACACTTTTGTTCACAGTATGAATGGATTTTTAGCCAGTTTCCAAAGACATTTCTTGGAGAGAATATTAAATTTGTTGTCTTTTTTTGTATGGACGCAACTGGATTCTTGTTTCTGAGATGCACTTTCGGCAAGTAAATTGCATCTCTAGAATTGATAGCCTTGCGTGACATTTAGGCAACAGTATCAGAAATCTTTCTCGATCATCTCTGTGTAATAACTGCTTAGAATATTTCGAGAGATGAAACAAAAATGTTCTAAAATCAACCAAACTAAGAAGCAGATAGATCATTTTAGCTTTCACCCCTCCATTTTGTCCAAGCTGTCTCATTTTCAAAGACTGATTCAATGTAAACAATTTTCTTGGGCAGACAGGAAGCAGTTTAATGTCTTCTTTTCAACAGATTTGATTAACCAAATAAAAACAAAAACAACACTTTAATGAAATAGCTTTTGCTTATGATTTACATAACAATTCTGGGTGTATGTCAAGTTAATCAACTATTATGTTGAAAATAGGAGAATAACAGAAGCGACCCTTCCTCTTGCTTGAAAATATCTGATCTTTAAAAATGCTCATGTACAGTGCTTGAATTAGACAGCTTCTCCAGTTGTCTTGGTACCAGCAGTATACCCTACCTTCCATAAAAAACTGCAAAATTAATTACTTTGTGTTCTGAACGTACAACCGACTTGGCAACTTGTCAAAACTGTTGGTTAAGGTACTTATCTTGTTACATTTAAACTCATGACTTAGCTAAAAATATGATTCAAATAACTAGTTACCATGGCAACTCTTGTGGCAACATCCACTGAATCAACATCATTGCCATAGATGAGAGGATTGAAGCCAGTGGTGGAGGAGAAGCTTTCGCGTCGTTTCCACATCTCCGGATTTTGAGCAAGAGCGTCTAAATTCTTTATTGGTTGAGGAGTCATACTCATGCTGGTGAGAGCCTGAATATATGTATAAACAACTCAGGTAATAACACTTCTGCAAAAAAGAGGGCCATAATGGTCCTAAATCATTCACCTGAATATATCTGCTATAAAATAAAAAGTTCATTGTAATGCAACTATCATCAAAATTACTGAGTTAGAGCTAGACAATGGTGCATCCAAACCATGGAAGCTTTAAGCTATTTGGCATAATTTTCATATTTGACTGAGATTTTTTTGGTATGCTATAATGTCTGCTTAGATGTTAGGAAAATGTAATTACCTGTTTTAGATGATTTCTAAGAATTGTGCCCTCTGGTTCTGGCATAGGGGGTAATTCATTGTTTCCATGCTGAGTTGGGGGCGATATCTGAAAACAGAAAATAATTTTTATATTATTATTATAACATCAGTGGAAAAGACATCATATTAGCGGTCAAGTGATAATGCACATCTTGCATTCCAGGTGCCACGAGTTTGATCCTCTGATCCACCAAAAACACTTCTGTCTTTCAAATGAGATTTTATACTTAGATACCTGCATACCCTGGAACCAGGAGTGTCTGTTGAACTGGATGCTCCCCATAGTTTGCACTATTCCACAAAACCTAAAATAGTTACGCTCTTTGGTGTGTGTTGGTCATACTGGCAACCTTACTGAACAGTAAATAATACAGACCAATTGGTCAGACTGCATGGATCTGAAGGCTGATTGTTTTCCTTGCTGGAAGCAATTTAACAGCAAGAGCATTTGCTGACAGAAGTGTTATAATTCCATTCACAATCTTCTTGAAGAGATACAATTTAACAATACTGAGAACCCAAATGATCTTGTCTAGGGGCCATTATTTTAACATCCTTCTACCCAGTAATTGAGAGAAATTGTTTCCTGAACCCATCTTAATCTAATATGGTTATTTATGCAAGCCATAAAACTGATTGCCAACATTTTATGGGAATGGTTCCACAATTACTGCGGACAGAATTCAACAGAGAATAGCTAATCCATGCTGACATAAGCACATTTTCACAGCCTCACGCAAAAACTTGTGGCCACTATTGTCCGAAATTAAATACAATAGCTGGTCATATGATTAGGATCCAATATAATAAACGGTATTACTTTAATAGTCCTTAGGTCACAATATAATTATGCGAAAATAACAATAAAACATCTTTACACTCCCAGGAAACAGACCGAAACAAGGGATATTCACTTTTACCAAGACAAAGATTTACAGAATTATAAATTGTATTTATTTAGAATGCAATATAGCTTCACTAATTTTATTTACTGACGATAACTGCCAACATAGTGCGACATCAACAAAGCTGTTAAGTTTGATTTCTTTCCCACCCCAATTTACAAAACATAAACAAGTTTGTATTATAAAGAATGACTCCAGAAAAATGTTTCAGCATTAAATATTTTTTTATGTGTTTTTGTTCTCAATTCCTTTTTTAGGAACTGGTTGTGTATCTAAAGTTACTATGTACATAACTCTTTCGGCAAAAGCGCTGTTTACTGCTGAGAAAATACTTCCTTGGCTCCTATAATATTACTTACTTCAGTACTAGACCCCAGAGACATACTTTGAACAAACTTGTTAGAGGTCCACTAGACAAAGCTACATACCAAATCTTAAGGCTCAAGGCATTGTGGTTTTTGACAAGAAGATTTTCAAAGTTTTCCATATATAAGCCTATGTAAAATCAACTGACCCCAGGGGCAGGGCCAAACTTTGAATCCAGGGGTATAATTTGAACAAACCTGGTAGAGGTCCACTACACAATGCTACACACCAAATCTTAAGGCTCAGAGCCTTGAGGTTTCAGACAAGAAGATTTTTCAAAGTTTTCACTACATAAGCTTATGTAAAATCAATGACCCTGGGATGGGGCCAAATTTGACCCCAGAGGTATAATTTGAACAAACTTGATAGAGGTCCACTAGACATTGCTACGTACTAAATCTTAAGGTTAAGGTTATTTAGAATTGAAACAGGTATCCACTGAGAAAGATGCAAGTTTTTTTTATCAACAACCATTTGCAACCAATGGTAATTTTTTTCTTCTCTGAAGCAATTTTGATGAATAAATGCTACGATATTGATTGTGACAGACTACTAAATATATATCTAACTGAAACTACTAAAGATTCTACATATATATGAAATCCTCAACTATTCCATTTCTGCTCTGAATAATTCTGAATGGCAGAAAGGTAAAAAGGACATGCACCCTTTCTGCTTTAAACTTTCAACTATTCTAATGAAAAAGAGAAACTATTATGAGAAACTCATTTCTACTCTAAACTTTCAACTACACACAGAAACCATTTCTACTCTAAACTTTCAACTACACACAGAAACCATTTCTACTCTAAACTTTCAACTACACCAAAAAACCATTTCTACTCAAAATTTTCAACTACACACATAAACCATTTCTACTCCTAACTTTCAACTACACTGGAAAACCATTTCTGCTCCTAACTTTCAATTTTACTCAAAAACCATTTCTACTCTACACTTCCAACTACACTCAGAAACCATTTCTACTCTTAACTTCCAACTGCACTCATAAACCATTTCTGCTATACTATTTGACTGGGTATAATGTAAAACTAAAACTGTTTTTGCTTTCAAGTTTCAACACCAGCTCAATGAAGTATTCAAATATTGGTAATATGAAAATGTTAAGAGGATCTTTAACCATTACATATTGACCAATATCTGGCCAAGTTTTATGATGCATACTCCCAGGGGTACTTACAAAGTTGAAGTAAGGTGGAAAATGTCATGACAATCACTCAATGTTTTGTAATTAATTCACTCCATCATATAAACTGTAACAGTTGTAAACAATCTGCAGAAAAACCAACCTACATAACTTAGCTGGGAAAAGTCATTCTTGACCCAGTTTGCATCTGTAGTTTGGAAAATTAAAAGCATACTGTGTTCCAACTCAATATGAGAAACAACAGGTAATCAAAGGACAAATTGCTTGCTAGATACAGCTAATTCGCAGAGATACTTTTTTTCTTTTCTAGGCTGAAAAGACACTGAATTAGGCCAAATACTGTTAAAACCTCACTTTCAATGCTAAAAATCTCCACTCATCAACTTCTTTCTTATCTTCTTTATAAGTTATCTTACTTAAAAGCCAATTTTTCTCTTACAAGCTATCTCACTTACAAGCTACATGTATCTCATTTACAAACTATCATATTTACAAACTCTTACTAATAGTAAAAAGCTATCTCACTTACAAGCTATCTCACTTTCAAGGTATCTCATTTAAAGCTATCGTATTTACAAACATCTCACATAGTAACACTCTAATAGTAACAAGCTATTTCACTTACTATCTATCATAATTACAAACTATCTAACTTACCAGTTATCTCATTTACAAGCTATCTCATTAACAATCTTATTATCAAGCTAACTCATTTACAAGGTATTTTATTTACACACATTTCACTTACAATCTATCTTATAAACAAGCTTTCTCATTTACAAGCTATCTTATTAATAAGCTATCTCACTTACAATCTATATTATTTACAAGCTATCTCATTAACAAGTTATCTTATTATCAAACTATCTCATTTACAAGCAATCTCATTTACAAACTATTTCACTTAATATGCCATCATATTTATAATCTATCTCACTTAAAAGCTATCATATTAGGATCTATCTCATTTACAAGCTATTTCACTTACAAATATCTCACTTACAAGCATATATGATTTATCTCGTTCACAATCTATCTGATTTGCAAATGTCTCACTTACAATCTATCTCACTTACAAACTATATTCCTTACAAGATATTTCTCTTAAAAGATATCTCATTCACAAGGTATCATATTTAAAAGCTACCTTACTTACAAGCTATCTCATTTACAATCTATCTTACAGGCTTTTTCACTTACAAGCTGTCTCACTTACAATCTATCTCACTTAAATTTATCTCACTTACAAGCCATCTTCATATAAAAGCTACCATATTTACTAGCTATCTCACTTACACTCTATCTCACAAGCCATCGTCATATAAAAGCTGTCATATTTACAATCTGTATCATTTACAATTTGTCGTTTACAACCTATCTCACTTACAAGCTATCATATTTACAACCTATCTCACTTACAAGCTATCACATTTACAAGCTATCTCACTTACAAGCTATCATATTTACAAACAATCTTAGAACTGTTTTACACACAATAAATTAAGTGAGCTAGCTGTAAGATCGTAACCCCATGTCCACTTATTAGGTCTGTCACAAGATCAACCAAAGTGTACTTCACATGCAAGTGACTGTAGCAAAATCAACCTTTGTCAACATTCCTAACTAATATACCATGAAAATAACTACACTAGAGCTGCATGCTGTCACCACTGCTAACAATAATAAAATATCATATGGCATGACAGCTCACTCCTGTTTTGATTTCACAACAGCTGTTGTTCAGATAAAGCAACCCAGATGCATTACAAAAAGCAAACAAACAAATTTCCCAAACTCGCTGGACAAAACTTGTATAAAACAATCAACAAAAATTCCTCTAAGAGATTTACTAGGCAGTACAAGGAACAAATGGATGGTATAAAATTATGTTCTTCACTCGTGAGGGCTAAACATAAATTCCAAGTACTCTTCTTTAAGATCTGTGTAAGCAAATTGTGGATTATTTATCATTACCTCTCTAGAATATTTCGATAATGGAGTGTCAGCATGCAGCCTTAAGTTCCTAGCAAAGTTCAATATTTTCGCTACTAATTAGGGAACCAATTCATCTATCACAGCTAATGCAGTACGCATGGCTTCACTAATTTTATTTACTGACGATAACTGCCGGCACAGTGCGACATCAACAAAGCTGTTAAGTTTGATTTCTTTCCCATCCCAATTTACAAAACATAAACAAGTTTGTATTATAAAGAATGATTCCAGAAAAATCTCTCAGCAACAAATATTTATTTTTTTATGTGTTTTTGTTCTCAATTTCTTTTTTAGGAATTGGTTGTGTATCTAAAGTTACTATGTACATAACTCTTTCAGCAAAAGCACTGTTTAATGCTGAGAAAATACTTCCTACGCTCCTATAATATTAATTACTTAAGTACTAGATAAAGCAGTAATATACGATTTCTTTAAGATTTAGTCTGCTTGTATCAACCAAGGTTATCTGTGGTCACCACCTTGTCCTATTATGAAGAAAAACTGTGATATGGACAGAGTATTATGGCATATTACTGACTGACCCTTCCATGTTTATAGATTTGAACCACCTGCTATGTCATACACTAATGCCAGATTGTGACAGGTTAAACGGTTGCAACTGTAATGTGAAATAATAAAAGGAATATAATTTAGGTTCTTTTGGTTGTTTGATTTTGTAAATGTAGATGAAAACACTGTAAGCTAAAAAAATTCTTCATACTGTTGATCGAGTTTTGACTGTTAGTAAAACTATAAGTTATGTTAGCTATTTCATCTCCTTCACACAAGTTACTTAAATAGATCAGCTGCATATGACGAGTTCACAAGACAATCTGATGTGTATCCAGAGACAACTGATCCAGTTTTTCTAAACTTTAATTCTTTTTTGCTTTTGTTTTTTGTTTGTTTTTTTCTCTTCTTTTATCTGACTTTGCAAGAAATCAAACAAGATTATCATTTGCTAATTGGACTAAAGGTGTAGCTAAGAATTCATGAAGACATTAATAACAAAAGCCAGAACTTTATACCTCAAAATCTAAACTATAAATCAAGTGTCACAAAACTTTACTATTTTGACTATCAACATTCATTATTTGCATTGAAGTCATTTTTTCTTTGGAGTATAATAGGAAATTCATATTAGTTTAGTTTATACCAAATTTATTTTACTTCGATTGTGTAGGAAGCTTTTAGCTTATAGACACACTCTCGAATCCGTTCCTGGAACTAACCAGTACTAAGCAAGGAGTGTAAAGTTTCTTGCTCAAGCAAACAACGGCTTGCCCCTGACGGGGTTTGAACCCGTGCGGCTAGCAGTCCTTTGAATACTAGTCCGACGCGTTAACCACACGGCCACGCCGCCACAGATATTCATATTGACTGCCAATGGTATATATTTCAGTAAAAGGGAATGATTGTTACCCTTGACCACTGCCTTCAAAATAAAACTTAAAGTTCAGAACTATTTTGTTTCTAATTTGCAAACCAAATCACTTCAAACGAAAATGGATGAGAGTCATAAAAGCCTAAATATTAGATCAACTTTGGTAATGTTAATTAATGAATAATTCACCAGAAAATATCTTCCTGAGAATGTTGGATGGTAGTCTGAAGAAAATGATACTGCAAATCTAAGAGAGAAAGCATGAAAGTTTTAACTCATATGGAATGAAGAATGAGATATGACCTTATTGTTTTCAACCCTTGAAATATGAAAAGCCAAATATGTCATTTATATTTAGATAAGAACTGTTTTCTTTGGCAGGAAAATGTCAAAGACTGATGCTTTTGAAACATGAGCTATGTACCTTGTGTCATTAAATCCATAAAAAAGTAACTTTTTTTTTTTTTTTTTTTGCTCGTATTTTTCAAGTATTAAGTACTTTGGATCCCTAAAAGACATTATACCTAGTTGCTTTCTAAACACAAAAAGCAGTCTGGTGATACATATAAAAAAGAGAATAAAAACACTGGAACCTGATACTGTCATATAAGGGAGACTGCAATGTGTTTGTGGCACAAAATCATATCTTTAATTTTGTTTTTTTCTGTTGGAATAGTACAACACAAAGATGAGGAATCACGATACATGTACATGTAACTTGGATTTTTCAAATGAATAATAACATATTTTCTTTATTGTTAACACTTATGCACAGCGAAGCTTGACCATTATGTAAAGGAACATGTGTATGCTCCCCTGAAAAACAGTCTTTACTGACCTATATGTAAAGGAACATGTGTATGCTCCCCTGCAAAACAGTCTTTACTGACCTATATGTAAAGGAACATGTGTATGCTCCCCTGCAAAACAGTCTTTACTGACCTATATGTAAAGGAAAATGTGTATGCTCCCCTGCTAAACAGTCTTTGTTCTTGACATATTTAAATGCTGCATTTTAAACTATATCAGGAGCTTAAACTCCTAACTTTGTACTGACATTAGGATTCATTTTAGCCATGACATGTACTGGGTCAACTGGACAAAACTGAGATGAAAGTCTTGAGAAATGAAATGTCTTTGCCATAGTTGAGTATCAAAAACTAAGGGTTGTATCATTAACAAACTGGACATGAAAATTCCTTGTAAGAAAAACACGTGATTCCAGTCTGGTTCAATTAAAACCACCATACTGAAATGTGTGTACAAAAAAAAATATCAAGTGGGTATAAACACAAGTTTTACAGCAATTAACGAACAATCATTAGAAGGAAAGTACTGCTTTATAAGCAAAGGAAACAGCCATTAAGAAACCAGCGTGCCTTTTGTGCGTAATTACCCTTTTCTGTAAATGAAGCAATTTCTGTTCCTCAAATACCAAATGTGAATACAAAGTATTGTCTATAACGTGGGCGTTGGAAATATATAACGAATGTCTAAAGCAAAACCCTCTGAGAGTATTGGCAAATATCTGTGTGAAGAATTGCACATTTTTTTTCTACTTTATATTACACACAAGACAGACATGTAATACAGCCGAAAGATTTTTTTAATCGGCAACAGACATGCTCATCTTTTCATAAAAATCACATTTTTCATTATAATACATCTTTATCCACAGAAGAATATAACAAGTCTGAAAAATGAGTTTTTTTTTTTTTAATACACTTGCTATTTTGTAATATATCACTATTCAATGGATCACATTAAATGGTATTTGAAATTGTTCTATTCAATAAGTGTTGAATGACTGCAATGAAATTGTTTGTCTTGCTCAGAACATGCTGCTGTGTACTTAACATATTATGCAAAACTCAAAGCTTCCATATCTGACAAATCAGAACTGCAATGTACTGTTAAACACTTTTGTTATACAGTAGTCATAGATATATTTTCAACTATCACTACGAAAAATTACCATGAAATTGTTAAAGGTAAAATCACTGAGTTACTTTCCATGGGTAACAATTAAACCCCTAATGTAAAATTTATTCCTAAACATGATTCCATACTTTTATATCTGAAAGCAATTTTATATCAATTTTCAATAATTATAATCAATTGATTGTAATCCTCAAACAAATATATCTTGTTATGTAAATTTACTTTAGAACTACATAATAAAATCAAATAATTAACAACAACTTGAGAAAAACCGAGTTTCATTTGGACTTGATAACAAAATCAATGACCAATGTTGTTAATAGATAGGATCTAAGCGTGTCAAAACTATTAACACTGAAGACAAGAAAAATTTATTGCTGTCCAAGATTTGCCAGGAATCTGCTTATAACAAAACAAAAATCTATTCATCCCATTTTTTTGCAAAAGTATATTTGTAATGTGTTGGTATGAGGCTATTAAGTGTGTCACATTCTTTGATGAAGCCATACTGTTCTTACTGCCCAATAGATCACATTTTGACAGAAGAGAAAAAAGTGATTATTACAAACGGGTCATTAAGAGGCCTTGATAAAAGCTTTGCCAATCTATAAATGATCAATAACATAGGATTCCCACTTGATTATCTTCACTCTCAACAATATGTAACAAGTCTCCGATGACTAGCTGGTTTGACAACAAAGCATGCATAAAACATGGTCATTGTAACAAAGTAAACAGAAATAAGAGGTTGACGGCATGTTATTTACACATATACATAAATTATTTCCTTTCACTGAAACATTATTTGATTGAACCCAATTCTAAGTATATGCTATTATGTGTTGTTTTGTTTTGGTTTTTTATCAAACTAATACGTTCAATATAGTCACTACACATAAAAGAAACAATTAATGCTTTATTCGATGACGTCTGAAACTTTAAATTTCATTACAGTATTCTAGTTTTGGTTAACTAAAAGAGGAAGCAACTGCTGACAAAAGGTCATTCACGCTCAAGATCTCCTACAGCCACTCCTTATGAATGTCGAATACACTATGATTAAGGTAGTTTGCTAAAATCAAGAAATAGGATGTTCAGATGACATCATTAAGCCTCTGCAATTCTATTTATTTGTTATTTATTTTGTGCACCTACTGAAAACATATAGAGGATATTCAAGTTTTTTCTATAAATACGGGATTTATTTTCATCGAGTGGTATGAAAATAAATATTTCACGAGTTGCGATAGCCACAAGTGAAATATGATAATTTTCATACCATCAGATGAAAATAAATCACGTATTTAAAGAAAAAACTTGAATTTTCTGTTTATTATATACTTTCTCTCTTTCCCCTTTAATTTTGTGTATTGGCTGAATTTAGAAGAAAGTCTGGCAAGACACCATGCAGTTAAAATACAGAAAAATAAATTTTTACAGTGAAAATAAGGAAAATGAAAATATGCATTTTATTTCATCAATATTTCATTTAAAAGTATATAACAAAAAACATTACTCCTACGCAGTAAGTATTTCAGCACTGATATGGATCCAAGGCAGTATATTACCAATTTTCCCTATGGCCCATTGAGACAATTTTCTTTGTGTAATATTACATTTACTGAATCTTACAGACACAAAGGAGAAGGGATGAATATTCTTGAAACTGATGAAATGTAAAATATATTATGTTAAATGAAGCAAAAACAGATTTTGGCACACACCTTAGATAACTGAAAACACAATGGAATGACCAAAGAAGAAGAGGACGCTATGTATCATTTCATTTAACATTCTCCTATACATTGTCACATGCAGTTTCAAAAAAAAAAGGTCAAATAAAAAAAAACTGTGTTTCTTGACATTATTGTTGGTTTAAGTGAAAATTCAGAGAATTATATTTCATCTGTGAACACCAAATTAGGTTGATCATCATTTTCACTTTTATCTTTGCCACTCATGAAAATATCACTTCTGGTGCTCACTCAGTGAAATATATCTCAATATTACCCTCAAACAAATAATTATTCTCTATGTTTTACAGAAAGCGCAGACAATTTCATACAGGAGACACAGACAAGAGGATTGTGCCCCTTCAAAATGTAATCACCTCTGGAGAAAAAAAAATGCTTAGGGATATGTATCTTTCCTTATTTTCTATTTCAGCACTCATCGAGAAAACAGAATAATGAATAGAAAAATTTGCAATTCATAGGGGATATTTCTTGATCCAGCATGAAAAACAAATTCTTCTTGGTTTCATTAACCCTGAACATGCTGAAATTTTGTAATGGATTTGCCCAGCTTTGAATTTGGAACAGTCCATTCAAAGTTTAAGGGATTTCAATATCAAAATACAAAAATGGAGCTACCAACAATAAAGAGCCTGGTCAGACTGCACGGATGTGCAGGCTGGCCTGGCTCTATACTGGTGGCAAAGGCTAATCACTTTCGGTTTCAGCATGTTAAGGGTTAAAAACTACTCAGAGATTTATCCAGCAAAGCAACCAAGATCAATTAACAATTTTTAAACAAATACTAAAAAATGAATCCATCGATTAGTTACAGACCACTCTTTTAAAAGTAATATGAAATTTCATTCTGTCACATACTAACATAGTAATAATCAATTCTCTTTGTCACATTGCCATAAATAACTTCTTTGATCAAAACCAATCAATAGACAATCTTCTAGTCCTGTTGCATCATCAAAACCAATGTTTTATTCCCCTCATTTCCATTTTCAGCCCAGCCCTCTGAGTCTGATAAAACAGGAAATTAATTTCCTTAATAGTGGCACGATAGCTGAATATGAATGATTTCATGAGAAATTTGTTTCACATTTGGAGTAATTTGGTCTTAAACTTCTCTCTATGGATTAACAAAGAAAACTGTAATGCCTCTTTTAGCAGAGGCTTTTAGACGCTAACGAACAATAACAGTTTAATAGTTATTCAAATAAAATCCCTTTAATGAAGACTGGAATGTAACGAAATGACCTGTTCATAAACGATAACAGAAAATAAACGTGCTGATTTATACAAGAAATGTTTGGTTTCTTCAAAAGTCCTTCAACACACTCAAAACCAAATTAATATTTTCTTCCAACATTATTCAAGAGATGGATACTCCTTATGTAATGCCAAAATAAGAATAATTTCTATTTCTGTTTGTCTTTCATAAATAAACGATGTTTAGTTTAAAAGCAAAATTTGAAATGAAAATATACTCTCAAACTATTTCATACACTAATAACGAAGGACATGAGACAAGAGAAAGATTGTTACTATAACCATCCACTCCGTGACTCACAGCAGGCCAGACTGAAATAATCATACATTAACTGCTGGTCAGACTTAAATAATTATCCATCTGTAGTTGGCTTAACTGGAATGATCATTCATTCAAAACTGGCTGGACCACAATGATCATCCATTTGTACTTGGCTGGATCGGGATGATCATCCATTCACAGGTGACTAGACTGGACTGAATGATCATCCATTTACGGCTGGCCAGACTGGGATGATTATTCATTGACAGCCTGCTTGACTGGAATGATCATCAATTCATAGCTGGCTTGACAGGACTAATCATCCCTTCATAGTTGGCCTGATAGGACTGATCATCCACTCAGCCAGCCTGATAGAACTGATCATCCATTCATAGCTGGCCTGACAGTACTGATCATCCATTCTTATCAGCCCTGACAGGACTGATCATCTATTCATAGCTGGCCTGATAGGACTTGTCATCCATTCATAGCTGGCCTGACAGGATTGATCATCCATTCTTTGCTGGCCTGACTGGACTGATCATCCATTCATAGCTGGCCTGACAGGATTGATCATCCATTCATAGCTGGCCTGACAGAATTGATCATGCATTCATAACTGGTTTGACTCAAAAAGGATGATACATTTGTTGCTGGACTGACTGGTATGATAATTCATTTATAGAAGAGTGGAATGATCATCCATTCAATCCAGGCAAGACTTGAACATTCATCCACTCACAGCTGGTCAGACTGGAATGATCATCCACTTATTACTGGGCTGACAGAAATGATCATCCATGCACAGACTGCCTGATTGAAATCATCATCCATTCATAGCTGGCTTGACTGGAATGAACATCCATTCACTGTTGTCTGAACTGGAATGATCATCCACTGACAGTCTGCTTGACTGGAATGATCATCCACTGACAGCCTGCTTGACTGGAATGATCATCCATTGACAGCCTGCTTGACTGGAATGATCATCCATTTACAGTTGGCCTTATGATCATCTACTGAATGCCACCTTGACTTGTCAAACCCCTGACAGTTCTTTTAGCATGATTTATCTTAAGTCTTGTCACCAAATCTTTTTACCCTGACTACATCATTCTGAAATAATCTCAGGAGCCAACTGCTTTAACAGTAGTCTCAGATTTAATTTCTCTCCCAATAACTTAATTCTGCTTGGGTTACTTTATCTATTTAGTGTGTCCATTTTCTCTAGAAATCAAATCACAAGTGTATTTTCTATGGGAAAAAAAATATTGATGGAGGTCTGGTTAAGTTTACATGTCTTCACTTACTGAGCAACACCTATATAATTATTTTTTATCCAGAATTCTGGAAATTACTGGTACCCAGTTTCTGAATATATTCCTCCTTTGTCAAACTGGAAACCAGTTAGTCTTTTTATGATCAAATGACTTGAACCAATATAAAGCTTAGCAAAGACTTGTAGTCTCATCCATTAGTAACACAGTTGGTGGTCTGTGAAAAGTGTACTTTAGTGCTTATTTTTGGAAAATTTTCACTTGAAAATCTATATCTTTACTGACATGATAATGAACAACAGAAATTCTTGAGATATCACAAACTATTTTAAATCTTTGCCTCCAAGTGTCTGCACTTTTATCAATTTCCCCAGTGATTCCAGGCACAAATCCGTGAATCACCAATTAACCAGAATCTAATCAATAATAATTTGCTATGACTTAGACATACAAGGTAACATATCAATAATGTATTAACAGGTATGGATTCCTAATAGATATTTTTTTTTATTTTCTGAGCAAGGCAGTAATATTACTGTGAGTTTAAACTCGCTTCCAGTGACAGTAGAACAAATTATACTACAGGGTGTGCAAATTAAATCCTACTATATAAGATCATCTGAGCCCTTACCGTGAGTATTTCTAAATGGACATGTCTGTCACTCAATATGGACATTTATACAGTACAGTTCGTACAAAACTGAAGCAAGAAATTCAATGACCTCTATAGGACTTTTATGGCCAGTCTTAAGTTTTTAGGGGCCACAATACTTACATATAATACTCGCCTAATAGCATATCATTTGGACTAATGAAAGGCACCTATCTTATTTATGTCAATAGATTCAATAACACTTCAGAACACTTGTTTTAAACTGCCATGAAATAAGTATTTAAAAATTGAAACTACAGTCATCTGTTCTAAATTAAACTTTTATAACAAGTTTTTTCCAGTGAAATGACTGCGGCAAGTTTCTGCATTCTACCCTTAATGGATTTATTCATCATATTTACATTTTAAAAATTGTATAATTAAGGGCCCCTGATCGCTATCCATGCTATTTTCAAGGACTTTTTAGAAACTTTATAAGGCCAAGTTCAATTAAGGATCTTTTAAAGGCCAATGCCCAAATATAAGGACATTTTCAGACCTGTAAGAACCATGTACTGGTATTTACTGTAAACTTTCTGAGTGAATAGTAAACATTGCAGCCAATGAGCAGCAGGTGGTAAGTAGTTAAGACAAAAATCAAAGTTTAGAAAAACTGATGAATTGATCGTTTCTGAATAAACTTGTCTTGTAAACTGTTCATGATACTAACTTTAAAGTTACTGTTAAATCATGTGGTTTGTTCGTTTACACTCCCCTCCCCACCCCCACCAAATTAAGTCAGCTCATTTCTTATAAAGTTTATTATTTAAATGAGAAAAGGTCTACTATTCATCTCATTTCTAAACCTGTTGAATAATGAATTTTCAAATCAGTCCCTAGGATCTACATCTAAAAAATATGACATATTATTTAGAACCAAAATAAACTCAAATATTTCCAAATATTCTGTATTATATCTATAATGCACTGAGCTACCACCATTTATATATAGCACCAAGCACTATTCAGAAATGATGACACATATTTATGTGTGTGTGTGGGGTGGGGGGGGGGGGGGGTATTATTTTGTATGGCACTGGAACAGTTCATGGCGTAATCCAACTCCAGTCTGTTATATTGAAGATTAAACTCTTGAAAGAAAGTAGATCTTTCATAAATTATTGTGTGCCCTTTATCCAGTAAAATAAAGGGAATATAGGGACTAATTTTTGATAGTGTAGGTAGATTTTTTGGGTGGTAATCATGACTTTGCGCTAAAGGCTTGTGTACATTGATAGTAACACTGGACCAATTGTGAAATAATCAAACCAAAAACTCACCATCAGCAAAGGCTGAAATATAATGAATACAGACAATACCCTGGTAATGTTCTTACCTTGTTAGAGTCCAGATCAATACCCTGGTAATGTTCTTACCTTGTTAGAGTCCAGATCAATACCCTGGTAATGTTCTTACCTTGTTAGAGTCCAGATCAATACCCTGGTAATGTTCTTACCTTGTTAGAGTCCAGATCAATACCCTGGTAATGTTCTTACCTTGTTAGAGTCCAGATCAATACCCTGGTAATGTTCTTACCTTGTTAGAGTCCAGATCAATAAGCCAAACATCATCTGGTAATGAGAAGTCTTTTTTGTACAAGAAAAAACTGGCCGGAACACCTATCAAATATGGGGTAGGGGCTAACAACAGCTGAAATACAGAAAATAAATAACATTGTACAGGCTGCAAAACTTCATCAAATAAAAATGTATGGAACAATTCTTCATCGAAACAATTTTGCTAGAGTACAAAAAACATTTACATAAATCATATTTTGGCTCAATCTGAATGTTGGTCAAACCTGATTCTCAAGCTACAAGTATGACTTTTCAAATTATGCCAACTCAAAATTTGCCTTCCTACAGGGAGATTTATTTTCCAAACTGCTTATGTGGAAAAGTTTCGCAAGTTCAGTTTTTGTTGATTTAGAAAAGAACCATCAGGAAGAGAAAAAGTAAAAAGAAGCATATGAGATTTTATGGTCTCACTTGTATGGTATTAAAATCTGTAAAAACTTATGTCGCTGTTATACTGTAATTAAATGTTACTGCCAGAAAACAGATTCTTGAATACTTTATGATTTTAGAGCACCGATGTCAACAAAGTGGAATCAAATGAATAACACATGTTATGCAGAAATTTTAAATGAAATGGCTGACCTCAGCAAATTTCAAGCTTGCTAGAATAAACATCCCATGAATTTGTAATAAATGATTCTATTAAACTAAACTGCATGAGAAAATTCACACAATAAGGCCATACGTAAGGTCTTGTTACAAACACATTCCTGCATCAATGCTGTTAAAAGTTATTTTCAGTAAATGGCGATTATTGGTATCATAATCTAAATATTAATTTCAGTTTGTTCTATTCTATTTCACCTCATCTGATCAACTGTGAAAAAAGCTTTAAAATTTACTAGGTCTGTATTGGAAGGAAAACAAAAGCATTTGCTTCTTAACAGAAAATGATCTAAGCTTAGATCTGCATGTTCTGGTTTGCACCCATTTACTGCCCTACATCCCTTTGATTAATGTGCATCTTAACATGTCATTCTAAAGCAAAATACTGCTCTTGATTTTTATCAATTAAACTGAAAAGATCATGTCCTTTAAGATAAATTCTTTTTTGTAATAACCATAAGAATTTCTAAGGTGTAGCTAGTATTCTTAATTTAATTCAAACTTCAATTTTCCTTGACCTTTCAAGTCGCTTTTTCAATGTACATCAAACCGATTCTTCAAACATGATTGCACATCATAACAAATTGAATTAAATTTAGATATATTTGGCCTGTGGACTGATAAGGCACTGCACTAATAGGGAAATGAATGGTAAAATCAAATTGTATCAGCTGTGCCGATTCCAGAGAGAATTGCGTAATAACCCTGGTTGCTATGCTAACTTAAAGAGCAATTTATAGCTCAGTACTTCAGGCTTACCCATATCAAAGCTCATTTAGTTGTTTTGTTTACAAAAGCACTTAAATTTTATGGATACCATTTGTCATCAGATTTCCAAATATTCACATGCAGACACATGCAAACACTATCAGTAAGAAATGCATTAACAAGAACTAGCTCTTTCTTTCCCAGTTTTTTTCCATTTATGTTGTAAAAATGTGACAGAAGTTGAACAGCTTTTTTCATCTTGACAGAAAGAATACATATTAATGTTTATATATTCAGCTATTTACATACATAACTTAACACAATATTGACCAATGTTAACACAAATACTGATAATAGGTGAAATAAGGTCACAGCTGCCGAATGACCTGTAACACATGCACCATAGGTCAAGGTCATTAATTAATAATCTACTTTTGCAATAAGAGTAAAGGTAAAAGTTTTGATCATCAGATACAAAGAAGAATCTTAATTCTGAGAAATCAAAGCCCAGTGACATTTTCCAGAGTGCATTTGCTAAAGACCAAAAAAAATTAATTGAATTACATGAAATACTAGTAGACCACATTTATCCTGTAAATGATGCAAGACATTTGCAGAATGTCTTGACACCCATTCATTTTTTAGCCTATGATATTTAATGAAAATCATCTACTGACCTACAGATCTTTTGACATTCAAGTCTTCTGACATTAAAATCTTCTGATCTTCTGACATTAAAATCTTCTGATCTTCACATTTTCTGGCCTTAAAATCTTCTGACCTTTAGATCTTCTGACCTTCAGACCTTAAAATCTTCTGACCTTCAGACCTTCTGACCTTTTGTTTTTTTAGTACACAGTGGATATAATCCCTACTTAACCAATAGTTAAATCAATCAGATGAGAAGAGACAGAGAGCTGGAAACTTGTAAGCTTGAAAGGTAAATTCAGGCAGCTCAGCCATTCGAGTAGGTTCATAGCTCAGACTGCATAGATGTACAGGCACTTGGTCTGCACTGGTCACAAAGGCAAACACAATTGCCACCAGCAAGAGAAGGGTTAAGCAATTGACAAATACAGTCGTACCTGTTCAGCTGAGGACATACAGGTTGGCAGCAGGGGTATCACAGGAAACATGTATTCTAATGGGTACAACATCGACACGAACGCCATTACACTCATTGTAAGTGCGTTGTAATCGCGAGATTGCATAATTATCTGAAATATAAAAGTAATCATTATATGACTCATAAGATACCAAACAAATCCAACAGTATTTATCCAACACTGAAAAGGTCATGCATTTACAATAAAATTTGGCAAACATGATTGTAATTTAGAACTCTTAAAAAGCTGCATTACATTACATTTCTGTGAGTAAGGCCCTAATTTACACAGCATTTTCTTTTTTTCTGGACAGAACTCTGTAATATATTCAATAATCTGCACTCTTGCAACCATAGTAATAGGTAAACCGTATAATCTATGATCTTTGTAATCCAATATAGCCATCTAGTATGGGTTGGAAACCATAATTACAATGAAGAGGTGGTGATATTAAATTTAGTTGGCAGATTACTCTTTCATAACTTCTACATTCCATTTTTCTATGTGACAACCAATCGGAAAGATGATTTAAGTTGAAGAACGTTAGTTTAAGCTAAAATATAGGCCCTTTTTTTCATTTTCTTAACCCTTAGCCTACTAAATATCTTAAATGGACCTGTTCATCTTTCAATATGGATGGATTCATTAATTGTTTACAGGGGTGCTTATTGAAAATTCACCAACTGAATGGCGAATAGTGCAGACCATGATCAGACTGCACGGATGTAAAGGCAAACACAATTGCAGCCGGCAGGAGAAGGGTTAAATAAGCGACAATGCAAATGCAACTTAACAAAATACAGACAGCTAGCTACAATTATGCACTATGTAAACTTCTTCAATTCCGAAATTTCTAGTAGAAACAAAAGATTCAATATAACCAAAAAATGCAGTTCTATAAAAGGATGATCAGGTTCCTCGCTGGTCTGAAGAAATTTTTAAACCAATGAGAAGAGGCATCTTTACATGATGACTGAGTAATCCAGAACCTCGACTTTTTATGGTAGATAAGATTTCATATGCACATTATATAATTCACACATTTGTAATTTTGAGTACCAGACTAGAAATGTTTATCTGTTTTCATAAAATGTCAAAAAAGTGATTTGGCAGTCCTATGAGAAAAACATGCTCAATTATTTCATTTATTTGTAATTTATAAACCTGATACAAGTATGTATACAAAGAAATACCAATAAAATGGGTGATTTATGCTGTATCTCAGAATGTAACCTTAACTTAAACACAATGTTGCACGCTTGAAGTCAATCCACGCAGAATTTCTGATGTAAGGGTACATACTGAATATATTTACGATGATATGTGATTTAACCATAAACACATATAATAACTTTACATACAATTCATGCTGTTAATATGATAAGATAAATTCCACGCATTTTGTATCTGAAAACTGATGGAAAAGTTATTTCGTTACAACTTGATGGTTTCTTAGAAACACTGAAATCCACTTTTTTTTTTTTTTTTTACAAGCTGATGCACTAGTTTCATAGATATTCATTAAACCAGTTGCAAAACATTCCAAAAATATTCTGTAGTCTATCCAGGTCCCTCAGGTCATGTGACAATTATTTGTGCAGATTTCTCAAGAGAAGACAATCACCACTTGTTTGACATTCTAATTATCTGGACTGTTGATTTAAGTGATTTCTGATTCCACCTAGGGAGACTGTTTTCTCACACAAAACTCATCAGATAAATAATGAAAAAGCAAAAGATTATGTGTCCACCTACATTTATTCTCAACAAATTCTAAGTCTATCATTTCATAATCAATATAAACTTTTTCAGCATTTATTTGACATTATGGAAACAATGATACATTATATCATATAAGCACATGTTAACCAGTCATGATCATTAATAATTGCTCCTACTTCCTTACACCTTAATTTGGACCCCAATACTGTAACCAATAGGTTATACAGTATGACCTTTTCGGATATATGAGATTTAACTATGCACAACGCCTGTAGGTCAGTGTGCAGTATAATTGCATATACCAGGAAAACTGCTGAAAATATTTTAAACCATAGTGCAAAATAAAGATATCTGGGATGAAGGTCTGTGAATGCGCTTTTCAATAACTGACAAATCCTGCAGTAACAGCATGGCTAGATATGTCAATCACTATGGTATAATAATATATTGGTAATGTGACTTAAAAAGACATAGACAAAATCTGCACAGATTGATCAAATTCCGTCTCTCTACCATATTGATCAATTCTGACTCTCTACCACAGGTCAGAGACAACAACCAAAAAAAATTATCAATATTCTGAAAACCAGTAAGGCAAAGATGAAATACCACAGAATAATGTAAATAATCTCAAACAATCCCACAGGATACATAACTTGTTTTAACCAATATGGCATATTATCTACATTAGATCTGTATTTTATTGTACATAATCACTCTAAATACAGAGAAATACACTAACCTACATGTAAAAAATTGAAATTACACAACAACTTTAAAACTAAGAGTTCACTTATGTGCCGTCCGTCTGCATTCTGACTGGTCTAATTTTGAAAATTACATCACTTCTATCTAGCCAATCAAAATAAGTTTTAGAAAGTGTGACTTTCACCATGAGCCTAAAAATAGAACATCTATAAATAACTCTTACTTTGAACTCCAGCATGATTGCAGTGAGTACTTTGAGACAAGTTTCTACCCCTAAGAGCTCTAGGGGTAGGTGGAGAGGAAAATCCACCAAGGAAAATCTGGTATGGTCTGGCAGTGCAAACAACAGAGGAGGCTGCATTTCCCTCGGTAACACCTGGATCTGAAATGTACACCATAGTTTGTATTTGCAACAGGATCAAGTAATACTGAACCTTGTAACTTCACCATTGTTTTTTCTTCACTAAATAGCCCCTGATATTTGATTTCAGAAAACTTATATAAATTCTGACCAATTTATAGTTTATTATGTTGGAATGAATAAGACTCTTTTCTTTATTTTGTGTTTTGCAACATCTTTTTCAATGACCTAAAAGTCTTGCAAAGTAACAGTCAATTATGCAAGAGGTTGCTTAAACTGTAGTTGTGTTGAATCAAAGTTATATCAGATGGATAGTCTATCTAATCATCTTTCATAGGAAGGACCAGTTCTTAGGCCCAGTACTTTTACTCTGCCACCTTTCTCACATAAATGGAAATGCTCAGAAATTGGGCTTGAAACCATGACCACCAATCAATGAGATGTTTAGTGATCTGATGTCAGCAAATTTAACCACTTGGCCATGGAGACATGTCTGCCAAACTTTATGCATTGTACTTAACTAAAAATTACCATAATTGATAAATGAGGACAGCTAGTCTGTGAACCACTATACAACACTACTGCATGATCATGGAATTTCAAGGACAAAATTCAGGGCCATTATCTTAGAATCAATTTAATGACATAACTATCCATTTCTATTTTCTTTGAAATAGCTCTTAAAATTGATGATATCTGTATAAATTAAAGACTGTTAATTCTTTATTCCCCATCTAAGAAGTGTTGTTTTTTTCCGTAATGCCGTGACTGTAGATCACCGCAAGAGAATTTTTTTATCTTCCGTTATCAAAGATAAATGTTAAAAAGGCTGAGCAATTTGCTTGAAAGCAATTCACTATGCTTAAATGAAGATGAAAATACAGCTACTGAGATGTACCAATCTAGGGGTAAAAGTGAAAGTAAAAGAGCATTCTCATTTTTATCCTGCTGTATTTCTGTTGTGTAGCATGGCATGCATTAACAAATAAAGTCCAAAGCCATATCGATCAATCAGCAATCATAGCTTTAAGTCCCCAGGGAACAGAAATTATACAAATATTACACAAATTGCTAATGCATCGTCATGATATTCTATTAATATCTAATATATCATGCTGCTACCTTTTTCCTTTGTAATCCCCTACAAATTAGCGAACATTCAAAATCTTCTTCCTTTAAAAATTGCTCTCAATCCTCCTGAACTGAATTCACAAAAATTGCTTTCACCTAAAGACAAAATCACTCAAATGTGTAGTCAATATCCCTATCATGGGTAGTACAAATCTGTTTCACGTGCAGCCAAAAGCCCTTTCAGGTGTAACCAAAATCCCTTTTATGTGTGGTAAAGACCTTTTTCTTTTTTTGGTTATCAAAATTCCTTTTTTCATGGTAGTCAAATACCTTACATGGCATTCAAGTGGCAACCAAAATCCTTTTTATATAAGACAGCAAGTAATTGCATTGGTCTGGTGTTCTGCATCCCCTACTCTCGTTTTGCCTTAACCTACTTGATTTATTGACATCTCTTGATTTCCTCCTAAATGGCTTTTTTATTTTTTCCTAAAAGCTTAACAGACTATCTAATTTCTATTCATTCAAGCTTCCCCTTTTCACCTATTTTCTCTCCTTTTTGAGTAAGCTGCTTTCCTTGTCTCATTTTTACCACTTCTGAGAACACTCAACCCATTTACTGTATGGCTTCACCAGTCATTTAAATCATCTATTTTCGGTTTTCAAAAGTCATATAGGTAATTTATCTTCAGTTTAAGCTCTATTTCTGACAGAAATGATAAAAGACTTTCTTTTACTTTACCTGGCTTCATTTCCTTCCCAAAGAAACTGAACTGTGGTATTTATAACCTGGCTGGGACTTTCATTTTCAAGTGGATGTACATTTTACAGATAATCAATATGTCATTGTAAAAGAAAGCTATTACATGTAGTTGAGAGATTACCTAATCAATTACAGTAACAAGATTAATTTTGATGCAAAGCATCAAAGGCGGCGCACATGGTTTTGAAATAAGATAAATAATAAGTATATAAATTAACCTAAACAATTGTAACGTGTGTAGTACATGTTGTACATTTTGATGATATAATCAAGTTATTTACAGATGGGATGTAAAAAGATTTTAAAGGGGCACATTTGAATTATATCCATGTTTTAATCACTTTTATTGAAGATGTGAAATCATGTGAATTCACTTTTCTTCAACAAAATGACCAGATATGAATGACTATATTCTCATAAAAAATCATTTGATCTTTCACTTTTTAGGAAAATTGCATATTGTCTCCCTTTAAAATTAAAAATTGGGATAATAATCAAGTGTTCTTCGTCTGCGACACAATTCAGCAGTTGAATATTCCAAATGTCTACTTTTGCTTTATTTCAACAATCTATACCCTTTTAATGATTTTAGTCTGTTTAAATCCTACTGTTTTGTGTCTTTTTCTGTTCTATCCTTGTTGCGCAACCATGATAGACAGGATATAATCCAATTTTTACAAACTCAGATTTTCAATCTATTTCTTGAAGAAATGTTATGTTTTCATTGTTATATTGTATGCATGAAGAAAATACCATCACACGTGCACATGCAGTGGTCATAAGCCTTCAACGTACATTAAATACTATACTTTATATAGATTTGCTGCGATTGACCAAGGAACATTTTGGAACCATCGATAGCACAATAAGTAAATTGAAACAAAGATGACTTCAGTAATCGAAAAGTTTGAAAAGGGTTGCTAAGTTTACTGTCCAAAGTTTCTAGGCAGCCCAAGACATGTCAAAATTTCAAATTTAAACCTTGAATGACAATTCCAAGAATATGTTTTTCTTCCCACAGAGAATGAGAATTTGAGATCCATGGACGGTTATTTCTGTAGAAGAGAACTGTAGAAGAGAATGGTCATTATAAATTATTTAAAATCACCTCGTAATCTTGCTTTTTCCCCGGTCTGTGTTTAAGAGAAAATTATATCTAAGGAATTACCGTCTCTGGTAGGAAACGGGAAACGAATTTTTGTGTAGCAGTGTGAGTGTATTTCTGACATTGGAACAAAGAGAGCTGCCGACCTGACAGTGCTTCCGATAGGTAATCAACTATGGAGTACACATTCTCCTATAATAGATGAAGGGCTTTACTACTAAATATTTTCTTGTACGCATAATATTCCCAGATTTGATGAAAAATATACCAAGATACTTGTCTCTGAAGGTGTGTCCTCGATTTTGAAATAACAATTCCTATGTTATCGACATCCAAACAATAAAACCTTACATGTAACATCTTTGTTCGAATTCCACATTTCACAGTATGGTATTACATCATTTCAAATATTTTGTAATTTGTCTGCACTAGATAACACCCGAAGAACAACTGGTACTCTATCATATTCATGGTTTAACGGTTTAGTGGCGTAGTGAATAGATATGTTTTTTTGTAACTATAACGACTGAATTGACTCCAGCAAAGTAAGAGTGTTCTTCAAATTCATCCTTGTGTCTGTATTCACAAAGACAGACTCATTCTTTATTATTGCATTAAAACGACAGATTTTGTACAATTTCTATTTTCAAGTTAGTTTATACAAATCAATTTTATTTCGATTATGACGAAAGCTTTTATCATTCTCAAATCCGTCCCTGGAACCAACCAGTACTAAGTAATGAGAATAAAGTTTCTTGCTGAAGGAAATAACCCATGCCGACACGGCCGCTGACGGGGTTCGAACTCGTGTCTTGACTAGCTATCCTTAGATTACAAGTCCGACCTTTTAACCACTCGGCTTCACTTTTCTTTATATAGCTATAGTTGAAAGAATTAACAAAGATTTGCATTTCAGATTAAGTAGCAACACACTGCTAGATAAATGCAGTGAATACACAAGTACTTGCAGTGCTTTGATTTGTTTTGGGAAAAGTCATTAAATCTGTAAATTTTGCATCAAAAACTTTTAACTAAAAATACAAACTTACCTGATTTGGATCAATTTATTTTTAAAATTAATAAATACGATTTATGAAGTGACATATTTTAAGTGATGTACAGAATAATTGGATTTTTTTACATTGATAATGATCCAAGATTCTCCCAAATTGATTACGTCAGCCCATGGTACAAAATGAAACACTATTCCAATATAGGCGTCGCCGTTCTCGGCGCCGCCAACAATGAAGTTTTTGAGAATCAAGATAACATTTGTTTTGTCATTAAAAGATTCAGCAAGTATCTTACAGTTAATAATGAACTTGTGGCCAATCATGTTATGGTCCTAAAATGTATGGGATGAAAGAAAACAGCATTAAGAGAAGCAGTATTCAGATATCTTAACAAGTTACCTACCATAAAAATAGTAAAAAGTCTACTCCAACAACCATAATCGAATTATTTTCATCACTTGTTGAAAAGACACATGACAACCATCATAACTTATATGTTCACAGCAAAAACTATACAGCTTATACAGCGGACCAGACAGTGAATTCCTTTGCAAGGAATTACTTGCAGTTTAAAAGGATCCTTTCTGGTGCACCACTCACTAAGACGAAATTTTCACTGGTCGAACTTACCTCCACTTTGGTTTTCCCAGGTACCGGTACAGGAGCACTCAATAGTCGTAGCACCCATGTCTCTATTTCTCTGATCTCATGAACCACAAGGCTTGATACATTATCACTTCCCTGACCAGTAAGAACTCCCCAAACTGTGTCCCTGCAATAAGAAACAAAATGAAGACATTACCACTAAGCCTTGAATAAAGTCAAGCTGGATGCTAACTTCACTGCCCTAAAAAAAAAAAAAAAAAAAAAAAATATGTGTGCATTTAAAATATGAGTTTCAAAATCATGCAGTGCAAAAAACAGAACAACTCTTTCAATTACTAGAAAGGTTATCAGACAAGAGGACCAACAGACTAGTAAAAATAACCACTATTAATAACTGACAGTCTTTGATGAAGTGTACAATTTCATTTTGCTTGCTGCAAAATGCATCATTGTGGTCCTGAATGTGCAGAAAGACTTCACAGCTGTAATTATTATAAAATGACATCAGTTTATTTGTTGTTAAGGCCAGGAGTTATGTACCTTGCTATAACCTTCGAATCCTGGGCTGCATTTATAGCATGTTTCATTCCTACTAGGTATATCTAAGATGTACATAGTCAAAGAATGCAGAAAATTGTCTCTCACTATGGTGATAGAAGCAGATTTGATATTTGTTCTACTGAGGTTGCCTTATTCAAGGTAGAGTTTATCCATTGCTGAATATTTTTAATTATTCATACTTTGGCCCATGAGAGTAACTTTACAGGTTAATGTCTGTCTATGAAATTTGTAGATTTATAGAAAATTTCTTCTTTGCATTATTTGAAGCTATCTGATGAATAAATCTGCACAAATTTACAATTAGAGGGGTAAAAGTAAAAAGGCTCTAAGTATAATTGAATAAAGAAGCACATACAACATTTTTGCTTCACCCCAATAAATTGCTTTTACCAAACTGCATTGTGTCTAGGGGCATGCATAAATGAAAATGTCTGCAACAATTATTATATAAGACGTGGGAGTTGATTTCTGTATCTGAAGTGTGATATAGACAAAATTTATCCCCAGAAGTCACTTGTCTGTCTTGAGACATTAATATCAGAATGTCTGACATGATTTCACAACCAGTACAACTTTAACTTTTACCTTGGTGGAGGCAACTGACTGCCTTGTGACAAGTGCAGACCAAGATCAGTCTGCACTTCCATGCAGTCTGATCATGGTCTGCACTATTCTCTATTAAGTCAGTAAATTTTCAATAAGCACCCCCATAAACTGTTAATGGATCTGTCCAAATTGAAAGATGGGAATGTCTATTTTAGATATTTAGCATGGTAAGGCTGTTATTGTTAGCAGCAATCTGCACCAGAAGCTTTAATACTTTTCCTTATCAAAGCTCATAATTAATATCTTATCCAGAAACAAGGTAAAAAAAACATTCTGGAATGTGCTTAATTTGCATGTGAAAATTGTCATCACATTTCAGAACGCCTTCATTAATGAGTGTCTTTCCAATATTTATAATAATCTAAATACTGTAACCATTGGAGACACAGTAATTATTCTTAACGAAGCATTTTGGCCCCACATCTCTGGTTCCAATGGCTTATTTATTTGCAATTTATTCAAAAAGCACCATCGTTCATATATTCTTCAAAATCATACCAAACTGTAATGCACTTTAACGAAGTTATAGGGATATTAGTGAATGCTTTTCAAATCAGTTCAAATGCCTTAAATTTGCTTTATTTGGCTTCTTTTCATAATAGTCCAATGAGCAAATTAATTACTTTGTCATTATGGCAAAAATTTATCAAACATTAACACAGTCATACTCTCTGACACGTGTGCCAGTAATGTCTTTCTCCCCCACCCCTCCCCAAGCTCCCCGCCTCCAAAAAAAAATACAGTTGATTGCCTGCGTAACAATTAATTACATTAAACTATCACTTTTTCTCAATTTCACATGAGAAACTAAAAGATCATAATGTTAATAATACATGCTTCATAGCATTTATAGCCCCTTTAACAATGTACAAGAAATACCTCTTGGGTTAAGATTATAAAATCTTGACCTACAACTTTGTGCTAAATTACCAAGAACCTAAACTGGCATATAAAATATCAGTACATTGTATTACCTTCTCTAAACATTCAGACATTAAAATCTTTAAGACTCTATATCACCTTAATGGAATGACATTATTTTGCAGAGCTAGAATTGCTTCATTTATCTAACTGATTAGAGTCTCTCGGTCTTAAACTACACATAACCTCTGACATTTCAATGGCTCATTATATGGTATGAGTCTGAACAAGTCAAAATAATTCAAGTGACGTCTTGAGCATCTTCGGAGATATTTTTGTGTTGGGTCAGAATCTTGCTATATCTCAGAGGTGAGATATTATGACCCGTACATAAAATTACACAATATCTCGACTTGCGTACAATTAGTTGGACTAGAGTCTGAACTAGTGTTTCATTTACGAACAAACAGCTCTTCCGATAAAGATACAGGTGTTACAAATGACACCATTTTTCATGCCAAATTTTCAAAATCTCTATAAAGATATAAAGGCTGTGACAACCTTCAATAAAGGAAAGCTTTATAAAGCATTGCAGGATTTTGCTGGTCAATGACTTGCTGCTTTTGGTTTTATTTCTTTATTTAGCAACATTTCAGTAAGTTCAGGTCTGCATTTGATAAAGTTTACCTTAGATAGTTGACTAAATCATTTTGTCAAAATCAAGCTGAAAGCTATCAACGTCTGCAATGCACTGGCTGTTGTTGCTAGCTTTAGACTTGAAAATTCTAATTAAAATTCCCTCCCAGTCTGCTATGACAGTGTATGTGAAAACCTGTTGCTTTTAATTTCCTTCCCTGCACAACACTGATAAATATGCAAATTAGATGGATATGGCAGCCAGGTTAAACCTATTTTCCAGTTTGACCGACATTTTACATAGTCTTAACTGCTGTACACTATAAGTATCAGAAGACCATAGTCAAAATAATTCAAGTGATGTCTTGAGCATATTCTGAGATATTTTTGTTTTGGGTCAGAATCTCGCTATAACAGAGGCGAGATATTGATCAATACAAAAAATTACACAATACATGTATCTTGACTCGCATACAATTAGTTGGACTACAGGAGACCATGGCCTAAATGCTGACAACTTTAATATACACAATCAGAATTTCTGTATTAAAACAGGCGAAAGGTTATACCACTAGAAAAAGGATTATTTTAAACATTTATTTTTTCATGTCACCACAACTTTCTGCAATCAAAACATCCTCGCAATTTACATATTATTCTGCGGCAGCAATTTGTTTTCGCCTCATCCTGGACAAACCTGACTTATTTCCTTTAATTCCACGCCATCAAGTTTTTTAATACAATTCCAGCACAAAGCTGGCAGATTCAATTATGAGCGCAAACAGAAATCTATATTTTGTCTGGGCATTCTGGAGACAAGGAAGGAGAACAATACCGCTGACAAAGGTTGACAATAAAATTAGGCATCCGCTTGGACGGTGTCTCTATACTACTTATCGCAGCTCCATAGGATCACCAACAGGAAATTTCCTGATGTGTTTCAGTTATTTACCTAATTTTGGGGTCTTAAAAACTGATGGAAAATAGCACAACTAACAAACAACGTTTGGTTACGTCACATTTCATTCATACAACCCAAATCAACACAACTGATAATTGATAGTTGAAAACAAACCAAGCACAAAGTCATGCATATTTCGGTCCTAAAATAACATGTGTTGATACGTAAGAACTCTTGTCATAAACCTGTGTGGACACAGGAAACAGATGGTCACAGTAAATGACTGAAATTGCTTTAAACAGACGCAGGATTGTTAAGCCAGTAAGAATCTCTTATTGAAATAATTGTGTTTAGGGACTTCATTGTAACTGAACGGTTTCTTTGCAACTTAAACCTCAAGTGTAGGAACGGTTGGGATATACTATGGGATAATCATTACCATCCCATTTTGACTGTGCTAGTTGAGTATTTAAAATAACACATTTAATACTTTTCAGTCAAGGTTTCTTTCAAGTTAGAATATAAATACCACCTTGTAGTCCATTTGAACAAATATCATATGCATTTTTTCGAATAAAACATAATTCTAGGGTTAGGGTTAGAAATATAAATACCACCTTGAAGTCCATTTGAACAAATATCGTATGCAAATATTCAAATAAAGCGTAGTTCTACGGTTAGGGTTAGGAATATAAATACCACCTTGTAGTCCATTTGAACAAATATCATATGCATCTATTCAAATAAAGCATAGTTCTTGGAACCGAAGTCCTAACTTTGAAGTAATACAATGTCATACACATTCAGAATTCTGCAAATAACCATTTTTCTCACTTCAAGTAACAGTGAAAATCAGCAAAGTTTGTTAATTTATTAAAAAACAAAATTTATATTGTGTCGACAATCCTGCTTTAAGTACAGTGAAAATCAGCAAAATTTCTTAATTTATTACAAGACAATCCAAGCTGAGTAAAACTTTCTTTAACCTTTGCTTAGCAGCTTATGATAAGGTGCTAAGATTACCTGAAGTGACTGACAGATACATTATCACTTGTTGCTAAACATTATGATTCTTACATTTAAAGCCAGACTTAATTTAAACAAACACCTACATTTTACCCTATTAAGATTATACAGCCTACGCAAAAGGCTAATGAGACCTTTTAATTTACATATTCAGAATATAAATGATTGATCAGTGTCCCGTTTTTTTTTTTTTTGCTTAGATGTTCAATATTGCTGTATCGACATTCCAGGAAACAAACCGGTTTTCTACGATTATGTGTGCCACACTTTCTCCCTGGCAATATTCAATACTACGCTTCCAATATTTGCCTGTTATTGATTTCCTCGTAATTCCTGTATTCACTCAAGTGAGTCTGGTTCTGAGTATTGGGCGAGAAGAAATCAAGACAATAGTAATACTTTTCTATTGCAGACTCTCGAAATTTGTAAATTTCGTAACTGATCCGACTGAATTTTTCACCATTACATTGTAGGTTGTAACTCAGCAAGGTGAGAAACTATTTTTTATTTTCAAATGTGTTTCTACAAACAATAATGAAAAGGTCATCTTTTCTCAAAAGGTTGCTTTATTTTAGAGTGGGGGGAGGTAGGGGTCACAGAGCATACTGTCTTTCAAATCAACAAGTGACATTTTATGCCACTTAATTCACCAAGAATTTTATGTGCCATTAAATTTTCTGTCTCTTGGGTTCAAATGTGAAAAGCACTTGGCATTTATCGGACCAAATATAAAGTCAGTCTTTACGTGAAAAGTTTTTAGGCTATATAATATATACAAGTCCACTCCTGCTATATATAGTGCTTCAAGAAAGCTGTAATTCTTCTGTTTGCAAAATCTGACCAAATACATTTACAATTATAACTGTTTTAACTCTTGGTAAAGTTCAAGGTCATACAACAGTAAGCTTCTGCAATATGCACTGTATTACATGTGATATTTTGTCTGCAGGTTTGGCAGTTTGGAGCAGAATGTGGCCAAGCCAAAAGGTCAGCATTGTATTTCATTCACATGTTAGGCAGTTTCAAGTTGAATGTGGCCATGTAAAAAAAGGTCAAGGTAAAAAAAAAGTTAGCTGTTGCAATATGTTCTGTCATACATGTCATATTTTGTCTGCATGTTTGGGAGTTTTGGAACAGAACGTGGTCATGCAAAAAGGTCAAGGTTTTATGGAAGTTGGCTGCTACAAATAATATGCACATATATATAATAAATCATATTTTGTGTGTATATCTGGAGGTTTGGGGTAGAATGGGGCCATAATATAACAAAGAGTAAACACTGTCATTTATTCTTCAAAACAATTTTATCAGATGATATGCCTACTTACAGCTCAAAGATATGACATTAATATACAATATCACATGACATATCAGGTAAATCGCATGACCTACATGTATCAAGTACATGTGATCACATGACCTATCAAGACATTTCAGTAAATGCAAAATGCTTTCAGATTTTATTTTTTCTGGTTCAAGTTTATTCACAAATACATTTTTGTAACTTTTGCCATCTGACTTAAAGGCATAAAATCAGTCTTGCTTGAAATAAATCCTAAAACTGTTTAAATATTGACATTATAGGGTTGTAATCTTCAATGAACCTTGATAAAATTACATTTTGCCCTGAAATAATAAGATTTTCAAACTATACCATAACTGCAAGTTTTTAACAACAAATCACTAATCTTTAAAAGCACAGACCTCAATTCTGAGGTCAATGGTCCTAACCCTGACCCAGCTTAATTTCATTAATGGACTATCCATCATTCAATATGGCTAAACCCACTTTATCATTTAGAGGGGTATCTCTTAAACTTACTGACTGAAATCCAAAATGAACATGATGAATTGAACTATTTACAATGGCAAAGACAGTTGATAAAGAGAAAAAGCATATTTTAGAACATTTATAAGCATGAATTTTTAGTGTATACAATATACACTGTTTCATGAGGATCATAGGCCCAAGAGTGTAGTGTTAATTTTTTATACTAAAAAACTGCTATAAATGCTATGTACCTAAATGGCTGTTTCTGAGATATGCCCAAAACTGATCTAGGGTGTGTGCCCAAAGCTAATCTGGAGTGGCACTGACCTCGATAAACTTTTGATGTAAGCCAATCAAGAAAAATATACATGCCTCCCATTGGCAGATGAGACAGTTGTGTTACTAACTAGAATTATTTAAAATACATAAAGTATTCATTTTAACTGAAAAGTTTAAGTGTACATGTAAAGGTAAACAGGTGCAATGTGCTATACATGTTACTGATGTGTTCACCAGTTATTGCTCTTCTGGATATATACAGCAGTTACTCCATGGTATATCCAAAATACAACTACCCTGAAACGATGCAAAATTCACGTCAGCCATGATACCAGAATAAATTTTACTGACATTGTGCCTGTCTCCAATACACAATGTTACAATTTACTTGCCAAAACTAAATAACCATAGCACTGTATTTGATATTCTTACTAATTACAAATTCTCAGTCAGACATGCAATATATATTAGTTATTAGAAAATTTAGTAAAGCCAAATTTACCTTTTATTTAAGTAGTAAAACTTATCTCCCTTTTTGACAAAAGAAGCCAGGGTGACAACATTGTTCTTAGGTTAAAAGTGTTAGTTATTCCCCTCAAGGTCATGGGATATCATGGTCAAGTAACATAATAACTAACAAGAAATTACTCCAGTTAAAACCCACAATGTATGCATAAAGCAATTCCGGTGGACTTTTTAATTAAATTTTATCCAAATAAGCTAGCTTGTACTGGTAATAAAAGCTAGGATTAATCACTGATAAAGACATCAAAAGGCTTCACTCTACCTTTACATTTTAATTTAAGTAAATCCTTATCTAGAATAAAAGATGAACTTTACATAAATAAAATGTATGGAGGAGTAGATATTATTTACATGTATTACTGACACCATGTTAGCATTAGCCAAAATACATGTAGTCCCATGATAATAGGCCTATCTAAATTAATTACAAACATAGCGGATATCAAGCTAAGGAAAAGCTCAGATTTGTGTTTGTTTGCTCAACAACACTTGCCATCTTGTAAACTTGGAAATTCATATTTGCACAAGTCACATTTTTTTGTCTGTTTAAATCATAGAATTTATTAAGTAAGACTTTTCTTTTCAGGATAGTAGGAAACAAATCAAAATCTTTTTTTAGGCAGTATTAAAACACTCTCCTACCAGATCCCCACAAAACAGTTCAAAGAATGAGCATGAAACCACTATTTATTGTAAGAAGGAAGTAACTGCTGTTAAAACAGTTTCATTCCAGATGTTGCCATACCACCTTAAGATAAATTACTCTAGTTTTGGTGACAAGCCAATTTCTGCCTGACAAATATGCTAAAAAAAACACATGAAGCCAAACATGTGTCATATTCTGTGAAACAAATTGCATCATCATTTTTCTATGTAGCTCATTGTTGACAAATAGAGCCATTGTTGTTTAGGCCATTTTCTCTATTCTCACAGGTGCCAATTTACATGGTGCAAAAAAAAGTCAATTTATGAAACTCATATACGAGCGCATCAGTGACATAGAACATAGCTCTCTAGCTGAAAACTGCACTGTCTGTTTTGTGTTTTTTTCTTCAAAAATATAGATGTACAAAAATATAATCATGGAGGAGGATTAAAGAACATTTTCATTGACTTACCTTGACACGGACCGTGATCCCCCTACTCTTCTGGCACAACTTCTTTCATGACACGCATCGATGAGACGGCGAAGTATAAATAAACATTCTCGAAATGTAGAGAAAAATGGATGATGGCTTACAATGCATAGTGATGTTAAAGTGTTATTTCGCACACGTGCAGCAGCTTTTGATCTTCTGCTAGTCCGAGGAGAGCTAGACTCTGAGTCATTGTGTTGTAGATTTAAAATTGTCCTATTTCCTTCCACATAACTTCCAGAACTATACTTTCGATCAGAACTACCACTATGCTGTCTCCGCTCCCCTCGATATTTTTCAAAAGGGCGGAAGAAGTTCACACACATTCCGTATCTTACTTTCCCAGAGTCTTTCTCTGTTAGTGTAAACACAAATGATGTTGTCTCTCTAAGACTCATGCGTTTTGGACCTACACTAATACAACCCTCGGGCTGGCAGAAAAATATCACATCTGTTGGGAGAGGAAAATCTGCATGATCCTCCAGTGGGTAGCGCCGCAGAAGTTCAGGAGTCTGGGCAACATTATTATTGTTGTTATGATGCCGACTCCCTGCTATCACAATGTAGTCCAGCAATCGCGGACAAAAGTATTTCTTATGGTATTCTGACATATTTCTAATCTGTTTCCGGCTAGATATATGTCCGAAGAAAAAGTAGTCAAAAGTGATATTAACCAGGGGATATACAAGTGACTACTGTTCTATTTTTATCATGTTTCAGTCTATAACATGTACAGGAAATATCCTCATTCTCTGCCATGATGTTCCTTCATAATATAAATCTGTAAAATAAAAGCACAATTTTATTAACCATCTCAATATATTACTAAATGAATTAAAGAAAACAAAACAACTGTAATGCATAAATTATCTTTGCAAGTATAATGCTCTTATCTTAATATTATCAAACACCTGTTCAATGACAGATATTATCTCAAACTAAATCTGTGATTTGTAATTTCTGTTGCTGGTGGCTATAAACTTGTTGTCTGTTTATCCAAATATTTTCCCATCCCTTCAGCCTTTTCTTGATACATACGAATTCACACTCTTTGTAGTATTACTAATAGCCTAAACCATCCATTAATTATGCTTTAGATTTCTTCTCAGGCCTGGTTTCTGAGTGTGTGTGTGTGTGTGGAGGGGGGTGGGGGGGGGGGGGGGTAAAGGGTGTGCCTCCCTCTAACTCAGGTTCTATATCCAGGCCTGCTTCTCATAGAGTGATTTCACTATTCACACACTGTTATCTTAAGGAAAATATGAATTAGCCTAGAACATGACTGTTATTTCCTAGAAACCACAATTTTCTTAGACTTTAAAATCTGTTTTGTAAACAATGTCATTTGATTTACTGAAACAGCAGAAGAACTCATCATACCTTATGACTTTTGATATTTGCATCAGCCAAAATATAAATGATTCTTAGACAGTCTGTGAACTTTAACTGAAGTGTTAGCTATTCATGACAACAATTTGAACAAACCTACAAAATCTGAAGGCCCTCAAGAAGCTGTTAAAAACAATGAAATTAAAATTCAGTTAAAACTTTATAAAGCATAAATACAGCATAGTTGATATGTGGAATTCCATAAAAAACAGTTGACTTTATGATCACCCAGGTTTATTTTTACTGAGCAAATGAGCCTACAGTCTGACAGTCCCTAGTACAAAAGCTTAACCCTTAAGGCTTAATAGGTCTGGTTCCTCAGACTTGTGATCAAATGAAATGGATTTAGTTATAACAGAAATGAAATACTTGTAAATGAGAAATCAACCTTGAGCTACAGTACATGAAGAGTCCAGCTCTACCCCTAGAAATGCTCTTGTCTTGAAAATATCTCTCACCAGCCTCAGCAACCAATCTGAATTTCACATTATTTCATATATTCTACTGCACTTTCCAGAACTTCACAAACAGTATATATGTATTTTTATATTAAAAATCAGGTAAAAAATCTGCGTAATTCATCCGTTTTCGTGATACAATATGACAGTGTCATACTCTTGTTAAAAATGACACAATATCCGAATTATTCGTTGTCTGAAAAACACTCTTATTTCAAGAAATTGCCATCAACAAGTCGAATAACATACCTCAATAAAACATAAATTCTAAATGTCACGATAATTCCTGAATTCTTCCTCCCTGGTTTTCTGTGATGCTATGTTCAGGCAGTCTACTGTATATACAATTTATTGGAAAATTTGCAGAAAATCGATCCGATTTGTTGACGTCAAATGTAGCGCCATCTGTCAAAACGGAGGAGCGAAACGAAACACTAAAAAGAGTTAAAACTACCAAAAAGAAAAAAGTGATATTTCCTAAAGGTCTGTTAAGAATTTCAATAAATGTTAAACCAAGGGTTGGTATAAACAGCGAAATGAAGATTGCATGGCGAAATTGGCGAAATGAAGATCAAAAAATCAAAATACTGTTATTATCCTTTATTAAAGATAAAAGATCTAAAATTGATCAAAGGTTAATTGTTTAAAATATTTCATGTTTTCAGAATAGACATAAATGAAAACAATGTACGGTAAATTTCACTTTGATCATTTGCTTTCAAGTTCTTGTTATGGCGAAATGAAGAAGAGCGACAGCGAAATGGAGAAAAATGTAGAACACACTTCAATTTTTAATTATAATTAAATCACTTATCGTTTTGTTAAACTGTCAAAACACATATGACTAGAAGTTGAATTAGTGAATTTATCTTTTGTTATGTATTTGAAAGATGTACTAAACATGGGCGAAATGGATCTAACTCGGCGAAATGAAGATATAATCCTGATTACTCAGTTAGTATTTATTTCGGCGAAGTGAAGAAGATCGACGGCAAAATGGAGAAAAGAACAATAAACTGTCTAATAAAATTTTGAAATCCCACCAGATTTTTATCAATTTCTTAAAAAGTGTGGTATCATAAATGATAATTGAAATACCACTAGTCTTTTTTTAACGTATTTATTTATATTCAAAAGTAGAAATCAAGAAAAACAGACATTGGTTTAAACAGGGTCTTTCAAAAAGCAATTTGAAAGACCCTAGTTTAAATTGAAATGTATTTAAACATTCGACAAGAAAGGAAAAACATTTTAACTGTTTGTAAGGAAATGTATTTGTTTGATACTTTAATATTTTAACAGAGCTGCGCCTTGTATAAGTTAAAAATGCTGAAAGTATATCCACTGTGAGTTCCAAGGAAAGTAAAACATATTTCTCAAGCTCTCTATTTCGCCGTCACTTTTTTCATTTCACTATGACAAGATTGCATTCTTAGTGAGGTAAGTTTTTCTTGCAATTAGTATATGCAATTACATAGCATCAATTTTTGATCGGTGAATGCAAAAAATAATAAATTAGATTTCATATAATGGTTTTAATTAGGATTACAAAGTAAAAGGCATCTCAGAGAGTTTGGGGTTAAAGGATTTGTGGCTACAGCAAGATATAGTTGATATCAGTCTTGAAATTTCAGAGCAACGAATTGTAGACTAATACTGCAAAACTACGTATATTGATGCTTACAGTTCGAACAGACTACAATTTTGCTAAATGTTTGAATATTAATTTGAATAAGAATAATATTTAGAAACAATACAAGAAACAAAATTTAAAAATGCACTTAAGAAGTTTAGAAAATGGCCATATAATTTTAATTTCAAACAGTTAATGAACGTTAAAAATAAACTTATATTTTTCATATGTTATAACCAAGAAAAAGCAGGAAAAGAAATCTATGAAATAATTTTGATGATATTAACAAATTAAGACAGGCTAATAACTTAATGCCGCGTAATAAATCAATTATTTAAACATCCGATTGTTTTATTAGTATATTCTGCTTTTTTATCTAGCGCGTGTCAGTTATCATTTACGACATACCTGTGAACGGATTACACGTGACCTATGTTAATTCGCTAATTACTTGTTTATTTGACGAGTATCAGTGGACTAAACTGATTGAAAATAATAGCTCTTTCATCAGTTAAATTGGAAAGTCTGAAGAACCGTCAGAAATCAATGCAGCAATTTGATATTTAAATGAAATAAATAATGAAGAAAAAGATGATTATTTTTCATTACAATTATCACATTACAACCAAAAACCGACATTTACTTTAATGAAATAACAATAATAAATATTTAATTTTAACACAATGATAGCCTCGATTTTACTAAGAAAAATCTCCATTTCGCTGAGACAAAACATTTGTAAAAGTAACTATTCTTTTTATACATGCCGCATCTCTGTTAATAATATTTAAGTATTACATTTTCATTTAAACCAATATGCATTTGTATCTTGATTTTTACTTTTGAATAAAAATAAAAAAATACGGTAAAAAAGAAAAAAAAACAGTGAAAACAGTGTTTTTTTCAATTATCATTTATGATATCACTCTTTTAAATAAATTTAAAAAAAATCTGGTGGAATTTCAAAATTTTATTAGATAGTTTATTGTAGTTTTCTCCATTTTGCCGTCGATCTTCTTATTCGCGTAATCAGGATTATATCTTCATTTCGCCCAGTTAGATCCATTTCGCCCACGTTTAGTACATCTTTCAAATATATAACAAAAGATAAATTCACTAATTCAACTTCTAGTCATATGTGTTTTGACAGTTTAACAAAACGATAAGATTATTTAATTGTAATTAAAAATTGAAATGCGTTCTACATTTTCTCCATTTCGTCGCTCTTTTCATTTCGCCATAACAAGAACTTGAAAGCAATGGTCAAAGTGAAATGTAACGGACATTTTTTCATTTATGTCTATTCGGAGAACATATGAAATATTTAAAACAATTAACCTTTGATCAATTTTAGATATTTTATCTCTAATGAAGGATAATATTAGTATTTTGATTTTTTGATCTTCATTTCGCCCATTTCACCATGCAATCTTCATTTCGCTGTTTATACCAACCGTGACGACCTTACAAATTAATGATGTTTCTCAAAATTCCCTGTTGTTGATACAATAAAAATATATCTTTCATTTTGACTTACGGGCACAGAACACAGGCATTGGCCAGCTTCAGTTTAAATTCCACATATTCATTGAAAGATGTGTGTCTTGATAAAAGATTTCAATTTTTCTGTTATAACTTCATACCTGCAGTTGTATTTCTGCTATCGGCAGAGAGTTGTGCATTGCTTGGTGTAATCAATGAATTTCAGATAAATCAGTTTTTACTTTGATGTATTGTTTTTCGTTCTTTCGGCTTATGTTATCAAAGACATGATTATATTTGCTTTCGTGGCAAGCATATGATGCTTTCTCAAGGCACTTGATTTACTTCCAATAATAGTTCTACGACACTCGACATAAATCTAGTCTGACGACATTTACTTGAAATTTATTATGTAGGAAAAAATAGGACAAGGAAATAATTGAAATGAGGCAATTTCTAACAGTGCTAATTTCCTTAGTAGCACAAATATATAGTTTATTAATTCTGCATAGCACACCTGCATCTGTGTTGACTTTGAATAAAATCAGTCGTTTAACACATGTTTTCTTTAAAATATAAAATTTTAAGAAGTGTTAATTTTGGTAGGACTAACTATACTGCGTTTTGTATCTATATCTGAGCAACGAATAATTTGTTGTATTCTTGAAAAAAAAAGTACATTTATCAATTTACAAAAAGTTGGCATATTCCCTAAGATTTACATTTAGATGTTTGAAGGGTCCATCAGATTCCTATCTTGATGAAAGAAGGGCTCTTGCGATATGTTTATCACAGAATAACGGCCAGTGATTTTCAGGGTTTTTTTCATCTTCCTCTTCACATTTTTCTTCTTATTGTTATTATTATTGTTATAACTATTCACTAGATCTTAATAGACTAATGATTTTTATATTATAATACACGTGCGCACAATATTTTGGCTATAAAATTACTTTTTTACCAATAGATTTATTACAAGTACACCTTTACACGGCTATATATCTATAATTATCATCACCAGCATCAGCAGCAACAATAACAACAGCAGCAGCAACATATCTATTGTAAACAGTAGTGGCAGCCGCACCAGCATTGGTAGTAGTAGTATTAGTTGAAGGTGGCGATGAGATGTTTGGTGGGAATATCTTTAGGAGGATATCATATAAGAAATTGATCCTTATCTTTTATCAGTTTTTGTAAAATTGTTTATAACCATTATCCTTAAAGAACCCGGAAAATCAAAGATGATAATTTCAAGTCATATTTCTCGGATCTATAACTACTTACAATTTTCATAACAGAACAGTTTTTGTAATAATGTATTAATGTCAAAGACAGCAAATTAATATGCTTAAAATAAACACTTTATTGACTGTTTACAGACAAGGAAGGAAATAGTCTTCTGGTTCCTGGCTGCAAATTATAGTAGTGTTAGGAACAGCTAATCCAGACAAGGAAGGAAACGGAGGAAAGAAAAAAGCAGTTCTTTTGTTGCAGTGAATTTTATTTCATTTTGATAAATGAAAACGGGTTTCAGAATACAACAACTGCTGAACTTAATGGTACAAAATTTTCCTCACAAAATGTTATTCTTCTTTGAGTATAATTGAAAAGATCATTGTCACTCTAAAACACTTTTTATTTTTGAAGGTAATATAAATAATCCTTCACTATTTGGTACAATACAACACATTGAATGTCAAAGATTTCTGACATGTTGAATTAATCTGTGTTAAGTTTCCTGTATGACTCGGCTGGGACATCACTATTAGCCCTCATATCCAGATCTACACCATACCTCCCACTGTTCAAATCACTAATATGTGCAACGACGTCTGGTTTTGTGAACTCTTTGACCATAAAATCTGCAAAAGAAAAAAAAACATAGCAGTCAGAAACGGCATGGGGATAATTTTGATGATGAAATATTGCTGTTACAAGATAAGAAAGTTTTCCGATAAGATTATTTGAATGAATATAGAAAAATATCTGAGGATAAAACTTTGATTATCATCTTAGTTCAGAGCCTGGTGGTCCTTTGAGGGATTTAAATTTTGACTATAGTTTTTCATTAAAACCATGACACATGCTTTGTGGATTTGCTTAAAAGGAAAACAAGCATAACCTCAATGTATACATTTTTATTATAAATAGGACAGGTTAATATCTTCGTGACTGAATCGCAAAAAAGGTGTTTTTTTCGACTGTTATCTTTATTCTTATCAGTTCATGTATCTTACATTTTCATTGTGGACTATTGTGGACTGTTTTGATAACAAAAATATCTGATGCCGCTCAAAAAAGTTCAATGTTCGTTAAATTATTTTTAAAATTGACAATAAATTATCGTGTTCCCTTACCGACGACATCGCCGATGGTTCCCGCACATTCTCCGCGGTAATCGTCTGGTAAGTACTCTCTAGGTAACACATTCTGATCTATATATTCATATACTGGTACCAAGCTTTTGCCATGGACATGTAGCTGAAATATGTTACAAAAAGGAGTCCTCATGTTTAAACAAGCATGCCCTATGGCAATGTGCCAGTAAAAAATGTATGGCACAACAGGTAAGCTGAATACATTTACATTAGTCTTAACAGTTGTTGTAGTATCATTTTGGGTGGATAGTCATTTATTTCAACTAAACAATTTCTAAGTCTCTTAAAGCCTGAAGAATTTTTCAGACATTTTCAAATTCAAATGATCAGTTATTTTAAATCCGATAGTGAATGAGCAAATGAAACTGATACGCTGCATAGCATCGGTTAATTGCAGGGTATGTTCCTTTAAGTGCAACTTCGACCAAATCCATGACGATTACGGTTGCACTAAACCTTTCCGATCCATCTACAGTCTCGTCGCTATACCATTTGAAAGGTAAAAAAATCTGTATTAAAAGTACCTCCTAATCGGAGCTTTTCGAAACTCCTCAGTAAGAATTTTGCACCCTTAAAAGCGACCAAACTAAAAGTATTCTATTCTGAATATATTTCTTATTTGACTACCAAAAGGAAACCTAGAATCACCCATATTTCTTGATTGCACCATAAATCAAACAATTTCTTATCCACTTTTGTGTCTTACCCTGCTCGCAATTTTCTCACTGAGAAGTGATTTGCAAATTCTAAGTAATGCCTCAAACATGACAGGAAGGCCATAAATGTGCAGTCCTTTAATTCGTGTTGGATAAGATTTCTGAAAATGAGAGAGTGCTCACAAGTATTCCACGGGTAAATGCTGTATGTTGAAACAGAAGGTAATAAAAGCTTAACAAGAATATTAAGTCCCTTTTCTTTTAATGATAGAATCAAGATTGCACTTTACTTTATAAGGCGGACAAAAAATTTCTTATGCATTTCCAATCCTTTAATGCACATTTATACACATTTAGTAAACTGAAAATCTATTTAATAAACAGAAAATGTGAAGAGACATTAAAATTTTAAATATCTCCATCTCCTCTGGTAAAAGAAAACATCTGAAAAATTTAATGTAGTTTTCTTGGGATAAGCAATTTTGTGTAAGTAGAGAAAATCACATACAATAGGTAAGGTATAAGTAAGATAAATGTGTTCCTAATGTAGTTTCACATTCAAAAACATAACAGGGTTATTTTAAACTCACTTGATAGATATGCATACACCTTTTCATAGTTGAAATATTGTAAGACTTGGCTGTGTCGGTATCTGACATAGTACCATCATGTAACAAAATAAAACCATTGACTTGCACTCTCTCATCCATGTTCAATACATCCCATATGCACATAACAGCTTGAAAAATGATATCGGTGGATCCGTGCTTCTTCAGTATCTCTGACGTCCGCAGTGCCCCTTAAATACAATGCAATGGATATAAATAACAATAATAAGGCTTTAACTTTTGTGTATACTCTTGTAATCTTGCTTTACTAAAATTTCAATATATGTAGATGAACGGAACAACAAGTAAACTATCATATAATTATGAATCTCAGTTTCCTGCTAAGGTACAGTTTGTGCTGGCCTCGACTTTAAAGTGCCAAGTTAAATGGGCACATAGTTAATTCAATTTCTAGTTTAAAAAGTTTTAAGTGTGTCCTTTTGCTCCTCCGCTGCAACTAGAAGTCTAATTATAAGATTTGTATCATTTGGGAGAAAATGCCCTATTCTTCCATCATCATGCAGCTGAATCAACATAAATGAAGATAATTTATCCAACATTTTTATCTGTCAAACACATGTGAAACAAATATTTTACTCAAGGCTATTTATGATATTTAAAATTGATCGCTTTGTTGATCCGTAAAAGAAAATAAAATACACATTAAAATGTTCATTGCTTAATAATATTGCAATATTTTGTCACGGTCGAGCAATAGTAAATTCTTTGTGAGTCACAAAGGTCATACACATACTGACAAGTATCACGACTAATTCTGGAAGATGCAGGTAATGCTGAAATAACGAGTCATGATATAATTATTGTAGTATAAAGATTGGCGGATAATGCAGTATTTATTGAGCGTACATGATGATCATTCAATGTGAAATTAAATGTTCGATGCCACTGTTTATTTCTAATGCATTTACACATCTACAACAAAACAAACAAAAAATCTGCATTTTACAAAGTAAAACAAAACTGCCTACCAGGTCTCTCAATAATTAATCTCCGGCCTTGACTGTCCTCTCCAGGTGTAAATAAATAGAATCTGTAACATAGATAGCATATATGCTAAAAAAGAATAACAAACATTTATTCTTGTCCAAAAAAAGAAAATTTGTTTTGTAAAATTTTTAACATGTAATTTGCGTTATCGGCAATTTAAAGAAAAATATACATATAAATGGTAAATGTATATTGAGTTTCACTTTTAAAACAAACCAGTCATTACTACGAAAAAAGCCCTAAGCATTTCATCTCAACATTTCTAAAACAATGAGATTTCTCTATACCTTTCCTGGACAAAGCAATTTTATGAGAATTAAACTAATTCACGTGGTCTTCAATGTGAGAGTTAAATTATTTACCCAGATTTTATTATATTCAAAATGGCTGGATTATCACTGCTTACATCAGGGTTGTACCAATCTGTGTACTTTGTCCGTGCAGTCCAGTAATGCTCCAAGGTGCTTCTTGCCGCCAGCTGAGAAAACTTCCTTACCCTCAAAAAACGCAGAAGAAATCCCGTGTCTTTAAATGAAAAACATTTCAGTTGTAAAATACATTAACTTTGATAACCAGTTGTCAGCAATTATAATGCTAGTAACAAGTATTATAAACAAGCATTTTAAAGCAGTAATTAGTTAGGTAATGGTAAATACGAAGTATTCGTCGATTCAAATAAACGGATTTACAATATTTATTTAAACTTTTAAATAATATTTATAGTTCATACTAATAAATTTCCTACCTGATGGTGTTTTAAGCCATGGTTGCTGAAGTGCCCAATTCCGTAGTGCCAGTACAGCCCCATCACGTTCTTTATCGTCTTCATTTAACTCGTCTCGTGCCTTCTGGCGCCATTTCTCACATAGTGTTGTCTCAAAAGAACCAGAACACCCTAAAACCCAAGTTAATACTAATCAAATACGTTAACAAACCAGCGACTGTACAACACACGAAAAAAATTATGTATGCATGTATATACTATTAAGAAGATACGTATACATACAACAAAGACAAAAAAGTAAACAGAAGCCGAAAATATTGTTTCAGCAGTTATAAACAATGCATGCACAAACTGTAAATCAACACACAAATATCGTGTATAGTATATCTAAGACAACTTTCTGACCTGACTCCATGTCTTTTTGATCGATGAAGTCATTGAACTGTACTATGAACACATTCGTGCATGGCGGATCAGAATGCCGATACATAGACCATTATACTGATAGCTATTGTGTTAGATGAGAGTAGTAGTGGTCGGTTTATGGCAATTTTTAGTGATAACCAAGGTTTATTATTGACTGAAACCAGCTGAATACAAGAAAGTCTAAACGCAAGCTTCACGCGTACTTTACAGTTAAGGCATTATACCACTGACGTATGAGTTTCATGATGTATTTGGCTCATTATGCAAATGCTTCTCCTGGTAAAATATACATAGTCAACTGAGTACAAATGTTCAAAAGGGTAAGAAAGTTTTATTGTTTTTTAATGATAACAGAATAAAGTTAATTTAGAGCATCAAAAGTACGCTCTAGAGAAAAAAGTTCCAATTCCTATTTTATAAAACTATTGGCATAAGGCTATCATATAAAATATAAAAAACGCATATCAGGAATATCACAGTCAGAAAAAAAATAGCCTCCCTACACAATCAAAAAGTAGAGGAAAACATAGCTTAAATTTATTTATGGATAAATTGAAAAGAAGACATCACAAACACTTAACGAAAGAGAAAACCTGAGGGATAACCACCTTGGAACGGTCAGTGGCAAAACATTTGCCACTGGTGGTTTAAACCAGGTTCTATGGTGCGCCAACCTCACACTTGCCGCAACGTTAAAGTTAACTCCAACAATATTCTCGGTTTTGCATCGGTGTTCCCTTAGAATCGCTGAAAGCCACACCTTAGTTACGCATGACTTCAGTGCAGCGCAGTGTCACTCTCTAAATTATTTTGCATAGTCATCAGTTTGGTAAAACAATTAATTTATCGTTATTCTATTGTTGATGTTAACAGCGCTTATTTCAAAACTTAGATTTTAAGCAATATAAGATGCCCCGGACCTATCTTCTAGAATTCATACGATGTTCTATTTAAAACATTCAATTCTTATTTAACAAACTAGTATGTGTAAAAAAATTATCACAATGCATAAGAAGCAACTTCCCTTATTTGTGCTCAAATTTCTAGAGGTCTTGAGGTTTCTAACAGTTTAACATGAATATTACTTGTAAGAAAACAAACAGAAACTGGACTTTTCTTTTAAAGAATAACAGGTTTTGCAAGAAACTCTTGAAGACGCGTTTCAAAATATTTTTTTAAGTGACATTGATAAAAAGAAATTCAAACAAATCTAAGACTAATAGATCTAGATGGCAGAAAATATCTAATACTTCGGTTGTCAACAGCACAAAGCTCCATTTTTTTAAAAGTAATTTAGATGCCTTTTTATAACTTAGTATTTCCTAGAAGTTGTTAGGACGGCATTTTATATTGCATCAACATTAATTACACCGATGAGCGGCATTGATAGAAGTCAGTAAGACCGTTTTTTGGGGTCTCAGTTTATCTATCGTCGGTACCGCTTGCCTATATGTCCAAAGTCAGCGATTAGTTATTTTTTATGTTTTAGGAGTAGTGCAAGATACAGGAAGCATCCCATTCCAGAGACACTCCTGTCTCTTTTCTATGTTCAGTGTATACATTGGCAGCTGAGGTGAGTGACACATGGGACCTTGGTTTATCGTTTCATCTAAAAGACAATTAGAAATATCAGTGAGAATCGAACTGACGACCACTGGATTACAAGTCCAGCGCATTATCACTGGACCACCTACCGCCCCACCCTTTCTGCGGTGTCTAATGATATCATTAAGTGATACACGACGTGACATATCGCCTTTGTTTGAATAAGTCACCGCTTTTGTCCTTTCAGCATCTTAAATGTATCTATGATTGATGGAACTTAGTTTAGACTCATTTATTTTACATCGATTGCCATACAAGTTCTTACAACTTAGATTCATCACGCTCGATGACTGCTTCCTGGGTTCCATACCAGTATTCGCGCTGCGTGGATAAATGTTAAGATCGTGAGAGAACCTCGCCTCTGACAGGATTCGAACCCGGGACCTTCAGATTCGGAGCCCTGCGCTCTACCCCTATGATTGATAAGTCCCGACATTTCACTTTTTTGGGTCTGAATATGTTTTGAGGGACCAAATGTCTGTCGGTAGTAGAAAATAAAATTTATAATTAGGCAAATGATTTGTGTATGAAAGAAATACCGAAAGATATCATTCCCCACAGTCACTTGAAGTTGGAACCCATCCCCCTTTACTCTTCCTCTGTGATGCCTCTACACGAGTTTGGTAGCATAAAATCACGATAAAATCTACATACAACTGTTTCTAATGTTATCCATTACAAATACGTCCTTCTGAAAAACGCCCAGGCCCGTTGTCCTACACTATAATACGAATTCACGTATACACAAGTTCATGGGACTTAGCCCCATTGACATCTCCTCTGCGCCGCCCTGGCACTAGCATTTTCTAGCGTAAAAATCATGGTAGCATCTACATACAACTGTTTCTATCATTATCCAGTACAAATATGGCCATATTAAAAAATGCCCACACCGTCTATCCTACAAGTTATGAAACATTCCGCCGCAGATCTTCATGGCGGTGTTAAAGAATTGCTTAAGAACTTAATGACGACTCTCACCATCTACTCGTCGCTACATATTTTTAGAAGCCACACACAGTATATTCCGTCACTAAAACCCAAACCTTGCGTTCTTAATGTGTGTTATGGCGGTCCACGGTAACAGCTAAAACATAACAACAGTGTTTATGTGGCGAGGAGTAGACATTGAGAGTCTTTATTTATTTTCAAAGTAATTTTTTGACTGATTATGATGAGACGGATATTGATTTTAAGCAGAAGTATTGCTAAATTGGTGGACACTAGCAATTTATGGTTCAGAGCTTTGATTTTATTTAGAAATCCAAGAGAAAACATAGGAAGCTGAGGAGATTTGCGGCGGAATGTTTCATAACTCTTTTGTACATATCAGTGTTTGATATATGGTCTGGGCTTTGTTCTGTCTCTTTTTTAAGGCCATATTTGTCACGAATAACATTAGAAACAGTTGTACGTAGATGTTATCATGAATTCTTTTTCTATTTTACTCTGTACCAAATAGTGACAATTTAAGATAACATTCTGAAAATGTTTGTTTCTTCTTTTTTAAGAATTTGTTTATCCGCAGCATGACATAGATTTTTTTTCATTTGGCATCAATAAAACGATACAAATCGTTACTACATGCACGTTTTTCATGTTGTTTCTTTTCCAATGGTAACAGATGATAATTCGGGTTATATATATATAACGCTATACTACTACAATTCGTTATACGGTTTGATATTTTACTTTCGGGTAGTTAAGAATCTTTCCGCTAATAAATCATTGATATAAGCGATATATCTTTGCATATATGGTTCCCTGCTTTATAACGAATGGATAGGCCAGAGCTGGATTCAGTAGCCAGTTGCTTATATCATTGAAAACTAATGTAGAAACCATGGCAGATACGACAACAATCACGAATGGAAAAGCAAAATTACCACCTTTAAACGCATCAGCAACGACCGAAGAAGGTGACAAGCCGAAAAAGAAAGTGGTCCGTAAGAAGAAAAAGCCGGTAGATGAAGGAACAGGCGAAGACGCAGAGGGAAAACCAAAGGCAACGCCTCGACGCAAAAAAACTGCAAGTGCCGACTCGAAAACAGAGACTGGCGCGGAAGAAACTGTGCCTAAGAAGAAGAAAAAAGTACCAAAGAAGACCGAGGGAGATGTGGATCCCGCTTCAGCAAGAAGTGGAGCTAGTCAAGGAGAGGTGGGAAGAATGATTAGGAAATTGAAAATTTAAAAAAAGAATTTTTTCGATTATCTCCCCTTTTGCAATAATTCTGTTTTGGACTGAGATCACTTCAACTTCAACTTAATACTGCCAAAAGTCAATACTGACTATACTAGGCAGGCGCATGTCAGGAACATTTAAAATTATAAAAGTTAATAACAAAGAAAACATGATTTAACTGAAGATCTTACTTACACATTTATTTTAAGTACTTTAAAATCTATAAAACTTGTTTAGTCCACTGATAAAAGCTGGCACAGTTGGGGTAGCCTTAATCTCAGTCGGTAATTTGTTCCAGAGTCGTATAGTCCTTAGGAAGAATGAGTTCATGTGATGTTGTGTTTTTGATTGTGGAATGAGGAATTTGCTGTTTCTTGTGTTTGTAAGGTGATTGTGATCAACATTGACCTGATTGTTTTTTATTTTGTGTAGCATGACCAGGCTGGCATGGTTTCGCCTTTGTTCTAAAGTTGACCATTTTAGTTCTTTGATCATGTTTGTTACACTGCTTGTATAGTGGTAATCATTATGAACGTACCTTGCAGCTGACCTCTGGACCATATCTATTCTGTGTGTGAGATATTTTTGCCATGGATGCCATATGGTTGAGCAGTATTCAACCTGTGGTCTTACAAGATAGATAAAATGATTGGTTTTGTTGGGGTATGATGTTCAAGGGCCAATTAAACGTTTCATTTCTTTGTTCTTGAATTTATATTTAGCTAAAAACATTGCAGTAGAAGACTTGTAAATATTTGCTTATACAGTCGATGAACCAGTTCCGGACCGAGACTAGTTCCATTCCATTTCATGTATTTTTGTGATAATTTTGGAAGCATTATAAATAAATTTGGTTTTGATATTCGTAAAAATGGTGTATTTTAACGATAGATATTACTGTTTCATGTTGACAGTTCTAAATAAGTTAGAAATCGGGTTTCATGCGTGGTTATAGGCATGACCATTTCCGGTTCACAAACTTCAATTGCTTGGGGTCGTATTTTTAACAGTAGACTTTCTTTTGATAGGGAGTTTATAAAATACATCTTGCATAGTACTTTTATTAAAGAAATTAAAAAAACCTCAATAGACTGTTTAAGTGTATATTTGTTTTATAGTTTTTTTTTCTTTTATCATCATTTGTTGGTTTGAATGAGAAATTCAACTCTTAAGTGGTATTTAAATAGCCCAAACTTGACAGACATGACTTAATTGCTGCAAACAAAGATTTTGGCAGATTAATAGTATTTTGAGACAACCCGCAATAACCAAGGTTATAAACAATATCGTAGGTAGTGCTGTGTTCTAAACTGGTTCAAATGTCATGGAACTGGTCTGTTTGTGTACATTGAATTCCAGCGAAATGTACATTCTTCTTTAAATCATATTTTACTTGAAATGGTCCAAAAATAAGAAGTAACAATTTGTCTTATAAAATATATTATAACATTTTCCAGAAATTCAATTTTCAAGTTGCATGCAGATGAAAAATCAAAAGTGGACCGAAACTGGTTCATTGACTGTATGGCAGAAAGATTTTTTTATTTCATTTTTTTTTTTATGTTTTTATACTCTTATCAAGGATGTCAGTGGAAGTAAAGCAAGTTTGATCAAATCACCAAAAGAAGGAACCCCAAGAAAGAAAAAGGTGAAGAAGAAAGTGAAAAAGCCTGCCGAGAAAACTGAAGATGATTTATTTAGCAGTACTCTGGCAGCTGAACTGACAGACATACAAGATGATATTATAGCTCATGATGCAAAGAAAGACAAGGAGGAAGAAATGGAAGGTTATACAAAACAGCCGTACTCTACTGCTTCGGCAGTTCTCCGCTCACAGCCTACGGAAAAATTCTATATTGAAACTGATGGTAGGTTTTTTTATGATATAAGCATTTGTCCCTTCCAGTTTTTGTCGAGCCTGCTTGTGGTGAGCACGACTTTGTAGCCACTTTTGGTGTATAGTTTGGTGTATGTGCGCCTGTCAGTCCGTGTGTCTGTCTAGATTTGTCCGGTCTATATCTTGCTCATTCTTTGAAGGATTACAAAATAGTTTGATACAAATGTTCACCATGATGGGATGGTGTGTCACACGCAAAACCCAGGTCTGCCGCTCAAAGGTCAAGGTAACACTTGGAGGGTCAGCTCAGTACCCGTGCCAGGAGCATAACTTCTACATGCGTGGCGGGATTTTAATATAACTTGGGACAAATGCTCTCCATAGTGAGGCGGAGTGTCGCACGAAAAATTCAGTGTCTGTGGTAAAGGTCAAGGTCTTACTTCAGGGTCAAAGATCAAATAACAAATTAAAACATTCATTTATGAGTATATTTCTTTATACACGGTTGGATTTTTATACAAAACTTTTGCTGAAAACAGAATCAGCCTAATGTCTGTATTTTATAAATTGATGTAGTTTAAGGTAAGGCCAAAAAAAATAAAATAATAATGTGGTTCTGGTAACATGCTGGAAAAAATGGGGTAGGTAGGTAGGAAAAATATTTTATTTTTTAAAAATATTTTATTTCGGCTTAAACTGGACATCTATTAAATATGAATAGATGAATAGAATACCACTAACATACATTATATTAATTGTTACACCAGAACACAGAAAAATCTGACAGTATTAAACATGTTCGCTGGAATAAAAAGACAGTCACAAATGAATGATTTTAATCTCACTATGAAAAAAAACAACAACTAAGCAGTTCCTGATATTCATATTAAATGGATTAATTTTTTAAGTTTATGTACAGTATTTTACTGTTTGCCATAAGGGCCACTTGTTTTCGGTCATCATGCACCTCAGAAAACACTTCGCTGGTAAGGCGATGATGCGGCACAGTTTTCATTACATTCTTTCTGTCCATGTGCCGACACTTGACAAATGTAATTGCCATAACAGTCGCTGCCGAACATGCCATTTTCCATGTTTTTTTCCATGAAAATTGTTTTGCTGGCGGCAGTCATGAGAATTATACATTCGTGAAAATTACTATATGCTGATTCGCGTATCCTTCTGTACCGTACACGGGAAAATAGTCAATTCAGCCAATGACACAGGAAATGCCATAAAATAATTTAGGGTCGGTCAGGTTACTGGAACCACAATATTATTTTGTTTTGGCCTAAACAAGTTAACAACACACCCTTTCTGTAAAAGACATTAATACTAGCTTCCAAGAAGCTTGCTTGAGAGTGACTATATTTGTTTCAGTATGTTTGCAGATGATACTTTGTTTTCAGTAAAACAAAGACAAAGTCTCAAGTAAATACAGGCATTGATCATTGTCTTGGAGATTTTCTGAATATTCAAAAACAAAACCTTGTTTCAAGGCGTAATCTACATAAAATGATTTCAGATCCTAGTTATGGGATCTTTTAATATTATAATCAGTTGAACATTTTTCATTACCTTTTGCAGGAGGTTTCAAGGGAGAGAACAAGAGCAGATTTGCCAAAAGACAAGCTGAAGAGTTAAAAGAGAAGGCAGTTGTACATGAGGAACCTAAAAACACAACCATAGAGTTTGCGATACGCACCCATAAAGTAATACAGACTTTTTGTCTGTTCTGTCATGGATTATTAGCTGGTTTAGCAGCGTGGCATATTGTAATTGCATATATGTTGCTGGATTTTGGAGATTTTGATTTTATCGAACATTACAGAAAACTTGCCCTACCTGTACAGTGTATATTCTATATTCTCCTGGTTTTGTGTACGTGGTCAGCCTTAGACAGGTGAGTTATTAGTTTAAAACTGTTTATTTCATGTCAGTTGGGAAGAAAGTTATTGTAATTATATCAGTTCGTCATGATGACAGCTCCCTTGTTGCAAAACCAAAACTCCTGCCGAAAGGAATAGGGAAGTCACTTAAGATCCATACCCTTTGTGGGATTTGAACCAGCAATCTCCACTCCACAGACAAGTGAGTTAAACGGAAAGCTTGCAAAAAGAAACACACACATGTTCCAGGTTTTCGTTACTTTTAACCTTTTGAAGTGTGTTCTCTTTAGTAACGCTTTTCTCACTTTTTTTTTCTATTTATCCATAAAACATTGTTTTGTTTGTCACTGTAAATTGATGTCTGTCTCATTAGCTTATTATCCCAATGGGCATATATGAAATATATTTCCAAATGATATATAATATGCTTAATTTGACACCTGTTAACAAAAGTTTATCTTACAAATGTAGTTCCTTATGTTATTTCTTTTTATACCCATGAGGATGGTGTATAGTAATCACACTGTCCATCTGTTTTTCCATTCATCTGTCCCATCTTCGATGCACAGCTCCTCCAATAATTCTTATTTGATTTTCACAAAACTTCCACACAGTGTCGTGACAATGATCATTATCAAGTGCTGCAGCCCATATACTCGGCTTTTGGCATTTGATTATTTTTGGCATAGTTATTGCCCCTTGTTTAGTTTTCCTTAGCATTTCTTTTATGCACAACTCCAATTTTATAACTAAACTATATTTTCGTCTATGGCATTCAACTGGAGCATAAAAATCCAGAAATTTAAAAGTAAAGACACTGTTTTGAAACACTTTTTCTGTAAAAGACATGTGGTGACCTGTGGTTCACAACACACTATCAGTATCTTTTGAAACACATCAGTTTTTGGAAATTTATTACTTTTACCAAGCATACAAATAGGTAAAGGGCATATTATAGTCTTACCTCTGGGCATACAGGTAATTTGTTCAGTTCACAGACTGAAAAAAATTTTGTCACAAATGATAATGATAACATCAAGTTATAAGCTACAATGTACAATGTACCATGACTGAACATTGCCATGTTTTGGGGGCGTTTGTGTCTGTGACACATTTCTTGTTTCTATTGAATAACATATAAGACTTTAACATTTATGATAAACACTTTTGAAGAAGAAATGTGTATGTAGCTATGCTGGAATTACCAGTAAACAAAATAACAAATGGTTACTATAGTTTCTGACATTATTGGAAAATGACACCTATTTTACCTATTTGTAAAATTAATTCAAAATGACATATATAAGTGAACGTAATATTTACTTCTAGTGAATCAGATTTTAGATTGTTTTCACAGTAACCACTTTCTTCATCCAAATTGTTATTGCAAAGATGAACTGTGTACATTTCAATGATGAATTTTATTTCTCTTTGCAGATCTGACCTAGCAAATCCAAGTAGGGGGTTCCTACTGAAGGCGTTAACATTACAGAATGGGGCAGTCGCTGTGGTGTTATATTTTGCTGCATTAATCATAAGCCTGTCAAATGGTGCCTTAGAAGATAGGATTCACTTGTATGAAATAAAGCCAGTTCTCTGGAATAATACAGCTGTAAGTATTGAGTGTCTGTGTTAGCATTACAGGTAACCAAAATAGCAGATGGCTTCTTAAAGCAAATGACTCACAGATGGGCCAACGATGAAAAATAAAGAGTGTTCATACATTTAGAAATTTTAGCTGTAATTGTGAAGTATATCTAAACTAAGTTACTGACTCATTTTTTGTAGCTGAAACACATCACAATATAAAGTTTTACCCAGTTTTATCGGTAAAAAAATTTCCCTGTTAGTCACGGGGTAGATACTTTAGTTATAACATTAATTTTGACGGATCGTGATAACTAGCCTCTGTGGCTCAGTGTTGTAGATCTTTGCTGAAAGGGTATGGGTTCAAATCCTGGTAAAATTCAAACCTTTAATTCAGTTTTCGTGGTGTATAGAGGCATAATAATGTTTCTTCCGTATTATATTAACTTCTCTTAAATTTTAAAGAAAAGAACTTTCAGCTAAAATTGGTCAGTCAGTGGCTTTAAATTTCCAAAATTATTTAAGATTCCACCTTGTTTTACAGTTTCCCAGATTAATTTTAAATGCATGTTTATTTGAATAAATGGAGAAATTTGCTACTAAGATTTACCATGTCTGTGTACAAGAATAAATTAAATGTGATACTACAATGTAGTTACTAGTACTTAGTATGTCCTGTTTTGAATTTTGTATATAGTGAAGTATTGTCTGTTTATTTGCAGACTGCCACAGACAACTTAGAGTTATGGCGAGATTTGAATACCTCCCGTAATGTGCTAAGTATTGTGGGATGGTTCGTGATATCCCTGTCACCCTTGGCCGACAGACTGACAGAGAATCTTCAACAGACAGATGACGAAGATCTATTAGGTGTTGAGGTTGAGACTGGGAAGTCAGCATTTGCCTAGTTTGTCAGGAGTTTGAAATTTTAGATGAGAAGTTTGCAAGAAAATCATGGATCTTTGCTTAGTATGATGATATGTTCAATATATGATATGTTCAGAAAGAGTCAGTACCTGTTTGGTTAAGTGAGGGTTTAAAATACTGTAGGCTAAGGAGATCAGAAAGTACAGGAAGTGTAAAGGACACTAGATAACCAACCTCTGTGACTGTCACTCTGTAACCACTTAATGAGAATAAAGGTAACATTACAGCAGGAGAAAAACAAAAACTTAGATATTTTTTTTTCAGAGCAATTCATGGATAAACATTCCAAAAGCAAATGCTTTGGCATTAAACTGCAAAGAATTACCAAGAGAAAATCCTACAGAAAATGTTCTGTTATGCAGGCATCAGGTACCAGTATTAAACAGATAACCTTTCTTGTATTTTATTGATTAAAGAAAATAGACTTTGGAGCAGGGTGAGGTTTTGGTCTAAGGTATGCAAAACTTGGACAGAACTTTTTTATTTTGTTTACACTGTGCTATGTTAAAGAGATTCCTGTTCTAAAGACAGCTATTTAAGGTGATATAAAATCTTCCTAGGTATTTGGCCATGATCTATCTGCATGTAGGAAAATCAGGTTTACATTTAGATATTTATTTATAGTGTTTGTAGTTTTGTACATGTACAGAGAAACAATCCGTCCATATTGTCCTTGTGATTGTAGCTATATATTCCAATAATAAAATGCATAAATCTTTTGTCTTTATTTTTCAAGCTCACAAGTTAGAAAAAAAATTACATACACAAAAAAACTTTGATTCAGTTTAGTATATTATTCAACCTTGTAAACAAAAATTGTGTTAGGGTTGCTTGCCCACCTGCTTCTGTTAGTATCAACTCAACCTCGGAAAAAAACACTAGGAAATCGATTCTTTGGCTCGGTGGCTGTAGAGTGTTAGATTTTCATATATCTTACAAACTAGCAGGCATAAGTACCAATTTTCCATTAGGGTGGTCTTTTTCAGATGCATTGTATTTCACCTTTCTGTTACAGACATAAGTTGCTAAGAACTGTGATTACATACATGGGTTTAAGTTTACACGCCCTTTATTAGTTTATACACTTTCCATGCAAGATGCATAAGAGAAGTTATTTGATGTTCTTATGTCTTGTCGTGAGCTTTTTTTGTGTGTGTCAATGTAAGTCTGTATCCACAAGTCATTAAAAACCTGGGGAAAATTGATGCATGACTGTAATCTGTGGGTTAAATTTACATGTACTTGGGTGAAGTATGGATGTTAGTACTTTGTAAAGTGTAAACTCTTTGTCATTAGACTGCCAACTGAAGAGGTTACCTTTTCAGGTTGTGAAGGTTACTGAAGGATGGGACATTGGTTTAATGTTTGATCTGTAAGACAAATTGTAGTTTTCATGGAGGGGATGGGCAATGTGCTTGTGACCTGGATTTCAAGTCCTTTCTACTGAATCACCCCTTTTCCTGAGTTTGTTGTATTATTATTTTGTTGTTTTTTCACCACATGAACTTCAAACAATGCTTTCATATGGTCTGAGACTGAACTTTAAAATGCTTAAGCCAGAATCGATTGCCTTTATTTTAGTCAGTTAACTGTCATAGGTTTAAGATTTTCAAACAAATTTTCTTGCTAATTTAAATGAAAGTACTGTAATAAGGAATCCGATGAAATGTCGTTATCTTGTTCATATTATGTATCTGATATCATATCTTGATAACTGATACTCGATGCTGTTCAAATCATGACAATGTTATGGTGTGAAACGCAGTGAAAAAAAGGTACTTAGTCTATGGAACAGAGTTACTGCATTTATTCCATCTTACTTGGTGACATTGGTACTTACATTATGCTTGATTCCATCTTGTTTGGTGACATTGGTACTTACATTATGCTTGATTCCATCTTGTTTGGTGACATTGGTACTTACATTATGCTTGATTCCATCTTGTTTGGTGACATTGGTACTTACATTATGCTTGATTCCATCTTGTTTGGTGACATTGGTACTTACATTATGCTTGATTCCATCTTGTTTGGGGACATTGGTACTTACATTATGCTTGATTCCATCTTGTTTGGTGACATTGGTACTTACATTATGCTTGATTACATCTTGTTTGGTGACACTGGTACTTACATTAGGCTTGATTACATCTTGTTTGGTGACATTGGTACTTACATTATGCTTGATTCCATCTTGTCTGATGACATTCCAAGTTCCAATGTCATCAAGCATAATGTAAGTACAAAGGTCACTAAGCAAGATGTAACTCTGTTCCATATTGGTCAAATACACTGGGATGTTTTTTTTTTTTGCTCTGTAAAATTTGATCCTGTTGTCTTTTTGAATGTGTGCGACCTTCTAGAGGCAACATTTTCTGTTCAAATGACACAAAAACTTGTCAGAACGTTTTTCTTGATGATATCTAGGTCAGGTTCGAAAATGGGTTATTTTGGATCAAAAACTATGTCACAGGATCAAAATATAGAAAAGCTTGGGTAATGCTATAGAATCTACATTTTCTTTCCAAATGTCATGAAAACTTGTCGGAATGTTTGTCTTGATGGCATCTAGGTCAAGTTTGAATATTGGTCATCTTGTTTCAAAAACTAGGTTACATAGTCAAAATATAGAAAAACCCTGTTAACACTCTAGAGGCTACATTTTCTGTTTTAAATGTCATGAAAATTTGTCAAAATGTTTGTCTTGATAATATCTAGGTCAAGACTAAATATGGGTCACAAGGTCACTGGGTCAAAAAAAAGAACCTTGTAAACACTCTAGAAGCTATATTTTCTTTCCAAACACGATAAAAAACCCGTCAGAATGTTTGCCTTGATAATATCTAGGTCAGATTCGAATATAGGTCTTCTTGTGTCAAAAACTATATCACAGGGTCAAAATATAGAAAAAACATTGTAATCGCTCTAGAGGCTACATTGTCTTTCCAAATGTCATGAAAATTTGACAGATTTTTTGTCTTGATAATATCTTGGCCGAAAAACTAGGTCAAAGGGTCAAAACATAGAAAAAACCTGTATACACTGTAGAGACTACATTTTCTTTCCAAATGTCATAGAACTTTGTCAGAATGTTTGTCTTGATGATATCTAGGTCAAGATTGAATAAGGGTCATATTGGGACAAAAACTAGATCATGGGGCCAAAGCAGATGTACCTTGTTGATACTATAGGGGCGACATTTTCTTTCCAAATGTGATGAGAATTTGTCAGGATATTTGTCATTATGATATCTAGGTGAAATTCGATAATGGGTCATGTGAGATTGGAAACTAGGTCATTGGGTCAAAACACAGAAAAAACCTATTTTACATTCTAGAAGCTACATTTCCTTTCCAAATGTCATGAAAATTTGCCAGGAATTTTGTCTTGATGATATCTAGGTCAGTTTCGAATAAATGTCATCGGGGGTCAAGAACTAGGTCATCAGGTCAACACACAGATTTACTTTGTTAACATTGTAGAGGCCAATGTTTTTTGTCCAAATGGCATGAAAACTTGTTAGAATGATCTCTAGGTCATGTTTGAATATGGGTCATCCCATTTCCTGAACCAATCTCATTCCATCATGGGTTTCAGCTTTATGGCCCCTTAGCAATGGGATGAAGGTGAGCGATTAAGAACAATAATGATCCTCTTGTCAATATTGTTCGTTTATTAAGAATGCATTTGAAAAAAAGGAAACTACTAACTGACACGCTTGTATTATAAGTTGCTAGATAGATGGCATGCATTTTGTACTCAACGCGTCTTTAACGCCGCCTTTCTATCCAACTGTCATTTGACATTGCCTGCGTATACGTTAATTTTATTTCATCATGTATGTAATGATAAAGGCTTTACTTTCATTTTTTGTCTGCGAAGAATTACAAGTAATTTTAACATAAATACATAGCAGTCTTTTGAGAAGTCGTATGAAACTGTTCACTTGTGACTTTAAGGGCCAGACATGATCCCAAACTTTGGTCAAACCGATTTTGAGGAATAGACTGTATAATGGTTCCTGTATTTCGGCAATTTAACCCGGCTGTCCAAAAACAAATAGGACAAAGTATTTAGACGTCGAAGAAGTAATCTAAAACCAGACTATCCCACTATTTCATAATCCCCAAAGATACATTTGCACAGTATCGATTGTCAATAATTCTGATTGAGTTTTCATCAAACGTAGACAAACTTTGTGTGTGTGTTTTTTTATGCCAGTTAATTTTTATTCAGTGGTTGACAACATGATTAATATATATTTCATTGAAGATCAATAGTTATCATTAAGATATTCTAATCGTTAATCCTTTGTCTAATTTTACCGATATCCGCTCTTTTAAAAAAAAAACACCGTGAAATGTTTACTGACAAGGCTAAAACATTCATTGTTATTACAGGCGCTGTCACGACTTATCCCCCCTTAACTTGCCAGAAATAATATTGGCTACGTCTGGTCTGTGATTTAAGAAAATATTTTCTTTCATCACCAAAAGTATTGCGATTTGTTTTGGATAACAGTCACGTGGCCCAAGTCATCGTGGCTTTTTCGACATAAAGAACTTCTATTTATGAAAACGTGTTCTATACTTCCTTATGTTTGAATGAATATATTTAAGTAAATAACATGTGCAATACATGATAAGGAATAAGATTATATGACAGTCAGTCTGTAAAGATCATATGAAACACATAACATAAACATTTGAATAGAATTAACTATTAGAACATTATACTTCGTTTGATCAAATAACTTCCTGCAATATACTTAGCGGATTTTCTAGGATGGGAAATCAATTGAAGTTTTAAATAATGTTTATTTTCACATTAAAGTAACTAGGCTGTATCACTAACCATTCAGCTGTATATATACTTATCAATTTACGATAATTTTGTAGACTGGTTCTCAAAAGCACTTGAGGTAAATGCCATTTCGATGATTTTGTAAATATATACATGAGCGTTAACAACGAAGCGGGTAGTTAGTTATCAGGCCTTAAATTTAAAGATGAAAGCTCAGGTTACCCCTGATAATGGTTAAGGAAAAACGTGATATCACATATTAAAAATATCACGTCCATTCAAGAACTAGGACATATGTTATCAAATAGCAAACACAATAATCGACCAGTATTTGTACGAGTGTGCTTCAACAACTGGCTTAAACTACTGACAATTAAAGGGAACTATGGGACGAGCGAAACACCTTCAGTACAACAACAACAAAAGACACGCAGCGTTTTCATTTAGATTTAGCTTCGATCCAAGAATATGACAGACATTCATGAAACGTGTATATTAATGATCACACAGTAAACAAGGAATTATTCAGTCGTATCAAATTTTTCATGTTGGTGATTGTAACTTAATTTTGAGTGTTGGAATTATTGTGGGCATCTTCATACTACAGTCAAAGTCTGACGTTTTCATAGTAGACAATGTTTGTTTCTTTCGAAATATGTCATAGTTTTAAGATCGTGAAAATCGTGGGAACGAGCAGTATGAACTGCGTAAATATGTCTTGTATCGATAAGTTACGTATGACTTGAATATTAAATTATGCTTCTTACGAGTGCACAGAAAGGTTCATCGGGTTATTAAAATGAATTTACCCAGCATTCATTAAAATCTTTTTCGATACATGGAGTCGTCTGCGGCCAGAAGTTCAGGCCAGTAGCAAAAGATAAACAAGAATGAAAGACGGTGTGTTTGATTTTTCCGTCTACATAAGTGGATATCTAGATATAATCATTTACCATCAAATCGTAAGTATAACAGCAATTTATAGACTTTAATTGTGCATTTTTTTTTATCTCAGTAAGTTTGTACTTAGACAAAACTCATTCACAGAATCCCGCCTAAGATTCATGCGACAAAAAATTGACAGACTACATTTTCCATCACCGGAAAACAGAAAATGCTCAGTTCATGGCTTTGAAGTGAGTGGATTGGATGTTCGTACATTGGAGTAGGTCTGTCTGTTTTGTTTTGTTTTCACACAATATTTCTTTATGCAAAGGTGATAACGGTAGGCCTTAAGTGGAAGTAACTGCATGGAATTATGTTAGGTCATTTTGTAATATGATATATTTGAAACAAATACATGTATTATAGTATAAAGGAGTGCCGTATTAAATGATGGATTTTAGAATGTGTTGAACCAAGTTCACGCTTAGTAATGGGTATTTTTTTCATGGCAATCTTTAAAAGAGATTTCAATATTCCGTAACGTTTAAATTTTCAAAATATTACGTATGTTAGAATTTGAACTAAGATCTTTTTCCGGTTTAGAACCCGAGTCCCTCTTTGTTTTATTTGCGCCAGATATCTACATAAACTGAAATACCACCCCTTTTCGTGATTTTGGGGGTGGAAGGTTCCTGATTCTTTTACAAAGAGGGAAACTGTCAACTGGTGATTTTTTTCTGGCAACTAGGGTTTGATTTTAAATAAAGTTACCCTACAGAAAGGTTGGCGGTTACACTTACTCATTCAACCAATATACCTTATATCTTGCCGCATCTTTATTAAGCAGGAGACTGTGTACAGGGAGTGTGAATGAGTTCTTTAAACCCCGGCCCACTTCCCCGCCCCCACCCCCACTCCGAAAAAAAAATACTTGAGAACTTTGTGATTTTTTGAACTGTATTAAATGATATTTTTAACTAGCCAGTGGAAAATCCCAATCTTATAAAATTCAATTCCTAAATAACTCTTCGCTAACCGTAGTTAGATCATGTACTTCAGTCAGATTGTGAGAAATCCCTAAATTTCCTTAAACTTGAACAGCTTTGTAGACCCTGTTTTATTTAAGTTTAAAGACATGATCAGTGCTAAAGTACATGGCAGTAATACAAGTACTTGGCGTACGATTTCAAGTACATTACGTATTGTGAATTCAGCTAAACTGCAAATCAATCAATATGTCAGATTGGTTTTTTTGTGGGGTAGGTCACAGTAAATAAGTATATAAACTGACAAAGATTTCTTCCGGATTGGGACGTGCTTTATTGTATATTATATGGCCTACATAACGAGGTAAAATATGATATTTGTTTCTATTGATTTTTCTTTTAAAATGTTTCTTATTAATATGATGATATAAATGGTTTGTGTCATACTCGTGTTTGTTTGTTTGTTTCTATCTAACTCTCCGCCTTTCTTTCTATTTTATTTGTTTTATCGACTTCTTTCTTTCTTTCGTTCTTAAATTCTTTCTTTCTTTCTGTCTTTATCACTAATTGTGTTAAGTTATTAATTTATTTAACAACAATTTCATTCATTAGATATTTCATCTGAACGATAAGAAAACGTGACAAAATAGAGCTGTAATAACTGAAAGGTATTCATGATTAATTAATTTGTATTTTGCAAAATGAATGAATGAACGAATGTATGAAGAATGACTGACTGACTGACTGACTGACTGACTGACTGACTGACTGACTGATTGACTGACTGACTGAATGAATGACTGAATTAATGAATTAATGAATGAATTAATTATTTAATGAACGAACGAACGAAGAATGAATGAATGAAGAATGAATAAGTGAGTGAAGGAAGGAAGGAAGGAAGGAATCAGTAACTGTTCCAATTAATCAAAATCTAAAGCAGTTTGTATGAAATCGTTATATTTAAATTGTCTATGCATTTACTTCTCCCGCCCTTTCCTCACTGTCATGCACAATCGTGCACGTGAAAGAGAGATTAGTGATGTTGAATAGGCTGCCTTTCTGAGATTAGAACGACTTCCAAAATGAAATAAGTGATAACTTTGTATATTTCTCTTTGTTTAACAGATATACAAATATTTACAGACAAGTTTAGGTGTGCTAACAATGATAATGTCTTACGTATCTGCATTATCATGTTGATCAAACAAACCCGTGTTTACATGCGGAAATTTTACTAGAAGCAACCATTGTACGTTTCTTTTCCTGAGATTTTTTGCCCAGTAATATAAAAACATTCCTGTTCTTGAAATCGGAGTCTCATCTGGGCCAATTACCAAACCTCAAATTACGGAACTTCTTTGAGCCCAACTAACCATAATTACATTTAATAGAGAAATGATTTAATACACATTCAATACACTTTCATTGTGGAAATCAAAATACTCGTTAGAAAACCTGACATGTGTTACAAACAGGCTTGTGACCAGTACTTGGGTCTAGTACTTAAGTACCAGTACCAGTACTTGCCCATATGGGCAGTACCAGTACTAGATTCTCAGCAAGTACTGCAGTACCAGTACTTCATCTGGTGAAAGTACTGCAGTACCAGTACCAATACTTTTCTGTGTAACTGTAGAATTTATAATCCTTTGCATAATATTAAAAGCATATTTAAAGACAAAAGAAACATAATAACAATTTTGAACCTACGTGGTATTCATATGCTTAATTTTCAACCTTGACTTATGGAATAGTTTTAGGTAATTTAAGTATAGATAATACATTTTGGTTGTTTAACAAAAACCTAAATAAAGGCTTGACTATTTCTGTGTTTAAACAACACAATAGTAAAACTACAGCCTTTTGTTCATAATAACTCTTCAATGTCATTGTTATTTGCAACAATTTATCACCTTTTAGAAAAGAAGACAATAGCAATTACAACAACAGACAACTGTCTGCAGCTAGTATTAAAACTATCATGATATAGAGAAAAAATTGTGATAAAATTCAATACCATTTCAAAAGATACACAAGAAGCGGATGTGGTCCAGTGGTAACGCACTGGACTGGTATACCAGGGGTCCTGAGTTTGAGCCCCCGCTCCTCCACTAACATTACTCATAGTCTTTCGGATGAGACGTTAAACCGAGGTCCCATGAGCATGTAAAAGAACCAGGGGTGTCTCTGGAATGGGATGCTTTCTGTATCTTGCACTACCCTCATAACATAAAATAACTAATCTCTTCAGGGGGCGTCGGTCATACGGGCAACCGGTACCATAAGCTCAAATAGATAGAGAAAAATACACATTGAAAGTTGCTGTTCAAAATTAATACAGCTGGTCAATTCATTTTGTTAATCTTTCAGTTAGTAACCCCACTATATCAGATTTACTGTTATAATTATTATATAATGTGTTTGCTTAATTTGAATGCAAAAAATCGATATACAAAATGAAATAATATAGGTTTATGACTGCTGACCTAAATGAGTCCATATTTTAAACAGAAATTTTGCTAAAATGTGAGAAAAAAATGAAGTACTGCAGTTCCAGTACCAAATTTTGTAAGAGTAATGCAGTACCAGTACCAGTATTTGCCAAATTATGTCCAAGTAATGCAGTACAGTACCAGTACTAGGCCTAAAGTACTGCAGTACCAGTACCAGTATCACAAGCCTGGTTACCAAATGTAGCAAAAGTTTCTAAATGGGGCATACCGTACATTTCACCGATGATATTGTGCTTATCTATTTCATTGGCTCAATTGCTAACAAGTTAAAAATAGATTGATAATTTAATGGAGAAAGTATGGTCATTTTTTAATGCCCCCGGAGGGAGGGCATATTGTTTTTGGTCTGTCTGTTTGTCACAAAACTTTAACCTTGTTCATAACACGATAGTTCTTCCACCTACAGTTTCCAAACTTCACAGGTGCATGCACCGTGGCGAGCTCTACCCGGCAGACCCACTTAGAGGTCACGGGGTCAAAGGTCAGACCCCCCTACCCGCCAGACCCACTTAGAGGTCACGGGGTCAAAGGTCAGCCCCCAGGGCATGGCGTTCATTCGAACGTAGCGTTTGTTTTCATTTAGCTATTAAGATACTTAGAATGTATCCATTTGGAATAAAATGGCTATCCTCCCAAAAATGGTACATCAAAAACTCCCTGTATAATGACTAATATTAATGCATTAAATTTACGTGGGGTTGTACTTAGAATTTCGTTACCATCCCATTGGCATCATGTAATAATTCATTCGATTTTATTAACATATGCACATTTATAAGGCAAATAAAATGCTCTAGATTAAGTGCATGTGTTTCTTCAATCTTTTGTATTTTGCTGGGTTGTTCATAATAGATTAAGTTATTCTAGTTGTGTCTTGGTTTCCTATTTATTTAAAATATGTCAACATCTGTTTCAACTCGCATCTTTTATCATAATTAAAGGATTGTAATATTTTGGTGCGAACACAGAAACATTGGAATTTATTTTAATCACTTCCTTCTTAACTGGGCAACTTTCGCTGTCTTTAACATAAAGTCACGCAGTGCACGTGAAATAAACAATAGACCTTTCAGAGCGTACTAGTTACATTATATATATTTTTTTAGCTTAACTGAGCACATGGTGCTCAAGAGTGAGTTTTTGTGACCATTGGTTGTCCAACGTGCTTAGGATGTTTCTTGCACGAAGCTGTACCAAAATTGTCCAAAGAATAAAATTCCAAGGAGGACTCTAGTTGCTATGAACAAGAAGGAAAAACTTTAAAAAAATCTTCTTGTCAAAAAGTACTAGGCCATGAGCCTTAAGATTTGGTATGTAGCATTGTCTTGTGGACCTCTACAAAGTTTGTTCAACTTATGCAACTGGGGTCAAAACTGGTCCTGCCCCGGGAGTCAATTGATTTTACAAAGGTTTATACAGGGAAGACCTTAAAAAATCTCCTTGTCTGAAACCACAAGTTCTAGAACTTAGATATTTTGCACGGAGCATCAGCTAGAGGTCTTCTACCAAGTTTTTTCATGTTATGCCTCTTTGATCAAAATTGGCGCTTCCCCAGGAGTCACTTAAGTTCACATAGACTTCTGTAGACAAAACCTTAAAAAACCTTTTATCTGAAACCACAAAGCCAAGGGCTAAGATTTTTTTCGCATGAAGCATCAAATAGAGGTTCTCTACCAAGATTATTCAAATTAAGTCTTTTGGGACGTAATGGCCCTGCCCAAGGGTCACTTTATTTTTTTACATAGGCTTATAAAGGGAAGACTTAAAAGATATTTTTGTCTGAAACCACAAGGCCTAAAACTTTTTTTGCATTGAACATCAGCTAAAGGTCCGTTACCAGGTGTGTTCAAATATTGTCCCTGGGGTGAAAATTGGTCCCACCCCGGGGACCTATTTGCTTAAATAGTGTCATACAGATTATTGTGGCAAACATAATGATAAAGATTTTCCATATTTCATTCTTGGCCTTTTTTTAATTTCAGACAAATGATCACATGAAAAACAGGAACCATGTTGGAAACTAAGCACCACTGGTTGCCGATCATTATCGCCATATACCTGCCGGTGTCTTTCGTTATCACGTAAGGAAGTTTTGATCTGTACGAAGGTCTATCCATATAGCATTATCTGTCTGATTGTGCTTAGCTAAACCTTTTTAACATTGCCTCTGCATTTGTTGCTGCTCACAAGCTGTGATACGAATTTGTTTTGTATATGTCTACCGTATGTCTATAAAATCAGTGTTTTTGTTAAAAGAGTTCGATTATGTTTTGTAAAGTGACCATTTCTCCTTTGCACCGTTTCAAATTGCAATAGGGCCTATAGAAATGAAGGATCGAAAAAAAGGTGTCTGTCTTTTCAGATACTCAATAGCTGTCGCAAACGACCATGTGGAGCCCGGCTTCCCTTATATCAGTGATACGGGAACCAGATCTCCAGAAAGTTGCGTGTTCGGTCAGTTGCTCAATATAGGTGCTGTTCTAGGTAGGTAAAATATTGTTGTGATAATTCTTGAAAACAAATATATATGCCACTTTTCAAAACAGAAATTAGTCCTTTCTCTTCAGTAATGAATTTTAATTAATTTCATGTGTGACAAAAGTTGACATAGCGTTTGATTTTCCCTTCTTTCCTACAAATTTGTCAAATTAGAATCCACATGAGTAGGCCTAAATGAAAGAAAACTGTTTTTTTTCCCGTTCTTTAACTATATTCTTATGCCTATATTCCAAAAATATATTTAACCAAAACTGCTCTGTTTGCAGCTGGAATGATAATTTACACCAGATATAGGCATGGATTACACCACTTTCAGAATACGGGAAGAAGAACCTTGCTGCATCTCAATACAGCTGCATTTATCATCGGCATTCTTACAGTATTTGGTGTAAGCCTTGTTGGAAATTTTCAGGTAATGTTTTATGTTAAATGCAGATTATAGCGTGTTAAACTTTAAGATGTGTCCATTATCTTAAAACGCGGCTATCACGAATACATGTATAAATAATTGTACAGCTGTGGTTCCTTCCGCTAAAAAAATAGTTCTGCCACCAACAATTTGAATTCTGAATGTGTCATTTGTCAGTTGATTTGTTTTCTACATATTCATGTTCTTTTCATTTTAGGAAACAAATGTTTTAATAGTTCATCTTCTTGGTGCTTTCTTGGCCTTTGCCGTTGGTTTTCTATACATGATACTTCAGACGGTGATATCATTCAAATCCACCTCGTGTGATGTGCCCGGGAATACTCTGTGTATTAGAAGAATTAGGGTGGGCCTCTGTGTTGCCGAGTTAATCTTTTTGATTTTATGTATCCTTTTAAGTCCTGGAATAAAACCAGTCGAATCTGACTTTTAATGATTTTTGGTACTTTTTTTAGGAACTGCTTGAATTAAACGCGTATGAATCAGTGTCAAATGTTCTTATGGCAAGAATTCCTTCATATTTAATAATATTGTCAACTGTACAGCTATTGTGTAGAGATGTTGTTTTTTTTTATAAAGGTTGGACTCATTTTGAACCTCGGTTGGTGTTTTTGTTTTAAATATTTACTTCACTAATAAAGTTTCTCAAGTTTATACAAAAAAATCCATATAGTTCGTATTCATTCATAATCGTGAGGAATTTACAACAGGTATTTTATAACAGTAACAACGACACCAACAAAAACACAGGATACATTACTCAAATAACGAGAGAAAACCTTAACATCTGCAAAAAGTGGGGGTAGCAGCTAGAGTAGCATTATCAAAGGGGCCAGGCGATGGGGTTTCAAAACAACACTGGGCCCCAGACGACCCCGTAAGTGTTCTTCCTCGTGGTATGAACATGTACACAATATTTTCCTCCAAAATATTATTCTGTATGTCCAAAAGATAATGAGTTTTAAGGTGATATAAATAAAATTGTATTAACCATTTTGTTTGTAATGTGTAGTGCGCTAGAAATAGAACTGTAGATATGTAGCATCCCAGAAGTCTCTGCTCAGTTTCGCACGCTTGTATTCGTCCCCTGTAGATAGTTTTTGTGCCTTGAATGTCTTGTTGTGACTTCATATATAACCGTTTCATATGCAAAAAAGTAAATAAAAGATAAAACAAAAATAAAAAAGACATGTTTTGAAGACACAGAATTTATCTCTTACATAATACACGCCAGTGCCTTTCATACCAAAGTTTTGCCTTTTCATCATTGTTAACATTTATTGTCTTATTTCCTTCACTTTGTTTGAAGTAATCATTATGTCTGCTGTAGCCGGTAGTAAAGGTCCCGGATATGATTCGGCTGGAAATGCTGTAGATCCAAATGATTGGTCCGCAGATAATCCGGTAGGTATATTCATTTTCATCAGAAATAACAGAGCGGATCAGTGGTCCAGTGGTAACGCGCTGGACTGGTAACCCAGGGGTCCAGAGTTCGATCCCTCGCTCCTCCACTAACATGCATAATAGTCTTTCGGATGAGACATTAAACCGATGTCTTATGTATCAGTGAGCATGCTTAAGAACCAGTGGTGTCTCTGGAATGGGATGCTTTCTGTATCTTGCACTATCCCCCACAACATAAAAATACTTACTTGCTTTCTGTATCTTGCACTACCCCCCACAACATAAAAAAAACATCTGCAGGGGGCCTCGGACATATGGGCAACCGGTACCGACGCTAAATAAACTCAGTCAGTCAGTCAGAAATAACATTCTGACCAAGAGAGAGAAAGAGAGAGGTGTATAGAGTCGGGGATTAAAAAGAAAATATTCACCGAAGACCCTGACAGTTGGCTTTCTTTGTCTTATGTGATGTCCGCTTCTTTCTATCATAACTTATCGCAATTAGAAGCTAGATTTGGCAATTACTTTCCAAAGTATCATTCTCACGGGAATTTACAACATGCCTGGCGCCGTATGTGCACAAAACATATACGAAGTACAAACATATAATTCGAACGTTTTAGAATTGGTTTAGAAATAATCATGCTGGCTATATATATTCTGCCTAGTGAAGTCGACTTTAACAAGCATGTTGAATTTGATTATCGACAATTCATTTGAAAAGCAATGTATATTGTACTGAAATTTTGCCAGAGAAAAATGATTTATGAATTTATGAGTAAGTTGAATTACACTTTCCCGTGTTTTATTATATGCTTTCTTAAATTACCCCATGGCAATACTCGGTGACAAAAAGTGCTTGTCATGTAAATTTACAACTCCTTTATACATTTATGAATATTTGAAGTTTTTTCCCCGGTAAACTGATGCAATATAGGTGCAATATTCTTAGAAACAGGAAGTTTATACCCTTCAGTTCTATTGGCTGATTAGACATTCCTTCACTTATTCATATTTAGGAAATAAATTGGTTATAATTATTTGGTATCAAAAGATATTGGGAAAATGTAGTTAACTGTCGTAGTCACATGGGCATAATCGATATTTGATTTGAATACTTTTTTAAAGGTTTATCAAGTCGAAACTAGAAAGTGCTCTTTAGAAGTATTTGCCCTTTTGTTTGCTGAGAACTAGACCAATTCAAGTGTATCATTCATTCATTCATTCATTCATTCATTTATTTAAGTACCTATGTAGAAACGCATTAAAAAAAAATAATTCCGTTAAAACGTTAAGAGGCCCTACAATCAGACTGTAATGGCTTGTGAGATATTGTCGCAAAAGAAAGAAATATTTTATAAGAGAATAATACCGTAAAAATGTGCAGTTTTAACAAACTTCTGCAAACAAATTAAATTCAGCTTCTACATAACGTTCTGCTATTATCCGTAGTTAGATCGTGTACTTCAGTCAGATTTTAAAAAAGTATTCAACTGAAACTGAACAAAACAACTTCATTTCTTTGAGGTTTGGCATCTGCTAACCAAAACATAAGTTGGAAACTTATTAGAAGGTTTTTTTAGCAAAGGCATGTCTCCATGATATTACCCATATAATTTATTTTGAATCTGACATGGAAAAATTCATATTTGTAAGAAAATGAAAATGCTCTGTAAACATCTGTAGTTGACGTAAAATTTCTGAAAGTTGTTCAAGCTTTTTAATTTTTTTTCCAGGGATATTCTGAGCACCTTGCTGCGACGATATCCGAGTGGTTGGTAGCGTTCATAACAGTGACTTTTTTCGCAACGTTTTACACCGAGTTTAAACATTTCCGAATGAAGGCACCGGAAGTCGTTTATCACAAAGAGCACCAAAGAACAGAAATATCTGTAATTTCTTAAAACAACAATATGATAATTAATACCCTGATATTTATGATAAAAATCATAAAAAGTGAACATGATTCGAAAAGCCTTTGGGGATAAAACAAGAAACGGTTCGTTCTTAAAACGAATGACAAATAACACGTGAAAAAAATGGTTTCCTGGACCATAGGGCAACATGCGCCTAACTCACAATAGAACTTTCTTAAAATCGTTTGTCTAGCATTTCTGTTAGAAACATACACGCAAAGATATGGCCAGATTTTTATTGACCATGACTGTAAAAGTGTTGTTTATTTTTTTCCAACAGATATTGTGAACTTTTCAATTTTTCTTTCGATTTTTTTCAGCTGGAACTTGATAAGTCGAACGATGTAAGGTGAAAACTGCTTTTATTGAATAAAACTATTCTTGTATTCCTTCATATAAATCTTACTTTTTGACTGGTTACAATTGCTATATGTTGCATATAAACAACTTTGTTTATGATAATAATGATATATAGACCTCCAGGAAAATCCTATGATCGAATTTCTGTTATCTCGAACTACAGTTGTCTCACTGGCTTCGACTTCTCAAGTACCAACTGTTTTTTCTTTGCATAATAATCAGTGTTAAGTGATCATGACATATCAGTTATTATATACGAATAAATCACTGTGATACTTTTGTATTAAATTGATTGTATAAAATCAAGTTGTCCGTTTTCTTTTTAGGGAACTCCTGACGAAACAACGAGAATTTCATCCGGGCCCTTGGCTTATTATACTTCTGGCGTTGACTTTTATACCATATGATATTATCTGGAAAACAAACACTGACATTATTGAAATGAACAGTTTTTAGTAGCATTCAATAGCCAAGGAATTTAATCATTCGCACAGATTAAAATGACTCATAATGAATTCAATGTATTTGTGTCAATTCATCCAACTACTAAAAATTAAGAAAAAAGGTCACCCAGGTAGAATCAGTGTTTAAAAATTGTATAACGTGACACTCAATCATACCAAGTTAGACGTTGGTACAGAGCTATTTCAGATCACTGTGCATGACTATTATAGACCGGGCAAGCCTGCTTATTAAACGTTTTAACCTTTAAACTATCAGCGCGACCTTGACATCTTAGCTACAAATCCGGTTCTTACATGTTTATGCAAAGTTGTTTCTATTTTCAATATCCAAAAGAATGTTAAAGTTTTGGTCTGCACAAGCTAAATTGAACCTAATTTTACTTTTGATATTACTGTGTGACCTTGACCTTCGAGCAACACACCCATTTTACACAAATGGTTGTTTTAAGATACCTCTGAGCATGATAAGAGTGTGACCCTGAACAAGATTGGAAAGACAGACGCACAGTTAAGTCGTACTAATTGCAATCATGCACAACAAAAACAAAATTGCACCCACCAGCATACGTAGAGTGAAAATCTTTAGATGTTTACTGGTTCTGTTGAACATCATCGTTCAATACTTCGGCACAGATAAAAAAAAGGATGAGACATTCTTTTCGAAATACTGATTTACAAACGGTTACATAAAGCATATTTTCTTCAGCAAACTAGCTTGGTCTTAACTTCCAAAAAAAGTATTTGTAAATAACCGGCTACGCAAAAAGTAGAGGTTGTTAATAATTATTTGAATTATACCACAAAGCCAGTGTACCTATGAACCGATACTTGCAATGGTGCAGAAGTTAAGACGTACGTGTTTGTTGTTAGAAAACTCGACTATTGGTCGAGTAATATATATATATATATATATATATATATATATATATATATATATATATATATATAAACCACATTGATTTACAGTAAATCTGTACATTTTTTTTTTCCAAATTCTTGTATTCTATTTTTTCCGTTTATTCCATTTTTTTGTTAAAATCAATCAATCCCTCAATTCATCATTTACTCAAGCTCGTTCAAACTTTAAATAGCTAATTTTATCTATAAATACTTTAATTAAGTTTATTTGCACGTGATACTGTTTGCGAGTAAATAAATACAAAATATATTGACTTCTCTCAAGTTGTCAGTGATTTTTTTTTTCATTTTAAGAAAGATTTCTTAAAATAAATAGATCATTGCTAAAAGTTTATACAAGTACTCGAAGATTATTCTAATGATTTGTCAGGGGAGGTGACTGCGTGGATATTGTTTCAAACTCAACGCAGAGCTATCTTCTCGTAGACAGCAATAGTAAAAAGCATTGCTCAGGCCGGTACACTTGATTTTTTATTAGCTTAAAGCTTCATTCCTCTTCTGTTCAAATTTAAAAAGAAAACAACACGTTTAGTATCTTCTAAGAGAGTAATCTCCTTAACTAGGATATTTCTTCAGCTCCTTTCTTTTTTTAAAGCGACTGTCCCAAAGACTTAAGGTTATTTCTTTTTTTAAGATAAAAGAGAAGCTAATATACTGTGGAAAAAAAAACATAAAAAATATGCTTCTATAAACCATGAAAACTAAAGAAAAATGATCTCACCTGGATTCGAACCCATGCCTTTTCGGTTAGTAAACTTTAAATAATGATCTACACTACTTAGCCACATAAACTAGTTTTAAAAAATGTCAAAATTAATATGATAAATAAAGTATCTATCCGGTTACTAACGGGATAAATTTTCTACCGATGACAGTGTGTAAAACTTTATATTATGATGTATTTCTAACAAAATGAGGCAGTGACTTAGTTTTGATATCTTCTTCACTTATAGACAGTTTCTTTTTTATGCATCGTCGACCCATCTGTGAGTCACTTGCTTTAAAGTACTACAATTACAAACTTTCTGCACTGAGCCATTTGAAATGTTTAAAGCATTATAACTATTCTTCTTTTTTTTAACTTTATAAGGTATCATTACATAGATATCCTTTCACTGTAATTCTCGAATAACAAAATTTGCACAGTATTTACTTTTTTCCCTTTTTTTATTTTTAATTAAATGAAATAATATGTACCTCTCCTTTCACTTTGGAGGTCATAAGGAATATTAAGAGAAAAACGGGTTTTCGTGATGTAATATGTTTAATGTGAACAAAGACACGTAAGTACTTTTTTACAATTTTAAAGGATGGTCAACCTTTTTTTAATATACAATTGCAATCATTTCTGTGTATTGAACAATTGACTAAGTAATATGTCCTTTCTATCTATCTGTATGAGTTTGTTTATTGTCGGTACCGGTTCACGGCCCATATGACCAACACCCCTGCAGAGTTTTGTTATTTTAGTTGTGGAGGAGCGGGGGATCGATCTCGAGACCCCTGGGTTTCCAGTCCAGAGCGTTACCACTGGACCTCTGATCCAATCCTATGTCCTTTCACTGGTTGTTGGTCATTAAACATATAACGTAGAAGGGGACCCGCACATGGGAAAAACAGAAAATTTTTCAATTGTTACATATTTTCGCGACTCCGAGTTTTTTTTATAATTGTTAAAAATCTTTAGTACAGAGAAGAACAGTGTAGGTCTACATGCCCATATTGATGATATACAAGATGATTGATTGAGATTTAAACATTGCAATTTTACTCAAGCAATAAATGAATGTAGAATAAATCATTATTGTTATGCAGTGTTTCTAAGATATAACATTTTTTATTTTGTTATTATTCACATCTTTAATTCTAATTAAAGCCATGGTTTTATGTAGATCTAAGAACAAATGGAGGTATCAATATATCTGAACCTTTGGCTATCATTTTTTTATATTAAAAATATTGGCTATTTTTTCAAGCCAGTGTGAGCCATGATTATGATAAATCAATGGTTATTTGTTGATATGTAGCCTGGCACTAGGCTAGATTGTTTAAATTATATGTTCATATACTTCTGCTACTACACTGACTTCTCACTTTATACTGATAGCGCAACATGTTCAGGAGTAAGAAAATAGAAAAGTGTACAAACAAGGGAGATCATAAATTGAAATCAGAACATAAGGACTGGAGCCAGTCTAGTTGATATGATGTATGAAGATTGTAGAATATTGGCTATTTTTTTAAGCCAGTGTGAGCCATGATTATGATAAATCAATGGTTATTTGTTGATATGATGTATGTAGATTGTAGAAAATTAAAGTCAGAAAATATTAGATTTATCATTTTAAAATGCTTTAATGCCATAAAATATTCATAACAGTTAAAGCTCTAGATATGTTGTAAATTGGGTCTTTAAAAATAAGAAATTGAAAAATTTTCGACGTCCAGAAGGGAGCTCCCTCCCGGAACCCTCCCCATTGGCGGAAAAATAAAATTGGCCAGTGGAAACCCTGTTGTAGTAATACAAATAGTTGGCATAAGATTTCAAGTACATTACGTATTGTGAATTCAGCTAAACTGCAAATCAATAAATATGCCAGGTTGGTTTTTTGTGGGGGGTAGGTCGCAGTAAAGACAAAGATTTCTTCCAGATTGGGATTTGCTTCGTTGTATACTGTATTGCCTACTTCATGAGGTAAAATATAATATTTGTTTCTATTGTATTTATTTCAAAATGTTTCTTATTAATATGATGATATAATGTTTTGTGTTATACTCGTGTTTGTTTGTTACTATCTATCTCCCCGTCTTCCTTTCTAATTTATTTGTTTAATGGGCTTCTTTCTTTCTGTAATTCTTTCTTTTCTTTCTTTCTTTTTTTCTTAAATTATGTCTCTCTTTCTGTCTTTATCACTAATTGTGTTACGTTATTAATTTATTTATCAACAAATTTATTCATTAGATATTTCATTTGAACGATAAGAAAACGTTACAAAATAGAGCTGTCATAACTGAAAGATATTCATGATTAATTAATTTGCATTTTGCAAAATGAATGAATGAACGAATGTATGAAGAATGAATGAAAATTGAACGAATGAATGAACGGATGAATGAATGAATGAACCAACGAATGAAGAATGAATATTGAATGAATAAACGGACGAATGAACGAATGACTGGCTGACTGGCTGACTGACTGAATGAATGAATGAATGAATGGATGGATGGATGGATGGATGGATGGATGGATGGATGGATGGATGAATGAATAAATGAATGAATGAATGAATGAATGAATAAATGAACGAACGAAGAATGAATAAATAAAAATGAATGAATGAATTAATTAATTAAGGAAGGAAGGAAGGAAGGAATCATGGACTGTTCCAGTTAATCAAAATCTTAAGCAATTTAAATGAAATTGTTTTATTTAAAATGTCTATGCATTTACTTCTCCCGCCCTATTCCTCACTGTCATGCACAATCGTGCTCGTGAAAGAGAGATTAAAAATGTTGAATAGGTTGCCTTTCTGAGATTAGAGGGATTTCCAAAGTAAAATAAGTGATAACGTTGTATATTTCTCTTTGTTTAATAAATATACAAACATTTACAGACAAATTTAGATGTGCTAACAAGGATACATATCTTTAGTATGTGCAATATCATGTTAATCAAACAAACACATGTTTACATGCGAAAAATTACTAGAAGCAATCATTGTACGTTTTTTTCCCCTGAGATCTTTTGCCCACTAATTTAAAGACATTCTGCTCGTGGAGTCTCGTCTGGGCCAATTACCTAACCTCAAATTTCAGAAATTCTCGAGCCCAGTTACAATTCTAATCATAGTTGATGATGATGATTGTTTTTTGTTTTCGATGATATATTATACATCATCTTCATCATCATCATCTTTTTCATCTAATTTCAAATTATTTTTCAAAAATTTTATGGCCATTTATCAAAATGATTTCCACGAATAAAGATACCCACACCAATACGCAATTAATAGAGTAATGATTTAATACACATGTAAGTAGATCTATTGGAAGTCATTACTCAATAGAAACCTGGCATGTGTTACCAAATGTGGCGGAAGTTTCTTAACGGGCATACCTTACAATTAAGCGATAATATACTGCGTATCTATTTCATTGCCTCATTTGCTATAAAATAAAAATAAAAAATATTGATAATTTGAAGGAGAAAATATTTTCTTTTTTTCTTTCTGGAAGGTATTAAGCTACTAAGAAAGTATTCACTTGGAAAAAAATGACTATTTTTACCGACCCATTGACATAAAAAAATAATTCATTTGATTTTATCAAACTTGACACGTTTATAAGGAAAATAAAATACTCTAGATTTACCTTTTCTGTATTTTGTGCGAGGTTGTTCGTAACATCTGTTTCAACTCGCATCTTTTATCATTATTAAAGGATTGTAATATTCTGATTCGAACAGAGAAACACTGGAATTTATTTTAATCACTTCCTTCTTAAGATGGCTACTTTCGGTATCTTCAACTTAATGCCACGCAGTGCTCGTGAAATAAACAATGCACCTTTCAGTACATACTAGTCACATTGTATACTTTTCAGTTCATCTGAGCACGAAGTGCTCAAAAGTGAGCTTTTGTGATCATTGATTTTCCGGCGTCCGTTGGTGTGCGTGGTCAACACTTTGACGAACGGTTTTCCTCCTATACTGATAAGCCAACTTTGATGAAACATGTCTAGGATATTTATTTCATGAAGCTCTACCAAAGTTCTTCAAAGAATTAAATTCCAAGCAGGACTCTTGTGCTATGGCAACAAGAAAGAAAAACTTTAGAAATCTACTTGTCAAAAAGTTCTAGGCACTGAGCCTGAAGATTTGGTTTATAGCATTGACTATTGTACCTCTACCAATTTTCTTCAAATTATGCACCTAGGGTCAAAATTGGTCCTGCCCCGGAGGTCATTTGATTTTATATAGGCTTATATAGGGAAAAACCTTAAATCTCCTTGTCTGAAACCACAAGGCCTAGCACTTAGATATTTTTCATGGAGCAATAGTAAGAGTTCTGCTACCAAGTTTGTTCAAATTATGCCCCTTTGATAAAAAATTGCTCTTCCCAAGGGATCGCTTAATTTCACAAAAACTTATAAAGGAAAATCTTGTCTGAAAGTACAAAGATTTTTTTGCATGGAACATCAGCTAGTGGTCCTGTACCAAGACTGTTCAAATTAAGCCCTTTGAAAAATTAATGGCCCTGCCCCTGGGTCACTTGATTTTACATATGCTTAAAGGCTTGAAAGATCTTCTTGTCTGAAACCACAAAACTTGGATTTTTTTTTTGCATAGAGCATCAGTTAAAGGTTCCTTACCAAGTTTGTTTGGAGTGAAAACTGGCCCAACCCAGGGGTTACTTTTTGTGCAAAATATCTAATCTTTTAAAATCTTCCGGTAAAAAACCATGTACGTTGTATGTTGTCCTAAGAGGTTTTGCATGGAGCATAAGCTGAAGGTCATCTACTAAGATTGTTCAAATACTGTCCTTTGAGTCATTATCGCCCTGCTCCAGGGGTCACTTGATTTTACACAGGTGAACTAGTATTAAGTAGGGATGGGAACGAATACTAATATTAATATTCGAATATTCGCTTTGCCATATTCGAATATTCGTTTTTTTTTCAGTTCAGTCAGTTACCCGAATTTCGGTATCCGAACATTGGTACTTTTTTCTCACCTGTACGTTGTCGGGGGAGAGCTATGTATTATCTAGAAATGGTGTAGAAACGGTTTGTTTTATGGAAGTTTTAAATACTTATTTAGTGATTGGCAATACATAACATATTCCGTTCATTAAAACCTCGTGACAGAAGTCCAAACACGAGAGAGGTGCATGTTTTTTGTTGTTATTTTTTTGTTTTGTTTTTTCCCATACAGCTTATTTCAGTATTGTTAAGCGATGATAAAACATAAAACGAGGATGATTTTTTTTTTCAAATATACTTATAAGAGAATAATATTTGAGCTATTCTACTGATTGGGCAACAAAAAAGTAATATCAATAGAGTTATCAGTGTGCCTGTTCGTTTTCGTAAAACATGACGTTAATCCTTGAATATTGTATGACAAACAACTTCTAAAATTTGTGAAATAAACGGGCGCCAATTAAAATGAACAAAAGATTAAAAGATATCACAATTACGCCTTTGGCAAACTGTTAATCCGTAACGATTGCCCCTGCCAATTATGCACTGCAATTTTATTTAGGAAATAGATTTTAAGTTTGAGTGTTCTACCGTCAAACATAGCACGCTATCGAGTTTAGATGCGTATTAATTTAATCACGAAGGCCGTAGGCCTGAGTGATTAAATAATTACGCATCTGAACGAGATACCGTGCTATATTTGACGGTAGAACACAAAAACTTTAAAATCTATTTCCATTCTAACACATATGTATAGTTATAAGGGACACAATTATGTGCACTACTTACCATGCCATATTGAACGGTTATTGACCCTGACAGGCTATTTCGTTTACCCCGCTATTCATTCCCCACGTGAAAATGAAAACAACAAGGTTATTTTAGCTTATCAGTCAATAATTAACGTTTAAACAAATTTCTATAATTTTTTCATAGATGAACATCAAAGAAGATAATTTAGTCCAAAACAATATTTCACTATAAAAAATTTTAAAAACAATTTTCGGTTTACAATGAAAAATAATAACAGCCGAAAGTAGTTTGCAGTGACGTCAGCGGGCTCAAGCTTTTTTTGCAGCGTTATCTAATATATATGATATATCACGCTCAATTCCTTCTTTGTTTATTGTCGGCGAATTGCGGATAGTGTTAAAATGCTAATTGGATCAGTTTTGACATGAGATAAAGAAACACAATACCAAACAGACTGGGGTTTTGCAAAATTAGAATGCTTACATTTATAAAAATCAACGATGCTTTATTTGAAAAAAAAATCATTTTAGAATATTCGAATATAATTTTCATATTCGAATATTCGGTGAATTTTCGAATATTCGAACATTCGTTCCCATCCCTAGTATTAAGGGAAGATTTAAAAAAAAAACTTCTTGCCTGAACCGACAAGCCATAGAGCTTAGATGTTTTGCATTGAGCACAAGCTAGAGGTCCTCTGCCAAGTTTGTTCAAATATTGTCCTTAGGGTCAAAATTGGCCCCAACCCAGGTTTTTTTTTTATTTTACATAGAGTTATATAGGGAAAACCTTAAAAATCTCCTTTTCTGAAACTACAAGGCTGAGAACTAAGATATCTGTAAAGAGCTTCAGCTAGAAGTCCGCTAGTGTGTTCATATTCTGCCCCTCTGGTCAAAATTGGCTCTACGCCGGGGGTGGCTTGAATTTATATAGATTTTTTTTGGGGTAAATCTTCTTGTCTGAAACCACAGGGCCTAGAGCTGAGATATTTTGCCTCGAGCATCAGCCTGAGGTCCTCTGTCAAGTTTGCTCAAAATATGCCCCTTGGGTCAAATTTGGCCTTGTCTGTGGTCAATAGATTTTAAATGGTATAGACTTAAATTGTCGGATGCTATAACAGTGTCACACGGTTTATTGTAACAAACATAATGATAGAGATTTTGCATATTTCATTCTATGCCTTTCTTTTGTTTCAGACAAATGATCACATGATAAACAGGAACCATGTTGGAAACTAGGCATCACTTGTTGCCGATCATTGTCACCATTTACCTGCCGGTGTCTTTCGTTATCACGTAAGGAAGTTTTGATCCGTTCGAGGGTCTATCCATAAAACGTTTGCCTTGAGCCCTATATTTGTTGCCTAGATGTATTCACAATCTGTCATACTTTCTACCATAGGTGACAGTATCACTGGCCATAAAACCTCTAAAAACGAAAAAAAAACTTTTTACTCATGTATCTACAAATTTAACGACAATTTCTCCTTTGCACCGTTTCAAATTGCAGTAGGGTCTAATAAATAAGGGATCGAAAAAAATGAGTCTGTCTTTTCAGATACTCAATAGCTGTCGCAAACGACCATGTGGAGCCCGGATTCCCTTATATCAGTGATACGGGAACCAGATCTCCAGAAAGTTGCGTGTTCGGTCAGTTGCTCAATATTGGTGCTGTATTAGGTAGGTAAAATATACTTGTGATAATTCATGAAAAAAATATACGCAACTTTTCAAAACAGAAATAAGTCCTCTCTCTTCAGTAATGATCATGAAACTGTAATTAATTTCCTGCGTCACTAAATTTGATATAGTGTCTGATTTTGATAATAAAATAAGTATCCACAGTTTTGTATGAAAGAAAACTCTGTTTTTTCCATTCTTCTAATTTCTTATACCTTTAACCAAAACCGTTCTTTTTGTAGCTGGAATGATAATTTACACCAGATATAGGCATGGATTACACCACTTTCAGAAAACGGGAAGAAGAACCTTGCTGTATCTCAATACAGCTGCATTTGTCATCGGCATTCTTACAGTGTTTGGTGTAAGCCTTGTTGGAAATTTTCAGGTAATGAATGCAAATTATAGCGCGTTAAACTCTAAGTTTTGCCCATAATCTTAAAACGCGGCTTTTAGCAATGGGAAAAATAGTAAAGCAAAATTCGTCCACGAATACATCGTAAAGCTGTGGTTCCTTCCACTATAAAGAAATAGTTCCGCTACCAACCATTTAAGTTCTGAATGTATCATTTGCCAGTTGTGTTTTTCTTCATCTTTATGTTCTTTTCGTTTCAGGAAACAAATGTTAAAATAGTTCATCTGCTTGGTGCTTTCTTGGCCTTTGGAATACTCTGTGTATTAGAAGATTTAGGGTGGGCCTTTGTCTTGCCGAGTTAATCTTTTTGATTTTATGTATCCTTTTAAGTCATGAGACAAAACCAGTCGAATCTGACTTTTAATGAGTTCTTCTTAGCATAGGTACTGCTTTAATTAAACGTGTATACATCAGTGTCAAATGTTCTCATGGCAAGAATTCCTTCATATTAAATTGTCAGCTGTACAACTATTGTGTATAGATGTTTTTACAAGATTGGACTCATTTTGAATCTAGGTTGGTGGGGTTTTTTTTAATATTTTCTTCAAGCTTCTCAAGTTTATACCCCCAAAAGTCTATATAATTCGTATTCATTCATAAACGTGAGGAATTTACAACAGGTATTTTTGAACAGTAACAACACACAGGATATCTTGCTCAAATCGCGAGAGGAAACCTTAACATCTGCAAAAAGTAGGGGTAGCAGCTTTTTTCAACAGATATCGTGAACTTTTCAATTTTTCTTTCGATTTTTTCAGCTGGAACTTGATAAGTCCAACGATGTAAGGTGAAAACTGCATTTATTGAATAAAACTATTCTTGTATTCCTTCATATAAAACTTACTTTTTGACTGGTTACAATCGCTATATGTTGCATATAAACAACTTTGTTTAAAGATAATAATGAAATATAAACCTCCAGTAAAATCCTATGATCGAATTTCTGTTATCTCGAACTACAGTTGTCTCACTAGCTTCGACTTCTCAAGTACTAATGTTTTTTCTTTATATAATCAGTGTTAAGTGATCATGACATATCAGTTGCTATATACGAATAAATCACTGTGATACTTTTGTATTAAATTGATTGTATAAAATCAAGTTGTCCGTTTTCTTTTTAGGGAACTCCTGACGAAACAACGACAATTTCATCCGGGCCCTTGGCTTATTATACTTCTGGTATAAGTGGATAGCCCTACGCTTTGGGGTTGACTTTTATACCATATGATATTATCTGGAAAACAAACACTGACATTATTGAAATGAACAGTTTTTAGTAGCTTTCAATAGCCAAGGAATTTTATCATTCGCACAGATTAAAATGACTCATAATGAATTCAATGTATTTGTGTCAATTCATCCAACTACTAAAAATTAAGAACAAAGGTCACCCAGGGAGAATCAGTGTTTAAAAATTGTATAACGTGACACTCAATCATACCAAGTTAGACGTTGGTACAGAGCTATTTTCAGATCACTGTGCATGACTATTATAGACCGGGCAAGCCTGCTTATTAAACGTTTTAACCTTAAAACTATCAGCACGACCTTGACATCTTAGCTACAAATCCGGTTCTTACATGTTTATGCAAAGTTGTTTTTATTTTCAATATCCAAAAGAATGTTAAAGTTTTGGTCTGCACAAGCTAAATTGAACCTAATTTTACCTTTGACATTACTGTGTGACCTTGACCTTCGAGCAACACACCCTTTTACACAAATGGTTGTTTTAAGATACCTCTCAGCATGATAACAGTGTGACCCTGAACAAGATTGGAAAGACAGACCCACAGTTAAGTCGAGCTAATTGCAAACATGCACGACAAAAACAAAATTGCACCCACCAGCGTAGAGTGAAAATCTTTAGACGTTTACTGGTTCTGTTGAATATCATCATTCAATACTTCAGCACAGATAAAAAAAAGGATGAGACATTCTTTTCGAAATACTGATTTATAAACGGTCACATAAAGCATCTTTTCTTCAGCAAACTAGCTTTGTCTTAACTTACAAAAAAAGTATTTGTAAATAATCGGCTACGCAAAAAGTAAAGGTAGTTAATATTTGAATTATACCTCAAAGCCAGTGTACCTATGAATCCGTACTTGCAAATGATGCAGAAGTTTAGAAGATCGTGTTTGTTGTTAGAAAACTCGACTATTGGTCGAGTAATATACATATATATATAAACCACATTGATTTACAGTAAATCTGTACATTTTTTCCAAATTCTTGTATTCTATTTTTTCCGTTTATTCCATTTTTTTCATTAAAATCAATCAATCCCTGAATTCATCTTTTACTCAAGCTCGTTCAAACTTTAAATAGCTAATTTAATCTATAAATACTTTAATTAAGTTTATTTCCACGTGTTACTGTTTGCGAGTAAATAAATACAAAATATATTGACTTCTTTCAAGTTGTCAGTGATTTTTTTTCATTTTAAGAGATTTCTTAAAATAAATAGATCATTGCTAAAAGTTTATACAAGTACTCGAAGTTTATTCTAATGATTTGTCAGGGGAGGTGACTGCGTGGATATTGTTTCAAACTCAACGCAGAGCTATCTTTTCGTAGACAGCAATAAATAAAAGAAAGCATTGCTCAGGCCGGTACATTTGATTTTTCATGAGCTTAAAGCTTCATTCCTCTTCTGTTCAAATTTAAAAAGAAGACAACACGTTTAGTATCTTCTAAGAGAGTAATCTCCTTAACCAGGATATTTTTTCAGCTCTTTCTTTTTTTTAAAGCGACTGTCCCAAAGAATTAAGATTATTTCTTTCTTTAAGATTAAAGAGAAGCTAATATACTGTGGAAAAAACATAAAATATATCGAACACACTATTATTGAAATCTAGAATAGGTCATTAAATGTAGAATGGAAGGTGCAAGCTGTAATTTCACTTCTCAATTCATTGTTACGCACTTTAACCAGCGTATCCGTATAATAGGAACAGAGGAGTTGATGCACTGCATCAGCTCCTCATTATACGATCTATAGAGATCATTGGCCAGAGCAGTTGATGCACTGCATTAGCTCCTGTGTCTAAAATAGATACTTGGTACGCTAGTCTCACTATACATTGTACAGGCAGAGGAGTTGATGCACTGCATCAACTGCTCTATCGGTGTATTTATATAGCAAATGAGACGAACATTTTAACCCCTCTATTCCGTTATGTCTATATATGACAGAGGCATTATATTATTGACCTGTGGTCAAAGCATATAGACTAACACGACTGGAGGTGCTAATGCGCAGTTTTGGTGTTATGCAAGAGGGGTACTTTAGCTAATGGTCAGTCTTGGTTTTTGGTTATCTCTACCTGTCTGTCGATAAATTTGAAATTGTGAATGTCTGACAGACTCGCTTGAAGCACAACGACCCACTGCGCACCCAAGGCACTGTGCCACGTATATAATGCGACGGGCACTCGAGATTGCGGAGCCTTGCCCGGCAAACATTCACATTTCCAAATTGTCATAGCCTGAAAAGACGAGGCGTTTCCCTTCATGCCATCATCCAGGCACTTCTGGCGTGAAGAGTTGGACTAACGTCAACCTACATACCTCGCCCGCTCGACAACAGGATTATTTAATAAAAATAAGAATATTCTCATAAACAATAACAGATCAACAGGGGTTGTAATGTTCAAAGATGGTTAAATGAATAGACACAAAACAAATTGTCTGCTCTCGTTAAACAAATACAGATTTTCGTTTTATTAACAAGTTATTCAAACTTTGAAGTGAAAACAGGTTTTACATGAAAAAAATACAATATTCACAGTTAAAATAAGTCTATTTATATTATATTTGTATCCAAGCTGACTCAATTTTTTAATTCATGTATTTTCGTGAGATCACAAAGACAATCATGCTCCCTCAATGTATTTTTATATGATCTTACATGTCTACATAACAATGACAGCACATCATGAAGATTTAAAAGTATAAAAGAAACCGTCAAGACAAACTTTTTGGACCTTTATGGTGTATCTAGCTTTTCCACTGACATGAGTTTTTACTTTGTCCCTGTTACGTACATGTACAATATATCAAAAAGACATGGTGAACAAGTTTCAAGAATGGGTAAAACATTTGATCACTAGAATGGTCAAAATTGTTTCCGTTGATCTGATCTGGCGACCAATTAAGGTTTTGGCCTAATTTCAAACTCGTCTGAGACATCATCAAAACAAATTAAGTGATTGATTATAACAAAGAATGGGTAAAAATGTGACTGGTAACTAGCTTCATTTGATCTAAGTTTGGGACTTGGTTTTTGATCCAACTTAACTCACTCATTTGAGATATCATAGGAATAAAAACTATGTATTGCGTAGAGTGGAAAAGAGCTAAATTCGAACAATTGACAAAGTCAGAACAAGCACTTGCCAAGTCAGTGTGCTCAAGTAAACTGAAAAAGCATATTATGTTTAAAAATATGGAAGTACTGAAACAATTTTTAAGGACACGCCATTGATTCATGCACATGTGGATAAAAATATTATCTCCATCCATGGCTTAAACCTTTCACAAGATACACACTCTAAACAAAAGCATTAAATATGGTAAATTATTTTTTCAATGTTGTTTTTATTCAGTTCATCTAGGTTTCTTCATAGATGCCTTTGTGAGCTGTTATGTTACAACACCAGAATGAGGTGGAACACTTCCTCATGGTATACAAATATATATATCCGCACTTCCATCTGAAAATATAAAGGAAATTGTATTTTGTTTTGTGTAAAGTTCCACCGCAATTTGTAAATATTAGTGAACACTTTAATTTAACATACATATAGTTACTTATTTACTTATTTTTTGACGTTTCATACTACTAGCATTTGTAGTAACAGAAAAACATCCCAACTTGTCTAATAAGCTTTACCAAAAAGTCCATGAAGGGGAAATTACTGTTGAAAATCGTCTCCATTGTTATATTACATGCAAGGTACATAAGTTTTATGTTGGTAAATACTTGCTAGTAACATTTGTAAAAATCAAGGTTCATTAACTAAATGCCATGGAAGCATAATGAATAAACATTTTGTCATCATACCTGCATACTGAAAGTACAACCTTCACCACAGAAGCCTTTTTAGCTGATACTTCATGTCCCATATTACCAGTAGTAATAACACTGCACCCAGTTTCCATTCCAGGAGAACACTTGTTCCTCCTTCATCTAATATACTCAATGCCTTCCATTCTGCAAGTTATACACAATGCATCTTATGGCCATATTTCAAATAAAAATAAGAACTGCAGAATGACAGCCTCGCTGTACAACAGATACACTCATGCAGATAGGTAGGCAGAATAATAACAATGACTTTACAATAGTTTGTCAAAACTAAACACAGAAAATCCTAAAACATACCAAACAAATTTAAAAGTTCCAAACTTTGCCACAGTCTAGTTGTATTTAACTGTATCATGTTGTGTAGTTTGCTGTATACACAAAGCAGGTATAAAATTAAAAAATAAAATGCCTGTCTATCAGATCTGTTTAAAAATAAGGTATTTCACTGAAATTATTCTTTGTACATAATTTAAACAGGTATCCACAGACATTATTAATGACTGACAGACAAATTTGCAATAAATGCCAGTTGGGCAGCTTCTTTGAAATGAAACTTTGACTTCGTGTCGGTTTTTAACAGCTTACCAAGACAACCCAGTGGAAGTGCAGTATGTCAACCTTCTGTAAAACCATCTTTATTTTATCTATAATGATTTAGAGATTTTTTATTATGCCGTTATTTTTCTGTAATTACTGTTCGTCAGTCAACTTGAAATATTTGTTTATTTACAGCGTTCCGAGAGGGGGCGTTATTAAGACTGAGTTAATATATGTATTTTGTAGAGCTGGAACGTACAGATAATAAACGTGTTCCAGACTAAAATTCCAGGTGCGAGTGATGACAGTTGAGAATTTGCTTCAAAATGGCATATCTCCCTATACCCCTGGATGGGTAATGGCAGTTGAGTATTTGCTTCAAATGACATATTCCCCTATACGTTTACCACTAACTGGGTAGTAGCAGTTGAGAATTTTCTTCAAATGACATGTTCCCCCTATACGTATACCACTAACTGGGTAGTAGCAGTTGAGAATTTTCTTCAAATGACATATTCCCCCAATACGTATACCACTAACTGGGTAGTAGCAGTTGAGAATGTTCTTCAAATGACATAATCCCCCTATACAATTAGATGGGTAATGGCAGTTGAGTATTTGCTTCAGATGACATATTCCCCCTATACGTATACCACTAACTGGGTAGTAGCAGTTGAGAATTTTCTTCAAATGACATATTTCCCCTACACAACTGGATGGGTAATGACAGTTAAAAATTAGCTTCAAAATGGCATATCTCCCTATACCCCTGGATGGGTAATGGCAATTGAGTATTTGCTTCAAATGACATATTCCCCCTATACGTGTACCACTAACTGGGTAGTAGCAGTTGAGAATTTTCTTCAAATGACATGTTCCCCAATATCACTGAATTTATCTTGGAAATTAAAATTTGCTTTAAATTACATATAACATTGTAACACTGGATGGATAATAAAAGTTAACAACTTGCTTCAAATCGCCCCTATGCCACTAAAGGAAGTCAAATGAAACCTTACAGGGTTTCTTCTAGATGAAGTTCTTTCATGTTCTTCAAAGAATTCCATTCCATAATCTAATGAACCTCTATCAAAGTTTGCTCCTTCTGTTATGAATGGCTACCGGCCAGTGTTCTTATATTTAGAGAGCATGTCAGTGTCGGCGGGGTACACCTACCGATATACAGTCTAGCTAAAACTGTTGGGATTGTCTGGTTGATGGGAGTTTGAAAATAGTCATGTAACTTTTTCTAGTGGAGTTCCTCATTTCCTATGATGATCCCTGGGATCAGTATAAGCCCCATATCAGGGATCACATATATCGTATATTAAAATTTACAGGAAAACCTTCATAAATCCTCATGTTATAAAACCAGTCCTCATGTTATAAAACCAAAAAGGTTTGATATTTGGAAAGTAGCTTTAGTCTGTTCATCCGGTCCTTTTCTTTTCAATTCAGCACATCAAGACAGAGCAATTTTGTTGATTTTTTTCATATAGTTTTAATTGCAATTTATGTTGTGCAAATTTTAATGCCGTTCTTTTTTTTAGATCGGATACTGTTCTTGTTAAAATATGTGTATTTGTTTCAACTGAAAAACTTTGTTCGGTATTCATATGAATTGTTTTCCTAATCATTAAGTAAACAAGAAACAATTGCATACTAAATACAATGTATATACTGACTTATCAAAGTGTTTTGCGTTTTTCATTCTTTAGACAGCTATGTCGGTTGTCTTAAGCACTCCCCACCTTGTAACTCTACCGTTATAATATATTATTGTGCGCAAAAAGATTCTGTCTTTGTTAAAACCCTGTTGTCGAGCGGGCGAGGTATGTAGGTTGACGTTAGTCCAACTCTTCACGCCAGAAGTGCCTGGATGATGGCATGAAGGGAAACGCCTCGTCTTTTCAGGCTATGACAATTTGGAAATGTGAATGTTTGCCGGGCAAGGCTCCGCAATCTCGAGTGCCCGTCGCATTATATACGTGGCACAGTGCCTTGGGTGCGCAGTGGGTCGTTGTGCTTCAAGCGAGTCTGTCAGACATTCACAATTTCAAATTTATCGACAGACAGGTAGAGATAACCAAAAACCAAGACTGACCATTAGCTAAAGTACCCCTCTTGCATAACACCAAAACTGCGCATTAGCACCTCCAGTCGTGTTAGTCTATATGCTTTGACCACAGGTCAATAATATAATGCCTCTGTCATATATAGACATAACGGAATAGAGGGGTTAAAATGTTCGTCTCATTTGCTATATAAATACACCGATAGAGCAGTTGATGCAGTGCATCAACTCCTCTGCCTATTCAATGTATAGTGAGACTAGCGTACCAAGTATCTATTTTAGACACAGGAGCTGATGCAGGCATCAACTGCTCTGGCCAATGATCTCTATAGATTGTATAATGAGGAGCTGATGCAGTGCATCAACTGCTCTGTTCCTATTATACGGATACGCTGGTTAAAGTGCGTAACAATGGACTGAGAAGTGAAATTACAGCTTGTACCTTCCATTCTACATTTAATGACCTATTCTAGATTTAAATAATAGTGTGTTTATGCTTCTATACACCATGAAAACTAAAGAAAAATGATCTCACCTGGATTTGAACCCATGCCTTTTCGGTCAGTAAAATTTAAATAATGGTGATCTGCACTACTTAGCCACATAAACTAGTTTTAAAAAATGTCAAAATTAATATGATAAATAAAGTATCTATCCCGTAACTAACGGGGTAAATTTTCTACCAATGACAGTGTATAAAACTTTATATTATGATGTGTTTCTATAACTGAATGAGGCAGTAACTTAGTTTAGATATGTTCTTCACAATCTAACTAGAATTTCTATATGTATAGACAGTTAAAAACTTTCTTTTTTATGCATCGTCGACCTAGCTGTGAGTCACTCGCTTTAAAGTACTACAATTACAAACTTTCTGCACTGAGCCATTTGAAATGTTTAAAGCATTATAACCATTTTTTCATTTGAGTTTGTCTATCGTCGGTACCGGTTGCCCATATGACCAACACCCCCTGCAGAGATTAGTTATTTTAGTTGTGGAGGACCGGTGGATCGATCTCGAGACCTCTGGGTTACCAGTCCAGAGCATTACCACTGTACCTCTGATCCGCTCCTATGTCCTTTCACTGGTTGTTGGTCATTAAATATAAAACGTAGAAGGGGACCCGCACATGGAGGGTGGTTTTCGCGTGGAATGTATGATTGTTACAATACAGTACAAAATAATGTTCTGTTAATTTGACCTCCTTCCGAACACTGTAAAGGGTGCAAACGAATGAACAGATAAATTATTTTGAATGAATCTTAGGTTTTTTTGCTAATAGATCCCTGTATATTTTTAAACGTGCCTGGTATAAAGCTTTGCAACACGATTAATTCTTTTTCGACAGGTGCATTTCCCTTTAAAGAAAGGTATGTGCATGGTTTTAGGAAACCTTGCTGTCCGTCGTCCGTCCTCCACAATTACTTCAAAGTGCATCTCCTCTGATATCAACAGGCAAATTTCGGGTCACTTGAGTCAAGGTCATGGAGGCTAATAATAGATTTTTTCTACTTTCTGTCTTCTTTTTAATTACATTGCCATTAGATTGTCATCAGTTTTCATTACTTTTCCAGTAATATTAGCACATTTTAAGGTATCCTTGGGGTTGTGTGGGAATAGTTTCACGTAGATGGGTTCCGTCGGAGTCTTAATGATGTCCAAGCGTATGATAGTTCGATTAAACTTACTAACTATTTACGTTTCGTAAGATCTATTTTTAAATTCAGGTATTTTCCAGTACGTATCCAGTCACAGTTCTTAAAACGAAGATATATATGATACGATACGATCTTTTCATACGCGAAACAATGCCAAGAGGATAGTAAAATGTATCGTTCAGGCAACCCTCATTTGCCATATCGGCAGATTTAAATATTGTCCTGGCGTTCTTGTGCGTTCTTGGGAACCGTTACGAGAACACAAGTCAACGCGCCGTTATGATAGGGTTTGTAATTGTCGTTATCTCGTTTCAACGTGTTCTTGCCTTCCGTGGAACATGCGCAGACGTTTTACACATGTGCGTGCAAGTCGATTTTACCCAGATAAGTTCTATCTATTATTTCTCAGTTGATATTTTTCATGTTTTTTGTTTTTAATTTTTGACAATAATTTCATTTATCGCTGGCATAATGCATATGTGTCAAACATCTGCTAATGCTCAAAATGAAAATAAGTAAAATAGTAAAAATTATAGGGACTGCCAATGAAGTCAGTCGAAGCCAAATCAAAGTCAAAAAAACTCTTTGAATGCAATTCAAGGATATGAATTCACGGTCCGACAATAATAAGAGACAAAAGATGTCAGAACTGAATAGTTCTGAATACGTTATCAAATATAAATTAGCTTTTACAGTACAAAATATGTTATATCATACCAATAAGGAGCATAAAATAAATATAGATTGTATACAAATATAAGTATGAAACTAAGTTGTTTTTTCATATGCCATATATGACTAGCATATTCCGGTTTGAACCCCGCATTTACCGGTTTTAAACTGCATGGAATGCACCCATCAAAAATACGTCGAAAGATAATTGGTGTGGGGGAGGGCAAGTTCTTAAACATAAACAAACAAAACATCTATAAAAAATTATGGGTGTACCATGTTGGGGGTAGGGGGAGATGGGGGAAGTACCTACCCATCTCATGTTAGTAAGTTCTATGCTTTGTGCTTTCCCGTTAGAAGTTTTTTGCTATATAAGTCTTTGCAAAACCCCTGGGATGGGGCTTATTTTTACCCCAAGGACATAATATGTAAAATGTTATTAGAGGTCTCTTAGCGGATACCTCACGTCAAATTACAAAGCTCTGCGTCAAGTGGTTTTAGAGAAGAAGATATTTAAGTTTTTCCTATATAACTATAGACAAGCCCCAGGGCGGGACCAATATTGACCCTGGGGTCATGATTTATATCAATAAGGCAGAGATCTACTAGACAATTCTACACATAATATCAAAACTCAAATTCTTGTGATTTATTAATAATCAGCTAGATTAAAGTTTTTGTACGACGCTGACGATGATGACGACTCAGTAACCATAATAGCTCCATTTTTTATTCGAAAACTGCTAAAACTAAAACATGCATCCTCTACTTATGGTGGTCAAGAGTGACAACTGATATTGAAATACCATCGTGCATGCAAAAGTTATGGACCAGAGAAATATATTAAGTTAAATCCCCTGGTGTGACCTTGAACTCTGATCCAGGAAACTGTGTCTTGCACGCGACAAATTGTCTACTTATGCCAACTTATTTTGAAATACCATCATGCATGCAGAAGTTATGGACCGGACACGAACTCCAACTGCACTTAAGACTGTATGACAAATACACAAAGCTCAATCCCCTATTGTGACCTTGACCTTTGACCTAGAGACCTTGATCTTGCACGCAACACATCGTTAACTTATGGTAGTCAAGTGTACCCGTTTATTTTGAAATCCCAACATGCATGCAAAAGTTATGGACCGGACAGAAACCCCAACTGAACTTAAGCCTATATGACAAATACACTAAGTTAAATGCCCTACTGTGACCTTGACCTTTGATCTAGGGACCTGGGTCTTGCAAGCAACACATCGACACCTTATGGTAGGCAAGTGTACCAATTTATTTTGAAGTCCCATCATGCATGCAGAAGTTATGGACCGGACACGAACTCCAACTGCACTTAAGATTATGTGACAAGTACCCAAAGTTCAATCCCCTGCTGTGACTTTGAACTTTGACCTAGGGATCTGGATCTTGCACTCGACACATTGACCACTTATGATGGTCAAGTGTACCAATTTATTCTTAAATCCCATCATGCAAGCAGAAGTTATGGACTGGACACGAAGTATATTCTTTGTCGAACACACACACACACACGCACACACAAACAGGGGTAACACTATATCCCCCCATTTTATGGCGGGGGCATAAAAATCCAAGATTAAGTTGTACCACTTTTAACTGATATCTTACAGCTAGTGTTATAATCTACATCAAATATCGCCACGTGCTTCATCATTTAAAGAACTTGGGCAGAGGACATTTGAAGTGATTGAACACAGCTGCCTTCGTCGCTGGCATGGTTTCCTCGCTTGGTGTCAGCGTAGTTGGAAATTTTCAAGTCAATATCATTGTTATTAATAAACTGTTGATAATTTCTCGCTTTACATGTACATTTTTCAAACTTTCCTTCATTTACTTTATATTTTTGCCATGTCAAGATGGTGTCATGTCTATTAAGTTCAAATTAACAACTGGCATGAGTTCAAAAAAAGACACTTTCGTACTTGTAAATCAACTTTTAATTGTTATTTCAAACTATCTGTTGTAAATGTTGACAAACCTTTTGGCGCGTTTCTGGCATTTGTCATAGGTTTTGTGTATATGATTTTGCAGACGACATTTTCCTTCAAATCGGCCTCGTTCGGCATTAGAGGAAACACTGTACGGGTTCGAAAATTGCGAGTGATTTTTTGCGTTTTGTATGCTATGTTAATGATTGTATTTATATTTTAAAAAGTTAAAAGTAAAGGTGTTTGGAAGTTCCAACATTACCTGTTTGCCTTGCTTATCGAACCAAGATTTCTGTTTTGCTCCTCTGATAAGGGTGTTTTCCCAAGAGTAATCCGGACAACAATTACAACAATTTTTTTTTTATGAAAACAACTATTTTGCTACGGCTGTAAAGTCACCATTGTTTTTTTGCAATATATATTCAGAGTCAAAATCATTTTTGTTTGGAGTCAGAATTGTCTTTTGCCATTGTTATAGAGCCGGAATTGTCTTTTATCGAGTCAATGGAGCCAGAATTGCCTTTTCTTGAGGCTATGGAATCAGAATCGCCGTTTGCCAAGGTTATGGAGTCAGTATTGCCTTTTGCCAAGGTTATGGGAGCAATATTGCCTTTTAACACAGTTATAATGTCAATTTTGCTTTTTGCCAAGCTTATGGAGGCAAAATTGCCTTTTGCTACGGTTATAGACCAAGAACTGCCATTTTACGGGATTATGGAGTCACAATAGTCTTTTCTCGAGGTTATTGCGTTTGGTTATGGAGTCAAAATTGCCCTTTGCTACGGTTATGGAGTCCAAATTGTCTTTTGCCACGTTATGGAGGAAAAAAATTGCTTTTGCTTCGGTTATGAATCCAGAAATGTCATTTCCCAGAATTATGGAGTCAGAATTGCCTTTTCTCGAGGTTATTGCAATTTGCCAGACAAATTACCTTTTGGTACGGTTATGGACCCAGAATTGCCATTTTCCAAAATTATTGAGTCAGAATTGCCTTTTCTCGAGGTTATTCCCTTTTGCCATGGTTATGGAGTCAAAATTGCCTTTTACCACGGTATTGATTAAAATAGCCTTTTGCCATGGGTATGGAAGCAAAATTGCCTTTTGCTACGGTTATGACCCAGCATTGCCATTTCCCGGAATTATGGAGTCAGAATTGCCTTTTGCCAGGGTAATGAGTCATATTTACCTTTTTCTTACGGTTATTTATCTAAAGCTTCAACAGTTTGTTATACCTATTACTATTTTTTTTTTAAAAAGTATAGAAAAAATGTGGAATCATAGATCTAACAGGCATAACTGTGCATTGTATCAATGATGCACATGTATGCTATTATAAAAAAAGAAACTTGGCATGTCAGTTATAAAATCTGAAATAATTGCTGAAATAACACCCTACAAACTAAAGTCTCAGACTAAAAACCTTACGATTTAAAAAGAATTGTTTGCAACTAACAATACTTTAATATAGTTTAATTTACTTTATTACAAATTAATTTGAAATGTTTGAACATTGAATCTATTTTCCTTGATAACAACAAAGTAATAGTATTTGGATGTACTGAAACATCTTAAGTCCCAGGGTCTGGCAATCCAACACGACTTTGGTTGTCAGAAGACCCCGTAAGTTCTTTCTCTTGATTAAACAGACCAAACACAGTGACATAAAGTACATTACTTATCGTAGCATTGCTCTTTCTATAAACTGTTATTTCTCAAGTGAGAAGATATGATGGCACCTGTAACAGAGGACATTCCAATAAAACTATATTCAATAAAACTATATTGCGTTGTAATAAATACAGATACAAGGTTACGAAGAATTTTCCAATGTTGGGCTTCAAAGAACGTTTTTAATGGCTTTTCATTGTATTTTGGGGGGATATGCTGAACATCTCGTTGCAACGATCTCAGAGTGGCTCATGGCGCTCATGACTGTGGTTTACTTTGCAACATTTTACTGGAAGTTCAAACATTTCCGAATGAGACCACAGGAAGTGATAAACTTCCATGCGCAGCCTCAAAATCAGAAAGTGTATACGCTTCCGTGTTATGACAACCCATGCCGAATGTGAAGAAGTAAAATTTTTCAGAATGAAGGAAGTAATACACCAAAGGGATAAGTCTTGATTTGGTGAAATATTGGCAATTTTGCATGGTCCTTATATTGCAAACACTTAAAAATAAGATGATACAGGAGCAGAACATTAACCGGCTTCGGAGAAAAAAAACAGCAGGATTGCTTAATTGTAGAACATTAAACGTTCTTTAGTAATCTTCATGCCCGAGCGGATACTCAGTGAGAGAAACAAACAGAGGAGGAGAATTTTCCCCGAGACCTATGTCTCAACCACCTGCTGTCTAGTAGGTTCCAAAATCTTCAAGACTCGCCTATTTTCGGAATCTTTCGTCAAAGCGCCCTTCTGGACAATAAGGCAAAACAAACAGCATCTAAATACGATACACATGAATTGGAAGTTTATAACAATAGACTGACAGTAATTCCAACATATCTATTTATAACATCTGAGATAAATTTGCGATGACGTCACTTTGCTTGGGTGCACAATGTACATTTCTATATAGAAAACGAATGTAGCACTGGTGAACCCTTGTCATTTATTGAATTGACCTGATTTTTTTTTTCAAAAAGCATGTCATGATTTTTTGTTTTTATAACCAGACAAGATGTTATACGATTGCCTGTTATCTTTTTCATATTGAAAATCAATCTGTATACAAACATTTTACTTTTCAATTTAGAATAAGAATGCTTTCATATTTGATAATATTTTCATCATTTAGCAGTTCTTACAGTTTAAGCAAAAACAGAAATGAAAAAATGTCTGTTTTAATAATTGTAATCAGTTCTCCACATTTAAAAAAATCAGCAACATACAAAAACTTCCAGAAAAAAAAAAAAAAAAACTAACTAACAAACAGAACGAAAAAATAACGAAACATTAAAGGTATGAAGTAAATGCATAAATTCGTCCGATTTTTTTTTCTTGAGGATTTGATAGCTGATTTATAAATATACATGTATATGTATAAATAAATAGGTACTGAAAAGGGTAAGCCCAAATAATAAAAGGTAATAACAAGATGTGAGCTCTTATTTCAACTCTAGTTGAAATTACGGAAATAACGCTAGTGAAGACTCGCTCAAAAGACCACTTTTATTATGTCAAAAGCATGTGAAAAATTAGCAAATTGAAAAAATTAAGGTCCAAAATTTAGAACAAATAAAATCCCTTATGAAGACCGATTCATTAGTGAGATCACTCTTTGACTGGTCCTACTAACGGGTTTTCAATGTCTTGTACTAAGAGCAGATTTTACTTCAACCGCCTCTGGCGAAAAAATAAAACGTTTTGAGACCTAGCAGTGTGTGTGTCTGTGTGTGCGCGCGCGTGTGTGTGTGTGAGCGCGCTCGCGTGTTTCTGCATGTGCATGTGTGTCGTGCAATGACTTACGAACCCTTTCATTAGTTTTATGAAACCGGATTGTTTTAAAGATAATCGCATAATTAAAATACTTATTTACTAATTGAAATCATAATGGTCCAGTAATGTGTTCACTGTCCAGTGCAAAAATTCGAAGGCGTAATTAAGAAGAGGTTAAGTGGTGTCCTATACAATCGATGACACAACAGGACTTATAAATGTGAAAATTAAACCAAGATGAAAAGGAAGTTTAAATTTGATTTCTCCGTTTTTCAAAAGTGTTCAAATGTACATGTATTGTGTATCAAGATTACATGTAACTAAAAATCACTACTATATAATCGTTACATCTATCTTTAGTAATCAGAAAACCTTTTGTAAATTACCAAACAGAACTTACTAACATGTAATTGTGTTTGAAGCATCTATTTTCGCAGCCAGGTTAAGGATAAATATTTTGTAGAAAAAAAGGTATACTATTTTTTCATGTTTCATAGGCAAACTTCTATCAAGAATGTTAATTTACAAGGAAATAGTTAAAGAAGTTTTTTTGACATCAAGAATGCCGGAAAAAAATGGTGTAAGAAATGATAAAGTCTAGAATCATTTTACGGACCACGGTTAAACAATTATGATCTATGAAAAATTATAACAATACGCCATCGACAGAGTTTTAGATTGCATACATTCTTCTTACACAGAAAGTTTTCACTCGGTGCCTACCCATAAGGTAAGATAAAAAGATAAAACAGAAGTTCACAGTTAATTTTTTCGTTGCAGGAACCATGTTGGAAACAAAACACCACTGGTTACCGATTATTTTAGCCGTTTATCTGCCGGTGTCTTTTATTATCACGTAGGGATCTCTGTCTGTCTATCGTATCCCTGAAAGCTATTATGTGTTTCACTACTCTTCATTAGAAGTCCAATTCTCGTGTCTGAATTTGATACCTGTCTTTTTCAAAGTATATTCGTTTGCTTGCCCCAGCCTGTATATTTTATTCATTTCAGACAATTCCACTTCTAACAGATTACAGAAATAAGACTTCTATGCTTACATTTATAATTCTGTATGTATGACGTATGTAGATGTAACCTCGCATCTGCATTTTTAGAAAGTTAACCTGAATATGTAAATAGAAGTGTATGTCAATCTTATGCATACATGTTATATCTCTATAAACGCCTGTTATGCAGTGGTTTTAATGTTGTTGTTTTTTATTTCTGAAACAAAAACAATAACAACAAACCCGGCTGTCAAATCTAGAAAATAATACTATATGAAATCATATTTGCATGGTAAAACTTAACTCTGACGTATGTCTCACTAACTTCTTTGCCTGCTGTAGCTGTATAGAATGTCACATTTCTTTCACACTGATAATGGCAATGATGCTTCCATTTAATTTAGCAAATAAAAATAAAAATGGCAATGTATACTTAAATGTTTGTCATTTTTTTAATATTATAAAATATGTTTGAAATCTATCTTCGATAACTATCGATATCTGTTACATCGTAATTATAAAGTAAAAATTACGTAATTTAATAGACTAAAATACGATTAGAAATGGTAATTTATTGCCACCTTAAATTCTTCTATAACGTCTAAATTCAGATACGTAATAGCCGTCGGATATAAGCATGTGGAGCCTTGCTTCCCTTATATTAGTGAAACGGGAACCATACCGCCAGAAAGCTGCGTGTTTTCCCAGTTACTCAACATTGGTGCTGTTTTAGGTAACAACAATGAAAGTGATAATTGTGTCTGGTTATGAAAAAAAAAGAATTCTCCGGAATTAAGACAATGATTGGTTCCAAGCTCAGACAGTGCCATTACTTACAGACGCATGGCCATGCTTCGTACCAGTAGTTCAATTTCGACTAAAAATACCTGCAGCGAGCATAGGTGCTCGGTTGTATCCAAAAATTCAAATATTAGCAAACATACAAAAATACCCTTTTCACTCTGTATATATAATACTAAAAGGTTCCTAAGTCGCCATTTTATCGATGATTTTTAAAAAAAAAGTCTTCATAACGAATCCATATTGCTACTCAACACTATGGTAGTAATAATTCTGGCCGATTCTTATTTTGCAGCTGGTGCTATAATCTACATCAAATATCGTCTCGGATGCCATCATTTTAAAGACTGGAAGAGATGTTGTTTAATATGTTTGAATGCCACTGCTTTCGTTCTGGGCATGCTTTCGTCCCTTGGAGTCAGCATAGTGGCAAATTTTCAGGTAAATACCCGTATAGGTAGTAATTAACGCCCTTTCTAATAAACGCCCCTCCCCTCTATGTTTTTTATTATGTGTGTTTTGTCGTTATGTTACATTAAACGTTGTTTTCATTCAATTCTGCATCGAAGTTATTTCCGAAACATCCCCCACTTTGGAAAATGGAATACTCCATGGGCGTTTAAAACAACCTAAGACAGCCAATACCGTACCCAGCATTGTTAAAATTCTACTTGAAACAAAATTATGATTTGCATCTAGCATTTGTGGCTTCTTCCTCTATATCACTGACACCCCCCCCCCCCCTTCCCCCGCCTGCATATGTTTGACGTCAAACAGATCTGTATTGTAAATCTGAATGTTATTTTCTTTTTTCCTGAGACAACCGAAGGTTACATTCTGTTTATTTATCTAATTTTAAATAAAAATATTTTTATAGTCTGATCTAGCTTTTTTGTAATGTTTACAGTCTTATAGAGTGTACCGCAGGGTTTTTCACTCTGTCCCCGTGCGTTGATTCTACATAGTTTTCGGTATTCGGTGTTCTGCATAATTTTTGTAGCTTATTCGCATTTCTTATATCCTTCACCAAGCTCAAATATAACCGGAAGTTAACTTTGAACTAAATCTTAAACAGATCATTTACATATGCAAATTTTTATTTCAGTTGACAAACATTATCGCAGTCCACTATATAGGTGCGTTTCTGGCGTTTGTAGTAGGTTTGATATACATGATTCTGCAGACGATACTTTCATGCATGTCTGCCTCGACTGGAATCAAAGGGAACACTCCTTGCATACGACGTCTTAGGGTGTTGCTGTGTGTTCTGGATACCATCTTGGTGATAGTGTGTATCTTTGAAAAGTAAAAGAAAATAACCGGCTATAAAAATCTCAGTCAATATTTAGCCAAAAATACTATTATGCCATTCTCAAGCAAAGGTTTTACGACGCCATGGTTATCGAAAAAGAGTTACCATGGTAAACATGTTATTTAAAACAAATGAAAAAAGCGGTAATCGATTAATATACTATTTTAATAAAGAAACCGAGTCAGAAACTACCTTAGAGTGAAAAGTTCCAAATGACATTTTTGGTTTTTGATAAAAAAATGTTATTGCATAATGGTTATAGAATCAATCGTGATATATTGCCATATGACAAAATGACCATCTAGATCCCTATATGTATCAAACGAAAGCTATCATTTATCCCTATGGTTTTCAAGAAAATTCACCCTTTTATTTTTTCAACTCTATGTTGCTAGTTTCCGAAAGGCTTTCGAGTTAGAACTTTTATATTGCTATAGTTAAAAGATATTTGACAAACTGATCGCGTGAACTTATTTTGAACATGGTAAGCATTCCGCGTATAACTTACAACGTTGTTAGGTAATTGACTAATTTATTCTTTTGCCATATCAAGGTAAGATAACTATTTTCTCATGCTTACTCTGACAAAACGACCAAATGTTATGTCTAGCATATCACCTCAGGTTTCGTAACAAGTCAGGCAAAGTCGAGTTATCTCGTAATTTTTAAGTACTAAGAGAAGGACAAATGTGCATGTTTGTCAAAATGCCTGTTACATTTTCAAGAAGTAAGAATGTTGGTATAACGCAGAAATTGTGACTACAAAGAAGGTTTTCTATGAACACGTTCGAAGTAAAGTTTCGTAATAAAAATGACTAGATAAAATAAGAAAGTTCTAAGTGTTCGTAGTACTAAATTTAAATGATATATTATTTTCATGACCTATAAAAACCCGAGAATACAATTACTTCCCTTAACACCTACAATGTAATAATTGCCGCAAAAGTCGCAGTATCGATAGGCCCTGGGCCTGGAAAATCCACAAGACATTGGTCATCCGATGACCCGGTAAGTCCCTTTACTTTATGCATGCAAATAGTATCAAATTGACTTTAAGTTCACAATTAAAAGAGCCAGAGTAATTTCCTTACAGAGCAAATGTAACACTCGTCATGTAAGAGTCTTCTTAACAATTGCAAACGAGGTCAATAAATTATTAAAAAAATGTACCTTTGATTCCTAAAATGTAAGCAGCTTGTGTGCCATTTGTTTCTTCAGGGATATGCAGTACATCTTGTAGCAACGATTTCAGAGTGGCTAATCGCGTTCATGACTGTAATTTACTTTGCCACTTTTCACTGGGAGTTCAAACATTTCCGAATGAGTCCACCGGAAGTGGTATATTATCACAAAGAGACGCAAAAACCGGAAACTGCATGTGCATCTTTCTCATGACAACCCGGCGTGCGAAGTGGAGAATCAAAGACCTTAAAATTTCAATTATGTCTTTAAAAAAAGACTGCAGATTGGCAGTCCTACAAATCAAACTTCTTGAGAAGGATATGCAAACATAGACATTAATTACACGTAATATACGTCATCAGTGAAGAACTTTTCATACTGAAAACTTAATGTTGTTTCGCAGCGAGATGCATATTTTTGTTGTTACTTTCCATTTGAAAACTAACTTTATAAACAATGATAATTATATGAATCGTTTAATCCAGTGCATCTGGGTATTGACATTTACATTGAACGTCAAAGGGCCTTCCAAAATAAGAAGATATGACCAAAGGGTAGGTTAACATGTAATCTGAGTGAAATATGAACAATGTTGACCGGTCACTAAAACGTATTATTAAAGGCAATTTGTAAAACACAATACCTGCAAATAGTTTATTTTAAAGACTGCCAACATACAAAATGTAGATAGATTTAGGGGTTCTTTCCATTAGGGTTAAATTTAGATATTATCATAACGTAACAACTTTGCAGTCTGCCAATGTATAGAAAGGTATGTATAAGAAAAAAATAAAATCTTTTTATGATATATCAAATAAAATCTTTTCATAATATATCAAGTCTGTTTTATTGTTTGAATCAACATGGAATTCTTTGACAGAAGGAGCCTTAAGAAAAACAAGAGCTGTCACTGGAAATTGACATATGCCCCCGAAATATAGCTTTGAATTGAAACTGGTGTAAATATAAAATTGAATATGCCTGTGGAAAAGAGATCAGACAAAAAATAGAGCATGAACTGAAGGTAAATGGTAAAGTAATGTTTTTTCTGCTTCAGATTCTTATATGAAGGTTGAAGACACAATTATTCATTGAAATAGAAAGCTGTGAGTTTAGTCTTGAATACGAACAATATTGTTTTATTCCCAACCCTACTGTTGTTTTATATATAACAAGGCTTGGGGACAAACATTCTGGTTTCAACAAAATCCCCCCAAGCAGTTTTGGAGATGCAGCTTGGACAAGATTTTAATATTGAAGTTATACTTACAAGACCTGTCCGCAGACAGCACGCTCCAATTTTCTCAGTGCTGGATAATAAATTATAAGCCAAGTCAAAAAAGAGGCCCAAGTGAAAAGAATATGTGAGTGGGGGAGGGCAAGTACCTAGTCATATAAGATGAAAAAATTTGGTGGTGGGGGAACGTGGACCGGTGGAGAGGTAGGAGAGGTGGTCCCCATGCATTTGGGAGTAAAGTACCTATGTTTTTTCTAAAAAAAAAATAATGGAAAAAAATTGGTTTATAAAAAAGGTTTATTTCAAAGCTTAAGAAGTTCTTTTCCAATATAGGAGAAAAAAGATCTTTAATTTTTTTGGCGGGGCTGGGGGGACAGGTAAAGTAACTTCAAACCTACATATTTAAAAAAAAAAAAAAATATTTTTTTGGAGACCGATGGGGGCGGTGGGTAACACAGGGGGTGGGGTCCCATACATGGCGGGGGGGGGGGGGGGGGGTGGGCTCAAGTACCTACATATTTAAAAAAAGATATTATAATGAAAAAAAAATATTGGAGGTGGGGGAGGGTAATGCCCGGGGGGTGGGGTGGAGAGTAACGTCACTTCATACCTATATATTAAAAAAAAATGAAAAAACATTTTGAGAGGGGGGGGGGTGTGGAGCGGTCCCCTACATGGTGCAGGCTAGGGGGGGTAATCAAGTACCTACATATTTTATTAAAAAGATAATTATAATGAATAAAAAGTATGGGTGTTATTCTGGGGCTGGGGGTCCCCAAGCAGGGGGGTTGGAGGAAGTGGGGTTGAGAAGTACTTACCTGTCCTATGTAAGTTAAAGTTTATTTTTAGGCTTAAAAGTTTTTCCCTATATATAAGTATTAGCAAAATCAAGTGACCCCTGGGGTGGGGCTAACTTTGACCCCCTCCAAAGACATGGGTACCAACAATCTTTGCAGGGTTCCTGCTGGTGTTCAAGTATTCCAAGTTTGAATGGAATATCTTTGACACTTTTTGAGGAATGGACATTAACCAAAGGGTTAACCAAGAAATTTTAAGTTGAAAAAAGGTGGTATAACTTTGCAAAAATAAATATGAGGGTTATCTGCTCTTATAAAACGGTGTCGCATTTTGAAAGTGAACATGTATTCCTAATTTGACGTATATAGCTTTGATAGTTTCTGAGAAATGGACCTTAACAAAAAGGTTAACTGACACCAGCGAGGGGATCAATAGCTTCACTTTTTTCTTCCAAAAGTGGAGCTAAAAATGACTAAGGGCCCATAACACTGCCAAAAATTATCTGACCAGAAATTCCTGATGATATGCACAGCTAGGTTTGGTGACAAACATTCCTGTGTAGTTTCAATGAAATCCTCCAGTGGTTTTGGAGATGAAGCGTGAACAAGATTTTAATAAAGAAGTTAGAGTAAAAAGTGACTAAGTGCCCATAACTCTGCCAAAAATAATTTGAGCAGAGACTCCTGACGATATGCACAACAAAGCTTGGTGACAAACATTTCTGTGAAGTTTCAATGAAATCCTCCAAGCAGTTTTGGAGATAAAGTGTGGAGAAGATTTTAATATAGAAGTTATAGTAAAAAATAACTGCCAAAAATAAGTCGAGCAAAAACTCCTGAAAATATGCACAACTAGGCTTGGTGACAAACATTCTTGTGAAGTTTCAATGAAATCCTCCCAGCTGTTTTGGAGAAGAAGTGTGGACAAGACTTTAATATAGACGTTAGAGTAAAAAATGACTAAGTGCCAATATCTCTGCCAAAAATAATCCGAGCGCAATCTCCTGAGGATATGCAAAACTAGGATTGGTGACTAACAATCCTGTAAAGTTTCAATGAAATCCCTCAAGCAGTTTTGGAGATGAAGCCAGGACAAGATTTTAGAGTAAAAAATGACTAAGTGCCCATAACTCTGCCAAAAATAATCCGAGCGGAATCTCCTGATGATATGCACAACTAGACTTGGTGACAAACACTCTTATAAAGTTTTAATGAAATCCCAAATGCAGTTTTGGAGATGAAGCGAGGACAAGATTTTACAGGACAGACGGATGGACAGACAGACAGTGTGATTACTATATGCCTCCCTTTGGGGCATAAAAAGTAAAGATGTGAAATGATATTAAAACTTGTCTGACATGTTCTAAGTGTATGTTAAAGTTTTACATTTAGAGTTAAAAGTCATTGCCTTATTCAATTAACTGGAATAATACTTGTACCTAAGCATCTGTATTACAACTAAGTGCTTTTCTTTTTAAGTTCGAATGTCTTATTATCGACAAAAACTTCACCAACATACATTAACTGTTGCTACTTGAAATAAAATGACAATAAATATAACTCTTTATTTACATATATACAATGAATGATTTTTCTAAAATTTAAAGGGGAAAAAAACATCAACAACAAATAGACATCTCCTAATTAAAACGACAAAACACTTCTAGAAAAAAACAAAAACATCTCAACAGTATCACTTGGTGACAACATTGCATAGTTGAAGACATTCACTTATAAACAATAGTAACATCATTCATAACATAATTACAGTAGTTTCTTTTGTGAACATATAAATACAGCATATAGAAATAGAATAACTCCATTGTGATGAATAAAATTAGTAAATCAATGTACGTGTTGCAACAATGTAAGCAGATACGGAATTCATTAGAATAATAGCTGACGCCATCTTTAAGAACTAAAAAGACGGACAAGTCAAATCATAAGATATTTGTTTTTCAGCTCAACGGTGATGACTTTCACTTTTTTAACTGGCCCATTCTAGCATACACTTTACAGGCATGCATGTTCACATGGTGTTGACAAAGTATTAATTTTTCAAAGTAAAAAAAACAACAACACAGTTATAGGAAATGTAAGATGAAAGAAAACGTATTGGTCACATGACTACAACAGGGGTTTTGTGTACTACTATATCGTAAAACACAAAATGTGCTTTTAATAATACAATGGTCAGTAAAATCAATATTCAATACATGGTTTCACTTTTTTTCCAATCTCTATTAAGATAAGCCATTTAACTTGAAATTTTAAAATTTTTTATCAGAATGTATCCTTTAAACAGTAACAAAACTTCTGAAGTGAATTCCTTTACTTGAGACAACAAGGTATTTTGGCATGTTAACTAGCTGGTAAATCTAAAAATACAAATTATGAAAGCATTACATGTATATATGTATCACAGTTTCTATAGCAAAAACAAACAACATTACAAAATTTTCATGTAAGACTTGAATAACAGCACTGAAGTATCAACATTAAAAATTTCACTTATACTTCAAGTATTGAGCATTCAATGATTGTTCAGCTACTGCATGTATTTCTGTTCCTTAGCTCTTGTTATATTGTTAAACTAAAGACTTAACAGAACCAAGAAATGTTTGTGAAACATGTATGCCCTCCTAATAACAACCAATTAGTCATGGTACAGGAACTTCTGAACGTGAGCTTGACCTTTGACCTACTGACCTCAAAACCAATCTGAGTCATCTACTTGTTATGACCAACCACACTACCAAATCTAATGGCTGTCGGCCAAAGCATTCTCTAGTTATTAATCTGACAAGCTCTTTTGGGGTTAAAGTCACTGTGACCTTGACCTTCTGAATTCAAAATAAATAGGGATCATCTACCATCATCAACCTCCCCACCAAATCTGAGAACTGTATGCTAAAGCTTTGTTTGGTAATTGATCAGACAAGCTTTTTGTGGTCAAGATCAGTGAAAAGGAGTCATCTACAGGTCATGACCAACCTCCCCTCCAAATCTGAGGACTCTAGGTTAAAGTGTTCTTTAGTTATTGATCAGAGAAACATTTTGTGGTTAAGGTCACAGTGACATTGACCTTAAACATACTGACCTCAAATCAATAAGGCTCATCTACAGGTCATAACCAACCTTCCTATCAAATCTGAGGACGTAGGCCAAAGTGTTCTCTAATTATTGGTCAGAAAAGTTTTTCTTAGTCAAGGTCAGTGACCTTGACCTTTGATCTACTGACTCAAAATCGATAAGGGTCATCTATCGGCCATGAAGTCGAGGACTGTAGGCCAGAGCGTTCTCTAAGTATCATCTTCTGACAGACCAACTGACTCACCAACTGACATGTGCAAAGCATTATACTCCCACTTTTTTCAAGGGGGACATAATTATGTAACAATGAATTTCTTGTTTATAATATGTACCCTTTCATATGATTTTCCAGGAGAAATCATTATCATCTTCTTAATGTCACAAAATGATCTGTGACAACACAATAAATGCAGTCATAAATTATGAACACAATTTATTAGAGCAGTCAAAAACATGAGAACATATTCTAAACAAGAGGGCCATGATGGCCCTGGATCGCTCACCTGAGTACTTTGGCTGTAGGTTTGCTGTTAAGCAGTATTTCATTTTTTAATTGAAAATATGTAAGTGCCTACAAACCAAATATGTAAAATATCAGTCAATAAATAAAGGCTCTATGACAGAAAGTAGAAATATCTATTATAAGCTATGGTGACCTTGACCTTGACCCAGTGACCTCAAACCCTACCCATGGGTAGAGGTCCATGCAAGGAACCTCTATACTGAATATCAAAGATATTGGTCTATAAATGAAGGCTCTATGAGGTACAGTATAGCCTCCATGACCTTTAACCTAATCCAATAATTTGAAAAAGCTTGATAAAGCTTGCTTCATGCCAAATTTTAAAATTCTAGGTCTTGTGGTTTCAGACAAGAAGCTTTTTAAAGATTTTCCTATATATTGTTATTTAAAACTTGTGACCCCTCGGGCGGGGCCAATAGTGACCCCAGGGACATTTTTCTAACAAACTTGGTAGAGGTCCACTAGACAATGCTACACACCAAATATCTAAGCTCTATAACTTACGGTTTCTGACAAGAAGATTTTTTTAGATTTTCTTATATAACTCTATGTAAAACTAGTGGCCCCTAGGGCAGGGCCATTTTTGACCCAGACGCCAGGATTTGAACAAACTTGGTAGAGGTCCACTAGACAATGCTACACACCAAATATCTAAGATCTATAACTTACGGTTTCTGATAAGAAGATTTTTTTTTCAGATTTTCCTATATAACTCTATGTAAAACAAGTGACCCCCGGGGCGGGGCCATTTTTGACCCAGAGGCCAGGGTTTGAACAAACTTGGTAGAGGTCCACTAGACAATGCTACATACCAAATATCTTAACTGTAGGCCTTCTTGTTTCTGACAAGAAGATTTTTTAGATTTTCCTATATAACTCTATGTAAAACAAGTGACCCCGGGGCGGGGCCATTTTTGACCCAGAGGCCAGGATTTGAACAAACTTGGTAGAGGTCCACTAGACAATGCTACACACCAAATATCTAAGCTCTATAACTAACGGTTTCTGACAAGAAGATTTTTTAAGATTTTCCTATATAACTCAATGTAAAACTAGTGGTCCCTGGGGCGGGGTCATTTTTGGACCCAGGGGCCAGGATTTGAACAAACTTGGTAGAGGTCTACTAGACAATGCTACACACCAAATATCTAAGCTCTATAACTTACGGTTTCTGACAAGAAGATTTTTTAAGATTTTCCTCTATGTAAAACTAGTGGCCCCTGGGGTGGGGTCATTTTTGACCCAGAGGACAGGATTTGAACAAACTTGGTAGAGGTCCACTAGACAATGCTACACACCAAATATCTAAGCTCTATAACTAACGGTTTCTGACAAGAAGATTTTTTAAGATTTTCCTATATAACTCAATGTAAAACTAGTGGTCCCTGGGGCGGGGTCATTTTTGGACCCAGGGGCCAGGATTTGAACAAACTTGGTAGAGGTCTACTAGACAATGCTACACACCAAATATCTAAGCTCTATAACTTACGGTTTCTGACAAGAAGATTTTTTAAGATTTTCCTCTATGTAAAACTAGTGGCCCCTGGGGTGGGGTCATTTTTGACCCAGAGGACAGGATTTGAACAAACTTGGTAGAGGTCCACTAGACAATGCTACACACCAAATATCTAAGCTCTATAACTTACGGTTTCTGACAAGAAGATTTTTAAGATTTTCCTATATAACTCAATGTAAAACTAGTGGCCCCCGGGGCGGGGCCATTTCTGACCCAGAGGACAGGATTTGAACAAACTTGGTAGAGGTCCACTAGACAATGCTACACACCAAATATCTAAGCTCTATAACTTACGGTTTCTGACAAGAAGATTTTTTTAAGATTTTCCTATATAACTCTATGTAAAACAAGTGACCCTCGGGGCGGGGCCATTTTTCATCCAGAGGCCATGATTTGAACAAACTTGGTAGAGGTCCACTAGACAATGCTACATACCAAATATCTTAACTCTAGGCCTTGTGGTTTCTGACAAGAAGATTTTCAAGTTTTCCCTATATAACTCTATGTAAAATCAACTGACCCCTGGGGTGGGGTCAGTTTTGTCCCCAGGGACATAATTTGAACAAACTTGGTAGAGGTCCACTAGATGATGCTTCATACCAAATATCAAAGCTCCAGGCCTTGTGGTTTCAGAGAAGAAGATTTTTAAAGATCCAACTTATAAAATCTATTTTTAGATCCAGTGAACCAGAAATGCAATGGACCAGAACCATTTGAACAATCTTGGTAGAGCTTCATGCAAGGAACATCCCAGGCAAGTTTCATTAAATTTGCCCCATTGGTTTAAGAGGAGATGTCGTTTGAATGAAAAGTTGACGACGGACGGACGGACGGACTGACGGACGACGGACAAAGACCGATCAGAAAAGCTCACCCTGAGCACTTTGTGCTCAGGTGAGCTAAAAATAGACAATATTATAAACAACTAGAACCTCTACAATTTACATGAATCAATAGCAACTAAATCTGAACAAAATGGCCACCTCCACATCAGATTTTATTGAAAACTGAATTCAAAGTTTTTACTACAGTAAATTTCTTAAATTTTCTTTAGAAATCATTATTATATTTATTATACAATTAATCAAAATCTGAAAATCATTATTACATTTGTGTAAAGCGTGTTCAACGAAAAACAAGAAATGTGTCACAGACATGAATGCCCCTGAAACATGGCAATGGTCACAGTCATTGTAGTTTATTACTTGACGTTAGGCTGAACATTTGTGCAAAAAATTGTTGCAGTCTGTGAACTGAACAAATTAGCCATTTGCCCAGGGGTAAGACAATTGTATATCCTTAACCTATATTTACATGGCTGGTAAAATTAATAAATTTGCTAAACTGATGTGTTTCAAAAGATACTAATCTGGTGTTTTGTACCCACAGGTCACCAAACGCCTTAAATAATGGTAATCTTTTAACCTGACTCCCCCAACCTATTCCTTTGAGATACGGTAAATTTAAAGACGAACTTCAAAACATAACGTATTTCAAGTATAATTCTGGTCTTTTTGCCCTCATAAATGAAATATAAATTTGTATTAATGTTTTGAAACTGCAGTTTCAACCTAATAAATGGTGGCAATTTTTAAGGGGTCTATACTCTACTAATACCTAGCACAAAGACGCTACTATTAAAACATGTTATGAAAGATCAATGCCAACACTGAATCTGAACAAAATCACGGTAAAAAAAGCTATAACATTAATTCAATAGACTCTAAAAGAGAGAAAAAAAATTTGGACGGAGATATATCACATTAATAATCTGTATCATTTAAATGCATGATATAAATTTTCTAAACACTAGAGATTTTCCCTCATTTTTTCCTATGAATATTAGTGACGGAAAATACATGTGTATATCAGCTTATAGCTGAAAAAATAAAGAGAAAATCTGTAATCTGCATCTTGAAACAATGCAAACTTCATTTATTGTGATCTCTGAGGCAGCATCTCATCTATTATTGCTTTGCTTCGACACAATACATGCAATTCCAACTTTACAATGACAACTTTATGAATTTTTTGTTCCCTCAATCACTCTGTTAGTATAGAGTGATTTTCTTCTATCACAATGATTTTCCAAGGAAGAAACTACAAATCTAGGGCTCAGGGCAAATTATTGTATGATGACCCTGATTTTATATGTAGTTAGGTTACAAAAGTTTAGCATTAAGGCCTTGAAATGGCTCCAATCTTTATCACCATTTACATTTCTATTGTAAATGTAGGTCTTTCCTCTTTCACTTTGTCCATATTTCTGACACCCGGACAACCATACATGTGTACTGTCTTGAGGCGACGACAATGTTTTGCAAGTTTTATCAAAGACTGTTCTGTGACATCCGAGAGAAAATTTATCTTCAATGTCTCCAATCTCTGACCACTAAAGTTTGCTATCATTGACACACTGAAATAAAGGAAAAAAATATTGTCAGTTAAAGCATCAAGTAATTAATTGGGTGAAGTTACTTCTGTCATAATATGGTTGAACAAATGCAAACTGCTTTCTTAACCAAACGATACCATCAAAATGGCAGAACATACCTTCTGTGGGTACAACCAGTAGAGCTTATATCAATATGTCTAATGTTTGTACAAGTGTTCACCAATGCACGAATACTCCCATCTGTAATGTTCTTACAACCACACAGATCTAGACTCCTGAAAAAAAAAATAGATTTACATTAGGTACATTCCTTTTAAAATTCAAGAATTAATACTGCTTGATTTACACTTACAAGCTTGAGTAAATTAAAGTTGTTTGTTATTAACAGAACAAGTTATATAAACAAAAGGGCCAAATATTGCTGAGAAAGGCATAAGAGAACTCGTTGTAATGTATCACTCATATACTGTTAACACATTTGCATATTATAAGAAGAGGGCCATGATGGCCCTTAATTGCTCACCTGAGTCTCATTGCTCATGTTAAAATATCGTTATTGGTTTTTATGAGTGCAAGTTTGAATAAGTTTGCAATAAGTTTGAAGACTCTGGGTGTAATGGTAATGGTACTAGCAGAAATAGTTTTAATCTACAGGTCCAAGTGACTTTGACCTTTGACCTACAGACCCCAAAAAACAACAGGGTTCTTCTAATATAATTACCCTATAAAGTTTGAAGGTTCTGGGTGTAATGATACTCCAGTTACTAATCAGAAATAGTTTTCACTCTACAGGTCCCTGTGACCTTGACTTTTGACCTACTGACCCCAAAAATGATTGGGTTCTTTTACTGAGTAAAGACAATCATCCTATGAAGTTTGAAGGCTCTGGGTAAAATGGTACTCCAGTTACTGAGCAGAAACAGTTTTCACTCTACAGGTCTCTGTGAACTTAACCTTTGACCTATTGACCCTAAAAACAATAGGGTTCTGCTAATACAATTATCCTATAAAGTTTGAAGGCTCTTGGTGTTATGGTACTACAGTTACTCTGCAGAAATAGTTTTCACTCTACAGGTCCCTTTGACCCTGACCTCTGACATACTAGCCCCAAAAACAATATGGTTCTTCTATATAGTAAAAGCAATCATCCTACGATGTTTGGAGGCTCTGGGTGAAATGGTAATCCTGTTATTGAGTGGAAACGGTTTTCACTCTACAGGTCCCTGTGACCCTGACCTTTGACATACTAGCCCCAAAAACAATATGGTTCTTCTATTTAGTAAAAGCAATCATCCTATGATGTTGGAGGCTCTGGGTGAAATGGTAATCCTGTTATTGAGTGGAAACGGTTTTCACTCTAGAGGTCCCTATGACCTTGACCTTTGACCAACTGACCCAAAACACAAGAGGGATTTTTTGTACTCAATAAGGGCAATAACCCTGTGAAGTTTGGTACTCAAGTTATTGAAAGGAAACAAAGTGTGAAAGATAGACAGACAAACAGACACCCATGGACAAGGCAAAAGCAATATTTCTCCATCAGAAGGGTGGGGTTGGGGGGAGACATAACAACAAACAATTGAAGGTACAGCCCTTGGTGTTTCAGAGCAGCAGATTTTTAAAGTTTTCTCTATATAAATTCTTGTGTAAAATCAAATGACCCCCAGGGTCATCATTTGAACAAACTTGGTAAAGGTCCTCTGGACAATGTTGCATACCAAATATCTAAACTCTAGGCCTTGCAGTTTCTGACAAGAAGATTCTTAAGTTTTCCCTATATAAATCTATGTAAAATCAACTGACCCCTGGGGTGGGGTCAGTTTTGACCATACGGTCATAATTTGAACAAACTTTGTAGAGGTCCACTAGATGATGCTTCATACCAAATATCTAAGTTCCAGGCCTTGAGGTTTCGGAGAAGAAAATTTTTAAAGATCCAACTTTTAAAATCTAATTTTAGCTCCAGTGAACCAGAAATGCAATGGACCAGAACCATTTGAACAATCTTGATAGAGCTTCATGTAAGGAACATCCCAGACAAGTTTCATTTAATTTGGCCCTTTGGTTTCAGAGGAGATTTCATTTGAATGAAAAGTTGACGACGGATGGATGACGGACAAAGACTGATCAGAAAAGCTCATCCTGAGCACTTTGTGCTCAGGTGAGCTAAAAACTGTGAGCAAATATGTTTAAACAAGATGGCCATGATGGTCCTATATTGTTCAGCTGAGTACCAATGCTCTAAAGAGCAAGGCCAATAAAGTACATTAACTAAAAGAACATACTCAGACAACTAAAGTTATATTCAATTCCTGGCAAATTAGTTACCTGGACCCTGATGGTCTGACTTCTAAAACCTGACCAGAATTTATACTGAATATCATCTGGGTTAGTAACTAGTGACCCTAGGGGTAGAGGCAACTTATTTTAAAAATCTTGGCATAAGTCCACCAGATAATAGTACACATCAAATTTCAGAGCTCTGGGCCTGATGGTTTGAGACAACAAGAGTTTTAAAGTTTTTCATCCAAGTATCCATAGCAATCACAATTCTGCATGGCATGGAATTTCAAACAATTCTGGTAGAGCTTCATTCAAGGAACAAAGTTTCAAAACCCCCTGGTTTCAGGTAAGATGATGTTGTCTAAAGGAAGTCACTGTGGTGGATGACAGACACCAGACACAACCTGGCCACAATATACAAATGTCTCCCCACAAATGTCATTTACCATGATACAAATTAAGCATTGCAGCACCAATAAAAATCATCCAACAGGAACATGCTGAAAATATTCATAACTACACTTATCACAATCATTGCTGTGAAGTTTCCTCAAAATCCAACCAAAGGATATGGAGATATGTATTCAAATTTGGACAAATTAAGGGCTGCAACTCTGCTAAAACTTATCAGACTAGTATAAGCCAATAATATTTATAAATATACTTACTAATGATTATTTTATCAAAATGTAGCCAGCAGTTATGGAGCTAAACTGTATTCAAATTTTGACAAATAAGGACTGTAACTTCACAAAATATATTCTGACTGGGACACGGCGAAAATTTTCATTACTACCAATTTTTGCTTATAATCATTCTTGTGATGTCATCAAAATCTTATCAGTGTTTATGGAGATATGCCTAAATGTATTCAAATTATGACAAAACAAGGGCCACAACTCTGCTAAAATTCAGCCGACTGGTACACATTAATAACAAACATAACTAAACTTGCTAACAATCATTTCCGTGATTTTTTGTCAAAATCACACAAGAGGTTACGGAGATATGCCAATATGTGTTCAAATTTGGACAAATCAAACTTCGCTGAAAATCACTGAACTGGAAAATGTTGAAAATATACTCAACTAGGCCTGGTACCAATAAATCATAGCAAGTTTCATTGAAATTCAACTAGTGGTTATGGAGAAGAAGCGCAGACAAACTTTGTGACATACATACAGATGGAAAGTACAAAAACAAGATGTCTTCCAGAGACATACCGGGTATTAACAATATAAACCATAGATGATAACAAAAAAAGTATTACAATTAATAACACTCTGATAGGCTTTAAAATTACCTTGGCCAACACAATGTCATGCAATATTTTATAGACAAAAGTACCTGATATCATTGAGGTAAGTTGAGATTTCTAGCACCGATACATCTGTGATACTTGGACAATTTGCCAGAGAGAGATGTTTGAGTCTTGTGCAGTTCTTTACCACACGTCTTAGACAATTATCACGTATCTGTTTACATCCCCTAAGATCCAGGCACTCTACACGACCAAGGCTAGTTGACAACTGAGCTATACAGGAATCTGTCAACTAAAATAAAAACCCATGTACATTAAAAATCCATTAACAAGGCCAGTTGAAAAGTTGTCTTAGTAATGAATTGGTCTTAACAGAGGACCTTCTTTACTAAATTTTGGTTCATTAAAATGGCTGATTTTTGAGTGATTTCAAATTAATCAGTCGTCTTGATAGGGGAACTTTTCATAAAAACATAATCGGTGCCTTAAATTAAGTTGTTGAAATTTAAACTATGATATACAAAGCCTGTCAACAGAACGGTGTAACACTGTTCATGTGATAAATCTGATACTGTTATAGTTCCATTCTCTGCAAGAATGATTTAAGTCATGAATTTAAATCCAACAATTTTTAGAAGTTGTTAATAGAAATTTTCTATTTTAATAATGTTATGAATCATATTTTTTTTCTCAAAGTCCCGTTTTCTGTGGTAGAGAAACGCTTCTAGATACACTGAATGAACAATGTCACTCATCATAATATCGGCTGGACTCATCAACAAAATGGCTGGATCATGTATAACACATATTTCCTATCCCAAAAGCATTTGTTACTAGAAATGTGTCCAAAGGTGCCTCCGCTAAATGACAGTGGACACAAACTTGGTAAATCAACATTGTGTGCAAACTTGTAAATATGGCATAAAATATGACAAGGCAAAGATATTAGGTATTTACCTTTCTATTGTTACATATCAGCCCTTCAAGAAGACGGCATAAGCAAGGGTTTAAAGTTAAAGTTTTATGGAAATGATAACTGCTGATTATAAACACTAGCCACTCCACTGTATCTAGCTACATAACATGCATATATCTAAAAGCAAGCCAAGCTTAATGCTTTGTAGACAGAAATAACAGTATCTCCATAACAAACTCAATAGCATGCTTAATTTGGAAAAAAAAATATATCAGAAATACTTTTTTCTAAATAAACAGGTAAGTGGTGTATTTTCAAAGACAAGTTCAGCAGTCTCTCACAAGTATAAAATCTTCAGTCTCTCTAATATCCTTAAAGACACTGCATCAAGGCAACAAAATGATAAGGGATAAAACCTGCGTAGCAATCTACTGTTATTTCTGTTGCGCCCATATAATAATTATATCAAAGAACACATATATGCAGCCCACTACAAATGTCTATTACATTCATGTATGTTCTTTGTTTCTCACCTGCCTTGTGTGATAATTTCATATTCAACATCTGCTACCTTACTAAAATGACATGATGAGCATGGTGAAAGTCTTGAATTTATGGGATAGAAACAAGAAATTATCATGTCGGGGATGTGTCATCATAATATGATAATAAACACACCATGCACGAGGATGTTATGAGCTGGACACAAACAACTTTTCCACTATATCCATATAAAGCATAAGCCAAAACTTCCACTGTGACCTTGACCTCTGAGCGAGCAACATAAATGTTTTTCTTGCATGTGACAAGTCAATTTCATATAATGATCACTTAAGCCAAAATTTTTCGAAATCCAACCATGCACAAAAAAGTTATGCATTGGACACAAACAACTTTTTCACTCTATCCATATAAGGAACAAGCCAAAACTTCAAGTGTCCACTGTGACCTTGACCTTTTAGCGAGCAAAATGTTTCTTGCATGCAACACATTGACTTCATTCGATGATCACTTAAGCCAAATTATTTCGAAATCCAACCATGCACATCAAAAAATTATGAGCCAGACACAAACATCTATTGTATGTGCAATCCCCCAACCCCCACACACACGGACAGGGTAAACACTTCATGACCATTCGCCATTATCATGGTGGGGACATAAAAATTACAAAGGGCAATAAATTATTCAAAAGAGAGTTATGGATCTTGGGCAATGCACCTCTCCACAGAGAGATCTATTCACCTGTGAAGTTTCAAGTAAATATCATCTATACCTTTCAAGTTATGCTCTGGACAAGAATTAAGTATGAAAAATTACAAAGAGCAATAACTCAAAAATTGTGAGAAACAGATTTATGGTTATTGGACACTGCACCTTCCCACAGAGAGATCTATTCACCTATGAAATTTGAAGTTAATACCTTTAATACCTTACAAGTTATGCCCCGAACAAGAATTAAGTATGAAAAATTACAAAGAGCAATAACTAAAAAATTATGCAAAAGAGAGTTATGGTTATTGGGCACTGCACCTCTCCACAATGATATCTATTCACCTATGAAATTTGAAGTTAATATCTTCAATACCTTTCAAGTTATGCCCCAGACAAGAATTAAGTATGAAAAATTACAAAGGGCAATAACTCAAAAATTATGCAAAAGAGAGTTATAGTTCTTGGGCATTGCACCTCTCCACAATGAGATCTATTCACCTATGAAGTTTCAAGTTAATACCTTCAATACCTTTCAAGTTATGCCCCAGACAAGAATTAAGTATGAAACATTACAAAGGGCAATAACTCTAAAATCATGCAAAAGAGAGTTATAGTTCTTGGGCACTGCACCTCTCCACAATGAGATCTATTCACCTATGAAGTTTCAAGTTAATATCTTCAATACTTTTCAAGTTATGCTCTGGACAAGAATTAAGTATGAAAAATTACAAAGGGCAATAACTCTAAAATTATGCAAAAGAGAGTTATGGTTATTGGGCACTGCACCTCTCCACAATGAGATCTATTCACCTATGAAGTTTCAAGTAAATATCATCTATACCTTTCAAGTTATGCCCCGGACAAGAATTAAGTATGAAAAATTACAAAGGGCAATTACTCAAAACTTATGCAAAAGAGAGTTATGGGTATTGGGCATTGCACCTCTCCACAATGAGATCTATTCACCTATGAAGTTTCAAGTTAATACCTTCAATACCTTTCAAGTTATGCCCCAGACAAGAATTAAGTATGAAACATTACAAAGGGCAATAACTCTAAAATCATGCAAAAGAGAGTTATAGTTCTTGGGCACTGCACCTCTCCACAATGAGATCTATTCACCTATGAAGTTTCAAGTTAATATCTTCAATACTTTTCAAGTTATGCTCTGGACAAGAATTAAGTATGAAAAATTACAAAGGGCAATAACTCTAAAATTATGCAAAAGAGAGTTATGGTTATTGGGCACTGCACCTCTCCACAATGAGATCTATTCACCTATGAAGTTTCAAGTAAATATCATCTATACCTTTCAAGTTATGCCCCGGACAAGAATTAAGTATGAAAAATTACAAAGGGCAATAACTCAAAACTTATGCAAAAGAGAGTTATGGGTATTGGGCACTGCACCTCTCCACAATGAGATCTATTCACCTATGAAGTTTCAAGTTAATATCTTCAATACCTTTCGAGTTATGACTAGTACAAGGTGCCTGGCCAAGGTGCCCACACACACACAAACACACACACGGACAGGGTAAACACTATATGCCCGCTCGCCATTATCATGACGGGGGCATAATCATGGCACAAAATACGTACCTATGGACATAAAAAATGAAATCTACCTTATAGCACTGTCCAAGATTTAAAGTTATAAGGTTAATGCAGTTGTTGGCCACTGATCTGAGTCCTCTAGGAGACAAGTTGAAACATCCAAACATCTCAAGGACCCTGAGGTGGGAACCATGCTTTTTGATGACTGTTTCCAGGCCATCATTGCTAACAGCATTACATCCATTAATACATAGGCTTTCCAGTCTGTAAATGGTATATAAAACTTAGTAAAAGCAGATATATATGGTGCTGTATTCAAAAAGCACCTTAAGTTTTTCCAACTTCAGTTTTACTTTGCTCAAAATTTTGCAATGAAATTCAGTTTGCAGCATTTCTGTCTAAGGCATAAATGTGAAACTTTCAAATAATGTTCATTATATAGTTAAGAATGATAAAATTGTAAGAAATGGTTACATTCTTTCTTATTTATTGAATTTTAATGGGATACACAAGAAAAATATGTTATTTTAGTAACAGACTTAGCTTTTTACAAAGATAAATCACGAATATAAATGAAAAGAAATGGTTAAATTCTTTCTTGTTTATTGAACTATTATGAGAAAAAATTGTAATTTCAGAAAAAGAGTTTTTACTATGATAAATCATGAATTTAACTCCTAGTCTTATCTAGTATCAGTACCAAAGGCACCAAAATTTGATTCTGTAGTACATGAGAATTTCATTGTACCGCCATCATTAGATAGTTTCAACTGCATTTTATTTACCAGGAGTAATACCGGTAATACCAAGGACATTGTTTTCTGCCAAACTGAAAAGATGTAAAGCAGTGTGATATTGGAAAAAGTACCTGTGACAACTGTTTGATATGGCCATAAGACCACTGTCTGTCAGACTGCACCAGCTGGCATCAATGTGTGTCAGATTGTGACACCGTGCTGCAGCATGAAGCAATAGACTGTCACCATTTAATGCTCCTCTACTGCACCGAGCTATATTTAGTTCCTGAAATATGAAATAAAAATGAATTTTTGATTTCTCAATCTTAAATTTACAATTAGCATAAAACATAAATAATTTTAACAGCAAAACAGCAAGGGAACGACAGTCATCTTCAAGAGTTACTGAACCCAGAAACCACTGAAAGATAATATTTAAGAAAAGAGAAAAAAAAACATTTGTTTTTTTATCAGTTAATAAATCAAGAAAATCTTAAAAATTTTTAATGAATAAACATTGGTAAGCCCCAAAATCTCTAAATCTTTTCTTCATCAAAGTAGAACCTAGATCTTTAGTACATGTATGGTTAAAAATATTTCAGATGAATTAGTATAGAATATTCTGAGGTTGAACGCAAGACCTTACTTTAAGTGTATCAGCACATTCCCTGAAGAGATCCCTCAATCCTTTGGCAGTGACATGCTCCCCGTGACACTGTATAAGGGCCAGACTGATTGGATGTCTGCGGGAAATCTCCTCTAAACAGCCATCATCAATATCTCTCTTCTTAATAGTGATATACTTCCCTGTAACAATAAAATGCTAGCTTAGACAGTAAAAAGTTAATTTTTATTAACTTTCCATGAGTATGGTCAAATTTATGACCAATGACATCTCCATAGGAAGCAACTTATGGAAGTTCAAGTGATAACTATCACACTTTTGTTTTGTATCAAAACTTAACAGTAACAACAACAACAAACAAAGTGTATAGCTGACAGTTTTGACTATTTTCAATTGTTAAATTTTTCATCAATTATCATCTTTTAATTTTATAATAGATTCTCGGAATTCTTCTAGTGTAAAAGATGTAAATAACTGTAACAATGAACTAATTCAAATACTTGTGTGAATTTAAAATTTCTATCACTCTAAGGATGAAACAATAAATTGTTAAAAACTTACATAAACTTTCATCCATGGCTACCCTGTAGTACTGTTGACTCTAAGGATGAAACAATAAATTGTTAAAAACTTACACAAACTTTCATCCATGGCTACCCTGTAGTACTGTTGACAGACTTGAGCACATTTCGTCAATGAGGTTTGATCCAAGTAGACAAACACATGCAGTAAAATCTCATCTGGTAGACACTGCCATCTGGATACAGTTCCTGCCTGTATACGGGGTGTCTGAAAAGTATTCACACATGATGATGAAAGTGATGATGATGGAAGATGACAGAATTAAAATTTTAGCTGCTTTTTTAGTATTTCAAACTAATACAAGACCAAATTTAACCAAAATGTCTATAATAAGCACTATACAGGGTGTCTGAAAAGTATTTACGCATTATGATGACCAAATTTAAACTGAATAATAGAAAATGTTTGACCTTCAATTAAAGATCAATAATACTGTTATGGTTGAGTGCATGCTCACTTTAATTTGACTGTATAAATTCAATCTCTGACAATGGTATCACGGAACTGATTCTTTGGCTCAGTGGTCCAGAGCATTTGTTTTCTAAGTCATTCATAATCCATTAGGCTTTTGGTCAAATTTTTCAGACAGGTTTTTTCCCAAATGCATTGCATCTTAAATGGGTTAATGACAAAAATTCTTAAGCAAATATAATAATGAATATAAAAATAGTGACTTGAAATCTTGTTTAGTAAGATGAAATTCACAGATTATCCGTATTTTAGTATTTATATGATTAAACTAGTGCCATGTGATATAACAGATTTTTTCATGGTTCCAAGAATGTTTAAATTACATACCATCTGAATATACTTGTCATACGTTGATCTCGGTGATGCCATATGTTCTGAAAATGCCAGAAATAAAAAATAGGTAACAAAATTTTAATCAACGAAATACTCCTAGTGCTTTCCTTAAATGTGATGTCAACTCCATATGTGATGACCTCATCAAATCATGAGCCTTTTTAACTTCTTGCATTTTTTTCTAAAATAAACATACATATTCTGCAAAACCCTTACATTTTCTGAAACTACGAAGTCTACTGCACAAAATGAAAGTAAGGTTTTCATGAAAAAACAAACTTTATTTTTTGACAAAATGTCACACTCTTTTTAATTAGGCCATAAGTGTAGATGTTTTTTTCACCCAACATGGAAATATTGGGCCTTTTGTGCAAATATACAGGTCGACATAAATTGTATCAAGTAAAATGCATTTTCTATTATGCACAACAATTTAACTTCTGACAATCATTCAATTGCTTGTGAAAATATTTTGATTGTATATCTGGACATTTTTCATAATTAAGCAGTAAATATACACTAACACAGAATACCTATAATAATCAGAAAAATGGTTCTAAACATACAGGTATATATACATTTATAAATCAATTTTCATTAATTTTCACAATAAAATTCAAATAAAACACTTCTGTTTATGACTTCTAGAAAGAATCTCATGACATCTATAAACAACAAAAGTCTAACCCTTAGCCTGCTTAAATATCTTTAATGGACTTGTCCATCTTTCAATTTGGACAGACCCATTAATTGTTTACAGGGGTGCTTATTGAAAATTTAACAAATGAATGGCGAAAAGTGCAGACCATGATCAGACTGCACTTATGTGCAGGCTAATCTTGGTCTGCACTGGTGGCAAAGGCAAATACAAATGTCGCCTAACAGAAGAGTTAAGCTTTGAACTAAGAAGGTCATTTTTGATGTATTAATTTTCACATCAAGAATAGAGTCCTATTCTTCTAAAGTCAGATGGTGTCACTTTCAAGTACTGGAGAACACTACAGAAAACTATTTTCAATCACAGGACAATCACTTTAGAGTCAAACAGAGTTGATATTCTCTGAACAAATTTTAAAAAAATCTCTGAGGGAGTACTCTACATAAAAACTTAGCCAAGGCAGTAAGCTCTACACTGACCTATTTAAGCAGTTTCTTAACTCAGGAGTGGTGTGTAACTACAATTGCATCAACCTATAGAACTTGTTGAGAAAAAACAAATTCAGTGAAAGAAAGAGGGGAAGTCCTGCACTGCTAAAAATTAAAAAAAACATCAATTATGCTTAAGACCAATTATAGTATCATAGCTACCTAAAATGAAGTCTAAAATTTGTTTGAATATTTCGGAGATACTTTATTGAGAGCATTTTTTTTTGGCTGAATCAAATCATGTTCTTTGTCTTTCTCAAGGTTATAAAGGCAGTTCTACTTGGAAATACAATAAATTTTCATTATTTGCACTACTTCACTATATGTCCATAAAATACTGCAGAAGAACTGTGCAACATGTATCATTTATTTTGTGACAAAAACAGATGAACACATGCTTCTTTCAATGATATTAGAGAAATGGTATTAAATTAATTAGTTATGAGAAGAAACGGTTAGAAAATTGAAAAGAGAAGAATTTCACAGCATTTTACTTCAATATTGGAATATTGAGTCATTCACCAGTCATATCAGCTCTGTCACATTTTTTTTATCTAGTCAACCATTTTTTTTCCACACAGAACAGTGATTATAGTTACAATCATCTGAGCCTAAACTGTAATTACAAGTTTTATGTGTCCTTAAAAATACTACATTACATTATTCAGATCTGGTGTTTTTTTGTAAATTAGGAAAAAAGGAAGAGTGCAATTAAATATAAAAGTTAACAAGCAGTGTCAAACAGATGGGTGGGTGAGAGGTTTTCACAGTAAACACGTGTTTCACTGGGTGAGAAACATCTGATCAAAACAGATCACAACTCAATAAACCAATACCATATCTGGGAAAGACAGCAAAATAAAACTGGGGATAATCTACAAATTGTTTATACCAGGGTCAACTTGATTGGATACAGGCTCTGGCAACTTGGCTGAAATTTGGTTGAAACATGCAGGTTACAAAAATACCTACAATAAAAGCTACATGCAGATGTACTACACATGAAAGCTGACTAAAATTCATTGTCTTGAATTGATAATTGTTGAGTGTGACGAAAAAAAAGCAAGTCTGAAATTGCAATAAGGATAAGACCTGAAAAACTATTCCACAAAAGCAAATACATGTGTACCTTTGGACAACTATGAATACTTTTTTTTATGGAAAAAGAAATTCCTTATTCTTTTTTATTCTTTCTCTCATCACTTATACTGACTGTAAGTAATCACATAATTTGAATGCTGTTCCTTACTAAAAGATCAAAGATCAAAAAGTGTTTGCTGGGTGATTAAGCAGTACACATACAAGTACACAGACAGACAGATGGACAGACATGCCATCAGACAGACAGGTAAGAACAAATGAAATACTTGTAATCAAAGAAATATATGGTAATCATACAAATCATAAGATTCTTTAACAGTGGACCTTACATGCAAATAATGTGGATTTCACTACTGAACATCATACAAATATGTGTCTTCAACCAACTGTTACTACTACATGTAAGTAAAAAAATATCTCAACAGAAGAACTCGTCATGAGAGAGCTTACCAGTAAGTCTATCTATTGCACTAGGTTTGGGTAAACGATGCTCCACCATCTCATTAACCAGGTCAAGTTCAAGGTCAAAACTGTCACCAGGGTTACCACCTTTCTTGTTTTTCCTTCTCTGTATTTTGCTACAAAATGAACAAAACACTATTCTGATAATTAAGAGTTCTTTACACAAGGGAATAGATATGCCATTTTCCACTAAATGTAAACAGTTCGATAAAAGGCTCTGAAAGCGTTTTTTGTTTTGTTTTGTTTTTTTAGTTTACAGAAAGACAAGCTATATTAATTTACCATTCAAAAGATATTAAATCTTGATACACATTTTTATGAGCACACACAAAAAACAAGTACATCAGTGCCGCCAATGGATGCACCCCGAATATGCTTTGTTCATCTATTTGGGTAACATTGGTGAGGTATCAAACATTACTCCTCTTATTTGACTGAAACTTCCTATGAGTACATCTCCAATTACTTATGATGCTTCAAAGAAAGTTTGACTGAATTCAAGTTATTGGTTCCTGAACAGCCTGGAAACAAGACTGGGTCAAACTGACTGGAAGATGGGTGACTACAAACATCCTGCTTTGGACTAGATATCCCCCCTCCCCCATATATTTATGAATTAGTCTGATCTAGTTTTTTACAAAGGAACTTATTACATTACCGTTTTTGGAGATCAGCACTAAACGGTCTTGATTTTCTGTTCTGATCAGCCCCACTATCTAGTTGGGACATGTTTGCATTTGGATCTCCTCGAGTACCATCGTCATCATCTATGGAGGCCTGTAAATTTGTGGGCTGGGAGCGAGCCTTTGGGGCACTTGATGGTCTTTGCGGTTTGCCAGATGTTTCTCTGACAGGTGAAATTCCTCCTGAATCATTGTCACCAAATGCTTCCTCATCTGTGTTAACAGATGCATGCACTTCAGTGCCATGTTGACGAAACTTCGGTGCACTGACTGGTCTTGTGTTCTTTCTGGCTGGTGAGATTCCATGGCCATCTTGACCAGATGATGCAAACTCTTCAGATTCAACAGAAGCCTGGAGGTCAGGCTGAGAGATTCTTGTCTTTGGGGCACTGACAGGTCTTTTAATCTTTCCAGGAAAACCTCTTGCTGAAGAATTTCCTTTAACATCCCTGTTATCAGATGCTTGACCATCATAACTCGCAGATGCTTGCAGCTCTGAGCTTCCATAACTGCGAGACTTTGGTGCACTAGCAGGCCTTGCTTTTGTAAATTCAGAACTTGACCTGAAAAATAAAACAATTGTCAACATATAAGTACAAGAAAGGTTTCTGAAGACAGTTCCTTAATTTTCAGCAACACTTGATTTCAATCAAGTATCAAGAACTATCTCTTTCACATAATATTAAGATGGTGATAGAAATAGGATGAGACTGAATACAATACAAAATAATACAATGCAATGCAATGCAATGCAATGCAATGCAATGCAATGCAATGCAATACAATACAATACAATACAAATACAATACAATACAATACAATACAATATTGAAATATGACATGAAAACAACCAGTCCATACACAAAAACATTATAATGCCTACCTATATAATTAAAGATTGAATGCTGTCATATAATCCTAGATAATATTTTGACCTGATGAACGTCTATTTTGACCGAAACTAGTAGACATTTATAAACCCTATCCTGGTGTTGATGTGTATAACTCTAATACATGTACATCACCTTATACAGATAGATTCTCATATATAAATTGAAGACATTTATAAACCCTATCCTGGTGTTGATGTGTATAACTCTAATACATCACCTTATATAGATACATGTAGTTTATCATAGATAATAAATAATATTAATAATACAGTTAATGTGTAGTATTCTGAACTGATATTTATTGTGAAAACAAAACATTTTAAGGTATCTGAAATGAATTTTGACACCAGAGACGTCTTATGAACTATCTTTGCAGAGGTCTACCAGAGGATGCCTCACATCAAAGTCCAAAGCTCTGTCAAGTGGTTGAGAGAAAGTTTTTCTTATCTATGTCAAATCATGACACAAAGGGCATGGCCAATATTGACCTAGGGTCATGATTTGAACCAACGTGGTAGAAGTCCACAAGACAATGCTACACACTAAATTTCTTAACTCTAAGCCTTATGGTTGATGAGTAATCTGCTACATTAAAGTTTTTGCATGACACAGCTGCCAATAAAGACTCAGTGATCATAATAGCTCAACTTTTTTCTACAGAAAACAAACAAGCTAACAAAGAAATTCATTTTAAAATTAATACATTCACAAAGCCGAACAACCTATTTTCTTTAGCAATATTATAACATCAATATTGTTCTATCATTACAAATACAAGTTTATAACAAATCAGATTCTAGGACAACTTCCTGCAAGGAATATGTGAAGATGTTCAAGTCATCAGAGATCAGACTTTTTATTTTTTTATGGTTAAACTATATCTAAATGTTATTATTCCAGGAAAGCTGGTATCTGCCTTTGTCATTTTATTTATCTTTTTTTTTTTTTCAAAACAGTGCTTAAATGTTAAAAAGCATTAAGAGCATTTCTTATGAACTTCCTTCCATAACAAAAAGATCAGATAAAGACCACCCTTGTGTTGTATTTAAACTCATGCCTACTGGGTCACAAGCAGTATGAAAAACCAACACTCTAGGCCACTGTGACAAAGAGTCAATTCCCTAACATAGCTGTTATAGGTTGAATGTATAGAAATACCAGTAGATGTCCACTTGACTGTAAGATATTATATACCTCAAGCTAGAGCTAGTGTTGAGTTCGCCCTGATTATATGATGTCCACGCTATGCTTGATCTTGCCCACTTGCGCTGGTATGCCCCTTCCTCCAATGACTGTCTCACTTTGGATTTGACTGGTTTTCCTCTAGCAGATTTGGGTTTTTTCTTTGCTTTCTGTTGTTTAGACTGGTTTATAAGTTGCATTAAAAATGGCTGGTTCCCCAGCCCTGTGTCTTCTTCATGAACATCTACTGGTTCCTTTTCTTCTTGCTATATGCAAAAAAAATGTAGGACAATTTATCAATTATTATCTATTTAAACTGCTCTGACTTCAGTTCGAGTTTTTTTAATGCAATAAACGTGAGATATTGCTAAAACACATTTTTTTCCCCCTACAAGCAAGCTAGCTAGCTGACACTTGGAAACAACTGCATATGTCCTATCTCAACAAACTAGAACTAAAATTAGGTAACACTTAATTTAAAAGTTTTCTTTCTTTTTTTGAGATCAATTAAAAACATCTACAAGAACTTTATCAACATTGTTCTTTTTTTAGAAATAAGACAACATACCAACAACAGATACATAAAAAAGGCAAATGACTATTGAAGAAGTCTGTTATTTTGCAAAAAAAAAAAAAAGCTTTAATGTTATAATTTACCTGAATTTCTATATTTGGATCAAACAGGTGCTTCCAGTCATCATTCTCCTCTGTTGCCATGGTAACAGACTGGTCCCTCTCAATGTCTTCTGTTGATACTTTCTCTCTTGTATCCGGGTCATTTGATGATCTGTTGAGTATATAAAAACTGCTAACACTACAAGACCACTTTATTCTGAATAAGACTACACATCTTCATAAATGTCAATATGCCCTATAACAGGTATATTCAGCAGAAAATCTGAAGTGGTGAAGTCCTTGAATTCTTTTGCATACAGATAGCTGAACAAGCATTCTGCTTTCCTCCACATTAAAGTTAAGTAATAAATACTAGACCACTAATACTTGTCAATTACTAAATATGGAATTCTACATCTATTTCATTGTGATTCAGACATCCTAAATACCAGTTTGAAAGTATTATGTCTTATTTGATACATGTCTTTAAGTGGTATTAAGATATATTAAGTTACTCACAGATTTTCTATACATTTAGAATTTTAACATGTCACTTTTTTTTCTGGCAAATCAAAAACTAGAACCTACTTGGGACACAACCTTAAACTTTGAAAACTCACAATTAACTGTGATGCTCATACCTTGGATGGTCTAACATTCCATTCTGTGGTCTTGTACCCGACTTTACACCAATATGTTTTTGTTCATGGACCAAATATGAATCAGGCTTTTTCCAAGGTAATGAACTCTCATCTATTACATTCTCCTCCTCTCTGACTGGTTGTTGCCATGACAATGATTCTCCATCTTCGAAAGCTTCTTCATGAATCACTGCTGGTTCCCATGCATTGACAGATGCTTTTGTCTGGAGCAGGAAAGCAGTTTTCTGTTTTACATCCTGTTTGGAATCCGCTTTGAAGGGTTTGAAGTCTGAGTGGACACTGTCATCTTCATCGCTACTGTTGCCTAGGTAACAGTTAATAGTGGATTAGTGATAAATTGGGATCAAATAAGGACAAAATTTGATGAATTTCACTAGCAGAAGATATTAGGTTTTATTACTGGCATTTGATGGAAGCAACAGGAATATAGTTAGGACCTAAAATATCACAGATTAGAAACACCTTTGAGAGCAGTGGCATACACATTTTTATCATATGGCAAGTCAATATTTCTCCAAAATGTCAAATAAAAATTAAAAATCCTAGTAGGAAATCATTACAATATACAATGTATCAAAACAATCACTTCTTCAATGAAAAAGTTTTACTATAAAATAAAATAATTGTATGTGTTGTAAAAATTTTGATTTTTATTCAGTCAACTTGCAGACATACAAGTTTTAAACATTCCATATCACACATTGGCATTTCTTCTTTGTATGAAACTTTTTCATTTCTGGTCCAATGTTTAATATATAAGTATAATGCATGCTCCATAATCTTTTGCATGGTGCAATTTGTATTGCACTGAGAGGGTATGATGGATAGATCTTTTGTATTTTAGGTCCTAACTTTGGAATAGTGCAGTCACAAAAAATGGTGAAAATTTCTGTGAAAGACAGCTGAAGTTAGGGTACATGCATGTACATAAGCCTGCTGTCAGATTTCTAATGCCAATAAAAAAGAAAATAATATTCTTAGTTTTTTTTGGAGGTATTTTCTTATGTTTAATAGTGTGCAAGCAAACATGAAATTAACTGACTGTGAGGGGGAATATAAACATAATAATTAAACCATTTAAGTTTTTCAAGAGAACACTGTTAGATTGTTTAGAACTACAATGTATGGAGGGGTAAGTCATGTTATAGGGAACATACAAAAAAACCTTGAAGAATTCGCAAGTATTACAAAGTATAAATACAACTGATGTTAGAAGTTATATCTGGGAAAATTTTCTAGTTCTCATCCTCACTGCTATCTGTGAAAAGAAAGGAAAAAAGGGGAAATCTATTTAAGTACACTGCCAGAATAAACTTATCTTAAATCCTTTAAAAGCCATTTCAAAACTATCTCCTTCATAAAATAATTTCAGAAACAGTGCTGCTGCCTTATTCTTACCACAGAAAATGAAAACTGATAAAATGATCATTTAACCTTTGTTACATGTACTTACCAGCTAAATTTAGCAGTGGTACCATCCTATTGGCCCGGCTCGAGTTTCGGCTCTCTCTACTTTCCTCATATCCAAACACCTCAACATCAATTGCACCATGACCCCTTTTTCTTCTTCTTTCTCTCCTTCTCTCAGCCTTTTTAAGTTCTTTCACTTCGTCAGACTCTTCGACCACATCAGCAACATTGTCACCCTTTTCATTAACTTCAGCAGTATTTTCAAAGTTATGTGAAACAACTTGAGATATATCAGTTGAATAGTCCATTGAATTTGCTGGTAGTTTCAAAGCTAATTCATTGTGAGATATAGGCAATGTTGAGCTGAAGTTTGGAAGAGGAGGGGGTTCAAACAATGCCTCAACCTCCTGCTCTGAATGACTTAAATGTTCATGTTTATTTTTATGGGTTGCATGACTCACTTCCCTTGAATTTTTCTGATTAAACATTGCAATTGTATCTTTGACATTTTCTTGTGTTTTATACTTAGTAGGGTGGTAGCCTTCATCATCATTGTCTCTGTGTTTCAGATCAACTTTATCAAAAGTTCTGGCAAAGTCAACATTAACAACATCATGTTTCATGGAGTTTTTGTAACTCACTGAATCATTTTCAACAGCAGTATTAACTAAACCATGAATACCATCTTTTAAAACACTCTTCCTTAATCCATCTTCACTTTCATGTTCATGCCAGAATTGTTTAGACTTGCTAAAATGAGATCTAACATAACCTTTTAACACAGGATCTGATATAGAAGCACAAATATCATTAACAACCTCTTCTTCAATCTTCTGGGTCTGCAGGTCTAAATCTGGGTCATCACTAGATGGCCTACCACTGTCCTTACCATCTGATTTTATTGGAGAAACTTTCTTATTTTCAAAAAGTTCCACATGTTCCACTTTGTCATCTTTCTCTCCTTTTATACCTTCAAGGTTCAGATTAAATGGTTTCTCTGCTTCTATATCCTGTTCATAATTAACCTCATATCCATTATATGCTAATTTTGGATCGATTTCTTTCTCATCAGGATTTCGAATTCTGATGTCTTCATGTACTGCCATGTCATCTTTATTCAGTGGCTTCATTCTCAACTTTCCCTCTCTATTCTTGCTCACAAGCATTGGTTCAACCCCTATTATCATTTCCCCACACTGTGTGCACCATGACATGTACTCTTTGTTAAGTCCATTACACTCCGGACATACAATTAAAACTTTTCCTTTTTTCTCTCCTTTCTTCTTTTCTTCAGCTTTTCCATCTCCTTGTGTGTGGTTTACATGAGTCACATCTATACCTAGTTCATTTAATCTCTCTGTTAAACCACCACCTTTAAGAGTAACATCTGTGTTTGCATTACTATTCACTAAAGTTTCATTGTCAATTTCATGATTTTCTTTCTCTAACGATAAAAAAACAAGGTTGTCCTTTTTAGATTCTAAATGCTTTTTTGTGTCTGTGAAATCTTGATTCTCAGAGAAGTCAATAAAGCCAGGAACTACTGGTTTGAAGTCAGTTTTGGTTTTTTGTTCATTTACTCCATTCTTTTCAGTTTCTATGGGAATGTTACTCATGACATCATCAATGACATCATCAGTGGGTGCTATGACATCATTTCCTGACTGACTATTTTCCTTCGGATCATTTTCATCCTCCATTTCTGGTAAAGTCATTTCACGTTGTTCTTCTTGAGTTTGCAGCTTTGAAGAGGATTTGTAGATATTTTCCAAAGATGAGAAATACCGTTCTAGAGAAGCCTTTGCAAACTTCTTCTGCCTTTCTATAATTTGATCTTCAGTCAGTTTTTCTCCTTCATACTGTTGTCTTCTGCAAAGATAAATATCGAAAAAAGTGTTATGTACCTTGCTTGTAAGAGCAGGTTTTTAATGTACATTACAACTTGAAGAAAAGTTAGTGCTAGCACACAAAAAAGCTAATTATTCTGGACATGTCAGATTTTGACATTTGTGTGTAACTCATTTTGAAAACAAGAAATGTTTGTAAAACATACATGCCCCCAAGCAGCACCTAACTGCTTGTGGTTGGGCCAAAGCGTTCTCTAGATATTGATCAGAAACCGTTTTTAGGATCAAGTCCCTGTGGCCTTGACCTTTGACCTCAAAATCAATAGGGGCCATCTACTGGTGATGTCCAACCAGCATACCAAGTTTGGTGAACCTAGGTCAAAGGGTTTTCTAGTTATTGATCGGAAACCGTTTTTAGGATGAAGGTCCCTGTCAGCTTGACCTTTGACCTAATGACCTCAGAATCAATAGGGGTCATCTAATGGTAATGACCAACCAGCATACCAAGTTTGGTGAACCTAGGTCAAAGCATTCTCTAGTTATTGATTGGAAACTGTTTTTAGGATGAAAGTCTCTGTGATCTTGACCTTTGACCAAATGACCTCAAAATCAATAGGGGTCATGTACTGGTGATGTCCAACCAGCATACCAAGTTTGGTGAACCTAGGTCAAAGCGTTTTCTAGTTATTGATCAGAAACCGTTTTTAGGATGAAGGTCCCTGTCAGCTTGACCTTTGACCTAATGACCTCAGAATCAATAGAGGTCATCTAATTGTAATGACCAACCAGCACACCAGGTTTGGTGAACCTAGGTTAAAACGTTCTCTAGTTATTGATCGGAAACCGTTTTGAGGATGAAAGTCTCTGTGATCTTGACCTTTGACCTAATGACTTCAAAATCAATAGGGGACATCTAATTGTAATGACCAACCAGCATACCAAGTTTAGTGAACCTAGGTCACAGCGTTCTCTAGTTATTGATCGGAAACCGTTTTTAGGATGACGGTCCCTGTCAGCTTGACCTTTGACCTAATGACCTCAAAATCAATAGGGGTCATCTACTGGTGATGGCCAACCAGCATACCAAGTTTGGTGAACCTAGGTCAAAGCGTTCTCTAGTTACATGTACTGATCGGAAACCGTTTTAAGGATGAAAGTCTCTGTGATCTTGACCTTATGACCTCAAAATCAATAGGGGTCATATACTGGTGATGACCAACCAGCATACCAAGTTTGGTGAACCTAGGTCAAAGCGTTCTCTAGTTATTGATCGGAAACCATTTTTAGGATGAAGGTCCCTGTGAGTAGACCTTTGACCTAAAAATCAATAGGGGCTATCTACTGGTGATGACCAACCAGCATACCAAGTTTGGAGAATCTAGGTCAAAGCGTTCTCTAGTTATTGATCGGAAACGAAGTGTCTACCGACGGACCGACCGACATTTGCAAAACTATATGCCCCCTCATCTTCGATGGGGGGCATAAAAAGTTCTCATTTTCTCTCTACTGTTTTACACTTGGCATCAAATCAACCCAGTATATAACAAGTTCTATATGACTTAAGTAGGACTTGAAAGACCCTGCTCAAGAGTAATACATAGAGGATATTCAAGTTTTTTCTATAAATATGGGATTTATTTTCATCGAGTGGTATGAAAATAAATATTTCACGAGTGGCGATAGCCACGAGTGAAATATGACAATTTTCATACCACGAGATGAAAATAAATCCCGTATTTATAGAAAAAACTTGAATTTTCTGTTTATTATATACTTTTCTCTATTTTGACCTTAAGATTCGAAAGAATTCCCCTTTAATTTAGTGTATTGGCTGAAATCAGAAGAAAGTAGTCCGGCAAGACACCAGTGAAAATACGGAAAATATGTTTCACTGCAGTGAAAAATAAATTTTTACAGTGAAAATACGGAAAATGAAAATACGCAATTTATTTCATCAATATTTTTCAATATTTCATTTATAAGTATATAATAAATGCAATTATCCATAAGTAGCCAAGAAGAATATTCATCTGAGAAAATCAAAATATTTCTTTTTATAGTTTATCAAGAAAGTACCTTTGTTCATGGTGATGTCTTATACCATCTATATGTCTTTTAGAACTGTTTGTGTCTTTTGCAGTCAGCTCTACCTTGGGGTGAGGTCGCCTTGGAGATGGACCACCTTCCTTCTTTGTAGCAGGTGGGTGGGGTACAAATTTTTCATCATCCACAATTTGACTCACTGATGTAAATGTTGATTCTTCTACCACTGTCACTGATAAAATAAAGACCCTGAAGACTGCTTTCACAAACAAGTCATAGTAATAAACCAGTGCTGTGCTTGATAAAGTCACATTACCCAAAGCACAGACCAAAGCTTTTAAAAAGAAACTCTGCCATTTTTTTTATATATAATACTGTCTTGACTTTCCATTAACAAGCCCAATTCAATGTCATTCAAAACTAATTCCACATTGTACATTGTGTATACATGTATGAATGTCAAGGCCAAGAAACTTTCCTCCGATGTTGAGTTTCAAGTAACCTTGACCTTATGTTGCCTCATTCAATACTGTCATAACAAGAATTTAAATACTTACTTCAGCACACTGGCTAGTGTTACCAGAAATTCAAAATTAGAAGCTGATTCAAACATGCAATTTCAAGTGTCCTTGACCTTTGAACAACAGGGCATATCTGATGTGCCTTGCCAGCAACAAAAATCAATAAAGCTGTGTCTACAGCAATTTGTTTAAGTTATATTTCTACTTAATATTTTTAGTGAATTATTCATCTAAATGCTGTGGACAGCAAAAAAGCAAAAAAAAAAAAAAAATGATCATGCTTTTACCAACCTTTTTCATTATGAATTTCTTCTCTATCAGTTTGTACTTCTGCATTAGACGTAGTTGGGGTTGGTGGTGGCTCAGTTGAATTTGGATTTCTTGTTGGTGCGGCTGTAGGTATTACAGTCTGGCCTGGTTGGTACAGCTGTGCTCCAAGACTGGTTGGTGGATGAGGGTTCAGGATATGGCCTCCTGCTGCTACTGGTACATATCCTGGAAACACTTGATGCCCAGAACTATGAGTAAGCAATGCTGGATCCATTACTACTGGATGATGGTGTTGGTGGCTTAATTGTACCTTCTGTGTATAAGATATTGGTACAGTAACATTTGGCTGACCCAAACCTTGGCTGACTGGTACTGAAGTTGAAGGTGGGTGGGGTATATGGAACTGTTGATCTGTAACTGCCATCACTGGTGCAGTGAATCTTTGAACACTGGCTGGAGCAAAGCCTCTGAAGTCTGAAGTGCTTACATAAACAGGGCTGTAAGGTATTCTCACTGGATGCTGACTAGGTGGGTGGGGTATCTGTGGTCTATCATTAGAGTATGATAGTTGCCGAGAGAATTCTTTGTATGGGCTGAATTCTTCATTGTAATTCATATACCCACCCTGGGTAGAAAACTGTTCGGTAGGTATAAATGCTGGAGCTAAAGGTCCTGGAGCAACAGGGGTACTTGGTGTCAGAGGAGCACTGTAAACTGTGCCTGGAGGGGAGCCATACTGCCCTGGGCCGGAAGATCCACTGTAGAACTGTGGGCTAGCCAGTGGAACCTGGCCCTCAAAATAGCCTCCATATGCCTGATTGTAAATTTCATTTGCAGAAAATGCTACATTTCGAGGCACTGTTACCTGCTCATAATTTTTACTTGTACTAGTTTTCATATCTCTGTCTAAATATTTATCTCTCTGTGCAGGTTCTTTATCAGATCTGTCTTGGTAAATTGTTGGTGGTTCATGCTTAGGTCTGTTTAGTTTGGGTCTTGGGGATTCAGGTTTTGAAACATCTGCCAGATCTAAAGCAGGAACACTTATTCTAACATTATCTTCAGATTCATGCTTTTCTTCTACATTTTTCCTTGCTTTATAAGCAGGATTTGTGGTCAGGCTTTTACTTTTATCCATTTCAGCATGGTCCTTTGACAGAACATATTCTCCAATTAAATTTTCAACTGCCTCGGCATCTGTTTGTCGTGGTGTAAAGTCACTAGTATCATGAAAACTGCTTCGTACTTCTTTAGTCTCAGAAAAACTTCTCTGAAATCTTATATTGTCTCTTGATGGTGTTTCAAACTTTTGTACATTGTTTTTATTTTTTAGAATTGACTTTAACTGGTCTTCATGGAATTCTTTAGACTTTGTTACAGGCTTGTTCACTTTTACTGCCTTATCTTTCAGAAGTCTTGGAGTTTTGTCCTTTCTTGCTGAATTCTCATTTGAGCTTTGATGCAAATCATCAATGTCTTTCTTAGCTTTCATAAGAAACTGATTAAATTTTTCTTCACCCAAAAGAGTCCTTAGTTCTTTTGTGACAGTATCTCCAAGATTGATGTCATCAGCTTCAACCAAAATATCTTCAGTTCTTTCAGAGTCTGGTCTATGAGTTGAAAGACCAAGCTCACTAAAGTCAACAGACTTATTCACATTGTCAACTTTGTCTTCTGTAACTGGTTCAAATTCTTGAGACTCTTGTATGACTGTTTTGCTAGGTATCTGAGAATGTGTGATCTGTCTTGAGCTGAATATTTCCTCTATTTTGGCAGAGTTGGCACTTTTTCTGGTCTCTTCCTGCACATGATGAAACTTCTGAACAGGTTCATTATTACTATACATAGGTTTAGAGTCATATGCATTGCTAAAGGAAGACCTGTGTACTCTGTGTTTCGCAATACCTTGTAAGTGATCCAAATCCTTATCTACATTATTACATTTTAGAGCAATTTCATGTGAGTGAGTCTCTGACAAGGACCTTTTCATTTCCCTTTTTGTATTATCAGTTTGAGTATTAACCACAGTATTTTGAGCAGTAAAACTCGCTTGCATTTTATTCTCAATGAATTTCTCTTGTTCTTTCACATCCATTTCTTGTTCTTTACCCTCACTTTTCTCCTTACAGAAATTTGTCCAGATATCATCACTAACTTTTACCCCTAAGATTTCTTCTTTTGTAGCTCTAATTAATCTTTCAACAGTTTCATTGTAGGCATCTAATCCATCAGTCTTCCCATCTTCCTTTGACAAATCTGTAGAGGATTTCTGTTTGTGTATGTTGTTTTCTTTATTTTCTTGGCCATGTGATTCAGGGCTGGTAAAATAAAATGACGAAGTTTTCAAAGTAGGTTGTTCTTGTATAGCTTTCTTCTGACTCATGACAGTTTGTTCTTTTTGCCTAGAGGCTGCAAAATTTGTATCTGCTTGGGGTTTGCGAGGTGGCTTATCCACTTGATTTTCTCTTAAACCATTCACTGAAATGTCTTGCAGCTCTTCATTTTTTTCAACATAATTAGAGCCTAATATTACTCTTTCAAACTCTGCATCTTTTTCATCTTTTAAATTATTTGGACCACTTTTATAAGTATGTATATACTCTGTAGAATTAGGCCTCTGACTATAGTTTTCGTGCAGTTTGCCATTTTGAAATAAGAAGACATCTGCTACACTTCCATTTGATTTTGACTGGCTCTCAGTTTGATGAGACTGTCTAAGTGTTTCAAAATAAGCTAGTCTTTTCTTCCTCAGGTCATCAAGACCTGCTGTGTCTTCTTCCATGATAACAAACTCTAGAAACAGAAACAAGATTACATGAAACAACTTAAAGACTTGATTTTTTTTTTCAAACATCAGGAATGCTATGATAGTTGAAATAGTTCAAGGTTTATATTATCTGGTCCATGGAGCTATAAATAAATATATGTAAAGTCCCAGATATAAATTATTCGTTAATGAAAATCAGTAATAGATCTAGGAAGTTTTCCTTTAATAAATCATTACAGACATTAGATCTTTTGTCAAAATGAAAACAACAACCTTCTGCTTGTTCACCCGCAAGGGGCTTAAGCAGAATAGATAGACTGATAGACAAGAAAAAGTTGAAGTCTGACACTGTTAGTCTACGTTTCAAATTTTACAAATACAATACGTTAGTCAGTCATGACAGTGTCAATGGGTGTGAAAAAAAGGACATTGATCTATCACGTTTAAGTTGCCAGCATAGAAAATATTTTCAAAGAAATACAAAGCGAACAATTATAATTTGTAAGGTTATTTCAATTATCAATTTATACATAAAAACTGATATACAATGTCCTACACTATCCAATCGGTACACAGACTAATTTCCAAATATGTCTAGCGTCCATTTTGTTTCCAGTAAACAATCTTTTGTCTGGTTCTCGAAAATTTGCCTTACAATTCTACGAGAAATTTCACAACTGTAGAAGCAGTCGAAATATGCAGGTGCCCGATACTTGTTTTATGCTTTACATTATTACTTAATATTGTAATCGAATACATCCTTGCTAAATATAAAGAACCAATTTGTCTAAAATAACCTAGTCAAAATTGACGTGGTTTTTTTTGGCGAGTAAATAATATAATATACGTTCTTAAATGCATATTTAGAATCATCGTTTCAGATAATGCATTGTATCGGCAAACGCTTTTTAAAGTACATTATTTGTTTGTATTACTTAAATATTTAGAACAATCTGCATTTTATTCCTCTTTTAATGATATCCAAGTCTGAATTACTTAATGTCGTTGTAAATAATTGATGTTGAATGTTTTTTTGTATCTTCAGTTACTTGTTATGGGTTTTCTTTACTTTCTTATATGTACAGTTCAAAGTTTAAAAACATTACTTAAATCGACTGACTCACAAATGAGCCGACGATGCATAAAAAAGAAAATGTTTATATATGTAAAAATTCTGATTGTAGTTGTGAAGAACATATCTTAACTAAGTTACTGTCTCAATTTTTGTTACATTAACACATCATTATATCAGAGACATAGATCTATGTCTCTGGTTATATTAAGTTTTTTCACAATTTCATTGGTAAAAATGTTAGTCAGTTAGTCACGGAGGAGGTACTTTGTTTATATTGTTAATTTTGTAAAGAACATTATATAGTGACTCAGTGGACTAGGTCGCTGATCCTAGTTTACTGACTTGAAGGGAAGGGTTCGAATCCTGTTAAAATCAAATTATTTCTTCTTCAGTTTTCATATAGAAGCATAAAATTATTTTTTCTTTCATTGTATACCAACTTCTCCTTAATTTTAAAGAAAAAAGGCTAAATTCTGTGAGTCAGTCGCTTTACTTAAGAGAATCAGAGAAAGAGGAACTTCCCACCTTTTTTTCTTCTTATACATGTAGAAAATGAGTTATAAATGGGTACACATGCATGACCTCAATTGTTCATACATGTTCATAACAGTTGATTTTCAATCTGTTCGACTTCGATCGTCAATGATTTTATCTCCTTCCGCAGCTTTGTAGCTGTAACTATTATGACATTATTCTCTGCATTTTTATCTCACCTGTCGTGACAGGTGAGCTTTTCTGATCACCTTTTGTCCGTCGTCCGTCCGTCCGTTAACAATTGGTTTGTTAACACTCTAGTGGTCACATTTTTGCCTCAATTGTCATGAAACTTGGTCAGGATGTTTGTCTCATTAATATCTCGGACGAGTTCGAACATGGGTTATCAGGGTTGGAAAACTAGGTCACAGGGCCCAAATATAGAAAAACCTTGTTAACACTCTAGAGGCTACTTTTTCAGTCCAAATATCCTGAAAATTTGTCAGAAATGTTCTAATGATGACTTCAAGCTCAAGTTCAAATATGGGTCATCTGGGTTCAAAAACTAGGTCACGGAGCCCAAAAATAGAAAAATCTTGTTAACACTCTAGAGGTTACATTTTCAGAGCGAATAATCTTGAAATTTGTCAGAAAGGTTGCTTTGATGATTTCTAGGTCAAGTTCAAATATAGGTCATCTGGGGTCAAAAACTAGGTCGCAGAGCCCAAATATTGAATAACCTTGTTAACACTCTAGAGGTAACATTTTTAGACCAAATAATCTGGAAATCTGTCAGGAAGGTTGCTTCTATGATTTCTAGCTCTAGTTCAAATATGGGTCATCTTGATTCAAAAACTAGATCACAGAGCCCAAAAATAGAAACATCTTGTTAACACTCTAGAGATTACATTTTCAGCCCAAATAATCTGGAAATTTGTCAGAAAGGTTGCTTCAAAGATTTCTAGCAAAAGTTCAAATATGGGTCATCTTGATTCAAAAACTAGATCACAGAGCCCAAAAATAGAAACATCTTGTTAACACTCTAGAGATTACATTTTCAGCCCAAATAATCTGGAAATTTGTCAGAAAGGTTGCTTCAAAGATTTCTAGCAAAAGTTCAAATATGGGTTATCTGGGTTCAAAAACTAGGTCACAGAGCCCAAAAATAGAAAAATCTTGTTAACACTCTAGAGGTTACATTTTCAGCCCAAATAATCTGGAAATTTGTCAGAAAAATTGCATTGAGGATTTCTAGATCAAGTTCGAGTATGGGTTATCTGGGGTCACAAACTAGGTCACAGAGTCTAAATATGGAAAAACCTTGTTAATATTCTAAAGGTAGCATTTTCAGTCCAAATAACCTGGAAATTTGTCAGAAAGATTCTATGGATGATTTCTAGCTCAGTTTTGAATATAGGTTCTCTGGGGTCAAAAACTAAGTCACAGAGCCCGAAAGTAGAAAAACCTTGTAAAAGCTCTAGAGGTTACATTTGTATTCCAAATGTCCCTGAAATTTGTCAGAAAGGTTGTTTTAATGATTTCTAGCTCAAATTTGGATATGGGTCATCTGGGATCAAAAACAAGATCACATGGTACAAATATGTAAAAAACTTTTTAATACTCCAGAGGTTACATTTTCAGTCCAAATATCCTAGAAATTTGTCAGACAGGTTTTTTTTTTGATGATTTCTAGCTCAGGTTGGAATATGGGTCATCTTAGGTCAAAAACTAGATCACAGAGCCCAAATATGGAAAAACTTTGTAAACACTCTAGAGGCTACATTTTAAGTCCAAGTGTCCTGGAAATTTGTCAGATAGGTTGTTTTCATGATTTGTAGCTCAAGTTTGGATATGGGTTATCTGGGGTCAAAAACTAGGTCACAGAGCCTAAATATCGAGAAACCTTGTTAACACTCTAGATGCTACTTTTTCAGTCCAAATATACTGGAAATTTGTCAAAGAGATTGTTTCAATAATTTCTAGGTCAAGTTCGAATATGGGTCATCTGGGGTCAATTAACCAGGTCCATAACAACTTTGTTAAAAGCAGTCATACTCAGGTGAGAGATACAGGGCCATCATGGCCCTCTTGTTATAAATGCTAAAGGTTACTACATTTGATTAACTGCAATAATAACCATGCCATTTCACAACGATTATAAAATCTATCTATAGATGTTACTCGGGAAAATCCATCGGCCCCGAACTCGGGTACCTTCGATTATTAAGATGTCCACGTCGCCATAAAATTTAGATGATAGGCAAGTGAGTATGTAGATGTGCAGTATTGTACCTCTACTACATCTATGTTACTGATACTATTTATGTATTTTATGATTATTTGGTGTTTTTTCTTGGAGAGAAATATCTGTCCTGTCAAAGTTGCGGGAAAGGTATTGTCCGCTTTGTTACAATTATTGGAGGGTAATTCTCAGGGTCATCAAAATCTGCCAGAATAAACCAGCGGTTGTCCAGGATATTTTTTAAAGATTGATTGTACTGTAGTAGATATCGTTTAAATGTTAGGGGCGAATCATTTGTAGGTTACTAGGAATCTAGATGTTGGAAGTCCGATCCCCCGTCCAATGGTGCAATGGTAACGTGCTGGTGCAATGGTAACGTGCTGGACTGGTAATCAGGGGGTCGCGAGTTTGATCCCCAGCTCCTCCACCAACATTACTAAATCTTTTTTCAATGGAGTTCAATCCCGACAAGTGTGAAGTACTCACACAGGGAAAAGAAACATGTCTTCTTTCCTTATACCCTAAACAGCACTGTTCTGAAAACTACAGAAAATGCAAAATTCAAAGGAGCTGCTATATGTAGTAACCTGAACTGGTCATTCTAATGCATAAACAGCATCACTATCAAAGAAAAAAGATTAAAATTCATCAGACGAATTGTCAAAACATAAAACAAACGGGTCAAAACATATGTACAAACCCAGGTCGAATACTGCTCAACCATACATTGCACCCATGGTAGAAATACCTCACTCTCTAAATAGAAATGGTCCAGAGGTCAACCGCAAAGTATGGTCATAATGAAAACCACAATATAAGCAGTATAACAAACAAAATTAAGAAATTAAAATGGTCAACACACCAGCAAAGGCGAAACCAAGCCAGCCTGGTCATGCTATACAAAATAAAAAATGACCATGTCAGTGTCGATCACGATCACCTTTCAGATACAAAAACAACAAATTCCTCATCCCGTAATCAAAAGCACAACATCACATGAACTCATTCAACCCAAGGTCTATGCGACTATGGAACGAATTACCGACCCAGATTAAGGCAACCCCAAATGTACTAGTTTTTATCAGTGTATTAAACAAGTTTTTTTGTTTTTAAATGTTCACAATTTGTTTTTATCTTTGACAATTATAATGTTCCTGATACGTGCCTGCCTAGTATAGCCAGTTTTGACTTTGGGCAGCAATTAGTTGAAGATGAAGTGTTGAACCAAGGTCCGATGTAACAGTGCAATACACGAACCAATGTTGTCTCGAGAATGTGATGCTTTCTTATCTTTCATTATCCCGAAAAATAAATGAAATTCTGTAGGTGCGTCGGTCATATAGGCAAACGGTACCGACAGTAAATAAACTAATAGAAATAGAAAGGTGTGTAAGGGAATCGATTCTTTGGCTCAGTGGTTTAATTAGAGCGTTGGTTTTTCTAGCTAATATTAACCTCAACTTATTACTGCCAAAAGTCAATACTGACTATACTAGGCAGGCACATGTCAGGAACAATAAAATTGTCAATGATAAAAACAAAGTAAATACGATTTTTACTAAAGAATTGTTTAATCCACTGTTAAAAGCTGGTACAGTTGGGGTAGTATTAATCTCGATCGGTAATTCGTTCCAGAATCGTATATAGACTTAGCAGATATGAGTCTGAGTCTCACATAAGAGTGCCATTTTTCTGATTCAATGCATCTTTCTGTTATATTCTGAAGTTCTAGGGGTATTGTTTGCAGAATGCTGCTTGAGACGTTCATCCATTGTTGAATTCGAACTAGTGACCTCTAATCAGGAGTCTTGCTTTCTACTGCTTGGTCACTGCACCTCAAAATTCAACTTCAACTTCAACTTAATACTGCCAAAAGTCAGTACTGACTATACTAGGCAGGCGCATGTCAGGAACATTTAAAATTATAAAAGTTAATAACAAAGAAAACAAGATTTAACTGAAGATCTTACTTAAACATTTATTTTAAGTACTTTAAAATCTATAAAACTTGTTTAGTCCACTGATAAAAGCTGGCACAGTTGGGGTAGCCTTAATCTCGGTCGGTAATTCGTTCCAGAGTCGTATAGTCCTTGGGAAGAATGAGTTCATGTGATGTTGTGTTTTTGATTGTGGAATGAGGAATTTGCTGTTTCTTGTGTTTGTAAGGTGATTGTGATCAACATTGACCTGATTGTTTTTTATTTTGTGTAGCATGACCAGGCTGGCAAATTCGATAACATATGTCCTATAATTCTCCTATATGCTAAAGACATGACGGTAGATTCTCTAAATGTTTTTTATATACAAATATCGGTCGAGACAGACTTTCTGATAGCGTAATAATTCAGACGGTCAAATTTCTTTTTACATAATCAAGCAAGCCATGCGTCAAAAAACGTTGCCAAAAATACCAATTTAAGATAAACCGATTTTGATTCCACTGAAATATAAAGAGGTAAAGTTCAAATTTAAATTGATTTGTACGAAACGTTGTCAAGTTATTCCTTTATCCTCATATTTTGTAAGAAGATGAATAAGGCGTATTTTGGATTTGAAATTGGTTTCCGCGACATAAGCATTTTGAAGGTCTATAATAAGTGGATGCATAACTTTGCTAATCTCGTGTTATATTGGTTTCGCGGCTTTTCTTTAACTCTGCCCACAATACTCTAATTAAAATCAAAATGACCTCTTTTTCTGAGGGCTCTGGGAAATGGTTACATATATATGTCCCTAATTTTGCGAAAGGATGTTTAGAAATTCAAATTGTCAGTCAATAAAAATATAGGAAATACATTTGTCTGTGCATCCTCCCAAAACACAAAATCAGCTGCTAGTATGTCTGCTGCTATAAGTTGGGCTTATGTTTTTATCAGTTATACAGAGGTAACATGAGGAAAATCGGATGGCAGACATTTCACTCCCAAGACGTTTCACACCAAGACAGTTCACACCTAGACGATTCACTCCCATTTTGGGAGTGAACCGTCCTGAAGACGTTTCACTCCCCAATAGAATACTATTTATAAAATATGTCCATTTGTATTGAAGAAAAATGGCATAGGAAAATCTGTGCAGTCCTGCTGAGTTCAGTTCTGTTTATTTCTTTTTTTTTTCTTAAATGAGTTGAACTGTTATTCTTTTGCACTAACATAAAGTCAAACAATGCATGGGGAAATTTTCGACTTGATAAAAATGGATAAAACAAACCATTAAAAGAAAACAAAGGAAAAATGAAAGTTAACTTCAAAAGTGAAATATTGCTGAACTTCTTCTTGAGTGCTCAAAAGTTAACAAAGTTTATAGAATCATTGATTTTGTTTTTCTTTCTTTCTTTTAACTTTTGTATACAATACAGTTGAAACAACATCCAGTATGGGAGCATAGGACTCCACATGTTTTTGGAGGGACTTTTTTTATCCTGGGAGTCCTGGAATCCTGCTTTAAGAATCCTTGTGACAGCCCTGTTTCCCCAAAATGTTAAATAAGATTATACTTACCTTCTTGAAATCCCATTACTTCTAAGAAATGGATGTATTCTGAAATTCCAAACAGGCCAGTAAGTTTTATGATAATGTAGAGAACATGTAGGATGCTAAAATTCTAGATAACTGATCACAACATATTTCTAGTTTCTTTAAAATATCTGATGTATAAGTAGCTGTAGTACTTGGAATGGATGTAAAAATACTAAATTTGTTAATATTTATTAAATTTTGCCTGATTGGGCAGCAGTTCAGGTGACAGTCAGTAAGTTTTTTGTGCTGCACACAAATGACATCTAGAGCATGAAATGCATCAGTGAGGCCTATCACCATTATAAAAGGATGGATAATTAATATAATTATAAGAAAATAAAGATAAATGATCAGTTTAGAGACAAAGAGATAAACAAGTCAAACATTTAAGCACAGACATAAATTATTGTCCTTGGGACACCTGTATATGAGATCAAAACATCTTTCAAGGCCTACTTCTGTTTTGATAATTGTTCTTTTTTGTATTACAGATTGTAACTTAAATAACGATGGATTTCCAAAATCGTGTTGGTGGAAAAACTGGGTCAGGAGGTGTGGCCTCTGCCTCTGAGACAAACAGAGACCGTCGTGAGAGACTTCGGCAACTGGCTCTGGAGACCATTGACCTAAATAAGGTAACAGAAGCATCATTCATACTCAATACTCTTGTACAGCTGTGCATTCAAATTTGTAGCCAGAATTTACCAATTTTTGGGTGAATTAAGGTGATATTTTTTTATGACATAAATGCAAATTCTGTTGTAGAGACCAAAAAAATCAGCTAAAGCAGAAATATCAGCATTAAAACCTTCAGTAATTACATTGCATGTGTGAACGAGGACCATTAGAGATAGGGGAAGTAATGTAGTATTAATATATTTAGAAGCTAAATTTTCTAAATACCTCATTTCCATTTCACTTGATACTTAGTTCATCATTGTTGAAATACATCAAATTTGTAGAATGATCTGGCTGATAGGTACAGTCCTTTTTCATGTCAGAATGCAGCAAGAATACTAATATAATGTTTCAAATAATACATCAGTATTTGGACTGGTACTTTTGGAGCAGTCATCCTTGTTCTAAGACCAAGAAATTTGACTGTGTTTCAGGTATAGTTCAGAAGTTTAACCCAAACTCATATGAGAACATTTTGGTCTGTTATAGAATCTCTTCTATACCTTTTTGTACTTGTTTATTTCACAGGATCCATATTTTATGAAGAATCACCTGGGTTCCTATGAATGTAAACTCTGTTTGACTCTACACAACAATGAGGGTAGTTACCTGGCTCACACACAGGGAAAAAAGCATCAGGCTAATCTGTAAGGATAATATTCGTCATCTGTAGGGCTAATCTGTAAGGATAATACTCGCCATCTGTAAGGCTAATCTGTAATGATAACGTTCGCCATCTGTAAGGCTAATCTGTAAGGATAACATTCGCCATCTGTAAGGCTAATCTGTAAGAATAATATTCACCATCTGTAGGGCTAATCTGTAAGGATAACATTTGCCATCTGTTAGGCTAATCTGTAAGGATAATATTCACCATCTGTAAGGCTTATCTGTAAGGATAATATTCACCATCTGTAAGGCTAATCTGTTAGGATAATATTTGCCATCTGTAAGGATAGCATTTGCCATCTGTAAGAATAATATTTGCCATCTGTAAGGCTAATCTGTAAGGATAATATTTGCCATCTGTAAGGCTAATCTGTAAGGATAATATTTGCCATCTGTAAGGATAATATTCGCCATCTGTTAGGCTAATCTGTTAGGATAATATTTGCCATCTGTAAGGATAATATTCGCCATCTGTAAGGATAATATTCACCATCTGTAAGGCAAATCTGTAAGGATAATATTTGCCATCTGTAAGGCTAATCTGTAAGGATAATATTTGCCATATGTAAGGATAATATTCGCCATCTGTTAGGATAATATTTGCCATCTGTAAGGATAATATTCGCCATCTGTAAGGATAATATTCACCATCTGTAAGGCAAATCTGTAAGGATAATATTTGCCATCTGTAAGGCTAATCTGTTAGGATAATATTTGCCATCTGTAAGGATAATATTTGCCATCTATAAGGCTAATCTGTAAGGATAATATTCGCCATCTGTAAGGCAAATCTGTAAGGATAATATTCGCCATCTGTAAGGCTAATCTGTAAGGATAATATTTGCCATCTCTAAGGATAATCTGTAAGGATAATATTCGCCATCTATAAGGCTAATCTGTAAGGATAATATTCGCCATCTGTAAGGCTAATCTGTTAGGATAATATTTGCCATCTGTAAGGATAATATTTGCCGTCTGTAAGGATAATATTCGCCATCTGTAAGTATAATCTGTAAGGATAATATTCGCCATCTGTAAGGCTAATCTGTAAGGATAATATTCGCCATCTGTAAGGTTAATCTGTTAGGATAATATTTGCCATCTGTAAGGCTAATCTGTAAGGATAATATTCGCCGTCTGTAAGTATAATATTCGCCATCTGTAAGGCTAATCTGTAAGGATAATATTCGCCATCTGTAAGGCTAATCTGTAAGGATAATATTCACCATCTGTTAGACTTATCTGTAAGGATAATATTCACCATCTTCTGTATTTTTCCTGGCTTAGTGTTTTGGTTTGTTTATTCATCTAGTAAAATTTATAATCTTTATAGTAGTGTAAAGTATTTAACTACAACATAGGCAAGTGAAAAAATGTTTTTATTGAATATTCATGCACAGGACAGTAAGACTATCATGTGATTTTTATATCCCCATGCTTTTGCTGTTAAGTAAGACATGTTCATTTGACAGATGTTCACTTAAAACTTGAACCACATTGTCATCAGTTTGCTGAAAGTGATGTAAACTGAGAGTCATTTTCAAGATGTTGACCAAAAAAGATATAGAAAATGAAATTCTCTGATTCCTTTTGAAGAGGGACAAACTCATATAATTTGAGTGGAACAGTGTAAAACTATTGTATCTGCTTATTTTACAAATTTTTTACTTGAATTTGGCCGTGACAAAAACATAAGCCCCACTATTATTAAAGAGAAAATAGTCAATATACTAAAGGTATAAAAATTATACTGGATTATTTTTTTGTCCAGAGCTCGGCGAGCAGCAAAAGAGGCAAAGGAAGCCCCTGCCCAGCCTGCACCAGAGAAACCTCGGGTAGATATAAAGAAGTTTGTCAAGATTGGTAGACCAGGTTATAAAGGTAAACTACCCAATACACAGCTAAGTTGAACACTTACTTCCTACTTGCCTTTGAAATACAACAGATTTTATTTCTTGAGTTAATATTTTTTAATATGTTGGAGCCGTGTCAGAAGCATAGAGTATGGGTCTTTACAGGCATCGTAGCTCTCCAAAAATCAAGCAGAATTTCATTGTAATTACACTTAAAAATGTCTGTTGGCACTAATATAGCTGACGTCAGCACAATGTATGCAGGAATTATATCAGGTTTTTTAGCAACTCTGTGTAAATTATTGCATCCTAGTGAAATAAATTAAAAGTTAATTATGTTTCAAATGTATGCTGGTGTTATGAAAATTGACTGGTCTAAAAACATCTGAAAGATTGTTATAGCTTGCTGTGTTATTCTTTTGTGTATTTCTCTGTTGATAAATGACGTGAAAACAGCTGTGAATGAATTCATTTTATTTTTACAGTAACAAAACAGAGAGATCCAGAGACACAACAGCAGAGTCTTCTCTTTCAGGTAAAAACACCTTTTATTATATGCCCGAAGGGGGCATATTATGTTATGGTCCAGGGCTTCCGTCCGTTAGCAATTTGGTTTTCGGAGGATAACTTGAGTACACTTTGGCCTACAGTCTTTTACCTTCATGTGATTATTGGCCATATTGAGTGGATGACCCCTATTGATTTTGGAGTCAGTAGCTCAAAGGTCAAGGTCACATAGACCTTAACATTGAAAACCATTTCCACCATGTAACTTGACAATCATTTGTTATAGAGACTTCAAACTTTGTATCGTGATTGCACACATTGAATGGATGACCCCTGTACATTTTGGGACCAGTATGTCAAAGGTCAAGGTCACAGTGACCTAAATGTGTAGAATCATTTACACTCTGTAACTCGACAACCATTTGTCTTAGAGACTTCAAAATTCATGTAATGGTTGCACACATTGAGTAAATAATTCCTGTTGATTTTGGGGTCAGAAGCTCAAAGGTCAAGGTCACATAGACCTTAACATTGAAAACCATTTCTGCCATGTCACTTGACATTCATTTGTTGTAGGGACTTCATACTTTATATAATGATTGCACACATTGCATGGATGACCCCTATACATTTTTGGGTCAGTATTAGAAAGGTCAAGGTCACAGTAACCTAAATGTTTAGAATCATTTAAACTCTGTAACTCATCAACTATTTGTCATAGAGATTTCAAAATTCTTGTAATGGTTCCACACATTAAGTGAATGACACCTATTGATTTTGGGATCAATATGTCAAAGGTCAAGGTCACAGTGACCTTAACATTGAAAGCCATTTCCGCCATGTAACTTGACAGTCATTTGTTGTAGAGACTTCAAACTTTATATCATGATTGCACACATTGAATGGATGACCCCTGTACATTTTTGGATCAGTATGTCAAAGGTCAAGGTCACAGTGACCTAAATGTGTAGAATCATTTACACTCTGTAACTCAACAACCATTTGTCTTAGAGACTTCAAAATTCATGTAATGGTTGCACACATTGAGTAAATAATTCCTGTTGATTTTGGGGTCAGAAGCTCAAAGGTCAAGGTCACATAGACCTTAACATTGAAAACCATTTCTGCCATGTCACTTGACATTCATTTGTTGTAGGGACTTCATACTTTATATAATGATTGCACACATTGCATGGATGACCCCTATACATTTTTGGGTCAGTATAAGAAAGGTCAAGGTCACAGTAACCTAAATGTTTAGAATCATTTAAACTCTGTAACTCATCAACTATTTGTCATAGAGATTTCAAAATTCTTGTAATGGTTCCACACATTAAGTGAATGACACCTATTGATTTTGGGGTCAATATGTCAAAGGTCAAGGTCACAGTGACCTTAACATTGAAAACCATTTCCGCCATGTAACTTGACAGTCATTTGTTGTAGAGACTTCAAACTTTATATCATGATTGCACACATAAAATAAATGACCCTCCTATACATCTTAGGGTCAGTATCCAAATGTCAATGTCACAGTGACCTAAATGTGTAGAATCATTTACACTCTGTTACTTGACAACCATTTGTCTTAGAGACTTCAAAATTCATGTAATGGTTGCACACATTGAGCGAATGACCCCTATTGATTTTGGGGTCAGTAAGTCAAAGGTCAAGGTCGCATAGACCTTAACATTGAAAACCATTTCCTCCAGTAAATTGACAGTCATTTGTTATAGAGATTTCAAACTTTATATCATGATTGCACACATTGATCGGATGACCCCTATACATTTTGGGATCAGTATGTCAAAGGTCAGGGTCACAGTGACCAAAATGATTGGAATCATTTACACTCTGTAACTCAACAACCATTTTTCATAGAGACTTCAAAATTCATATAATGGTTGCACATATTGAGTGAATGACCCCTATTGACTTGAGGTCAGTAGCTCAAAGGTAAAAAAGTTCAAAATTTAAAGCAAATCATTTAATTTTAAAGCCTAAGGTTTCCTCCCTTATATCACAAATGCATCATACTTAGAGAAAACACCCTTCGGGCATATACTGCTCTGCTCAGCAGTGCTCTTGTTTATTAAGCTGCTGTCATTAAGTGTCCAAGATGAGGATCAGTGGTTATGCACTGATTACCAGTCGTCACGAGTTCTGTCCTGCTCTCCTCCACTAACTTTGCTAATTGTCCTTTGGATGAGACATTAAACCAAGATCCCATGTATCAGTGCTGTACACTGAGCATGCGAATGAACCAGGTTGTCTCTGGAATCGGATTCTTTATGTATTTTGCACTTTCCCCCACAGCTTTAAGTAACTAAACTCTGCAGGGGGCATTTTGTCATATAGGCAACCAGTACCAACAATAAATCAGAGAGATATGTCCAAGGCACCAGATATTTACATTATTTCTCTACAGTGTATTTCACAGCCTTGATAATACATGACTTGGAAACTAAATAAAAGGATATATTGGATTCAAATTTATTTTCCAGGATGCCGTAAAAGATTTCGCAAATGTAGTGATGGGTAATCAACCACTAAAATTGTTTTCCAGCTCTGAATATAAACAGAGGAGAAAACAGTGTTTCTGCACTTTTTGCCTGTAACTGAATACAATCTAAGGCTTATGCAGAATTCAAGAGAAATCAGAAATTTAAGAATTCATCAATTTCATCAGTGCTTTTTTTTCTGTTGAGGCAGCTAAAGTGACAAGGTATTCCTGCCTCCAACCCCCTTCCTCTTCTACCCACTCTCCTACTTTGAATAAGTGGGGGTTTAATACTTTGCAAATGTATGTGGTCTGGCAGTAGACCAGAAGACCTTTGGATGCTATGTTGGGCATGTTGTGTAGATAGATGACACTCCCCACACCAAAGGTCAAGCCCACAGATTCTGTTCAATTACTTGAGAACATTTTACACCAGGACCCTCCAACTTTACACAGAGTGGTTGGTAATGATAAAAAGATGATCTATATGCTTTTCTGGCTGTTGAGTTAAAGGTCAAGGTCATAGTGACCTGTTCTGCTTCAGTGATTTCCAGTCAATAACTGAAGAAATGCTGTTAAGAATGATTGATCATGATGTGTCCCTTGTTGATTTAAGAGACTTCTGATGTGCATAAGTGGGGGCATCGCTATCATTATCACTGGTGTTGTTATTCTTGGCTGGTATTTTAAAATGACTGCCCCTTGATTGTTGAAAGGATAATTTCATTTTTATCATATATTTATCATATATTACAGATTGACTACCCTGAAATTGTTGAAGGTATAATGCCAAGACACAGGTTTATGGCAGCTTATGAACAGAAGGTAGAGCCCCCAGACAGACGCTGGCAGTATCTGCTGTTCGCGGCTGAGCCGTATGAGACTATTGCATTCAAGGTCAGTAAATTAATATCAGTATTACAAGGTTTAGATATTGTAAATTTAGTGTTTTTAAACCTATTCTGGATTTGCTGTTCTGATTGGTTAAAGATAACAGTATGAAGGCTTCTGATTGGACATTGCATACGGACAATGCTAAGACCATTTTATATTGCATAAGAGGACTTTTAGTGTTTAAGTGTTTGTTTCTTGCTTTGAAGTTCAGACTTTTCTGTAAGAATACTGTGTTTTTGTCATTTGAAATGATAACTTGATGACTGGATGTGGTGAATAAGTGAAATGTTTGTTGCTCAGAATTTTTTTTTTTCAAATAGGTACCAAGTAGAGAAGTTGACAAAGATCCGAAGAAATTATGGAGTCACTGGAACAGAGAAACAAAGCAGGTATGAAAATGAATTCCAGCTTTCAATTTCTTGGACTTAGGGAAATGAATGTTACTATAGTATACTATCCAGTGCTGTTCGCCAATCTTTAAAGCAAAATGTTGTATACTTTGATTTCTTATTAATATACAGTGTTTCGATACCTGGCCTGGTGGTTTATTATTGTTGGGCTGAACAGTCAGTACTTTGGTTAATGAACTTAATCTTTGATCCAGACACCTATGATGAAGCAGTGTCAAAGAAAGTTCATATGTCTTTTGCTGTCCTTCATATTCCTTTATGAAATGTTTAAATGAAGTAACTCTTATAAATGTATGTAGTACACATTTTGATATATTGTCATAGTTAAAGTATAGTCTTCTTAACTTCACTTCCAGTTTGTCACAATTTATGGATTTGGTCAATGTATAATAATGTCTTCCAGATATAAATGTAGGTATAGATGCATTTTCGTGTGGGGAGAAGCAAAGCTGATTAATCATTTGTCCTGCAGTTAAGCTGACTTATTACCTAAAACTGTTTTGTAACAAGTTATCGTTGCTAGTGTTAACCTCGAAAATGTTTCAGCAAAGATTGTTTGAATATAGCAGTATCTTGATAAATGCCTTTTCCTTCATTACAGTTTTTCCTGCAGTTTGCCTTCAAGGTGGAAGCCAAGCCCCCACAGCCCCCTCCAGCACCACCAAAGAGGGAACCACCACATCATCCACCTGTAATATCAGAGGAGGAAAAAGAGGGTCCACCAGGGACAGGCCCTCCCCCACTTCAGATGCCTCCTCCTCCAAGGATGCCACCCCCTCCTCCCAGAATGCCTCCACCCCCTATGGCAGGTGGGCCACCAGGAATGGCACCAGTGCCAAGACCCCCTGTTCCTCCTGGGCCACCACCAATGGCTCCACCCCCTATGCCTCCAATGTCTGCAGGTGGTCCTCCAGGTATGGGAGCCCCTCCTCCTCCCCCAGTCCCTCCACCTCCTCCTATGGTAGGAGGACCTCCTCCAGGCATGCCAGGTATGGCTCCACCCCCTCCACCTCCCCCATCATCATAAAACAGGAAAGCCGAGCATCAGTCTTCATTGCGGACCACAAGAATTTCATTAAGATGATCCAACATGAATTCATTTACTTGCAAGAACTATTTAGTGAAAAAAAAATGGAAATCTCGAGTTAGCAAGGAGTCAGTTGGTGATATTCTGTTAAGAAAATTTTCTATCATGCTATAAATTTTAATTGTACATTTGAGTTCTTAATAAAGTACAGAAATAAATATTTTGTTATTTTACCTATGACATACGGTTAATGATAACCATAAAACTCATCAAGCCCCTTCTTCATAGTTATCCCAGAGATGTGGCATTTATCCTTAGCTTTTGTATCAAAGAATACTGTTATTTTGGGCCTTCCAATAATTATCTAGCCAAATGATGTTTATTTAGACTTATCTCACCATCTGAACTCACTGTACCGATATATATTGTGTTAGCACTAAATTACATCAAGAAGCAAAGATAACCGAGCAAGTATGAATTCAGACGGTCTTTTCTTTGAATTTTATTGAGAGGTCCATAAAAACCAGTACATGTGTGATATCTCCTTGCTTTGCTATGTAAGGCTCCTTGGATCTGGGGTTTATTGTACTAGTATATAGAAAACTGAAATAAAACTCTTCTGATGGAACCAGGTTTTGAACATCAAAAATTCACATGAACATACAAAACCACCAGTTCTAACACATTTCACAATGCAGCAAAAAGAAAAACTCTATACAGAAAGTATTTTTTATTTTATCACAATGCTTTCAGGTATTATATAGGACCTAAAATATATATCTAAACAGCTGGTATCCATCAAGATTAGCTGTGTACTAATATCATACATGATGTATAAAGCTTTTGTTCAAGTGGTACCAAAAAATACCCGACTGGCTTTGAAGAACATCCCTTCCTTTCCTTACCTGGCCTCATGAACTGGAATAAAAAATATTGGCATTAACAGAAAAGCTGTTACTTAATATCTGATCATCTTAACAATGTAGACTCATTAATCTTCACAATGATCCTAAAATCCTGAGAAATTCAAGGGACACCCTAAAATTAACTTGTGATGTCTGGTACTGCTAAGTATCTTATTGGCTCAATGTTCTTTAAAATAAACTAGACCTATCACTAAATGTGATTAATACCCCCACAAAACTGCTTCGGAACTGAGGAAGTTATTAGTAACAGAATACTTTGTAAAAGAATTGAAATAGAGTTATGGTTGTGGGCAATTAATAATACAATGTAGTTGTGCTTCTTGTACACTGCATTTCCTTTCACTGATGGTTGACCATTGTATGAAGTTGCATTGAATTACAACCATTAGTTTTCAGGTTGTGCTCCAGACAAGGAAAACCAACAAAAGGCAATAACTCTGCAAATAATGAAGATGGAGTTATGATTCTTGAACACTGCACTTCCTCTCATTGTGCTTGACCATTGTATGAAGTTGCACTGAATTCAAACCATTTGTTTTCAAGTCATACTCCTGACAAGGAAATTGCCACAGACCACCTGACCGACCAACCACCGGGTGACTCCTATATACCCCCCAAACTTTGTTTTGGGGGGTATAAAGATAATCAATTCTCTGTCATTTCTTATAACATTTCTACCCAGTGGCAAATGAAATCTGTACAACAACAACTCTAATGATCTAATCTATTCAGTTTTCCCGCTGTACTAAAACAATTTGTCAGACACCTTGACCTTTATACTGACAATTTACTTCTGAAGGAAATGACATGCTCTAAGGGTATGCCTCTTTAAATGAAGCAAAAAAAACAGAGGTCTTAATAATGCTACACTTGAGAGTTCTCAAATTTCTTCTACCTTGAACCAAAAATCTACGTTCTACATAAAAGGCTGAACAAAGAGTCTCTTATGATAATATAATTATACTAAGAAATTCGTAACAGAAAATCTTCAACAAAATTCAGTCGGTGGTACTGGTAGTTCATTTAATCACTAACTTTATTAAGTTTTACAGGTCTTGAAGAAAAATAAACAACCTATGTAAATAAGTGTAGACCATACATGAACTATGTATGATTAGTGCAGACCATACATGAACTATGTATGATTAGTGCAGACCATACATGAACTATGTATGATTAGTGCAGACCATACATGAACTATGTATGATTAGTGCAGACCATACATGAACTATGTATGATGAGTGTAGACCATACATGAACTAAATGGTCTACACTGTGTATCATTAAAAATCCATTATCCAGCTGGTTTAAGTATTTCATAAGCAGTGTAACATAACCTTTGTATTATGTGTAAATATTATAATAACAAAGCTATAACAATGTATACAAAGGCCAGAAATATACAACACTGATATGTAAAATAAAATTGTATAAAAAACAAAATATTGGACCAAAGACAGAAAAAAAGAACCAAAATGTGTGACTAAAGTGAGACAAGTGATAAAAAAGTCTGTAGGATATAGAGCTGATATAAAAGTGGTTTTGTTAAATGAATGCCTGAAGGGAAATATGTCATTTTTTTTAAACGAATAAAATAGTTCGTTAAAGAGTTAAGTATCATTTAATAAAAAGTGATAAATGTATCATATTGTGAGCAAATCTGCAAGACGTGTGCAGCGAAAAAATAAAGAACTGTCAACAGTCAGCTTTGAACATTGTGTATAAAAATGTGACTTTTATCAAAATAATCAGTTCCACTAGAGGAATGACTACCCTGTGTGCAAGCTGCAACAAATATTGTTAGGTCCTCAAAATTTTCTGATATTTTCTAAATCTTCTAATGATAAAAATAAAACCTTGGATATCACATGTATTTAACCTGCAAATATCTAAGAAAGTAAATCACCTAAACTCTTCTTATTAGGTTCTCATGTATTTCAAGTAAAAATGAAAATTTGCAAAGCTGTCATTATTCAATCATCACATACCAATGGTACTAGTACCTTATTCCGTTATCACTTTATTGTATGGAAAATAATGTAATTGGTCAGACAGGGGTATCAGACTATGTCATTATTCCAGTATTATATCAATTAACAGAGCAATATAGAGAAAATTGAAGGACATACATATTCAGTTAAAATATGAATTTAAAAAAACAACTTCAAATCACAGAAACAGAATCAAGAAATTAGGATCAAATGGTCGATAGATTATGAAATGACATATTGTTCAGTGCATACCTCAAGCACGTGTGTCTAAGCAGATATATTCTGAAAAAGAGCTCTGAATACCTGTGATAAAATAACTTGACATCAGGCAAAAGATCTCTGACAGTTTCACTGTTGTAACCTTAGGGTTTCTAAACTAATATATGCCAGATATAATTAGTTCTGTAGAAATTTTAAATGACAAATTAAAATGACTTTCATGGCCAAAACTTGAACAATTATGAGATTTATAAAAATGATGTCAATAAACAAATCCTACAATCACTTTCTAACATCAAAAAACTTTTCTAACATCTTAAACACAAATGGACACAACAAAAGCCCTAGCAATGTGACAACACTAACTGCACATCAGGAAAATTTTAACAACAAAATTTAATTTAATAGTACCACATCAATTGGAAATTGCATTTAAAAATATTATTTGCTTACTTTAGATCTATGGTGAAAACAAATCTTACAACTTAATATACAAAAAACCATCAAAGATATCTTAGTTTAAACCTAGTCCAGTAGTTGCACAGAAAATGTGGAATGCAGAAATTTAAAGGAGTCTCTGTCCCTAATGACCTTTTGATCAAAGAGTCTGGCATCCCATACCTTGACAACTGTCATCCTTATTGCCAATTAGAAATTCAAATATATGCATGTGTGTATTTCTACATGTATATGGACAGAAAGACTATAGATAGCACCTAGGCATTAGTTTACAACAATGCTATGAATCTTTTTACATAAAATAATAAGGCTATTTACAATGGTAACCAAATCCTCAGTTCATGTATTTGAAATTAGTTTTGAATTCAATATATTTATAGTAAAATCATATACAGGTACTGTTAGCCATAAAGTTTCATACTTGGATTCTAAATTCCTGGAAAATTAAGTTGATTAAACAGCCTTTCAAAGTTGCAACAGCACCCATGGCCAGTAAATACAATATAAACAGCACATTCAAATGAATTCTAAATTCTAAAAATATTAAAGTTATACTTTTAATGTTGTTCACATCTTAACAAGTAACAGCAAGGATTATGAACCAGTTATTGGACAAATGAGTAAAATGATTGTATATGCAAAGGAAGAAAGTTTTGAAAACATTTATGGAATCCCTTTTGAAAACTACATATGTTAGTACATGTTTATATCAAGGAGTGAATGCAAAAAAGGAGCTATCTGCTTCTTTAGTTTACAACATTTAGAACTTTCTTGCATTCATCCCACAATAAACTGTTCATGTATACAAACATAAACTGTATCCTTTAAAACACATATCAGTTTATGTATATATCTCAAAGGAGACGTATATGTTTCCAAGTGCCATTTTTATCAGCAACCCTGAAACCTAACAGTACTATATATAAAATATCTTATTCTCTTTAATCCTTTAACAGCAAACAACATTAACAATGCTTTGGTAAAATATTTAAAATCAATTACGATAGTTTCTTTTAGTGTGCAGTTTCTATTTATAGGTGCAAGTTAGAAAAATAAATTCCACTTGATATTTACATAAATCACCCCAGTAATAAATGGATTTTCTGTTTTCATTCCCTGTTTATCATTCTTGTTGCATTCAATGAATATATAATCTGCATTTGGGATGTGTGTAGTTTTCTTAACAAAATAAGAACTTGAATCAGTTCTTCAGAAAAACATTTTCTACAAGTGTTGAGTTAACAGATCTTGTTTAGTTAACAGATCTAACATATATCCTTTACTTATGTACAGGAGCAGACAACCTCAGTGTTTTTCCTGTAAATACAAAAACTAAGACCCCACAAAGGTTGAAGGTTTCGTGACCTTCACTGTTTGACCCAGAATGACCATTAACCTAAATTGGTTACAATTGTGACCTTCACTATTAGACAGTAACAGTGACTTCTGACATTTTGGAGACATTTATAACAGGGGTGATCTATACACAGCACTTTTTTTTCTAAAAATATATATTCTAAAATGACCAGAAAGTTACAGTAGAAAAATAGACATCTATCTATAGAAACAATGGCTTTAAAACACCACCCAACCATCTATGATAATTTAATGCTTCAGAGATTTGGCAGCAGCACGAAGACGTCAGAAGTAGAACACTCTATAAAATATAGTCACAGTTTCTAATAATACTATATAATTATATAATGAACACACTACAGTCATAAACTATACAGAATAATAGAAATTTATATAGAAACTTTTTAGGCACATTGAACATCTATTTCTACTGATGGAAGAATGAAATATTTTATAGCACTTATGTCTTACCCACCTAAACTTTCAAAATGGACTTGTCCATCATGATTTGCTGTGGACAGACCAATTCATTATTTATGGGGAAATTGAAAACTTAACACACGAACAGATTAAACTACATGGATATTCAGGCTGGTTACAATCTACGCCACTAACAAATGCCAAAAAAAACCAATGGACGCAAGTAGTGTCAAGGTCATTCACCAGTTTTAGTATAATGGAGCTTAATGCCATCTTAGAGTCTAAAAGTCATTTCAGGTGGGTAGTTAATCTGACCATCATTCGTGGGAAGGACCGGTACTAGATTCCCTTCTTTGGTAAGGAACTGCTTTCTCACATAAATGATAATGGTCAATAGCTGGGCTTGAACCAATAACCTTCAATCAGTGAGATGTTAAGCAATAAGTCAGTGGCCATGGTGACTGGCTAGTTATTCACTAGGTAATTAACGAGAAATGTCAAAATGAATGACAGATGATTCATAATGAAACAGCTGTGCCTATGTAAATCTATAAAAAAAAAGATGTCTTTTCTATTTCATGTGCATGCAACATCTTTATAAAATCTATTTTCATTAATCATACAGTTATGTGTGTTTCATAAAACTTGACAGAAGTCTGAAATGATATGATCTTATTTAACCATACTACATTAGAAATACCTTTCAGCAGAATATGTTAATAAAAGATACTGAAAACAAAACATAAATTCATTTCACAAACACAAGATTTTAACGTATTACTTTAAAACATAAATTTTATTGCACTTAACCAAGTTGTACAACCATGTAAAAGAAATAAATATTATCTGTCCTCCTACCTTTTCTCATGGACAAAACATACCAAGACTATTTGTCTTTTGATAAATAATTCTTTACAAAAATATGTTTTCTTTTTCATGAACAGGAGAAGAGTACAGGCTTAAAATGAAATAGTCTAACGTGATTTACATAAAAAAGCTAGGCCCCAAGGCCATTTTCATAAAGCGTTTTAATTTGTTCTCGGTTAAGTTTGACTAAACTCCTGTTAATCAGCTTGAAGCTTTATTGCTTTAAGCATAAATGTAAAACTTTCATACAATATTCAATATATTGACAAATATAAGAATCATAAACAAATGTTTAAATTCTTTCTTTTTTTTTACTGAACTGGGACACTTATGTCGTAAAATCAATGAAAGAAAAAGACTAAAGTTTTTCTTATGATGTTTTAAAAATACAGCCCTGAAAACTCAATATTCAATTGCAATGTTTGTGTTTTCTGGATGTCATGAAAATATATTGTACTACAATACAGGTCAAAAAATGTCTTAACCGAATGGTCTTGAAGGTGGTCCTCATTTTGTTCCAGAATCGTGTCTTTAATTAATTTAGGTTACTAAATTTTAAGTTAAATTGAAATTATCAGTGGTTTTAATAATGGAACTTTACATTACCAGTAGCTTAGGGTAAGCAAGTCAGCAAATTTCAGATCTTTTTGAAGTTTTTTTTTTTTCAGCTTGGGAAAAGCTTCACCTTTTACCTAATATTTAATCAATTACAAATTGTGCCCTTCAGATGCTAAAAAATGTTTAGATACACACAAAGCAAAAATTATGTTTAACTTATGACTATATATATTTTTTTGATCATATATGAATAATATCATTCTTTGATTGCTACCATAACTCAACAACTACATACAGAAATATAAATTCTTTTTTAACAAAACAAAGTTAATTCAAATTCCCATTTCCCCCTTCTAAAATCTAAGTAACAAGCCTTCAAAAACAGTTTCGGAAAACAACTGTCAACAAGAGGGCCATGATGGCCCTGTATCGCTCACCTGAGTATGACTGCTTTTTACAAAAGTGGCTATGGGCCTGGTAAACTGACCCCAGATGACCCATTTTCGAACATGACCTAGAAATTATTAAAACAATCTTTCTGACAAATTTCAAGGTTGTTTGGACTGAAAATGTTACCACTAACAAGTGTTAACATCGTTTTTCCATATTTGGGCTCTATGACCTAGTTTTTGAACCTAGATGTGCCATATTTGAACTTGAGCTAGAAATTATTGAAACAATCTTTCTGACAAATTTCAAGGATATTTGGACTGAAAAAGTAGCATCCAGAGTGTTAAAAAGGTTTTTCGATATTTGGGCTCTGTGACATTGTTTTTGAACCCACATGACCCATATCCAAACTTCAGCTACAAATCATCAAAACAACTTTTCTGACAAATTTCCAGGACATTTGAACTGAAAATGTATCCTCTAAAGTGTTAACAAGGTTTTTCCATATTTGGGCTCTGTGACCTAGTTTTAGACCCCAGATAACCTAAATTCAAAACTGAGCTAGAAATCATTGAAACAATCTTTCTGACAAATTTCCAAGTTATTTGGACTGAAAATGTTACCTCTAGAGTGTAAACAAGACTTTTCCATATTTGGGCTCTGTGAACTAGTTTTTGAACCCAGATGACACATATTCGAACTTGACTTAAAAATCATCAAAGCAACCTTTCTGACAAATTTCCAAGATAACTGGACTAAAAATGTTACCTCTGGAGTGTTAACAAGATTTTTCTATTTTTGGGCTCTGTGACCTAGTTTTTGAACCCAGATGACCCATATTCGAACTTGAGCTAGAAATCATCGAAACAACCTTCCTGACAAATTGCCAGATTATTTGGACTGAAAATGTTACCTCTAGAGTGTTAACAAGGTTTTTCAATATTTGGGCTCTGTGACCTAGTTTTTGATCCTAGATGACCCATATTCGAACTTGAGCTAGAAATCATTGATACAACCTTTCTGACAAATTTCCAGGATATTTGGACTGAAATTGTAGCCTCTAGAGTGTTAACAAGGTTTTTCAATATTTGGGCTCTGTGACCTAGTTTTTGACCCTAGATGACCCATATTCGAACTTGAGCTAGAAATCATTGATACAACCTTTCAGACAAATTTCCAGGATATTTGGACTGAAATTGTAGCCTCAAGAGTGTTAACAAGGCTTTTCTATATTTGGGCTCTGTGACCTAGTTGTTTTTCAACCCAGATAACCCATGTTCGAACTTGTCCAAGAAATCATTGGGACAAACATCCTGACAAAGTTTCAAGACAATTGACACAAAAATGTGACCGCTAGAGCGTTAACGAACTAAGTGTGGATGGACGACAGACGCCGGACGCCGGACATTGAGCGATCCTAATAGCTCACCATGAGCCTACGGCTCAGGTGAGCTTAAAATCCAAAAACATATGAACAAACTATTTTGCAGTATCCTCTATTTTATCTTCAAGATTTTCCTCAATTCTTGCCTCAACTTTCTCCTCAATTTTCTCCTCAGATTCCTCAATAAAGCCTTCTGCTGGAATTTCTTTCTGTTCAATTTTAACTTTCTCCCCCTTTGTTCCTTTTCGCATAAAGTAAAGCAACTTGGGTACAGCATGAATTTTTCTCCGAACTTCCTCCCTTCGTCGCCATGGCAACCTGAATGATAAATTCTTAAAGGATAACCTTTTCCTGATGCGTTTCTTTAGCCTTCCAGCATAAGGGTCATGCTCTGTCGGCTTGAAACGGCCAAAGTTCCAAATGAGCACGCCAAAAACAATGAAAGCCGCTATACTTGGAATAAAGGCCATACCCTTAAATGCAATCGCAATGTCGAGATATTTCGTATTCATATGGGTGTCACCTTCCAAATATGTCATATTAGTTTTTGGATTGATAGTCGAATTCCTAAATGCAAATGTAATTTGTGTTTTATTGAAATTTTCTAGGCTGAAATCATCCTGCACTGTATAAATTCTTCCGTTAGGATTTGTGTACTGGCCATAGTCATATGGACTGTAAAACATCTGGTTTTTCCACATGTTGAGGTCCAGTAACATTACCAAGAACAGTATCCCATAGTTGAACCATTTGCCTGTAAACAGAAAAGACCATTATTAAAGCATCCACACAGACATAAACCAGCAAAGACATTAGATGTGACAAAAACTGTAAGAAGTTTAATCTCAAGATATAATCCCTTATCGTCCTTACGGTGAGACTTCAAGAACTGAAATTTGACAAGAACGCCCCTTGAGTACATCCCTACACATTTAAAAAATTCCTGTTTCCATTAAAATCTTTGCACTCAGACTGAATTTACTGCAAATGAAGACAACTGTTTGATATTTCACCCCCCAAAAAATCATGTGCACCACTAGCGGATCCAGGGGGGGGCGCACCCGGCGCACGCCCCCCCTAAAATTCCCGGAGCTTACATGTTCTTTGGTATGGAAACAATAAAATATACTATATTTTCCTATTTTTTCTTCGCTCGCGTATCTTTATACAACAATAAAATTATATAAGCCACTTAGTCGTCCTAATAGAAACCTCGTTATTAGATATTAGAACTATAGGTAACGTATGCCCCTGGATCTGCTAGTGCAACCTTTAGAGTGATTAAAAGTTACGCCCCCCCTAACCCAAAATCCTGGATCCGCCCCTGTGCACCACATTAAATTTCAACAATGGAAAAGAAGCGTGTTTGTAAAAATGTGCATATGCCTGGAATGTTACAATTATCCTACTTACTAAAAACTGTCAAATGATTACCGAATTACAGTCATAAAGAAACTGGATAAATCACGAAAGAACAAAATTATGGTGTTCTTTGAAAAAATTCTCTGGTCCTTTCAGAATTATTATCCTGGTAAAGAAAGATGCAACACAAGGAAAAATGCAGTGCTTCAATCAAATGAACAGACTAGCCACTGGTTTGAAAAATTTGAATATGTTCTTTGAATAGGCAAAGGAACCAGATGGTCTTCTAGTCTGAACACGTATGGGTCAATTGACAATCTTCATAAGCACATAGAAAAATATTCTTGTGTAATGAAACAATGACCCTTGGAATTATTTTTACATATTATAATGTTAACTTCACTGTTTTGAAAATTTTTCAATTGCATTTTGATCAAATCATATTACCTGTTATATGCACCTGCCAATATTCTCTCTTCAGGCATTTTGGTATGCTGAATCTAATGTGGGCAGTGTTCAAACCTGGTAGCTTAATGTCTATTGCACTCATGAAATGTGGAAAATCCCAGTCCTAAAATTAGAAACAATCTTGAAGCTAGACAACAGGACACTTGTACTATATATATCAGATTCAAATTCAGCTTTAAATCAACAGAAAAATGGACATATTGCTTCAAAATTTTACCAAACTTGGATAAAGTATTCTCTTTTGTTCTTCAAAGCTTTCCTTCAAAATCTAAATTATTTTATTTTCTGCATGTTGTATTTTAAAAACGGCTCTGAAAATTCTATAGGTAAAATTCTTCACTTAAACTTGTAGTAATGGATTTATAATGTAGACGTATAAAGTCTGGCACAATACAAAGTTAGGGCCTCTTTTCTTTTCCCCGTTCTTTACTGTGTCAAGTGTGTGAAAATGCAGAAATCATGAAATTAAAAAGTTGAAAACAGACAACATTACAGATGTTGAAAAATGGGAATTAAAATGGCGAAAATGACTGAACTGAAATGTGACAAGCTGAAACACCATGCATTTGTGACTTACATTTCCTATAATCCACAGGAAAATATTACCAAAAAATGCATTTCCTGTAATGAAAACAAGACCTGTCCACAGACAACACTCTCCACTTTTCTGTGCTGGAGTGGATAATAAATTATAAGCCAAGTCAAACAAGAGGCCCAAGTGAAATAAAAATGAGTGGCCTAGTCATATAAGATGAAAATGAAACTAGAACTGTGTCCATAGGACACGGATGCCCACACTATGCATAAGTGCTCATAAACAAGAGCATGTATATTCTGTATGTAAGATTTAGGTGGGGAACAATTTTTTTCTGTAGTTGCAAATGAATTGAGCTGTTTTGTATATTATTAATGCTGTCCTTTTATTTCAAAATTAGATATTTTATACTGAAACAAAGGCTGTCGGATGAACAGCATGCTAGACTATTCTTAGTGCTTGAAGGTATAACAAAAGCCTGAAATTAAAGATTTTTCAAAGTCTTAAAAGAGGAATAACTAATAAAAATGCTTAACAGAGTTATGGGCCTTGATGGAATGACACAGTCTAAGTCCAAGTTTGAACCAAATATCTGCAGTAGAAAGGGAAGATTTTGTTTTTTTGATGGGGGGAGGGTGGATGGGGAATCAAGTACCTATGTATTAAAAAAAAAAACTTAAAAAAAAATACTGGCCAAGGGGGGTGAGGGAAACGTCCCATGTAGGGGGTGCGGGAAGTACCTACCCATCCCATGTAAATAAATAGTTTAGTTCTAGTCTAGGGATCGGCTATGGGCTACTCATGTGAGAAAAAAGAAATGTGTGTGTGTGTGGGGTGGGGGGGGGGGGGGGGTGGAGGTCCAGTACCTACATATTAACATGGTGGGGAGGTAATAGGGGGGAGGGGTATTAAACCATTCCATGTCTCATGTAAGTTAAAAAAATTAATTTCAAAGTTTAAGAAGTTCTTTTCTAATATAGGAGAAAAAAGATTTTTTTTCTTTTTTTGCAAGGGGGGAGGGGGGGAGCAAATCAAGTAGCAGAGGAGGGGTGGGAGGAGGGGGGGGGGAAGTACTTACCTCTCCTATGTAAGTTAGTCGTTCATTTCTAGGCTTAAGAAGTTTTTTTTATATATGTAAGTATAAGCAAAATCAAGTGACACCTGGGGTGGGGCTAACTTTGACCCCAGGGACATTGGTACCAACAATTTTTGCAGGGGTCTTGCTAGTCATCAAGGATTCCAAGTTTGAATGGAATATCTTTGACACTTTTTAAAAAATGGACATTAACAAAAAGGTTAACCAAGAAAATTTCAGTTGAAAAAGGGGCATAACTTTGCAAAAATAAATTTGAGGGTTATCTGCCCTTGAGAAATAGTGTCACATTTTGATAGTGAACATGTATTCCTTGTTTGAAGTAAACAGTTTTGATAGTTTCTGAGAAATGGACCTTAACAAGAATCTTAACCAAAGCCAACGCCGATGAGGGGGTCATGACAATAGCTCCACTTTTTTCTTCGAAAAGTGGAGCTAAAAATGATTTCCACGAAAATAAAACATTAAACAATTTTCATTGACTACTTGTAACTGAAGCTTTACCTGAAGTAATGTATATGTATCAAAAGTGACTTAATAAACAAAATATGGTGGTTGAAAAACTTTCATTTTCATGTCAATTTAAGCTACTGGCAATCTTTTTCTCTTTTTTTACCAGTATTGGGGCCTACAATATATATTCCTATACATTGTTCCTCATTTTAAATACACTATAAGAAGAGCCAAGAAAAGTGACAAAAATCTTCATCAATGCTGATGGCAGCTTAATGAGTTTTAAATATTGAAAAATAATCATAACAATTAATCTGTACGAAATACTAAATGTACAGAAAAAAACATCTTTCAAGTTAATACTGTAGTGAAAAAAACTAGAACTGTGTCCAAAGGACACGGATGCCCCCACTGTGCAGATGTGCTCGTAAACAAGAGCAGCTTCATTTAATGTCTACAAAATTCTCTTCTTATCATAGCATTTCAGTTGAAATTTCCTCAATTCATGTATTAATGATAAAAAAGTCACCTAACTCTTGAGGCATCATATCTGGTCTCTTTACAGATGGAATACAATATTAGTGTCTGAATAAAACTGAATTTTTAAACACATGTATGGTCTCCTTTACTTCCATTTACACATTAAGGTTGTTCATCCCTGGAAGTTTAAGCAAAATCTGCCATCCAGTTTAAGAGGAGTTGCGTTCACAAAATTTCTATATGGTATATAGTGAAAAAATCAACAAAGGGCCATAATTCTGTTAAATTTGGTCGCAGCAAAAATTCCTTCCTTTACTACCATTTACACATTAAGGTTGTTCATCCCTGGAAGTTTAAGCAAAATCTGCCATCCGGTTTAAGAAGAGTTGCGTTCACAAAATTTCTACATAGTATATAGTGAAAAAATCAACAAAGGGCCATAATTCTGTTAAATTCGGTCACAGCGTAAATTCCTTCCTTTACTACCATCTACACATTAAGGTTGTTCATCCCTGGAAGTTTAAGCAAAATCTGCCATCTGCCAGAGGAGTTGCGTTCACAAGATTTTGGGACGTACGGACCGACGTACGGACGGACAGCATACGTACGGACGGACAAGTGAAACATCACATGTGTACAAACAATTGAAAAAAATCATTAAAGTAAGATGCCAATTCAGATAATTTAGCCACACAGCACACTAAATTTTTATCAATTCAAAGGGGGAAAATACATCCTTCATCAAAATACAATTAAAATCATCACCAAAAAAAAAATATATATATATATAGCAAGAGAAGCCATTTTCAACTTGAAAATATTTAAAAATGGTACAATGGAATAAACAACTTCACTATAAACAACAATTATTTACTTTCTGAATATCCTTTCTGTTGGAGGTCAGGATATTTCAGAATTTACACGAGTAAATATTAAATATTTTTACAGTACTTTTCTAAAATCATGAATATTTAACAGACTATTTTAAACTACTTTTAGCTCATGGCCTATACAATTGTGTCCTTTGACAGAATCTGAGGAACAAATTTTTGTAATACTAAATTGAGTCTACGCACAAACCTGCAGGGGGTCCAGGTGGCAGCATCAGGCCCCCTTGTAGGATCAGGGTAGAGCCCTGATTGGGGTCCAGGGATCATAGCCACATGAAGCTCCACAGATTTCATTATTTAGCTTCTTAGAGATGCTTAAATTATGATTATTATAAAAAAAATTTCTTCCTCCCACAACGATTTGTACACATGTGCACATTAGGTGTGTAGGTCGCTACGCCACTAATAATGAAACAGCTTCAAATCGAAAAGTTTCTTCCCAGCCTTCCTAGTAAACTGAAAGCAATTTTTACCAGTAGGACATTTTAATATCATCTTTACACATCAAAGAAGGCTTGGTTTCACTGAATTATTAAGTAATCACCCACTCTACACATAAAAAAACTTAAACCTTGCATAAACTGAAAACTCATTCATTCCCAAAAATCCTAGCAACTTACAATCAAGTACCTCTTATTTGAAAACATAAATCAAGCACACAGTAATACTTCCTTAAATACAAGTAAATGGCTTCAGGCAAATTCATTATGAACAAACCCCCAAAACTACCCAATCATAAATAACTGTCTGCCAACTTATCTAAAAATATTTTTCAACCAAAATAAATGTTCCAATAAAATCAGTTTGGTATGTAATATGCCTGCATCTGTGAATTAAAGAGTTAATAACTACATAAAAAAACCAATACTTTTAAACTGAAACCTCAATTAATTTACTGTTTCCTTTATAATAGTAGAACTAAGGTTGATATTAGATTTCACTTTCTAAAAGATTTCACTTTCTAAAAGATGGTTAGCTCTTTGATTTTGTCCTTTATTCCACTTTTATAGTCTTAATCCAGTCTACTGTCTCCCCATTATCCATAAGAACGAGATCAAGACAGACGTAAAATCTGACATGGCACTTTTGATTTGCTAAAAGGACTAGAACATTATGTTAGCACGATTTCATTTATTGTATTTTATCAGCAGTGACATTACTTGTTGGATACCAAAAAAATATCATCTAAGTGGGGGGAAAATGGCAAGCTTTTGCTAAGAAATTCCGCTACAAATCTAACTAAATTATTTTCCTCCGATACACATGATACGAATAGTCACTCCTTAAATAATCTGTATGACTTCTAGGTATGTACTTCTCTGATCACAATTATCTGTGAAGGAAATTGTGCAACTGAAGGTGACAAAAAGTACAATATATATAGAAATAATAATATGTTTGTTGTATGTGATATGATTTTGGAAGTATTGTGACTGTGGAACCCTTCGGATATATATATATATAACGGTGATATGCAAGGCAAATTTAAGATAATACGAAGCCTCTAATGCCATACAAATAGTAGATGTCTTGCAAGTTAATTCTAAAGCATAATGATAAATGGGGGTGGGGTTGTGTAAACCATGAAATCAGTGATACAGACGATTTTATGCATTCAAAGCTGGATGCCATATCAAGGAATAAATTACGCAGCCATCATATTCTGGTAAAACATGTACCAAAATCGAGTGACAAACAAGTCATTGTGAATAAAATCATAATCATAAGGTCACCATCATAATCATAAGGTCACCATTAAAATCATAAAATCAATAAATCACCAAATTCTTTTCATTCTCTATTTACCTGATTATTGACTGAATTGCCAGCTGTATATTGAAATAAAAAAAATTCTGATCACTTTTTGGTAATTCTGAATGAGCATTCTTTCTTTCTAATCAACAACCCAAAAGACCTAAGTTTTTGTTGTTGTTTTCCAGAAATTTTAAACCCACTACATTTAGTGAAGGCAAAAATGTTAAGAATCATGTATTTAAGTGTAATCAGTAGATCGTCTATGAATGTCTATGTACCTGCAAGGGGTTTGACATTAACGGCAGACAAGGCTGTCTAAATCAACAAACAACAATTTAGCTTCTTTCTGTAATAATGCGAAGTAATAAGACCTTTGATTGGTCAATAATGAAATTTTGGTAGAAACTGATCAGTTGGAGCCAGTGATAATAGTCCTTACTATGAGAGAATTATCAAACATATTCTGCAACTGACATAACCTCATTATGCATTTTTTTAGTTTTTCAGTCGGCAGAAACTGTTTTTCAAAGATTTTCAAAGTAAAATCATATTTTAACCTACAAAATATGGGAAATGAAAACCTAGAGATCATCTACAGTTACTGTGTCACAGCGGGACAAATTTCAACACAATACAGTACCTGCATAACAATTAGCAAATCCATAACGAGAATGAACGATGCAAGAAATGCTCTGGAAAGTTCGTTTGTCGGCATGAAGTCTCGGTTCAGCTTATCCCACTGTATAAAGTCTGTGGCGATCACAAAGATGACAACAAAGGAGGTGACTGCTACGACAATCCAAAACAAAATGATTCTGTTCCAGCCACGCTTCCACCAGTTCCTGACGGGCCGAGCCCAGCCTGGATACAACTTTTCTTGTAGCATTATATCTGTGACCTTGTAAAAAATGTAATTGTCATAAGTACAATCCATTTTGAGGACTTAAGAAAAACTGAAATAGACAGCTATTTAAACTTTTTCTGTAAAGAAATTCTTTATAACAAGGAGTAAGTTTAAAAGTGCTATCTTCTTCATATTTTGTTCAAGTTAAAATGTTTTTCTGCATTCACCTCTCAATAAGGATGCGTTACTTAAAGTGGACAGCGATTTTAATGTTTTTGTTTTCCTTACACTGTTTCAAACAAATATCAAAAAATGCAAAAACCATCAACGGATTAGTCATTTCATCTTACCATTTAACACTTTGATGAAAGAAATCTGGCTTCTGTTCTCGAAAAACTGTGCTGGCTGTTTGCAGTAGTGCTTGGTGGTTAAGAACATAATAATGTGTCGGAAGATACATTTTGCTTTGCAACAAGTCATAAATATCAAGAAACCAAACCTTTAACATACAAAGAAATGTTTTATAAAGTAAAATCTAAATAATTTTAAATATACCATCCAAGCTGTGAAGAAATCACCACACCAAGTTCCGCAAGCAGCAGCCTTCATGAAGATATCATTCCTAACACCCATTAAGTCGGAAATCCGGTACGGTTCTGTGTCATCGCCACCGATCATCAGAAACAGGTTGTAAAACAGGGACATGATGAATATCGTGATGAGCGATATAAGAAACATGACCATCCAAGATCCCTGACTGTCACTGAACATCTTCAGCCGGAATAATCGATCTGGAAATACACAATTTAATATATAAGATTTAAAATAGTGTATATCTGTAAACTAGTCGGAACAACTGAACTGCAAATAACATTCTACAAGATAAAAGAGTGTATTATTTCTTTAGCCGGAACAAAAGTCTGAAATAAACATTATTCAAGATTAAATTCGTGTATCAGTACATTAGCCGGAACAACTGATCTGGAAATATACATCATACAAGGTTAAAATAAAGTATTATAACTTTAACAGGAAAAAATGAGCAGAAATATACATCAAATAAGATTAAAGTAGTGTATTAATGTATGTCTGTTATATATTTTTCCAACAAAATAGGTATAAAATTAATGATAAGCATCAAAACAGGAAAAAACAGAAAAAATTTGCCTAAATGGGCAAAAGCAAATGTTTCAAGGAGTAAAAGTGACCTTAATTATGGTACCAATAACCAATAACTAAAACAACTGGCCTAAAAATGGACAAAATCTGTGGTCAATTCTAAAGATTTAGTATTTACAGGAGACAACTACCGAATCTATACATGTATGCCTTTAAGCAAGTCAGTCTAGTTGAGCAATCGCTTTTTATCTTATAGTTTTGCAACAGTAAAATACGGTAAAGGTTTCAAAAAATTTCGAAACCAGACATATATTCCAGACATTACGCTCCAGGGAAGATTTAAAGGGATACACATGCAAAAGTTTTATGCTTTCTTTCTCATACCTTCTATGAATATACTATAAATGTGATCGAAATAAATACAATGATTTGTTCCAGTAACAAAGATTTCCTCTTTTTAAATGAAAATCCGGGTGGTTTCCTAACTTGACCCACGTGGGTCTAGATAGAAAATTTAGATTTTGGGCTAAATTTCGCAGTGAATGATTGGACGGTTGAAGTACCTGTCACGTGATCTACGACAAAAACAACCCAAGAGAAACGACGATTGGTTGTTTTTGTCACATGACCTATTTGAAAATAACTCGGTGATTTCGTTCACGTTTTTACTTTTTGTTAGAGAATGTTCAAATATTTACGTTCAAGACCGCATTTCACTACAAACATACTGGGAATTTAAAGTTCTTCATATTTAACGTGATTTGAGCAAATAATATCAGTTTTAATTTTTTTGGCTCTCATTTGTCTGTGTATCCCTTTAAAATGAGAAGTAGATCAGTAACTGGAAAGACAATCACACTTGAATAAATAACATTTCCACTTCCATTGTTATAAATGCAAAAATACTTAGCCGCTGGATACTAATTCTCAAATATCTACAACTGCGCTCACTGAATTGTAATAAAACTCTTAGAAGAAACAAAACACTGATTTACACATATCTTTTTCAAGAGTGCTGATCTATTGTTTGCAGTTTCTAATGTGCTGCATTTTATTTCATGATATAAACCTGTAACAACCACTTATAAACACAATTTTGAACATAATAAAATAAGATTTCTTTCTATTTTAAATGCAGTGTTCCCGCTGACATTAAAATTATATAGTAAAAAAAGTTTTTTTTTTCTGGAATAAAGGAACACTTAAAAACAAGAGCTGTCACTGGAAATTGACATATGCCCCTGAAATGTAGCTTTGAAATGAAACTGGTGTAAATATATGATCGAATATGCCTGTGGAAAAAAGGTCAGACAAAAAATAGAGCATGAACTGAAGGTCAATGGTAAAGTAATGTTTTTCGACCAGAAACTCCTGATGATATGCACAGCTAGGTTTGGTGACAAACATTCCTGTGTAGTTTCAATGAAATCCTCCAGTGGTTTTGGAGATGAAGCGTGGACAAGATTTTAATATAGAAATTAGAGTAAACAAGAGGGCCATGATGGCCCTGGATCACTCACCTGAGTACTTTGGCTGTAGGTTTGCTGTTAAGCAGTATTTCATTTTTTAACAGAAAATATGTCAGTACCTACAAACCAAATATGTAAAATATCAGTCAATAAATAAAGGCTCTATGACAGAAAGTAGAAATATCTATTATAAGCTATGGTGACCTTGACCCAGTGACCTCAAACCCTACCCATGGGTAGAGGTCCATGCAAGGAACCTATATATTGAATATCAAAGACATTGGTCTATAAATGAAGGCTTTATGAGGTACAGTATATAAATCTATTTTTAGCCTTTAACCTAATCTAATAATTTGAAAAAGCTTGATAAAGCTTGCTTCATGCCAAATTTTAAAATTCTAGGCCTTGTGGTTTCAGACAAGAAGATTTTTAAAGATTTCCTTTAATACATATTAAGGGCCCCCGGGGCATGGCAAATTTTGACCCCAGGGCCAACATTTAAACAATATTGGTAAAGGTTCTTTACACAATACTCAACACCAAATATCTAAAGTCTACACCTATTTGTTTTGGAGAAAAATTATTTTTCATGTTTTTCCTATATAAATCTATGTAAACCAGGAGAACCCTGGGACATGGCCATTTTTGACCTAGGGGACATAATTTGAAGAAACATGGTAGACATCCACTAGACAATGCTACATACCAAATATCTAAGCTGTACGCATTGAGGTTTCCAGTAAGAGGATTTTTAAAGATTTCCTTTTTTACATATTAAGGGCCCCCAGGGCGGGGACAATTTTGACCCCAGGGCGATCATATAAACAATACTGGTTAAGGTTCTCTACACAATACTCCACACCAAATATCTAAGGTCTAGTCCTATTAGTTTCGGAGAAAAATGACTTTTAATGTTTTTCCTATATAACTATATGTAAACCAAGAGAACCCTGGGGCGTGGCCAAATTTGACCAAGGGGACATAATTTGAACAAACTTCGTAGACATCCACTAGACCATGGTACATACCAAATATCAAAGCTGTAGGCATTGTGGTTTCTGAGAAGAAGATTTTTAAAGATTTCCTATATAAGTCTATGTAAAATGAAGTTACCCCTGGGGCGGGGCCAATTTTGACCCCAGGGAAATAATTTGAACAATTTTTGTAGAGTTCCATTAGAGAGTGCTAAATGCCAAATATCTAAGCTCTAGGCCCTGTGGTTTCAGACAAGAAGATTTTCAAAGTTTTTCCTTTAAGTTGCCATAGCAACCAGAGTTCTTGATGGAATTGAATTCTTTGAACAATTTTGGTAGAGCTTCATGCAAGGAACATCCCAGGCAAGTTTCATTTAATTTGGCCCTTTGGTTTTAGAGGAGATGTCATTTGAATGAAAAGTTGACGACGGACAGTCGGACAGACGGACGACGGACAAAAACTGATCAGAAAAGCTCACCCTGAGCACTTTTTGCTCAGGTGAGCTAAAAATGACTAAGTGCCCATAACTCTGCCAAAAATAATCACAGCAGAAACTCCTGATGATATGCACGACAAGGCTTGGTGACAAACATTCCTGTGAATTTTAAGTTTCATGAAATCCTCCAAGCGGTTTTGGAGATGAAGTTAGGAGAAGATTTTATTATAGAAGTTACAGTAAATATGACTAAGTGCCCAAAAAATTAACTCTGCAAAAAATAATCCAACCAGAAACTCCTGCCAATATGCACAACTAGGCTTGGTGACAAACATTCCTGTGAAGTTTTAATGAAATCCTCCAAGAGGTTTTGGAATTGAAGTGTGGATAAGACTTTAATACAGAAGTTAGAATTAAACAAGAGCCACTGCAAGCCGGGGCCACGCTCGACATTTTTCTATTTCCAAAGGCAAACACATCAGAGGAAGCACATTGTGGTGAAGGGATTTCAAATGAAACATCATTTGGAAATATAATTATACATAACTAAGTTATGGCCAATTTTAGCAACATTCAGAAATTTGACCTTAAAGGTCTAGGTCAAGTTCAGTTTAACCTTCTCTGGAGGTATTGTCTAAAAAGTAGTTATGTCCAAGCATGAAGACACTACATCCATTAACAACAAAGATATAGCCAAGTTAAGTAATGTCAAGGTCATTTAAAGGTCAAGGTAATGCTTGAATTGTTTAACACGTTTCTTTTATTCTCAGTGTTGTTTTGTCCCTGTATAGATCAAATCCGTCCATAAAACCAGAAGTTTGGCTATTTTAGCAAAATGCAATAATTAGAAATTTGACTGTAAAGGTTATTTAAAGGTTAAGGTCATACTTGAATAATTTAACATGTAGGTTTTGTCATAAGCCTTGTTTTGTCCAAGTATTAATAAACAAGAAGGCCAATGGCCCTAAAGCACTAACCTGGGTTCAAAGATGAAAGAAATTTTTATGAATGTAATGATGCATATCACAGACATGGACCAATGCAATTTCATTGCCATAGCTCCAAAAACAAAAAGGAGGTCAGTAGGTCAAAATATAGGTCATGAGATGACATTTTTGAAATCCGAACGAAAAGCTGTACACAAAGTCTAAATTTCATTGCTGTAGCTTTAAAACAAAAAAGTAGGACAGTAGGTAAAAAAAATATGTCATGCTATGACGTTTTTGAAATCTGAACAAAAACTGTATACATGGTCCAAATTTCATTGCCGTAGCTCAAAAAAAAAAGTAGGTCAGTAGGTCAAAAATATAGGTCATGCGATGACATTTTTAAAATCGGAAGGAAAAACTGTGCACATGGTCCAAATTTCATTGCTGTAGCTAAAAAACAAAAAAATAGGTCAGTAGGTCAAAAATATTGGTCATGCTATGACGTTTTTGAAATTGGAACAAAAAACTGTGTACATGGTCCAAATTTCATTGCCATAGCTCCAAAAACAAAAAGGAGGTCAGTAGGTCAAAAATAAAGGTCAAGCCATGACATTTTTGAATTCAAAACGAAAAACTGTGCACACGGTCCAAATTTTATTGCCACATCTTCTAAAATATAGGTCATGCTATGACATTTCTGAAATTGAAACAAAAAACTGTGCACACAGTCCAAATTTCATTGCTGTAGCTAAAAAACAAAAAAGGAGGTCAGTAGGTCAAAAATATAGGTCATGCTATGACGTTTTTGAAATCAGAAGAAAAAACTGTATACAAGGTTCATATCTCATTGCCACAGCTCCAAAAACAAAAAGTAGGTCAGTAGGTCAAAAATATAGGTCATGCCATGACATTTTTGAAATCGAAATAAAAAACTGTGCACACAGTCCAAATTTCATTGCTGTAGCTCAAAACAAAAAAGTAGGGCAGTAGGTCAAAAATATAGGTCATGCCATGACGTTTTTGAATTCAAAACGAAAAACTGTGCACACGGTGCAAATTTCATTGCTGTAGCTAAAAAACAAAAAAGTAGGACAGTAGGTAAAAAAAATATGTCATGCTATGACGTTTTTGAAATCTGAACAAAAACTGTATACATGGTCCAAAATTCATTGCCGTAGCTCAAAAAAAAAGTAGGTCAGTAGGTCAAAAATATAGGTCATGCGATGACATTTTTAAAATCGGAAGGAAAAACTGTGCACATGGTCCAAATTTCATTGCTGTAGCTAAAAAACAAAAAAATAGGTCAGTAGGTCAAAAATATTGGTCATGCTATGACGTTTTTGAAATTGGAACAAAAAACTGTGTACATGGTCCAAATTTCATTGCCATAGCTCCAAAAACAAAAAGCAGGTCAGTAGGTCAAAAATAAAGGTCAAGCCATGACATTTTTGAATTCAAAACGAGAAACTGTGCACACGGTGCAAATTTCATTGCTGTAGCTAAAAAACAAAAATGTAGGTCAGTAGGTCAAAAATATAGGTCATGCCATGACGTTTTTGAATTCAAAACGAAAAACTGTGCACACAGTCCAAATTTTATTGCCACATCTTCTAAAATATAGGTCATGCTATGACATTTCTGAAATTGAAACAAAAAACTGTGCACACAGTCCAAATTTCATTGCTGTAGCTAAAAAACAAAAAAGGAGGTCAGTAGGTCAAAAATATAGGTCATGCTATGACGTTTTTGAAATCAGAAGAAAAAACTGTATACAAGGTTCATATCTCATTGCCATAGCTCCAAAAACAAAAAGTAGGTCAGTAGGTCAAAAATATAGGTCATGCCATGACATTTTTGAAATCGAAATAAAAAACTGTGCACACAGTCCAATTTTCATTGCTGTAGCTCAAAACAAAAAAGTAGGGCAGTAGGTCAAAAATATAGGTCATGCCATGACGTTTTTGAATTCAAAACAAAAAACTGTGCACACGGTCCAAATTTTATTGCCACATCTTCTAAAACAAAAAGTAGGTCAGTAGGTCAAAATATAGGTCATGCTATGACGTTTTTGAAATCGGAAGAAAAAACTGTATACAAGGTCCATATCTCATTGCCATAGCTCCAAAAACAAAAAGTAGGTCAGTAGGTCAAAAATATAGGTCATGCCATGACATTTTTGAAATAGAAATAAAAAACTGTGCACACAGTCCAAATTTCATTGCTGTAGCTCAAAACCAGAAAGTAGGTCAGAAGGTCAAAAATATAGGTCATGCGATGACATTTTTGAAATTGAAACGAAAAAGTGTTGTTTTGTCTAAGTCTGATTCAAGTCCAACCATAAATTACATACTTATGGCAAGTTTTAACAAAATTCAATGATTTGACCTTGACCGTCAAGGTCATTTAAAGGTCAAGGTCAAACTTGAAATAATCAAAATGTCGGATTTGTCACAACTGTTGTTTAGTCCAAGTTTGAATTAAATCTATAAATACATGAGACAGTTATGACAATTTAAGCAAAATTCAATCATCTGACCTTGACGGTCAAGGTAATTTTAGGGTCAAGGTCAAATCTGAGTTATTCAACATGTCGGTTTTGTCATAAGTGTTGTTTTGTCCAAGTATAAATCAAATCCAACCATAAATACTAATGTTATGGTCAATTTTAGCAAAATTCAATAATTTGACCTTGAAGGTGAAGGTCATTTATGAGTCAATGTCAAGTTTGGGCTGGTCAGCTTGAAGGTCTTGTCCAAAGGGTTGTTGTGTCCAAGCATAAAGAGAATCCACCTATTAATAATAAAGTTATGGCCAATTTTAGCAAAATTCAATATTTTGACCTTGAATATGAAGGTCATTTATGAGTCAAGTTCAAGTTTGGTCTGGTCAGCTTGAAGGTCTTCTCAAAAGGGTTGTTGTGTCCAAGAATTAAGAGAAACCACCTACTAATAATAAAGTAATGGCCAATTTTAGCAAAATTCAATATTTTGACCTTGAATAACAAGGTCATTTAAGAGTCAAGGTCAAGTTTAGTCAGGTCATCTTGAAGGTCTTGTCCAAAGGGTTGTTGTGTCCAAGTATGAAGATAATCCATCAAGGAATAAAAAAATTATGATCAATGTTAAAGTTTTCGGACGGGAACAGCAACGGCAAAATCAACGACACCATGACTATGACAATAACTCGATTTTTTTTTTCAAAAAAAGTCGAGCTAAAAAATGAATAAGTGCCCATAACTCTGACAAAAATAAATCAAGCAGAGTCTCCAGACACTATGCACAACTAGGCTTGGTGACAAACACTACTGTTAAGTTTCAATGAAGTCTGCCACCGAGCAATACAAAAGCCCCAAGTTTTGTTAATAATAAATAAATAATAAAAGTACATAAAAAAATAAAAATGTAAAAAAAAAAAAAATATATATATATACATATTATTATACATAACTGTATTTGATTTTTAGTATTTGATAATTAAGAAAACTAAGTAACTTGAGTCAAAAAGTTTTGAAAAGGTTTTTCTTTCAAAAAGGATTTATTTTTCTTAACAATCATTCTCAGGAAGTTGACATCTGTTTCTTGATATTATTTACATTAGGTTTCTTTTACACCTTGTTGTGTCAAGAGATTTTAGTTTAATAACTAGTAAATAAATTTATCAACAGGATATTTCCTAAAAGGTTTTAACAGCTTGGCTAATTGATTATTATAATAGCCAAGGTGAGGGCTTCCTGATTAAGTGTAAAAACAAGTCTGTTAGGGTTTGAGCTAAGTCTTAAGGTACTTACTATTTGCATATTTGTTACAGTAAATTTTATAGGTCAATTATTTGATTACTTTGTTAATTTCATTGGTCAGTCTATGTAAAACATGGAAATACATGAACTGCATATAAGAAAGAATTTTTTGTAGAAAAGTGTAAGTAGGTGAATAGTAGGATTGATAATAAGATCAGATAAAGGATACAAATGTTTTAAGATACATTCATTTTTAAGACAAGTTCTATAAATTATTTCATTTGGCTTTTATTCATTGGATTTTGTTGGAATTTATTATATATCAGACTATTGAATGGAATTCATGATAATTAGAAATAATACAAATTCTTGAAACTGCAAACTGTGTTGTGTTGAACTATTACCATTAGACTTTGTTACTCAACGTGCGAACGCTGAGCAGAACTTGTTGCTACCGTGCCTTAAGGGCTAAGATAGCTGATTCCCCAAATCAGACAACTCGCTTTAACAGACTACAAGTGAACGCATGAAAAAGGTCTCAGCCCGAACGGCCCGGTCGCAAATCCCTCAAGTGGTTTTGGAGATGGTGCGAGGACAACATTTTACCGGACTGATGGATGGACAGACAGTGCGATTACTATATGCCTCCCTTCCGAGGCATAAAAATAGGGGGTTATAAGAAGCATCTATCCTAGCTTGTTTTGTACCATAATGTAATTAAATGGGTGAAGTAAGTTCGGTAATTCTGGTTCCAATGAATGCAAAGTCAAAGCACTTTGAGATGAAGAAGCTTTCAAACCTTCCACTTAATAGCCTATGGAAACATTTTTCTCCAATGTTCTTCAGGCCGTCAACAATACCAACATAATGCCATTCATCTACATTCACACACACATTGTACATATACAAAATCGTTCCATTTGCATGTTAGAAGAATGGTATAAATAAAAACTTAAAAGAAGAACAAATCCTGCGAAATTAATTATCGGGAAAGCATTAATAATCACTTCCTATCAAAACCTTACTAGTGCTTATCATAATTTTAACCCAAGCATCAGGTGAGGCATTATATAACACTATATAAGTTTCTTTTACCATGTTTTTTTTTTCATTTTTTTTTTCCACAAAAACATATAACGCCCTGTTAAACTACATATCTGTCTGCAGACAGTGTGAAAAGTTTAGCGATTATTTCCTTCCCAGATTTTCTTGATTAGAGTCAGAATCATTGGAGTGTGCCAAACAGAATGATTGACTATGCCACAAGGCCAGCTAAGCGATAAATCTATGCAATTCTATTTGTGAATTGTTACTGAGATGGCGAAGACAAACCATCAATTTTGCCAAGACAGGTTGGCTGATAAAGTCGCACACTCTTCACCATGTATTGGATTGCCTCCTTCTGTGGGATATCAATATAAATTATTTCTGCTTTAGTGGCAGTAAGTTTATCTCCTGATGGGATTAGCGACTGCAAGTTCATTTTCTGTCCATTTCCCAACTCTAAAAATGGGTATCAGGCTTTCTTACAAAGTACTGTTTACCTCATCAAGATGAAGTTCTTTGCACTAAAAATTTTAAAGAGATTCAGTGGAGTCTCAAATTTGTCTGCAGGTAAACTCTTCAGATTGTGTCCTATTGAGACAAAATCTTATTCCTTGAAAACTTCAAATAACCCATGTTTCTTAAGGGAAATAACATATGGGTTGAAATAAACACTCCCCCTCTAATAAATGCCCACTCACTTCTTTTTGTGCAAAGTTCTGTCTAATAGCATGATGTACATGTAATGACATGTGTTTAGGAGGAAAAGATTACTGTATCATATCCAAACAACATTTGCAGACAACTGAAAATTTCTTTGGAGTCTGCCAAAATATTTTAAGACAATGTGTTAGCATTAAATTATTGCTCTATTAAAAGTCCCCCTTTTTGACAAAAAGTAATTCCCCCCAAAAACAACTTCTCTGGAGACACATAAGAATTATAGCCAGAGGGATACTTCACTAAAGGAATTTAGAGTTCTTAACACTTTGATATGTACTTTAATGCATGAAAGATGAACAGATAAATAATTAAATTTATCCACAAACTTAAACTCCTTGCAAAGAGACTGGTTAAAAAAATCATTAAGCATTTACCATATAAACTAAGCTTAATAAAGAAACTTGTAAACCAGTCTGTAGATAAATATAGAAAGACACATCTGCTATGCAAACACTGTATTTTACGTCTCTTTTCTCTTGAAACACTTAATAATATAATGATATTTTCTTTGCTATGGGATAACATCCTGTAATAATTTTATAAAATTACTGATGATTTTGCTGGCAACTCACTCTTAGTCCTTCCATTAATATCAGAAACTGCTACGAGAACATAGGTTAAGTTTAAAAGTATTTTTACCTAAAGAACTTTCTTTGTTTTCCCTAATAATTTCTGCATTCAAGCATACAATGTTGTAATGATTTTCTTGGGAAAAGTAGAAGAAATCAATGTAAACAAATCAGTTTTATGGCAGTTTTATTTTGCAGTTTTATTTCAGTGAATATGAAATGGGTTTGTTTATGAACTGACAATCAAATCCCACTGAAATAAAAAAAAACCTATAGCAACAAATTTGACAATTCAGAGAAAAAATAAAACACAGATGAACTTAAATAAAATGTGCACTTAAACATTAAATTCAAAATACACTGAAAACACTTTTCTTTAAACTCTTAACTCCAAATTCTTCTTCAAAGTAATTTGATTTGACCATGAAATTTCCAAAAGTAACAGGCCTACAGTACAACAGTATTAATTTTACCTCAACTTTTGCAAATTAAAATGATAAAATAATTCAGTAATTTTTTATCTCAATGTTTCACAACACTCCACACTATCCTATGGCATAACCTGCCACATGGGTTATCAACTTATCCGGTGGCATAACCTGCCATGTGGGTTATCAACTTACCTTGTGGCATATTCTGTGGCATAACCTGTCACATGGGTTACCCGCTTATCCGGTGTCATAAACTGCCACATGGATTATCAACTTATCTTCAGGCATTACTGCCTCATGAGTTACCAACTTATCCTGTGGCATAACCTGCCACAGGGGTTATCAACTTTTCCCTGTAGCATAACCTGCCATGTAGGTTATCAACTTTTCATCCTCTGCTATAACCTGCCACATGACCTATCAACTTATCTAGTGCGGGTGTTCTTGCCTGCCACATTGGTTATCAACTTATCCTGTGTCATAACCTGCCTCATGGGTTTTCAACTTATTCTTTGGTATAACCTGCCACACGTGTTATTTACTAATCCTGTGGCATAACCTGCCTCATGCATTATTAAATTTTATTTTATGCCTACCAATGAAATATAGGGAAATATCAGTGAGATAAAAGTGATAATCCACTGTTTTGAATCAGTGAAATTACCGTTTTGATAATCCACTGTTTGTGCCGGAACTACTTTTTTATCAAGGGAAGCAAGAGAATCCGCTGTATTTCAGACAGTGACAGCGAGTGAAATTTATTTACCTTGTTAAATCCAGTTATAAAATTGAATTTGTCAGCCTAACTACTTGTGAACAATGATGAAATTCGCCATAAATTATTTAAAATGTCTGATTTGTTTACATAACTCACATGGACAATATCCAATATGGCCGACTTTCAATTCAATTGATTGAATATTACTTGGTATTAATCCGCTTTTATAATTAAAGTATGTATGGCTATAATTCAATAAATATTGATAAACGGTGTAGAGAAAAATAAACGTTATTTGATGAAAGTGTATTCAGTTTATTTCAGCAGAAGTAAAGTTATCATATGTATAGGAGATTGTCTGCACTTTTTTTTGTGCGGAGTAACGGTTTGACCATAGTACGCATTAACTGATTTGGGGCTCACCATGGGGAATTTACTGAAGGCCCTGAGTAAAAATGTCATAAAATACCCATTTTTGACGTGTTGGCATAAAATAAAAAGAAAATTTGTTTGTTTTTTAGTGGAAGATGGGAATTTATTTCATCTCGTGAACACCATATATTTATATTTTCACTCGTGGCTGCGCCACTCGTGAAAATATCACATATGTTGTTCACTCGATGAAATAAATTCTCATCTTCCACAAAAACAAACAAATATCCTCTATGTCCTGTTTCATAACCTGTCTCATGGGTATAAGCTGTTTTATGGGTTTCCCACACAGACCACTTTTAATAAACCAGACAAACCTGTCATAGATAGTATTGACATTGCCAGTAAATTCTTTCTGCCAAAGTTATTGTCTAGCTTATGCAGAACTGGTGGGGGAATCAATCTCCGCATTACTGGTGGGGGAATCAATCTCCGCATTACTGGTGTGGGAATCAATCTCCGCATTACTGGCAGGGGAATCAATCTCTGCATTACTGATGGGGGAATCAATCTCCGCATTACTGGTGGGGGAATCAATCTCCGCATTACTGGTGTGGGAATCAATCTCCGCATTACTGATGGGGGAATCCATCTCCGCATTACTGGTGGGGAAATCAATCTCCGCATTACTGATGGGGGAATCCATCTTCGCATTACTGGTGGGGAAATCAATCTCCGCATTACTGATGGGGGAATCAATCTCCGCATTACTGGTGGGGAAATCTATCTCCGCATTACTGGTTGGGAAATCAATCTCCGCATTACTGATGGGGGAATCAATCTCCGCATTACTGATGGGGAAATCCATCTCCGCATTACTGGTGGGGAAATCAATCTCCGCATTACTGATGGGGGAATCCATCTCCGCATTACTGGTGGGGAAATCAATTTCCGCATTACTGATGGGGGAATCCATCTCCGCATTACTGGTGGGGAAATCCATCTCCGCATTACTGATGGGGTAATCAATCTCTTTCAGTGAAATAGGGCTAATTTGCATCTTATTCTTTATTATCAGTGAACTGAGAACATTTGGTTTGAACAACAATTGTATAATAGTGAAAAAATATTCAAGTCAGATAAGGCTATTATATACTTTCACATAATAATCGCCTCAACTCAGGTTGAAAATGGAAATTTCTATTCTCATTAAATTGAATACATTGCAGCTAATCACTTTTTTTAACCATACTACCTTCAACTTTATTTTTACCTTTTTTTGCAGCACACAACATTTTCTCTCATTCCACAGCAGACAGAAACGTTTTAAGTTCTACATATAGTTAAACAAAATCCCTCTTTCAGGCTCTTATTAAAGAGTTCTCCACCTAGTAATTAGTAGATGCACTACAAGACGCCAAAAGCTTTTCGTCTTTAGAGGACATTTTTTACTTAATGTACATTAATTGACGACCAAACACTCGTCTAGTTGTACAATCAGAGTCCCTGATGGACGCCAAACAAGGATAACACGCCATGCGAAATCAATAAGAATTTTGCACATAAATGAATTTGAGATTGTATCATGATTATCTCTGGTACATGGAACATATATTGTAGCAGTCGTTCAATTATCAGGCTAAGTTCCTTGACGACCAATAATAACTTCATCAATACTAATTTGCCTCTCTCATAAATGTCAGAACACTTTAAATTAACTTCTTCTTGTTGTTGGAAACTTGCTTCCATTTATGTTCTTTATGTACGTATGTTAAGCAGCGAATTAACTGTGACCCACACTTTGTTGATAGCATTTGAATACACAGTACAAGCCTCATAATGTAAGCAACTCCAGTGCCTATGTTTGTGCTAAAAAGTCCAGCTTATGTCAAAGAAAAAAAGTAGCTGCTCCTAAAGGTGAAGGTTCAAAGCTCCTATCAAGTTGTTTTGAATATTTAACTTGAACAGAACCATGCTGATATGGTGGCCTCACTATGGTTGCCTGTCAGAATACTTTTACATTGTATATACTTTCCTCTCCTCCATACAGAAGAGCAATCACACTGCAGATGAACCAGTTTCTGTGCAACCATAAATACTTTTTTTTATCGAAGTCCATATCTGCAAGAATCACAAACAACATTTTTTCACATTTTATTTCATGGATGATGGAAAATTTTGAAATCTTAGACACTCAAGGTAACAGAAATCAATCTTGCCTTCTTGTCTCTAAGGGTCCCTCATCTTGTAATCAAAAAATTATGTAAAACAGTTTTGTCTTTTCTTTTTCATTGTTTTTGCCCACAAAAGTTACTGCCAAACATGTGTCTGACTGCATTACAACACCTCTAAAATAAAAAGGCAATTCAGATCAAACATCTAGGCAAAATCAATAACAATTTTACACATAAATGAATTTGTGGCTGCACACCTATTATCTAAGATTAGAGAAATGTATTTGAACAGAAGTCGTTCAATTACAGAGCTCTGTTTGTTGACTTCCAAACATTACTTCATCAATACAACTTTTCCGCACACATAGATGTCAGAAATTTTTATGTCATCCTCCTTCTGTTGTTAGACCACACATTATTCATGGTGCCGGCCTGGCTAGCTCAATCAGTAGAGCATCGGATTGTCACTCTTGATTATCCCAATTCTATCCCTATCAGGGCCAGCAAAATTTCTACATGTTAAATGATCTCAGACAATGCATCTATAGCTCATTTGTCCCTCACCTCTGTAACAAGTGAGGAACAAGGTCAGTCACTTGTGGAGAAATAGGTTAGTAAACTGGTTGGATACCCAGGAACACTTATTAGGTGGACTGACTGCCGGGATATGACCTCAGCTGTAAAAACTGGCATAAAACCTCAATAGACCAGACATTATTCATGGTTATATGTTCTTGGCTTTGTTATGCAAAAAAAATTACCGAGGCAAAGTCAACTACAACAAGAGGGCCATGATGGCCCTATATTGCTCACCTGAGTATGACTGCTTTTAACAAAGATGTTATGGACTTGGTTAATTGAGCCCAGATGACCCATATTCAAACTTGACCTAAAATCATCAAAACAACCTTTCTGACAAATTTCCAGGTTATTTGGACTGAAAATGTTACCTCTAGAGTGTTAACAAGGTTTTTCCATATTTAGGCTCTGTGACCTAGTTTTTGACCCCAGATGACCCATATTCGAATCTGAGCTAGAAATCATCGAAACAACTTTTCTGACAATTTTCCAGGTTATTTGGACTAAAAATGTTACCTCTAGAGTGTTATCAAGGTTTTTCCATATTTGGGCTCTGTGACCTAGTTTTTCACCCCAGATGACCCATATTCGAACTTGAGCTTTAAATTGTCAAATTGACCTTTCTGACAAATTTCCAGGATATTTGGGCTGAAAATGTTACCTCTAGAGTGTTAACAAGGCTGTTCCATATTGAGACTCTGTTACCTAGTTTTTTATCCCAAATGACCCATATTCGAACTTGAGCTTTAAATTGTCAAATCAACCTTTCTGACAAATTTCCAGGATATTTGGGCTGAAAATGTTACCTCTAGAGTGTTAACAAGGCTGTTCCATATTTGGGCTCTGTGACCTAGTTTTTGACCCCAGATGACCCATATTCGAACTTGAGCTTTAAATTGTCAAATTGACCTTTCTGACAAATTTCCAGGATATTGGGGCTGAAAATGTTACCTCTAGAGTGTTAACAAGGTTTTTCCATATACAGGCTGTGTGACCTACATGTAGTTTTTCATCCCAGATACATGTAACGCAATATTCCAACTCGTCAGAATAATTAATGGGATAAACATCCAGACTAAGTTTCATGACAACTGAGGCAAAAATGTGACCACTGCAGTGTCAACAAATTAAGTCTGGATGTCCGACAGATGACAGACATTGATTGATCCTAATAGCTCACCATGAGCCTATGGCTCAGGTGAGCTAAAAAGTCAAATTTCTACTAGACTTTTAGAGAGTTCATAAAATTACAACAAATTAAAACAAAAATCCATGTGCGGGGAATAAATATATCAACTAAGAGAAAGTAAGTTATCAAGTATATTTTTCTTTCCTCAAAAAGTTATTGTTTGTTAACAACACTCTCCCCAGGGAGAACCTGTTATAATTGATTGCATAAATATTCTTAATATTGAACATGTTCCAAATAGCTAGCTATAACCCCAGGAAGCTATGTATTTTTTTCTCTAAATTTTATTCAAAATGTCTTTCGAGTACTCTATGGAATGCTTTCTGCAATTTACATATCTATAAGCTAGCAAAAATGTGTCTGTACGTTTCATTGAAATGTGTAAAAATTATCTGAATAAGTATGCTGTATTCCTGAATTATTTTTTTTTGTTGCATACCGATTATCTGTTGAAATTTACTTGATCTATTACAAAATCATTACAATAAAGACTTAACTTATTTTGCAGCTGTAAAGCTTGGGGATGAAGGGAAGCCGGAATGGGGTGGTGGTGTCGCTATTTTTTCTGCCGAGGTCTTTAAAGGGATATACAGGCAAAAAGTTTTATGCTTTTTTTTCTTGTTTCTTCAGTCAATATACTATAAATAAATGTGATCGAAATAAATAAAATGATCAGTCCCAATAATAAAGATTTCCTCTTTTTAAATGAAAAACCCGGTGGTCTCCTAACTTGACACTCGTGGGTCTAGATAGAAAACTTGGATTTCGCGCTAAATTTTGCAGTGAATGACTGGATGGTTGAAGTACCTGCCATGAGATCTACAGCAAAAAGCAACCCAAGAGAAACGACGATTGGTTGTTTTTGTCACGTAACCTATTTAAAAATAACTCGTTTCTGTTCACGTTTTACTTTCTGTTAAAGAACGTTGAAACATTTACGTTCAAGCCCGCATTTCACTTTATTTATATTTATATGGACAAGAATACTGGGAATTTAAAGTTCTTCGTACTGAACATGATGTGAGCAAGTAATATTTTTTAAAATTTTTTGGGCATTCATTATTTTGCCTGTGTATCCCTTTAAACTGGGATATAAAGTATTTGAAACCTGTTGTAAATGTTTTCCTAGCTTTATTTTCATATTTCTAAAAGCAGAATAAAAAAAATATATGATATAAAGAACATCAATAACTAACATGAACAGATAATAGAAAATCTCAGCTAGACTGTAATTAACTGATCCCTGTGGAAGACTTTAATAATACATCTACCTAAGTATTAATTAGAATGATGTAAGTACTAAAGTAATGGAACTTGAACATTTTAGGAAGCAATTAAAGTCTTATATTCTATCCAGACTCAATAATGAAGGTTGTTAATTTCGCCGTCAAAGTCCCAATTACAATTCTTGAAAGCTTATTACGTTATTTTACAGCCGATTTACTGCAGACGGCAAGAAAGAACCCAGCATGTTACAACAGTGGTAACAATGGTTTAATCACGTTGTCCCAAAAATGCTGACCTAGTTTTACCAATAATGGCAATTCATTGTCTAAACTACATGTAGGTCTGCAGTACTGATCTTTGTAACATTTGGTCACACTGACGGAGACTCACATCTGACCCATTTTGTTTCTCTCTTTTCAATGTAGTGATAACAGAATGAGGTACCATAGCAGTGAGTTATAAATTCAACCATAAATTGTGCATATTTCGATTGTGGGCATCTTAGATAAAATTGTCATATAAGAACCACAAGGTCAAACTCTAAAGCCATCTTTTTCAATATTTTTATACCAATAGTTTTATCAAAATAAAATGAGAAATGTTGGCGTAAATATCTCTTCGGGGAAAAATATAGAGAATATTGCTCAATAAATCTGTCCCCATATTCAGGAAACAAAAATACAAGATATCAAATATCATTCCCAGAACAATACAAATGTTGTTCATTATTTTTCCATGACAACATATTCCTATTTTTTTTCTCCCTAAGCACGCAATTTCATTTTTGTACGCTAGATTCAGAGGTTCATTAGAATAATTTCCTACGAAACTCATTTCGGATTTCCGAACTTGTGGCCGAGGCAACTACATGTACCAACAGTTTAAGATTCAAACCCCATTCAGTAACTTCTTGTGGTAAGCCAAAAGCTAGTTAGAGATAGGCTACTAGTCAGCTGGCTGGAAGGATTCAATACCATTAATACCATTGCGATATTGGAGAGAATAAAAATGTATTTCATATTTTAAACTGGAATTTTTGTCCAGAGATACACATTACAGCCTTTGCCCTTTAATTGTTCAGATATAAAACATTGTTGCATTTAATTATATAAGAATAAAGCTTTTTAAGGAAAAACTGTAAATCTACAAAGTCATTATCGATTTTCTGTGCCTGGTATTTACTGCTGATTACAAACCAGATATTTAATTCCCACAAGATTTTGTGCCATTACAGTTCTGGTGTAATATATTCTCATGCCATGAAATAAGATACCTACCACATTATAAATTTACAAAACTACTTCTGATATCAAATTTTCATAAAAGCACTAACAGTCATATAGACGGTTAGGACATTTCTGCTCTGTTATACTACTGTGAAATCATTTAAATTCGAGGGCATAAAATTTCGTGGTTTGCCGGCAGAAGGCAATTTCGTGGGGTCGTAAATTCGTGGAATTCTATTGCCAGGTAAAAAAAATACGGGGCCGAAAATTCGTTGATTTCAACATTCGGCAAGATCCGGCATTTGTGCTTTGAAATTGTTGACACGTGAAAGTTAACGTTTTTCCACCTGACCAAACAACCGGAGATTCGTTACTATGGTAATTAACCTATCAATCGGTCTTCTTAATTAACAAGTGTCAAGTGTCAATTATACTTTGTGATATGTTGCGCATCTTTTTCATTGTTAAAATTTAAGGTGTGTAAAAACGATCTTTGTGATTTTTTTAAGCTGTGAAAAACGTCGGCCTTCCGTCTTTGATAATGCAACCTAAATAAGCGCCAATTAACCTTTTTGTTTGCAGCATTGTAATTAGTACAATAAAATACAGTAGTCAATTTACTATACTAAGTATTAAGTTCCAAAGTAATAATAGTTTACTCAATATCAGTAAAAATAAACATTTCTTTCAGGGACCGTATAACTGCAAATAGCATCTGCAGTATAGTGCGGTTTGACAGACACGTGACGCTACGTCACTACAATTTCTACTTTCAGTTTGGATGCACTTAGTAAACAAACACAATACAGGTACACACCTGAAAAAAAAATCATCTATCGGTTAAGTATCTGATTCATACCTATGTTTATCTTTGATTCATTGAATGAAGTACAAAAAAGCCACGGTTAAGCACACAACTTGTCTGCGGACGATGTACCAACTACGAACCACGTCTCACACCTTTTTTGGTGCTGCTGACTGATTGAGCATACTTAACATTATCTTTGGCACAATTTGTTCGTCAGGACTTGATTTCGTGGGTTACCTGAACCACGAAATCCACGAAAATTAATCCCCCACGAATATTAATGATTTCACAGTAACTGGTTACCTATAACCTTCAAATCTGACCTCATGACCTTTGAACTCCTTCTCAGAAATCAGATGACCTGGAAAATTGGATTTTCTATGAATAGTAACAGACTAATCCATGATCTTCACAGACCTAAGGATTATGAAAATCATAAAACGGGAAATACACAACTTGAACATTTTAATAAAAACCTTGACCATTTACCTTTATCCCAAAAATAAACTGACAGTCATCTACAATTAAATCCATAAGAAATGTTCAAAATATATTCTTGAATACATGTACATGTTTCATTCTTATAATCACCTTTATTTTTTTTAACAAGAAAAAACAGTGCTTACATATGCTTATTTGAATTATTAACCATTTTCATATGGCCTTATGGTTAAAGTGTCTGCTAACAGAGTGGGAGATCAAAGGTTCGAGTCCTATCAGGGGCTTGTTTGGTGAGCCGCCAGCTAGTTAAAGAATCAGGTTACCGACTACTTATCTGCCTGGTGCCTGACACTTAGGATAAGGGATTGGGGAGTAAATGTGTACATTAATAGAGGTGTCTCATAACAACTTCCCAAAATAAGTCAGTCTGACAGACATGTCCGATAGATTTTCGCTTGGTCCGACATTTTTTTTAGTCCAGATCGGTCCGACTGTTTGGCATTTATCCCAAGCCTTGTGTTTTCAAATCTGCATCGTTAAAATACTACGAAGGTGCAAAACAGAGCAAATAAAAAAAAAATTAACTTCAGAGGAGCTTGCTGAAAAGAAAAGACAGTACGAGAAAAAGTGACAAAGGAGAGCATTTAATGAAAAATGGAAGCAGGACTGAGAATGGTTGGTGTATGACTGACAGAAAGTTTAAATGTGCTGTACCCACTGTTCTGATTTCTACGGGGAGAAAATTACGACCGATAAAAGTCGCCAAAATACAAACACATTTATTCTTGGTTGCTCAAATTTTAGGGCAACTATGGCTGATGATCTTGAGAAATCTAAAGTACACCAAAAAGCACTTGAGTATGTACAAAGCAAAAAGAAAACTGCCGTGGTTTGTCTTTGGTGTAAATTTCATTCAGTTTGACAGATTTTCAGAGCTTGTCAGACCGAATGTCTGACACTTTTTTGAACTTTTGGGAAGTCTGTCATAAGCCCGGGAGGCTGGCCTTTTCAGTATGCATGACACTATGATAAACAAGCTCTTATTTGACATCTGAATAGACTGGACATTCCACTTATTACATGTACTTCTAAAGACAGCTGTTTTGAGCTCTGGAAAACTAGTTTAATGCCCTTTTACATAAAAAGTACAATTTGTACATGTACATCCTTTCTAATTATTCAGCATGTCGCAGGTGAACACAAGTTTGTCTAAATGCTACAGATATTCGTAGAGTATCTAAATACTCGATATGAGTAATGCAAATACCAATTTCGCTTCCAATTTCTGCTCTGTAAATTTTAGTGATCTACATACCATCTTCTGCATTTTCAATTCTGGAATAATTTCTTTTTCTAAATTTAGACTGTAATTTAACTTAGACAAGCCCACTCACACAACCAGATTCAATACCAGTTAGAGCAAAATATAATTTCCACAAGTTTTATTAAAATCACAGACTATTTTCCATTTCAATTAGACAAAAGGGAGAACAAACCTGATTTCTATTGTTATTTAAAATGGATTTGTCACAATTAAACAGACCAGTGCTCAGAAAAGTGTTTCAGATTACCTCATCAATTACTGTAGTGTCAATGTTAGTGCCCTGTTAATATTCCCTGGGCTGCAGTTTTCTATAACAAGCCCATTAAATATTCATCTCAGACCATTTGTCTGTTTCTCTTTACTGTCTGTATTCTACAGTTGTATGCATGTTCAATTACAGAGACTCATTAATCTATCTACCGTATATCCTATTTAAGTGCCCCTAGGAACCACACTTTTCCCCCGATTCTAACATCAGAAGTATTCTCTGAAAGCTTTGGAGGAGCAGTAGTCATGGGGTAGAGTGTCAGACTTCCAGTCTGAAGGTCGATGGTTCAATTCCCACCAGAGCTAACATTCTTCAGTGACTTACTTCATTCCACATTTTTGCTGGGACAAATGGTTTGAACCCAGGAAGCAGTCACAGATTCGGATTAATATATGAAGAAAGAACTTTTTTCCCCAAATCAAAGTGCACCTGCCCTGTGCATATCTTTGAGCCCATTATGCGTTGAACGGGTATTTAAATGTGTTGAATTTATTGTAAATAAGAAGTGTTGTGTGTTAAGAAATTGCTTATCAAATAATTTTTAAAATTTTACATATTCTTTAAATCTATTACTGAAAAATAAGGATAGAAAATCTCGCCTTTCTGTACAAACAGAAGGTGCAGTTAAAGGAGGAGGCCAATGCAAATTTATCACTATTTCAAAAAATATTTTAAGAGAGACATGTTATTTTATATACAATGTACCAAGCTGCTACCTAATGTTCTATTTAAAATCTGAACCACTTGATTAAACTGTGATGTTTACCAAAAAATGACTGAGATTTCAGTAACTGTCATTAAATTGGTGGTATTTTACATTGGAAACAATCATCACAATACGGACTCTTCCAGACTTTACCATATTAATTTGCCAGGAAGCTGTATATACATTTTGATGACACTAGACAAATTCTAGATAAACAACCGACTTCAAACTATATTTTGTGCACTTACTGTAAATTTAACAAAACATTATTTTTAAGTGATTAATTGATCAAAAATAAAATTGTTTTCTGCCAACTGACAATTTTATGGATAAAAGCATTAGTGATTAATCCTTTTATGGAATGCTCCAGCAGACAAAATGACTGACATATAACGTTTACTTTGATTAACGATCAGTCAGAAAGAAATGATTCTGATGATGGCACAGACAGATACTTACAAAACAAAATGTAACTCACTGTTGACTTAACGCACTGTTGTCCATAATTCTCTAAAACCTAGATGACAAATAGGGGGTATATAAATTGTTAATGAGGACAGACACAGCATTAAATGAAACATACACCAGTGGTGATGTAATCAGTAAAATGCATTATCTATGTCATCATTTGGATTTGTTCTGTCAGAGATTCTGTGTAGTGATTTCTTACACTTTTTTTGTCAGAGAGGCTTTGGCAAATGTCACACAAATTGAAAATTTAAGTCATGCAGAAAAAAATGCAGGCTGGTTGAAACCGCAAGCTTTTTTTTACAAAACAAATGTACTTAAACAGAGGCAAAAATACCCTTCCCATTTTAATGACAAGATTTTGAATTGAGGAAGTTATACAGATGAAAGCAAACTATAGAAAACCTGAATCCACGCCTAAATGGCTTACCCAACATTCATACACATATGTATTGTATACAGACCATCGTGGGAAACCCACGTTCGATCCATTCCGTTTCCCTCTTTTTATCTACTGTGGGACAATTGGTTTGTAAAATTTCGTACTCATGAATAATTCATTACCTACTTTCATTGGTTTCCGAAAGATTTCCCTTGCGCAATCTCAGCCAATGAAAGTACTTGTTACAATTTGCCTTTCGTGCCCATGTTTAAATCTTGGGAAATGTAACTTGTCATTATTCATACTCTTCACACTGAAGAGTATCTATTTAAATTGCGGAATCTCATTTGATGAGGAGTTACTTCCCTTTGCTAATAAATATTCATGAAAACGAATAATCTGCAGTCAATTATTCCACGGTACATAATGTAGTTGTGCGGAATATGTACCTGGGGTCACGGACAATGTATACAGACTTGCCCCATAAGAACTATTCAATTTGAGAAAACTAGTGTACATGTACAGGTGAAAAGGGGAACACCAGCATACTATCTATACTATGTGTTGGATAAAGATCTAGACCACACACATTAATACAATTTTCATACAACAGTTACCTTAATTCAAGTCCCCCAATTTTTACTTTATTCAAGATTTCATCTTATATACTATTTACTCTATGAGTTATGAAGAAAAAATCCCTTTTATCTCCCCACTCAAGTTTCTTGGTTCAAAATTACTTACTTTTTAAATTTGCTGAACTACATGTACATGTAGCTATTTTGTATTATTTTGCTTTTATCATGTTTATCTAAATTACATCCCTTTCATTTATTTTACTGTAAGAGTTTGTAACTGCCCTCAGCTGAGCAAAAATACAGCAAAATATACAATTGGCAGTGAAAAGCATTAACCCATAACCTGCTGGAACCGAAAGTGATAAGTCTTTGCCACCAGTATAGAGCCAGGCCAGCCTGTACATCCATGCAGCCAGACCAGGCTCTATACTGTTGGTAACTCAATTTTTGTATTTTGATACTGAAATCCCTTAAACTTGAATGGACTGTTCCAAATTCAAAGCTGGGCAAATCCATTACAAAATTTCAGCATGTTCAGGGTTAAGAGACTATTAACACAGTAGGAAATAAAAAGGCTCATTGCCTGTTACTTAGGCATCTTATCACCTGACAATTTGGAAAAACAAGTTCTTTTAACTAATCACCATCTGGATTTGTAGTTACATGTATACCATACTTTACAAGTGTCACTAAAATACTGCATTCCTGGGTATTAATAAAAACAGACTGGCAATGACCATTTAGACTGCTAATTAATTTTCTACAACCGTGAATACATAAATCTAGTTTTATCTTGAATGTGTTATCTTGGCTTGGCTAGTCTATGCCAGAGGATTAGGAATGCCTTTTACACATAGTTTGCAACCATTAGAGCATACCAACAGTATATAAGGAAATAAACAAGTGATAAAGCAATTGCTGGGTTTCATCAAATGAAAAATTGTATAAACATTATATACCAATATTAAACATCTACTGTACACCCCATTTAAACTTCCCTTGGGGGCTATGCATTTTACAGCCAGGTGGCGTTTATTTTGCACTAAAAATGCGAAAGTGATTTTTTTTCTTAAAAAAAGCGCAAGTCATTTTTTCTATTTCTATGAAAAGTGGTCAGCATTCTGTTTAAATATAAGTGTGAAGTCCAAAGCCAAGTGTCCCAAGAGCCACTCACAGAGCTGGTAAATCAGTATTTTTGGCTACAAAAAGGGAGGGCATTTTATTTGGGGGGGGGGGGGGGGGGGGGGCATTTAAACAGGGGTATACAGTACTTGTATTTGTTGACATTTTGTTTCCTTCAAAACTACAATGTACATCAAAACATAACAATTTTCCTTGAGGTTTATTATTATAAATCTTGATGGTTTTATTTTTTTAAAGATAAAATCCTCACAGTTTTGATTATATAAATACATGTATTATACAATTTTTTGTTAAATTGACTGGTGCTACTGACCATAAAGTATCTAAATAAAAATCTTTATAATTCTAAATGTAGGCCATTAAACAGACTTCAACAAAAGCAGTGTAAATTAAGTGGTCTCATTGATGCGAATTTATGTTCTGACTTAGTTAGTCTCACTGATGTTTAGTAATTAAACAGTACTATAAATCTTCAGGGGAAAGCAAAAAAGTGTCTGTCTCACAAATGCTAGACTAACAGATAAAAACTCAACACATCTCTAACAAAAACTTTCACCTAGCATTATTTCAAATTCTGCAAAATTAGTGTGCTATGTTTTGAACCTATATCTTACAGAAATGTCCTGAGTTTGAGCTGCACTGTGTTTCTTGTAAATAACGGTATTAACTGTACAGTATGTAGTACTTACTGAAGAGCAATCCGTGAATAAGCAGTTTACCAACAAACAGACCAATGACAAGCCCCGTTAACCAGAACACAACCTTCAACAAACTCCAGGCATTCGGTGGATATCGTGTGCACACAAATGCAAAATCATTCCCAATCATTGGGATAAGGCACTCTTTCCGACTGTGGGCGACTGGGTCCTCAGCATATATGAGAAAGTTACAAAATACAACAAAATAGGCGATTGTAAGTCGACAATATGGATGTTGGAAATAGTAGCGGAAATCCTTCTCCATGAAGAGAGAGTACGTACTTGCTGCATCAACATCGTCTTTTCCAGCAACAACTACAATTTCATCTTCATCAGCATTCTTTCCATCCTTTTTATCACTTTCTTTATTTACTTCATCTTTCTTGTTTTCTGTACTATCTTTGGTCTGGTTATTATTTTCCGCTGCGTGTTCAATGTTATTATTGACAGGACCAGGAGAGTTTTCAGTTTTTATTAGACTATTGCGACGATCTTTATCTTCTTTAGGTTCTTCTTCCTCTGAATCATTAGCATCTTTATTTTCATCTTCTCGGAGATCAGATTCACCTCTCTCTCTTAATTCATTTTCAACTCCATCTTTGTTTTTACTGTTCTTTGCTTCTGTTAACGGGTCCAGTTTGTTCTCCTCACCGCTATCTACTTTCTCCATATCTTTGACAATCTCGTATCTCACACTATTGTGATCCATTTCCAGTCCCTGGACTTCTATTACAACTGGACCTTTCCTGTCCCCATTGCAACTACTCAAACTGACTTCTCTCTGAAATAACGCCATAAAAATACTTATTAATATAAAATGTTAGAAAGTCTATTTAAAATGAAAAAATAACAAAATAAAAACAAATTTAGAATAAGAATTCTACAGATAAATGGGTATAAGCTGGATTTTGCAGTAACAAGATCACACTGCACGATTTTAATAGTTTTCCAACATTTTAAACGACATGACATATACACTGACAGCATGCGAGTTATAAAGCATCTCACATGATGAAAATATTTCTCACGCCCACCTTTATATGCAGTAGTGTACATGTAATTCATCAATCCACATCCTGAACATGCTTGTTCCTAATCCAAAAATATTTTTATCGTGGATCCATCACCCACACTCATCATTTCTATTGCATACAAACAGCGTAAATTTCTGAAGGAAAATAATAATAAAACCTAAACTGCAGTTGACTAACGTGTGGGTGTACTTCTGAAATCTTTCGTTGGTGTCAAAATTATGAAAACTCAACTCACCAATGTTAACGACACTGGAGTCGTTTCTTGTTTACAATCATCATCTCCCCTCTCAAGTATCGGTTCCGCGCCAACAGACATACCGATAAATATTTATGAGCACAAATCTATCCAATAGTGTTCGATTTTACCGTCATGGTCTCAATGATCTATGTTATGTACAATACAATCTGTCATTTTTATCAAGTTACCCTGTCCATTTGACAGGTTTGCTTGATTAAAAAAAATCACGAGTACGTAAAAGTTAATCGAGTACTAGACTTGTTCGACAATTAGCCCGTCCTTACAAAATACGTAGCTGTGACCTGTGTTTTAACACAGCTTGCGTATTACTTGTAATACACTTATACAAGCATTTAGCATATAAAATACATGAATCACGTTTCATTTTAATCAGAACTCTACAAACTCAAACAGTAAGTTTTCGGGGATTTAAATAGAGTGGGCCCGGAGACGTTTAATGTGAAATTGATTGTATTCTGGGTCAAAAGAGACTTAGTTAGACCACATGAATGATTAAAAACATTATTTAAAGTATGAATTACGTTTAAATGCTTGAATATTAGAAATATTAATACTGCGCTAAGAATTAAGTTCGTTAGAAAACATGACACTTCTAACAAGACAACTAAGAGAAAATTAAATTAATGAGACAAATCCAATGACTCAGCAATACCAAACAATAAAAAGAAGCTCAAAAGAAGAGTGAAAACACAATTCTAAAGCTTTCCTGAGCACCAACAGAGTAGTTCCCCTTTTCTAGACCCGAACCTATAGCTTAAAACACGGACTGACATACCCCGGATTCGGCCGACGATATCATAATATTATATTTTTCATTTCATGCCATAGGTTCGTTAAAACTGATGCGTCCCAAACAGACATATTTTTTGTTCTAAAGATCAGGCAGTTTGGACAGAAATTTCAAAGATTTCTTCTCTGAGATAGGCCTTCTTCAAAAATGTTGGTATATCTTATACTTTTTAATATTTTTCTTTCCTTTTCCGCATTCATATATCAAAGTCTTAAATCTAGAATAATTGAGACCGTGTATTCATGATATTTAAATATATTAGCCCCACATAATTATTAGGCCTGTCTAAGATTTATCGCAAGGACGGCAAAATTCTCAATTTTCCACTGAAAGATCTTCTGAACCAATATTTAGCGTACCGAATCCCGAAACAATATCTTGCTACGAGGACTTCTATCCAATCCACCTTTTTTCGTTAACTAGGCTCGAGCCTGATACCAAAAAAGGGAGACTATTATCGCGTTGGACATTTTTCAAAAGTTTTTTTAACCCGAAGGTTTAAAACCAAAAACATCTTAATCACTGTAAAAGTTATTTAATTTTCAAATGCTTTATTCTGGGCAAGTGAATGCACTCGTAATTACAGAGCATACATGTAATTATGAAACATACATACATAGGCCAAATTGTTACAACCATGATCGATATTCAATAAACATTTTATTATATTTTCTATAATTCAAACCAATTAGTCAACATAGAAATACCGTCCATAAAACTCATAAATATATATACTAAAGCCATAAACACAAAATATCATTTTATAACCACTGAAATTAGAAAACAGTATACGTTTTAGGGTAATTAATAAGTCATGACCACCAAAAACACGGAAACATCGGCCAAAAACATAAACCATCATTATGTGTTATTCTGTATCAATATAACTTTAGTAAAAGTTACACTCGAGGACTTACAGTACCTAATTAAGGACGTTGTAAAATATTCAAAAGGAAAAACATTGACAAATTGGAATAGAAATGTCTAAGGTAACTTTTGCAGTAGTCCTTGAAATATTTTTATGCAGCTTTTGCAACTGAGTGAAATTTCTCACAATGTACTGAAGATCCTTCAGGGAAAAGGGCCTTTCGATCTTTAAAAGGAAAAAAAGAAACTTCTTTGTGAAATGTTGTATTATTGAGACTATGATTGAGACCAAATTGAGACTAAGCTACTACTCAAGGTTTGCTAAGCACCCGAGTATAACAGTATAGAAAGAACGATTTAAAGCAAAATGTTTGAGTGTGTATGGTCTATACTTTAGTTTATTAGTGTGTTGTAGGAATTTAGTGACTGGTTTATCAATTTGTTGTTTTAGGAATGTTTTAACACAAAGAAAAAGATTACAATACAAACCTGAGATTTAATCGACTTGAGGCCATTTTATAAATTTTATCAAAAGGCGACAAGACAGTTTATTCTTCGTTCAATGTCTGTTATGTGACCGCGGCTATCAGTCACAGCTTGTCAGCGCCTTCTCATGCTGGCAACCAAGTTCTGGATGATCCTTTGCGTCATATTGTTCCATTTTTGGACAAACATGACACCAAGCTCCTGTATGTTGATTGACTGGACTTGCCGAGCTGAAAATACTAGCTGAAGGTTATTCCAAATGTGTTCGATCCTGCTCAAGTTCAAAAGCGGGATTGTCACTCTATACGTTCGTCCCCTCCATATCCCGGTACTCCTGGGCAACTCTGGCAGTGTGGGCTCAAGCTAGGAAGCTGTCGCTGACTACAACAGCGCAAGGCCATACACAGGCATTCAAATTGTCACTCTGTACCGCTGAGCAGTCATGGTACCCCGAGAAAGGACTCAGACGTCGGTTTGTCCATACCAGCTTATGCCACCCTAGAACTTCACCGAGCTCCCGGTATACCGATCGTGTTTAGCTATGTTAGCTGAAAGAAACCTCTCTCCTGGTCTCCGCCACAACCTAGCACGTCCTTATGTACAATCAAGGCAAAGCCGAAACTCGTCTATGAAAAACAATGGTCTCGATTGTTGTCTAGTGAAACATGTTGTCTAAGACATTTTCAATGTCGATACCTGGACCAAGCTCTAGTGATGCACATCAAAGACCTCTACAATCTAACGGTGACTGGCCCCGTGTTTCTACTGCAAGATACAGGTCTGCTTCAATCAAATGTCACCTAATGTGAGGCCTTGCCCATGAACAGAAAACTGGATAATGTGGACGCTTCATATTCAGAAACTGCACAATACCATATTCTTGTGCGAAACAAGGAATGCACGTTTACAAAGATTCATCACACACATTGTTAAGTAAAGAGCTTACGGTTTACAATGAAGACCAGGTCAATATGTTAATGAACTGATATAGAATAGAAATGTGCTGAAAGGAAGCACCAAAATACCAACTGCTTAGGATCAGAAAATTTGAGATTTTGCTTGAAAAGGCCTTACGAATCCTTTTCTAAAGTCTGCATGGAAACAATTAAATATAAATCGTATGAGTCCAGCGTACGTAATCAATTAATGTTGGTCAACATTATTTCTTTCTATTTACAGGTGGACTGAAATTATTTTACCCGAAATTATAAGGCCACCTAGTTTATCCTGGTTAGTCAATTTAAAAGGACCATATTTTTAACACTATAGACGTATTGTCTGACACGAGCAACATCTAACTACATTCTATATATTACTAGTATTAAATTTTTCTTTTCTCTCAATTTAATAGGTATTCTTTTGGGGTTTGGCTCTTGTGCTATGTGTGGGCTGCATAAATGCTGGGATGTACCCTCATGGCTACCATGGCGGGTTCAAAATGCTCGGTGGACCAATGAACAATTTGGGATTCCAAGGTTCTACGATGCATAATTTCTACCCCATGGATAATTTCTTTCATCAAGGAAATATTGGCAGTTACGAGTATTTTCAGTATAATCCAATGTGGAATCCGGGCTTACCAGGTATGAATTCAGGTCTAAAGCTCTATGTGAAACCTGCCTTCTTCATTACAAAATAATAATTCAAATACATCATGATCTGTGACTTTGATTAGCTTAGAGGAACGGATCAGTGGCCGAGTTGAAATGCAAGTTAATGGCAAGCCAGGGGTTGCGAGTTCGATCAACCGCTCCTCCACTAACATCACTAAATGTCGGAGACTTTAAACCGAGGTCCTATGGGTCAGTGCTATACACTGAACATCGAAAAGAACCAGGGGTGTCTTGAGAATGGGATGCTTTCTGTAGCTTGCACTACCCCCCCCCCCCCCCCACACACACACACACACACAACCTAACATAACTAAGCCTACAGAGGCCGTAAGCTATAAGGGCAACTGGTACCAACGAAAATAAAACTTAACCAAACAAAGAAAAGTTTAAAAAGTGGCAGTAAAATTTGTCAAACATAACAATGATTTGATTCAAAACGATTTTTTTCCTACTAAAAGTTACAAATAATAATAATTATAATAATAATAATAATATTAATAATAATCGTCGTCGTCATTGTCAATAATCATATTAATTCAGCAGTTCTTAATAAACCTTAGACCGCCCGCCCGCTTAGCTCAATAGGCAGAGCACTGGATTAGTAATGCATCGGTTGTTGGTTCGACCCCTGGGCAGGGCAAAATTTCTCCGTGACAATTGTTCTCAGACATTGTGTCTTATGTTCATTTGTCTCTCACCGGTGATTAAGAGTAGATCATGTGGGAACAGTAGTCAGTCACTTGCGGAGAAATTGGCAATTACTGGTTAGTTATCCATGAAAACCGGTTAGGTGGACTGACCGCCGAGATATAACAAATGTTGAAATCGGCGTTAAACCCCAAAACAAACAAACAAACAAACCTTAGACACATGAGATGGAACTACCCTCCTTCATAAACGGTAACCATATTTCAACAAATAAGGATAGTCTTGGCTGATACCTACTCTCTCTCTCTCTCTCTCTCTCATACGACTTTTTTACACAATATAGGATGAACAATGGCAAGAGGCACCTGCCTTTCCAGTGGTTTAATCATGTGATTAATAATCGTGAGAATGAACAGAAATAAACTCGTGGTGAATGATATATTTTTTTACACTTCCGCATCAAGCTAAATCATCTTGTTTCTATATTCTAAACGTGCTTTCAGAGAGGTTGAAAGATTTTCCCCTGTCCGTGCGTGTCAACATTTCTCGTCATAGTCATGAAACGTCATTCCGGTATTCATCAGCGAGTACAATTGCAAACGGGTGCTTTGGCCGAAGCTATGACCACTGAATTAGAGATAACTGCCAATTTTCTATTTTTGTCGCTCTTAACAAATAATAATAATAATAATAATAATAATAATAAAATTCGAGTGCGAGTTGTCATTACTTGATATTATTATTCAATAGGTTCTTAGTTAACTGGCCCTTCATTTAGTGAATTGGCAATTTCTATACGTGTCGTGTCGTTCTCAAAATGTATGACCTATAAAACTGGTATAAAATTTTGATCAGCTGGGAAAATTGCGAAACTAGGTTTATTGATGTTAATTAATGGCTTGGAGGGCCTTAATTAGTAAAAATCGGCGAAGTTTTGATAATAAATGTCAAATTTTATTATCTCATTTATTTATTTATCGTCTGGTTTTCAATTTATGTGAAGGCTTCAATATTTACCATATTTTATATAAAAAATGAATAATACCCCTCTCCAAACAACAACAACAACAACAAACAAACACACAAACAAGCAAATAAAAACAAATAAATGAAAAACAAATAAATAAAACAACAACAACATAAAAAACGAAATCGGTGTTTCTATTTATGAGAAGGTTTCAATTTGTACCACATTTTATTTAAAAAAAAATTAATGAATTACAAAATACAAACAACCAAAGCAAACAAAAACAAACATAATACAAACAAATAAAACAACAACAACAAAAAAGAAAAAACAACAACAACAAATTGCCTTACTGGAAGTGTTTGTTTCATATATAGGTTCACAGGTATACAACAGTAACAGTTTTCACAGCATAATATATAGATTTACTTGTACATCCTTCAACGCAATTCTCTTTCACACACGAATCATAATGAGAGAACACATACAATACTTACTAGTTTTTAATCCAATTTTGAGGTAAACGCTGGACCGGAAATGTCTTGCAAATTCTAAATATGGCTGCCGAGAGGTCAATAATTAAGTTATGTGCGCCCTGTCTTTTTTCTCTCTATCAGATATGATTGAAGGACAAGTAACTCAGCTTTTCATGTTTATTAAGAGATTTTATAGCAATATATCAACCGACTGTAGACAGCATGTAATATTACTATAGGAAAAGTACTTTTTCGGACCGATTTTAAAAATGTATAGGGATATTACTTGTATTGTATGAAATTTCTACAGGTGGAAACGTCTGGAATCAGATGGGAGGGGGTATGAACTGGAATCAACAACATATGAATGGATGGAATCCAGGCATGCAGATGAACGGAAATTTTGGCGCGAACAATGGCCTCAACCCTAACTGGAACACCGGTTTCAACAACGGCATCGTTCCTAATTTAAACACTGGTTTCAATAATGGCTTCAACCCTAATTTGAATGCTGGCTTCAGTCCTAATTGGAACAACGGTTTCAACAATGGTTTCGGCCCTAACTTAAACACCGGTTTCAACAATGGCTTCGCCCCTAACTGGAACACAGGTTTCAATAATGGCATCAATTCTAACTGGAACACGGGTTTCAATAATGGCTTCAACCCAAACTGGAACACCGGTTTCAATAATGGCTTCAACCCTAACTGGAACACAGGCTGGAACACAGCTGGTGGCATGTAAGAATATACACCAACATGTATTTATTAGATATTAGTTTGCTTAAGAAAAGAGATACCCAGGGATTAAAATAAAGGACAAAAAGACATGAAGCCTAAAACAAACAGATACTATTGTACAATAAATAGTAAATTTCTGTTACGACAGTTAAAATTTAATATTCTATGTTTGTCAATTTTGGTGGCTTTTGCGTTTTCAAAACGAGGAAGTGTTTTTACTGCATTTAAGCTGCACATTTTCGAAATGCTTTATATTTATCTAAGCTGCAACTTTTGTATATCTATATAATCTCTGTACTTTAGGTTAAAAAATTATGCAGTTTTTTATTATTCAAGCATTGAATATGATATGACATCTGCCAGAAAATATAAAGGTCAAGGCAATTTATATGATCTATAAAATAAATGCAATAAAATTTATCTAGAGGGCTTCTGTCAGCCCAAAATATATTGTGATTTTTCATATGGTTGTAACGTAACGCCATTTGGTGGGCAACAAGTCTTTATTTGCTTCGTTTTATGAAACAGCGATGAGAAATACATAAAACGGATCAAAATAGTAAAACAGATTTGAAGCAGAGTCCAGTATAATACAGGAAAGATTGTCGCCAGCGGATAAAACATAAAAATGAATTCCAACCAGATTGTTCAAATACTTTGGTCAAACAAGATATTTCAAGTACTTAGGTCAAACCAGAATGTTCGAGTACTTTGGTCAAACAAGATGGTTCGAGTACTTTGGTAAAACCAGATAGTTCGAGTATTCTGGTCAAACCAGATAGTTCGAGTACTTTGGTCAAACCAGATTGTTCAAGTACTCTGGTCAAATCAGATAATTCAAGAACTTTGGTCAAACCAGATTGTTCAAGTACTCTGGTCAAACCAGATAATTCAAGAACTTTGGTCAAACCAGATTGTTCAAGTACTCTGCTCAAACCAGATAATTCAAGAACTTTGGTCAAACCAGATTGTTCAAGTAATTTGGTCTTGATGCAATGGAGAATCATAACTTTTATAATAAAGCATAAAATAAAACACTCATGGAAAGCCGATGTCAACATAACATTCATATGGCGAGTATTACGTCATAATCATCGTAAAACATGTCCATAACTGTATAAAGTATTTACCTCTTTAACATTTTTTCCCCTTTTTGTCTATCTAGTGCACCTATGCAGTCACATTAGCCCTGAAAGAATAGAATTCACCATCAACATAATTATGTAAGTACATCAAATATTCCTATCTTATACAGAATAGATTGAATTTAATCGCAAATGCTATAACTTGGGTTTTCGAGCCGCCAAAGACTTAAATGGTTCCAGGTAAGAAACTGACGTGACGCGATTAACCGGACGGGTATGTTACATTACAAATTTTTTTTATTTAGGATTCATTTTCTGTTTATAGTTAATAGAATCTTTAAACTTAGATGGCATAATTGCTCTCAGAACAGAAATGTGGTGGTCGTGGTTAAAACTAAAGTTGGAACCTGTCAATAGATCTCAACCTCTACACACGCAACTGCCTTTCCTGCAAATATTATTGACACAACGAGCGCATAGGTTGCCTACTGATTACATTTAACCCAGTTACATAGATTATTGAAATCCATTTCATTCATTTATCATCATTTTGAAGACTGTTTTACAAGTTCAAATACAAGTCTGCTCCGGTCATCCCAAGCATTTTGCATCACAATAATATTATTCTACTAAGTATAACATATTTTGCCGTCAGTTGCATTGTAATAATTTCCTTTATTTTCAGGCGCCATCACTTGCAAGTACATTTTGAGCATGGCTATCAGTTTTGGAAAACACATCGTGATAAAAAACCAGATGGTATCTAACAGACTGATTCTGATATTTGTTTAAAGAGAGATAACCTAAAACAAACCAACAATATACTTCATATGTATTGTGTTACCTCATTCTGTAAAAAATGAAGAACAACTGATAACCAAAAGAAGATATGTTCATTTTCTTTTTACTTTTAGACATATACACATTAAGAAAGTGGTTAGGTGTAATAAATGGCTGTCCATCCAGAAAACCCTATAAAAACTCCCTATACAGAAACCAATATAAATGCCCTCCGTTTGCCTGTTTTTGACTGCCACCTTGACATGAGGTAATATTTCATTCAAATTCATTACTTTTACATGATTTTGTAGAAAATATAATACTCAAAATTTTAAGGTATACCTTTCCTACGTGTTTCTTTTTGCGCCAAACACCAACGTGAAGAATAATATAAGTGTATGTTTCCTATTATTTGTTTGCATATTTTCACCGGTCGCCTAAATTTGCTCCTTTTCTTTAAATTAGCGCTATCGCGTGCCTTTGTCCTAATAAGCTCTTACCTGTATATAAACGCAATATGATCAAATTGAATGACCGATTTCTTTCGAGTAAATCTAAACAAGATTAAACTAACAAATTATATAAAACAGCAACGAGTGAAAAAAATCTGTAATGTTGTTAAACTCGGTTATAATACTTATAAAAATGAAACTCTTTTATAGTCCAATAGGGAGCAGTTCTTTGATAGATATAGAAGGGTCAAGCAAACATATAGAGAAAAGAAAATACATGCATGGTACAGCATTTGATTGTAAATATCTGATATTTCTTCTACTTTATAAGTACTTAATGAAATCAGTAAAAGTAGATCTCAAGATGTACGAGTGTTTGGGGTTCATATAAAGGTGTGCTCTTGTTACAGCATTAAGGAGCTATCAATGTACACTGTAACATCAAAGTGGGTGGGGTACCTGTTTATCTGTTTTCATTACAAATTGAATGTACATGCTGACAAGAATTCAGAGTAATATGTGAGAAACATTAACCCTTAACGTGCTGGAACCAAAAGTGATTAGCCTTTCCACCAGTATAGAGCCAGGCCAGCCTGCACATCCGTGCAGTCTGACCAGGCTCTATACTGTTGGTAGCTCCATTGTTGTATTTTGATATTGAAATCCCTTAAACTTTGAATGGACTGTTCCAAATTCAAAGCTGGGCAAATCCATTACAAAATTCCAGCACATTCAGGGTTAATAAAAGAGAAATTTATAACAGTTATGTGATAAAAGTTGTAGACGGTAAAAACAACAAAACAAGTCACTTTTTCAAAAGCTTTGAACTTGTGACATTTAAATATATATGTTATGGCTCTGCTGTAGAAATGAAGTTTATCAAATGATAAACATGGTCTTAAAAATAATTATCTTAAAGAAAACAAGAAATATATCTAATTTGACATTTTCTGTATCACCAGTAAATATTTTTCTCAGTGACCAGGGACATATTAATTTGAGCTCTTCTTGCCAATTTGGTCAATTATTGACAGAAACTTTAAAGAATATGGTTCTCAGAGCAAGTGGTTACAATGTTGAATTTCTTCAAATACTCTTTTTTCAAGTCAGGCTTACAAGATTTTAACAATTGCTTTACTGTGGTTTCATTTATGAAAAAGTTTTTTTTTAAACACATACTTTTTTTTACTCAGAAAGCTGGCATCTCTTACTTCTCCAATTTTTTGAATATGGCTTATATATGCAAGCTGTTAATTTCAGTCAGTGTCAGTATGTTGCTCTGTACACATAGACTGAGAAAATAATGATAAACTTTTAAATAACATTGTTTTAATCATCTCAAACATGATTTATATAGCATATGCGAATAATACGCACCAAACGCTCTAGACTCGAATGTAGTGTATAATTGCCTAAACAAGAAAAACAAGGGGGGGGAGGCAGGGGGCAGAGGGCACTGACTCCAGGTCGCTCACCTGAGGACAGAATGGTTTGGTGTAAAATCCTGTAGGCTAATGAAAGTGTTTTTCACAAGATATTTGAACAAGAGCCACCGCAAATTGACTTTTTTTTTATTTCCACGCACATTGGAGGAAGCACATTGTGGTGAAGGGTTTTCAAAAGCAACATCATTTAGAATTATTATTATCAAATCCATCAATTAACAACAAAGTTATGGCCAATTTTAGCAATATTCAATAATTTGACTTTGAAGGTCAAGGTCGAATAAAGGCCACTGTCAAGATCAGTTTAACATTCCTGAAAGATTTTTGTCTTAAGTCCAAATGGTACTTATGTCTATGAAGACAATACATCCATTAATAACAAAATTATAGCCAATTTTAGCACCGTCAAGGTCATTTAAAGGTCAAGGGTATACTTGAAATATTCAGCATATTGGTTTTGTTTTCATGGTTGTTTTGTCACAGTATAAATCAAATCCGTCCATTCATAACAAATTTATGGCAATTTTGGCAAAATTCAACAACTTGCCCTTGAGGTCAAACTTGAATAATTGAACGTGTCGATTTTGCCATCAGTATTGTGGCAAAATTTTAGCAATATTCAATAATTTGACACTGAAGGGCAAGGTCAAATAAATGTCAAGTTCATACTTAAATAATTCAATATGTCGGTTTTGACATAAGTGTTGTAGCCAATTTCAAGGTCAAATAAAGGTCAAAGTCAAGTTCAGTTATTTTTGAAGGTATTGTCCAAAGGGTAATGCCCAAGTGTGAAGACACTACATCCATTAATAGCAAAGATAAAGGCTATTTCAGCACCATTAAGGTCATTTAAAAGTCAAGGTCATACTTTACTCATTTTTTAAGTGTTGTTTTATTTAAATCTGAATCTAATCTGGAAATAAATGACGAAATTATGACAATTTAAGCAAAATACAATGACTTGACTTCAACGGTCAATGTCATTTTAAGGTCAAGGTCATACTTGAATTTTTCAACATGTCGGTTTTGTCTTAAGTCTGTACTGAGATATTTGGTATGTAGGTACCTTGGAAGGACCTCTACCCTTAGGTTGAGTTTGAGGTCACTCGGTCAAGGTCAAAGTCACCGGGCAAAGAATAGATTTATCTCTTTTACCTCATAGAGCCTTCATTTATTAACCAATATATTTGATATTTGGTTTGTAGGTTCCTTGCAAGGAGTTCTACCCTTAAGTGGAGTTTGAGGTCACTGGGTTAAGGTCAAGGTCACTAAGGCTAGAAATAGGATTTCTACTTTTTGTCATATAGCCTTTATTTATTAATTGATATTTGAGATATTTGGTATTTAGTCACCCTATATGAACTTCTTCCATTAATTGGGATTAAGGTCACATAAGCTAAGAATAGATTTATCCATTTAACCTCATAGAGCCTTCATAAATAGACCGATATCTTTGATATTTGGTTTGTAGGTTCCTTGCATTGAGCTCTTCCCTTAAGTGGGGTTTGAGGTCACTGAGTTAAGGTCAAGGGCACTAAGGCTAGAAATAGATTTTCTACCTTTTGTCACATAACCTTTATTCATTGATTGATTTTCTAAATGTTTGGTATTTAGAGACCTTGCATGAACCTCTTCCATTTAATTGTGGGTAAGATCACCGGGGCTAAAAAGATTTATCTAATTTACCTCATATAGCCCTCATTTACAGACCAATATCTTTTATATTTGGTATGTAGGTTCCTTAGACGTCTACACTTTGGTAAATTAGGGGTCATTGAGTCAAGCTCACTGCAGATAATTATAGATTTTTCTACTTTCTGTCATAGAACCTTTATTTATTGATTGACATTTTTGATATTTGGTTTGTAGGCACCTACAAATCTTCAATCAGAAAATGTAATACCGCTTCTGACGTTTGTATAACAGCAAACCCACAGACAAAAAACTCAGGTGAGCGACTCAGGACCTTTTGTTTATGTCGTTCCAACGAGATAATAACCCGAGTGAACGACATAGTATGTCGTGGTAACGACATAAAAAGAGAGTAGTGCAATTAAAAAAACAGTATTGCATTAAGACAATGAGTAGCGCAGTATCTTGTTATCTCGTTCTCTCTCTTGTATTGGACGACTCTTCTAATGCAATACTTTTAAAAAGTGCACTTCTTTCTTTATCTCGTTCCCATGACTTAATAGCTCGTTACCATGACATAAAAAGTCGTTCCCCCGAGTTAGTATCTCGTGGGAACGAGATTAAAAGAAGAGAAGTGCAATTAAACAAGAATAGTGCATGTCACCTCTGTATCACGTACTAGTATGCAGCTGTATTTACACTGTCTCACATATTGACTTTACTTAAACTACAAAACCTTAGAAATATGTAGAGCGTATACATGTACCACATTTCAGTGTAAAATCAAGGGGATTTTTTGACTTTCTTTTTGAAATAAATCTGTAAGTAAGTTTAAATAAACAGTATGTACTTGTTTAAAGTGTCAAACATCTAAGATAAAAAAAGTTTCATGTCCGCTTCGAACTCAAAGAACGTTTCTTTTTCCTCTCCAGTTGTAATGTTAAATCATATATCTTCTTAAATTCGAATCATATTCATAATAAATGTACCGAATGCCCTGCCTGAAAGTAAAGCCTATTTTGTGAGGAGTCACTACTCTCTAAGAACATAGAAACCTAAAATATATTTATTTATATTTAAATTTAAGTTGTATTTTTTCATTATTGTTAAAAATCAACATTTGAATAAATAAATAAATAAATAAAATCAATTAAAGCTAAATATAAATTTTAAGCCGTTGTACTGAGGTATACATTGCAACGTACTGCAGGAAATTTATGATTAATACAATTCAATACGTTCAGAAATACTGTATCAGCTAACCAGATTTTATTGAAATATTGCATGTTATGAAACGGGTCTATTAGTCAGATTTATTTATATTTCTGGGAACCCAAGTGGCTGTTTGGAATATATGGCAAAAGTTGAACTTTTGAAGCAGGTAAAATGTCTACTCCTGAGAATATACATGCTGACACTGGGGAATTCTCTCAGCTACTATCGGACACCCTTGATGTTCTTGGATATAACATGGACATTATAAAACATCGACGGGTTCATTCAAAAATCGATGAAATATATAACAGTAAAGCATTTTCGGAAACGCATATATCTACCGGAAGTAAGGGGGAAGGAACTGCCTTGTATTACGAGAGTGATATTGACAGAATGTACGTAGTAAAGGATGTAATTTGTGTTAGAGATATTGATGAGGCTTTACTGGGGGCAGATTATAAAGATAAAACAGTCTTCCAAATAGATTCTTGTAATTCGAAACCAGGATATGCACGCCTTCAGCTAAAACAACTTGCAGAAAGAGATCACAAAAACGAAGTCCTGCAGGCGCTTGTAATGGAAGAGAGCGTTAGCTATATTTCAAATACGTTCTCTTTTTTTAAGACAACGAACGAGATAAGAGATCTTAGCGGTTCACGAGTAAACGATCAAGGGCGTCATGGACCCGCTCTGAAATTCGCAAACAGATTAATAAAATATGATTTTGTGTTTGGATTTTTGTACGCTTGTCCGGATCTCATAGAAAAATGGGTAAGTCGACCAAGGTATGGTGATTGGCCAACGAAGGAACTAATAACATATATTTCAAAGTTAGATGGGCATGTTGTGCCTGTCGCAAACAAAGGGAGTAGGTATCAGCGTACCGAGTGGCGTATTTGTTTAACACTAGCTGAACAAGCACTTGTGCATTCTTTAGAAGAGTTCCATATAAAGTTGTACATCCTTCTAAAACTTGTTACCAAGGCTACATTAAACCCTATCTGTAAAGAAATTACGTCATACATAATAAAAAATGTCACGTTTTGGATGTTTGAAAAGCTGCCAACTCGTTTATTTTCAAAAGAGCTCCTGTTTGACAGATTAATTGACATGCTTGTGTACCTGAAACAATGTATCGAAGCGGGAGAACTTAGCAGTTATATGATAAAAGATCGTAACCTATTTGAAGGCCGAATTTCTCTTGAGGAAACGAAATTACTGACAAATAAACTGAGCGAATTAGTAACTGAAAAAGAAAATCTATTTGTACACTGTCCAAAGATAAGCACAGCTATTGAAAAAATGAAAGAAGATCCATCAACTCTTAGGACAAAACTACAGAAAATGAGTCAATGTGAAAGGCTCAACCTTCAGAAAAGTCTCCTTTTCAAAGAACATGAATTTCCAGGAATGACCGGTGTAGACGTACAAATCTGCCTAGACAAAATTCATGCGTACATTTCTACTGACCAGGAATTGCGAGAACTTATGATTTCCGACAAAGAAGATCTACTGGAAGAAGGCCAAGACGTAGAAGCTATCTTTACTGAAAGACTTTATAAGATTCTCTCTTAGGATATACTAGACATTTCTAGATCTGTAAACAAACGTAAAAACAACTGAATGGCCTTCAGCATTTGAATTATAAAGTTCGCTCACAACAATGTTTGATTGGATAAAACCTGCGCAAATCTTTTCATCATATTATTTACATGTATCCTTTTTATCCATTAATTAGTTACAACACTTTCCATTTGCTTATTCCATTTTTGTCAGCGAACGTATCTGTCGATTATCAATACATAGTTTACCTGTTACAGGTTTTCATTATGCTATTTTCATAATTACCCTTATCACTTTTAGTTATAGTAATGGTCAAAATGGCCATGATGACAATTAACAGGAAAACTGACAGTTCACAAATCATGTAAAAATAGTAAAAACAAAGACTTCATAGACTTTTGAAGTGAACATGAATTATAATATTCCTGCCATTATACATGTAACGTTAATTTATGACTGGGTCAGTCATAAATACACTTGTACAAAATTCAACGTTCCTCAAAGGGAGAAAAACATTTTACTGGCAAATATATATGTGTAAAGACTTGTAATGTTTCATTTTGCTAGGTGTACGCATCAATACATATTAATTTGTTTCCAGGACAAATGCAAATTTGATAAGTTTTGCTATATTTTAAGCGACTGACTCACAGATGTGTCGACGATACATAAAAAAATCTTGAAATTCTAGCTGTTTTGTAAAGAACATATCTAAGCTTTGTTGCTGAATCTGTTTTTGTTACAGAAACATATCATAATATAGTTTTACAGACTTTTATCGGTGAAATATTTACCACGTTAGTCACGGGGCAGAAACTTTAATTATATTATGATTTTGACAAATGAAAGCAAGCAGTCTCTGTTGCTCAGTGGTATAGATCCTCGCTCTATATTTTACTGAACGAAAGGGCATGGATTCGAATCCTATGTTTTATCCATAGTATATTAACTTCTCTTAAACTTTAAAGAAATACACTTTCAGCTAAATTCTGTGAGTCAGTCGCTTGAACTCCTGTTGTAGATGTACATAATACAAGTATAAACCAAATCCAAGCTTTTTTCTTCAAAATTCACAGCACTAGGGTCTACAATGAAGACAAAGATATCATTTCGTAATAACAATGAAATTTAATAAAACTTTTAAATATCCATCGACATGCCAGATAAAGTATTCAATAGGTCCTTAATTAAGACCATTCATCTAGAGAAAATAGGTAATTATTTACACATTCGTATCATTCCCAAAGTGTGTGACTAACAGTCTTAAAATTTGATCAGCTCGAAGGAGGTTTAAATCAGCAAAGATGATAAAAACATCAGATTTTGTTATCTTATTTCTTCATGTATCATTTGTGCTTTAGTATGTAGCAAGACCTCAAAACACCACATTGTATGTAAAAAGTATTTAAATATATGGGTTAGAACTATGGATTTTTTAAAAATAAATATAGGTTTACAACGTAACTATGGAGGGTTCATTGATTTTTTTTTCTCGTGGCCACGAGTTAGATCTAAGAAAAAAAAATCGTGGCCACATATGATAACAAAGAAAAATATTATTTCCAGACCACGAATTATAACTTAGAAAAATAAAAATTAAAAATTAATCTGTGGCCGCGATTAAATTAAAAAAATAAAGCTTATGACCACGATTAAAAAAAAAGTTCCCTTCATGCTTCCATAGTTGTATTTCAGTGACAGACCATAGATTTACTTGAACCATCGACATGGCATTCCTCTTGCACAAACGAATCATAATGAGAGTAAACTTGCCATAGCTACCATATTTCATACCAGTGTTGTGGTAAACATTTGACCGGAATCGTTTTGCAAACTGTTTGACTGTCTGGCTGCCGACGAGGTAATGAATAAAATATAAGCTCGTTATATCTTATTAATTTTAATTTTAGAAAGAGTGGAAAAAAGTAAATCAGGGAAAACCATAGTAAAAAAAAAACAGCCTTCCTACTCAGTCAAAAAATAGAAGAAAAGATAGCATACATTAATTTATCAGTCAATTAAAAAAGGCCACAACAAACAACGAAAATGAGAACCCGAGGGGTTACCTCCTTGGAACGGTCAGTGGCAAAATATTTGCCACTTGGGGTTTAAACCAGATTCTAGGGTTTACTAACCTCACGCTTGCCCTAAAAGGTTGCCATAAGAACAAACAAGAACGAGCTGTCTTGGTGAATTAACACCAATCCACCCATCAACTCAACAATGCTGCAAGCAAAAGCAGAGAAACCTATTATATAAAATATAAAAAGCTAATGGCACAGTAGAGTGAGAAAGGTAGGTACTCAATGACCTTACAAATCGAGACCAAAGCACTTGGGGTGAAATCAATAAGAACGCGAATGCAGGAACAGAAGAGACTGATCGAGTTTCCACCTTCTATTAAACAAAAAAGTTCAAGGACTTATCTAAGTTACTTTATGACAAGTTACTTAGCTTTTCATGTAAATTTAGAGTTTTTGGAGCATTTGAAGAACAAGAGATCAACCGAATGTGGACAGCATGTAGTGTTCACCTTTAACAAACTTACTGATTTTGAAATTGCAAAGGGATATTATTTATATTGTATTGTAGGAAATTTCAGGTGGACACGTCTGAAACAAAATGGCAGGTGGTATCAACAACACGTAAATGGATGGCATCCAGGAATGCAGAGGGACGGAAATTTAAGCGTGAACAATGGCTTCAACTTAATTGCTTTTTGTAGTCTTTTGAAACGCGTGATTAAAAACCTTCATTTCGACTAGAGGTAACGCACTGCTTGTACTTTTAAAGTCAAGGTTAAGGTCGTGACCATAACGAAGTTAATATGGCGGTCTTTTCTCCTCCACAAGAAGTGGGAAACCGTCCCTTCTACTACTACTAGTAGAACAGATATACAAATAAAACAAGACTTCCAATCAGGTAGTAAGCAACTGATCTTTAAAACTTCTATGATAAAGAATAAAAAATTCTAAAGGACAGCCAAGGCCAATATCACTTGCATTCGGCGAATATTACATCATATTCAATAAAAATTCCATTACAGTATAAAACATGTACTTTTTAAACATTTTTCTTTTCTTTTTCCTCGTCATTGTAGTGCCTCACTGCAGTAATATTAGCCCTGAAAATATAAACGCAATTTTACCATTAAGATAAATTATGTAAGTAAAGTACATCTAGCATGTCTATCTGAAACAGCACAGACAAAATAAAAACGCAATGCTACCAGTATAATGGGTTTCGAGCCGCCAAAGGCTTTTATGCGTTTACATCAGAAACTGGGGACAAGGGATGAACCAAATGAGTAAAGTACTTTAGTTTACATCAGTTAGAACACATTTTCTCTTTTTGGATTGTAGATCCTTCAAATTCAGATCGCATAATTAAACTCTGGATATAAAGCTGGAACCTGTATCAAATGGAGGAATGTGGCTGTCGTGGTAAATCCTCTTGGAACCTGTCAAAAGATCTCAACTACTGTACAATGGCCTAACGTGTTAATATTATTGACACAACGAGTACATACGTTGCCGAGTGATTGTATTAAACTTAATTTTCAAAATTACGTAAAATACCGAAATCCATTTAATTCAATGATCATCAATCTGAAGATTATTTAACAATAAAATAGAGTGAAAACGCATATCAGGTAAAAACCATCAGAAAGCAATTCCCAATTCAGTCGAAATGTAGAGAGGAAAAGACAGCATAAATTTATATATAAATCAACTAAAAAATGACATCACAAACAATTAACGAAAATGTGAATCCGCGGGGTTAACGCCTTGGAACGGTAAGTGGCAAAGCATTTGCCACTTGGGGTTTAAAAAAGGTTCTACGGTGCACAAACCTCACACTTACCCATAAACTCGACAATATTGCATGCAAAAGCACACAAACATATAAAACATTAAAAGCTAATGGCATAGTAGAGCGAAAAGGGTAGATGCTCAATGACCTTACTGATCAAGACCAGAACACTTGGAGTCACTTTATCACTTTTATGACTACTTTATCCGAAGATCATCTCACATTCGCCAGTTTCGTTAACTTCTTACAGCATTCTTCTTAGAACACCGATGCGTTCATATTGAAAATTTACTAAAATCTCCCCAAAATACATTCCAGATATAGTGGAAGTTTTGGCATATAAAAACATATTATAAACAAATCTTTAGGACGAAACAAATGCTCAGAACTTTGTCAAAATATTGACACTTAAACAGCGATCTCACCAATTTTTGGGATTTTCTGGTGGAGTTGTGGAGAATGTTCTAAGAAGTTAACGAAAGTTTGGTTAATGTGAGATGATCTTCGGATAAAGTAATCATACGATATCAGCATGGGCCATATTTTTATCTAATATATGCATTATCAAAGAAATGCGAGCCAATTTTCTTAACACAGTACCTGTTTTCCTCCTTAAAGAAATGATCTGTCCATGCGTTCTCCTCCTGAGATCTATACTGAACTAATGGACTCGGTGTTACCATGGTATTAATTCTGTAATGTTCATCTTTGAACTATTGTCTAATGTTTCAAAGCCTTCTTTTATGTGGGGAAGCTGTTCGGAATAAATTGTTAAATAAGTTTTCAAATAGTATTCACTTTGCACCTGTTCATTTAAAAATATAAATGAAGAAGGCACATTAAATACATACATTTTCTATCAATAGAACCAAAACTATTTATAGATGGGCTAACAATATATATTTAATACAACTTTCTAAAGATGAGAAAGAAAACTAGCAGAAATAGGAGGCTGGTTACACATTTGTCACACATGCCTGAGTTTTTCTAAGCTATGAATATATTCTACCAATGAAGTGATTTGGAAGCATGTCCCACGAACGTTTTTGTTTAAGATTAGAAAGACTTTATCGCGTAGATGTGCTTCATCTGTGAACATGTTATCATTCGTCTGTTCAAGTACATACTTGCGTTTACACTTTGGACATTGTGTTTTATCTAAAGCAAACAAAACCTTAGTGTAACTATGGTGGGAGCTTTCCTCCTGTATATGATAAACAGCGTATATCACATTACCAGGTATAATTAAGGGGATTTCTTTTTTTGGAGAGTATTTTCTTTATCTCAAAAGTAGGTTTGAAAAAATAGTATGTATAAAGTAGCAAACATGTAAAAGATAAGAATAAGGAGTTCTTGTTTACTTCGAACACACTCAAAGGATCTTTTTCAACTTTTCGTTAAATTTTCAGCTCAATTTTTTTGTGGTTGGAATACAAGCCAGCAGCAACGCAACGTCGGCTTCAAAAATAATTTCAAGTTTCCGAATATTTCAAATTATATCCGCGAATACCAAAAAGCTCTGCTTGAAAGTAAAGCCTAAATTTTTGTGTGGGTCCATTACATTTAAAACTATAGAAACCTATTTCATAACTTGCATGTTTGTATTTTAGCCATTGTCTCCCCAAGCTTGTGATACGGAATCTACGCATGTTTACGTACAAAGGGTATTGCTATCTTATTTATCAAAGTTTATCAATATATATGAAATGTAAATAAATAAACTATATTTTGCTACATTTGCAGGAAATTTTTTAAAATACAATTCAATACCAATACAATTCAATACCAATACCAGGGTCTAAAAGTCAGCTTTATTTATATTTAAGTGAATATAGGACAAGAGTAATACATTTGAAGCAGGCAGCATGTCGACTCCTGAGAAAATACTTTCTGACACTGGAGAATTCTCTTGGCTACTATCTGATACCCTGGATGTTCTTGGATATAGCATGGACATTATTAAGTTTCGACAATGGGTTAATTCTAAAATCGATGAAATATATAACGGTAAAGCATTTTCGGAGACACACATATCTAACGGAAGTAAGGGTGAAGGTACCGCCTTGTATTACGAGAGTGATATTGACAGAATGTATATAGTGAAAGATGTAATTTGTGTTAGAAATATTGATGAAGCTTCACTGGGGACAGTTTATAAAGGTAAAACCGTCTTCCAAATAGATTCTTGTAATTCGAAACCAGGATATGCACGCCTTCAGCTAAAACAACTTGCAGACAGAGATCACAAAAACGAGGTCTTGCAGGCGCTTGTAATGGAAGAGAGCGTGAGCTATATTTTAAATACGTTCTCGTTTTTTAAGACAACAGATAGGCTAAGAGATCTAAGCGGTTCACGGGTATATGATCAAGGGCGCCATGGACCCGCTTTGCAATTTGCAAACAGATTAGTGAAATATGATTTTGTGTTTGGATTCTTATACGCTTGTCCGGATCTGATAGAAAAATGGGTAAGCCGACCAAGGTATGGTGATTGGCCAACGAAGGAACTAATAACATATATTTCAAAGTTAGATGGACATGTTGTGCCTGTCGCAAACAAAGGGAGTAGGTATCAGCGTACCGAGTGGCGTATTTGTTTTACTCTGGCAGAACAAGCACTTATACATTCTTTAGAAGAGTTCCATATAAAGTTGTACATCCTTCTAAAACTTGTTACCAAGGCTACATTAAACCCTATTTGTAAAGAAATTACATCATACATTATTAAAAATGTCGCGTTTTGGATGTTTGAAAAGCTGCCAACTCGTTTATTTTCAAAAGAGCTCCTGTTTGACAGATTAATTGACATGCTTGTGTACCTGAAACAATGTATCGAAGCGGGAGAACTTAGCAGTTATATGATAAAAGATCGTAACCTATTTGAAGGCCGAATTTCTCTTGAGGAAACGAAATTACTGACAAATAAACTGAGCGAATTAGTAACTGAAAAAGAAAATCTATTTGTACACTGTCCAAAGATAAGCACAGCTATTGAAAAAATGAAAGAAGATCCATCAACTCTTAGAGCGAAACAAATGAAAATGAATCAGTGTGAAAGGCTCATCCTTCGGAAAAGCCTTCTATGCAAAGAACGGGATATTCCAAGAATGCCCGGTGTAGACGTACAAATCTGCAAGTACAAAAGTCAAGAGTATATTTCCATAGAACATGAATTGCAAGAACTTGTGATCCCGGACAAAGGAGAACTCCTCGAAGAGGGCCATGACGTAGAGGCTATTCTAACTGAAAGACTTTATAAGATTCTCTCTTAGGATAGACTGTTAGGTCATTTCTGCTTTTGTAAAAAAAGAAGAAAAAACTCTGTATGGTGTTGAAAAGCATTTCAAATGATATTTGAACTGAGAAGTTGATTCAAAATATAGCTTGTTTTGATTAGAGATATGTGCACCCATCTGGTAGTTTTTCATAATACTAATGTACTTTTTATGCTATTTTCGTGAATATCTGTGTTCCTTTCACTTTTTTGTTATATTAGTGTTCAAGACGATCAAGATGCATGCCATTCAAGAGAGAAGCTGAAATACGGTACAGAAATCATGTAAAATTAGTAGCAAAAAGACTTTCTAAAGTGAACATAAAGGATTATTTACCTTCCAGTATCAATGTATTTAAATTTCATGACTAGGTCAGTGATTTTACAACATGAATTTTACATTGAAAAATAAAAATACGGAATAGAACAGAACGGCTCTTTTATGTTCAACAAAAATATATACATGTTATTCATGGCTCATAAGGTATTACAGAAAAAAAACGTGAGATAAGTCATAAAATTGCACATTACTTAGTATTTCTGCTTTAACTGTCTATGCTTAACCGTTCTCAAGTAAAAAGCAAGGATAATTTTAAAATACGCATAAATGTTACTCTAGGCTAGTTCTGATTCTACCAATCTTGCCGAAACGAAAGCGCAAGATTGTTTACAGAACAATGATCGAGTGTAGACACACAGCAGTGGAGCCGTTTCCTCTAACATCACAGTCAGCAAGACTATAAATAAATAAAGCTTAAATAATCTCCTCTTATTTAGTATAAAGTCCATTTTGGTTCCACTAAATATTCAAGCTTGCTTTTGTTAATATTGTGCATGCATCTTTCAAAAATGAGTTCTCATAACAAATTTTCTTAAGATTTTGTAAACCTCTGTTATTGAAAACAAAAGCAAGACATCAGCTGATGTCGGACAGCCACAACTTTAATCAACTATCTTCAGACTACTCCTGGGCATCTCTAACCTATCCATAAGATAGTAAACGTAAAGCAGAAAAAATCTTGGGCTTTAAACTTGACCCTGCCTGCAATATTGGGAACCAGCCAGAAGTCAGTCCATGTGATTTCATACAGCTTTGCATGTTTTTACACAGAACTTAAGATTATTATAATTAGTATTAATTCCACAGTTACCTCTACTTACTTTAATTACACATTGTAACATGGGTATTTCCATTCTATTTTTAAACTGCTGTATTTGCTTTTCAGCTTCAACTTAATATTGCCAAAACTCAATACTGACTTTACTTCAGAATATTCTTTCAGGGTCAAGTTGTTCACATGAAGGGGTACCTAGCAGAATTTACCTATTTATTCTCAAATGAGAATTCTTTAGAATAATATAGAAAATTCTTGAGCACATGAAAAGGAAGACACTTTGACACATAAGAGTAGCTGTTGAATTTGTACCTTTTAATGTACATGTATATATGTTAGTGCTTAAATTTGCTGGAGATTACATTGCTGGATTAACATTCATGGACATTTTCAACAACATTAGAATATATTCACAGTTGGAACTATTTTTTCGATTTAAAAGGATTCTGTGAATGAAGATAATGACACTAGGTTATTTTGGATGAGTAAACATCACATTGTAAATCATCTTTGTTTCACTGTTAAAGTTTTATTGTTAAGCTAAATTTTGTTTAATTAAGTCAAAGTAATGCAAGTTTGTTAAACTGTGTTGTGATTACTTCTTTCATTTACTCGTAACATTTGCATTTTGTTAATATTTTACAAAAGAATATTATAGGGTACAATCAAAGCATCGTTATACGTTCAGGAAACTTGTGTATAGTTTGGCATTATTTTCTAACGCAAAAAAAGATGCTTCCCCTCAGTAAAATGTAATTTACACTATTTACATTTGGCTGGAATCCATCCATGAAAGGTTTATTTTTACAGGTATTTTGTAATCAATCAAATATAACATTTTTTATAGTATTTATCCCTGAATTTCCCATGTTCTCTGCTGCTGCTCCTTGTCTCTGCTTCAGGAGAAATGCATTGGCTTTTATTGCATATAATGCCTCTTTCAATTGTTTCACAAAGCTCTTGTACATACATTTATCCATTCTTTACCGCTTGACACATATTGTTTCCTTGCTTGTCTCGTTTGAACACTTACTAAATCTTTCGTCTTCAATTACGGTCATTAAGACGCGTATGTCTCTATCTAGCTTTGATGCCACAGAGTTGCCTTTTCGGGTGTGTACACGACGCTAAAGTTCACTTCGTCATATGGAAAATATTCAAAGTTTGTAACCATTTTAAAGAGCATAATGCGGAAGTTAGCAAGATTTCTCTCTGATCGATGAAAATCTAGCAGGAGACGTTCATCAAACATATCTTCTGATATTTTACGCGTGAGTGTGACCTTTTCAGCTACATCCGAAATAACCATCGACATGTGAGTTGTCATGACCACATATGTTATTTAATATGGTCTTTTGATTTGTTGAAAATTTTCAATTCTTTATAGGTATCATGTCTTTCTCATAATGTATGACATACGGTCATAAAAATGGTATAAACATTTATCAGGTTGTAAAATTGCAAAAGTAGGTTTATTGATGTTAATTAACTGACGGACGGCCCTGAATTCTTGAAAATCGCAAAACTTTTTATAATAAATATCAAACCTTATTTTACATTTATGTATGTACCATTGAGTTTCAATTTTTATCAAGGCTTCAATGTACCACATTTTATCCAAAGTTGACAATAACACTTCGCGCACACAAAAAAAATGTTTTCACTTTTTAGCTATATATCCTCAAGATGTTTATCAAACAAAACTACCGGGAACATCACTGAAGTGACCTTTGTTACCTAAAATTTGGCGTTTATTCTTATTCAAAAATAGTAAGTACAAAAAAAGATGTACCAATTTAATGAACAAACTTATGCACTGCTTGAGATTGTTTTGTTGTATCTTATACAGCGTTTTCTTCCAATAAACTTTGTTGTTTCTTTTTCGAATGCTAAAGATGTTTTTTTGCTACTGTATTGGTGAATATTAAAGACGGATCGCTTTCGAAATGTTCCGAATGATTTTTGTTTGACATTTTCCATAAATCAGTTATCCGGGGTGTGTTCCAGTGGCCTTTGAACCAAAACTGAAATCTCCTGACGTCACTTGAACGATTCGGAGTAAAAATGGCAGTATGAATGGCAAAAAATGTAAAAAGGAAAATGATTTCCATGCAAAGCACAAACAGACGGTATAGGTCTAAGGGTTTTACTGAGTTAAATGATGTTCAAAACGTATTTTATATCAATAACCACAAAACACAAAATATGTTATGATAACATGGGATTTTACTTAGACACCTTGTTACCTCAGTGATGTTCTCGAACAGTAATTTTACATATCGTGTAATTCACCGCAAAAATATTAGACTTATTTAAAATGATCTTGTAGATCTGTTATCTAAAAGATACGAGGGTGCATCAATAAATTCGTAAACTAATTCAATAGCGGGGAAATGATTTAATTCAAGTACCTAAAATGATTACTCCTTCTCAAAGTAACGTCCCATGCACGGTTTGCACTTGTCCCATCCATCGACCCATGACTCGAACACGTGTTGTAGGCCGTCACGTGACATCTCCCGCAGCTGTCTGTCCACGGCACACCTCAGTTCCTCTTTTGACTCAAATTTCGTACCACGAAAACTGTTTTTTAAAGTTGGAAACAGCCAGAAGTCACAAATTGCTAGGCCCGGGCTGAAGGGTGGGTGCGGTAACAGTTCGACGTCGACTTTTTCTAGTGTATCCATGACAACGTAGCTTGAATGGCTTGGCGCGTTGTCGTGATGTAATATGAACCCGAACTTAAGTAGATGTGGGCGCTTTCTCCTTATTGTCGCCATGAGTTCCGTTCTAAGTAATGTTGCCGGCTGACTTGGAAAAAATCGCTTTTATAGGGGAAGGCGACGAAGGATGCTTCAAGACAGAACTCTGACATTTGCTTTCCGGTTCAAAAAAGTGAATCCACGTTTCATCACATGTTATCACTCGATTTAGAAAGTAATCGCCTTCTTTACGATACCTCCTGTCGTACTGCTGACACATTTTCACCCTTACCCCCATCTGCTCCGACGTCAACAAACGAGGCACCCATCTTGCTGAAACGCGGCGCATTGCTAATCAGTCATAATGCCCTGAGCTGTACCATATGAAATAGCAAACTTATCTGCTACGTGCTCCACACTTACTCGTCTATCTCGGAGTATGTACTCCTGAATGGCAGCCACTGTTTCTTCATCTGTTACAGTCACTGGTCTACCTGCACGACTGTCGTCTTCAGTTGCCTCTCTACCGTCTTTAAACCGCTTCATCCACTTTGAAATGGCACCTTTTGACAGAGTAGCCTCTCCGTAAACTTTTTGCAAATCTTCACGAATATCGGAAAAAGACTTTCCGAGTTTTTGTAAAACTTTATAACGATGCGCTGTTCGTTGACGCTGTGTGACGCCATTTTCGAACGGACGCCCGTAACGTGACGTCGTTTACGGTTTATGACGTCATAAGTGATGACGTCAAAGTTGTGTACATAGTACGATTCAATATGAAATAATCTGTTTTCACAGCATTTAAAGTTTTATTTTAAACGGACCAGTAGTTTTGACGCTATTGAATTAGTTTACGAATTTATTGATGTACCCTCGTATATTTTGTAAAACTAGCTTTGTTGATATTGTAACTGAATATATAAAGATTGAGCTACTTTGAAAACTCGACTGTCATGCATGAAATACACCTTGTGGGTATATTATCATCTTAAAAGTTTTTATCAACAAGTACAGGACAGAATGTTATTAAGTGAGTCTCTACTATCACTTGTCTTTGTCCCGTAGATTACTGAACGATAAATTCTTACATGAATATAAACAAGAATCTTGTATATGAAAATACTGAGTGAGCAATTTATTTGCTGACTATCCTTTACTTCAGCATAAAATTAAACAAACAAATAATATAAAACACCTATGTTTGAATTAATTTATTCTAAAACTATGTTCTAATACTAGAAATAATGAAAATCTAATGCGATATGAAAATTGTTCTTAGACATGTTAGAGATGTAGTTTTTTTTAATATTTTAAGTGGGTATAAAAATGTTTGTAATTATTTGTTTTTCTTGTGAGCAGTATTTTATTTACTTGATGTTTTTCATCATTTCAGTCAAGTCTCCTATATATAGAATTACATACTTCATATATTATAGGGGAGTAGTCCAATGGTATCACTATCGAAATTGTAATACAGGGGTCATAGATTCGACCTCCGCTCCTCCATTCATGCTGCTAGTTATCTACAGATGAAACTTTAAACGAAGGTCAATGAATCACTGCCGTACACTGAGGAAGTAAAAGAACTAGTGGTATCTCCAGAATAGGATTCTTTCTGTATCTTGGACTACCTCCAAACCTGAATTATCTAAACTATGGCAATATATGTAAGTATAGTCAACCAAGTTGCTAATACAGTAAGTTTTAGCTGTTAATATGCCTTGACTATACATACATTACCTAGAACTGGAAACAGCATACCAATAAAACAGCGTTTCAAGGATCTTTGACACTAGTCGCACAAAACTTTCCATCAGATCTATTGATGTAAATAGGTGGCCCTCTTAAAGGAACAGATTCAGGGTGCCCTACCTTTCACAAGAGAGATAGTGTATAAGCTATAAGAAATGACAATGAACACAAATATATGATATTTATTAAAAACAACAGGACCAGATGGTCCTGGGTCGCTCACCTGAAAAGAAACTACCAAACAACTGGTGGAGTGGGGGATGGGGTGGCCAAATGGCAGACAGTTCAAATTAGATTAGATATTAAAATATATATTTCAAAACCAAGAAAGCACAACAATAGTTCAAGGTAAACCAAATTCAAATTTCATTCAAATTAGATTAGATTCAAATTTGCAAACTTATACAGATAGTTTTGAAAACTTTCAAACACATATCTTCAAAAACAAGGAAGTAGGCCTGTAGGTTAAGGTCAGCCAAGGTCAAAATTGAAGTCTGCATGCAAATTATTATAATAGTTAAAAATTCATTTTATGTAACTTCAAATTCAAGAAAGTAGGTCAATAGGTCAAGGACAAAGATGGATGAAGTTTAAGTACCTTGCTACTCCATTCAATGTTTTTTTCGGAGTGGGTACCAAGGTGAGGTTGATGGGAGCTGTGTACCCTGGTAAGGGCCAAGATCTTTCAAAGCCCATCTAATTAATTAGGTGATGCTGAATCATATGTATTTAAGCTCAAGGCCTTTTAATTTCTATAAAAACAATTTCCTATATAACTCAATGTAAAGCAAAGTGACCACTGGAGCGGGGCCACTTTTGATCCAGGGGCCATGATTTGTATCAACTTGGTAGAGGTCCAATAGACCATGGTACACAAAATATCTAAATCCTTGGCCTAATGGTTTCTGACAACAACATTTTTGTAAGTTTTTCCTATAAAAGTCTATATTAAATCAAGTGACCCCTGGGCGGCTAGAGCCAATTCTTAACCCACATCCATGATTTATATTACTTCGGTAGAAGTCCACTAGATGATGCTATCAATCATGCTATCAATCATTTTAACACCCTAGCGGTTACAATTTTAAGCCATTTCTAGTATGAACTTTAAACTGGTTTATGTTAGATAAAGAACGAGTCCTTAACTCTGGTCAATAGAAAACCTTGTGAGTAATCTACATTTCACCAAAGCCTCTAAAGTTGATTATCTCGTTGACGAATTAAAGGCAATGTCATTTTAGAATTAAAAGTAAGATCACAATGAGAGATCAGTGGAAATCATTGTGGACACTCTAAAAATCAAATGATTAGCCCGATTTTTACTCTTCTTGGTAAAATTGTTTTCAATATGCTCTTAGAAGTGATTGAAAACGGGTCGTATGCTGTCAACAACTTGAATGAAAAGCTTAAGAACATTCAAACTGATTGATTGATATTTATCTCAAGATGAAAATCTGAATTACATGAAATAAAGAACCAGGTTGTGTGACAAAAACTGTATATTTGTACTGCAGATTTTATGACGCCTTGGAAAATAAGAGAGCAACAGTCCCATCTACGCCAGAACGAAGCTAACACACATCAAACAAAAAAGCGGGAATATTGTATTCATACCGACCGTTCGCACGACCATATTTTGTGTTCAATCTTTACAAGTAATGTCTATCAGTTCCGAAATCACCTGATTTTTTTTACTATGGACCAGTATTTGTAAAAATATCTTACTCTCTGACATACTAACTTGGATTCCTCCTTGAATATATTTCTTTCTGGCATTTTTTTCACTTCACTTACTTTAAAAAATGATTTGACTGTACTGTTAATGAGTTAACCAAAATGTTTATGATACAAGTTTAATATGTTATGTATGTTTGTAAATTAGATAGTGGCCTACACTTATAGATGGGAGAATGACAAGAAGTTTTTAAACTCACTAGGTTCTGAGGACGTTGAGGATAAGATAGGAAGTTAATATGAAGAAATTAATTTGTCTCAGAGTGACGTAGAACTTGATGTCCATTTAACTCACTTGTATTCCATTATTCATACATTTTATGATCCACTTTTCACGAAGCATGTACCAAATATGAACTGTAATGGCAATATTAATATTCAGATCAAAGATAAACAACCATGATATGATGGAGAATGTAAGTTTTCTCAGTCAGATTTTTATCAAATATCTACACATGTATACATTGAAATAGAGAAAAACATGGTGAGAACAAGAAGTGTAAATAAGACTGTTATTAGAAATAAAAGAGATGTCTATGAAACAAAGAAAACAAAAAAGTTGGAAAACAAGAAATGTAATAATGCTAAAGATTATTGGAAAATACATGTAGTTTTGTTAAACATAGCAGTTATTTAGACCCAAGAACATTTGCTAAATATTTTTTATATCAATGATCAATAATCAGTATTTTTTCCTTTTTCAGCCAGACGAAGATATTTCATTCATTAATGAAAAGTATGTAAAGTGTGAATTTCAATGTTTGCTTGATGAAATTGATATTGACATTGGTTATCACGAAGTAATAAAAGTTTGTAAAGAATTGAAAACTGGTAAAACATTAAAACCTGATTTAAAGATAAATGATGTTTTTAAATACGGTATAAAGAATATAACATTTTTGCAATGTTTAACTTGTTTATATAACAGATTGTTTACTATTGGAGATTGTCCAAACATAAACAAAAAAGCCATGATGGCCCTATATCGCTCAGCTGAGTATGCCTGCTTTTAACAAAGGTTTAAGTGGACCTGGTAGATTGACCCCAGATGACCCATATTTAAACTTGGCCTAGAAATTATCGAAACAACCTTTATAACAAATCTCCAGGGTATTTGGGCTGAAAAAGCCTCTAGATTGTTTACAAGATTTTTCTATTTTTTGGCCATGTGGCCTAGTTTTTTATTCAAGATGACCAATATTCAAATTCGTTCGAGTAATTACTAGGAAAAACATTCTGACCAAGTTTCATGACAATTGATTTAAGTTACACTATAAACAGAGTTTTTCATCTCTGGGTATTCTATTTTCACCAACTATTTCAGTACGTATACGTAAATTATATGCTGAAATACGTAGAAATCTAGAAGTAAATATGTTGGTGATAGTGCAAAATACAGCATGCCATCTCAGAAACACTCCTGGTTTTTTTCAATGTTAACTGTATAGCACTAAAACTTGAGCCCTCGGTTTAAGTCTTCTCCGAAAGACAGTAACTCATGTTAGTAGAGAAGCGGCGATCGAACAACCTGAATTACGAGTCAAGCGGGTTACCATTGGAACACTTGTCCGCTCTACAGAGGGGACCCTTTTCATCCCAATTTAATTCAAGTTCAGTTAAACGAAAGGGCAATTGGAATGAGACCCCAAAAATCCTCCTCCACACACAAAGCAAATAAATTTGTTATGCTATTCAACATAAAAAATAATTGCATCCTAGTAAATATTACATTTTCCTCTTCAAAAAATTCATTCGTTCGTTCCATTTTTAGCTAACCTGACCGAAGGTCAGATGTAGATTTTAGTATGTTTTTTTTGTCCGTCGTCCGTCCGCCGTCCACAGTTGACTTTGAACAACTTCCTATTCTACATCACTGTGTCAATTGCAACTAAACTTTCAAGAAATGATGCTTGTAAGGTCCTCTTTCAAAGTTACATAAAAATGGAATTCCATGCAGAACTATGGTTGCAATGGCAACTGAAAGGAAAAAATATAAATATCTTCTTGTCTGAATTCACAAGGCTTATAGCTTAGATATTTGGTTAATGGCATTAACTAGTACATGTCTACCACAATGGTAGACATAATTATCATGGCTCTGGGGTTAAATTTGGCTCCATACCAGAGGTTACTTGAGTTTACAAAGACAGAAATAGGAAAAACGTTAAAATATTCCTGTCAGAAACAATAAGGCTAAGAATTAAGATGTTTGGTGTATAATAGACCTTTTCCAAGTTTTAACAAATCATGGCCCCTGGATCAAAAATTGTCCCCGCGCAAGAAGACACCTGATCTCACATAGAGTAATATAGGAAAAAGAAGTTATAAACATTTTCTTGTTTTAAACCACAAGGCATCGAACTTAGATATTTGCTTGATAGCATCATCTAGTGGACCTCTACCAAAGTTATATAAATCATGGCTCTTGGGTCAAATTTATCTCCGCCCCAGGGGTCACTTCGTGTTACATAGACTTATTTACGAAAAACTTTAAAACAATCTTCGTGTCAGAAACAGTAAGACCTAGAGTTAAGATGTGTGTATGATTGTCAAGAAGACTTTTACCAAGTTTGTACAAATCCTGGCTCCTGGATCAAAATTGGCTTCGGCAAAGGTGACACTTGATCAAACATAGATTAAATAGGAACAAAAGTTATAAAAATAATCTTGTCTGAAACTACAAGGCCTAGAGCTTACTTATGTGGTAGATATCATCGTCTAATAGACCTCTACCAAAATTATATAAATCATGACTATGGGGTCAGAATCGGCCCCATCCCAGGGGTCACTTGATTTTTCATTGATTTGTATAGTCAAAAAGCTGTCAAAAACCATAAGGCCTAAAGATTAGATGTCTGGTGTATATGACTGTCTAGTAGACTTCTACCAAGTTTATACAAATCATGGTCCCTTGATCAAAATTGGCCCCGCCCCAGCGGTCACATGATCTTACATAGTGTAATACACGAAAAAAAGAAGATTTTGAAAGTCTTGTCTGAAACCATAAGGCCTAAAGCTTATATATTTGGTTGACTGCATCATCTAGTGGGCTGCTATCAAAATTATATAAATTATGGCTCTGGGGTTAAATTTGGGTCCACACAAGAGGTCATTTTAACATAGACATAATTAGAAAAACTTAAAAAAAATCTTGTCTGAAACCTTAAGACCCAGAGTTAAGATGTTTGGTGTGTATCAATGTTGGGTGACCTTTCTTTTCTATTGTTTTATTCAAAATCACCGTAAGTAATCTAAAGCAACATTATAGAATCAAATAATTTTTTTTTAAAATACATATATTAAATGGTAGCCCATCAGCAGTACTGAACTTTGGAATTAGTAATACTTATGCCTTACTTGTTGACTGCGATTGTTCACGAAGTAGACCTAAATAGATTTAAGTTTCATCAACTTCTGAATGGTTCAACCCGCAGATGACAGTGACGTAGCTATTAATATGCTCTGTAGTCTAGACCCGGGCCTACAAGATTGTGAAGGAAATGACATTTTCAAAAGTCCCAAAAATGCAATAAACCTGGAAAGGGGGCGGGGGAGGCGGGTTGTCAAGCCTTATACAGTTTTCATTTAATTTTGCCTCGAATCAAATTTATAGTTTAAAATGGTTCTGTTTAATGGATTGTTTTGTTTGTTTTTTTCTCCCTAAAATACTTTGGAACGCGCATTTTCTGGTTTTTTAACCTCCGCTTGTTTCCGACTTCTAGTGACAGCCGCTCCTTGGAACCTTTTCAATGGGCATAGTTGAAAAAAGCTGGTTACGCCCCAAGGTGAACTAATATAGGTCTGGACTAATAATGCACTCTGCTACTATTTGTCATCCGGTTATTTCCACACCATTCAAGCCGTATGTCCGGCAGTGTCTGCAAGCAATATGTCTAGCATCATCTACAATCAATATGTCTATGAGTTTGTTAAGCATTGTCTGTAACAATATATCTAACAATATGCCTAGCATTGTCCGCAAGTGTTTCTCAGAGTCAGCAACTTGTACAATGACATCGACATTTATAAGAATACAATATTCTTCAGTGTTAGCAGTATCAAAACCAAATCTACTGGTCTTTATCGTGTGAACAAGATCATTTATGAATAGCCTAGATATTGAGTACAAGCTACAGCCTGGACGACGAACAATGGTTACATCAAACGGTTGTGTTGATTCGAGCGCATGACTTTACACAAAATACAATGATTGTAAAATATTTTTGTGTTTTGTTTTTATAAAAAAGATTCTATATATCAGGTCATACGCTTTTTTGAAATCTGTTTTAGCCTAATAAGTTGACAATTTCTAATTCGAGTTCCAAAAATAAAAGTCATTGTAGGTAAAAATAATCATTGGTCTCCATATCTTTATCGAAAACATTTTGTGTCGCTTTCTAACTCGATGATCCACTGTAAGACAGGGTTTCAAAAAAGTCGTAAATATCACTAGATTGATGAAAATCACAAGTGTCTGTCTGTCGCCTATACCGCTATTTGATAAACAATACTATTTTTACATATTCTTTTTTGTCAATTCTGTATGTAATTAGTACATCACAGCTTTCGCTACGCCATGTGTATGGATGGGACTATTTTGGGATTCAAAGATGAAAAATTCAGTTTCCAAAATGACGTTTAATGCTACAATGCTACAATCTATACCAGAATTATATACAAACATGGTAGGATAAACACGAAAAATATGAATACGACAAGAGAAGTATGTCAATAATACACATGAAAACAAACATGACAAGTATTAGCATTTCCAAAAATGCTTGAAATCGCCGTTCAGCTATGCATTTCGTCTTATTCATAGATAAATGTATTTCATGTTCTTCATTCATTAATTTGATAATCTTACAACATGCTTTGCACTGAAAAGCGAAGTTATATTTGATAATTTTCACACAGAAATTATAAAGTAGATTAAATATACATTGTAATTTTATTGTAGCTGGACTATTTTTGAAAGCGGACGATTTGGCTTCTTAATGAAAAATATCCCAATAATTTTATACATCATGTTAAAATTTGCAGCATTTAAACCTTGTAAATATTGCTTTGTTGTAAACCAGTCTACGCATAATTAATTAACTATTTGCGTAGTTTTTTAACTTTATTTATTAGTAAAAATGTATACTAAACAAAAGCTAGATACAGTTCTTCAATACCATAAGAATATTATATGTACAATTTTAACAGAATAAATTTTAAATAAAAAATACGATATCGCCCTAACCCTAATGAAGCATATATAAAAATCCTGATCAAACTCCTCGCACCGGTTAAACTTTTACTGTACTAATCAGGGGAAGTAACCCCTGCGGGGAGTTTGTATCCTGATTAGAACCGGCCGGAAGCAAACATTTATTTTTTTCTTTAAGTGCAAGTTTTGGAAAAAACAAACAAACCATACTCTTATTTCGACTACATTCTCTAGTTAAAAATGACATGTAGCAAAAAATATTGCGATTATCCTGTGTTTATCCTACACGAGCCTGAAGACTGGTACTGAGATCGTACATTCATGATGGTATTTTTCAGTTGTAAGAATAAGTAACCCGACAAACATGGCGGTTGGGCGAGTCCATTTCGCACCCCTTGCAGAAGAATTTTGACGTCCATTTTGTTATCATGTGATATGAAATGCTTTGCTTTGATTGGCTAAAGGCAGGCGGTGTACAGGCAAAACTGTTCAAATCTTGTTAATTGTATATATCGCCGTTCAGGAACGGCGATAATAATGTAGATATTCTGAACTTATGAACAATTTCAAATTATTTTACATCCAGGAATTAGCTTGAAGATAAAGGCTTATAATAAAAATAGAATAACTGTTTAATATAAGAAAAAATATTCATTCACTTGCAAAGAACCAAGTATATAATAAAATAAATGATAAATATGCGAAATGTTTACCGTCAAGAATGAAGAAGAGTCTCAGTTTCCAAAATGACACTAAAGACTATATCAAAATGAAACAGAGCTGTAACAGTCAATTCTGTATAGAAAACTGTAGAGACGAACGTTAACCTTAACTGCATTTAAAAAAGAACATGTGCATGTACTAGGTTACAAATTGGATATAAAATTGAAACCTTTTTTTTATTAATCTAACTTGAGAAATGAGAGTTCAGGGGCAGATGACACCAGACTAACATTAAGGCAGTATCAAAACAACATCCAATTTAGAAAGCTTAAATACACAAAGAACAAAATATGCAAAATGTGATTGATTGTAAAAAATCTATACAAAATAAAAGTGAATGAAACAAAATTTTGAGAAAACATGGCATAAATGCATATTAGACAGAGACAATATATCACAAACAGTACATTTGCCATCTGTATCACCAGGTACTATAGAATACTTCATTTTTATATTTGCTTGCTTTTTATATAAATGGTACATTACAAGATCCTAAAATAATTTTGCACAATGTTCTCCACAGTGAGGCAATGTGTGGCAAAAAATGGAGTGTCGACTTTTTTAACATCTGTAACTGAAACGGTGTCATTGAAAAAGGGGTTCCATTTAAAATTTCTAAAATGCCTTACAGTTTTACTTCTCAGTCTCATTTACTACTTCTTAATTACTACTAAAATTTGAAACATTACTATTTCTTAATTACTACTCAAACATGTCTTCTATGTATTTAAAACATCAAGCAAATTATTTGGTGTAATATTATTAAGCATTAACCAAAGCACACTTAAAAAAGTTGTTTAATTCTAACTAAGAGTCGACAACTTATTTTTTTAACCTACAACACAGATGTCCATCGTTGTTATAATTTTCAATATAAAAATTGCACATGACAAAAGATTTAAGATAAATGTGTGACAAACCTTTTTATTTATGTATACCTTCTTAAGAAATATCCAGACTTTCAGTTAGCATTTAATCATTCTGAAAATACTTACACTGAACCCCTACCATGCTTAATCACTTGTAAAATAGGGATAAAATAGAGATTTTTCTTCAAAATATCAACCTAGATGCACTAATGGTACACACAAGACATACACGAACACACCTAAGTACGAATAAATAGTGGGATAAGAGTATATACAAATTAGTATAGACATTTTGAAAATATAAAAAAATGCGACAACTGAAAGTATATTACAATTTATACAATTTACACAAAATCATGTTAGCAACCGACAAATATTGAGGGTATTTTACAAATGATGTTAACAAATACTTGATGATTACAATCATTATCAAATACAAATGATTAAACGATAAAAAATACATAGTGATTACAATGAAATGTGAATTAACAATAATGCCTATTTTTTATATTTTACAAATGATAATTTAAACCTATAAAAAGACATGGTTATTACAATGAACTCATATTATTCATTTTTTAAATACGTCTTTGGCACCAGAATAAGAAGAATAAGAAGAAGAAGAATAAGAAGTGTACTTTGAGCAGAATCGCTTTAAGCTACAAGTTCCTCAGTGTAGAATTCCATGGAGATTGACTGCAAGCGATGGCTTTAACCAGTTTACCAACTTTCATATGATCCATTGAGGAAATTCATATGTTTCGATTGATTAACTAAAAGGTAAAGCAACAGTTTATAAAAACAATCGAATTGTTCAAAACTTGTGTCGTATTACTTCAGCGTCCGTAGCCTTGATTTGCTGATGGAACTTTATCGGTTATAGAAGGTTTAAGTCCATTCGCATTTAAGATATCTTCGTACACCTTCTCAACCTCGTCAAACCAGTCCATAACGGACAGATTTTTTTTGTTTTCATAAAATTTTATCTGTTTCTCAATAAGATCATGCAGGTACTTTGCTTGGTTCTTGCTAATTTTTGATTTACCAATTTTAGCTGCATCGTTACTCACGTAACCGTTAATGACGGCATGAAGATCATTTCGATACTCAAATATTGCAGGACGAAATGTGTCCGGTGTATTACCGCTTATCATTTTCACGTTTGCCCTCCCATAGCTCCCAACGATATCAAGTGCTATTGCCTGATCCAGTTTGCCTGCTCTAATAAGTTTTTGTTGATGTGAGCGCAGGGCTCTGGCTACGTTACTGTTTTTACTTGTTCCAACGTGTGTCATAGCATCCTGATGAACTGCTTTCGGTATGTAATGAGCTATAAGTTCATTATCTGGAAGGCCCTCTTTCAAACTAAGTGTCTTTGGTGGAATATGATTTGCTTCTAGGTTCGTCGCTTTTACGTCGATGTTATTTGCCTTTCTATATTTATCAGTCATTATGGTACGGTAAGGTCCAACCATTCTACTTTCTATTTTTGTCATGTCTTTGTTTGAAAGTTTCGGAATATTTTGTCCGTCGAACACATTAACGTTAAACTTCGTCCTTTTCGCACACGGTGGACTTCTGCGTTTCCGTACTTCGCCAAGCTGGTGTGCTTTTAAGCTTGTGTTATGCAGCTTTTCGATAAGTTCTTTCTCGCAATATTCATACATGCTCGGTTGTTCAAATATACACAACTCCTCGGCCCATAATATACCCATTTGCCTGTGATCTCCAATGCTAGATAAGATGCCGAACAACTCCATTACTACCTGTATCATTACTCGAGACGAATTTCCCATTGCAGATGGTATGTTCGGATCCGTGATAAAGCTGTACAAACTTTGATCAGTATCATACTGCATTTGGTTCTCTAACACCCGCAGATTGACAAGAAGTTCAAACTGACAGTTGTCGATTTCATTATCCGAATGTGATGTGTAGGAACAGAGCTCTCGGCTGTAGTTCCTTCCGTTCTTGTCATTCCAAACAATCAGTTTAAGGAGAACAAAGAGAGTGACAAGATTAGAAACGGTGTCTGGAACTGTCATGTTTCGCCAGTCAGCATTTATGATGTTGCCGACCCCACCATCCAGTGCAAGATGTTCGTTGACAAACGCAGACTCGTCGGATGTCAGGTGATACTCGGCATCTCGTCTGCAACGAATTTTATTACCAATATCTGTATTTTGTGTTTGTCCTTTTGTCCCCGGTTTTCTTTTCGGTTTTAAAAGTCTGGAACCTGGTACATTATCTCCAAGCTCTGTTCCAACAGTTTTGACGAACCCTTTGACTCCTCCTCCAACTTTCGCAATTGTTGCTCCTCCTAATCCGTCTAAACCTATTCCAGCAATCTCGTCAAATACATCGCCAGCTGAGGCCTCTCCTTTGCCGATTCTGTCGTAAGTAGCCCAAGAGCCGTAATACCGTGGTGAACCATTTACTTCTCCATTTACCGCTGTGTCTATCCCAGTCACAATGCCATCATATGCCTGTCCAGCAGCAATAGCCGCAGCAGCACCTCCTGCCGGTCCGCCTACTATAAATCCACCAACTCCTGCGGGTATAGTAAGGAAAGATCTGCTTGCACCTTTCATAATTGCGTCCCCTCTGTCTTTATCACCCAAAGCGTAATGAACCCCGCCTTTTATATGCCCTATTACTGGAACGCCATCGACAAACGACTCGAGGCCTTTTGCAAACTTCTTTTGAACGTTTCTTGCAGCTTCATGGTCTCCGTTCGCTGCGTGAACTAGTGATGTTATCTGTGACACCACTGGGGCTGTATCGCGGAAGTTTTCTTGGGTCTTCTTTGCACCTTTTGCATCTCCGCTGATGACTTGTACAAGACTTTTCAACTGTGACAGAACTGGTATTGAGTCTATATTACCCATTTCTTTTCCTGAAAATAAAGGAATTGCAGTATGTCTGATATCTGACACAAACAGGAAGTGTTTACTTAAAAATAGAAAATAGAAAATGACTGTACACAACCTTATTATGTTCTCCGAAATAAAGCTTTAAAATGCGTTTGGCCCATTGTTCTGCTACATATGGTGTACTACAGTAATATCGTGCTTATGTTATTTCTCAGCAGCCAAGGAGACCTTCTATCGGTTGTCCTCAGATCATAATAGCGTTGCAATTTAAAGCGACTGACACAGATGGGCCGACGATGAAAGAAAAAAAAGAAAATTTTATACATCCAGAAATTCTAAGTGTAATTGTTAAGAACATATTTAAACTAAGTTACTGACTCATTTTCTGTTACGGAAAAAGATCAAAATATAAAGTTTTACACACTTTAATCGGTAAAAAAATTTACCCCGTTAGCCACGGGGTAGATACTTTTAGTTATAACATTATTTCTGACGACTTTTGGCAACTAGTCTCGCTAGCTCAGTGGTGTAGATCGTCGCCTTATACTTTACCGTTCGAAAGGTCATGGGTTCGACTCCTTGTTAAATCAAAACTTTTCAATTCACGTGGTGTAGATAAGCATAATACTATTTTTTTATGCATAGTATCTTAACTTCTCTTAAAATTTAAAGAAAAAAATCAGCTGTGAGTCTGTCGCTTTAAAGCAAATGATTTCAATTAGATTGATGTAGCGCCACACCACGCAGCAGTTGTTTTCCTAAAATAAAGGGGAGATTACTGCGTAGGCAGGTTCGAATCGTATAAACTTGGCTATCGACTGTTAAGAAAGACTGTTGCTAAAACTTTGCCAATATCTTGAGCGCCAACCAGTGAAACTTTATGGGAGGCATCAGAATCACGAGAAGATGCGCTAATTACAATGATAATTGTGACTGGTTATTTTTTACAGTGTTATAGGCCCTTTGATTTTCTACTTTTAAATATATAGAGGATTTAAATGGCCATTAATAACTATACAGTATCTTACAAACGTGTATGTTTAGGACAATTTTTCATCTGTTAAATACCTTTCACTTTTATTTATTTAAACGGACATACCCTAAAATTGGTCGATTATATACTGCATATTGATGACGTCATTGACGTTTCGTTGACGTCGCATGACATTGTTCGATGTTATTGACCAAAAATCATTTCAATTAACTTTCTTACAAGTGCATAATCATTTCCCTATCTCATAATTTGACAATTTTTTTTAATTGTTTCTCTTATCATAATCATTAGATCACCCTGTATTTTACTGGTTCATTTTCTTTAAAATCAATTAATGTATAAAAGGAAAACATAATTTTAATACTTAAGGCATAGTGTTAATTTGTAATAAATGTCACAACAAAATTGTACGTCAGTAGTAAAAATAGTTTTGCGATCAATATCATCATCATCATCCCTACTATTACAATCATAATACTAGTATACATGTTATTTTGTAGTTGTTAAACGGAAAGAAATTATGCTACATCATTTAAATCATGAGATCAATAATCAGTATTTATGTTGTTTTAAAATCCTTCCCTCTTATAGTGTACAAATATACGTTAACAATAAAGTACAAAAGGAACTTACCTGTTAGTGTTCAGACTTGGAAAAGAACCTGTTTTTGTCTCATCTCTAAGCCCTCCTAAACATTTTAGACCAAAAATCCGGATATTTATACACCATGCCTTGAGTCAGACTGGAAATTCACCGAAAGTTCAAAAAGTTTATCCCACGTTTGCTTATGATTAATTGGTTTTCCATGTTCTACTAATATTGGTAGGATACCACATCATCGCACACCTGTTTATGCTCTCCTGCGGACCATATTTTGGTCAACAATCTGTCGCTTGAAAATTAAAATGGTCTTTTTCAATAAGAAATCTGTAGAGTTGCAAAAAATCATGTTGTGCACCGACGACTGGCTGGTGTACTTTGAGTTTACATTAAGAATTTTTATACTGTAAAATTCTAGTTTAGGCCTGAAAACGGGTGAAAGTTTTTTTTTTTTTTCAGCATGCATCCAGAATACACAATCGCTATAGAGGTAATTTATATAATTATACATCAGTCATTTATCACCGAAATATGAAACCATCTTTACCTAAATAGAAATACATATATTCTCTTCAGTCATTACAGAAGTTTTGACTAACTTAATTTTGTCATATCAACAGAGATTCAGTTAAGTGGTAATATTTCAGGGCTCCACTGTTATAGCATAGGTAACAACACATGGATCTTTAAAACTTGTATATTGATCGATTAAAATTAAAAGTCCTTGTATTATAAATATACAGTATAATGGTTATCCAAACGGAGTAAATTAACCGATATATTCGCGCTATTTTAAAAACACTTTGAAACTCAGATAGGTAGACTAATACACGGTTATTTTAGCAACGCCCACATCGTCTGCTAGAACAATAAACAATTTTGAATTCTGGAGATCTGTTCAAATTGTTGACGTCTTAGCATTTATTCAATTGAGGTTTAATTTTTTTTTAAATATCAAATCTAATGTTTTTTATTAAATATTTTAGGAGTGGGAAAGATGCTCATACGACAAAAACAGAAAAGCAATGGTTTGAATTGAAAGTCAGTTGCTGTACGTGCACTAAATAAAAATTAAATTTCATTGTTTACGTTGTTAAAATTATGTAGCAACAACCAGGCATTTTTTGAAAGAAAAAAAAATCCACAAAACTATACATTTTCTTAAAGCGTACAACACAAGGATTCTAACAATGTATAGTTTTACTATACTGAACTCTTCACAACTTGGAATAGTCCTGGCAAACGAAGTAAAAAACACCCTCGAAATCAGGCTATTTTCAGTTTTCATGAAAAAAGTAACCTCACATCATAACTGTCTGAATCTTAGAACATGCTGTAAATTTCTGGTGTCTAACTGTTCTCTACACTTACTTCTAATATGATGTAGTGAAAATTTGAAGAAAATCGATCCATTTAATGCCTGACAATGTTCCAATGTGTGCCAGTGCATGCAAAAAATCTTCCAGAAAAGAGAAAAAAGGTTTATTTTAGTCAAATATGCGAAGTCATGTTGATTTTTTTATACTGAAGTGATGAGTTACAACTTATTAGCCATACATGTACCATATTCTATGTAAGTTTTCATTAAGTTTGACTAAAAGTACTTTATAAGCTACAAATCTACATAAACTTACCCCACCCACTAGGTTTCAATTAAGTAAACTTATTTGTATACTGATTTTATCATATTGAAGGTCCGGCAAGTTACTTTTAATGTTACAACTTGGAAAAAAAACAGCAATCACTGTTCTTGGTAGAGTATTTTGACATCAAAACCAAAGCCAAATAACTGAACGAGAGCTATTATACAACAACCTGAAAGTCTTAGTAAATATTAACTTATAATTAAGACTACCATCACCATATAACAGATAAATGCTAGTCAAACTCATGAAGTGCTACTGCTCATACATACATTTAAAGGCTATAAGTAGCTGAGACACTATCCGTGTCATTAGTTTAGTACGATAATAGTCATTTACGCAATGGCGGTCATGAATATTTTTGGGTACGAATGGACCATCCATCTTCTGTCAGAAATACTAATTACTTTGTCGGTGACACTTCATAACATCGGTTTAAATCGATGGGGAATTATATTCTGCATCATGACTGGCATACTTGACTTCTTATTTCTACCTTTATTTAACAGGAAACCTTATTTCTGTCGGCCAGCGTTCACAATATTCATAACTTCCGGTAGGGTTTTCTCCCCTTGCGACAGTCAAATTGATTCAGTACATATGTAAAAAAAAATGAAAAATATGTATTTTTACGGGGTCATCCAATGGAAAGGATTGTCATTTGAGTTAGATAAGACATTATTCTGTAAAAATTAGTAAAATTCTACTGTTGATCTTGCATTTTGATGCAGTTTTGCGTAATTCGTATTTTTCCGACCTCGTTTTTTTATGGAAATAAACGACGGGCACCAGCAGAAAACATAGATCAACCTCTTTCAGGCACTTGGCTACGTCATTATGCAAATTTTATGATTTGGAGAACCTTGGATTCATCGTAGAAAAGCGTAATTTAGAGTCATGTAAACGAGGTCATGTTTTTGCGATTATTCAAATTGCGCATGTGCGCCACCTAGCGGCTCGTCGGTTGTTGCTAAATTATGCAAAATTATGAATTACTTACAATCAGTGTCTCCGTTTAATTTAAAAATGTCATTTTCCTTAGAAAATATGTTTGCAAATCACAATGAAAAATGAGATTCAATACATTGAAAGCATCTTCCTTCATTTTCTAAACTCTCGCTAATAATCGTTTTAAACAAGGGTCACAAACGGGACCGCAGATTTGATCACAAGGCCGAAGAGGATGTAAAAAATATGGCTCGTTCCGATGCATACTCAATAGACGCTCTGTGAGTGATGCCCCTGAATCCACAGTCACTTGAAGTTGGGACCTCGCCCCGCCTCCCCACCCCCACCCCTTGTACAAGAGTTTTGTAGCATAAAAATCATAAATAACAGCTACATACAACTATTCCTACTGTTATCTGTTACAAATTTGGCCTTTTCAAAAAAAGCCCAAACCCACTCTCCAACACTATAATATACACAAGTTATGAAACATCGCGCCGCAAATCACCTCACCTGCCTATGTTTATCCTTCGTTTTCTCAATAAAAACAAAGGTCTGGAATATGTTGATAGTGCCTATCAGTCAAGAAATAATTATTCTACACAACAATATCGGTCTCACCATTCTTAGTGAAAGAATAAGGTAGAAATTTGATAAAAACACTCACAATTTACTCGCCGCCACATATTCTTTCGAGAAATTATGACAGCGGCAACACTATCTCCCATCTTCCCGTATCAAAACGGACAATTCTTGAATGTGGAACCAGTCGTCCGCGGAACCAGCTGATAAGCACATCGTGTTTTTCATTTTGTATATTCTGTGTTTTGGTGAAAACTGGATATTATTGGTAAGTTTATCCTTCCGTTTATTGCCATTTTAAGTAATAAAAGTTATATGTGAATAAATAAATCAAGAAATATAACGGTTCCAAAATACGACCGCACAATTTTACATTCAGAAGTTGTCCGTTATGGTACGGGAAAACGGGAGATAGTGTCGCCGCTGTCATTATTTCTCGAAAGAATATGTGGCGGCGAGTAAATTGTGAGTGTTTTTATCAAATTTCTACCTTATTCTTTCACTAAGAATGGTGAGACCGATATTGTTGTGTAGAATAATTATTTCTTGACTGATAGGCACTATCAACATATTCCAGACCTTTGTTTTTATTGAGAAAACGAAGGATAAACATAGGCAGGTGAGGTGATTTGCGGCGCGATGTTTCATAACTTGTGTATATTATAGTGTTGGAGAGTGGGTTTGGGCTTTTTTTGAAAAGGCCAAATTTGTAACAGATAACAGTAGGAATAGTTGTATGTAGCTGTTATTTATGATTTTTTTGCTACAAAACTCTTGTACAAGGGGTGGGGAGGCGGGGCGAGGTCCCAACTTCAAGTGACTGTGGTTGTAGGATAAACTTTCGCTCTAAATTTAGAAACAAAATGTGGAAATTCCTATTCTAAAAAAAGACACATGGGAAAACCCATGTCTAAATTATGATGAATCAGAAAGTCGAAGCTAGAGGCACTAAAATAATATACAGACGGATGCAACACTTCTATAATGTAAGACTTGTCTGACAAGTAACTGAATTACTAGTCACGTTCAATGGAGTACTTATTTCCTTTACAGTGTATGGCCCAGGCAAGACTGAAAAAAAAATTCTTTTTCAAACTGTAATGACTGAAACTGAAATGGCTATTTCGGAGGTTTAAATAATAATAATAATAATAATCATAATAATCATAATAATAAATAGCAATAATCTTAGTAATGATAATAATAATAATAATAAAATTCCGGACTGATAAGGAGTATTAACTTTAATCAAACAAACCTGTGAAATGTTAATTTTTCAGACACTGAGTAAAAAAAAATCTGAAGTTCGATTTCGGGTACATTTGCATAGTTCACTTTACAATTATTAGTAATCAACCATGAAAACTCGATTCATTGCAAAAAAGGACATTTGAAGGAGTTAACTCGCACCTTTATAGGGTAGAACGTTTGTCATTAGGGTAGAATGTCAGACATTCAGCCTGGACTTCTTGTGTGCTAATCATCCAAGCGTTTTAAAATTCGTCTGCCAAGAATACATTTATAGACGGTAATTTTAATTTAACAAAACTGCTGTAGTCATAATTGGACGAACGCGCAAGAATTGCTATCTATGTATAAGATTACCTCGTTTGAATGTTTCAATTGGACACAAGCGTGTGTGTGGTACTTACTTTCACCCAAAGCATTGTGATTGAAATACAGCATTCACATTTTCTAATTACTACTGGCTAGCATTTAAAACAAAGCGATTGTAAATCATCGTCAGATACCCACGGCCAATTCAATAACATTTATCAGCCATGGGATTTTTGAACGCTATCTAGTCGATAAGAGGTGTGTCAAAGACAGCTATTTAAAACCAATCAAAACGCTCGTTCTATACGACATTCGGTATTACAGACAAGATGGCGACAACCATTGACGACATGTTTAATTTATTTTGTGAAAAGCTCAAAATTGAAAATGTGGGCGAAATGTTAATACTAGATAAAATATCACTATAGTGGTCTTTGCTTGTAGAAGAATTGAGTGGGCGATTGTTTTAGCCTTTTATATTTACAGGACACACGAAACAGGTTTTCGCCATGGGCGCAGCCATTTTGTTTCTGATAGTTTTCTACCCCCTCCGTTGAAGAGTATCTATATGATTAACGCGATATCATTGGTCGATATTTTAGGCATTTGTTGCTATATATCGACGCATACCCACGGTTTGATTAATGTAATAATCAACCGTGGGTATCCGACGATGTTGTAAATCAGTTTAAATGACAATCAGAAGTAAGACTCAATTGAGTAGAAAATGGCAAGCACTTTTCGAGTAACTAATATATATATATATATAGGTTACTCGAAAAATATATATAAAATAATAAAACAATAATAAAATAATTATAAAACGTTGGGTAGTTTAAACTACTCTCCTGTTTATTATCGGCGTTCCTGGACGGCGATATACACAGTTAACAAGATTTGAACAGTTTTGCCTGTACACCGCCTGCCTTTAGCCAATCAAAGCAAAGCATTTCATATCACATGATAACAAAATGGACGTCAAAATTCTCCAGCAAGGGATGCGTAAATGGACTCGCCCAACCGCCATGTTTGTCGGGTTACTTATTCTTACAACTGAAAAATACCATCATCAATGTACGATCTCAGTACCAGTCTTCAGGCTCGTATAGGATAGATACAGGATAATCGCAATATTTTTTGCTACATGTCTTTTGTAACTGAAGAATGTAGTCTAAATAAGAGTATGGTTTGTTTGTTTTTTTCCAAAACTTGCAATTAAAGAAAAAAATAAATGCTTGCTTCCGGGCGATTCTAATAAGGATACAAACTCCCCGCAGGGGTTACTTCCCCTGATTAGTACAGTAAAAGTAGCAATGCGTGACGTGACCGGTGCGAGGAGTTTGATCAGGATTTTTCCGTGTTTTATTTATGCTTGATTAGGGTCAGGGCAATATTGTATTTTTTACCTAAAATTTATTCTGTTTAAATTGTACATATAATATTCTTATGGTACTGAAGAACTGTATCTAGCTTTTGTTAAGTATACATTTTTTAGTAATAAATAAAGTTAAAAAACTACGCAGATAGTCAATTAATTATGCGTAGACTGGTTTACAACAAAGCAATATTGACAAGGTTTTAATGCTGCAAATTTTAACATGATGTATAAAGATATTGGGATGTTTTCATAAAGAAACCAAATCGTCCGCTTTCAAAAATAGTCCAGCTACAATAAAAATTACAATGTATATTTCATCTACTTTATAATTTCTGTGTGAAAATTATCAAATATAACTTCGCTTTTCAGTGCAAAGCATGTTTTTAGATTATCAAATTAACGAATGAAGAACATGAAATACATTCATCTATGGATAAGACGAAATGCATGGCTGAACGGCGATTTCAAGCATTTTTGGAAATGCTAATACTTGTGCTTTCTCAAATTATGAGCATATACTTTACGCTCAGACGTGAAAACAAAAATTCAACATGAAGTTAAACATACGCTGACCTGATAATACTATTTTCAGCTATGTAAATTTTACGTGTATTAAGTGGGTTGCTTGTGTCAATATTTCCTTTAAATATTTAATATTTCCGTTTGATTTTGTATTGTTAGTTTAGTCTTATATTTGTGATATGAAAACTGACAAAAGATGATAGAGCTTGTTTATTTTTAACCAAAGGGTCATATCTAAACACCAAAAGCAACGAACTGAGTTAACGAGATAGGTTTCCTTAGCCTTTAAACGGAAATTAGTCAGCAGACGATCTGGGTTTTCTTACTATGACTCATATGACATACATGTCAAGAGGCCGGTTTTACGTTTCTCCTAACAACTACACGAAAGTCGTTATGAATTTTCGTAAGTATGTGGTATGTGGCTATTGTAACAATTTTACAAAACTGTGTCTTCTTAATTAGTTTAAACAATATTTATTTCATAATCACAACATTTACATTAAATGTTACATAAATACGTAGGATTGAGAAGAAAGTTATTACAACGTATGTCATCTCTCTCCTGACAATAGACCTAATTATAGTTAAATAACGGTTTACTGAAATGTATTTGAAAACAGGAAGTGAAATAATATTTTCTAGGAACGTGGAATACAAATGGTTAGTGTTAAATATGAAAGCACATTCTTGGTTCATGCTAATGACGGACCGCACCCTGAATGGCTAATACTAGGATAAGAGTAGACTCCTAGGCAAATGCTAGAGACATGATTACTAAGAAAAGCGTTTGGTTTTTAAAATATATTCTTGAATTGCTTTGAAAATATTCTTGTTATTCTCCACTGAAAGATTTATATCTCCAAATCGTAAGGCATCCACAGTAGGTTCAGCTAATTCATTGACTGTGGTTAATAATCTCTGTCTCTGAATATCATACCGCGGACAATAGAACAGGAAGTATTTTCAAGTTCTCCACATGAACATAATGGACTTGCAACAATGTTTTTCTCGAAAATAATTTTTTGTCAAAAAGAGACTGAATAATTGCAGGGTAATGTTCCCCCACCCCTCGCCCCCATTTAATGGATTTGTTCTTTTCTTTTCTTTTTAATCAGATGATTGATTACATTTCACCTCAAGGAATTTTAAACATGGATTGTTGATACTACCGCGTTCGTAAAAAGGAGGAAAGTAAGACATTTTTTCCAAAATTCAAACAGAAATATTAAACAATCTCCAATAATCTCCCTTCGGTACTCGTGCGATTATCTTTTATCGCCCTAGGAAATGTTCTTAATTATTTTCACAATTGGCAATAATTATACCGAACTGCTTGAAAATCTAGGCTAGTGAAGACACTAAACACATATATTTTCAATAGCTCTTAAAAAGAAATAAGCATTACTTCCAAAGTCCAAAATCAAATGATTATTCTTTGAGCATATGGTAGCGTAATCATTCAAACAGTTACATTACACGTATTTATATATGTAAAAGAAATTTATATATAAAGCCAATTATAAATTTGGAATTGGAATGGAACATATTCATATATCACACTCCTCCTGCACTAAATAAATCCACACTTTTATACCAAAATGTACAGTGCCACGTGCTGATACAATGTCATTCTATATTTCCAAAAACGAAATTAAGTCAAATTCTGTTAGAGGGACGTGTGACACAAATACGAAATTGCGATTTTTTACTAACTGAAAGACCTGTTCCACCGAAATACCATCATGGCATATGACTGCACACCCTGATAAGTAATATTATATGTATATTTTTTATCAATTGTAATATTTACGAAGATACACGCGTAACAATTGACACAGGTAGTGTCATTTGTCACCAGATGAAGGAACATAACACTGCAAACACTGAATATATCAACATCAAAATGCCCAGGCGAGCGTTTCACTAACATTTCGTAACTTTTGTGTAAATTTAAGCCTAACTTTCAAGTAAAAAGTTACGCTAAAACTAAGATACTTTAGCGTAAGTGCCGATAATGAAACGCTCGCTATGTACACAACTTCACATAATGAAATGTCCTTTTATATGGTTGCTAAATACTAGTCTTCAAATATTTCTGACGGACGAAATGACGTCAAAAATTATAAACATGTCTCCCACTGTTCCAGGATGGGATAGGGGGAGGACATACTTAAATATCCAAGTTTCAAATTATAATAAAGACAATAAATCTGAAAAGAAAATGCTGATGGTTCGAAGGGCCAACAAACAAATGAGGTTAATTGAAGAAAAGTGAATCAAACAGTGATATAACTGACTCGAACTCATTCTTTTTAGATCAGTTTCAGACACTGTCTTGCAATTCAAAGGAACAGGAACAACTTTCTGCTTCCTACAGGTCCTACATACAATTCTTGTTCTTCAAGGTTGATTGATTCAGTCACTGTCCAGTTATGTTCCTTGATTTCGTTTGGTTTAGTGGAGTTAAACCCCCTTATAACAGTACAGTCATATCAGTAAAGCTTTGTACCTAACCATCGTTTCCAAGAAGGACCAGTACTGGCCTGTACTCCAATCATCTGTAAGAAATGCCAACTTTCTCGTGTAAATAGTCATATCCGGAGAGAAGATCAAACTCGTGATCTTCAATCTGTGAGTTGTTTAGTGATCAGAAGTCAAGGATTCGAATCCATGACAACTGGATTTGATGTTCCATAGTTTATATCTAAATTTTGCACTGGTGAAAATCTTTACACCTAAATAATTTGAAATATTGAAAACCGGAATTATTTTATAAATTAAAGAAGATTACATTCGTATTCCCTTTGGCGTTTAATTATAGGAGACCAAAGCCTTAAATAATTAAAACGTAAATGAAAAATGCCCCAAACTCTTGACTGATTTAAGTTATTTGGCTAATCGCTCTATCTAAAATCAAAAGAAAAAAAAACGGACTTCCAAAAATGAAACACAGTAAACAACAAAAGTAACACCTCATTTTACTAAGAAAAAAAAACTATTCCTGGAAAATAAATAAATTATAAACAATAATAGAGTTATAACAAAACATCAACGTGGTATGACGTGTCTGGGCCGATAAACGAAAAGTACACTACATTTTCAAACTGTAATGCCCTATTACTAGTAGATCAGAAGTTTAATTTTACTCAGTGACTTCATGTTGGTATAAACTCCCAATTCATTATTTTCAAATGGAATGAAGACGTGCGTTGACGCAGGAAACATCTTTTAACCTAAACCACTTGAGAAGTAGTAGTGTTAACCAGGACACGAACATTTCCAGTTCTGTAAAAATTGTAAGCAAGAAAACTTAAGAAAAAAGAACCAAATAAAATGTTATCAAAGTCTGTAACATTTGTTTAAACAAATATCTTTATAAATTCAAAGCGTTTGTTGAATAATCTGCAGTCCATATTTGCTGTTTCCAATTTGTCTGTTTATTTATCTGTTTGTCACAAAACATTAACCTTGACCATAACAAGGAAGTCCTTCCACCTACAGCCTTGAAACTTCACAGGTGCATGCAACTTGATGCGGTCTACCTACAAGATCCGTTTAGAGGTCACGAGGTCAAATGTCAAGGTCACCGTGACCCCAAATAGCAAAAAAAACACAACAACAACAACAAAACTGTTGGCCATAAAATAAACATGCTTCCATCCAGAACATGATTACTTCAGATGTTTATGCATTTCAATACGCTCTATCCACTACACCCACTTAGAGGTCACAAGGTCAAAGGTCAAGGTCACCGTATAGCAAATATTAACCTTGGCCATAAAATGGAAGTACTTCCATCCAAAGCTTTCTTAATTCACCTGTTTATTCACCTTGATGAGCTCTATCCGCCAGATTCACTTAGAGGTCTCAGGGTCAAAGGTCAAGATCTCCATATAGCTGACATTTTCCTTGGCCATGAAATGATTTTACATGTGCATTTACCTTGATACGCTCTACCTACAAGACTCACTTAGAGGTCACGGGGTCAAAGATCAAGGTCGCCATATTAAATATTAACCTTGGTCATAAAATGGAAGTGCTTCCATTCAAAGATTTCTAGCTCTACATATTAATTCACCTTGATGAGCTCTATCCAAGAGATCCACTTAGAGGTCAAAAGTCAAGGTCATCATGACTCAAAATAGCAAATATTAACCTTGGCACAATACGAACGTGCTTCCATCCATACCTCCGGATGGAGGGCATATTTTTATGCCCCAGAAAGGAGGGCATATTGTTTTGGTCTGTCTGTGTATTTGTTTGTTTGTTTGTTCGTCTGTCACAAAAATTTAACCTTGACCATAACACAAAAATCCTCCACCTACAGCCTCTAAATTTCACATGTGCATGCACCTTGACGAGCTCTACCCGCCAGACCCTCTTAGAGGTCACGGGATCAAAGGTCAGCGCCCCAAGGAGGCATGGCGTTCATTCGAACGTAGCCATTGTTGTTTGTTTGTTTTTAGATTTCTTTGTTATTGTGAAGGTGATCTTCATTGCTGAAAGCCATAGACGTACTAATACACAGTAAAACCAATACTTTTGAAAATGTTGCGTTTTTAATTTTAGGGAGTGTACTCCATAGCTTTGCTTTAAGCGCAATAAATAATATATCTACTGAAACAACAGCAACAACAAAATGAAAAGCTCTAAGAGCAATGTCAGGAAACAGTTGTCATGCGTAAAGGCGCAACTAAGGCTGAAACGTACATGAAGTCATTATAACATATAAACTCTTGTCTGTGGGGAAGAGCAGAGACTAATCCTGAGCAACATACAGTGTTTATTGGGACTGACTGGACAAATATGAGAGGAATTGTTTTGTGTGTTTCCGTTTTGGTTTCGGTTTTCATGGAAGAAGTCACGGTCGATGGACGCTGGACAGATGGTCAAAGGTAGGAAGAGGGTTAAATATTGTGAAATACTGATGTTACACTTCTGACAAAAGTATATCATTAAGTCAAAATTATACATCTCTTGCAAATTATGTATTTTGCAATCCATATATAATAAGTAAATGTGAGAACTAAATGTGAGAAAAAGTTTTGAGTACATCAAAAATATTGGGATAATTCAGTCATATCCTATTCGCAACTGATAACGAATGTATCAAACAATTGATATCATTTACAAGCATATACCACTAGTTCGAACGCAAGAAGGACCGCCCCTACATTAATGGTAAAGCTACACTATCGAAAAGGGAAAATGAATATACAGAATGGAAAACTGTATTTGTTTTGAAATGAAATCCAAAGGTCAAAGTCGTTTACAGCAGAGAAAATTTCAATGTTCTGAAGTTACATCAAAGAAAGAAAATAAAATAGGGGGGAAAGACAAAACTGATCTTTATTTTTTTTTCTTCAAAGAAAACAGTGCAAATTTATATCACTATGTCAATTGATGAAACTTTGAAATATTGCATAAATACGTCGCCTAAATACCAATAATAATAGAATATAATTTAGTGACAAAAACGAAGAAAGGAGAGATTTCCCCTGCTTCATGAAGTCTGGTCGGTAATGGAAAATTAATATATTTTCTCTTTTTTTCAGCTACTTCTAAAAGTATAAATGTTTATGGAAATCTCTCTGGTGTAGTCAATAATGTGTGCAATTTTATGAAACAACCGTCTTTTTTCAAAGTTGTAACTGTCAAAATTTCCTAGTCACAAGGGTAGCATCATTACAGACTAACTGCAAATAAAAGCATATTAAATGACAATATTTACTGGATGTCTGGATGTATTTTATACATAACGTAATGGTATGAAGATTTGGGACTCCGTTTTGTTCGTTATAAAGAGATACCAAATGTAATAAACCACTGTTCGCCTTATTATTCATTTCAGTAACATTTGCCAGTCTCTGTCACGAAGGTGTAAGCAACAGTTTAACATAAGCATCACATATGGCGTTAATGAAACATCCACCTTTCCATATGTTCAAACATTTCGCAAAATTCTAAATATCTATAACAATTAGACATAATTACATGGATATCAAGAATGGTCACAAACTACAGTGTCATTCACAATTCTCATCCATTCAGGCTAATTATCAAGTTTCGAACCATCCTCAATATAAACATTTAAGTTAACAAGAAAACGATTAAGTATGCTGATTATTTTGCAGGCAAAACAGCAACAGAAAGACAAACACCCCCACAAAAAATAAAATATATAAATAAGTGAAATACAAATAAATAAATAAATAAATAAATAAATAAAAATATATAAATAAATAAATAAACAACAACAACAAAACTTCCATACATACGTCGTCTTGCCAGTTGTGACATGGCGTTATCAAAACTTGTTTGTACAAAAGTTTTAAACATAGGATATAACGTATGAAGTATACACACAAGCACACAGTAATACGTTATCTAACAGCATAAGAAGTATAAACACAGGTACACAGTTATACGTTATCTAACAGCATAAGAAGTATACATACAGGTACACAGTTATACGTTATCTCACAGCATAAGAAGTATACACACAGGTACACAGTTATGCGTTATCTAACAGCATAAGAAGTATACACACAGGTACACAGTTATACGTTATCTAACAGCATAAGAAGTATACACACAGGTACACAGTTATACGTTATCTAACAGCACATGAAATATTCACACAGGTACACAGTTATACGTTATCTAACAGCATATGAAGTATACACACAGGTACACAGTTAAACGTTATCTCACAGCTTATGAAGTATATACACACAGGTACACAGTTATACGTTATCCAACAGCATATGAAGTATACACACAGGTACACAGTTATACGTTATCTAACAGCACATGAAATATTCACACAGGTACACAGTTATACGTTATCTAACAGCATATGAAGTATACACACAGGTACACAGTTAAACGTTATCTCACAGCTTATGAAGTATATACACACAGGTACACAGTAATACGTTATCCAACAGCATATGAAGTATTCACACATGTACACAGATATACGTTATCTAACAGCATATGAAGTATAAACACAGGTACACAGTTTTACGTTATCTCACAGCTTATGAAGTATATACACACAGGTACACAGTTATACGTTATCCAACAGCATATGAACTACACACACATGTACACAGTTATACGTTATCTGACAGCATAAGAACTATACACACAGGTACACAGTTAAACGTTATCTAACAGCATATGAAGTATACACACATGTACACAGATATACGTTATCTAACATCATATGAAGTATAAACACAAGTACACAGTTTTACGTTATCTTACAGCATATAAACTACACACACATGTACACAGTTATACGTTATCTAAAAGCATATGAACTACACACACATGTACACAGTTATACGTTATCTGACAGCATAAGAACTATACACACAGGTACACAGTTAAACGTTATCTAACAGCATATGAAGTATACACACAGGTACACAGTTATACGTTATCTAACAGCATATGAAATAAACATACAGGTACACAGTTATACGTTATCCAACAGCATATGAAGTATTCACACATGTACACAGATATACGTTATCTAACAGCATATGAAGTATTAACACAGGTACACAGTTTTACGTTATCTAACAGCATATGAAGTATACACACAGGTACACAGTTATACGTTATCTAACAGCATATGATATACACACATGTACATAGTTATACGTTATCTAACAGCATATGAACTACACACAAAGGTACACAGTTATACGTTATTTAACAGCATATGAAGTATAAACACAGGTACACAGTTATAAGATATCTAACAGCATATGAAGTATTCACATAGGTACACAGTTATACGTTATCTAACAGCATATGAAGTATACACACAGGTACACAGTTATACGTTTTCTAACAGCATATGATATACACATAGGTGCACAGTTATACGTTATCTAACAGCATATGAAGTATACACACAGGTACACAGTTATACGTTATCTAACAGCATATGATATACACACAGGTACACAGTTATACGTTATCTAACAGCATATGAACTATACACACAGGTACACAGTTATACGTTATCTAACAGCATATGAACTATACACACATGTACACAGGTATACGTTATCTAACAGCATATGAGCTACACACACAGGTACATAGTTTTACGTTATCTAACAGCATATGGAGTATACACACAGGTACATAGTTATACGTTATCTAAAAGCATATGAAGTATACACACAGGTACATAGCTATACGTTATCTAACAGCATATGATATACACACAGGTTCAGAGTTACACGTTATCTAACAGCATATGGAGTATACACACAGGTACATAGTTATACGTTATCTAACAGCATATGATATACACATAGGTACACAGTTATACGTTATCTAACAGCATATGATATACAGACAGGTACATAGTTATACGTTATCTAACAGCATATGATATACACATAGGTACACAGTTATACGTTATCTAACAGCATATTGAGTATACACACAGGTACATAGTTATACGTTATCTAACAGCATATGTTATACACATAGGTACACAGTTGTACGTTATCTAACAGCATATGAGCCACACACACAGGTGCATAGTTTTACGTTATCTAACAGCATATGGAGTATACTGACAGGTACAATGTTGCCAAGCTTACATCTTTACAAAGCGGATGTTTTACTAGACTGATATTACGAAAAAAAAACTTTTTTATTCTTTTCTTAAAAATCGCCAACCGATACTCTCTTTCTCTTAATCACATTCGACCCTTCCTATATTTCATTACTGATAACGTTTATTTGCGTCAAATCCGTACATCATTGAAGAGTTTTTTGATTTAATTTACTTACGTGTTCAAAAAAAAAAAAAGAGTAAAATCAAAATTATAACGCTTATGGGTATAAAATACAGTACCTCAAAGATAAAAGCTTAATTTGTTTGCGACTGAATGAATTCGCTTGAGAGTAGAATCTTGTAAAGTTTTAATTAAGCTTTATCTAAGCGTTAGTAGTACTGAAGGCAATATAAACATTTATTGGATGCATTGGTATACGTATTTGTAAAAAAAAGTCGGAAAACAGGGTTTTGTTTAATTTCGATGAATTGCTCTGAGATTCTTTCATTTGTTTTCATTTTGTCCTGATGAACTAACATTAACGGATCGCGCGCATATCGCAACAAACACTGACAATAACGATTTCCTCGGAGTATAGACAGTGCCACATGGGACAAGCACTTGAGTTATCACATATTAAAATGTCACTCCTGCCACTGTTCACAGATTGCTCAAACTTGCACTGAAATCAAAACAATGCCAAAAGCCTCACAATGTCTTCATATTACACACTATATTTGATATATAATAGTTTTAAGAGATTATAAGTTTTATTTTTTTTTTTGTTCGCTATTCTATCTATTTGCAGGATTACTTTTCTCGACGAAGGCAAGCAGGGAAATCGAATAAAAAGGCCTTCTCTCGCGACATTTTACCATCAATGGAATGTAAGGTAACATTAACATAATTGCAACTACATCAGGGTGGCCATATAACGTGGTATTTGACGTCATTAAGGCTATCGCGAGCAACATTATTATGACTCGACTCGGAGGAAAAAATTGCTGTTAGTATTTTATTTCTTCATCAATGTACAGGGGGAAAAGTGCGTGCGAGTGGAAATTTGTGCCCTACATACAGGCCCTAATGATTCTTTTGCCGAATGTACAGTTTCTCTGAACATTCGGGAAATAAAGAGTTCGTAACAACATTTTTGCTATCGCGAAAGGTGCATCAGTTTCCCCGAATGTTATACAATTCTGTACATCTGACAAAAGAATCATCAGGACCAATGTGTAGGACATAATATTCCGTATCGCATGCGCTATATACCATTAAAATCGATGAACAAATAAAATACTTATAGCAGTTGTCTCCTCCGAATCGAGTCAAAATAATGCAGCTCGCGATAACGTGGAATGGCCACCTTGTACATATTCTTCGTACCGTCTCTGTTCGTTTTAACCCTCTCTCAGCATGTAAAAGAAATTTGGGATTCAATCACGGACAGACAGACAGACAGGCAAGTTTATTTCAGTCATTTGAGCTAACGAAACATAAGCATGATACAATATATCAGCGAACAATAGTTAACATAGTTAATAGTAATATTTATAGAGTTTAGAGTTTAGATTTTATTTCAAGTCAACCAGAAGGTCAAAGACCCATGTGGTTCATATAACATATAAACAATATGACAAATAAGACATATATTTTAAAAAGTTAGCATGCACATATTAAAGCAAATATATATTTAAATCCGATGTCAGATTAGTCGACTCTAAAATCATTTTGTTATGTATTGAATAAAACGTAAGTATTTTTTGCACCTATAAAAATAAATTAAACGATAATTTTCAATTTTTGTTAATACATACAATTAAGTGAGCCAACTCTTAGTGGCAGAAATTACATGTTTCGAGTACAATTTTTTTTTAACTGGAACTGTCAAATAGCCGGGTTGGCGGTGAATGCTGATTTATCGAAACTACCTATATTTTGCATAGATATTTTGAAAAATATAGATTTAATCACGAGAAAAGAATCTTATATATGCTAATAAATAAATATTGTTGAATTATATTTCAGACCTCGGACTCGGTACGGTTATATGACGATGTCCGACGCAGGGTACGGATCAAGGATCATTGTGGCTTCTGGATTGGTTCGAGCACTTATAGGTATTACTAGCATTTAGTAACATCTATAGCATACCACATAAGATATCCTTACTTTTTGTATAAAATTTCGGCATGTACTTTAATATATCTCTTTATCTGGCTTTGTTTATCGTCGGTACTGGTTGCCCATATGACCGACGACTCCAGAGGAGGTTAGTTAATTGTTTAAGATTGCGAGGGATAGTGCATGATAAAGATAACATCCAATTCCAGAGACACCCCTGGTTCTTTTTAATGCTCAGTGTATAGCACTGATACATGGGACCTCAGTTTAACATCTCATCCGATAGACAATTAGTAATGTTAGTTGAGGAGCGGAATATCGAACTCGCGACCCCTGGATTACCAGTCCAGCGCGTTACCACTGGATCTCTGTGTTTATATCTATGGTGCCTTTGTTAACTTTTTTTTGTAAATGGCCAAAACAGTTTGTTTTCTCACTTTGCATCTAAATCAATAGGAATATATCTCGGCTCCTAAGTAATTAATTAATTAACAATCATTTACTGACAACAAATCATGTAACCCATACGTCATTTCTTTCTGGTAAAGTTGTGTGTACAACTTCTTAGGCACTTAAACATAAACCCTTATTTAATGGTGTTTTAACTTTTTTTATTTCAGCTCAAAGAGACATCTTTGGAATGTTGGGCCCTGGAAGATAAAAGTGAGGAATGCAAGATACCAGCAGAAGATTCGAAAACTTAAACGCTAATTTTCATTTCGTTCTTTTTAGGGGTTAAAGGTTGGTAGGAGAGGTAATCTTGAATAAATTTTGTCGATATTCATGCTACAGTTGTTTCCCTTTGATGGTGTTTTCCTATACTGACGATTTGTTTAAATAGAATGCTATGGTTAAGTATGTAATCTATATAAAACAACTGTTATAAAAAAGTCGTTCCGGTAGTTGAACAACGGTAACAACAAGATAAACAATCGTAACTAACGTTGAAATCTATTTCAGCTATGTGTAATAAAATCTCTTGCAATCACGCTGTGTTAATTTTTTGTTCATTCTTTGGAACAGATATTTAGATATTATGGTGGCTGATTTCTGCCATTTCGTTCCGTCGTGTTAGTGGGCTGGCGCAGCGAAAATACGACAACATGACAGAACGACAAATGTGGCATTTGTCGTATTGGCACGGTCATTTGTTGTTGTTTTCGCCCAGACAACACGACAGAACGACATTTTTAGGGGGAACACATTTCAATACTCGGAAACACGACAACATGACATCTGCATTTGTCGCTTCGGCGACTGTTGAATGTCGTGTCTTGTTAGCGCCCTAAAATCTGCCGTTCTAGCAGGGATAAATCAGTTAACTCGCCAGCAAGACAAAACAACAAATTTACTACGACTGTTTCGATACATGCTGCGGGGAAATCAAAAGTTTGATTTTTTTTAACACATTTACTTTTGAGCATTTAGATGTACTGGTATGAAAAAGTTAGGAGACTTACATTTTTTTAAAATGTTCTCTAGAAGTGTTTCTTTTTGTTCTATGATCTTCGTTACTATCGATTAATGCACAAATGTCTAATGACGGAAGTCTTTGCTGGAAGGTCTATTTGTTGCAAAGATGCCAAATAAACCCCCTTTTCTCTTTTCTCTGTAAAATGTACTGTTAAGGATACATTTTTACACGATATATTTTCAAACGAGATTAATTTCTAATACAGTGTACATACATATGATAAACTTAATTTAATCTGATTTTAGTACACTTCGGTAACCACATGCTAACTAGGTTTTTTCGGTCGCATATGGCTGAAGCAATGGTATTACGTTCGTAAGAGGTGTCAGTTAATATAACGAGAAACTTAGTATAATAATAATAATACATGTAATAACATCTTTATTTAAAGAAGATGACATATTAAGGTTATACATGGAACATACATAGACCTTATTTACAATATGGCCTTCTGTAACAATAGATAAAACTCATAATATAATACAGGTTAATTATGCATTTAAGCTCCACACATACAAAATATACATCGACAGTCAAAATTTTATTCATTACGTAATATCAATTAACAACAGACCTTTCCTGCTTAAACCTAAACCAATATGTACGGCAAAAAAGGTATCAGCAAAATGCAATAATTTTGTAGTGCACATTCAGAATATATCAATGAGTATTTCCTATAAGACCTTGAACTGTTGTTTATTCACCTATATAATACATTATCTATGTTCATATCTGCAAATTTAACGTTCTATATTTTTTTCATTCATTATAATTATTTTTCTTGGGAACATAATTTCCTTAAACCCAATTTAAACTGGACGCTGTTCATATTTTTCCAGCATAAAACTTGAAATCAAAATGACCCCAAAAATTGTTTTCATTGTTTCTGTGGAGAAAAATAAACAAATAGTCTTCCTTGAACGAAAAGCGCATCGTAATTATGCGGATGGATACAAATTTTCTGTTAAAATGCTTCAATGTGTTACAATACATTTTTTAACATTATTTCAAAAATAAAAGTCGAGCGGATATCTTTTATGAAACAATCATTGTACGTAAACTAATACTATATCTGTGCCATACCTCGTTGATCCTGGTGATGACTGAGACAATTTTAATGTCAGGGACCTAAACTATTCGAGCATAAGATGAAAATAACAGAGAAAATTGCCGAGTTGATTCATGAATTTTTTTATTATTTTTCTAGGTTATTATTCAGGACATCGGCTGTTACACTGCCTTTATACATAGAGTAAAAACGAAAAAATGAACAGTCCAGCTCAAACGAACATATTGCAAATAAGAAAGCTTTGTTTTTCTCAGAACGGCACATTTTCTTTTTCCTGAATTGAACCGCCTAGGGGGGCAGACGTATTAGTGAAGTGATTTATAAGTTAAAAATATTGATATATATTGTATATTATAACTGGAACGGTTGTTACGAGTCATGCACATTGTTTTGAATATCCTATGAACTTCCAGAAGGTAGGAAGTAGTTGTCTTAACCTATGGATTCAAAATACATATGTTGTAAGTCATCCTGGCACAACTGAGCCGAAGAATCAACTCGCTGCCGCAGTTTCTAGAGGTTGAAGAGTTATTTATTTACGACGTTTGCACATTTGAATTGTAATGATCAATACATTGCATAGTAGATACACAAACAATCGCTAGAACTTTCGATGTGAAGTTAAAGGTGATACGAAGCAAATCATTTAGTAAGTACAGCTATTTTCTCACTTTGTATCTAAGAGTGTTTATTTAAGCTTGGCAAGTTTTGCTAGTTAGAAGTTAGTAGTACAACATGGCAACTTAAAAAATAGATCCCAATATAAGTGATGGACCGTGGACGCCTAATAGTTGCAATACAACATACAAACAAGGCACATTAATCCGTTAATGCCTAGCGTCTTCAAAATAAGACACAGACAACAAAATAGTGCAGACTCAGATCTGACGCTGCAATACGCGGCCCTTTGATTGAAAATGGACTCATCCAACTTACAACGATGGCGTAATCCATTGGGCATTATTGAGTTAATTACTTGTGGTGGTACATTTCTTGTACAATTTTGCTATATAAATGCATTTTATGCTTTGAGCTAGATGTACTTGCTTTAAATTGGTAGTAAACTGCTCCTTTTGTTTGAGTGCCTGTCATACAGTGTCGTTGATTACATTGTTATAGTTAAGAAATTGCTCAGGTGGGGCATAACTCTGTAAATATTCCTAGTACAGTTATGCCCCTTGTCCCACAACAGAGCCTTGTGAATATATGCATGTATTTTAAGTTTAAATTGGATCCCTTTTATAATGTACAAGGTACTTCTGTTAATAAAAAAAAACAACGCCGACTCCGGAGCGAGTGCAATAGCTCTTCTTATTCTTCGAATAGCCTTGCTAATAAGATACGTGGCGGTGATTACAACAAGCACATTCGAACATATCCGAATATCCTATAGTAAGAAACGTGCGTAACGTTAACCCTTATAAGGTGGTCCACTGGTGACGAATTTGAGTCTTCTGCGCAGGTTTCGCGCATGGATGTTGTAAAATTGAAACTCACTCTAAACGTATTAATTTTGATTAGAAAGGATAAAAGAAATTTTAATTCAAAAAGTTTTTCTGTGTTATCGCTTTTATTTTGCAAAATATTGGACAGAAACGTCTGCTAATTTTTGTACGACAATGAGAGTTACCTCCCTTAAATCAAGACTGCTTTATGTTTTATCCGAAAAATGTAAACATTAAAATACGTTTGCAAGTAAAACAAAAGAAAAAGACGTGAACATTTTGCTTTTGTGAGAAGAAAAAGATGTAAACAACAACCAGCAATACATGTACGTATAAACTTTATCAGTTTTTTTAATTTCCGTGAGTTGTAGAGCTTTTTCTGAAAACGAAAGTAGAGAGTAGTAGGCCTAAACAATGTGTCATGTTTTGAAGTTTATTTTTGTTATTTCCTTTTTTTCATTTTTATCCAGATATGAGTTAACATTAATGGGTTTAACTGCATACACACTAGTTTTCTGCTTGATAGTCAAAGGAAATGCCCCATCTGTCAGCCTGAAAGAACAATTTATGCTGACGGTGTCTGGACGTTTCACCTCCTGGACGTTTCGGCCTTGGTCTTTTCACCTCCTAGACGTTTCGGCCCTGGTCTTTTCGGCTACTTTTTTTTGTTATAGTATGGTATACTGTACGGATTTGGCCTTTGATTTTCTTTAATCTATTTGATTACCGACTTTAAATAAAATTTTGTATTTTGTATTATTAAAAATAATATTATAACTCATAATTGTATTTATTTTACATCTTCATCAAATTTACAAAAGATGCCGAAAAGACCAGGGTTTTGAGGCCGAAATGTACAGGGCCGAAACGTCCAGGAGGTGAAAAGTCCTGAAATCAACTTTCAAGAAGTAGTAAGAAAGGCAACTTATTTTCAGTTGCAAAGGTCTTTTTGTTTATTCATATTGGATCCATGTACCACACTATTCAATTACATAGTACATGCTGTAGTTTTTGTGTTAATAATGGATGCATATATTTTTACAGATGAATGGTTGATTTGTAAAAATTATGAATTATGCTTCCACAGTTTGTGTCACTGTATATGATAGTTTCCTGTTTAGATAAAACTGAAATATTTTTAACTGACTTTGACCTGTGAAGAGATGCTTTAATTGTTTTAGTGACTTCCACATAATCCTGATAATATACACACTTGTAGAGATTTTTTTTAAACTAAGTTTAAATACTGCAAATTACATAGTTTGTGTAAAAGTTACATTGAGTCATTTTAAAATGGAGGACTGCAGATAAAAAAATTTAAACTGATACCCCTGTCCCACAAAGAAAAATAAATTACTTAACATAAAAGTTTGCAGATTAATCTGTTAATAGTTAAAGGCAATGACATATCAAACATGTATCTTACCTTTTTGTCTTCACATTTTAGATTAATTGGTACCAGGTATTCAGATAGATAAGTGAAGAAACATCAGGTGTATGTTGAATTAACCAAACAAATTGCAATGTTATGACCATAGAGATGAACCTTTTGATTATGTTGCATAACTGCCTTTTAACTGCTGTGGTGAGTACCTTTTTTAGAAATATTATCTTAACAAGAGCATTTTTTCTCATTTTCATCAAGCTTCTGGAGTTTTGTTATTCCTTGCTTGTAGATTTATTTCAGTAGTAAATTTTGAAAGGACTGTTAGTTGTACCCTTCTTGAGTCTTTTCCTTAGAAAATTCCATGGGATGTATAAATGTATTACTTTCTACTTGATTTGAATTCATTCACCTGGGGTTTAAACCAGGAACTGAGTGTAGGCCATCTTTTAAATGTCTGATTTTTTATGTTAATGATTCAAGCTATCAAAACAGTACTTTTATTAACACAAAATTTCATGAGGAAAAATTTAGCAAAGGAATACAGAAAAAAAGCTTTGAATAGAGGACTCTTGACTTGTTGACAAACTGCATTTTTTTCACAGTCATCTTGTCCCTAAAGGTTATTTTTATGTGCATAAATATGACGTAGTAGATATTACTTCAGCAATTTGCTTGTTTTGTTTTTAATCAAACCCTTGATAAATAGTCAAAGTGTTACATTATCTATAAGAAAAGTGTTGCAGTGCCATTAAACAGAAGAACTTGGTACAGTTTTGTTAACCCCTATCTAGAGATATGTAATTAAGTTTGTCTTTTGTTTACAGGAAGTTGTTTCTCAAGTGTCCACATGGCTGCTGTTAGTGCTCAGTTTGATCAACAATTTGCATTTCATGCATTTCCTGTCTTTCCAGATAGGAATTCTGGCATACTTTGAACTGGAAATCTAAGGGATAAATGAAAATTAAACTTAAAAGTGTGAAACCTTTCAAAAGTAAAAGCTTATTTATATAGGTGACAATATAAGAACTTTTGACTGTCATTACTATAAGTACTTTCTTGTACTTTTACAATGGCAATGAATAAAATGGAGATGAAAATGGCTAAGACAAGTTGATCTGAAAACTTTTTACTGGGGCTTCTGTAGTGAAGTCACTTCTTGATGAGCATTAAGGATGGTAAGGATAAATAGAATACTTTTATAAGTATTTAACTTGTACACAATAATGTGTAATCATGTTTAGTGCACAGATGACACAAGATAAAAATTCTTAGTGATTAGCCTTTGCCACCAGTATAGAGCCAGGCCAGCCTGCAGTCTGACCAGGCTATATACTGCTGGTAGCTCCATTTGTGTATTTTGATATTGAAATCCCTTAAACTTTGAATGGACTGTTCCAAATTCAGAGCTGGGCTAATCCATTAAAAATTTCAGCATGTTCAGGGTTAAACGTAAATCTTGTAATTACAGTCTCATTATTTTTTGAGCTGGCATCCATTTTTAGAATCGTGACGTCAGCCATCAGAGTGAAGTCAGCAGCTTGTCAATATCTTTTATTTATTATGAAAGAGATTCAATACTTGCAAATAGTGATTAGGGCCTGCTGTTGGACAAGGGCGATAACTGTGCTAAGAATATCTACAGAATTATGTCCCCTTTTTAACTTTTCGTTAAAGTCTGTTATTAAGTGTAATAGCTTGTTCATTATTAAGGAGTTTCAATTCAAACTTAAAATACTTGCTTATAGTGACAAGGCCCTGCTGTAGAACAAGAGGCATAACTGTGATAAGAATATTTTCAGAATTATGTCCTATTAACTTAGAAATTATCAAACTATCAATACATCCTAAAGTCAGTAAGGCTTTGCTTTTGGACAAGGAGCTTGTTACAATAATTTTTTAGAATTATGCCACTTTAAACTTACATTTTATTTAAAGTAAAACCTATAATAACTGGCTTATAGAGTGAGTGTAAAAAATAAGGCACATGACACTGACATGGGATTTGACAACATGAATTCCTTTTGCGACATATAAGTACGGTTAAGAATCCAGGCTTTCTAAAAGATATGCTCAGATTCCATAATGAAAGAACTGAGAATAGTTGAGCGCGCTGTAATCAGACAGCTCTTGTTTTATTTTGCAAGCGATTCTCCTGAACACGCAATGTATCATGAATGACTAAATATTCTGTTATGAGAGTAAAGTTAAATCCAAGAAACATAATGGAACAAGATTTTTTGTTTAAATTGATATATTTTTTTTTCTGAACTAGCTGTCTAGCATTGAACAAACAGTAATATCTGTAGCCACAGAAATAATAGGGTATATTTTGAACTTTAAGAATGGAAGTTATCTTGCCTAGATAAATTGTAAAAGTATGTTATTTATATGTTTTGCTCTGATTCGGATAATACTTAAACACCTTGTGGTTTTATAACACGTGTCAGTTCGTGTGTAAACCTGTTTCATGTTTAACTCAAAAAAATATTGCAAAGCAAGTTAACTTTTCTCTATTTTTACGGATACTATTTTTTCCAGTTTACTGGAGGGCAAATGTTATATTTTGTTGCTATTTACAACGTTTCATATCCACTATAGTTTAGTGTTTTACTTTAGAAGAATAAATCTTTTTCTCACAGAGCAGTACAGAAAATTAAGTTAAGCCGTATAGTTAATTTACGCATCATGTGCATTACATTGTTTTTACTGTTTGGCTATTTTCGCTGTTCGGACAGCATCGTGGACCCATCTAGGAGTCCGTCGCTTTAAATTTCAACAATTAGTGTCTGTTAAATTACTGTTCGATTGCATAACTAATTCGCAGCAACATTTTTGCAAGATGATCTATAAATTGTGATCTTTGAAATGCGTGTAAAATTAAACATTTTTTACCCCCTAAATGTGTCGATATTTTCTTATCTGTCAAGCAAGGCAAACACTTGAATACACTTGATAACATAGTTCATTATGTACATGATTGGAAAGGATAACACAGAACAGAGGTACGCTTTATGTTATTTCTTTCTAGTTAAATGCTTTCCAAAATATGTTATCTTAGTGACTGAGTAAAGCCAAGAAATTATGTGACGAAGCTCTGCAACTTTCCGTTCCTGCGTCTGTGATTTTGTTAATTTTTTTTTTCAAACAGAACTTGGACATTACAATAACGGGAAATTTGATGTAAATATTTAATGTAGAAGAAGTCATAAATATGAGCCAAGTGGTAAAAGTGTATACCTTTTGGCGTCATTCTAAAAGGAGCACAGAGTTAAGATTATATCAGAGTATGGTGGAAACAAAGAGAATCTTACAGGAAGCACAGTTTTTGACATTTTCTTATAACTCTATCTGCAGTTCTTACCATTCACTAATACAATTTTAGAGGTCACAGAAATATTCCTGGGCGGTTTTCATAAAATCACACTTTATTAACTTTAGAAGACTGTTTGCTCTCTTTAAAATACCTTCCCAAAGCAAAGAATACTTTATAGGATAATATCAAACTGAAAGTAAGCTAAAGGGTTTACAAAGAATTCTCACAACCCTGCAGTTTCCTTTTTTTCATATAAGACAAAAGATACCTCCCTTGAAAATTTCTGCCTGTCATTTCCTTTTCCTCCAGTTCAACCGAAGTGGGCTATATAATGTTCAAACACACAACCTAAAATGTGTAGGATTTTAAGAAATGTTTATGAACAATCTTACGTTACCTCTCTGCCGTCTCTACTATCAAATAACTCTGTAACTTGTTATGTAACAATTGTACTACGCACAACAGTCTGCGCTGCGGTAAGGTAAGGTTCAAACACAGCATTTGATAAATTGGTTTCACTGATAAGCGAAGATTTGATCGATAGTTTGTACTGTATGTTTATCAACAGTTCAAAGATTAGCTGATATTTTAATATTTACATTTTGATAAAGTGTTCTGAACTGCTCTTAAGAACTTACTTGCCCAATTTAAGTTTATGAATTATGATTTATTATTTAGAAGTTAATAGAAAGAGCCATGAACAAAAACGGAACACAAAAAAAAGTGAAAATCATTTTTAACAGTTAACTTCCAAAGGAAACTTAAAAGCCTGTTTCAAAGTTGCTTTTCAAAATAATTTGAATTGAATAGTTGAATGCATCCTGTAAAAGCATTTTTCCCCCACCTCTAACCGTCACTGACACACACACACAAACACACACACGCACGCACGCACACACTCAAGTTAGACCGAGAAAAATGGAAATTAATGCAACCTCCTAAATCATTCATAAAACAGATACATATATATATAAATTTCTACGGTAATATTTGCGAAAAAATTTCAAGTGTCGAATATTTTGTAAATTTCAAGTAGGTCCTGTAACATAATAGTCTATATAATGTCATGATTATACTGTATCTTATTTTTTCAGTTTATGAATAAAATACAACATTATCTTACTCCCGATCTGATGTCCTGACCGTGAATGAAACCACATTGAAAAGCTTGAATAACTTTGTCCATTCCATTCCCAGGTTAGTGAACATGTTACTGTATCACAAAGTCTTAAGTTACTAGCTTTTAGTGATAGTAAGGATTTATTAACGTAATTTTTTATAAAAGCAACACTTAGAAGGGATAATATTGTTAAAAAAATAATGCATAGAAATAAATGTTTAAAAATAATTTTATGTCGAAAGATTTAAGTGTTTTTGAAAGTTAATATTTTCATTGTAAACATATGCATTAGAGTAAATGTTACATTAAATACACGACCATTAAAAAGCTAAAATATAAAAATATCAGACGCCTGTTCCTTGTAATGCATGACTGATTTTATATAGTTTACGTTTCGTTAAGATAAATGAATGTTTTGAACAACTGGGTTATAAATAAGATATAAAAAAGGATTACATACACTGTTTTCATATTTCAGATCTGTTGCAAGCTAATTCTTCGATGAAATCCTGCCATAAAATCGCAAAGTCGATAGTTGAAAGCAAGATTCAAGATCAGGAAAATATATGCTGAAATTTACTTTAATGAATGGCCAAATATCAAAGACGTTATAATCAACACGAAATCAAATACACCAGAAAAAACAACATGCCAACAGTTTTTTCTACTGCGGTGAGGAATTTCCATTCTCGGACAAGACAGAACAATTCTATATTTTCAGTGATATTCATTTTATTTATAATAACATTCATTTTATGCTGTTATGCTGGAATAAACCCTATTAATGACTATTTTACCGTAGCTGTCACAATGGTGCATGATAATTTTAATGGACCATGTATATTACCGAAATTGAATCCTTATGATCCTGTTATGATGCAAAAGGGGAATAAGTATAATCCTATAGAGTGCCAACGATGCGAGCCATTAATATACATCGATAAGAAAAATAGGTTAGCTTTTAATAAAACATATCTGATAAAAAGTGGCATTTCAACCAATGAAATAACGTGTAAGTGCAACAACGTGATACGATCTGATGCCGACAACAAAATCGTCTGGGGAGAAACTTACTCATGTAAACCGCCATCTGATGCTAAAGCTGATTTCTTTAAAGTCATATGCTCACGTAAAGGAAATGTTGTATATGACAACATTCTGACGGCAATACTGCGCAAAAGGACTAAATCTAGAGCCGAGGATGGTCAATATAATGTTTATATTGTCGGCATTGATTCAGTCTCAAGGCCTGTGGCGATGCGACAACTTAAAAAGACACTGCAATACATGAATGATGAATTGAATGCTTTTACTTTTGAAGGGTATCTAAAAGTAGGTGATAACACATTTCCAAATATCATACCTCTCTTAACTGGTCGGAAAGCATATACACCCGAACTACCGGATGTTAGCCATTTCGATACATATCCCTTTATTTGGAAGAATTTTTCACACGCAAATTACGTGACTTTGTACGCCGAAGACTTCCCAGTTCTAAATGCTTTCAATATAGCTGGAAGAAAAGGTTTTATCTATCCACCAGCAGACCATTACATGAGGCCATTTTGGCTAGCATGGAACGAAGAGTATCCAGTGAGAGATTACCACATGGGATTTGGGTTCAAACTTTTAAAAAGTGACTTCTTTAAATCTAAAACTCAACAATACACGTTATGTGCAGGAAATGATGCAAATTTTATTGTTCATTTGAATTACTTAAAACAGTTTATACAAACATATGAAGAAAATCAAAAATTCGTATTTGCATTCAATACGGAACTTGGGCATTATGATGAAAATTTCCTTAACTTAGCTGATGAAGAATTACTTTCATTCGTAAAATGGCTAAACATTGAGCAATCGAATGACTCAATTTTTATTTTCTTTGCCGACCACGGCCAGAAAGTAAGTGATAACTACCTTAATGTTAGACTTGAACAAAACTTGCCAGTCCTTTCAATTGTTCTTCCAAGACAGTTAATGGAAAAATATCCACAACTGGCAAATAATATGAAAGAAAATACAAAAAGACTTACAACGCATTTTGATTTGTATACCACACTACTAGATATTGTTAGAAGAAACTTTGGTAGCCCAAGTACCTTTCTTGTAGATGGTAGAGAGAGAGGTCGCAGCCTCTTTGGAAAAATCAGCTCAGAGAGATCTTGTGAAGGTATTTTTATAACATTTATACGTTTCGTTATATTAATGGGTACTGTCGCACCGTATACACTTTACCCCGAATACAGGTCACGTGAGAGCTACATGTTTATTCGTTGGTTGAAAACGTATACAGCATGCAGTGAGCTGTATTCGTCAGCATGCAACGAATAGAACTTGCTAAGCTGTATGCGTTAGAAAAACAAATATGCTTTTAAAGGTAGGTTTATCGCCTTGACCTATATGATCAGAGACCAGTATCAAACACAATTCTGATTATACTTGTCTCAAAATCTTTACAAAATTTGCATACATCATCATCATCATCGTCGTCGTCGTTTCCCGTCGTCGTAGTAGTGGTAGAAGTAGTAGTAATAGCGGTAATAGTCGTTATCGTCGTCTTAGTAGTGGTAGAAGTAGTAGTAATAGCGGTAATAGTCGTTATCGTCGTCGTAGTAGTGGTAGAAGTAGTAGTAATAGCGGTAATAGTCGTTATCGTCGTCGTAGTAGTGGTAGAAGTAGTAGTAATAGCGGTAATAGTCGTTATCGTCGTCGTAGTAGTGGTAGAAGTAGTAGTAATAGCGGTAATAGTCGTTATCGTCGTCGTAGTAGTGGTAGAAGTAGTAGTAATAGCGGTAATAGTCGTTATCGTCGTCGTAGTAGTGGTAGAAGTAGTAGTAATAGCGGTAATAGTCGTTATCGTCGTCGTAGTAGTGGTAGAAGTAGTAGTAATAGCGGTAATAGTCGTTATCGTCGTCGTAGTAGTGGTAGAAGTAGTAGTAATAGCGGTAATAGTCGTTATCGTCGTCTTAGTAGTGGTAGAAGTAGTAGTAATAGCGGTAATAGTCGTTATCGTCGTCTTAGTAGTGGTAGAAGTAGTAGTAATAGCGGTAATAGTCGTTATCGTCGTCGTAGTAGTGGTAGAAGTAGTAGTAATAGTGGTAATAGTCGTTATCGTCGTCGTAGTAGTGGTAGAAGTAGTAGTAATAGCGGTAATAGTCGTTATCGTCGTCTTAGTAGTGGTAGTAGTAATAGCGGTAATAGTCGTTATCGTCGTCGTAGTAGTGGTAGTAGTAATAGCGGTAATAGTCGTTATCGTCGTCGTAGTAGTGGTAGAAGTAGTAGTAATAGCGGTAATAGTCGTTATCGTCGTCGTAGTAGTGGTAGAAGTAGTAGTAATAGCGGTAATAGTCGTTATCGTCGTCGTAGTAGTGGTAGAAGTAGTAGTAATAGCGGTAATAGTCGTTATCGTCGTCGTAGTAGTGGTAGAAGTAGTAGTAATAGCGGTAATAGTCGTTATCGTCGTCGTAGTAGTGGTAGAAGTAGTAGTAATAGCGGTAATAGTCGTTATCGTCGTCGTAGTAGTGGTAGAAGTAGTAGTAATAGCGGTAATAGTCGTTATCGTCGTCGTAGTAGTGGTAGAAGTAGTAGTAATAGCGGTAATAGTCGTTATCGTCGTCGTAGTAGTGGTAGAAGTAGTAGTAATAGCGGTAATAGTCGTTATCGTCGTCTTAGTAGTGGTAGAAGTAGTAGTAATAGCGGTAATAGTCGTTATCGTCGTCGTAGTAGTGGTAGAAGTAGTAGTAATAGTGGTAATAGTCGTTATCGTCGTCGTAGTAGTGGTAGAAGTAGTAGTAATAGTCGTTATCGTCGTCGTAGTAGTGGTAGAAGTAGTAGTAATAGCGGTAATAGTCGTTATCGTCGTCGTAGTAGTGGTAGAAGTAGTAGTAATAGTGGTAATAGTCGTTATCGTCGTCGTAGTAGTGGTAGAAGTAGTAGTAATAGTGGTAATAGTCGTTTCCCGTCGTCGTAGTAGTGGTAGAAGTAGTAGTAATAGCGGTAATAGTCGTTATCGTCGTCTTAGTAGTGGTAGAAGTAGTAGTAATAGTGGTAATAGTCGTTTCCCGTCGTCGTAGTAGTGGTAGAAGTAGTAGTAATAGCGGTAATAGTCGTTATCGTCGTCGTAGTAGTGGTAGAAGTAGTAGTAATAGCGGTAATAGTCGTTATCGTCGTCGTAGTAGTGGTAGAAGTAGTAGTAATAGCGGTAATAGTCGTTATCGTCGTCGTAGTAGTGGTAGAAGTAGTAGTAATAGTGGTAATAGTCGTTTCCCGTCGTCGTAGTAGTGGTAGAAGTAGTAGTAATAGTGGTAATAGTCGTTATCGTCGTCGTAGTAGTGGTAGAAGTAGTAGTAATAGTGGTAATAGTCGTTATCGTCGTCGTAGTAGTGGTAGAAGTAGTAGTAATAGTGGTAATAGTCGTTATCGTCGTCGTAGTAGTGGTAGAAGTAGTAGTAATAGCGGTAATAGTCGTTATCGTCGTCGTAGTAGTGGTAGAAGTAGTAGTAATAGCGGTAATAGTCGTTATCGTCGTCGTAGTAGTGGTAGAAGTAGTAGTAATAGCGGTAATAGTCGTTATCGTCGTCGTAGTAGTGGTAGAAGTAGTAGTAATAGCGGTAATAGTCGTTATCGTCGTCGTAGTAGTGGTAGAAGTAGTAGTAATAGCGGTAATAGTCGTTATCGTCGTCGTAGTAGTGGTAGAAGTAGTAGTAATAGCGGTAATAGTCGTTATCGTCGTCGTAGTAGTGGTAGAAGTAGTAGTAATAGCGGTAATAGTCGTTATCGTCGTCGTAGTAGTGGTAGAAGTAGTAGTAATAGCGGTAATAGTCGTTATCGTCGTCGTAGTAGTGGTAGAAGTAGTAGTAATAGCGGTAATAGTCGTTATCGTCGTCGTAGTAGTGGTAGAAGTAGTAGTAATAGCGGTAATAGTCGTTATCGTCGTCGTAGTAGTGGTAGAAGTAGTAGTAATAGCGGTAATAGTCGTTATCGTCGTCGTAGTAGTGGTAGAAGTAGTAGTAATAGCGGTAATAGTCGTTATCGTCGTCTTAGTAGTGGTAGTAGTAGTAGTAATAGCGGTAATAGTCGTTATCGTCGTCGTTGAATCACCAGTTCCAATACATGTGTCAACTTTGTCATCATCATCATCATCATCACCAGCATCATCTTCGTCGATTATAACCCACAATGTTAATATGTTGTTGTCGACGACGACGACGGTGGTTGTGAGCATGCATATGCTGTTGTTGCGTCTGCTGCTGCCGCTGATGATGATGATTAGGACGATTATGGTGATACGATGATAGTGAAATATGCAATGTTATCAATTTGTCAATGTCATGCTCAATTATGGCATTACTGACTCTTAATTTCAACCTATCAAAAAATGAGCTATATTCGGGAATATGCAGCATCTTGATGTATACAACTTACAGTGAGCTGTATTCGGTGAAAGCTGTATACGGTTTTAAAGTTTACGAATACAGTTCACGCGTGAGCCGTTTCTGGCGTAATCAGTATACGGTGTGACTGGGCACCGGTTTCTAGCAGACTAGTGCAGTTAAATATGTTTGGTAAAATGTTCGAGATTTTGTATGATTATTATTATTTTAAATACATTTTACTGAAGGGTCTTCTTTTGATCTGGTCCTTAGTAAATAAAAAAATGTAACAACAATCTAATTGTTCGAAAAACAAACTGTTACTTTCGCGAACATCCATGTTAAACGAAAACAAAAGTTGATACTTATTAAATTTCTTTTGACCATAAATAATGAAACTTGTAACTACGCTAGTCTGTTATCAAACTCATCAACTTGCTTCATAAACAGTTAACAAGAGAACGTTGGAGAAAATTCTTAGATGCTAAAAAACATTTTTGCTTTTAAAAATGCAGCAGCTGTTATTTCTTTATATTTTTTCAGACGCCGCAATACCGGAACATTTGTGCATTTGTTACAAATCGAAAAAAGTAGAAGACAGAAATCTGGAGCAAAAACTAGCCAGCTCAGTGGTGAAGAAATTAAACGCTTTGGTGTCCGTAAAACCAGCATGTGCACACCTAACTTTACAAAAAGTGTTAGACTTGCAGGAAGAGATAAAAAGTCAAATGATACCACCGCCAAAGTCAACACATGTGATTCGATCAAAATTAAATATTGATGATGTGAAAAAGTATACGATAATTATAAAGACTGATCCTGGAGGTGGCGAATTTCTTGCCACGTGTAAGGTTCATTCAGGAGCAGACATTGAAGTTTTAAAAGATATCGACAGGATAAATATATACGGGAACCAGTCCCACTGTGTTACGGCACCAGATCTTAAGCCGTTATGCTACTGTAAAGAATAAACTTGGCTGTGACATTTAATTGTTACACATTGTTTTGTTTGAGTTAAAGGTATAACTAATAACAGTGAGCGATTCAAAGTATGTCTTTACAGTGTATGTTTTTAAGTTTTCATGATCAAAATACAATTTTACCGCGTGTTTAATATGCTTTTGATTTTCATTAAAGCTTTTTAAAACAGTCATATTTTTTCCATTGCAGATAGCAAGTTTATCGTGTGGTTAAAATGTTCTTGAAGATTCTAGGAATATTAGCTTTTCTTGGAAACCGTTTAATTTATTGTCATTTTAGTTTAAATCAATATCAAATATTTGCTTTAAAATCAGGAAGTACTCTGTTTGTTTAGGGGGTAGTGGGTTTACCAACCGCTGTGAACATTCGTTATCAGGAATGATAAGCAAATAACACGACGAGATGTCATCAGGGGAGTGAAATGTGTATGGGATTCTTGAAAGTTGAAAGTTAAGTTACTTCCTCTTGATCATACGCTATTTTATCTCGAGTTTAACTTAATTGATAAAGTAATACCGAACAAAATTCCTTGAACATTTTAAGCAGATGATGAGAAATCACCTTAGAAAAATGAATATACTGATAGGATAATGGTCAAACTATGTTCTATTAACCCTAAAACAATGTTGACATATTTCTTTCTTTTGCATTCCAGACATTTCTTTATGAAAAAAAGACTTTCTTATTTTTTTTGCCAAATGATTACTGCATGATATTTTTAACATGTTCACAGATTTTTTTTAAAAAGTAAAAAAAATGGTACAAATAAAGATCATATCCGCCGGTAAGACATCTCTCTTTGAAATATAAGAACTACACTTGTAATTTTGACCTTGGGGCTTTAACAATGCATCGGTTATAATTGATTTAATCTTTTTCAGTCCTGGAAAAAGACTGACGGGTTCGAACTGATGGCCAGTCTAAAAAGTTATTCTAAGGACAAATTCGACTACCAGGGAACATCTAAGTCTTACTTTTTCTGTTGTTTTATCTTTAACAAACATATAGAATAGTAATATGTTATTAAGAGGTTAAAACTTAATTGAGCGTTTTGTGTTTCACAGTCCTATGTTTCACAGTCCTGAAAATGTAACTTTCAAATAAGAAACCTAACTAGATCGAACAAGATAAGGTTAAAACTTAATTGAGCGTGATGTGTTTCACAGTCTGTGTTTCACAGTCCTGAAAATGTAACTTTCAAATAAGATACCTTAGTAGATCGAGCAAGATAAGGTTAAAACTTAATTGAGCGTGATGTGTTTCACAGTCTGTGTTTCACAGTCCTGAAAATGTAACTTTCAAATAAGAAACCTAACTAGATCGAGCAAGATAAGGTTAAAACTTAATTGAGCGTGATGTGTTTCACAGGCCTGAGTTTCACAGTCCTGAAAATGTAACTTTCAAATAAGATACCTAACTAGATCGAGCAAGATAAGGTTAAATCTTAATTGAGCGTGATGTGTTTCACAGTCCTATTTTTCACAGACCTGAAAATGTAACTGTTATATAAGATACCTTAGTAGATCGAGCAAGATAGGTTAAATCTTAATTGAGCGTGATGTGTTTCACAGTCCTGTGTTTCACAGTCCTGAAAATGTAACTTTCAAAAAAGATACTTAACTAGATCGAGCAAGATAAGGTTAAATCTTAATTGAGCGTGATGTGTTTCACAGTCCTATGTTTCACAGTCATTAAAATGTAACTTTCAAAAAAGATACTTAACTAGATCGAACAAGATAAGGTTAAATCTTAATTGAGCGTGATGTGTTTCACAGTCCTGTGTTTCACAGTCCTTAAAATGTAACTTTCAAATAATACACCTAACTAGATCGAGCAAGATAAGGTTAAATCTTAATTGAACGTGATGTGTTTCACAGTCCTATGTTTCACAGTCCTTAAAATGTAACTTTCAAAAAAGATACTTAACTAGATCGAACAAAATAGGTTAAATCTTAATTGAGCGTGATGTGTTTCACAGTCCTATGTTTCACAGTCCTTAAAATGTAACTTTCAAAAAAGATACTTAACTAGATCGAGCAAGATAAGGTTAAATCTTAATTGAGCGTGATGTGTTTCACAGTCCTGTGTTTCATAGTCCTGAAAATGTAACTTTCAAATAATACACCTAACTAGATCGAACAAGATAAGGTTAAAACTTAATTAAGCGTGATGTGTTTCACAGTCCTGAAATGTAACTTTCAAATAAGATACCTAACTAGATCGAACAAGATAAGGTTAAAACTTAATTGAACGTGATGTGTTTAACAGTCCTGTGTTTCACAGTCCTGGAAATGTAACTTTCAAATAAGATACCTAACTAGATCGAGCAATATAAAAAGACGTCATTCTGTTTATAAAGACATGTTAGCTTTAAATACATGATTTTATGTTTTCTTCGAATTTTAAAAACTGACAGAAAAAAATGTTCATAATTATTCATTCAGTCTTAACTGGAAATAAAGTATTTTGCCTTACGTCATGGACTGGTTTTTTAGATTTACATCTTTTGCACATACAAACCTATTACCAACGTACACAATCAAATACCTTTTGATATTAGTTTTAAAAATTTAGCCTCATGATTTTCCCCGTTTGTATTGGGTAATGGACCTGTCTAAATGCTTACATCATGGAATTTAGCAAACGTTTCAAACGTTACTGTTTATCGTCAGGTGGCAATAGCTTTTGACTCAGCAACCAGTGCTCAGGTGGCAATAGCTTTTGACTCAGCAACCAGAGCTCAGGTGGCAATAGCTTTTGACTCAGCAACCAGTGCTGGCCATTCAAAAAGTTTTCAATGAAAATCCCTAAATATAACAGATGGCACTGAACAGAGTGACAACCAGTTCCATTTAAACACTTCAGACGATAGGGCTAGGATTCGTAACTTTGAAGGAAACTGAAGTTCTCAAACATAATGTATTAGTTCGTAGTTTAATTCAGTGACGTAAAATCGTCAACCTAAAATTAGATTGGTAATCTCTGACGGACCAAGTATGCGGGCTAGCTAATGATATGGTGAGTATAAATGAATTAAATACTCCCGCAACAATTATAGCAATAAATGAATCCGCTTAATTAGTCTCTAATAGACCTGGTTTAAATTTTAACTGAGTTATGGAAAAATTTAAACCAGATGGACGTTGGAAAAAAACAAGTGGAGATTACATCTTGTGTATCATGTTAAATTCGCATTGTGTAAAATAGTAGAATACGAATGTAACCCACTTTTATGTGAAAATAAAATGCAATCAAAGTTCTATAAAATGTACATTGTGCAAAATCTATGATTAGTAAAAAAAAAACGTGTTGTAAAGAAAAAGAGTCGCCATTGTGAAATGTAAGATTTTATTTTTATTTGATCAACATTTAAAAAAAACTCGTAATAGTTATTTTTCGAACTCATAAACAATTATGAAGGTCAAAAGTAAAATAATTTATTTTATCTGTGAAGAAAACACGAACTGACGTAAAATAATACCTCATAAAAATAGAAATTATGAGTAAGCTAATGAAAAATATAGGTTTTGTGTAGGCAAAGATTCTTGACGTCGATAAAAACTGTGCGTGATAAAAGGGTTGTTAATATTTCCTGTGAGTGAAGCTTTTTTAAGGTTAAGTTTAAATTTGGATAATGAAGTTTTGTCAGTTACCTTCGTCCAGTCTGCTCTCTGAAATAAAAAATACACGTTAATGTGTAGTCTTCAGTATTTTGAATAATATAAGAAGCAGTTTAAAAGCTTGCTGTCAAAAATGGTTTGGCATCAATGACAAAATGAACATTAAAATCTTTCAATAAAGCTAGCTAACAAATGAAAATTACATGCAACAGACTTCAGACATACCACTAAAATATAAATCTAGAAAAACTATAGAAATAAATCTACTTAAGATACGAAATGACATTGGGTGACATGCTTCGATATTTATTTAAACAGCAACTCTGTGCAGTTTTCACCACTTGGCGACGTTCAGAAAATTACCCTTGCAGTATGGAATGAGTATTTGAAATACAGGTATAAGCGTTAATCTAAATTCCTTAGAACTTAGAATTACGTCGGAACAAGCTTAAAAGCTTAACATCAAAAGTTGTTTGCCATCATCGACAGATTGAAATGCATGAAAATCCCTCAATTAAGCTCAATTAAAATTGGCAAGAGAATTACTAAAAGGAAGTTGGCAGTAGAATTAAATCAAACGTGAAGTTGGCAGAAGCAGTAACAACAGTAGCAGTAGGCAAAACGTGAAGTTGGCAGTAGCAGTAACAGCATCAGCAATAGGCAAAACGTGAAGTTGGCAGTAACAGTAACAGCATCAACAATAAGCAAAACGTGAAGTTGGCAGTAGCAGTAACAACAGTAGCAATAGGCAAAACGTGAAGTTGGCAGTAGCAGTACGTAGCAGCAGTTGGCAGTAGAATTAAATCAAACGTGAAGTTAGCAGTAGCAGTAACAACAGTAGCGGTAGGCAAAACGTGAAGTTGGCAGTATCAGTAACAGCAGAAGCAGTAGGCAAAACGTGAAGTTGGCAGTAGCAGTAACAACAGTAGCAGTAGGCAAAACGTGAAGTTGGCAGTAGCAGTAACAGCAGTAGCAGTAGGCAAAACGTGAAGTTGGCAGTAGCAGTAACAACAGTAGCAGTAGACAAAACGTGAAGTTGGCAGTAGCTGTAACAACAGTAGCAGTAGGCAAAACGTGAAGTTGGCAGTAGCAGTACGTAGTAGCAGTTGGCAGTAGAAATTAAATCAAAACGTGAAGTTGGCAGTAGCAGTAACAGCATCACCAATAGGCAAAACGTGAAGTTGGCAGTAGCAGTAACAGCAGTAGCAATAGGCAAAAAGTGAAGTTGGCAGTAGCAGTAACAACAGTAGCAGTAGACAAAACGTGAAGTTGACAGTAGCAGTAGCAACAGTAGCAGTAGGCAAAACGTGAAGTTGGCAGTAACAGTAACAGCAGTAGCAGTAGGCAAACGTGAAGTTGGCAGTAGCAGTAACAGCATTAGCAATAGGCAAAACGTGAAGTTGGCAGTAGCAGTAGTTGGCAGTAGCAGTAACAACAGTAGCAGAAGGCAAAACGTGAAGTTGGCAGTAGCAGTAACAGCATCAGCAATAGGTAAACGTGAAGTTAGCAGTAGCAGTAACAACAGTAGCAATAGGTAAAACGTAAGTTGGCAGTAGCAGTAGCAGTAGTAGCAGTAGGCAAAACGTGAAGTTGGCAGTAGCAGTAACAGCAGTAGCAGTAGGCAAAACGTGAAGTTGGCAGTAACAGTAACAGCAGTAGCAGTAGGCAAACGTGAAGTTAGCAGTAGCAGTAACAGCATCAGCAATAGGCAAAACGTGAAGTTGGCAGTAGCAGTAGTTGGCAGTAGCAGTAACAACAGTAGCAGAAGGCAAAACGTGAAGTTGGCAGTAGCAGTAACAGCAGTAGCAGTAGGCAAAACGTGAAGTTAGCAGTAGCAGTAACAGCATCAGCAATAGGCAAAACGTGAAGTTGGCAGTAGCAGTAGCAGTAGTAGCAGTAGGCAAAACGTGAAGTTGGCAGTAGCAGTAACAGCAGTAGCAGTAGGCAAAACGTGACGTTGGCAGTAGCAGTAACAGCAGTAGCAGTAGGCAAAACGTAAAGTTGGCAGTAGCAGTAACAGCAGTAGCAGTAGGCAAACGTGAAGTTGGCAGTAGCAGTAGCAGTAGTAGCAGTAGGTAAAACGTAAAGTTGGCAGTAGCAGTAACAGCAGTAGCAGTAGGCAAAACGTGAAGTTGGCGGTAACAGTAACAGCAGTAGCAGTAGGCAAACGTGAAGTTGGCAGTAGCAGTAACAGCATCAGCAATAGGCAAAACGTAAAGTTGGCAGTAGCAGTAACAACAGTAGCAATAGGTAAAACGTAAAGTTGGCAGTAGCATTAACAGCAGTAGCAGTAGGCAAAACGTGAAGTTGGCAGTAGCAGTAACAGCAGTAGCAGTAGGCAAAACGTGAAGTTGGCAGTAGCATTAACAGCAGTAGCAGTAGGAAACTCTGAAAGTCTGAAAGAATGTCAGAAACAGTAGCATACCGTAACAATGGACTTGGGTGGTTCCCTTAACATCAAAAATGACATTTTCACGATTGGCAGCGAAATTCCTGAAAGTCTGCGGGAGGGTAAGAAACAGTTGCAGACCGGTTAAAATGACCCGGACGGATCCTTTTTTTTTCAAAAATTACATTTTCCTGATTGGCACTAAACTTCATGAAAGTCTGTGGGAGATTCATAAACAGTCGCACACCGGTTAAGTCGACCCGAAAGGGCCCCTTGACCTCCAAAATTACATTTTTCCGATTGGCACCAAAATTCCTGAAAGTCTGCGAGAGATTCAGAAACAGTTGCAGACCGGTTAAATCGACCCGAAAGGATCCCTAGACATTAATATGACATTTTAACTATTGGCACCAAAATTCATGAAAGTCTGTAAGAGTGTCAGAAATAGTCGCAGACCTACGCAATAGACTCGGGAGGGTCTGTTGATGTTAAAACATGTTTTATTTTCATTGACTTCTAAGACTTTCCTACTGATACTGATACAACATATCTTGTTTAAAAATATAATGCTTTGAAAAGAGATGCACAAGAAAATCAAAGATTGCAGTTAAGTGAAAATTTTCTCAAACATTTAGACAGTATACCACAACACCTTAGAATTGTTCTTCTAAAGGTTTTGCTGGCTTGTAATGAATGTTTTTATCCAGTATTTATGACAATTGTACGCCTAATGTGTTCAGTCATATGTCATCCTTTATCTTTAAATGTTTATCTACATTGCGGATTCCTCGCAGGCAAGGAAGTTGAACAAACATTCCTGTCATGGTCAACGAAAACAAATATCTATAACATACGACTCATAAGAACGTTTCATAACATGTTCACGACAAATGTATTCTTGCATTAAATGATAGGTTGGAAAAATAAAGTGCGAACACCTGCGCTGTAAGATTACATTTTAAAGTCTTTTAAAGTGATCATGATTCTGAAACCATTAATTACCACAACGGTAACATTTACTTACCACAACGGTAACGTTTAATTACCACAACGGTAACGTTTAATTACCACAAGGGTAACTGAGTGTAAAGTAGTTAATTCTTTATTGAGACATTTTAATTTTCTTTGAATTGCCAACGATGTATTTTACAATGGTAAAAATGTTGAAACATCAAAATACTTAGATGGCACATGATGGTTAAACATGGGATTTGTTAGCATCAAAAAGAACAGGAAGAATTCATACGTGTCTGATTAGACCGGGGAAAATTGTATCAGTTACTTTATATTGAATTCCTTTGAAACGGTGAAAACTATACGATACAATTAACCCTAGATAAGGCAAAAGAAATCATCTTTAAAAAGAAAAGGAATTAAAAAGAATATATATATGCTATCAAAATAAAAGATCAAACGTAAAGGCCATTAATGAATAAGATGTTTAAGAAAACCACACTGTTAACACAGACGAGGATGATTCGATAAATTCTGTCACTAATGGCATTCTATTGAAAATATTCTACAAAAAACATTGGATTTTCGTGCACTTTTTGTAGATTTTTTTTAAACAAAACAGCTGTAAAATATCAGTGTATTCCTACTAAGAATGACAAAGAAAAAAAAACGCTGCATTTAAAGGCTTACTTGAAACGTGAAGAAAAACATACAAAACAGGGCCTTCATTTTTTTTGCGGAAATCTGCAAAAGAGAACTTTTTTTGGTAGTTTTGTGGTGACGTTAAAGAAATATGTCGATGGGTTAAGAAAAAAGACTCAACGGGGTCAAATTTGAGTTAATAGACAGACCAACAAAAATAAATTGCTACAGGTAGGGGATAAGTTAAAAAATGATCAAATATCTATAAGCCCAAAAAAGCTCATACTACAGGCATTTCAAAATGGATTTAAGTTTGAATTTAAGGCAACATTGTGCTAGATGGATCCCCCAGGCGTTGACACCTGTCAAATGTCCAAGCGTTAAGACTGTTCCAAAAAATCATAATCCCAATAAACATTCTAAATAGCTCACACCCGAAAAAACTCGTGTACGCTGTTTTAAGCGCCAGCGAGCGACACATGTGTAACAATGTCAGAGAAGAAACGGACAAACATCTGAAATCGTCAAAGTAATATATTCAGCGGTATATCACTCAAACTTAAACTCTATTTCCTAAATATTTATCAGCTTATAATAATTATCGGAAGCTTCTATTGATTTTTTATTGTCCGATGATTTGATTTTATTTTCGTTTATTATAATATATTTTAACAACATATTAAGACAATTATACGAATTTAAATATTTTGAATAAGGATCTTTAATTCCTTTTTGTAAATTTAGCTACATTATAAAACATAAAAAAATAAGTATCACTAATATTATGGTCACCGAAAGTAAACTTTTATTAAAATCAGAGTGTTCTAAGAATTGTTATTAACTATATTACAAAATATCTCGACACCTTCGCTTTGAACTGTTTTCCAAGGCTCACATGGCTTTAATTAAGTTGGAACCTAAACATAAATAAGGAAATGGTATACTTTTATTACCTGAATGAGACAACTTCCCGTAAAAGATTAATTATTTGAAACACCATTGAGACGGTGTGAGATAAAATTGTAGAAGTGGGTATCTTAATTTATTTACTTTATTGTCATTTTACTTCAGTTGGTATATAAATGTTAAGTTGTGTTGTATGTAACAGGAAGTTATTAAATTCCTCAGCATATGTAAGAACGAAGCTGCCCTTTAGATGTATATTTATTTAGAATTATGCTGATTACTTCTTTTATCCTTAAAAATATTTAGCAATTAGTTTTACGAATTAAAAGACGATCTAGAATAACGAACTAAATAACAGAAAGGTTAGGCGTACTCGCAAGTAGCAATCACAATTTTTCAGAGAATAGCGATAAAGCATATCTTAAAGTCACAATTATTAACACAATTTCTTAAAAGCACTTAACAACGTAAATTAAGAGAAATATATTATTTAAGATATCCATGATTGTCTCCCATATGCCCTGTTGCCATTCCCATTATACTAATATTTCGGTTTTAATATCGAACTAGTTGTCACCCATAGGTCCTGCTGGCAGTCACATTTCAATGATATATCGTTTTTAGATATGCGGCTTGTTACCTTCTATACGCCAAGTTGCTACCCACATTTAAGTAATATACATGGGGTTGATATAGGTGTTTTAATACCTTTCCACTGCTTTATTAAATGGGTCAGAAAAAAGGAAGGACTCTGGTGCCATTACAGTTTGCAGGTGGGTGACCATTGCAGTACTGATATATTTCCTTCTTGTAATTCTTTTTATCTATGCAGGCTGACATTACATAAATGGACTCTCATAACATCCACACAAAATTCATAAAATTCGGTAACCGTTGAACTTAAGCGCTAAAGCATTACCTCTGTTTACAGTTTCAGATATCTCTTAATTTTAATGAATTCTATTTAAGTTCTCAAACCTCAGACTTTTTATGACTTCACTATAATAAGAACGTTTCATCTTCTGTTATTGATTGTAGCATCGCCCTTTTTAGATTTTCTCTTGTTAAATTGCAAGTTAAGACCATAAAAGCTTAGACCATTAAATGACCCCTATAGTTTTTAGCTCACCTGAGCACAAAGTGCTCAAGGTGAGCTTTTGTGATTGCCTGATGTCCGGCGTCCGTCGTCCGTCCGTGCGTGCGTCGTCAACTTTTTCTTCAAACAATTTCTTCTCCTGAACTGCTGGGCCAATCTTGCTGAAACTTGGCAGGAACGTTACTTGCATGAAGCTTTACCAAAATTGTTCAAATGGTTCAGGTCCATTGCATTTCTAGGCCACAGGAGCTAAAATTAGATTGTTGGAACTTTAAAAATCTTCTTCTCCAGAACTACAAGGCCTGGAGCTTAAATATTTGGTATAAAGCATCATCAGGTGGACCTTTACCAAGTTTGTTCAAATCATGACCCCTGGGTCAAAAATAACCTTGCCCCAGGGGTCGCTAGTTGTACATAGAATTATATAGGAAAAACTTTAAAAATCTTCTCGTCAGAAACTGCAAGGCCTAGAGTTTAGATATTTGGTGTGCAGCATTGTCCAGTGGACCTCTACCAAGTTTGTTCAAATCATGGCTCCTGGGTCAAAAAGGCCCCCCCAGGGGTCAAATGTTTTATATAGAGTTATATAGGAAAAACTTTTTAAAAAATCTTCTTGTCAGAAACCGCAAGGCCTAGAGTTTAGATATTTGGTGTGCAGCATTGTCTAGTAGACCTCTATCAAGTTTGTTCAAATGATGTCCCCTGGGTCAAAATTGGCCACGCCCCAGGGTTCTATTGATTTACATATAGTTATATAGGAAAAACATGAAAAATCATTTTTCTCCGAAACTAATAGGACTAGACCTTACATATTTGGTGTGGACTATTGTGTTGTGAACCTTTACCAGTATTCTTAATATGTTGGCCCCGGGATCAAAAATGGCCCCGCCCCGGGGGCCTTCAATATGTAAAAAAGGCAATCTTTAAAAATCTTCTTACTGGAAACCTCAATGCCTACAGCTTAGATATTTGGTATGCAGCATTGTCTAGCGGACCTCTACCTAGTTTGTTTGAAAAATGTCACTGGGGTCACTATTGGCCCCGCCCGAGGGGTCATAAGTTTTAAATAGCAGTATAGAAGAAAATCTTTAAAAATCTTCTTGTCTGAAACCACAAGGCCTAGAATTTTAAAATTTGGCATGAAGCAAGCTTTATCAAGCTTTTTCAAATTATTAGGTTAAAGGTCATGGAGGATAAAAATAGATTTATCTACTGTACCTCATAGAGCCTTCATTTATAGACCAATATCTTTGATATTCAGTATATAGGTTCCTTGCATGGACGTCTACCCATGGGTAGGGTTTGAGGTCACTGGGTCAAGGTCACCATAGCTTATAATAGATATTTCTACTTTCTGTCATAGAGCCTTTATTTATTGACTGATATTTTACATATTTGGTTTGTAGGCACTTACATATTTTCAATTAAAAAATGAAATACTGCTTAGCAGCAAACCTACAGCCAAAGTACTCAGGTGAGCGATCCAGGGACATCATGGCCCTCTTGTTCAGGTCATTTTATCAAAGGCCAATGTCAAAGTGACCTTAATTTTTCAATGCTGGTTGATAATGACCTGTAGATTACTTGTGTCACTTTTGAGGTCACTTGGCCAAAGTTCAAGGTCAGAGTGACCATTAATAGAAAAATGGTTTCCAATCAATAACTACAGAACCCTTGGGCATTGGCTTCACAGACGTGCTTTGCAGGTTGTTTTGTTCAGGAGATGACCCCTATTACCTTTGAGGTCATTAGGTTAAAGTCCATGGTCACGGTGGCCACACACCATAAAGAGGAAAAAAGATTCTAATTGATAACTGGAGAACCCTTGGACATTGCTGCCTCAAAACTTCCTACTTACCCACCCTCCCACATTACTACTTACCCACCCTCCTACATTACTACTTACCCACCCTCCTACATTACTACTTACCCACCCTCCTACATTACTACTTACCAACCTATTTACCTACCTACCTTTGCAGATCCTATACTCTTTCGTGTTCTCCAACAATTGAACTTTACACATTTTATAACCAAAGTGTCATTGACACAATCTACAGTTCCTCTCATTCATGTACTTGCCATGCCAAATAGCTTTTGATATCAGAAACCCCTGTCATCCTCCCTTTAATGTACTAACAACTCCTTGTCCTTCTACCTTCCAGTACTTGCATGGCTGCCTTTAGGGATAAGACCCTAGGGAGGGGAGGGGCATATATGTTTTACAAACATCTCTTGTTCATTTAGGTTTTGCAATCATATGTAAGACAAAAAGGCCTTATATGTGCACGAGTTCAAGAAAAGACAACAAAAATTTATCTTGATGAAGCTAGAAATTATGTTTCCAAACGGAAGAAGGTTGCACGACAATACACTTAAGAAGTTGATGGCCAAACGTTTCAAGTATGTAAGAAGCTTTTTCTTAAGACCTTGGATTTTAGAGAAGCTACTTTGGTCCATGCTTTACGAAAAAAAGAATGCGGTCATTTCAAATGATCAGATGGACGTGGAAGGCACACACCACACAAGAAGACCAGTAATGAAAAATAAGATTTTATATGGAAGCAGATTTAGTCATTCCCTAAAGTTTCTGGCCATTATATTAGAAAGGAATTAAGTAGGCAGTATCAAACAGCAGAGCTTACTTTGCCATAAATGCACGAAGAATATACTGAAAATTGTGAGGGAAATGAAACTGATCCAGTAAAGTGACCAATAAATAGAAGTGTTTGTAATGAAGAGTAAAATGTGTCATTCAAGGTGCTTCAAAGGACCAGTGTAACTTTTGTAACAGGTATTTCTTAACTGCTGAGATGACAGATCTATGTAAACAACATCAAGAGAGTAAGTCCAATGCACGAGAAGTAAAAGAGACAAAAATATTGCAAAACAGAACGAAAAAGTTCACACATGCACATTTGATTTACAGTTGGTGTTATACACACTATGCTGACCTGTTAGAATTATGCATTACATGAGAACATTGTGTATATACAATTTCACAGTGTGACAAGGAAGCGAAATTTTATCTTTGTTCAGACGTTGACGGGAAAGCAAGGTGTCAAATGAAATTTCATCTTGTTTACAACTATAGCTATCTTCACCAAAAGGTCTTTTAAAAGTTAAAAATAAAAAAAAAACTTTAAAGTATTAAAGGCAGATAGTAGCAAATGGTATTTTTGATATTGATCAAGTGGGTGCGTTTTCTGAAACATGATCTTGTATGGTTGTCATTTTAAGTACAAAATGGATGAACATGATGATTTTGAAAAGCTTCTTTGTGGCAAATGTGTTCAATATGAATGTCGGCAAGCCTTGTACACGAACAAGATACCATTTTCTAGTGCTAAGCAGGCATCATACCAACTGAATTTCAGAAATTCTACAAGTCGATTCCCTCCAGCCGGAATATGCGAGAATGTGTCAGAATGTTTGCCTGAACCAGATAGGGAAGAAAGCAACAGTGGTACTAACAATGACTGAGTAAATGAGAGAACTTGATTAAAACAATGATTTGATGGGTGTTGACGAATCTTTTAAATTAGATTTTGTAAGTTTTGTTGTTCGAAGACAGTAAACTCACTTACTATATGAATCATCATTTAGTAAAACGTTCCTCAAACGTATGAATCCAGTGTTTTTGAATAATGTATGACCACGAAAAGACTAATAAACATCGAAGTTATGTTATGGACAGAAAAGTCCTACAAGTTTAGATCTATTAAACATTGCATAAACTAACAAGTAAATTGCTATGTTTTGTTGAACTTTATTTATTTCTTTAATCAGGAATATTGTAAACCACATCAATGTATCGTAATACACCTAGATTGAGCACAATTTTGCAAATCTATTCACAGAGTTTTAATTCTTGCATGTGAGGTGCTGAATCACTTATATTTTAAACATAGATACTTCTTATACACAAACATGATCGACCGGCATGCACATGAAGTTTTTCCGTTATACTCTACTCATACCATTCTGTATCACCTTGCTAAGCAATTCAATGCAATTCTAAGTATGTTTTATTCTATAAGTATGTAAAACAAATGCTGATGTATATCAAAACTTTGAAATAATTTCATTTTTGTAAAGAATTACTAACTTATATTATGAATACAATTTTTAAAAATGCATTTAGGTAAACAAAGGCCTCTTCGATACAAAAGAAAAGATCTGTCGGTCATTATTAACGTGTCAAATTATTTATGATCGATTCACAGATAATGTATTTAATTGATGCAAAAATAATTTAGTGTCGTGAAGTTTTAGTCAGCACAGACTTAGTTACTTTTACAGTTGAATGTCCTACTTTTACCAGATGTCAAAGCATATTAAGTTTGTTAATTAGGTATCTGAGATTAATTGATTATAAATAATTCAACAGGCTGGACAAATGTAATCACTCATAGTGTGTGCACACAATTATTTACAGAAGAGTAACAAGTGACCCAGATGTAGGGCATAACTGTCTTTCTAACTACTTTGAGACGAAGAAAGTAAGTGATTAAAAAGTCAAGTTTTATGGCGTTAGTTCTAACAATATAGGGGATGCTTATAACGTTTTTTTTTCGACAGAATATCAATCATATTCAAACTCAAACATAAATTGATTACTAATTGAAAGAAATCTTTTACGGAGCATCAAATTCATATAAGAACATGTTATGCACTGAAGTATGTAACAATAAAACTTTTAGAAAAACTGCAATTTGCCAAGTTAATTAAAAAATCAAATTTCGACAAAAAGAGTTTCGAGCCATGTTCGAGCATGTTTTAGACCACGTATTGGTTCACTGATATATATATATTACAAATGTTGGCATTTTTACATAGTAAAATGTTATAACATTTAATAACCTTCTATACAATCAACTGATACTTCAAAATCTTTTAATGAACAATCGTGAGAAAGGAAGCTTTAAGTTTTATTTATTTTTTTAGTCTTTAAAACACATCTTAATTTTCACGAAACTCATAAAAACGAACGTTTGTAAGAAAGATTAGTCATAAATGTTTTTGCATCAACAATAAAGTTGAAATACGTAATTTGTATCCTTAAAGACTTGACATATCAATAAATAAAATAAATTTTTGAAGAATGACTGTTAAACAGGCACCAAATGACATTACATTTCAAATCATAAACTGATGAATAATGATATAAAAAAATATATGTAACTTAAGAGTATTTCCTGACAGAAGTGTTTTGATGTTATTGCAAAAGAATAATAGCAACTTAAAGCATATTTAATTTAAAACGTTTTTTCCTTTCTTGCTCTTTTTTATGTTTCAGTTCACAATTGAGCTGTAAATATGGTAAGTATTCAATAACCAAAGGGTTGTTGTACTAACCTCTGAGTGCAATACACATTCTAATCCATTTTTTAATACTTTCAAGTTATTAAAGACACTCTTTTAATTCTTTTATTTGCTATGTCATGAAACTGTTTTACTTGTAAAATTCATAATGGTTAATAATAGTTATAGTATTTCATGTATTCTCTTTTTTTTGTTCAGACAAATATATCAAATATTGCTGGAACAGTGTCAAATTTGTTTTTTTTTTAGATTTTTTTAATAGTACATATATGCCAAAATCATAATGCTCTTTTGTATTTTGCTCATTTGAATATATAATGTTACCAGAGTTGTCTCCAGTTTCTAACACATTCATTAAGGAATCCGATGTTTGCTTCTTGTGGACAACTATTTTCAACTATTAAATAAATAGAACATTTATATAATATGTTCCTGCATTCGGAACACCTCGGGCGACTTCAGTAAGTCACCTAGGAAATAATATGGTAGCCGCCACAATGGACTATTTTGTAACACAAATGGTGTCTGCTTTATTGGAGACATTTCTTAAAGCCTCTACCTGTTCGTGCTTTAAATAAAAAAAATATTTTCATTTTTTTCTAATCCGTAAGACAAACACTGCTAGAATTCTGCCATGTTTGTTTATAATTTTATTAAAGCCGCGGCGAATTACCATTTAGTGTATTCATACACTTACATAAGAGGTATTTTTACGAAGTTGTCGGAAAAGGCCGAGTTGTTACAATTGATTTTCCTGGCTCAACTGAAGCCTCCAACATGTCCAATTGCAAGTTAATATTTTTTTCGTACCCTTTAAACAATGCAAGAGCGATTATTACAAATAACATAACTTTGGACCCCAAGGCCATGACCTGAACATTTTTGCTGCACAACCATAGACAATAATACATACCAAAAAGCTAAGCTCGGTTTGAAAGAAAAAAATTTAAAAAATCTTTATATTACTGACATTTCTGATCCCAGGGTGCGGTCACTTCTGAAATTTGGCAATGATTTGAAAATCTTTGATACAAAACTACAAAACAACACTACATACAAGATATCTATGCTCTGGGCCTTTTTGTATGTGACAAGACCCTTTGAATTTTTCTAACTGAAATCTACGTTAAAACAAATTACACCATGGGGCGGAGCCAATTTTGTCACATCTATACAGAAATTATTTGTAAGAAAATTATCACATCTGTGAGGAAATTGGTCATATCTGTAAAGAAATGGTAACATTTGCAAAGAAATGGTCACATTTGTAAAGAAACGGTCACATCTGTCACATCTGTAAAGAAATGGTCACATCTGTAAAGAAATGGTAACATCTGTAAAGAAATGGTCGCATCTGTAAAAGAAATGGTAACATCTGTAAAGGAATGGTCACATCTGTAAAACAAAAACGGTCACATCTGTAAAGAAATGGTCATATCTGAAAAGAAATGGTCACATCTGTAAAGGAATGGTCACATCTGTAAAGAAATGGTAACATCTGTAAAGAAATGGTAACATCTGTAAAGAAATGGTCACATCTGTAAAGAAACGGTCACATCTGTAAAGAAATGGTAGCATTTGTAAAGAAATGGTCACATCTGTAAAGAAATGGTCACATCTGTAAAGAAATGGTAACATCTGTAAAGAAAAGGTCATATCTGTAAAAGAAACGCGACTCAGCCGAATGATGCAGCTATGGAGTAGTGGTCGTGTTTGTCTCTCAAAAGCTCGTACGTGAAGACATGATTGCTCTGCACGAAGTATATGCTCACCTTATTTGATAGTCTGTCGACAAGTTTTTTCTCTGTATATGTTTTAATAAAGAATGTTTTGTGTTTTGAACTGTACGCCTGATTCAAAATTAACCTTTGTGTCAAATTATTACAATATCCCTTAATACACGTTTTGTATTACTAATGCTAATACATTTTTTTTCAAAATTATTAAGTCGCTCATGTCACACTTAGGAAACGATATCTTTCTTTCCACAGGTGTCGACTAATTAAGTTGTTAATTATATGTATGAAATGTATTGATGTTTCATGGTTTAAATGACTGAACGAAGGTGATTACTCATAATTCATGCAAAGAAATTAATTACTGAAACGTACAAAGTAATCAATGACAATAAACTTACATTCAGCCGTTTCTTAACATCTTCCTGTCTTTGATCAAATGTTTCGAGAAATTTCTTTCGGCATTTATCAGAAAATAACTTTGTTCTGGAAACAAAAACTTTTCAATCGACCAAAGTTTGCACTTAATCGTAAAGGTCGAGAATACTCATTATCTAAATAAAGTCAACAATCTGTAAGTTTTTTTTTCCAAATCATCATATGTTATATCTTATTTTAACTTGAACTTATTCTAAATTAGCATCGAACTTAAATAATTTGACCTCCGAAACTATTTCAGTTCTAACATTGTGACAAATTTACTCATGAGGTAACGAAAACTGTATAAGCAAGTAATTTCAAACGACCAGCATAATATAACTGTTAATGTCGGCTTACATAAAATTCATTTTCTAAATTAATAAATATTTCTCGTCATTAAATCAGTCAGATTTATTACAGCCATTCCCACATGCATAACTAGATTGTGATTGGTTGAAAAAAAATCATTTTAATAATAAAACAAACAAATTAAAGTAATATTAGTGGTCAAAATGTTGGAGATGTAAGTCAGTAAAACATACTTGTCCTTTTCATAACTGTTATTACTATAAAACATTGACGTTTGCATGCAAAAATATGTATGCAAAAGGTTCTTTGCCGCTCTTAAAAATCTGATATATTACTTAATTAAAACAGCCGGAGGAGGAATAAATTCAAAAAGGTACCATATGACTTTAAATGTACCGAGTCCTATCTAGCATATCAACAAATTACTAAGTCGGAGGAGGAATTAATTTTAAAAGGTACCAAATGACACTTGGTGCATTAAAAGTCACATTTAAATAGCTGACGATGGCCTATCACAGCAAAAGAACATTTCCTTAAATGAGTGTTAAATGTACTTACCTTGGTGTTAATTAATAAAACAAGATAATAATAATTCGGATATTATTGAAAAATGACATTTTTTTCTCGCTGTAACCACCAAAATTAAGTAGACTATATCATAAAATTTATTTACAATTCTTCAAATACATATCTGACCTTTGGTAAAATCACACGTGAAGCTCAGCAAAACTTAGTAAGAAACATGTAAAAAATATATCTATAACCAGCTTAGATACAAGATCTGATGTACCTTTGTAAAATTTGAATAATGAATTGATCGTGCATGCTTGAGAATGCAAGACACAACTGTGTTAATTTTCAATTTACTTCTTTACTAAGACACCTAAGTTTTTCACCATCAATCTTAATGTTTCCACTTTTAATTTTAAAATCTTGTTTAGAGATCGTACTGATAATTTTTGTATTATATAGGAAATTTGTCAAATTCATTAGCAAATCCTACTTTCAGTTCTTTAAACCATCTATATGATACATAATTATATGCATTTAATATTCAATGTTAATGTAAAATCCGTTCTAGCCAACAACTAGTATTTGCACAAGTTTTGCGTGCTCATTACATTATTATTATTATTATTATTATTATGATTATAATATCGAAAAGGTTTTCATCAGAAACAATAAAACATAGCATACATATAAACTACACAAAAAAACTTATCTATGTAAGAACACTGCTCTGACCGTTCCAGAAATAAAAACTTACAACAATTATTATATATATCAATCAACATTAATTTTTTAAATCTAAGAGAGAGTTTTCTAGAGACCGGTTATAATTGTTTAATTTTATATTTTGACAAACACACATGTATAAAAGTGTTAGTGTTGTTTTTCATTCCTGTATTTGATATATTTAAAGATTCCATTTGTCATATCAAACGCCTTGCATTCTTACATAAATAAATCGTCAAAATCTGTCTTAAAATAGATGACACACAAATGTTCAATTTTTACACAAAATATTACATATTTCACAATGTATATGGCTAAATTATTATTCATGCGTTTATCACTGTTGGTATGTTTGTGTATTTTTATCTCTTTGGCGTAATACTTACAAGCCCTCTCCTTCACAAACACATGTTTAGCAATGTTTTACGAACAAATCTTGTCAAACAATTTGTTTTTCACGTCATATGTTATTACAAAATAAACTGTTTACACTATTCTCATTTAAATTATCCTCGCTTGTTTATAAATGATGACTCAACTTATAACAATTAATACAATCCGGTGTCATTTATTTACTATTATATGTTTGCTTTCCGAATATTATTTATTCTTACTATGCATCTTAAAATGTATCTGTGTTCGTGATAATAACTGTTATGTTTCCAAGAATTATCTATCATATGCGTATAATGTGTCATTTAATTATTCTTTTGTAAAAAAAAAGATAACAAGGTCTCTCGCACATAAGTCTAAAAGCGCCGTCTAAAACTTGAGAAAAAGGAAAAAAGGATGCAACAACTAAAGAAAGTAAGAGAAAAACAAAATTCAGTTTTATACCTGACAATATACTTGTCAAGTCATTTTTGAAATATTCAATTATTTTCACAAAACATGCACTACATTTGTCATGACATGACATGACATGACATAACGAGACGAGACGAGACTGACGTGACGTGACGTAACATGACATGACATGACATGACACAGCACAGTACAGCATAGTATAGTTTAGCTAAATAACATATACGTTTGCCTATATTACAACTCCACATCATAGAAAATCACCTGTAACCTGTTTTTATTTCTTTTCATAATTCTATTTGTAGATAATTTCTAGCACTTTGTGAGCGTGACGTTATCGTCGACTTCACAGTGTCTCTCAATGGTTTACGTGCATACTTCGACCTACGAGCTATTCTCAATATTTCTTCGCAAGGTATTGTTTGAAACTGATAGTATGAGAGAAATCTAACTAAGGGAATTCAAAGTCTCCGATGACTTTATGCATTCCAGTTTCGGTACAAGTCATCGCCTGCGACTGATTAAGCTGCAAAAAACTGTTTTTCAATCGATGTAATGTGTTTTGTTAAAACTGAATTGTAAAGAGTTAGGTTGATATTTTTCACTATAAGAATAACGATTATATGATAATATCACCTTGTCATTAGTCTTTTTCATACGTTTAATTTAAATGCCAGAACGACAATTTACCATCTTCATAAAGCATGAATAAGCTTTAGGGTTATCACGAATGTCACTGAACACTCATTCTGTTTGAAGTTTTAATGTTTATGATAGTCAAGAAAATTAAAATAGAAATAGAGTATTTCAAACCAGTTTAAACAAGCTTAAAGCTCTCATATATGAGAGAGTAATAAACAATCATGACACATTTCTTTTTTTATCATAGAGATAATTAACATAATTTTCCTAGCATCATTGGACTTCAAACGTGTATTAGATACGTATTACATTCATTTGGGAGGACTCTAGATAACGATGCAATAAGTTTTTGGTCCAGTCCCTTTGCATGTATTTATTCATCATAGTTTATACAAAGTTGATTATGCTTGTGTGTATAAATATTATCAAATATGATTACACTAAACTAATAATTCATTCAACTTTGGACCTGACCCTTGCAGTTTATTCTATGCTGACACTTATTTATTCTTTGAACATATAATTAAGAGTTAGAAGAAAAGCCGACACAAAGGGATAACATGTTCTAACATAAGAGTTCACATTCTAATAGTGACTTATTTGGTTAAAGAGTGTATTAAGTCACACAAAATCTATAACGACTAGAAAGGAAAATAATATGCGATTTAGTGATAAAAGAATAAACAAAGCACCTTTGGTCTTACTTAATATTTACGATTAAATGTGATTGCGTTATTATTCCAAATTCGTTTCGTTTTGTTAAGACACTAGATGCGGACCAACGCAAGTGCGGGCTTAGAGAATCAACCTATTTGCATTAGAAAGGCATGCCTGTAGCGAGAGAAGGACATGATGTTATTTGTCTGTAAACAGACTAATCTACAACCTTTTATGATGTTTTCGATACCGTAATGTTCAAAAAGCGTGTAAATTAGAACAGTGAGCCGCCGCAACATGTTCACACGCAAAAATTTCCTAAAAATCCAGTTGTATTATACTTCAACAACAGCCTTGACTATGTTTATAACTGTAGTAAAATATAACGGACGTATAAAACATGTAGATAATGTTTTTAATATTTCACAGACTAATTGTTGAGCCAGCTTGGTGACTTTTCAAACATTTTGTGCCACCCTCTTTGAAGCCATATTTACAAGGCAGTCTGAAGGACAGCAATATGCCTCTGTGCATTAGCAAATGTTGAAAAGGTTATAATTGTGAAAAGGAAATGTGAAGTAAAAAAATTATTACTGTATGTATGAAAAATGTTCCACACTGGGCTCACCATTAATCAAAGTGATAGTACAATCCGTGACAGGAAAAGGTCTGTGTATGGGAGAGTGAATTCGCCAGATTGGCACGACCATAGTTTCATGAAATTGCTTACATGTGTTTAAAAGTTATGGAGCAGACACGAAATGCATGGTTTAAACCTTTGAACACCACTGGTGACCGTGACCTTGAGCCGGGACGGTCGAAACATAGGTTCTTTCCCCACCCCTCCATCCTCCCCCAACTTAAGACTGTATCATGTCCTAAATCAGGATTAGGTTCATTTAAAAAAAAGAATCAGGGGAAATAACACATATTAATTTTACAGCGATTTGACGCAAGTACCATCACTTGTTTGGCTTGCTGTGCTGAAACCTTTGACCTCCACTTGTGACCTAGAACTTCAACCGGCCAGGTTGGAACATAGGTTTTGAACATCGTCTTGATGGTATGAACATTTGACCAAAGTTTAATGAAATTCCTTCCTGGGGTTTAGATGGTAAGGAGAGGATACGAAATCCAGATGCACGCACACATACGGACAGACGGACGCACTAAGACCATTCCTATATCCCCTTACCGCTATGCGGCGGGAGATAATAAAGATCAAGTTATTTATGTGCAGTTCATACATTCCTACAAGCCATTAGCATATAAACTACCTTCTTGAAGCTAGTTTGAGTGTAATACACAGTTGAAAATATGTTCTGTAATTTTACTTTTAACCCCCAACTGCACTGAAGGATACATGGCCTGCAACATTTTAAAAGAAAATAGCTGCTCTTTTTAGCATATTTTCCAGGAGTTTAATTGGAGTGACGCGCGGAGAGGTGACAAAACGTTCACGGAGTGGTCCATCGAATCGTCCATCCATCAAATGATTTTTGGATGGAGCCATCATCAAAGATCCGTTCCCTTTGTTCTCCCACTGAATCTGCCGATTATAATGGTTTTCATACATGACGGGCGGATAGCGTCGCGGGGGCTGATTTGAATGCATGAAAAACTCTTCAAAACTATCAATTTCAGCTTCGTTATATCACAAAATGCAAGCTTGTAATTGTTTGATTAAATTTAGCAAAATCTATTTGTAGCATTTCTATTTTTAGCCGTAGGTGTTTTCCGGTACTTTTTGGCTATTTTCTTTATTTTCGTACATATCAGTGCTTTTTTTCAAAAAAAGAAGTATCAGATTCAGATGCTCATAATTATATGAGTGCTTCGGCGACATGGAACAAAATAGCTTGAGATCGCACTGTTTCTCCGACAAAACGGCGAACCCATTCTTCTAATAGTATAGATATGTCAGAGTTTGTCAGGTCCAAGATTATTTAAGACTTAAGTCTGAAATGTAATCAGTGTACCATATGTGTTCGTAGACAATTAACAAAAGAGTTAACATTTTAAAAGTTCTTTATTGGTTAAAGAGTGTATTGTCACACAAAATATATAATGACTATATCGGAAAAGAATATCTAATTTAAGTGATAAAACAATAAACCAAACACCTTTGGTTTTACATAATATTCAAGATTAAATGTGATTGCGTTTATTAATTCAAATATATACTTGCATCATTTAACACGTTTTTCGTTTCGTTGTCAGAGTTTGACAGATCCAAGATGATTTAAGCCTTAAGTCTGAAATGTAATCAGTTACCATATGTGTTCGCAGACAATTAACAAATAACAAGTTAGAAAAAAAACGTCATGGTTAGAAGAGGCAATATCTTGAGCTGGCGATCTTTTTTATTGGACAGTTCACAATATTTGAAATATGTTCTAAAGATCGTTATGATAATTGTGCTATGGTAAAAACATATCACTTCTTACAGTATAAAATAAAAACATTACGTTTGTTTACATTTACCATGAGAATGTCAAAGTTCCTGATGATGCACTCGCTTTAAATTTACAAACGACTGCATAATCTTAAACAATAGCCTTTTGTGTTTTAATGGTTGACGAACTACAATAATCCGTAATTAAATAAAACGCATTGAGATTTATGCAAAGTACAGCAAAAAACAAAAACAAAAAAACAAACTTGTGAGTGCATAAAACAAGTAAAAAGAAATATAGAATATACCTGTATGTGGTGGATAAACAAATCAGTAATATAACATAAAACCATTAAATGTTTTGTCTTGTGTGTGTGTGTGTGTGTGTGTGTGTGTGTGTGAAAAATATTAATGTTGAAGACGAGATAACAAACTTTTTTTCAGAAAGAATAGTGAACATTATCCTCACAGGCACTTCAAGCTGAAAGTAGATAGCAAAACTACATTTGCTTAACCTGACATAGGACCTACAGCACCCCAAGAGATCGTAGTAACATTTGTTGTGTACTAAATTCAGTTGTCCTGGTAGGACATCTTTTCTTCCCGAAGCATTTTGCTTGATAAACCCTACAAAAACATGATTTCCCGTACACTATTTAATGAAGTAGTACTCTTTCTAATTCTAAAACCATTTATCAAAATCAAATATTACGAACACGAATTGTCCGCATAAGGCAACGCGAAAGAATGGTTATTTACTTATTAAATGGTACGTTTCTGTTTTTTTTTATTCTAACCTAGTTTTTCACGGTTCGTTATAAGTTCAGTCTATGTAGAAAAATGAGTTTGTGCAGACTTTTTCTGAGGATCTGTCTCAGAACTTCTTTGTCATACTGAACAGACTGGAACAAAAACAAACAGAACAAAGCCATTATATCGTTTGATCGCAGCCCGTGGAAATTATTTTACAACAATTTAAAGGGCTAAGAAAAGGGTCAGTCTGATATAGCCAGTGCAAGTTAAATATATCTCATGAATATTAGTAGAGTAAGCATTAGTTTCTCATTTCATGTTAAGTTACATATATATTAGTGTATAGAGTCAAAAGATGTAGCATGGTGAATATAGATGCAGAAAACACAGTGAATGTTCAGAAAATTATATAAATCTGAGGTCTCTTTCTATAAAGAGATGGATATAAAGTGATATACCTCCCATTATGGATGTAAGTTTGTTACAAGGGGCAAAGAAATTTTTTACTACATTTAATGTTGACCAGTAGAAGTTAAACTAATATTACAATTCATATATTTAGTAAAACGACTGGTAATGACCACTCTTTAAACAGTACATTACAGTGTAAAATGAATATGTTAACATTTTTAAGGGTCACTTTGGCCATTTATGCTATGCCTTTTGATGTTTATCAAGAGTTGTTTTGACAACCGGTTTTGTATACCAGTATTTAATGCAGTTGTTTTTACTTAAAGTTTCATCCCACACTAAGTAAAAACAGAAATGCAGTCATACAATGCAGAAAAAAATTATTTATTTCATTTCAGGATACGGTTGTGGTATACAAGTTACACGAAAATATTTACATTTTATTTGGGAAAAACAGAGACTGCGTAAAAAACAAATAAGCCACAAAGACATTTCACACTTTTTGTAGATTTGAAAAAAAAACCCATCTCAGTTAAAGTTCACGTAAGACTGAAAGAAAGCATTGAGCCTATTGTCTGTAAAAAATATAATTTCAGAATCACTTCAAGTAAGACAAGTTTTAAAGTTTATACATAAATTTGCACCTTCAGCATAAATTTCAAAACAAAATAAAACAGTGCGTCAAAATATAAAAGACGTGTTAGTTGTTTAAACATATATTACTTGGACAATTTTATTCACAGTACTACAAATTATGTGCGTGAAGTTAGCTGCCAGTTGCCAATTCAATTAATATCAATAATTCATGATACTCGTCAAATTGGTATCTGGCTACCAATTGACAGTTGACGATTTGCAAAGTTTGACGAACTGGTACCTGGCTGCCAGTTGCAAGTTGCCAAATCATTCAATGTTCAGAATTCGTGACATTTATTGGCAACTGGTTGCCAGTTACCAGTTGCCAATTCACTCAATGGTCAGAATTCATGCTTCTTACTGAATTGGCACCTAGCTGCCAGTTGACAACTCGCAATCTTTGGCGATCTGGCTTCTGGTTACGAATTCTCATATATTTCAGTTGGTAGCTGGACTATGAAGTTAGATGCCAATTAAATTTGCAACTGGCAACTGGCAAATGGTAGCTACCTTCACGCACATATACAAATTAACCGTAGAAAATGCGAACTAAACAAACACAGAACTATAGAAAAAGAGCACTTAAGTATTAAATAAAGCTGTGTGATTTGCAGTGACGTGCTGAATAACATCACATCCTCAATAAAATATATCAAGATAAGAAAAAAAATCAAAAACCACAGCCTACCTTTATTTACAGATAAATCATTAAACCCCCAACTTTACCAGTCATAAGCGTCAAGCTGAAAAAAAAAACCTAAACGAATTAGACGTAAATTATACAGATATGATTGACATTTATAAACGGCCATTAAAATTTCAAATTAAGGATTACATCAACACATAAAAAAATCACAGATGCATTTGTCTATCAACGAAGCATAACACAAACACTTATAAAAAGCCAGTTGTTCCCCTCAATACGGTGTAACGGTGTTGTACATCTAACTCTGCTACGGCGTGATCCTTTAGTTAAACGTTTTTATAATGGATACCATCAGAATTTTCTTCTTTTGCTTTGCTGTTTTCAGCTTCGTAAGCATCATCTCTGCCCAGGGCAACACTAATAATATATGTAAGTACATGAAGGTTTAATCATGTTGATTTGTATATATTCTTTATTTTTGTTATTTATTGATGTTATTTATTATTATTAGGTATTATTATTATTATTATTAAGTAGTAGTAGTTGTAGTATTTTGGCATTTTTGTAATGTAACATAATTATTTTGCAAAATTATTTACAAAACATGTTAAAATTATCATATTTGCAAACTAAAAGATTACTGAATTCAAATTTACTGACTTTAAAAAAATTATATTGAAAATATCCCGTTCAGTCTTGCAATATACATTTTTAAAAATATTTTCACAGAAGAAAACACAATTTGTTATACTCTTTTAAATTTGCTTATTTTAAGGCGTGACAAAAATGGATTTCTTTTATTTTGTTCAAAAGCTTCGTTTTGTAATAAAATATTAATAATGACAGTATTCAGTTTGTTTGAGAAAACAATAAACTCAACAAAACTAAGCAAAGAATTATGTAAAAAGATTAAAAACGTACTTAAGAGCTTTACGCGAATAAAGAATGTTTTTAAATAAATATGTTATGCTCTGTTTTGTTTTGTCTTTTTCTCTTTTTTGTAATTAACAGATGAACAATTTCTGCGCATGTATAATGTGGCAACAGTGAGTTTAAATGTAATAAATCTAATCCTTTGCCCGTTTAATTCTTTAATTTGCAAAGCATCAACCGACTTAAGAACATATATTTTTGTCTTTTAAAACTTCAGCTGTTAATGAATATTAGCTTTTCGGCTTGTAATACTTCGGCTTAAGAACTTAATTTCTTTGGCTTATGTGTAGATTAGAAATAGAAAGGTCTAAAAGCATGTTATCATTGTTACTATTGCAATTATTACTGTTATATTATTTTAGTATAACTGTTATCACTTTCATTGTTGTTGTTTTAAAAATTCACAACTGCATGAAACATTTTAACTTTCAAAAGAATACATGCACGCCTTCAACAGGAAACATAAGGTCAATTGTCTCTGTTGAAATTGAACAACTTAAAAACATGTAAAACTTGTTCATTTGGCAATATTTAGATTTTATTATGGCTATAAAAGACCGAAAATCAGGCAAACATGTTGGTTGTCAATACGAATAAGAAAGACAAAATTATTTCATAAGCGATGTTAATGCAAAGAGTCGTTGTTCTGCTATAGCATGGCGGGTCAAAGATTGTACAAGTCATAAATCCTTTAGTTTAATTGTCTTTTTGATTTATATTCATTGTTCATCGATTCAATGAAAGGGAAGCTATATGTCCATGTGAAGGCAAATTTGTTGAAAAATTTCATTTAGTAAAATTACATTAGGATTCGGGGTGTTTTCATGCTAGCTCATATCTAGAAGTACTTGTAAATCTAGAATGTGCCGTTGTCCTGATCCGGAGATCCCTGTTTCGAATCCAACAAAGGAGTTGAGGTAGCCAGTTACTTTCCGCATTTCTCACTTTTTGTGCTAGTACTGGTTTGAACCTAGGAAGCAGTTCATGGAAATGGATTGATATAAGATCTTTCCCAGTCGATGTAGAGTAAATAGTTTTAAACCTCTGATACTAACGTATCTTCTTTGTTTGTCTTCAGTTACACTTCAGTTGATCTCATACTGTCGAAGACTCTCTGGAAATTTGAGGACCATTTGCTTCCTACGAGTAATGGACAGATTAGGATACGACATGCCAGAGTTCAATTTCCCAGACTTTAGTGATTAATACCAGACGTTGATAAGCCAAAACAAGTGTATGGGAGGACAAGGAATCCTGCAGAGAATATTGTGGTGTTTTCCTTTGAAAATGACATTGAGTGCTACCATGTCTGCTTTTTAACCATTTAGTGCACGAGAAAATCATTCACATCTTAAACGATTTATTTTTACAGAAGTCAACATCGGGCATATTGTTGAGACTGTTGAGAGTTTTTCTTTAAATCAAAATGTGTTGAAAATACAATGTCCTTAATGAACTATAATCGATTGACAGTGAAACAATGTCAAGTTTTAAATCGACTTTAAATTAACACTGCACTGTTAACTGAAAACAATAAATGAGTTTCAAATATACATCCTTCTATCTTAATATTAACAATATATTTTACAAACATATAATGTGCTCAAAAGGGGTTGTCATGTGCGTTATTTAATTATTTTTTACATTTATAAAAAAAATAGTTTGAAAATAAAAATCGTTGAATAAGATATTTCCTTATGTTTTCTTTGGCTGTAAGATGATGCAAGTTGCGATCACAGATGAGTTGTTTTTCTGTTATATATATATATTATTGTTATTTATTATTCAACCGCTGAAATAACATTAAAAAGGAATTAAACGTAATTTCCAACTGGTTAATTATGTGCATTATGAAATAGTAATTTTCCAACTGGTTAATTATGTGCATTATGAAAATAGTTCTTGCTCGACAACATTCATTCATTCATTCATTCATTCATATTGTTATTTTCTTATCTAGAAGAAAGAAAGGTCAATGTGATCTTTAACTAGAATTTACTACATTAAACTAATGTGTCCCTTATACCTGATATATCTATTTTTGAAACAAAACTGTGAAGCATCATTTTTGTTTGAATCATGAAAGTAAAAAAAGCTAAATATTTTGTTTGACAAAAGATGTTCAGATATGGTTAAATATAATCTAAAAGTGTCTAGCCGCGTTTGAAAAATTCATTCGGTATAAATTCAGAGGTGACACTTCCCATTTAAAATTATTACTATCATTATTGAATGGTTTTATGAAAGTATTTGGATTTGCAAAATAGACATTCATAACAAATCACATTCCTCCTTTTTTTGCATCATTGCATAATTAATACACCCAAGGAAGAGTGCACACACACACACACACACGCGTGCGCGCACGCACGCGCGGGTACACATACCATAGAACACAACGAAAAAAACACCATATTTTATTAAAGATTTCGCCGAGAGTGTTCTATTGTAAGAAATTAATATATGTGCGTTTCACTGATAGTGATCTCAGTGATAGACCTCCTTTTGTTTCCCTTTGAAGAGTTGAAAATATAATCGGAACATCTCTAACATCACCATGGACGATGCCTAAATAATTATCCGCTCAACTATGTCACACAAAGGCTAATCAAATCATCAAGACACACTCTGAGAACCGACTATATCGATCTCATAGCATATCAATAGATAGCATCAAAGGAAAGAAATGTTATCTTGTCATTTGAAAATCTTAACTTAGTCCAGTTAAAAAGCTCACTTTATGTAAATTTATGTATAACACGACCCCAAGAAAAGATTTTGGCCCATTATTTTTGTTAAATTATGTTCATATTTCAAAACTGTTATAACTGTATTTGCAGGTGCAAAGTTTGCATAAATTCAAGGGCGTCTAAATAATGCTTTATGGTATCTTCATCTTTTGTCATTAATTAATGTTTATTTATATTTTGTACATTTACCGATTACAACGTAAATGATCACTGTGCCTATTCATGTATTGCCACTTTTTAGTTTAAGCAATTCTATGAGGTTGCGCGAAGCATGCCGGTGTTTACTGTGGTAAATTAACTTGATATATGTGAGAAAAAATGTATCTAGTTCATGCCAAGGAGTGGTTGGAATGCTCTTCAAGCCGTTTACAAGGGACTCCTCATTTCACTCAACTAGGTACAAAGCGTCTACAAGTAAAGCTTGAAACATTAATTGATGCACTAAACAATATAAAGATCTTTTTTGTCTAAGAAGTCTATTTTCATCTAACTAGAAATACTTTTTAAAATAAGTTAGATTGACTTTGTCTAAAAAGTGTAACTATGGTTACTAATTAGAGCTTTGTCGTGTTGACAGAACGTAAAGGCTGTAAGTGGAACCTCGTCAAATCGCCAAAGACACGAAACTTTGAACAAGTGACCCTGTTAAATTAAGTTTTACATATGTTTCCACTTAACTCAGGTTGTTATTTTGTTGTGTTTTCTATCATTGATGAGTACATCAAAATTCAAACATGCACCATTCAGTCCATGCTTTACAATGATATCATTCAATTAAATGAGATACAGAATGGGCTGTGTTTCATTGTGCATCCCTTCTTTTGATGTAGGGAAGGATATGTCCATGTTTTTTATGAAGAAGCTGCAAAAATGGAGGAGAACTAGACATAGGCAGAAAATAAATGAAATAGTTACTTGTAAAATAAACAAAATATTCATTTATATAAACAATATGATAAGTCAGCATCTAGAAATAAAAAAGATACATATTAAATAAATAATCGTCAATCCAATGTCTTTTCAATATATGACAATACTTCATTAAATTTTGTTCTTGTTTTACTTGTTTTGTAGAATGGCTTCAACATATTTTAGTCAAAATGTGCCCCTGTAAAAAACTTTCAGACCGTTTCATACCAGTTCTTACAAAATCTAATCAAATCAAATGCTTACAGGTCATATTCTTTTAAAAAGTGACATGTCTAGTTTATTATCTTTGAAACTGCAAGAATTACAGACGCCATACTTACAGAGACTTCTTTCATGAGATAGAATTTTATTGTTCCTTCGTAAAGACCAATATGATCAGCCCTCAGTCTCAATGTTTCCTTGTAAAACGAAGCCTCAGCAAGGTGTCTTATTAGATAAGCAAAACTAATTAAACCCAACTGGACTCTCATAGTTGTTTACCTGGTCAGTGCTAGTTTTAATTTCTTTAACTACAGTAAAGTTCCGTTTATAAGGTAATTTTAATTATTTTCAACACCAGGCTATGTCTGCACTCTAGAACAGCCAAAGTCCAATTCTCAATTTAAGTGCATTTTACAGTGGATAGAAATCAAAGTTTAACAATACCTCTCTCCATGCGCAGTAATCACAGGAGTCTAAAGCAAATCGACATTTGGTTATTATGTAGTATAAACATCAGCGACGGGATACTTTTCTCAGCGTACGCACGGTGACTCGCAGCGTACGCACGGTGACTCGCAGCGTACACACGGTGACTCGCGTGTCTAATTTTACTAATTACGATGATGTCTGACTGGTTTGTGTGGTTGAACACAACTGTTCAATCACAAAGTCAAACTACATTTTTCTTTACTGTTCTGTTCTTAACAACTACAACCGTTTTTGTAAAGATACGTATCATTAATATATTAATTATTTTCTACAATGCTCAGTAAGGGATTAGGTGAAAGCTTTCCTTTCAATCAATTACCAGAGAAAGTATTTTACTTGTACTTTTAAACATTGTCTCGTGACAATCTTTGAAGTACGAGAGCACTTCCTGTGTTCGTAAATGCCAACGCAACATAACACAAGTAGCAACACGACAAACAACAACGCAACACAACACAAGTAGCAACACGACAGACAACAACGCAACATAACACAAGTAGCAACACGACAGACAACAACGCAACATAACACAAGTAGCAACACGACAGTCCACAACGAAACACAACACAACAAAAGTAGCAACAGAACACAAACAGCAACACGACAGACCACAACGCAATACAACATAAGTAGCAACACGACAGTCCACAACGCAACACAACACAACAAACGTAGCAACAGAACACAAACAGCAACACGACAGACCACAACGCAACACAACACAAGAAGCATCACAACACAAGTAGCCACACGACAGACCACAACGCAACACAACACAACACAACACAAGTAGCATCACAACACAAGTAGCAACACGACAGAAGACAACGCAACACAACACAAGTAGCAACACGACAGACCACAACGCAACACAACACAAGTAGCAACGCGGTCTATATTTTTTAACATTTTGACTGGAAGGTTAATTTTTCAAATGCATTTAACTGCTTGGTTTTTAAATTTACAAAACGTTTAGTCTATAACGTTATACATTTTATGGCATCGGGTTGAAGATTTTACTTTTAACTCAACCGACTTTTAACTCAACCGACCACTTTGTGGTCATGGTGTGATTTTGTGACCGCCTGATGTCCGTGCGTGCGTAACGTGTCAATAAAGCGTCATTATGATTGCACATGGAGTACGTATTTCCAGGAGAGATTATATCCTTCGTCCTGGATTTTGGTTATGGGCATTAACCTAAGTGATTCCATGCAGGCTGTTGGTTAGTAATAAAAGGAATAGATAAAGTACAGTACCATATGAAAATGCATATTCACGTGCGAAGTCAGACTTTTCTTCTCATTATTGCAGTCATAGGTTATCATTATGACAAGCTACATATACTGAACTGAACAGATCAGTGTCACGAGCCAACGAAATCGCCGTTGGGAAGGTGGTAGTCCATGTATTTGAAACTACGGGTTTTTCAAAATATCATTTTTCAGTATATTTGTGTGAATTCCATAATTATAGCAGACTTCCTAATATTTCTCGGCCTTATATCCCTGCCTGCAATTGTCTGTTATATACAATGAAAACAATGAAAACCAGGAATGTCTGAGGCAAGAAAAACCAAGAAAGATATGGACTTCTTCTGACTAGAGAGAAACTAGACTGTATCGTTCTTTTATTTTCTTCTTGTCTCCGTTTTTGTAATTACGATCATCATTAAGAGGTGTGTCCACAAATAATTAACTTTAACAGTAGTTAAAAATAATGAGAATTGTTTGTATGGTATATCAATATAATCTTAGCACATAATATAATATTAGCTTGTTGAATAAAAGCATTGTTTGTCTTTATTATATTGCGATTTTTATGCTTGTAAAAGCTCTAACATTACAGATACGTAGCTACTTGTTCACAAAATGAACGTTATATGTATATACAGTTTTACTCGCGAAAAAATCACGTATATATTTTCCAAAGGCAATCACAAATTCTATAGAGAGTATGTTTAGTACAAATAGGCTCAGATTGCGCCAGAGATGAACTGAAATTGTATTCGTGGGAATAAGACCCTTGACCATCCACTCTACCATCCATCCCTCGCAGCCTGGACTTGCGTGCATATAGTATCAGCTCTACCTAAGCCCGTGCCTATTCAAGTTATTTATATAATTACATTTAAAATAGAGAACGGCCGATTGTCTAAAAACACGAGACAGATCATGATATCTGAATTGCATTTCCTATAAACACAAATTTCTTTGCCGCCTATCCAATAGAAAATATTCCCGATGTTGCAGCTACAGGACGGGAAATGTTTCCTATGTGTATGATAAAAATTGGGGTCTCGAAATGTTTGAGCTATTCACAGGGGATGACAGATGAATGTATTTAACATAATCAAAGCATTAAGTAACTCAGATTTTAGTACAAATGCTTTAAGTTAATATTACTCAAAATAAAAATAACGATGAAATGAGAAACTTTCAAAATGTCTTCCGTTTATGTTTCTGTCAGAAGTTTTAACTATGACAATAAACAGATAACAAACCATAATAAATAATCAAGAGTATGCTAAGACAGCTTTATCTGTACATATTCTTTTTAATACAATAAAAACAAAGCTTCTTTGAAAATAAGGTCGTAGAATTTTTTTTTGGTCTGATGTTTTCACAAAAGCCATGAAATGTTACATCTTGCATGAGTCAAAAACTGTATCCCGTTTTTATTAAAGCATTTTTTCATACCTATAAGCTTATAACGTACAAACTTATTTTGCATGTCGATAGAAAAGTTACACACATACATACGTACGTATGTACTGACGGACAGACGGACCAAAATTACTAATATTTGTACGAGCATGTTTTCAGCATCAATATTTTCAACAGAAAAGTTTGAATGCGGACTAACCAAGTTATATCTTTACGTATAGACTTGTTTTCAGAATTAATATATCCAACAGAAAACTTTAAGTGCGACTTAACCAAGTCGAAGCTTTGTGTAAAGACTTGTTTTCAGCATCAATATATCCGACAGGAAAATTGAAGTGCGGACGTACCACGTTACACCTTTGTCTACGGGCATGTTTTCAGCATCAATATTTTCAATAATCAAGTCGTTTGAATACGCCTTGCAAAATGAAATGAATTGCATCAAATGTCACATTTCCTTCTCCTTAATAATTACATCATATTACTTATTAAACTTAAAATAGAATGAATGACACAATAACACACGTAATTACACGTCAAATGCTCAATTTTCTCCGAGAATAACCAAATGACCGTTTATATCCTTTGTAGTTTAAAGTTCACACCATAACATTGCTTACTTGAACGATGGATTGCAAAGAATGATTTAAGAGCGTTTCATTGATAGTGATCTCTCTAATGGACGTTCTTTTGTTTCCTTTTGAAGAGTAGGAAATATAACCGGAACCTAACTGACATCACCTACGACCACTGCCCGAACAATTATCTGCTCAACTATGTTATTCAAAGAGCATAATTAAATAATCATTGCCCACGAATGAGTACTTAATCGATGCGATGAAGTATCGAGAGAGATGTTCTAGTTTCACAATCCCAAAGACGTTTTATTCCGCCATCTCATCAGTATAATAAAGCACTTAATTTGATCCAGTTAAAATGCCACCTTCTTCTTGATTTATGTTTTAAATAACATTCAGAAAACAATATTTCTTTCTCTCTTTGTGTTAAATTGTGTCGGCATGCTTAAATAAAAATGATTGCATTTGCAGGTGCAACAGATATTCAAACTGAAATCAATGGAGTTTGTATGAACACGTTATAGTAAAGTTTGCAACATAATACAAATTCGATTTAAATTTTTTTCTCTTGTTCTCATTTGCAGAAATAATAAATCATATATATTTTAATATCATCTTGTCAATGAATTTAACCAGACAACTCTCCCGCAATTCTTAGTTTTGTTTATACAAAGTTTTGCTACAGTGTTTAAGAAATAATTGTAGAACTGGACAATTGACTTGTCAAACAAAAGTAAATTCTTATTTAGTTATACTAGAGTTCATTTCAGCATATTAGAAAAACACATTCTGGGATTCTTTAGGCTAAAATAATAGTTTTGATTTTTAGGTGCTTGAAAGAGCCATACCAGGTAGAGTAAACAAAATGGATATTAACACCAAACCTCGGGATTTATGTATGTGTCATTGTTAATTTCTCTGCATTTATCTATCATGAAATGATATATCAAACTTAAGACAATACATTTTAGTTTGTCTGTAATGGTCTTCATATACTACAAAATTCTATAGATGGTCCTACTTAAGTAAAATTGTTTGTCAATGTGCTCAGTGTGCCCAGCTGTAACAAATCCTGCTGTTTAATTCATCAGTCTTACTGCCATAAAATCTTGCTTTAGCTACTTTTTATCAACTACAATATAATTAAGAAACAATGCTTTTATTTTAAGAACTCAAGCTTGCATCAATAATAACACTCGTAGGCGACTTTGCTTCGGAACCATTCCCACAAAGAGTCGATTGTGGTCACAATTGTGGCGACTGTAAATCTATCTACCTATTGTTGATACATACTGACCTCTGATTTCATCAATGTCACACTTTTAACAGGTAGAGTAACAATTGCACACCAAATGTAGTAAGTGTCAACGTCATTAAAGATTGATATAACACAACTTTTTGTAATCAAGGACCAAGATCTTGTGACAATAGTATTTGTCAAAGTGACCTCGACAATTTCCAAATCTCATTATTATTCTTGTGTATTATTAGAAAACAAAGCATCCTTTTACTGAATTATACTCATTGCAAAGAAAGCTTTATAAATTGAATATGATAAAAAATGGCTGGCGTAGTTATAAAATATAATAATATACATGTTCTACTTTAATGGAAGGTATATTTTCATTTATATCTATCTTAAAGTAAAACAAGCTTTGATACTTTAATTCATATAATATTTAGTTATTACCTCTGTTTTCAGAATTTAAGTGGACTTGCATTTTGGCCATTTTGAACATGAAAATGATTTTGAATGATTATTTTTCTGCTACATTACACTGTCATTCAGCCAAATGACATTTTGATATAGACATCAGGGTCCAAACACCGTACAAATTGTGACTTCCAGCAAACATGGTATCATTGTCAACAAGCGTGGTGAAGGTGCTTTATTAATTCAAAAAAAAATGTGTAATCAAAGTTAATATAAAATTTCAACATGTTGCGCTTATTTCGTAGTAGTCGTTGCTGTTTTAAGTATGTGTTGAATTTGAGACTGTTAATCTGAATCCCGCCTACAATAACAATAAAATGTTTACAATTCAACAAAGAAAAAAGTTACTGTTCATTTAGTTTATTTGTTCCTAGGTAACCTACAGAATACGTTTCCGGAAATAATATAAGATATAAACATTTAATGACACGAGGGATTGTGTGGCATTGTATGTCTTTTCACTGTGATAAATCTGTACGCCTTTTACTTGTTACTGTTAAAGTTTCTTCAAGGAATTAGATAAAACAATAGCAAAATAAACTGAAAGCAAGTATCAAATAAAATCAGATAGAAACTATCTAAAAATTAGGTAGAATTACAGGCATTGATATAAGATATGCTTGTTTTATTCAGTTCAATGTCTAATCAGACTTTATGCTTCATTGATCACTTTCATGGGTAACTCTGACTTCTACATCTTAAGAGGAAGGCCACGGTCTTTTTTAACCTGTTTTTCAAACTACTCTGTAAATCACATAAGTATCACTGATTAAAGAACAATACCAATGCTGTGTTCATAACATATTTGGCGCGTCTGTAAAGCCGCCTTGTTGACTACAAGACCTATAAACAGCAGACATTTTAGACTATTACTGTTTATTGTTCTGCCCCTGTGGCCGATGTAATTAGCTGTTTATCGCGTTAATCCCCCTGTTGCCTTGTAAAACGAAGCCTTAACAAAGTGTCTTATTAGATATTTACGTAGAAGCAAAATTAATAAATCCGAAATGGACACTTTATAGTGGTAAATTATGTGTTCGGTGCTAGTATAGGTGTTTTTGATATTGCATTAAGTGTGAAAATGATGCTAAAGGTATTACCGGTCTAATACATTCAAGTTATTTTTGTCTAATTATCATTTAACGGAACTGCCTCACTACTTCTATCAATGCATGTGAAAATTACAAACTTATCGTATTCCATGACCCTGATGGGACACGACAATGGTTTATACGTTAAAACATGATTTTGCGAAAATATGTTTATCTTTAGCAGTTAGCTTAATACTGGCAGACTCTTAAGAAAACAGAATCTTTTCTTAGTTTCAGCTTTATCTTTGTATGCCGCTCCCTGATGTACTTACAATAATATGTCTCCAATTCAATATATTGCCAAGTGTAATAGAATGAGAAATTCGTAAAAGTTTAGCAAGTCAAAGTAATACGAAACCTTACTGGATCCTGATATTTATATGATACTGTTAGAATTTTACAACAGTCCTTGAAAATAATTATTTTTATATAGGTGCAGTGTGATAAAAAGAAAGTATTGGATGAGGAAATGTTTTTGTGTTCTTTACACAAAATCGGTCAAAGATTCTGAGCAAGGGGAATAAATGAATGAATGAATGAATGAATTGTCATATGAATGAATGAATGAATTGTCGCATGAATGAATAAATGAATTGTCGTATGAATGAATGAATGAATTGTCGTATGAATGAATGAATGAATGAATGAATGAACGAACGAAAAACGAATGAATAAATGAATTGTCGTATAAATGAATGAATGAATGGATGGATGGATGGATTCATGGATGAGACGAATGAACGAACGAACAAACGAACGAAAAACGAATGAATGAATGATAACTCAGATATTCTCACACATGTTTAATCTGCGGAAACACTACATTGACACTGTGATATGTTCTCCTTTTGATCTTATAAATTTTCTGTAAATGAAACATCTCCTACAAATGCGTACACCTTACTGATCGACCTTATGTACAATTAACAAGTATGTCAGATCTAGATTTAATAGACACGGATATCTTAGCATATTCTTTCATATCATCTTTTATAAGACGGTCGAAGTAGACGGAAAGGAACTGTTAGTTCCAGATAATTGCAATGGGGCAGAGTCAGTGACAATGACTCGATATAACAGCCAGTCCTTACCATGTTTAATGTAGTCTTGAATTAAGTAAGAATTTCGAATATTTGCACGAGGAAATTAATTTCATTCCATCGCAAGGTGTATGATTTCTTCTCTTCCTCAATTAGTTCATTAAATTTCAAATGACATTTCCTTGTTTCTTGTAAAAAAAACTCTTAGCATTTATGTTCTTGTTGTCTGCATCAGTACATTAAAGAATTAATATTTATACGGTACCAATGTTCATCACATTGCGATAATGTAGATAATTCCAGAATTTTTTATAATAGAATAAGGCAAACTGTCCTTCAGTGTGTCAGTGCGTTACCTATAGCGCTAAATAGTATAGAATAATGCCAACCAGTATTTTGCGTCACCGTTGTCTTAATAGCACACAATGTATGAAGGCAATAGTTAATATTATTTGACGAGAGTGGCCGACATTTTGGCCATTTCATTGTAAACATTTTATCAGCGGTACATAATAGAATTATAAAGGAAACTAGCATAAATATTCACCATAAGCAAATGAAGTCAAATTAAATGTCCAACTTTGATATACAAAACTTGTTGAAAAATACGTATCAATATGTTTGTGTCTTCAGTCTGGGGTCTTGCGTAAATAAGATGAATTCGTGCGTTTTTTTACCTATTGTAAGATGGCATGCCCATAGTGTGAACAAGTTTGTCTTCTCACTTAAAAACATTGCTTCAAGCCAGACACATTTTGCAGATAATATCTTTCGGGGGCAGTTGTCACGTTCCATGACAGCTCTTGTTCATTTTCAATAAAGATGCCCTTCGTAAATTTTAGCATTGATTTATAGTTTTCTATATATCTGGCTTTTCTGACTAAAGACCAAGAAAGGACTGAGCTGAATCCAGATTGCTAATTGTCAATTATCAGATTAGATGTTTATTTGTACCTTTGAACCATATGATAGGTCGACAGATAGTGTAAATGGAAAAAGTAAAACATTGCCATTTGAAAATTAATGAACTAGTTGAGGAAGAAAATAAATCGTTTATCTTAATCCCTTAAAAGCGTTTATGAAAAATCTGGTCAGGATTTCACTTTAACGGGATCAACTGCAATATATATATGCAGAAGTTCTGTTCGGTAAAGGTGAAAACCAAAAAAAGTTATTCCACTCTAAGACACAATCAGACCCGTCTTCAACAATTCCCATTCCCCTAAAACCTCCAATACGGGAACGATACGCTGTTGGCACGCGTAGTAGCATGGTGAAGAAACAGTGATGTTAGGTAGTACGCCACATTTCCGATCTGAAGGTCTTTGCTCGAAATCCCACCAGAGGTGAGTCTCTAGTTGCTTTTCAGGATTCTACACTTTTGGCACATGGGCATAATCATTTAGCAGAACACAGAGCTTGTTTCCAAATTGATTTGTAGCTTAATTCAGTGATATGGTGGCGAAGGCAAATACCTTATAAAGAAAATATGGCACTCATATTCATTTCGTATGATCTTAAATTCAATTAATTCGTACCGAATAAATTGAATGATACAATAACGATAGCCTACGACTAGCGTAACACTATTTTTGTGATCATTTGAAAAAAGTTTTCAACGCATGTTTGATAGTTTGTATCAAATAATAAGACTGCTCTATTTCTCTTATTGAAACATCCACCAAGAAAATAGGTCCATTTAACTGATAAAATACTTTAGACTGGACCGAATGAACACGTTCATATCAAATAAAATTACTTTGTAACATAAATAGAAATTCAAAGAATAAGAAAAATATTTTGTTTCTAGCAAGACGTAAAAATTGTTTCGCGCGTATAGCATAAAGAAATTCATAACTTATACATGATCATTGCGAACAATGTTTGTCTCAGCAGTTTTTCTTTTATCTATTTCATCGTGTTCTGAAATACCACTTCTTTCAGGTTTAAGTAAAAAAAATCTTCACACAATGTTATGAGTCAGTTGTATGAAAATGAGCCCGTGTATTATGTTTTCATATTTATATTTCTAAAACTATTTTTGAAATACAAACCGTCTTGAATATTTTATCTTTCTAGCGTAGAGAAGAAGGGTCAATGCACTTTCTTTCTCGAAAATTCCAATAAAAAAAGGAGAATTGCGGTTAAAAGCTTTTAATTCACTTTCTTTAGATATTCTATAATTATGCTATTCTCAGCTATGAAGTAAAATATATTTTTCTAAAAATACATTTTAAAAGGCAAGAGAACTAGCGTAGAGTTCTATTATGTAAAAATAAACTAGAAATAAAAACATAGAAGTTTCAGGCCTTTTATAATGAAAACAAAGTCATTATTATATGTAAAAAGCGGGGGATGTATTGTCATGAGCATTTAAACGGAGACATGAGATAGCGATTTCACCAACTCTTGTGATATGCCAGGAAGATGATATTGGATAGAAAACTTGTGTAAGAGAGACACCGTCGCATGTCCTACGTCATTCTAACAGTGAGGATTCTATAGCACTGATATTTATATATATTTTTTTATTTTAATTTTTCGTCATGAATTGATAAGCATTCATTTTAATGTGAAAATGTTTTCTGAAAAATGTGTGCTATAATTAATATTCTGGATAAGCAGACGAAGGAAATATGCGGTATTAAATCATTTTGATAAACATGAGATTACTTATATTGGTTTTACATGTGTTTGGAAGTAGTAAACAAATTAAAGGTTTGCAAGAATCGAACTTTTTTCCCCTAATTGGACTGTACGACAAATTCTATTTTCATATTGTTTAAAACAAAACAAAACAAATACTATGTGAAAGTGAGTTTTTTATTTATCTTTTTTTATTTCAGTTAACATTTCTGGTAAAATGATAAAAAAAAAAACAAAATAATGGAAGCATTAAATGTAGCACAACATTTCTAAATATAGCACAAGGCGTAAGAAAAAAAAAGAAATAAAAATACAAAAAATTGTCATATGTTACCAAAAAATGTAAATAAATAAGAAGTATGTTATTTTATAAATAAGTCAAAATCTTCTGACAGTCTGACTAATAAATAACAGACATGTATGTTCAGAAAAGGATTATTACTATGACGTCATTTCGTAATAAACGTCAGAAAATCCACAACAAATAAGAATATATTTGTAAATAAGATTACTATGTTGTTACTGAAGTGGTGCCAAGGGCATTACAAAATCTGAATATTGTACCCAATTAACACCAAGCTAGATAAAGTACCTATATAATCCGAAATACCCAACTGCCTACGCAATATACTTACGAATTGTCAATATTTATTTCACTGGTGTTTTTGCTTAAATGATTTGGTTAAAAATGGATTGTACTGGGCTAAAAAAGAAAATCATTTACTTCGTTCATAAAATTGAAAGTCTTGGCTATTAAGTATAACTTACCATTTGTCGATTAGCAAATAAGTGGTTTTGGCGATTCTGAAAATTACATGTTTTATTTTTCAATACATTTTGATTAATTCTGTGGTCTAATATCGTCAGCATTATTTTCAGCAGATAAATGCCAGAAGCAAATAAAAGAGTTAGGTCCACAGTTGCAATATCTCAGAATAATGTTTCAATTTAATTTTAGAATTCAAATGAAACATTAATCATTTCAAATATATATGTACATGTATGATTTTGTCGCTTTGTATAGGTTTCACCCTTCGACTATAAACATATTTTGTATATGTTGAAAACCAAATATGACCTGCTTTTTTGTGGACGACAACTAGGTTATCATCCCGAAACATACTTACAATATCTTACTCGATTGAACTGCTTAACAAAGCAAGTATATGATAGTTTTTGGCGCTACGAATTCAACTTTACCATTCCTGTGTAGAAAATATACTTTTCTATTACAACGGTCGGTGTTTTGTAAGATGAGTGATGAGTGATGTGAATACGAAAGTAGGGGTAAACGTTAATTTGACGTTAACAATACAAAACACGAGTCGTATTTCATTTTATATAATTAGAAAACAAACTCAAAGCTGTGTAATTGAAACATGAATAAATAACATTTCTTCACAATGTTGCCTTGTAATCTTACGTCAACCCAAAACTTAATAGAATAAACAATTTCCACAGTGTTGGCCTGTTATATAATACGTCAACCTAAAAGATTTTTTTGTGCAGAGTTTGGTTCTGTGAATATCGAGATAAAGATATCTTTTTTATAAATTCCTAACTCAATCAATAGTCAGTTCAAGTGGCACTTTTAGGAATGATTTAAGTTTGTTTACATTTTTCTTGGTTTCACTTTTATCGGTCTTAAATAATTATTTTCATATGAATCCGATCAGAATTATCGATAAACCTGTTCACCGACTTAAAATTAGAAATAAAACAAACGCAAATGAAGAGATTGAAACGATAAGTGATTAATGAGTCGTCACAAGATATCTTTACATTAATAACCTCTCTAAGTATTGTTTTAGTTGCCATATAAACCTTTTTTTGCATTGATCTGGTGCACTTGTTGGCGTAAAACGAGAATACGAAACTAAACTAATCTATAACTTGTAGAAGAACGGAATCAAAACAATCTGCTTAAAGGTAAAAGCAATTTTTTATATGACACTTGGGTTGTTGTTTTTTTTACATTAGAATATTTAAGCATATCATGATTCATACAGACATTAAAAAAATCTGAATTTAAAACAATAAACTCCTTTTTTAATCACATTTTCCGTATTTAGAAACGAATCGATTTACGTGGTCTTTCACAAGGTTATGTCGTCATATTCAAAAGTGCGAAAAACTCTACACTTTAGGTAGGAGTCGAGATTTTTAAGCAGAAACTTGTGAACAGGCGCAAAAGAATATTATATTACTTTCATTTGTGACAAATGACTGTTTGTTAAATGATACATGCCATATGAGCTAAAAGATACATTATGGTAGTTAGATTATTTTTGTTTTTGAAAATTTGGGTTGCCGGCCATGTTCATCATAACTCAAAAAAAGGAACTTGATAGCATTTAAACAATCAAAAGATAATAACTCAGATTTAAATGATGCCTTTAAAAACATACAAATGGCTCTCATTAAGCAAAAGGGTTAGGAAACTTGCTCTAAGTTCTGAAGGGCCAAGACGGTGAATGAGATGTGTACTTAGGCAAGGACATTAATCCACACGTGCCTCAAAACCACCCAGCTACTGAACTTTCTAAAAAAAACATAATTGGGTCCATCATGAACGGTTTTTGTAGAGTTATGGAACTTAGTTGAAATAACTTGTGTTGCGGTCAGGCTGAAATAAATCAGTTTTTTGTAGCATATATATGAACGATGATTTTAGAGACAGAACGGACACAAGACAATATGAAAACTAAATGCAGTTTTCTTTTTAGGAAGGTACAGACACAAGACAATGATAGAACCATATTTTAACTTCTTTTTATGAGGTTAATGTTTGGGATATTAAGAAAGGAATGGATGGATACAACACAGTGACAGAACTAAATGTCATGGGTTTTTATCAGGTATAAGTTTGGGAACTTTAAAAAGGGATAGACACATGACATAACAACACTAACGGAATACACTAAAGTGTCATTAAAGCCATTGTCTTAGCAAATAACCTTAGAGTCTTCAATAAAACATTTAAACAACTCACAAGACAGTAAGCGCTGTTCAGTTTTACAATCAAAATTTGACAAACCTGTACAGGAAATTATTTGTATTCTGATTTGAAATGTTAGTCGCACAAGTAGTGTAACATGTAAACTCAAATGATTTATCACCTCTTGAAATTCCCTATCGATTATCTGTTTATGTTAAAAAAAAGAGCATCATTACTTGTATTTTATTGCCACTACAATAAAATAATGAGGAAGCAATATTTTAACCACTATCGCCTCTGTCACCTCCTGATCGTTATTAAAATATCAGCATTATCATTTCATCGAGCGAGTATTCAATGAAACAGATTCAATTGCGAATTAAACAGTTCCGTGTACGCAACATGATCCATTCATATGGTCATGAATATATGCCTGCAGGTGGTACATCTTTGCTGATTACTGATACCCTCAATACAAGACAGTTCATGTTTTTGTTAAATTATACATTTCTTGTAAACTTATTTTGAAATTTTAACTTCCATATCTATCTGATGTCTCTGATTAATAATTGAAATTAACTTTTTCACTTATTCTAGATCGGCTTAGAAACACGTTCTTGCAACGTAAGATAATCCCACTCGATGAGTGATGAAAAAAAACTTAATTCAATGTAACAAACTTTTACAAGGAAAGCATAATGCAAGACATGAATAAATTGCTGATACTGTTGAATATACAACCACTAGGGGAACTGTCGTTTTCAGAAATACATTAGATAGTTTTGATGAGTAATTTCCATACTAGAGAAACTGTAAACCAGCTGACCACATACAACAACAAACGGGCAATTACGGCAGAAGTTATAATCTGCTTTATTCAACAGAAAACATACACACTTTACGATGCAAAGTTTTAGCTATAGGAGCATTCAAAATATTTACGTCTACAAAAAAACGAATCAAGTACACAGGTCAAGCAAATGCTCAACAGCACAAACTCCCATCTGGCGTTTGTAAAGCATCTCTGTAAAAATTTAAGTCTTTTTTTTTTGCTAGGATTTTTACAATTTTTACGTAGGTATCCTGATTTGAAAAATAAAATAAATTGAAAACTTCTTTGTTTCTTATTTTTGACAATATAGTGAACATTGTTTGAAAGTTTTACATGTATGCTTAAGCAATAAAGTTACAAAATGATTGGCAAAACTTTAACTTAAACTAAAAACAATTAAGATGTTTCATGAATTTGGCACCATATCAATAAATGTACAACGCATTTCAAAATAAGCCTCATTTACGAGCTTTTGCAAATCAATTTTAAAAAATTATTAAATAATAAATCACGATTCTTCTTTTTGCTACCAATTTGTTTTTAAACCAGTTTGTTACTTTCTAACATTTTTCTTTTGCAGGTAATAAACTTCATTTTACGAAATCAGGCATTGTACCCAAGAAAGGACTTAATCAGAAGAATGTATATATTAAAGGACCAAACCATCCCCTCTATGCTTCAAAAAGTATTCTACATTGTGTTACTATTTATAGTAATCCTTCAGGTTTGTGCAGGTAAGACAATTTTTTTTTCTACTCCAATCAGTTTTATTTTGTTTTTGTTTTTTCTCCTCCTCAATGTTCACTGCAAAATAGTGATGATATTCAACAACGAGTTTCATAAAAATCAAATAGCCGAATAACGCAATGGTTACAAAATAAAACGGACATCCTAAGAAAAAATGTTCATTTATATCTGTAATGTCTTTTCACTCTCTGTTCATGTCAGAGTTTATATAAGAATGCGAAAAAGGGTTTGGAAAAAGTCTGCTCAGTTTTGACTTTCACATTTATCAAAGCACTGAAAGTACCGAAATAACTGGTGTCGGTAGACGTAGTTTTTGAAATACCGATGTTTCCCTGTATGCGCTTAGAGTTCCACTGTAAGCCAATCACACAACAAACAAATAATAAAAGGGTCGATTGGTGTGCAAACTGCTATTTATCTGAACCTAACATTCATAGTTTTTAAATTAATGCAGTTTTTTTCATCAGACGGACAGGTATACACAGCCACAGGTCAAAAATCTAGGATTACAGGCGTAATAAGCACAAGAGTATTTATCAACATACCGAGTTCCTTGTGTATTGTGTCAAAAATATTTTGTTATTGCATGATCTAAAGAATTTGGACAGACGGCGGTAAACTTTAAAACCTCCGCGCTTGTATAGGGTCTAAAATAAAATATTGATTCCCCTCCCGCTACCTACCCTAAAAAATCATAGCTACCCAAAACATTTTATTGCAAAAAAAAAAATGCACATGGAAGCAAAGTATGCCAATGAGAATCATATCTTTATATTTGACTCATATTTTTGCATTGTAAATATACAAATTGGGATGTATATATTGAATAAAACTTTGAAACTTTGGTTCTAAACTTTGAACACTCACAATTTCTGTTTCTTTGAAATCCATATAATTCAGATATATAAATTATATAATAAATAAAAAAATATTTTAAATAAAAAAAAAAGTATTTTACTTACCTACCTACCCTACACAAACTGGAATGGGTCGCGGGAGGGGAAACAAACAATGTTTTATTTTAGGCCTAGATGTAGTGGTCTCATTAAGATAATTCTAGTGCATATTGTGAAGTTACCTGAATTAATCTGATACAAAAGAAATAAGCATAATTAAATTCAAAAGTAAATAGACATGTATTACATATTTGATCACCATGAACTTTAAAGGCATTTGTCGCAAAAGGACTGAAAGAAAATGAAAGGGAAAAATGTGTTAAAATTGCTCTTGCTTGTTTGCAGTTCTCACAGAAGTAAACTAGAATTACTGCATTAAAAGTCTCATAGAAACCAGACTCTTACCAATCTAAACTACTTACTGTCTAGTCTAATTTCTGTTCAAATTGAATTTTATTACGATACCTCAATAGCAAAACTTGCTCCAAACTGAAAGCCGAAATCCTATCGCTCACACAAAACTAACTAACTTAATTGAGCAGGTTTGGTTACTAAAGGACGTATAGTCTTAACACCAAAGTTTTGCACCGACATAGGACAGCTTTGTAAAATGTTTTACAAGCAGTAAAATACCCCCCCCCCCCCAAAAAAAAAGGGGAAAATAAAATCAGTTGTTGAGAAATTACAGTAGTTTAGAAACTCGCAGGTTTGCATATAATGAACACAGCCTTGATACTTATGTGTTTAGATGAAGATGAATAAAAACCTATGAGTAGAAGTGTATCTCTGGGAGCTGAAATAGGAGAACAGCTGAAATTTTTATACATTTCATATTTGTATGTTCAAAGAAAACCATTAGACAAAAATCTAGAGGAATATATATTACAAGCAATCCAAAACTAAGAACTAAATTGACAAAGAGATAGCTCTAGTAATGTGTTACATGAGAAGAAAGTGGTCAAATGACAACTAATTAATATCAACTTCTCGTGTGGTTCAGGATTTTCTAATATACAGCACTTGTTAAATGAAACAATGTGATGAATATCACACAATAAACATTAAGTTACTGATATTGCTTTGTTTCAATTTCCCTTTATGTTGCCCTTCTTTTGCCTTTCATTTCAAATTAGTGTTAGGAAATGATAAATGCTTGTTCGATAGTAATCTAAACACAAACAATATACATCGTTGACTGAAACAATGATCTGTGACAAAAAAGACACGAGTTCTTCAAGTTTATTCAAAAGATATCTGACATAATTATTAACGTATAAATTGAAGTAATACAGTCAAGACATATCTCAAGTTTTGAATGAGAATCGAACCTGCGACCCTTAAACTATAAGTAAATTGCCTTGCAAAAACAAAAACAAAATCTGATGCTTGATTACAGAGAAGCTCGTTCTTGATACTGAACTGCATCTAGTGTTATAACTTCTTGCAAAGCACAATAAAAGCATAAGAAAAATAAAAATTCAAAGAAAATAAAGTAATGCAGTCGGAATGCATTTAAAAGTGAGTAAAAACTCGGACATGTTTGGGGCAAAGCTATTCAGTAAACATCTTTACATTGAGATTAAACTGCACATGTTAAGTTATACCAAAATGAACTTGTTTGAAATTTAAACATAAAAATGCTGTGAAAAAAACTAAACACCTTTTGCTACTATAATGTAATTTTAATATTCTTACAACTATTTCGGACCATATCGTCAACACTGTCGCCATCGTAATTATCGTTGTTTTCTGACTCGAACGTTTATGGGTCTCATTTTACTTGTCAGGATCTTGATAACTTCGTTGGGAGTTTTGAGCTACGTTACAGTGTTTCGTATCTGTACTGTACAGTGTTTTATGCTTAACATAATTGTATGGTACAATGTTTTGTGATTTACATATATGTATGGCACAGTGTTTGTGCTTTGCACATTTTTACGGAACAGTGTGTGGTACAGTGCTCCATGTTTTACATAATTGTATGGTACAGTTCTTTGCGCTTTACATATCTCTATGCTTAAACAGGGTCTTTTTAGTAACTGAATGAGGTATGGGCCATGAAATTCTGCAATGTAAAGTTTTGATAGAGAAAAATTATAAAGGGCAGAGAGAGAGAGACAAACAAAATCACAAGTAGAGTGATTACTATTATTTATATCATAGACGACGCCGTTGGTGATATAAATAGAAAACGGGATATATTACACTCGTTATAAGAAAACGAATAACTCGTGCAATAAATCTCGTATAACATGACCACTCATTTAGTATCCTTTATGTACCTGCAAAATTTTGTGGGTCAACCATATGTAGTATGTTTGATGGGTGTAAACCGGCATGTAATATGTTTGATGGGTGTAGACGTATTAGATGCAGAATAGTCGAAACAGACTTTCAAAGCTAAGAAGCAAGTTATCTGAAGTACTGTGTTAATTTTATTTTTCCTACGGTTTAATAACAGCGAACAAAAAATGTTGCCGATGATATGATTATAAACAACTCAGAATGTTCAATAACAGATAGAACTGATGCTACTGTAAAAGCAAGCAAAATCATCCACGTGGATTATATGAGAACGTGGTATATTACTATGAGACCGTTTTATTTTATGCCTACCAATGAAATATAGGGAAATATCAGTGAGATAAAAGTGATAATCCACTGTTTTGAATCAGTGAAATTACCATTTTGATAATCCACTGTTTGTGCCGGAACTACTTTTTTATCAAGGGAAATACAAGAGAATCCGCTGTATTTCAGACAGTGACAGCGAGTGAAATTTATTTACCTTGTTAAATCCAGTTATAATATTGAATTCCTGAGTCTAACTAGTTGTGAACAATGATGAAATTCGCCATAAATTATTTAAAATGTCTGATTTGTTTACATAACTCACATGGACAATATCCAATATGGCCGACTTTCAATTCAATTGATTGAATATTACTCGGTATGAATCCGCTTTTATAATTAAAGTATGTATGGCTAAAATTCAATAAATGTTGATAAACTGTGTAGAGAAAAATAAATGTTATTTGATGAAAGTGTATTCAGTTTTTTTTCAGCAGAAGTAAAGTTATCATATGTATTGGAGATTGTCTGCACTTTTTTTGTGCGGAGTAACGGTTTGACCAAAGTACGCATTAACTGATTTGGGGCTCACCATGGGGAATTTATTGAAGGCCCTGAGTAAAAATGTCATAAAATACCCATTTTTGACGTGTTGGCATAAAATAAAAAGAAAATTTGTTTGTTTTTCAGTGGAAGATGGGAATTTTATTTCATCTCGTGAACACCATATGATTATATTTTCACTCGTGAAAATATCACATATGGTGTTCACTCGATGAAATAAATTCTCATCTTCCACAAAAACAAACAAATATCCTCTATATATCATAAGTAAAGCATGACAAGACTTAAGCGATTTTCAGTAAGAATAAAAATGTTTTAATTAAGTAGAAAAATAGAACATAAAAAAAGTAAGCTGAAAAGTTTTTTCCAATCTGGTAAAGGACAGAGCTATAGGTTAGTAGAAGTTCACCCTGTAGAGTAAGGGATACAGTGATAATTCATGTTTAATCTAGTTGTAATTACACTTCAAAGGAAGAAGTCTGATTTTGTAAGAGTAAAATTGTCTTTACTAGAAGCTTTATTACTGTACTACAGATTAACAACTGCTCCCTTGATTTCCCCCGATACTTCCGGTTTACTTTTTTTTTTAATTTAATACACAGCTGTATAACAAAGTTTCTTTGGAACAGCTTCGCAAGGGGAAAGTAATAAAAGGAAATAGCTGGATTTATGTTCAGATACATCAATATAAGAAAACACTAGCTACCTTTTAGGTACAAATTTGTCAGTTCAGTCACGTTCCGAGAAACAAGTATGGCGCCGCATAATATTAGTTGCTTGACACCTAAAATTAAACCCAAGGCATTTTGCAGTATTTGCAAACTTTGGGTAAATAACCAGTCCCTGGATTGTACATCTGTGGGAGATTTTTTGTTGTTTGCTTTTTATTATTTATTTATTTATTTATTTATTTATTTATTTATTTATTTATTTATTTTTGCTTTTTCCAAAAGGTTATGTGACAACTGAATTTGCATACAACAATTTAAATGAATGTACCTCTCTGTATATTTCCGTCTTAAGACTGATATGCAGTCAATGAATATATTTAAAAAGGCTGTGCCAATATTTATTGAAAATACCTCACAGAGTGGTAGACGGATACAAATTGTTTTGTCGCCAGTTGATCATTAACAAACATAGTAAAACATATTAAAGATTCATAAATATGAATTTCAGTCCGGGAATATTTCATAAGACTCCTTTTCTTTTTGAGTCGAAAATAATATCTTTAAGCTGACAAATTGTTGTCTGCACTAATATTCAGTCTTCTAACGACAAAACTATTTTCATTTCTTGATGCATGTCCCCAAAGTGCAGGATAATAAGAGGAAGTGTACATTACGCCAAACATCCTAATTTATAAAATAAAAGTAATTGTTTTATCACAATCAATTAAATGAACGTTAACAGCATGGTGTGAAATAAATAAAGTAAACTTATAGTTGTCATGTCTGAAAAGTGTCTGTTTGTATTAAATGCTTTAAATTTTCATATGAAAATATTTCTAAATTCGAAAAAAATGCAAACTCATAGAAGAAATAGATGTCCCGCAAAATGGTTTGATCCCTAAAAAGTGGTTCATAAAAACGTTTAAAAAAAATAAATTCCCTGCCCTAACTTATATAATTGTGTAATGTAATTTTTCGACTTTTTTAATCTAATCAAAAGAAAATTAAGTTCCATTACAAAAAAGCAACAAGATTCTTGAATGAACTTCGGAACTTTCGTCGCTCTCTTGATTAAAATTCTAAATAAAGATGGTTAACTTAAAGAAAAAACGTAATTATTTTCCATTAAGATCACACATTGCAAAGTTATGTATCTGTTTGAGAAGTACATTTAGAACTGTTTTGTAGCTTGAATTTCCTTTCCTCTGTTTAAATTGACAACAGCAATGGTATCTTTAAGATTAAAATAACAAAAGATTTGTCTTGAAAGGTTTGTATAATATGTGCAACAGCAAAATGTATACCTAAAACACCACGGACATTAATCTGAGCTCAAGGAAGTCAGCAAAATGTTATACTATAACATATTACGGCATTACCCAAATGTACCAATATTACGCCTTAGGGCATAACCCAAATGTACATATATTACGCCTTAGTGTATAACCAAAATGTATGTATATTAAGCCTTAGGGCATAACCCAAATGTACATATATTACACCTAAGGGAATTACCAAAATGTACTTATATTACGCCTCAGGGTAATGCCCAATTTCCACTACTTCATCTTAGAGCATTATCAAAATGTACTACCACTATTACGCCTTACGCCATTGGTCAAATGTAGGTTTAATATGTACAAAGACATTAATCAAGTGTACATATATAAAACTTAAGGGCAATAGCCGATTTCTTAGGACATTAGTGGAATATAATACCAATTTAAGCCAAGTGTACGACAATAACGTCTAAAAGCATTATCTTAGACAAAAGAATGCATATCGTGATAGTACACTTGATAAGAACAATTACTGATTTTAACTTAAGCACAAATGAAGCAGTGCATGTTTTGGAAAAATATATTCATATTTTACGGCGTCTGTGCATTTAATAAGAACTGATTTGGAACTGTGCTTTTCCGACATCGACGATAATTCTCGCACTGCTTTAAACCACTCCGAGGTTACGAACTCTGAAGCGTCTTAAACATGAGTATGGTATAATGTGTAAGTGTGGCTACCTTATTCGAAGTGCTACAATATCCTTTGGACGATCTAAACGCATAAGGTAATAACCAGACACTGACTGGTTTTGTGTAGGTTTTAGGTAAATAACCAATTCACTAGGGTATGACCTTGCAAATAAAACTCATTTTTCATTTTTATATACGACCATAGACTGGATTTCTCTTACGAGCAGTGCCAACCAATACAATTTTCACTCCTCTCACTCTCAACACTGAGCAGCCTTTGAAACCACTTCGAGATATATGGGTCTTTAATTATGTGGAAACCACGTGACCGACTAGGAAAAGGAAATTACTTCAAATAAAACATTATCTCCAATCAAGATTACAATCTCGCCATGTTTTATGGCTTTTTCAATATTTAAGTGACATTTCTCTCTAATTACAAGGGCGTGAACACTATGTGTAGGAGTCCACTTTAAAAGGATTTGATAGCACCGTCGCAGATCTAGCGAAAAATTAATCAGTTGGAGATCTATGCTTAATATCTTGTTTTCCGAAATCTTGTAGATTTTCAATTACATTTTCGAGACTTCTCGGACATGAGTACATTTATAACAATTACGGTTCATATGAAACGTATAAAACGTAAAACGAATTTTAAGCATTTGAAATATTAGGAAAACCGTGAAAAAAACTGAAAACAAAATGTTAAAAATTTGTCATTTACACAAAATATTTTGTGTCGCTACTTTAGTTTCATATCAGAGTCGACACGTTAAAATGCCGATATTATCATAAACATAAACCCGCCCTTTATCTACATACAGACAAGAACCCTTTAGACACCGACAGAAAGTCTGAGGTTTCTCTCAACCCTTCAAGCGCTTTGTTTTTTATTGAGACTGTTCGGAAGTTTTGTTTTATGCAATTGTTGTTTATGAAGAACTGAAATCGCAAACGACAAAAATATTGACAATATAAAGTTCACATTATTATTTTATATCAGTGTTGACTCTCAAAAAATAAGGAAATAAAAAAATAATGCCTTTTTAGGTAAGATGTCCTCTTGTGTCCGGAAAAATCTTAATATTGGTTAAAATGGTCTGCAGCTGTTCTTAACATTTAATGTAAATTAGTTTTAATGATTCTTAATTTACACTACAATAATTACTCCCTGTCACTTTATTTGGCTTTAACCAGTCCAAGAAATATTACTCTTCAAAGCGATGACACTCAATACTTTAAAGGTAACATGAAGATTTATATGCTGAGGCAAAACAATATGCTGAGACCTATATCGTATAAACAGTCTTTAATAAACTAGTTAGCAAAGACACAAGCTAGTCGGCGGAGACACAAGCTAGTCGGCGGAGACAAAGCTAGTCAGCGAAGACACAAGTTAGTCAGCGAAGACACAAGCTAGTCGGCGAAGACACAAGCTAGTCGGCGGAGACACAAGCTAGTCGGCGGAGACACAAGCTAGTCGGCGAAGACACAAGCTAGTCAGCGAAGACACAAGCTAGTCAGCAAAGACACAAGCTAGTCGGCGGAGACACAAGCTAGTCAGCGAAGACACAAGCTAGTCAGCGAAGACACAAGCTAGTCGGCGGAGTGTAATAACGTTTAACTTTTTAGGCCACGTGAATCGTTGAGTTTGGTTTTTCATCTCTCTGGTTTTTAGAAGTTTTAAACGTTACAACGTGCCACCGTATCTACTTACTGCCAGGTACAAATTGCAATGTTAGGATTTCAAACGTGTAAAGCAAGCTATATATATATATCATGATGTAGAACATTTGACCGATGACAAATAACAAGATGACAAATCTTGAGCAATACATATACAAAGCAGATGTTTGGAAACGAAAATTTTGTTTAATTTCTACCCCACCGTAAATTTTATTATGGCAATGTATTTTTATCGCTGTGGATTTTATTACGGCCACGTATTCTTATAGCTTGTTTCTACAGTATCCCAAAACTTACATTTTACATTTTTTACAATTTTTGTGGAATCGTTTAACATTGATCATATGAAAACTAGGTTTCACAACTGGAGATTTAAGAATGATCTAGTCTTTTAGCTCCTTATTTAGCACAGTGTCTAGACTGTGTCTGATATTACATGATCATTTTTGAACGTTTTGCAGCTGCTTTTTCAGAAAGATAAGCACAAACAGTTATTTCAGGTTACTTCACAGATACCAATTATAAGCTTCTATTACAAAACAGAATTATAACTTCATCTTTAACTAAGGCCTAACAAAGAAATTTCCAGCTAGTGCTTCATAAATTCTTTTGATAATACAAGTCAACAATAAAGGAATGACTATTGTGCCAAAGTTTTTTGCCTTTGCCAGAGCACAAAACAGCACCAGTAGAATGTTCTAGCTGAATATGTTTATTTCATAACCTTTAAACTTCTTATAAAATGAATGCTCTTTTGTCATCATATGGAAAAAAAATTGTTCATTAATTTCTTTTTTATTTCGTACGAAATCAGCTTATTTGCTTCTTATAAGGATAAACCGCCTGATGTTCAGATTAATAACAAATTGTACTCGTCAATACAAGTCATACAGTGTTAATAAAAGCAATAGAAAAAAATAATGAAAAAAATCCTACGCAACAATTCAGTTAATACATTTTTAAGGATGGTCCGATTAAATGTCAAACATCTGTTGCCATCATTCACGTACACACTCGACACTTTGTGAACATTTCAAGAAACAAAGGTCACTTAATGAAAATTAATACATCCCTTGATATGACTGACTTGCATCGGTGTCACCATAAAAACGAAACTGAAAACTGGAAGCGACTGATCTTCTAAGAACGCCGGTAGCCATTAGCCATTTAAAATGAATAGATATTGCTTACAAAATGATCATATTTGGGGACAGATGGTGATGGAACAATATAGCAAAGGCGAAATCTCTTAAGCCAGTTATGTTAAGAATTACTCAGCCGGTAAATATCAGCGATGGGACGTTCAAGAATATTGACAGAAAGGGACGAGAGGAGGGACAGAGCGGCATTGCTCACATTTCAGGGCTCGTAAAAAGACTGCTTTCTTTAACGGTGTTAGTATTACAGTTTAAAATTCCTATATATCATCTTTATATTACCTTGTTGAATGTTAAATAATCGTCATCGCTCTGATTACAGATTTGTTCTTATTCACTTTAATAATAAAAATGAAAATAATAAAAATAAAAAATAATGATGAATTATATGACATTTTTTCAATACCTGATCATAATTTCCATAAATGCAGGTGTCTAGAGGTAAATGCAAAATGCTTGCCGTTATCTCTGTAATTCTGGTGATTTGTCACTTCATATCGAAGTGTTACTTGAATTTGCAATTATATTGAAACGGAGGAAGATAAAGCACTCATGATAAATACAATCTTCTTTGAAGTATTAACTAACGTGTGCAGCAAAGCTGTGGCTAGGTTCAGTGATAAGCAAACATGTTTAGCAGATTGACCGTCAATACACCTATAAAATGTAGTTGCTTCAAACTGATTGCATTCTATCAGTTTTTACTCTCGTTGAAAAGTAAGACCCGACTGGATAATAAAGAGAAATGATTAAGAATGAAGCAATACAGAGTTATGGGTCTTTTAAAATGCGCCTCTTCTCTTGTCCTTTTTCATTGTACGAAATTTCAACTAAGTCCTTCTTGCAGTTGCTATGTAGAGTTATGCTCCAGGCAAGATAAGTCAGTGTCTTGTACATAGTAGTTCGACATAATGTTTTCGTCACTGGGTTAACTCTAAATGATATCACTTTTAATTATGCTGAGGAGAAAGATTTTTTTCTAAAGAAATATAATTCAAAAGAGATGGAAGAATTATCTTGTACGCTTGGGTTTTGTAAGCTGCAGTTCTTCTTACAGTCCTTTTTTAACAGAGGAAGTTTCAACTGTGTCCCTTTAGAATTGTTAAAGCGGTAAACACGCCAAGAGAATAAATAAAGGGACTATTTAAAAAATGCTAGGGTTATGGTCCCTGTACATCGCAATTTGTCTCATTGTCCTCTGTTACTGAGTGGAACCCCTATGATAGTTTCTGAGTTAAGTTCCGGTCAAGAAATCAAGGAATAGGAAATTATTCAAAAATAAATAACAGCAGAGTAATGTTTTTTTGTATGTCCGAAAAGTAGCGGCAATTTGAATATTTGAAATTTGTAGCTTATGATGACCTGAGGGTCGTGGGTTCGAGTCCCACGTTGGGCGCCAAGTATAACAGGTGGTGAAAAATCGTGGCTCGACCGGGACTCGAACCCAGGGCCTTCCGCATATAGGGTGGACACTCTACCAACTGAGCTACGAAGCCACACTGTTTTGCCTCATCGATTTATCACCTATAAACCCGTACCCGGCTACAGAAAGGCCCTTTGTTTAAAACCTTAAATGGGGTTAATTCAATAAAAAGGCATAGTTATGGTTCTTGGTATTGTATAATATGTCAAATATTCAACCTATAACTGTAACAAAAGTCCCTTCATGCAACCACTTAAACCAAAGTGTCAGGGTGCACACTTTGGATGATGCCATACAAGGCAGACCGGAGTAGCTCGCACTTTTCAACTAATATCCGAGCTAAAAGTAGTTGATAACAATATAATACTTTATAGATGTACTCACGTTGTATGGACGTATATGCAACTGTAGTACATCAGCAATTTATGCATTCGTCTGAACAACAGCCCTGAAAATAGATATGCTAAAATGTGTGAAAGAGTAGAATAAATAATGACTAAGTAGCAAATGTAATTTATATGTTATATTAAGTGACAAGCGTTTTGGCAAGATTCAGTTTATGGTACAAATCACTCCTGTCTTGCTCTTTGAAACTATCTTTATGTAATACGAGGAACATGTTTTTGTTGTTGTTTTTTTGTAATGTATTTGTTTGTCTCTGTGTGTCTGTGTGTGTGCCTTTCACTTGAGATTGTTTTTTCCTGATACAGCTCATCGTGTGCTAATGGCGTCTTGATGCAGAGCCAGAAATCTTATTTCAAAACAATTTATAGAACAGGTCATTTTTCATATATCTTTGTGGAACTAACATATTACTGTGATCTTCCCAAGTGACCAATTAAATAGTGAAGCCCAGACGTGTTTCAGACAATGTCTCATCCGCTGTTAGATGTCATTTTAAAGGGTAATTTCATACTGACATGTCAGCAAAAAATAATAGTTCAAATTAAATAGATATCTAATTATTTTTTAACAAAACAGAAACGACAAGAAACAGAGCAACATTGTGTAAGCGCGAATGTTTTGCCTATGGTCTTACGAACATGAAAGTCCGTAACAGAATGATGCAATGCATCTTAGAATCCACAACCCAGAGCGGGAATTGAACCCCGATCTCCGGCGTGACACGCCAACACTCTAACCACTGAGCCAAAGAATTGATTCCCTGACGCAGTTGTCTTATTCTTCTCCTCTTTCGTACGGGAGTGTTTGCCTTCTGACCTTCCTGTGCAGAAGTTCCCCTATATTAGAAAAATTGCTCTTTTTTTCTTCTTCTTTTTTCCCAACATTCTTCAGCTGGATCAGAAGAAATGGAAGAAACTTGCTTTCATGAGTTTTCTGATCATTCCAACTGCAAAATTGCTACAGCAACATTATCTTTGAAAAACTATATTGGGCTGACTTCATATCAATATCAGCAATACCTCTGTCAAGAATTCCCTGCCCGCTATGTTTAAGATCTTAAGGTATCTTGAATGGATTCTGGGTTCAGACTTTGTTCCTCCAATGTAGTAGAAAGACCTTAGTGTGCCTAATGCGTACTCTCCATTATGAGAAGATTTTGACAGAGTACTACGAGATTGTATAGTTTTTTCTAGCCAGCAACTGGCTGCCACTGATTTTATCTGCTTCCGAAATCTTATCGTAAACATTTTTAATATGTATCTGTCTTTTAAACGATGAAAATTCGTGAATTGATAAAAAAAAATATCCGTTCTAAAAAATTACTTTAGTAACAAGAACAGGTTTTCACAGGTTCGAATTAAACATGGAGAGTGACCAAAGTAAGTCTGTTTTCAAGATGTATGAGAAAATCAGATCAGACTCTTTAGCAAGCTTCGCCGATCAATATTTCGATAGAATATATATCAGTTTGAAAGAGTTTAAAATGTATGACTCCATCACAGAAATCTGTATAACCTTCGAGTTGATATAGAAACTTGAAGTTGTAGTCGTCCAATTGAATCTCTTGTTTTAATGATTGCCATAATGCAGAAACGAAACAATCAAGATGTAATGTACGAAATGGTTCACCTCTTCCCTTAAAACCCGATGATTTGTCACCTCGAAAGAACTAAAAAAAATGAGTGTTGTTTTGCTGGAGACAAGGATAATTTAGATCTGTACAATCCCTAGATTTTGTTTAAAAACATACATCTGAATGAAACTCCATTTTCTATCAACTCAAAGATTTTACTGTAATTGCAAAGCAAGCAATTTATTAAGAGACAAATTAGAAATTTAAAGCTTTTATTTAACAAATCTTTCATATACCTTCGTAAAATTTGTTTTAGTGTTGCTTTTTTTTTCGAGATCATTGGAATGAAAGATTTTAGACAAATTTTATTACATGAAGTACTATATTAATATGAATTCCCAATTTCTGATAACAACGCCTGGCTAATTAAAATGCAAAAGTCTCGCCTGCTTGGGTGCGAGGCTAACACACATCAAACAAAATAGCCGTTTAACTGTACTAATACCGACCTTTTACTCTTTCTCTGCCCATTTTTGTGTCTGTTATATGTGAATCAATGACTACGTGTCAGTCAAATACGAAATCAGTAGATATTTACATCTAATACATAGTAAAGCTTGAATCTTAGAAAAAAATCATCCCACATATATATTATGCAGCTTTCGATTAGCTGAAATGACACACATCAACATGATGCAGGTACTGAGAGTGTCCTAATTCGCAGATTTGACTGACAGGTGGAGCCGTGGCAAGCCCTTTGATGTCGCAGGATGCACATTTCAGAAATGACATTTTAATTGTTTCAAGTGTAATATTCTGTTCTGCCGTTGTTATCCTAGGCTAGTACCACTTTTATATGAAATGTACTTTAAATTTTTAAAATACCATGTGTTATTTTGATAAATTTAAGATACCCTGTGTAATCTTGATAAGTTTAATATCAATGTTGGTGGATCCGATTCAATTATTTGAGTTTTAAAAATTATCTATAGACACTTACTATTATTATTATTATTACTTGAAAAAACATTTTACTATTGAAATACATTGTAACTATAATATTTCAAAGACACAAAAATTATAGTGAATATGAAATCGGTAGGAAAGTTAAAATATATAAAAATGACTTTTTGCGCATAAACATGATCTTGAAATTTGACTGTCGGTGAAGCCTAAACTTTGACGAAGCTTTGATATGTTTTAAGAGAGATAAAGACACAGGGGACTTCATTTACATAACCCTAGACATTTACGAAGAGGAAGTTACCGGGATATAATTGAAATAAACCGAGATTTGACTGACACCAGTGAGAAATGGGCTTATTTTTGTTGCATGTGTCGCAGTATAATTGTATTATATATCTTAAATAGCGATATACGCCTCAATAAACTGTGCTGTTCCACAAAACATTATGTATATTCTATGGAAAATACTTTAAAATGACATAAATGAATAAAATGTCATAGGTTGCACATAAACGTTTTTATAAAAAAATGCAATATTATCAGGATTTTTTTCCATTTATCATGGCGGTTTTCAAATATTATAATTTATTTAAGTTTCTTAACTGATTTTAAACACTTGCAATTTTCTAACTGGCATATCTCCCTATTCAAACAAGTTATCACATGAATATTATTTGTCTTCTCTTAAACTTGAAACGGGCAGATCGTCATACCAAGTTTTCCATTATTTGTACTCTGAACTTGTACTCTCTACACATATAATTTCCTTTTTTCCAAAGTCGTAGTTCTCACTTATGAGCATTTTGAGCTAACAAAGTTTCTGTTATAATATCTTCTTTAAACAGTCTTGTCTATTTTTCAGAAATCGTATGTTTAAGGTAGCTTATATGTTGCGGACCTTAACTTTAACTGAAAAAATATAAGTTATAGATGTATCAAAGTTAAAAGTTGCAAACAATCCTCATATCTTGAAAACAAACCATAAAGGTTAAAAGTGTTTTATAGCTTAAATGTTGGAAACAGTGCACTTCATTTGAGAATAGACATAATAACATGAAATAACATAATAAACCATATATTTATTATGTTCATGTAGCAGTGAACAATGTTAATTAAACCAAAAGTACAACTTACTTGTTAAAGGGTGTTTATAGATTATGAATTGCAAAGAATTCCCTTAACTTGAAAATACAAATCACTAACAATGTCAGTGTATGTCCGTTTACTGAGATGTGATAAAACACAATATATTGAATTAATTTTATTCTATTTGTTTATCTGTCAAATAACTGAAAGAAAGAAACTTTATAATCTAAGCATGTATCAGGTCAGTCTTCTGGCAAAAAGTTTAAGATATAAAAACAGCCGGTAGAGCCATAACATCTAACTTTGTAACTGATCATTAAGTCATATTGCACTTAAAATGCTGTGATTTTGATTACGATATATGGTACGCAATAAATAACTATTATTTAATTCCGCCAAACACTTCCTGCAAGCACAATTCTCGATTACCAAAAGCATATTGAAGTTTAAAATTGGCATCTACTGAGTAATAGTTAACTTTGAATATTTTGACAGACTCAATAGGGTGTTGGACTGAAGTGACAAAAGATCAGGTGTCTTGACGAGAGTCAAGTTCTTTTGATAATGGATGGCACACTCCCACGCGGAAATTGGTTAAACACTTCAGAGGTGCTTAAAGAAAACATTTCATTGACAAATCTTTTATTAGAATACAAGGTGAGAAAATTACAAAAACCGGAGACATGTCTGCATTGGAAATGATACGCCCCTCATTTAATGTCCACTTAATCCATGGCCGTCTTTTCCAAAAGATTTTGATAAAGTCATTTTTTAAACGGCCATTTGCCAAAACACTTTCAGTTTGACCTTACCGAACCTTTTGACTACTATTAATATTTATTACAGATGTTTTTATTCAGAGTTTCTTTATTGTTGCTATTAGGAAAGAAGTAACTTTATTGTCTCATTTATTATAGCCAAATATATTTCATCTGTGGATAATAAATACTAGACTTTGTTTTCACTTTGTTTGCTACAAAACATTTCTCATAAATACATAGAATTTGTACATATAATTTTGGAACGTGCTTGTTGTATAAAATGCTGCGTGTTGTAGTCACCTTGGTTGGACTATTTCAAATATTTGTACCATGTTACTGTACAAGATTAATACCCGTGTATGACATAAGGACCAAGGAAAGATTTGCGTTTCCTGAGGATTTTATAAAAGTGGTGTTGGAGTACCAGGGCACAGATGCCGGAGAGAGTCAAATTTATATTCCTGAGTATCTGGATGACGAAGGTTACGTTTATGTATATCTTTAACAGTTGTTGGTATAAATTTCAGTTTGTGTCAAACTCGTCCAAATATTTAATTAAGCTTACTTTCTTTTTATATCAGTTTTCATTCAGAAATGTCGATGTAAATGATATATGTGGAAAATTAAAATTGGAATTCATCAGATCATTTTCAGCCTTTTGTTTACTTAAACTAAGTCAACAAGTGTAACATTTATTTGTTATATTAAAATCATGTGTTATATTGCTATATTTGAGACTTTATGTAACTGTAAGGTTTTTTGTTTGGAAATGAAAATTATGGAGAGTTTTCCTCTGAGCTTAAATATTTAAAACCGCTAAGATAAATATAAAGATTTTTTTTTAATGCAAATAAAATGTGTCAAAAATTTCAAAGTGATTAAAAAGTTAATGAACTGTTTTCATACAATGCAATTTAATGCAAAGTTCATAAATATTTATGTTAAAAACAGACGGACAAAATAATGCAACGGGAATCATGTATTGCAACTTAACATTTTAAAATCATATTTTCTTGTCATACTATAAATGATGGAATCAGAATTGATATTTTATTCATTTTAAAGATCCATTAATATATTTAAAATGTATAAATGTTTGTGTCTTTGCTGGAAGTTTGATTAACAATGTGCTGAACAAAATGTCAAATTTTTTTATAACAAAGATTTCAATTTTATAAAAGATGTAAAAACAGCAGAACAATTAGCATGGTTTTACTGGACTTTTTATCTTGGCAAGAAATCTACAACAACTCTTCGCTAAAATGTACTGCCGCTTTTTCAGCACCGCCCTTAAAGATGCATTTTACACGCACATAACAGTCGAGTCTTGAAGACAGAGGAGATTTGTTTTATTAGGTACAAAGTGATTTCTCCTCCAAGAAATAAAAACGATCAAACTAAAAATGAGATCAAATGTTCAAAAGTGTTCTTAGTCTTTCTCGAAAATAAAATATTGAATAAAATTCATAAAGAGGATGCTTCTTATTTTTGTTATACATTGTCTAAAGAAAAATTGGCAGAACCTTGTAGGAACTAAGCTTAACAGCTGAAAATTCATGTCGACCTTTTCTCAAGTCCAGTTTAAAACCGCCGGGAGATTTTCCCTTTTTATTAGGCCCGAAAAGTCAATAAAACGTGGTTGTAGAAACCCTAATTGAATATACTCTCTTAATTAGATGACGCAAGTGTTAGGAAACAGCCAAATATTCTCAGAAAGCCACTGGGAATCGAATGTAAATCGTACAATAAAGTGCAATACATAGATAAGTCTGGTAAAACAGCGGGTTTTTTTTAAGTCATTCAGTTCAAACATTTTTTTCTGGCAAGAAGACAAAATTCCATACTCATGTTCAAGCACACAGCGTATAAACGTTTAATAGTAAAAGTTATAAATCAGATAACAACTAATGTACATATATGTATACACCACAATGTAATATTACAGAAAAAAATCACCATGTGACCAAATATAAGGAAAAAGCAACAGCCTCTATTTGAATTTAAAATGTAGGCCTCTTCCATCCTACATTATGCATTAAAAAACTGAGAAATTGAGAAACATTTAAACAGGATAAATCTATTTTTCTTTCCATTTCTTTGCATTTCTTTAATATTCAACAGCGCTGCATGGCATTATGGATCTGATCGTCTGTCTGTCCGTTTTCAATTCCTGTAAAGATGCATGTTTATGATCATGATACATAAAGCACCTTCAGAAACGTGACAGCAGATTCGAAGATACAGCGCAGTTGCTTTTGGAAAGGTTGTTTTTGTGAAACCAGGCAATGGGCCCTTTACCAATTAAAGAATGGTGTAAAATTCCAGTCAGTAGTAATGTAATTATATATGAAAATGGATAGTGGATTCCGTAAAACTGTCAAATAATTTAGAATTTAAGGATATTAAGACTATAATGTAGTATTTTGGGGAGATAACTTTAAGAACATTTTATTACTGGCCTTTTTAGTACCCTTGATATGAACCTGTGACATTCCTTCTTGTTTAAATGCTGCAGTGACGAGATTTTGACTACAGGTACAGATCTAGATTTGCTAAAAACTATATTTGACGGTAAATTTGACGGTATGTGCAGATTTGCTAAAAACTATATTTGACGGTAAATTTGACGGTATGTGCAGATTTGCTAAAAACTATATTTCACGGTAAATTTGACGGTACGTGCAGATTTGCTAAAAACTATATTTCACGGTAAATTTGACGGTATGTGCATATTTGCTAAAAACTATATTTCACGGTAAATTTGCCGCTATATGCAGATTTGCTAAAAACTATATTTCACGGTAAATTTGACGGTATGTGCAGATTTGCTAAAAACTATATTTCACGGTAAATTTGCCGCTATATGCAGATTTGCTTAAAACTGTATTTGACGGTAATTTGACGCTATGTGCTGATTTGCTAAAAACTATATTTGACGGTAACTTTGACGCTATGTGCAGATTTGCAGAAAGTGTATTCTGTATTTTTTCTCCCGATTTACCAAGATAAAAGAAGTGGGGGGTAAAGGATCTATCATACAGTCTGAAATATTCATTGAAAGGCTGCAAATGAGAAAACGATCTAAAGGACTATGACCCTACATTGTTTCCTCTGGTGTTTCTAGGAGGGCAAATTTGATCCAAAATTAACGATAACAAGATGTACACAATGATACATTGTTATGTTAAAGCAGGCGCTAAAACATCCTCTTTATAACGCTTCTAGCCCAGGAAAATTAAGAAATAATTCAAAGTCTTTGATACATATCTATCAAACGTGGTATTTGTCAAAGTCAGGTCATATTTGCGACAGCAACGAATCCCTAGATAATATTATCTTTAATCACATTGTCTGAATTTGGCTTTGTACAGAATATTTTGCATGTTAACCTCGCACTACAGCGTCATTTTGTGCAAGTTTATCCTGGTGGTATTAATCGGAGGTAGATAAACGCAACTGCGTACATTTTTCAGATTTAATCCAATTTTCCTGATGTTGTTTTTTTATGTATTTTCTATGTACAGTCATGCTAGTAAAAGAATTATCAGTTTATTTTGAACTCTAGAAATGATATATAAAACATATGAAAAAAATATGACAACGAACTTAACAGTAAGTTCACGACAATAAAATATTAATACGAAATAAATGAGAACAGTTTCAGGAAATAACAAGACTCTGGTGGACTTAAAGGCCATAGGAATGGCAGATTTGTCTGCAACTGCGACGACAACTAGATGAAATCGTGATTTTTTGGTCTCAGTTAAACCAATCTTTTAAGAATCTGTTCACTAAAGAAATTCTTTTTTTCACCTGTAGCTTCAATGTAACAAGACTAGTAGTCCAGAAAACCACTGTTCGTAAAGTACCCGGCACTTCTTTTCTATTATCGAATTGTATGTAGCATATATCATCTCAAATATCACAATTAAGTAAATGATTTTCATAACCACAACAGCATTTCAACTTAAGATTATTAGCTTAAATATAGTGGTTCAGTTTGAAGTGGGAAGAAATGACATCTAATATTTTGATAAGTATTTCATGGTATCCAAGACTGTCGTTAATTATTTTTTGTTTGTATTCTTGTTTCGAGATGACTTGTCGCAATTTTTCTTTTGTAATCTGAGTTTCTGAGTTGTAATCTCACGGCCTTAACTAACGATTCCATGGCCATACATTTTAAAAAATGTTTGATATAACATCAAACACATTTTAAATGATAAAAAAGCATGCATCTTTCAATATATTGTATACGTTGAATAGCAAAAGAAGACAAGCACACATAAAAAATACTTTGAAAGAAAATTTGTAACTGTAGCCACAGGTTTGTTCCTAGACAAACCAAAGCATAGAATATTTAAAGGCTAATATTTATTTTTATTTCTCCAACCCTTTATTTTACTGGCTTCTTTTTCTGATAGAAATATGCTGGTATAAAGTTTTGGTTTATTTGTACAGAAATTTTCAAATTAATGACTGTTTCACTGCAACTTAAATAATTCGCCATTCAGATACAATGGAAGTTCAGTTATTTTTTCTTAAAAGTCAAATTTAGTTTCAGTTTCTATGCCAAGACATTCCTAACCTTCCATATTCCGAAAACCATTTGCGTATAAAGCGGTAAACCGATTGACATTTTCCGAACAAAATAACTCCCAATCATTGATCGGGGGCGTAATAATAAATAGCGAATATAAAGAGTTTATATGGTGACCTGTGCAAAATATAAGACATTTGAAAAAAATGTCATGTGCACTAAACGACAGTCACAATTTTCTATAATAATTACGATTTATTGTTGATTTATTATCTAATAAATAATATACCTTACTATATTTTTATTCGGAAATTATTCTTGAAATGTCATTGCCGATAAAGATCTACAAGAAAGAATCTGTCATGATTCAGCAATAAAATTATAGGCGAAGATCTATTTTATAAAACACGTTTACAAATCGTGTTTGTCCAAACCACTAAACAAACAATTACGGAACAACGTTGTCTTGGAGTTCCATGTCAACATCTAAACCTGAGATCTTTTTTGCAAAACAAAAAATTATCTGATTCAATTATCAAAATAATGCAAAGTTGCACATATTGTGTCGTTAAAAAAGTGCATAATAACATATGAACTGTGGCACAGTTAATGAAATATTTCTTACCACTTTTATGTCAACTATAATGCTGTTAGCACTTAACTGATTTGACAGCGGACCTAATCGTGCCAACTCGGCAAATTCCGCAATAGTCTGTAAAGGTCCTAATCGTGCCAACTCGGCAATTTCCGCAATAGTCTGTAAAGGTCCTAATCGTGCCAACTCGGCAAATTCCGCAATAGTCTGTAAAGGTCCTAATCGTGCCAACTCGGCAATTTCCACAATAGTCTGTAAAGGTCCTAACCGTGCCAACTCGGCAAATTCCGCAATAGTCTGTAAAGGTCCTAATCGTGCCAACTCGGCAATTTCCACAATAGTCTGTAAAGGTCCTAATCGTGCCAACTCGGCAATTTCCACAATAGTCTGTAAAGGTCATAATCGTGCCAACTCGGCAAATTCCGCAATAGTCTGTAAATGTCCTAATCGTGCCAACTCGGCAATTTCCGCAATAGTCTATAAAGGTCCTAATCGTAGCAGCTCGGAATTCTCAGAAATAGTCCGTGAAGGTAACTTGATGGAAAGAGCACAAACATTTGATGTATTAGAGCAGTTTGACACTGAAAAAAAAAAAACAGAACTGAGAAAAGACACTGGTTTATAGAGTGAACACGTCGATAAGAAAAAGCTTCCCAACTAATACTTAAACAAATTTTTTAAACTTTGATAAAAAATGTTTTTATTTTCTGTTTTCAGGCTACATTATTAACGAAGATGGTCAGCTTGTTCCATTTAGGCTTTACAAAAAAGGCGTAAGTATAAATATTAGAACTTTTTAATTCGACTAATTTCTATCTCAAAGCAACATATGGTCCTTTGGAAACATGAAGGAAATTTCTAGCCGTGTCTTCATTCTGTCTACATTCATTGTACTATCTAGCATTTGTTTGAATATTCAGAACGTTGTTATTATAGACGAGATTAAGTCGAGATATAGCAAACTGAATTATCTCTTTTAATGGTTAGTACTTTAAGTATAAGTTAAATGCAATATCGAAAAAAAGCAACAGACATCTATATTTTGTACAATATGTAAGTGTTCAATGATTATAAATAACTGCAGTTGTTTTCTATGGAAGGGGATATCCGCCAGTGTATGCATACTGCTGTATGACAATTGCATATTGCTTTGTTTAATTCGTTATTATAATCTGCATTTCCCCGTGCCTTTGAGTTTATTTCCTCTGCTTGTTGCAAATATCTTGCAGCTTTTGCAACTCGATGTATGTAAATCATACAATTTTTAATGCAAAAGGAAAGTGCATATTCGGTTGTTATTCGATTGTGTATAACCTTGAAATGTTGATGCTTATAAGTTCTTACTACTTTTGACGTGGTTCTTTGTGACTATATATCACACATAAGCTTTTAAACATCTATTATTTGCTTTCGGTAATTTCGACGTTGAATGTTTGTTTCAGAAGACTTTTAAAGTACACGATTCAGCCTGGACTCTATGTTTTGCACTCAGTTATGTGTAATGCTTATTAATGTATTAAAACAAATTTTCATATTCACTTAAAGATAGCAGTTAGCACAAAGCAATAGCAAACATGAAACTAACCGAATGCATCTGTAACATGTATTCATATAACGCTGGGAACCATTTTTTTCGGCAGTTTCCGTAAAAAGGTTAATCATGAACGGTGTATTGACTAAAAAATACCAGGCAAACTAGTGCAATCCAAGACGGGCAATACAACAATTGCTTTTTCAGAAGTTTATTTCGTTGAGAAATTTGCACTTTCCTCCCGACATAAGTACTCCAGGCACCTACATTTTCACTGACCGACTATTATTTCCGTCGTCATCACGTACGTTAGTAAACTCGTAACAATAATTTTCTCTTTTTGTATTCTATAAAACTAAAAGCAGCAAGAGCATAAGCTGACCAATGCAAATAATCTGTCAGCTACATTAATCATAAATTTGGCTTTCTGTATTTATTTCATCAATAAAAAAGTAACAAGGTAAGAGTTGACCATTTCAAAAAGTCACTGAGGTACAAGTTGACCATATTAAGTACAAGCTGAAAACTTTGTTATTCATTTTTTTTTGCATGCTATAAAGGCACGTTCCCAATTGAAAAAAAATCGCACTTTTTCCAAATTTTGATAAATAATTTCTCAAGAATATATATAATGCTACAATTTTCAGTATATTAGACTGTGCAGCCCACCAGGACTCAAACTCCATACCCTTGGAATACCGTTCCGCTGATCTACTGTCTGAGCTACCCAGCCTCATACAGGTTATCTTCCCTCTTAAGGAACAGTTCTGAACAGTTCTACACACTTAAGCATTTTTGATAAAATCACTCATTTTAATGTTCACTCAAAAACAAAGCTTAATCATAAAACATACAACATGACATTTAAAACATTTTCATGACATTTATTTTCCAATTAGCTGAAAAAATACTAGAAAATGAAAAAGACTCCTGTTTTTATAAATTCATCTCAGAGTTAAGTCATTCAACCAGTTCCGATTGACATTTTGACTACTCAAATGGTGTCTTTAACTTATAGACATATTTATCTACAATCAGTGTCTCTTTTAAAGACCCTGCTACAATGTAGTGGTTTAGGCCACTTCCAACAACCTTGTTGTTGCCAACAGTGTTGGGGCTTCATGAAAGCGGTTGGGGTTCAGTTCCCGTGAGAACCCTTAGGTTTATTTTGTCTACTTACGTACTTCAACAATACTCTCAGTCATATAGACGCTATGCATAATTTATATTTTCTTTATATTTGTCCTTAATTCCATTAAGAAAGGGTGATTTGCCCAGAAAAATGGAAAAGTTTTCTCAAACCTAATCGGTCCACAGACCACATTGTTTTAATATAATCCTATTACACATGTATATAATATTTTCATACATGTTTAAAAATGATGTGAGACGTGGCCTGTGTCCGTGAATCTGTCAAGAAAGCTATAATATAAACAAATAACCAGATTTCTACCTTTAATCTTCATTATTTGACCCACTTTTCCGAGAATTTCAATTGACAATATAAATTATAAATGACCTCAGGTCAAAACTTGTACTTATGTGTAGATGGGAGAATTTTACCACTGAAAAAGAAACATTTACTTATTCACTTATTTCGCCATTATTTAGCATTTCATCCAAAATACACGACCGGCAAGTAATTACTATTTCACCGTAAAACCACGGAAAACGCCGAAGGTCAAATTTGTTCTTCTACAGTTATCTCCCGTGTATAATAATTTGCGCTAGAATCTTAAATTCTTTACTGGTTCCCTACGAAGTTTACATTAACATGATGCTTTTAACAATCGATTGACGATTATACTAAGTTTATGCATCATGTTTAAATACCTCTTTTTCTGAAGTTTAAACATATTTTCTATCGTTCATGTTGTTAATGATTACCTTCTGGAATATTAAATTTAAACAACAGCCATGTGGTAGCAAACAAGAATGATGTTAAATAAAAAGCCGATACATTCAAATTAAGAAACATAAAAGACTTAAGTAGTTGTTAACTTCTTGTCACATTCAATAGCAACAAAGTAAGTAGGACGCATATGAAAGCAAATTACATAAAATTGTAATTTAGCAGTAGACATACAGTGGCGGATATCCCCTTCCATAGTTTTCTGACCATAATACTGTTTGCATGTTCAGATTTAAATGACTAATTTATTAAAGTAGTTTATTCAGTGTTACTGAAAATGAGCTGACAACATTTCTTCTTGTGAAAATCATTTCTAAGTAGAATCTACTTGAATCAATCAAGAGCATAGCTTCTTATTGTCAAATCTCACATGATTATCAAAACAGAATAATACATTATTCCACTGGGACAAAAGAAAGAAAGAAATAATTTGTGAAAAACTTGAACAAATATCGCAGACCGCTACTGAATCCATTAAATTGATTGCGTTCATGGCATATCTCCAGAAATCATACAAAATAAACATATGTTGAATTTAGCATATACTGTATAGTATCAACTGTTTAGTTTTATTGTGGCTCATCTGTTTCAATTGTTTTTTACTTTCAAAGCAGCGAAAACTCAGTTTGAACAGAAACTTGAATAATAATATGACTTTTATTTGGAGGGGCAATTCTCATTACATACCAGTTTTGCTCCAGCAGATAAAACGGCCATTGCTCCTTGTCAGCCAACGTTCATGAATCAGTACTTTATTGCTTGAATTATTAAGATTTTAACCTATTCTAAAAAGTTTATATAGTTTAAAATAACCATATAAACATCACTTAACTGTATTAACAAAGTACATCTTGACTCATAATATATTTGCATGAATAGATACTTTTTAATTTTAAGAAGACTATATTGATTCCTTTACAATAGACTGTTTTCTGCCAGTTAGTGATCCTTTTAAGCCCGTTTTATTTTGGTTTGTCATATACCAACTAACAGTCTAATAACTTGGAGGTTGGCGAATATTTATTGTTGTTACGGGACATTTTAATTACAAAACATCCAGTAAATTTTAAGCATGTTTTTGCATTTTGTACGATGGCCATTTTCGTTCTTTACCCGCGCATTACCCTTTTCTCAAATAGACCTTATTAGAAACATGTGTTGTTTATATATCTTCGAAGTTAGAAAAACTTTATATATGTGATCGTAGATAACGTATCATTCAAATATTTTTTAATATTTAATCCATTTTATTCCTTTATTTTCATGCTACAACAGAACCATGTAAGTATATTCTTATTTTTATCGAAAACAATTCAAATTATATGAATGTGATAAACCATAACTTAATGTTACATAAAAAAAATTACAGTTAAGAATGAAACACACACAAAAAGTAGGTTTAAGAATTACATTTCAAACAACTTTAACGGAAAAAGAAAGGGAACAAATATAATTGACATGTTTTCAGTGGAGAGTTATTTTGTATTATAATAACATACTTCGAACATTTTAGTGAGCTTGTTTTTGGTATTTTTATCATTGTTTTGATGGCAACCAACCTCATCTGTGGGATCTGATTCTATTTATCATAACTAAGCGTAAACCACTAAGACGATATTATTTTCTATCGATGTTCGTAGACTATGTTTCCAAAATAAATAATACTTTTATAGTATTTTCAAGTACTTTTTACAAACGTTCAATAATTGTGCTAATGTTCGTGGTAAAAAGCTAAAAATATAGCACACCTGAAATTCCGTTTGATCTTTAACTATTTCATTACCTATACGCTAGTTTGGTATTTTTCAATTTGAACTTAAATTGTCTTTCTTTGTATTCAATCAATGTTTGCCATCAAGGAACCCATCAAGTTTTTTTATATCAATTAAAATAGAAAAAAACATCAATATATCAGTACAAGCAAAACAAAAATTTTAAGATGATTAAATATGCATAACTCATTCAAGAAATTGAGCATGATATGAAAAAGATACTTCCTGTCTTTTATTTGCCATGATTTTCGTAATTAGTGGCTTGGTTCATCGATAAAGTTTAATCTATCAATCTTTTTTGCTGTCCTACAAGTATATATTAAAAAGAAGACGGTATGCTTCCAAGAACGAATGAAATAATAATGCAGTCATAACGTTTGGTTTTGTTTACTTGCAAGAATATGAGTGTGGCTATATGCATGTTGATTAACTGGCTATAATTTATAATTCTGTCACAGCAATCAATTATAACATGTAGCAAAAGGTCTGTTTACATGGAACTTAGATACATATTGCCTGGTTGTTACCTACAAAATGTAGGAAATCATTTACCAAGAGGTCATATGAAATTGTGTCAGCTTATACGTGTTTCAACCAGATCAATTTTGTCTGATTTTCTCACAATTACAACAACTCCTTTACAAAGTCTTTTGGCGTATAGCCATGTAATGTTGTTCTAATCTATGATGTAATGATGATGTTTATTGTGAAGCTACATGTTTCCTGTGTATCTCTAATCTGTAGTTCTCTCACAGTTATCATATAAATGCAAATTTCATTTTAAAAAACTATTGATCTAAATCAATTATTGTCTTGTCAAATCTCACTGGCACAGATTTAGACGAACTTTTATATAGATAGTCACCCAGCATTCTTTCTTAATAAACAGAGTTGTACCTATATGAAAATGAAAGTTCAAATGATGTTTTTTTTTTTCATAACAACCGAATGTGACAATTATCATTTCTTCAATTCTTTAAGACTTGAAATACATGTAAATAAATGAGTATTCATGTCAGCAACAGTAACCACAAATTTACTAATATCTGCATTCATTTTATATTTCAGGGATCTCGAGTAAGTAAATCTCTCTTTTACATAATATATGTAAATCAGTGTATATAAACATGCATTTGTTCTCTGAAGAAAAATAACTGCAACATTTAAACTGCTGTAAAAACTTCTGACATTAGACCATGTGTAGGCGCAAGCTTAATTAGCTTGAGCTACAAGTTTCTGTCCAACCAGCAAAGACAGAGATCTAGTAATTTCGTTTATTCACCTTTGTTACTGCCAACAGGTACTCGGTCAATGATTTCACTTTTGATTTTAAAAGAGAACTTAAATCTACAATGATGACAATAGATGTTAAGTTATTTCAGTGACTTTTAAGTCAGCGTTTTAATCTTACAGTCACGTCATAGAAATATCCTGTAGCGTTTCAATGAACGTTGATTTTTAGGATTAGTTCAAGATTATTGACTATAATTATTTTCACTGCTTTTGGGTAATCATAATATAATTTGCCTGCAGTCACGTCATAGAAAGATCCCGTATCATTTCAATCAACCTACGATATTTTAGGATTAGTTCAAGATTATTGACTATAATTATTTTCACTGCTTCGGGTCATCTGATATATAATTTTGAATTGGGCCATTATTTCTATAACATATTTATCATATTTGCATTGTTTTGTATCAAACCAGGTGGTGAGTACAATATTTCTGATATTGCAAATAAACTACCGCTTGAGCAATTGTAGTAGTTGTATGGTTTTATTTTTGCAATCTCTTTTTTAAGCGTATTAGTTATTTCCTCATTAACTATACTTTCCAGAACTAGATTTATACATTATGAATCTAAGAATCTAAAATCTAGGTTTGTGAAAATGGTTGTTACTTGTTAGCGGATCAAAGTTCAGTCGTAAATCATTTCTGGCAGTTAGTTGGACCTTGAGACGTTCATTCGAAAAAACACACACATTTTGAACGAACTTCTAACTGTCAAGCTGACAGCCAGCATTACACAAGCGAAAAAAAAACTCTTAAAGTTTTTGTTCTAAATGTTAAAAATGTGCAACTGACAATTAATGGCTAGGTTCACAAACTGTATTATCCTTTTTATTTCTGTCGTTTGTGCCATGTGGTTTGTAAAGTGTCCCTTGCTTTTTGTGAATGATATCTGCCGGTGTGGACGTTTTTACTTTTATAAATCTGTTAAATGTTGTCGGTCTGTAGATAACAATTCTAACAAATTTAAATACAATCTGACTGTGTTTAGTTGTTTTGTTTTTCTTTCTGAATTTCTGAACGAAAAACATTCAACTGACCTATGCTAAAATGGTCTTTAAGTTTCTTAAGGTAAACGCTCCTTAGTACGTAAATCTACAGAATAGGTTTATTTCTACTGCTTTCAGAGTATGGTGCATTTTGTGATATATGTATGAATTTATTCTATCGACTCGTATTATTCTTATATAAGTATGGTTTGAACTACTTCTTAAGTTTTATATTTTACTGCTTTTATGTATGTGATGTAAAGTTGTTGGTGTGATTTCTTACTGCATTTTAAATGACTGTACAATGATAAGGCTCCAGTAGAATATGAATTAAGCTGGGTTGAGCAATGAGACATTGCTGCGCACAAAAATTTTCTTATCGATCAGTTATATTCATAACTCTCAAAAATTAACATTTGCATGACCTCCTATTGATATTTTCAATCAACAATTCTGCTGTAATCTTAGGCTCTGTCTTTTCTTCACAAGAGCTCTCATTCACAAGAGCTCTCATTCAAAAGTTAAAACGCTTAATTAAACAGGCGTGTAAAATGTCTTAAAGTGAATATGTCAATTAATTAATTCTCTTCTAAATGACTAAATTTTTTTTGTTCCATGCTGCCGGAAACAGATGTGTTTTGTAAGTATTTGTAATACTTTAAAGCTATACTTAAAAGTTCAAGATGAAGAATCACAGATGTTGTCATTTCTCGGTTTAACCTTTGAAAAACTATATACATTATATCAATTACTTTTTACTTGTCTCTTCCTCGATTTGCAATAATGACATTCAATGCCAAGGAATAAGGTTACCTTGATAATTAAACAAAAACAATTTCTAAGAGAAAAAATCAAAAAAGAAATTATGATTTAGAAAGATAAATGTCACATTCGTGTAATCATCTAAATAGGGACAGTCACGAAATTGCTCTCTCTCTCTCTCTCTCTCTCTCTCAAAGTCTCAAGTTGTCAATTAACTTCAGTAATGGTTGCCAGACGGGCGTTTCAGTAGTCTTTGGTCTTAACCCGGTTAACCCTTGTAGCTGACCAATATAATCCTGCCTCGTAAGGTAAAATAGGCTTGTTTAAATGACAAATGCATTTCCTATGTTAAAAGAAATTTGAGAACTATTTGATAGAAAACTTTTGTCATGCAAATTTATAGAAATGTCACATATCGTTGTTTTATTGCTTTCCAGCTTCACCCACGTAACTGCAGAGGTGGGGTAAGTATTTAGTCTTTTTCACAACCGTTTGTTGTTGTTTGTAATCGTATAGAATTGTTAAACATTAAAAACGATTTTGGTAATCGAAAAACAAATTCATGAACGAATAGCATTAGTTCAAATAACTCTTGCTTAATGTGAATATAACAGCGACCAATAAAGCAAGTTTATAATGACTCGACATCTGCTTGAAACAATCGGTGTTAAATGTTCTTTCATGTGATACAGCACCGCAAATTCATACTCTGCCTGAACTAAGGTGGGTGTAAAGTTTGTTGCTATGGCACCACAAATTCCGAAGCTATCTTAACTAAGGTGGGTGTAAAGTTTGTTGCTATAGTACCACAAATTCCGACGCTACCTTAACTAAGGTGGGTGTAAAGTTTGTTGCTATGGCACCACAATTTCCGACGCTACCTCAGCTAAGTGAGTGTTAAATTTCATCCTATAGCAAAACAAAATCAAACTCTGAGCATGCAGTCAATTGTATAATACATAATTATGTACATTAACCCAGTTTGGACTGTACTTATAAATTTAGTTTTGCTTCTTTCTTCAATTCACTGTATATAAAGAATTATTTAAAATTACACAGAGGTTTTATCAGTCTAGTGCTTGATGTAATATGCTAAATTTTAGCACTATGCTGTATTTAATATCGCATGTTTTTTGTTTTTTTTGTAAGTCCCTAAATTAGAGTCACTCAAGGAAATGTTTAAGAAATGTTTAAGAACTCAAATTAAAATAGTCAATATTATAATTATAAAACCCCATTTTTAACAATCATAAATTTTACATAGCTTGCTAGAAAAATGAAACAATACACTATTGCTTAATTCTGTATACATGTATGTAAAAACCTTTATTAATATTTCTATGTGAGGTGAAGTGGTGGATGGTTCCCCGACCCCACTACACCGATGACGGGGATAATAAATGGGCAACACTTGTTGCTGAAAAATTAAAAAAAAAATCAAACTCTGCCTAAACTAAGATTGATATCAAATTTCAAGCTAAAGCACCCCAAATTCAGACTCTGTCTGAACTAAGGTGGGTGTAAAATTTCAAACTATAGCGCAAAGAATTCAGACTCTACCTTAAATGCCTTTTTCAGTGTTAGGGCACAGCAATCTTAGAATCCAGCTTTACTTTATTAAATAAAAACTGAAGTAAATACCTCTACTATGTAACGCTAGAAAAAGAAATATAGGGCATACGGTTTGATCCTTAACCAGACACGGTATTAAAGTCGACGCGTACAATACGTGTCTATTACTATTTAAGCCGATTATTCTATCCTCTATCTTGCTGTATACATCTGACACTGTCAATCTTATTTGATTTCAGTACAATTTTCCAAACGTGTTACCAACAGTTAAACTTCATTTATCAAATTACCGAGAATTTATTTGCAAATTTTCACGACAGTCGTGCGTTCTGAAATTTAAATGTGTTTCAAGAATTGCTACTGTGCTTCATATTAACTGTTGGCCTATACACTTAGACTTGCCACTCGGATTAGGTTATTCATTTTTTTATTATTATTTATTTTCAATTATGTTATGACAGGTTCAAACTTGAGGGAATTGTGTGTTCTCTGTCTTTTTACTTCTCCGAGGGCGTTTTCTGGGATTTTATCTGGCATTTTATCTGGCCATTTGTGAATTTAATTTGCCTGCTTCCTTACTTTAGAGTATATTATAGTTTAAGCAAAATGTGAAATAAGAATCGTCTTGGTATTTTATAATTCTAACCAAATATTTTCTAAACAGCGAGTATATTTTTGTGTCGTCAGATAAATTGAAATAGGGACTCTTTCGGCAGAAGAAATAGAAAAAAACGAATTGCCTTGCTGTATTTATGTTGGTTTTCATCGTTCTTTTGTCCGTAGGTAAAGTCCAGTTTCATACCCTTTCATTAATATACGGGGAGAGTGAGAATATTTTTCATATGTTCTAATTACTGCAACTGCCAACTAACCTGATTACTGCTCAAATTACTGTATCTCCCATATTCTATGTTCTACCTTTACGGAAAGCCTAGAACCCTTCCTGCTGTTAGGTGCGGTCAATACAGCAGCAGTCCAGTGTCGTGTGAGTGAAAAGCCAATAATGACGCTAAAACACCTGATGATCAATTACTTGATAATCATCAATTATAACATGAAAGATAACTAACAGAACTCTGTAAAAATGTTGTCCTTTAATGTATTAATTGATCGTAGTATCGTATTAACAGACGTTTATACGTAAAACTGCTAAATAACCAGGGATTGGTGTACCATCCTCTGTATGGCGTTTTTTACACGTTCGCTCTTGTAGTTTTAAAAATAATTGTCTTACAAAATTTTTTCGCTGCTGTATCAGTATCAATATATGATGATTGAAAAGCGTTATTAATATATATTATTTATCTATTTTCTTTCAGTTTCATAAGAGGCTTACGGATGAAGTAAGTATGATATATTTATAACATACTATGTAAATGGAACATGTATATTTCACAGTCTTCATTGTGCATGTTATTACTGAACAATAAACCTCATAAGACTGAAGTGTTCAATACGACAAAAGGTACATAAAAAAATTTAAAAAATGCAAATAGTCAAATAGCTTGAAATATTTGAAATATGTTTCGAACACATGTGCTGGATTCAAAAGAAAATCAACAAGAGGGTTATGATGGCCCTAAATCGTTCACTTGAGTATAATTGTTTAAAACTGATGGCTTTATAATCAAAATATAAAACAAGAATTAGAAAGTACTGCATTTTAAATATCAAAGTTTTACGCGAATTGTTTTATGAAAAGAATATTATAAAAGTGTTCCTATATATTTCTTTGTAAACCTGTCGCCCATCGCCCCAAGACTGGAGTTAAAAATGACATAATGGGCATGATTTGAACAGTCTTGGTAAAGTTCCACTACACAATACAATATTAAAACTTTCTGAAGTCTCGGCTTAGTCTCTTTGTTTCAGTTTTAAGTATGAATACTTTTTGCTTTCAGTTTGTCTATTTTAAGTCTACGTAAATATCTGACTACCTGGATGGAGCAAATAATCCCCAGGGGCATTTGGTATAGGTCCAACGTAAATTTCTGAACTATAGACCTAGTGCTTTCAGACAAGATTCTCCAGAATAGTTTGAAATATTTTCTTATATAATTTTATGTTAATCTTGTATCCCTTTTGGAGACTAAATAATGATCCATGGGACATGATTTGACCAATAATGACAGACGAAACAATGCTACATACAAATTTTCCAAAAAATCTCAGTCTAATGGTTTCTGATAAGAATATTTAAAAAGCGTGTCCTTAGAAGTCACTGTAAAACTCCTGACCTCTGAGATGGAGCAAGTTATGACACCATGTGTACAGTTATAGGTCCACAATTCAATGATTCATGCAAAATTTCAGAACTATGGGCTTTGTAGTTCAGACAAGAAAAATTTCCGTATAATTATATAGTTCTATGGGACCCCTTGAACAAGTTAGGGGAATAATTTTAACAATCTTGGTTTAAGTCCTAGACAATGCTATACACTACGTTTCAGAGCTCTGGCCTGGTGGTTTTAGACAAAAAGATCTAAAATATCTCACTCTAGTTGTTAGAGAAAACATAGTTATGTAACATAATGAAATCTTTTAAGAATTTTGGTAGAATTTGATGCAAGAAACATCTTTGCAAATGTCATCTACTTTGACAGAGTGATCTAAGAAGAGAAGCAAATTTGAAGTAAATTCCTGACAGACGACGCACAACAGATGATAATAGCCTGCAATATCTTATCATGAGCACTTCGTGCTCAGCTGTGCCAAAAATGTACAAACGTGTTTTAAGCATTCAATCTATCACGAAATAAAAAAAGGTGTTACATTATGCCGCTTAACGTTGAAGACTTTTGACAATTATTTATTTCTAAATGCGTTATATGTAAATATTTCACTTGCTTGTTCATATTCAAATATTTTTTCAGACGGCGCCCGAGGATATACCTGCAGATCTCTATAAACTCCACGTTTACAAACGCAAGCATCAGACAACAGAAAACCATGAAAACTTTAAAACATCATACAGAATAGATAATGATGTGGTGGTTGTTCCCGGTTACAAAGGACACCCATTCAAAAGCCAAAGCCGTTCGTTTAAAAGCAAAGATCGTGATTTCGAGAGTGCAGAATTGGACGGCAAGGTTTACGACCTTTATCCACCGCAAAAGACAGACTATTACGAAAATGATGTCAAGCAAATTGGGATATCTGAATCGGACATGGAAACTCTTCAAGACATGAAAGAAGCGAACCTTTTATTACATGATCTAAGTAGAGGTCTAGGGCAGGTGGCTGACCCCCCTCCGTTAGAGACAGGCCCGCATATCAAAGCGGAAGTTGAGGAGTACCCGGATTATGAATTTTTGGATGATTACGACAACCGGTACAGAGAGAATGCGGATCGTCATAAGGAAGGTGTAAATGTATTATCTCCAGGAAAAACTGTCGATTTTTATGCGTTTAGAAGACGAATGTAAAGTAACAATAGATGTAAACATTTGTCAATAGGCAAAAATAATCTCACTTTTCTTCATTCTCAAAGAATAAAATTAAAAGATAGTTTTAAACACTGTTCATATCCAAAGACAAGGAGGGAAATTCAAAAGTCAACAAATGGTTGTTTAAGATGTTTGTTACTTACTGTATTGTACTGTTGCATATGGTTTTTAATGTGTATGCCAGAAACCTTTTGTTTCAATTTAATTACTTAGGAAATGAAAAAAAAAAACAATAACAACACATTCGAACGTATATGTGGACATTACATAATCAGTAAAACTTCTGTCTAACAACAGTCGTATAACTCTCAGACATTTGTGATTTCCACTGAAATTATTTGACAGAACGGGGAGTCAGATTTATAATTTTCGATATGAAAAGCGCATAAAAGATCGTTTCTTCTACTGTTAGGAAAAAAAAATATACCAGACAATTCTAAGGAATATTAAGTATACTTATGTTTTTAATGGACTTCTGTCGGTGTAGTCAGAATGTACCGGTTTACATATAATGCTTAATTAAGCAGAGGAATTATTAAGGGCAGACGCTGTTTGTAATGTCGATTAGACTTAGAATATAATTGCTATTGGCTTCACACAAGACAAGTCGAATGAATTCAAATTCCAACTGTTAAGGTTTCAGATTAACGCTAGTTCACATAATTTCAATAGCAGATAAACAGGCCAGATATGGAATCAGTTCTTATTCAACATGGTTAGCCCAAAATTAAGACATTAGGATTGTAAAATGATGATTTTTTAATGTCCACGCAGCGATTTAATAACAGAAACATTATATGTTATCTATAATTATGAATAAAATATTACACGTCAGTTTCAGATTGTATGTTGTATTTTCACTCCTTAATCCGATGTTGATTGATTATAACTATTAACTGTTAACTACATATCTGACTTAACAGTTCATATAGAATTATACCATTTAAAGAATCATCAATCATTCGAGGGAAATTTACAGCTTATAGTTAGGGATCAAATGGGATTTTTTTTCCAGATGAAATGTAGGGAATAAAGAAAAATGAAAGCCTCGTCTATGTTGGTAATTGGGCTGGGGGTGTCTAAAATCATTTCAAAAACAATTTCTGACAACCGGAGATGCATTAGAAAACTTCCATGGACATTCTTTCATTGTTATTCATTTTAAATTGAATACCTGAAAGTTCTGGCCTCGATTCCAGGACCAACAACAGAACTTTCCAGTTTCCTATTCGATCAGATGTTGAATCACACTTTAAAAAAATACTTTAGACGATTACCCTTTCTGAAGGGTAATGGCCGTTGTTTTATACAGTAATAATAGTAACTTTCCACTTTGGAATGACCTTTAACTTAATACACTTATAAAAATGTTAACACTTACTTTGGATTTTTAAGACCCAGTCCTACTCAAACTACAATAACAAAATTTACACACTTGCTACAGTTATGCTTCTATATATATATAATGAACATTCCGATTATTCAAACAGCTAACTACCACCCATATCTACAAATCTGAAGGAAGCACCAATGGCTTCACTAAGTTGATGATACATCAACTAAATGCAAATTAGCTACGGTCACGTGGGCAGCCACGTGTCTCTAGGCAGGTTTGATTTAATCACTGAAGAATGGTTTTTGCACATATATAAATCCTGTAATTTTAGTACATCTTATTTTTTAGATATGAACCTGGATCTTTAAACATACCGATCAGACTTAGGTTACGACGATTGTCAAGGCTATTAGGGTATTAACCATTCACTTAACAAATGGTTATTTGCTCAGGTCGTAACAAAGGAAAAATCCACAACTATTAATGCTCTCCAGCACACGAAGTATACGCATTATGAAAAATAGTTCTTGCAAATATGTTAAGTATTATAAGACATGAGAATGACATGTAGCATTAAAAGAACAAAGAATAACATTATTCAGTTTGAAGTATATTTTGTCGCCGTCCAATATTTCGAGAGCAATATAATAAGCCAATACATCTTTGTTATGAACGTATTTAAGGAAAGCTATCAATCTGTAAATTGACCGGTCAAAACAAACTGTAAACACTGCTATAAATCATTTTGATCTTAAAAAAGGTATTTCCTCATCTTTCATTGAGCAATACTTACCTTTCAAGTCGTTTTAGCATTCCGAAAAAATAATGATAAATAATATATTTTGACATTTACAGGCAGAATAGGCGCAGTGAAAAAATTCTTTTCGAGGACTATGAGCAAAAGTATATTCACATGTTTTAAAACGAAATAACAGTAGAATCAGATTCGCCAGTTTCTGCAAATTGCTTTTGGCTAGATAGATAATGGATGAGAATTGGAAAGATGTCAACTCCTGAATGTTGTACTTCACCTCGAAAAAAGTCATATAACAGGCAAAAACTGAAAACCTTTACCATGCATTTAGGTGGTCGCGATAGTAAAAAAAAAACATGTAAGTAACAAGGACACTCTAACCTATTACCCTCAAATTACAAGCAGCGATTTATACTAAGCATGGTCAGTAATGGGGCTCGGACCAATACCACACTCTCGGAATACTAAAGTGGAATACAAAGCTACTCAAATTAAGAAAACATACAGGGCAAGACAAAGACACGAGGGGGTAACGACTTAAATATATCTACAAATATTTCAAAGTCCTTTAATGTATCTAAAAATACATCGATCCGGAAGTTTTCTATTTTCCTTTATCTAAAATGGCATTAAAAATAAGATTTTGAAACTAACTTACATTTAGTTTTTTCCGAAATTCTTTAAGTCCCCGCGGCATATTTTTGCCATGTATAACATGTATAACAAAGCTCTTGTAAAAATGTATACCGTTACACGAGCGAGAACGCAAAAAGCGTGCAACATGAATACCGGATGTAGATCTATTATTGGAAGCAAGCCAAAATTTAGATTAACGCACTAAATTTACGTGTATTATAACAAAGTAACGGCTTTGTTGACTGCGTGGAAATGAAAGAACATGTTAACTTATTTTATCGTAATACAGTGCGATTGTTTTACTTCAACTTGCAAAGGACGTAACAAATCATTTTTCTTCACTTGCTTTGTTATCATATCTTGCTCACTTAATGCTTATCTTGCTTGTATATTCAGAAACTAAATTTGTATCTTTAAATTTAACCAGAAAGTGCAGAATTTCTATTAAAATGAGAATATGTCAAGCCAACCTTCTTTCATGAATTCCATTCTGAAAATTCTTTGATCCTAAATATCTTCTTGACTGAAAAAAAAAATCAGCGTAGCAAAACAGCCGTACGAGTAGAGCATGTAGTATTCCAATGTCCTATGTCCATTAACAGTTTAGGCTATAAACAAAAAATGTTGGGTTTATTGCTAGAAATGTCAATCACATTTTCAGTAAAAGAAATTAGATTTTAGTCATATTTATTATATATATCTATTCCATTTAGTATAATATTTTCATGACTAAGACGTTTTGATATTTAATTAACGACTGTTTTAATGTTATTATTGTGGCATGATTTTCAGAAACAATTACTAACAATTACGAATTCTGACCTAGTTCATAACATCAACGCTTTCAACCAATGGCAAACTTCCTTCTTCAGCTGAAGATTTTGTATCTAACAATTTCATTCGTTACAAATGTAGGTCAAAATCGATTTAATACAGCTACGTCTGATTCTAGCGGCTGACCACTGAATGTTATCACCAGCAAAGAAATGTTTGAATTTGCTTTTATTCAATTACCTGATATATTCATGGCATTTTTGACATTGTGGGTAACTTACAAGATTTTTAATCACACTGTTTGAACTCAAGCGATTCATTAGAATTATCTTAAAACAAGCATTGCAATGCCTGAAAACCCAAATGAATAAAATGTTAGTAAGCACCATTTACCTTACATCACTGATTTCCTACTGATTTTCATAAATAGTCATGGCTGGTAGTGGGGCTCGAAACCACAACCTTTAATAAGAGAGAGGTTTAGTGATTTCATGGGAGCTACTTAACCACCAGAGGCAAAACTAGTTCTTTGCTTGTGTCTATTTATAGTTGCTCTGGAATGAGTTATAGTCATATCTGAAGAAGCTGTCAGTTTCAACGGGTCTTGAGGTGACCATTTTAATTGGTAATTTCGGGGTCACCTTCTAGTGTGAAACTGCCTAAACAACCTGTCTTTAAAAAATCGTTCAGTTCACAGGACTGTAAAATAATGCGAAACCCTTTTTAAAACTTCTATATTCTTGTAGATCTGCGTCGTCTGTACTCCAGAAAAAATAGCAAGAATAGTTGGGGTCACGTTTCAAACAAGAAAGATATTACGTACTCATAAAATTGATAACTTGGGCCAATTTTCAGACTGGGGTATCATGAACTTTATTCTGAGTGTGAAAGAACATCCAACTGCTTCTACACTATCGGCAATACTCAAGCAGAAAAAAATCTGGCAAAAAAAAAATTATCTTATCTAAGGGAGATGACTAATACATTGATAGGAAGATTTCACAAGTTGGTTACTTCCCTTGAAGGGTAAAGCTGCTATAAACCAAGAAATAAGAAGAAATAAATAACCGAGAAACATCAAAATCATATAGTTCTTTAGACATGTTAGGATTCTAACAAATCAAAGCTACGGCCATTTTCTCTTCCTTATTATTTAATTCTTCAACAAATGTACTCTTCTAAACAAAGGGAATAAAAGGGTTCTAATTTGAATCCTCGGTGATTTAGCGGCCTGCTATCCATGTATGTCATTGTAATGGCCATTATATGCACTTTTTTATCCAGTCATTTACTCACTCCTGATATGAGGTCCACTTTTCCAACTTCTTTAAACAACCCATTCAAATTGCCAGGCATTCAACCTTTGGAAATGCTACACAAGTATGCTTTAAAATACCACAGGCCACATTTTACATGCATTATAGGGTTATAGAGAATACCATGTAAAATGTGGCCTGTGTAAAATACAAGACAATCAACTACAATTAAGTGTCTAGCAGTTCTTTAATACATGTTTATCTACATGGAATGATATTACATACATAACAAGCACAATTTTATTAAGACTACATACACACTTATAAACTACATTTGTAAACCCCTTGAATTAAAGTTTTACTTATAAAATACATTTCTTTTTGACTAGTTATTGCCACAAAAACACCAATCACATCTGTGTAACAAAAGTGAGCCATAATCATTTTAAGTGCTATGTACAATGTGGAAAATCACTAATTTGTTACAAAGCTGAACCTAGATGCTAGCTTTAACAAACAATTGACAAAATTTATCATTTATTCTGTTCTTTCAGATGAGGCAAAATATGACCACTTAATTGAAAGAGTGCCCATCTTTTAACCCTTAACCTGCTGGAACCGAAAGTGATTAGCCTCTGCCACCAGTATAAAGCCAGGTCAGCCTGCACATCCGTGCAGTCTGACCAGGCTCTATACTGTTGGTAGCTACATTTTTGTATTTTGATATTGAAATCCCTTAAACTTTGAATGGACTGTTCCAAATTCAAAGCTGGGCAAATCCATTACAAAATTTCAGCATGTTCAGGGTTAATGAAAACCAAAATGAGAGCTGAACTTTTTCTTTCACAATTCTAGGCTTAGCCAGGGAATTATTATTTTTAAGATTATAACTTGTCAGAATGAAAAATGTACAAAAAATATGGAAATCTTCTTAGCAATTGAGAAATTTTATGTACTGTGACACTAGTAGTAGAACAAATTTGTTTCCAATATAACTATTTCAACAAAAATACACTCTTATTATATATATTGTGTTACACCTCTCTGTGAAAACAAACACTTTTTAAACATACAACTAACAATAGTCTAGTTTACGGATGGTCATTTTAAAGGAACATACCCAAAATTCGCTAATGATACACATGAAAAACAAGTGATACTGTAAACAGAAATGTTTTCTAAGGGCATATGGACACCAAGGAAGTGTGTTCACTTGTAACAAATTGCTATCAACCAAAAACTATGCAAACGTTGACTGTTATTGTTTTGAAATCTATTAATAGTAACAAGTAACTGATAAGAGATACAGGTAACTTTTTGAAGGTTGGCAAAAACATGGCGGTAGACAAAAATGCAAAACATAGTAATTTTGTAATTACAGTTACAGTCATTTTTCATCAAATAATTCAATATTTTATATCATTTAAAGGGTCTGTAAACTCATATTTTACATATTTAAAAAAAATAATTGTCAAAACTGTTTACTTTTTTATTTGTAAAAGGTTAAACATAGTGCATCTGAGCTGCTAGAAAAATGCTGAAATGACAGGTATAAATTAGTTAAGTTTTCTTTTTTAAAAGCAAAAATTCAAAATCTGCTTATATTTTCAAAATATGAATTTAAAGAGCTTTCAAATGATATAAGAATCTTAAAATTTGGCTGACAAAGAAAAAAGTTATCTAAAGTTAAAAATTCTGCTGCTATCAAATGTATATAAATATTGGTTCTCTTTGCCAACCAGTAGTTCAGCTATATTTTGGTAACAGGTGCTTGTGATGTCATCAGTCAATGTGCCTATGTCTTAGGAAATTCTGACCGACACCTTCAGTTTGGTAATGATTCAATCATGTTACTTATATCTGAATGGTTATGAAACTGAAGGAAACAGAAAGCTCTGAGTATTAGGGTATGTCTCTTTAAAGGATAACCTTTTAACACCGTAGTCTTTCACTCAATTGATAAATGGTTTATATTATAATATTAATAATGTTAACAATCTTGTATTATATGTATCATATTTTATGGATTTCATTGTCAGAGACTGCATTTGTAACATTTAATTTTCGACTGATATTTTTTAAAGTATAGTTTACTAACATCTGAAACAGTAAGAGTGAAAACTGAAATTATTATACATAATTTTAGAACATAAAAACTTTCCATTTGTATTGTAAGATTAACTACTTTCCAAGTTGAAATCTTTAAAATATTCAACTGCTCTTAGCTATATATATATATCATACTAAAAATATCTGAGAGTCTCTTTCCACAGTTTTTTCATATGTTCATCACAAATTTATTGTCTCCCATCTGATTAAATAAAAACTCTGATCTATGCCGGACTAACAAAACTGATACAAAGCACGTTTATCTCATTTCATAATTTGCTCTAACATTGAGCCGGTGCTGAATGAAAGAAAAGACGAAGAAAAGGACGTAAATCCCAGCCGCTATAAAACAGTTCAATGCAACTTGATCATACTGTTCATGTATGTATGATATGGTGAAATTTTTATCCTCCCATTTTTTTTCATCGAAGGGAATGTCCTCAAAAAGTGCAGGGCTATGGATACGGAAAAACACACCCATTAGTGCCTGCAAAGAGAAAATGTATGGAAGTCAAATTCTTTTATTGATTTGAATAAAAAATGGTATGAATTCTACCCAAGACCAATTCTCCTCACATACATTTACATTTTAAAATTTTCACCTTCCTTGACAATTTCCCTCAGCTGATTTTTACATATTTCCTATCTGCAATTTCGACAGGACAGACATACATGTATCTCCTCCTAAAACTTACAAATGTTATTTTGTACTCAAAGATTAATCTGTGTAAATCAATACAGGATAATAACTTATCAATGTTTTAATTTCATAAAATTGGAAATTCAGAGCATGAATCAAAAGAAAAAAAAATATGATTGTTGTTATCAAATTACTGTATTTCTTGGTTATTTTTTTTTATTTTGAATATAAACAAGAGTGCCATTGTCACAAAATACGCCTGTCACAAAAGCTCTGCAGAAGATGTGGCATAATGGATAAACAAGAGCCACCGCAAGCAGGGAGCACGATCAATGTTTTCGGACGGGAAAGGCAAAGGCACGTTACTATAGCAATAACTCGATTTTTTCTTCGTAAAAAGTCAAGCTAAAAAGAGGTGTAAGTAGGGAAGAAAGTTTGACTATTTCTAGTGCTTGTCAGTGAAACAAACATTTGAAAGGAAGTTCTGACCTTTAGGTAGGTGTGACAATGACCTTTGACCTAGACACCTGGTTCATGTGTGCAACACTATGTTTTATGATGGTGAATTTAGTTCCAGGTAATACTAAAATCCCTGCATGCATGTAAAAGATATGCTCCCTGACAAAATCTGGACATGTCATCATCTCTAGTGACTTTGACCTTGCATATATGGACCAGGATTATGAGTGTAATGCTCAGTCTTATGATGGTGAACATTTTTGATAGAATACCTCAATTCATGATGACTAAATGGTCCATACTCACATTTTCATATTTATATCTGACTTTTGACCTTTGAGTGTGACACTGACCTTGGCCACAGTGAAATAAATTTTGCATGTGAAACTTCGCCTCACAATAGTGAACATTTATGCAGAGTTATATTAAAATCCCTCAATGCATGTATAAGTTTTGCTCCAGACAAAATCTGGACATGTCATCATCTCTAGAGACCTTGACCTTGCAAATACAACCAGGATTTTGGGTGTAATGGTCAGTCTCACGATGGTGAACAAAATTTGTGAATGAATCCCTCTATTCATGATGACTAAATGGTCCATACTCACATTTTCGTATTTTTATCTGACTTTTGACCTTTGTGTGTGACCTTGACCTTGGCCACAGGGACCTTAATTTTGCATGCCACATTGCGACTCACAATGGTGAATGTTTATGCCATGTTATATTAAAATCCCTCAATGCATGTAGAAATTTTTCTCCAGACAAACGTTTTCCACTGACCTCTAGGTGTGACCTTGACCTTTGACTTAGAGGCCTGATTCATGCACAGGACACTACGACCCATGATGGTGAACACTGGTACCAAGTATCATCAAAATCCATCCTTGCATGTTGAAGATATTATGCTTTGGACAAAACTGGACGCCGCCCGCCCTCCATGGGTGTTCCCATAATATGTCCCTTTTTTCAAACGGGTGTATCAAAAATGCATGTAATATTTTAAAATCACCCATATAAAAATATGGATACAGCTTATTTTTATCATTTCTTTCTTGACATAAGGTAAAATAATCTTACATTCTCATTACTTATGTACTCAGATTTCCATCAATAACATAAAAATATAAAATATGAACACTTAGATTATTAATCCCTTTCCGCAAACCCGCGAGGGGATTAAAGGAATGGCCTCCGTCTGTCAGTCCGTCCGTCTGTCCATCCGTAACACTTTCATGTCTGCTCCATAACTTTTAAACTGCTGAAAATTTTTTGAAATAACTTGGCACAAGTGCATGATCACCATTATGAGATGATGTGCAGAGCGCAATAATTGGGTTGCTATCATCTCTTTCTGTATGAAGTTATTTGAATCCTTGCTGAAAATATTTTTGAAATGGACTTTTTTCAGTTTCTAACTATTTAACCCATTGTGTAGCATATCGGCAAAATACATACATTTACACTGTAGCGTAGTCCTTCATTGAAAGATTTCGCATTTTCATTTTTATACAGTTTTACATTTGTCGAAAAATGCAAAGTCTTTCTCTAACTGGCAAATTTCCTATAGCACAAATCGTCATTCTTCTCAAGTTGATTTGAACTTAATGGTAAATCACATGTAAAATGATATTTTTTACAAAAACAACTGACTTCATAAAAAAACGGAAGCATTTTTTCTCAATAACTGTATAAATACAGTACACGCAGCGCGGACTTTGACAACGAACACCCATCCCCGCGATTTTATTGTCTGCGTTGAAGACCAAAATGACCACCGCATCGAGTGTTCATTTGTATAAAATGCAGTGGTCAGCACGGCCGTCCGCGGTGATCAGTACCGCGCCATGTCGCGGCGTCGGGTCTCGGTGTCCGAAAAAACGAAGTGGCAACACAATTTTACTTTCCCCTATTTTTTTTTTCAGATGAGTTACAAAAAACACGTAATTATTACCAGTTGACGTTGTGTCTTTTTTTTTTTAATACCCCATCTGGTTAAACTTTTATTTGTTGATGTTCGATGTTTGGTTGTATGACTGAGGGTAACACAGCCGATTATGAATAGATTTACACACCTACATGCCATCTTGTTAACTTTAATTGCTGCAATTAATATATTTTCAAGTCTTCAATCGGTGCTGCCCTTGTGTTAATCTACTCGCAAATAAATTACACCCAAATAAATTACTAACGATCATTAAACTGCGAAAAGTTAATAGATCTAACTTAAACTGTCAAAATTTGAACAAATCTACTCTTATTATGATGCATTTATGTACGAACGCTCCTTTTTGTTTATGCAAAGAATGACCATTCAAAGCAGTTGCTTCCGGAAACAGCTGATCATATTTTCAGAAAATGATTTGTCTGTGTTTTTAGATCAACACATATTTAACTTCTTTCGACATCTGTATCGTCTAGGTGCTTGGCAAAAATTATTGATCGATTTTGCTATATAGTAACAAGCATTTTTCAAAAATTGCAAAAACGTAAGTACACAATAAACCTACACCACATATGTACTTGAAATTTGGTTTTAATTTGACCAACTGAAGTTAGCCACAAAAAAACATGTAAGTAAAAAAAGAATGAGTAAAAAGAAAACCACGTACATGTACTGTACGCTGAGTATGTTTAAATGCACTAATCTCCAAGTCAGAACATCCATGGGATGCGCGGGTACTGTCACCGCGACATGCAGTGATAATACCCCTCGGCGGTTGTCGCGGTGGTCATTTTAGCGTACACCGAAATTTCGGGTGTTCAGTCCATCGCAACTGGCCACCCGGAGAGGATACCGGCCCATGCGACAATGTTAACAACGTCAAAGTCCCCGCTGCGTGTACTGTATGCAAAAATTACTCTTGATAAGTAGCCATTTATCCATTCATTTGAAAAGGTACATGAAATCCATTTCGTGCTGACCCTGCATATCGGAAATTCCAAGTTCCGCTGTGACGTCACTCTGTTACACATAATACGAAATTAGTCTGAATGAAATAATCTTTTCTTTCGTGATCTATGCACTGACAGAAGTACAACTTACCGCTCTACAGTACGCGCCAGGAGGAACTCTCCTTTTCCTCGTGTTCGTCGCGGACTACCCATTCCATAAAACGCGACCAATCTGCCGCATTTCGAGGATCCCCGCCACAGACATGGTCACCAAATATCTCCGCTAAATGGTTCCGAAACATTTTTACAGATATAATTATTGATATCGAGGCTCTCACAGTTCCCGATTACATGCATTTCGGTGAATTTAACTTTTTAAAAATATCAAATAAATGTATAAAACTCTCATTCTGATGCATTTGTTAACTCAAAGAATGACAATTCAAAGCAATTGCTTCTTGAAACAGCTGACCGTATTTTCAGAAAATAAACTGACTGGTTTCCGATGATGTGATTAAACTTTCCCTTTTTACAGAAAACAAACAACATGTAAACCCTACTGTGACATCTGTATTGTCTAGGTGCTTGGAAAAAATATTGATCGATTTTGCTATGTAATAACAAGCGTTCTAAAAATTTCAACGACGGAAGAACACAATAAACCTACACAGCAAATGTATTTGAAGTTTGGTTTTAATTGTACCAAATGTCACATAACTGGTAGACATAAAATGCACAGTTTCATAACAGTCATTTCATTAAATGTTCAGCTTATCCAGGTCAGTTATGACCCTAATTAATTTCGCGTTGGTCGTCAAATATCACCGAAATATTTCGAGATGTCGAGACATTAAGAACGTCTTCTTCCTCGTTGTCACGGCGGATATTTCTTTTTCCGCGTCCACGCAAAAAAGCGGAAAATGTGAGTTCCTCACAGCGCGTAATGTATGCTGTACACACCAATATGGAGGCTGTTTACACGACATTGTGTAAAGTTGTTTAGAATTAGAATACATTGTTTTTGAGAAGGAAAATAGATTTTAATGCTTGAATTAAGTATACAGAACATTAATTGTAACATTTTACTTGGGAAATTGTAATGATTGTGCAGGGTTTTTTTTTCATTTTGCTATGGACTTTTAAATACATATCTTAAGACGTTATAGCGGATTTGACCAATGTAAAAAAATAGCTTTAAATCCGCGGTATATGTCTAAATATTTTGGACTACTTGTAGCTAAGAAATTTTCACAAAAACTGAGTGAGAATTGGTACGTAACATAGAGTTATACCAACGAGAATTTAGACATATTTTCAAATCTTACCAGCATTATAATACCCCAAACACTTAATAATGTACAGCATATTGAAAGCTTTGGTCCACAAATCGGCATTTTTAAAGAAATCTTGTTTGCAAACTGTATTTATGTTGAACCGGAAGTCATCTGACTGTGAATGTAGGGATAAACTCCGTATTCCAAATAGATTAGGTGAGAAACAACTAAATTTCAGCTTCAACTTTTCGCAAGAACTCTTTATGGAAACTCTGCAAAAACTAGAATTTGGCATTTTATTATTTAATTATTGTTCGTTGTCTTTTCATATCCGCTACTATTTTGCACGTAGTCGATTCGCTACTTTAAATAATTCGTTTTGAATAGTAAGCCAAAAAGTCTGACTGAGAAGAATGCGAGTATGAGACGGCCCAAGTCTGAGACGGCCAAAGACGGAGACGGCCAAGTCCTAGACGACCGTATGACGGCCCAAGTCGGAGACGACCCAATTCATGACGACCATATGACAGTCCAGGCGAACAAAGAAAACAATGCGAAAAAAATGAAAGGATATCTACTTTGCAATTAAAGTAAATGAGTAATGAATTAATATTGGAGCGTCAAACAAATTAACGCCTTTATAATAGCTGAAAATAAACAAACAAAATGCATTATTTTAATTCGTGATAGAAGTTTGAAGCCAATTATATTCACTTATTATAAAAAGGAAAGCTTTTTTTGGTTTGTAATGATCAAATGAGTCCGATTTTCTAATCAAAAAAGATGTAATAATATTGTACTATTACAGCTGCATGGCAGGTGCTGCGGGAAGCACTTCCAAGTACCGGTTATTACGAGTGTGCCTTCTACTGGACGCATGCGGTTTGGCAGTGGGTGGCAGTGGGTGCAGGATCTTAATATATTGGCAGCGGACCGGGTTTCACTCCTTTGTAAGACAGATATTGACATAGCCATTCTTACCTGCCAGCCACATCCGGTGTGTCTCGCAGGCGCTAGTTAACGTTACTATATTATAGCGACAACAGAGGCAACGTTCGACGTCTTTGATCCAGAACGTTCAGGAGCAGCGGGTAAAGAGTTTACTCTTCATTTCCGAGTGTTATATAGTCAACCTTCAAACAAGCAAGTCATTGGCGAGATTCATGATTTTTTTAATCAAAATAAATTAAACGTAATTTATTAGACATCCCAATTCAGTGATTACATATTGACTGGAATCTGAAATATATTATGTCACATGGAACAAAACATCATCGGCTGTAAGGTGACATACCGAAACTGACCTGATTTTTACATGGAATCAACATTTATTGTATGGAATAAGCTTTTCTTTTTTAATCTCTTTATGGTGGCGCAGTCTTATGAATAGAAAAGGACATGCCGGCCTTTATTGTTTATGAAATAGGACAGGAGGTGGAACTTGTCAGAATGACCGGAAGGGGAAGCGATCTACACAGAAACGTCCGAGGTCGCAGCGTATTTGTGCAGAGGAGACTGGACGTATTATGACAGAGGCATTGCGCAAGTCCCGTGCCAAGCTGTACGATTTACGTGTGTAAAGTTGTTATAGTTACTATGTATATTGATTGTTATTCTCTTGTTGTACTTGTTAATGTTTCGATCTGTGTCTGTGTAATGTACGGATGTAAAGTTATTATTATTATTATTATATGTATGGATTGCTAGTTTTGTTATACTCGTTAATGGTTTTGTAAATGGCGTTGTAGTAGAACTGTTCTATTAACGCTATTTTGTAAGCAAGTTATGATTGTTGTTGTTTTTTGTTTAGTTTCTGCTGTATACATTCTCATAAAGTTAAAAGTATTCATGATTTATATTGCATTATCTAGTTTTCAGGATAAATGTCCCAGCAAACAAAATATATGGGACCCATTTGGGTTACCATATGGGTCCTATATGGGCACCCCATGTGGGGCCCACATGGAATGTGCAACCGGGCACCATGAGGGGCCCATATGGGCTTGCTATATGGGCAACATATGGGCCCTATATGGGTCCCTTATTCAGACATCTGGGCAGTATATGGGCCCTATATGGGTCCCTTGTTCAGACACCTGGGCAGTATATGGGCCCTATACGGGTCCTTTGTTCAAACATCTGGGCAGTACATGGGTCCCTTGTTCTTAAATCAGGGCAATACGGCCCCTATATGGGTCCTGTTTTAACATATTCGTCTTTAAAGGGTCCCTTGTTTTGACATTTTCTGTTAATGGACAGTGTGTACGTCCACTGTGTATGCTACAATCGTCCATGGTAATCCTGGATCCAATTATGAATTTGTCCAAGCATGTTTTTCATTTTCTGGAAGTCACCAAATCTTAATATTGTACAACTTAAAATAATTGAAATTCCACAAAAACAACTAAGTTAAGAATTGATAACATTTAATAACTTGAAAAGAAAACAGTGAACCTAGTTAAGAAGTCATTGGAATAAGCAAATCCGTTGAATTCATATCCTACGCCAAACAATATTGATTAGTCACTGCTACCATTTGTTCATAAAAGGATTTTTTATTATATACAATACAGTCAAATAATGAACAAAGAACTAAACAATTTATATACCAAACTTCCCGCAAAATAACCAATAACTTACAGGTGAATAAATATAGAAAAAAGTTATTTCTGACATTAGACATAGAGTTGTGACCTTGACGAGAGACAAGTTTTGTTTATCTGAATTTGCCTTGATCTTGTGATGTGAAACATTTGTGTGAAAATTTATATAACATTAATCAAAATAATTACAAAATCAACTGAAAAATACCAAAGATATTTATGAAATATGGCAAAACTGTTCAAATTCATTATCTTTGATTTCAAGCCGTGACCTTGACACCCCATATTGTTTCTGCGAATTTGTCTAGTAATGAAAACATTTGTGCCTACTTATTTTAAAATCCATCCAAAAATACTCAAGTTATTACAAACTGTTAATTTTTCAAAGATTTAATATACCTCTGCCTATGTTGAGGGATAAAAAGTAGAATCACAAATATCAAAATTATGCACTTAATACTGTTAGTAAAATGATGCTGTAACTGAAGTATTCATCAAATAATAGACATATGTTATGTCGAATAAACATAATCAAGCCATGCCAAAGTTAAACAAGAGCACCACTTTAAACAAATATAATTGTCTATTAAGAATATAATGTATTACAACCTAGATATTGTGTTACACTATTATGTAATTTAATTGACAAAAGTAAAACTGATTACTTACAATGTAGATAATGCAAAATAAAACATTGTAACAGAACAATGAACATATACATGTATATACTTAACACAAATGACTTAACAGTGAAATTTTACTGACAATGTACGTAAAAATGCCTAACAACATCAAGACATACACACAGATTTTTACTTTAAAAAAATAATGTGAACTAAACTTAAATTGGTATTCATGAAATGTTGTCTATATCAGGTAGACTATTTAGTTGAAATTTAAGTTTGAAGATTCTTGACTACAGGGTAACAATTTGTACTTATGTCAGCGAAAGTTTAAACTGTTATTGAAAGTTCGCACAAATATTAATGTCACTCAAATAATAATCCCGATTTTTCATATATTTAGTTTAGAGTGCCAGGGGGAGTGCTAGGAGCAGGGGTGGTCCAGGAGCAGTCGCAACAGTGTTTCTTTTTATACAGGCTTTTCTCCAACCATCTCAGACACATGCCATCAAGCCACTTGGCAATGTGGCCTTCATGTTTGCTGCTCACGTTATGGGATTCATGTGGAGACAACCTAATAAAAAATAAAGATTATGTTCTCAATCAGTATTTTGAATTATATAAAACCTCAGCATTTTTCATTACAAACATAAATATAATTTATTGTTTTTGTAAATTAACATTATCAAATGATGTTTCTTAGACAATATTGATTGCTGCTACACTCATACCTGAATACAGGTTTTTTACCATTAGGTGAAGAGTGAAAATGCTAAAAAAAACAAAAATTCATTGTTCTTATTCCACTGCGAAAAAGTTAGCAGATGTCAGACTGGACAAATAAGTTACACCTACTTCTTCAAATGGAATTATTTCACTGCTTTCATTGGTAAAATTACTTACAGCAATAATGCCTTTTAGATTGGTGTCCTCTAGTTTCTTTCCCCATAAGACCCTTGTAATTACAGAGTCTACGAGACAGTTTTCATTGTTCTGTTGGCATAATGACTTCCAGTTTAACAGCTAGATATCTCCTATAACAGAATTTAAAATCAATATTTACATGTCAGAATTTAAATGAAATAGATAATTAAGTAAAACATATATGCCCTACCTAGCGCCTTTTTGCTGCTACTCTATTACATACATTTAAAGTCTAGTCCAAAACATTGATGGTTCAAAGTTGCTGTAACCTTAATCTTTGTCACAGCATTCTCTAGTTATTGAGCAGAGGCTTGGATTACCTTTATCAACAACTTCAGCTGATGCACTCAAAGTCTAATCAGTGCAAATCTCAACTGTTGTTACACGACAAAATTAATCTCAAACAAAGACAGTGCGACTGTCTATTTTACTGTTCTCGAAAAGATATCATGCTGTTTTTTATTAATGGTCAATCCAATTTTCAGCCATCAAACCCTTAGTCGAAATATTGAGACTAGCATATCGTAAGAAAAAGGTAATTTATTTAGTGTAATGAAATTAACTTTAATAATTAAAAACATACTTACAACAGTAGAACAGTTGTTCTACACAAAATTTAAATATCTAAATGTTTACAACCAAGACCTGTTCCATTATTGGTGCTACTTTCTAAGCTTTGTCATTTATTTACCGACGAGTGATTATGATGAAAGCTTGAGAGCTTATTTAAATCACTAGAATCCCCTAATCCGAATTTGAATGAATTTAGCAAATTCTTTATATCGCGAAAATATATGACAAATGGAATCTTTATTTTCAAATGGACACAAATATAATGAAATACTTATTTCAATACTATACTATAGTCAAAATCAACAATGATGCCTGGTCTAAGTTATATTCAAGCTTCTTTATCAACAAAAACATACCTTTTAAATAAAGCACGTTGTTTGTTTTCACCGATCCAGCTTCCTTGCATCGGTTGCGCGCGCAATTCAAACGCCAGTTTTCAAAACAAACGAATTTTCTTTTTTTCAAACTTGATTTATTTCATTTTATTTATTATTTTATTTCTATTTATTTATTACAATGATGCTGCCACATTTATTTGATATACCGATGACTGTTTTTAACTTAAACTTTTTGTGATTTTAATCACGTGTATTATAATTAATGTTTAAATATATTTTTGCTCCCATTTGCAGAATAAAAGTACACATGGGACCCACATGGGCCCATTATGGGAACATACACATGATTTTTGTATATGGGTCCCTAATGGGTACAACATGGGCATACCCATATACATTTGGATTGTTATATTTAATTTCAAATCATATTTTTATATTTTTTTTTTGTAATAAATTAGTATATTAGACCCTCATTGACCCATTATGAGCACACACATATGGGTTTGTTCATATGGGTCCATATGGGTACTGTATGGGCAAACCCATATGGGCTTGCCAGGATGTTACCCTTATTGGACCCATATGAACATGTTTGCTGGGGTAATAATTATATGACCTATAAATAGACGCGATCCCATTAGTTCAAAGCGCAGTCGGTGACCAACAATATAGGCACATTGACTGATGACATCACAAGCACCTGTTACCAAAATATAGCTGAACTGCTATATTCCTGCATTCTGGGTTTTTCCCATGTTATATTATAGGTCTAAAAATAGATTGCTATTGATACTCGTAGTAGTGCTGTCTGGTGCCCGGCATTCAGTTTACAAAATCACTCTAATGCCGGGAAATAAACAAAATACATCCGGGTCCTTAGACTTTTTCTAGGAAATGGCGTCTGGTGTGTGTTTGTTTTTTTATTTTTTGATGTTATATTGGATTTCAAAATCACCTGTCAGATTATTGTAATGTGAGAATGAGTATAAAAAGTCCTACAAAAAATTAACACATTGTAATGAATGTAAAATCAGTCTGTAAGAAAACTTAGTAGAAACAATTGTATGTAGTCATATAATAAAACAGTTATTGACTAGTGTGCCATAGAATATGATGTGATATTCACCGGCCAAATGTTATATTGGCCGGTGAATATCACATCATATTCAATGGCACACTAGTCAATAATTGTATAATATTTGTAAATATATATAGAGACATTTGTCATATTAAACAGAAATTTCCTATAAAAATAAAAGAAAGTATAATTTTACACATTTTACTTTTCATTGACATTTTCCTTCAGTCAAGTATCCATATAAGCTTAAGACTAAGGTGTGTATCATGAATAAAAAATATTAAGATCAATTCATAAAAAACGATTTACGATATGAATACATAAAAGTGGTCCGTCTAGGAGGGGACTGTCATCCTTGATTTGGCCGTCTTGACCCGATACCATTGTCTGTTCGGTCAGCTTGATTGAACGGGGTAGGGGATTAAAATTAAACAAAATTTTATGAATTTATTGTATTAAAAATTTTAACAATTTACATGTTTGAAGGGAAAAGGCAAACATTATATACATGCAGAACAGATCACACTGCACAGTTCAGTTCTTTTTATACCGATTTGTTAAAAAAGCAAACGTTGATCTTATGATTTTAGTGTAATCAATTCTGATTAGTTTGATAAAACCAAATGTCTAAAATACCATGGTATTTGTAATAACTAATTAATCATTAATGATTAACAGAGTATCCATGAATTTTAAAGATAATAACAAGACATTTTTTCTAGTATGTGTCTCCTATTCCGTAAACAAGGTACATCAAAGTTGGGTAACGGTCAGTGGAGAGGCCATCAAAGTTCTGCACAATGTTGGGGATAGTTGCAGGCGGCACCTATTTTTGCGTATCAAATTGAAGTTAAACTTCAAAATTTGAAACCCATATATCTTTATAACCAGTCTACAACAATCTTTATGGGCAGGCACCGCTTGAAAATATGAAGTCGAGAAACCGAAAAATTATCATAACATGTCAAAATTTCACATGTTTATACCAGCCGATAAAGTGTTAACAGATGTCAGTAACAAGTTAAAGTGTTACGAAAATACTGTAAATCATTAGTTGTTTATAACCTATATTTGCAATATGAGACCGTAGTGGACGATATTTATCATGGTACGCGGAAGTGATTCAAGAACACAAGATGGTTGACAGGCTAGGTAGTCCCCTTCGGATTACATGTTTAACTGCATTATTTCTTGTCTTATAGAGGTTCTATTGAAATTAAGCAGCCATTTTAAGGGCGTTAAGTGCATATTTCTAGTCTCAAGTAACGCTTAGAAATATGGTTCTAGATGGATATAGACAGACCGGAACAGTACACGGACACTTTTTCTTATATGTAACTTATCCGTGTAAATCAAGTTGTGTTTCAAATCATCCAGACTTTGCAGTTTTAAAGATGAATCCTTGCCTTCAAATTTACAGGAACTCGCTATTGTAAACAAAACACTACACATGCGCAGTGAGGCATCGCGGCAGGTACAGATACGACTCAAAATTATTATTTCTTTTAACCAGTATGCGGACACCTGTTTATATCAATGGAAAAGAGGTCAAATAAGGTGAACTCACCTGAAAATGTTTTTAAATATGTATTTATTTTATTTTCATATGATACGATAAAAAACAACTTTACTTTTTGTTTAAAAATAACACATTTGAAACAGTCGGTGGAACTGCAAGTATTGATTTGTTTACGATGTTATTTGGAGTTCGTCTGCTTATAAGTCAATAAACAGGAAGTGTAAACATACATGTATAATACGAGAAAAAGGATATGTTAGTTACGAATATAGGTATGTAACATCAATACCGTACGTGATGTTTTACACGTTTTTAAACGCGCCGAATACTGGGGTGTCCGCGTACTGGTAGCGTCCGTCTACTATTCCGGTCTGTCTAGGCTTCATGTAAAAACATTGTCCGCAGTGATTAATCCAGATGATGTTTTATATTGTTTATGCTCCTAGCAAACACGTTACTATGTACCTTAATTTCTCGAAATAGTCAGTGCTTTATGGGAATTCAACCTAGATTTGTAATTGGAACCAGATTCTTTTCCTTGACGTATGAAAGGATGATAAGATGGTCTTACCATATTTTTGGTTTACAGACACTGCACCCCCCCCCCCACCGTTTACAGACTGCACCCCCCACCGACACTTCAGCCCCCCCCCCCCCCCCCCCCACCGACACTTCACCCCACATTTTATGAAAATTAATAATACAAAATGACCGTAATGAAACTGTGCATTTTTCATCTACCAGATATGTGACTTTTGGTAAAATTAAAACCAAATTTCAAATGCATTTACTGTGTAGGTTTATTGTGAACTTTTGTTGTTGAAATATTAAAAATGCTTGTTATTATATAGCAAAATCGATCAATAATGTTTGCTAAGCACTTAGACGATACAGATGTTGAGCAGGGTTTATGTTTTCTTTAAATAGGAGCCCATGATGGCCCAGAGAGGATATATTTAATAGGAAAGCAGTTTTAACATGTCTTAATCGGAAACCAGTCAGAAAATATTGTCAGCTGTTTCAAGAAGCAATTGCTTTGCATTGTCATTCTTCATGTTAAAAAATAGGAGCATTCTTAAACAAATGCATCAGAATGAGAGTTTTATACATTCATTTGATATTTTTAAAGCGTCAAATTCGATGACATATATACATGTATACAGTACACACCACAAGAAACTCACATTTTCCGCTTTTTTGCAAGGACGCGGAAAAAGAAATATCCGCCGCAACAACGAGGAAAAAGACAGACTTCCTCGATGTCTCGACATTGCGAAATATCTCGGCGATATTTGACGACCAATGCAAAATTAAGTAGGGTCATATCTCACCTGGATAAGCTGAACATTTAATGAAACAACTGTTATGAAAATGTGCATTTTACGTCTACCAGTTATGTGACATTTGGTAAAATTAAAACCAAACTTCAAAAACATTTGCTGTGTAGGTTTATTTCTTCCGTCGTTGAATTTTGAGAACGCTTGTTATTACATAGCAAAATCAATCAATAATTTTTGCCAAGTGCCTAGACGATACAGATGTCGCAGTAGGGTTTACATGTTGTTTGTTTTCTTTAAATAGGAAAACAGTTTTAACACATCGCAATGGGAAACCAGCCAGTTTATTTTCTGAAAATACAGTCAGCTGTTTCAAGAAGCGATTGCTTTGAATTGTCATTCTTTGCGTTAACAAATAGGAGCATTCGTAAACAAATGTATCAGAATGAGAGTTTTATACACTTATTTGATATTTTTAAAGTGTTAAATTCGCTGAAATGCATGTAATCGGGAACTGTGAGAGCCTCGATATCAATAATTATACCTGTGAAAATGTTCGCGGAATTATGTAGGAGACGCCCACCGTGATATTTGGTGACCATGTCCGCAGCAGGGATCCTTGAAATGGGGCAGATTTGGTCGCGTTTTACGGAATGGGTAGTCTGCGACGACCTCGAGGAAAACAAGAGTTCCTCCTGGCGCGTACTGTACTGTACTGTATTTATCCTTTAACAAATTAGAAACCTGGCATAGGCCTTAAAAGTAATAATAGAATTTGGGAAAAAAAATTGTGCATCAAAAACAAATATATATAATGTTTTATACATGTACATATCTGTCAAAAATCGAGCAGACAGATAACCTGAAAATTTTGATTTCTAAGTCTTTATAACTTCAGAATCAGTATTCCACAAAAATGATAATTTTGAATGATTTTCATGATAATTTTGCCCAAACTTTGTTCAGATTATCTACCCTGGTAGGAAGAAATATGTCTTACACCAACATATTTTATATTAGTTCACTATGTATTGCATATTTATATTTTTACTTTTTAAAAGCTACATGTATGGAAGACAGTATTTAAGCTTTTTTCTGTTATCGTATCATATGTCAGTCCAGATTTGTATAGGATCTGACAAGAGTTTGTGTTTCATATAATCTTTTATTCAGTGATTTCAGGAAAAATATTACGGGAGCCTTTGTGGGCTAAATGACATTTTTACTGGATGAGTTGAATACATGACAATTGTACAAGTTTATATGAAATGTTTATGAGTGTCAAAGACTTCAATCGCAAGAGCACATTAATAAAAACAGTAGGTGTATAGTGTCTGAATTCATTTTGAATATAAAGAAACGAGGCCATAATAATACATCCACAAGGAAAATAGTTGTATTAAATTTTTTTTAAACATATGAAATAAAACTTAAGTTTAGCAAGTCTACATATGATTGTGATAACAGCAGTATTACAAACGTAGAAAATGACAGTAAAAAATTGATTTGTATCAATAAATAGAAGGGTAATATTACATTTGCTGTGATATTACATTGTACAAAGTCATTAAATGTAATATAAAGAAAATTTGAAATGGTTATATTACACTGGTCCTTATGGAAACAATGTTTGTCTTGTGATTTAAAGACATTAGTTAGTACAATCTGTTATAAGTTTTACTTTTTTGTATGCAAGTTTTCTGTCGGTTGACAATGTGTAAACAGGACTGTCAGTTGACAGTGTGCAAAAACGATTGTCGGTTGACAGTGTGTAGGGAATAATCTAGAACCCCAAAAAGGGCAGGGTGCTGCAAAATTAGGGCAGGGTGCTAGGGCATAGGGGCAGAACATTATTGCGCGCATTCCAACTTGAAAGCATTGTTATGTCTGCATATTTCCAGGTACTAGTATAGGTTTTGTGCTGTATTTAACAAAAAGAAAGAGATTATTCAATAACTTTTATATTTCATATGATATGAAATGTTTAATTTCATTATTTAGTGAGAATGTACAGGCACTGAAGATCTGCAAAAATAATTACTGTTCCTGTAGCTTTAAACACACATTCAATTCTCAGAGAATAGGAAACTTTTCCAATGAAAAACTGGCACTAACAATAAAATAATGACCACTTATCTAAATCAATTAATTAAATGTTGTACGTTTGTCATATAAAACTTCTCATTCTCATTCGAAAGGGGTTCGACGTTAATGGAAGATAGATAGATTCTCCAAAACACTGTTTTCTATTAATATTAAAGGGGCTGTGCTCCAGATGACAAAAAAAGGAAAGTTTTCTTGTATTATAAATTTCTTGTAATATTTATGACTAATGCTTAAAAAATAACTTACTGACAAAAAATAAGTCAAATAATTACATTATAAATTGATTTTTTTTTCTTTCAAAGTGCTATACTGTAACGCGACGGTATAACTATATCGTATAAGATATAAAGTAAATATCTGTAATATCACATGCGGTGATGGTGGTGACAGTAAAAGCGTTGTAAATATTTTGTTAACATGAGGGTCCAGAGTTCAAATCAGGCTGGAGCGAAAATATTTTTTTTATTCTATTTTGACTTTTATAATCAGTTTTGAAGTAAAAGTTTATGTTGTTATAATCGCACGGCATCTAAATATATAATTTCTGAAAATTTTTTTTTATGTCAAATCTGGAGTACAGCCTCTTTAAAATACGATGGAGTCGCGGAAATATATGACAAATGGAATTTATCCGAGATTTTCACTCGCTGGTTCATCTTTAATGATCTAAATATTTGCTGAAATTGGTTTCCTTCGAATTGCTAGATCTATCTGACTTTTCTTACAAATACAGTGTAAATACGAGAACTTAAACAAATAAAATCAGGAAGTTTTTGGCGACAATTTTGCCCAGGTCGCCCGCTCGTGAGAGTCCTGCTCAGGTCATGAAGGATTCCATTTTTTTTTTTCATTCTGGGGCCAGTTCTGCCATTTTACATTTTTTGACGGCACGTTTGTTAGCAGTGAAAAGGTGATCAGAAATTTTCATATTTCTAACTTAAACGTATAAGCTGATTATTTTTTCATTTCTCTTGATTTACTCGTAACAGCATTTAGAGTTTTAATGATATGGGCGGAACTGACCACTTACTGCAGCTGTTCTAACACCTGTCCCTTTTTATCTTCACCATAATTTTAGGTATCGCAGTTTGCTTAATCCCTGTACATCACACAGTGTTAATTGGTTGACTGGTGTCAACTGAATAAACAAACAGGCGACGCACATGATTAGGCGTGTGCAGATCAATCATACATCAATCAATTTAACAAATTAAAAAAGCAGTGGGCGGGACATAATTAAACTAGGCCAATGCAAAAGGCGAATGGGCGGTCCTTAAAAGGCGCTGGAGGAGGGGCAGCGTGGTGTTCAACATCAGGCAAAGGGGCGCCGGCAAAAAGGGGCGTGGCGCCACGCCCCGCTAACACGCTCTAGATTATTCCCTAGTGTGTAAACAGAGCGAAGTTAAGGCAGACAGAGCAAAGAAGTCACCAAAGTCGCCTCCTCGGCTGCTCCCTGAATTGCGCTTTTTTAATGTAGCTGCTTGAATTCATTCAAAATGAAGTTATTTTTCACACATAACATGCTAAAAAAAAAAACTTTTGTGTATTTCAGTGAACAGTGAGTCTAACTCAAGACGCATTGCCTGTGTAGAGCAGTGTTTTGGTTCCTCAGGCCAGGTGAGCATAAGACTGAGCTCTTGACTGATTTAAAGAGGCTGTACTCCAGATTTGACATAAAAATTTTATTTTCATAAATGATATATTTAGATGCCGTGAGATTATAACAACATAATATTTTACTTCAAAACTGATTATAAAAGTCAAAATAGAATAAAAAAAATATTTTCGCTCCAGCCTGATTCGAACTCTTGACCCTCATGTTAACAAAATATTCCCAACGCTTTTACTGTCACCACCATCGCCGCATGTGATATTACAGATATTTACTTTAAATCTTATACGATATAGTTATACCGTCGCATTACGGTATAGCACTTTGAAAGGGAAAAAAATCAATTTATAATGTAATTATTTGACTTATTTTTTGTCAGTAAGTTATTTTTTAAGCATTAATCATAAATATTACAAGAAATCTATAATACAAGAAAACTTTCTCTTTTTTTGTCATCTGGAGCACAGCCCCTTTAAAGAGTGAAAAAGGGTTGAGAAAAGTAAATACGTTATTGGACATTGAATCTTTGAATTACAGATACATGTACACTATCAAGTTAGTGTATGCTTAGACTTTGAAAGAGTTGACAGCTAATATTTAGATTCACAACTTTCGCATTCTAAGGAAATATAATATTGGATAAGTATATTTAAACAAGGAAAAAGCTTTAAGTATTCTCCCTCTTTGATGAGGCGATGTTTTACCTTAAGGACCTACACGTACTTCCTGATACCGTAGATGATTCACAAGTGAAGCAAATTAATAGCTGTAATTACATTTTTATGCCCCCAGAGAGATTTCTGAAGAGTAACAATCATTGTTATAAAACAGACATTAATTCATCAACAGAAGAGTTTGTGTACAATATTTGATGACATAATACATATGCCAGTAATCTGATTTGCTGTTTTAAATTTTATTAACTCACCGCACAAAGTGCTCAAGGGTGAGCTGTTGGGATCATTGATTTTCTGGCATCCGTCTGCAGGCATCATGCGTCAACAATTTGACATGAACGATTTCTCCTCCTAAACCGCTAAGCCAAGTTTGACGAAACATGCCTGGGATATTCCTTGCATGAAGCTCAACCAAAAATGTTCAAAGAATTGATTTCCATCAAGAACGCTGCTTGTTATAGCAAAGGAAAGAAAAAACTTTTAAAATCTTCTTGTCTGAAACGACAAGGCCCTGAGCCTTAAGATTTAGAATGTGGTATGTCTAGTGGACCTCTATCAAGTTTGTTCAAATTATACCGCTCAGGTCAAATTTGGCCCTGCCTTTGGGGTCAATTAATTTTACATGTAAATAGGCTTATATAGGGAAAACTTTGAAAATCTTCTTGTTTGAAACCACAAGGCCCTGAGCCTTAAGATTTGGCACATAGCATTGTCTAGTGGACCTCTACCAAGTTTGTTCAAATTATACCTCTGGGGTCAAATTTGGCCCCACCCCAGGGGTTAGTTGATTTTACATAGACTTATATGGGGAAAATTTTGAAAATCTTCTTGTCTGAAACCACTAAGCCTGGAACTTAGATATTTTTAATGGAGCATCAGCTAGAGGTCTTCTACCAATTATGAACAAATTATGCCCCTTGTGTAAATATTGGCTCTGCCCAGGGGGTCACTTGAATTCATATAGATTTATCTGAGGTAGAATCCTAAAAAAGCTTCTGCTGTTTGCTCTACAGCAGACCTAAAGGCAAAGTATTCAGGTGAGTGATCTAAGGCCATCATGGGCCTCTTGTTTTGATGATGTCATCCATTTATTTGCAGTTTCAAAGTCTTGCAGAACATCAACCAAAATGCCCAGTGATTACTAAAGACATGTAATCAAATGTTGTTTTTAACCAGGTTTTCATTGAAAACCTGGTTATTGTAATGCTGAAGTTGGCGGGCGGGCGTCAACTTTTGGTTTCCGCTCAATAAGTTTACTTTGGCCTATTGACGCCAAACTTGGTATATGGGTAGCTTATATCAAGAGGCAGCTTGGGATTGCTACCCAGGTGTCTATGGTCAAGGTCAAGGTCACTGTTGCTAAAAATAGAAATTCAGTTTCCGCTCAATAACTTGAGTTTGCTTTGACCTATTAACCCCAAACTTGGTATATGAGTAGCTTATATCAAGAGGCAGCTTGGGATTGCTAACCAGGTGTCTGTGATCAAGGTCAAGGTCACTGTTGCTAAAAATAGAAATTCAGTTTCCGCTCAATAACTTGAGTTTGCTTTGACCTATTGACACCAAACTATCTATATGGGTAGCTTATATCAAGAGGCAGCTTAGCATTGCTACCCAGGTGTCTGTGATCAAAGTCAAGGTCACTATTGCTAAAAATAGAAATTCAGTTTCTACTCAATAACTTGAGTTTGCTTTGACCTATTGACCCCAAACTTTGTGTATGGGTAGCTTATATCAAGGGGCAGCTTGGCATTGCTACCCAGATGTCTGTGATCAAGGTCAAGGTCACTGTTGCTAAAAATAGAAATTCAGTTTCTGCTCAATAACTTTAGTTTGCTTTGGTCTATTGATGATAAACTTGGTATATGGTAGCTTATATCAAGAGGCAGCTTGGGATCGCTACCCAGGTGTCTGTGGTCAAGGTCAAGGTCACTGTTGCTAAAAATAGAAATTCAGTTTCCGCTCAATAACTTTAGTTTGCTTAGACCTATTGACACCAAATTTAGTATTTGGGTAGCTGATATCAAGATGCAACTTGGCATTGCTACCCAGGTGTCTGTGAACAAGGTCAAGGTCACTGTTGCTTTAAAAAAGAAATTCAGTTTTTACGTAATAACTTGAGTTTGCGTTGACCTGTTGACACCAAACTTGCTGTGTGGGTAGCTTATATTAAGATGCAGCTTGGGATTGCTATTATGATATCTGGGAGCAAATCAAGGTCACTTGCTTACAATAGAATTTTCAGCTTCTACTCAATAACTTCAGCACACTTTGACCTATTGATACTCAACTTGGCATATGTGTAGCTTACATGAAAATACAGTCTGGCATTGCTACTCAGGTATCTGATTTATTTTCATTTTGAACTATTGAAACCAACTTTCTGTGTTGGTACCAAAATAACAGCACCATTTTTACTTCACTGCCATATTTCTTCCTAATTCCTGTCACATCAATACTTAATCGTTGAAAACCTGGTTTTCGTCGCATTGGGGCGCTTCTTGTTTTTGCTGCCATCTAGAATACCTGTGCTTTGTTTAGACTTAAAATATCATTCAAGCAACAACAAGTCAGTGGAGATCAGAAATGGGGCATTTGAGTGCTCTGTATGCAAGACAGTGAGGCCTGGAATTTGAAAATATTACCATTTTTGATTAAGAAATAAATATTATGATGGTTCATTTTCAGCCACTGGCAGTGCCAGGCAGGGTCCTTGTTGGGGAAGGGGTATTAACCAAAATGTGCCGAAAGAAACCCAAACCAAGACAGTTTTTCCTCTTCAACGATGTGCTCGTATATGGTAATATTGTGATCAATAAGAAAAAGGTAAGTGCTGAGAAACTCATTGCTTTACCTTACCAACTATTATTTAAAGTTTTGTCAGTGTTCTGACTGACTAAGACAGTCAAAATATATATTGAAAGTTAGTTAATGTTCAGAAATTGAGTAAACAGAAGTAATGAAGGCTTATTTTACTTCTAAGATATTTAAAAAAAAATAAAGAACAACTTCTAGTATAGTTGTAAATTTGTTATTTGACTTGGCCAGTTGTTAAATATTATTTACTGCATTCAGCTTTGCTCTCAGTGGGTGTAAAACTATTCCCTCAATTTCAGTTAACAGTTACGTTTATTTTTTTCTAAGGATACACAGCTGTGCATATAATTTGAATAAAACATGAAAGTCTATTGTAATATATGCTTATATTGGAATTCCAAAGAATATGTTGTCATATTTATATGTGACTGATTTCATAGTCTTCAGTAGTAACTAACTTCTGGAAACCCTTTATATTTGAGGCAAAAAGTTGGAAGTTCCAGGGCCCTGGAAAGTTTCAAATCTCATTCAGTCGGAAAAACCCAGCACCCCTCCCCCACACATGTATGTTCTCAGCGAAAATAAAAAACAGAAGTATCGCAGATTTCATGAAGTTATAATTTTTCAACACTGGTCAACATGATTGACTAACTGCAAGTCAAGCACACTTGTTGACAAGTTAATCAGTTAATTGGTGATAATTGCCTTGGGCCACTGGTCACAGTGGCAGTTTTGTGAGTTTATGATAGGTGTGAAAGACTGCATTAGGGACAGGTTGGGATTTAAGTGTGAAATTTTGGTGTTGTAATGATAAGTTACTTATTTTTTTCTGATCACCTTTTGTCCGTCGTCCGTACGTCCGTCCACAATTAGTTTGTTAACACTCTAGTGGTCAAATTTTGCCTCAATTGTCATGAAACTTGGTCAGAATGTTTGTCTCATTAATATCTCGGACGAGTTCGAACATGGGTTATCAGGGTTGGAAAACTAGGTCACAGAGCCCAAATATAGAAAAACCTTGTTAACACTCTAGAGGCTACATTGTACTTTTTCAGTCCAAATATACTGGAAATTTATCAGAAAAGTTCTATCAATGATTTCTACCTCAAGTTCAAATATGGGTCATCTTGGTTCAAAAACTAGGTCACAGAGCCCAAAAATAGAAAAATCTTATTAACACTCTAGAGGTTACATTTTCAGCCCAAATAATCTGGAAATTTGTCAGAAAGGTTGCTTTGACGATTTCTAGCTCAAGTACAAATATGTGTCATCTGGGGTCAAAAACTACGTTACAGAGCCCAAATATTGAAAAACCTTGTTAACACTCTAGAGGTAACATTTTAACTCCAAATAACCTGGAAATTTGTCAGGAAGGTTGCTTTTATGATTTCTAGCTCAAGTTCAAATATGGGTCATCTTGGTTCAAAAACTAGGTCACAGAACCCAAAAATAGAAACATCTTGTTAACACTCTAGAGGTAACATTTTTAGACCAAATAACCTGGAAATTTGTCAGAAAGATTGCCTGAAAGATTTCTAGCACAAATTTAAATATGTGTCATCTGGGTTCAAAAACTAGGTCACAGAGCCAAAAATAGAAAAATCTTGTTAACACTCTTGAGGTTACATTTTAAGCCCAAATAGTCTGGAAATTTGTCAAAAAGGTTGCCTTGAGGATTTCTAGCTCAAGTTTGAATATTGGTCATCTGGGGTCACAAACTAGGTCACAGAGTCCAAATATGGAAAAACCTTGTTAACATTCTAAAGGTAACATTTTCAGTCCAAATAACTTGGAAATTTGTCAGAAAGGTTCTATCGATGATTTCTAGCTCAGTTATGAATATAGGTTTTCTGGGGTCAAAAACTAGGTCACAGAGCCCGAAAGTAGAAAAACCTTGTTAATGCTCTAGAGGTTACATTTGTAGTCCAAATGTCCTTGAAATTTGTCAGAAAGGTTGTTTCAATGATTTCTAGCTCAGATTTGGATATGGGTTATCTGGGATCAAAAACTAGGTCACATGGCCCAAAAATAGAAAAATCTTGTTAACATTCTAGAGGTTACATTTTCAGCCCAAATAATCTGGAAATTTGTCAGAAAGGTTGCTTTGATGATTTCTAGATCAAGTTGGAGTATGGGTCATATCTGGTCAAAAACTAGGTCACAGAGCCCAAATAAGGAAAAACCTTGTTAACACTCTAGAGGTAGCATTTTAATTCCAAATAACCTTGAAATTTGTCAGAAAGCTTAATTCTATCGTTTCTAGGTCAAGTTCAGATATGGGTCATCTGGAGTCGAAAACTAGGTCACAGAGCCCAAATAGCGAAAAACTTTGTAAACACTCTTGAGGCTACATTTTTAGTCCAAAAGTCCTGGAAATTTGTCAGAAAGGTTGTTTTGATGATTTGTAGCTCAAATTTGGATATGGGTTATCTGGGGTCAAGAACTAGATCACTGAGCCTAAATATAGAAAAACCTTGTTAATACTCTAGAGGTTACTTTTTCAGTCCAAATATCCTGGAAATTTGTCAGAGAGATTGTTTCGATAATTTCTAGCTCAAGTTCGAATATGGGACATCTAGGTTAAAAAACCAGGTCATAGAGCCCAAATATGGAAAAACCTTGTTAACACTTTAGAGGTTACATTTTCAGTACAAATAACCTTGAAATTTGTCAAAGAGATTGTTTCAATAATTTCTAGGTCAAGTTTGAATATGGGTCATCTGGGGTCAATTAACCAGGTCCAAAGCAACTTTGTTAAAAGCAGTCATTCTCAGGTGAGCGATACAGGGCCATCATGACCCTCTTGTTTTTAGCTCACCTGAGCACAAAGTGCTCAAGGTGAGCTTTTGTGATAGCCTGATGTCCATCGTCCGTGCGTGCGTGCGTCGTCAACTTTTCCTTCAAACAACTTCTTCTCCTGAACTGCTGGGCCAATCTTGCTGAAACTTGGCAGGAATGTTACTTGCATGAAGCTTTACCAAAATTGTTCAAATGGTTCAGGTCCATTGCATTTCTAGGCCACAGGAGCTAAAATTAGATTTTCAAAGTTGGAACTTTAAAAATCTTCTTCTCCAGAACTACAAGGCCTGGAGCTTAGATATTTGGTATGAAGCATCATCAGGTGGACCTTTACCAAGTTTGTTCAAATCATGATCCCTGGGTCAAAAATGGCCTTGCCCCAGGGGTCACTAGATGTACATAGAATTATATAGGAAAACTTTATGAATCTTCTTGTCTGAAACCACAAGGCCTAGAGTTTAGATATTTGGTGTGCAGCATTGTCCAGTGGACCTCTACCAAGTTTGTTCAAATCATGGCTCCTGGGTCAAAAATGGCCCAGCCCCGGGGGGTCACATGTTTTACATAGAGTTATATAGGAAAAACTTTAAAAAATCTTCTTGTCAGAAACTGCAAGGCCTAGAGTTTAGATATTTGGTATGCAGCATTGTCCAGTGGACCTCTACCAAGTTTGTTCAAATCATGGCTCCTGGGTCAAAAAGGCCCCCCCCCCAGGGGTCAAATGTTTTATATAAAGTTATATAGGAAATCATTTTTCTCCGAAACTAATAGGACTAGACCTTACATATTTGGTGTGGAGTATTGTGTTGTGAACCTTTACCAGTATTCTTAATATGTTGGCCCCGGGATCAAAAATGGCCCCGCCCCGGGGGCCTTCAATATGTAAAAGAGGCAATCTTTAAAAATCTTCTTACTGGAAACCTCAATGCCTACAGCTTAGATATTTGGTATGCAGCATTGTCTAGCGGACCTCTACCTAGTTTGTTTGAAAAATGTCACTGGGGTCACTATTGGCCCTGCCCGAGGGGTCATAAGTTTTAAATAGCGGTATAGAAGAAAATCTTTAAAAATCTTCTTGTCTGAAACCACAAGGCCTAGAATTTTAAAATTTGGCATGAAGCAAGCTTTATCAAGCTTTTTCAAATTATTAGGTTAAAGGTCATGGAGGCTAAAAATAGATTTATCTACTGTACCTCATAGAGCCTTCATATATAGACCAATATCTTTGATATTCAGTATATAGGTTCCTTGCATGGACGTCTACCCATGGGTAGGGTTTGAGGTCACTGGGTCAAGGTCACCATAGCTTATAATAGATATTTCTACTTTCTGTCATAGAGCCTTTATTTATTGACTGATATTTTAAATATTTGGTTTGTAGGCACTTACATATTTTCAATTAAAAAATGAAATACTGCTTAGCAGCAAACCTACAGCCAAAGTACTCAGGTGAGCTATCCAGGGCCATCATGGCCCTCTTGTTTAATATATGGACCAATTTTTTTAAGGAATTTTGGACATATAAACTGGTCCTGGAAGCTGAAATACCGTGTTTGTTCAGTTGGTACAGATTCATGTTGCCAATTTGACATTAAAATTAGAAATGGAATAATAATTAGTATATTTCATCGTTGCAAGTGACACTGGTTCATTAAGTCAGTTTAAAGTGACTGTCTCACAGATGGGCCGACGATGAAAAAAAAAAGAAAGTGTTTATACATCTTGAAATTCTTGCTGTAATTGTGAAGAACATATCTAAACTAAGTTACTGACTCACTTTTTGTTACAGAAAAACATCAAATCATGAAGTTTTACACACTTTTATCAGTAAAAAAATTACCTGTTTATTCCAGGGTAGATACTTCAGTTATAACTTTAATTTTGACGAAACTTTATATTTAGCCGCGGTGGCTCAGTGGTGTAGACCGTCGCTCTATATTTTACTGACTGAAAGGTCATGGGTTTAGAATCCTGGTTAAGTCATAACTTTTTTTTCAGTTTTCATGGTGTATAGAAGCATAAAATTAGGTTTTTTCTATGATAGTATATTCTCTTAAATTTTAAAGAAAAAAAAAAATCAGCAAAATTCTGTGAGACAGTCGCTTTAAAGTAATGTAATTATAAAGTATTGAAAATAGAAAATATTTGTATGAATAAAAAATTCCCTTCATATACCTTCCTCCTTTATTGCTTATTGGCATATATATACATGTATATATTAAAAAAATATACGTATTAGCTGTTGGTTACAGAAAACACTTCATATGACTTAGGTAAGGTATGCCTCTAAAAACACTTGAAATAAATATTATGTGATACAAACAACACAACACTTGTATACTTGATACAAGAAATGCATGACAAAGACACAAGTGGTATTTAACAATGATAACATTTGACACCTGTGTAACTAAGAAACTAATTAGATAATACTTTATACTGATATCACAATACAGATGGACTTAAATAATACATGACTCATACTTCTTACATAACACATGACCTATGTAACTCCTGGCCTACATAAAATAGAGAGTGCTATGATTCCACTTAAAGTTATCACATGATTTTGATAGTGGATGACTTCAGTAACACATTAATGGAGGAACAGTGGTAAAGGGGGTCACTGGTTTGAATCGCACTAGGGGTGAGATTGTCCGCTGACTTTGCACATACCATAGTGTCACTGAGAACAATTAATTAACCCTTCTACAGTTGATCTCTTTGCTTACCTCTTTGCTTGCATGATGGTAGCAGGAGTTTAAAAGTTTATGAAGGTTTCTAAGGAAATCTTGTAAAGAACATAGAATCTGGGTCAGTATCTTTTATTCCTGCCATCTTGTTCTTGCTGATTTGACTCCAAGTGCTCTGGTCTCAATAAGGTCATTAAGTGCTTACCCATTTCACTTTACAATGCCGTTAGCTTGTTGTTTTATATGTATATGTTCGTGTGCTTTTGCATGCATCGTTGTCGAGTTGATGGGTTGGTAGGAGTTAATTCACCAAGACAACTTGTTTGTTCTGATGTGAACCTGTTGGGGCAAGTGTGAGGTTGGTTCATCCTAGAACCTGGTTTAAACCCCCAATGGCAGAAGTTTTGCCACTGACTGTTCCAAGGTGGTAAACCCACAAGTTCTTATTTTTGTTAATTGTTTGTGGTGTCTCCTTTTTTTAACTTTAAAAAATCTATGCTCTTTGTTCCTGTACTTTTTTGACTGTGTAGGGAGGCTGGGTTTTCTGACTGTGGTTTTTTTCCTGAAACGCATTTTTTTCACATATTTCCTGATTGATATAAAGTAGTTTAAACTACAAACTTATAGCATAGGCAACATAGCACAGACCATACATTCAAATAATTAGGTAAAAACAGGCTTCATGTCATATGTTATTTTAATCTTATATCTGTTATTGTCTGACAACAGAGTCATTCTTACCCAACCTACACTGCGAAGTTGCACATCTGACTATAAAAGAGGAGTTGGCAGTTTGATGCCTGGTCCGGCCTGTCACAGTTTGACCTTTGTTTGAAAGGGACGTTAATATAGATCTCACTTGCACTCACTCACTTGCGTCTCCCAATGTTCTTTTCCTGTATTTCAGTACAACAAGCAGCATATAATGCCACTAGAAGATGTAAAAATTGAGAGCGTGGAGGACGTAGGAAGTAAGTTCAGTTGATTTTTTCTCATCCTTAAATAAAATGCATGTATATTTGTGTACTTAACATTCTGATGTACTCGAGAAATTCTCAACCTTTTTTTCAGGTGTTTCGTTTTAATTTGTCAGACTATGTTTCCAAAAAAAAATATCTACATTTGACAGAATTCCAAGTCCTTTAAAGAATACCAAATTTTTCACCTGTGTTTCTGCTCACATTCGTTTTAAAAAAAATACCCAAAATATACCTAATAATTAGCAGTATATCATCTATAAATTTAAAGGCCTGTCTCCTTTACAGCATGACTTTTAATGTTTGATATTTTGATGATAGAGAATAGCGATGTGTTAGCACCATTGCCAGAATACAGTATGTATATTGTAGTATGTGTGAGGTGATGCAAAACAATTACTCCGCTTGATTTGATAAATAATGATTATTAAGTGTTTGTTGTGCTAAAAATAACACAACTTTACAGGTTTTTTAAAATGCTATGTGTCAAATAATGCTATTCTTTTCTGTTACTGACTCTGCTTATTTTCTGAAATGAGCTTGCCCAACATATACTTCTGGACTGTGCCATTCGTTGTGTAAGGGGTGCTTAGCAAAAATTTTAGAAATAAACTCGTCAATAATTTCCTTTAGAAAACTGAACAGTTTTAGTGGTAAAGGAGATTGATTTGTAGATAAGTGACACCCATCACAGATTTAAATTTTAAAATTATATTACATTGATTAAGAAAGAAATTGTTACAGTTGATAATAATCATGTATGCCTACTGCTTCCTGGGTTCAAACAAGATTTTGTGAAAAAGTTTAGAATGTGGAGAGACACTTGAGGTTTGTGCCTTTGGTGGTTTTCGAACAAGTGACCTATGGATTGAGTCCAGCATTCTAACCCTCAACCATAGTCCTCCAGATGTATTTTCTTAAGAAAACTGTTGGCTTTTTAAAATTCAGAAATAAAGGACTCTGATTTATTGACAAGTTCCCTAACTTTTGTCATACTAAAATTGATAGCTTTGGGTGCTACAGCTCTGAATCGGCTCCAAGTAATAAATCTTCATATCTACTGTCGAATCCAGGCGGCCAGAATAAGTTTGCACCTTACCTGTTAATTACTCGTCTTATTGGTCTAGCTTCAAAAAACTAGCCGGAAAAACCTTAGTAGTAGTTTTCATTTATTTCCCTGTTAAACTGAAAAGTTTTGCTGATTTTTAAAGCTTTTTTAGTGATTGGCTGATTGTTATGACTAGCAGTGTCAAGTTTGACTACAGATTTGATTTAAAGAATATATCTTATGACTTAGTGTACAGTGTAATGGTACTCTTGGTTGGCACTAAAAAATAATATTTAGTAGCCAAATTTTCCAGTTTTATCAACAACAAAAAAGTAATGTTATTATTATGCCCCCTCTTCAAAGAAGTGGGGGTATATTGCTTTGCATTTGTCTGTCGGTCCGTAGACCAAATGTTTTCCGACCAATAACTAAAGAATGCTTAGGCCTAGGAACTTCAAACTTGGTAGGATGATTGTCCATCACAAGTAGATGACCCCTATTGATTTTGGGGTCAAAGGTTCAAAGGTCAAGGTCACATTGACCTTGTAGGAAGAAACTGTTCCCAACCAATAACTAGAGAACGCTTTGACCTAGGTTCACCAAACTTGGTATGCTGGTTGGTCATCACCAGTTGATGACCCCTATTGATTTTGAGGTCATTAGGTCAAAGGTCAAGATCACAGGGACCTTCATCCTAAAAACGGTTTCCGATCAATAACTAGAGAACGCTTTGACTTAGGTTCACCAAACTTGGTACATGTATGCTGGTTGGTCATCACCAGTAGATGACCCCTGTTGATTTTGAGGTCATTAGGTCAAAGGTCAAGCTCACAGGGACCTTCATCCTAAAAATGGTTTCTGATCAATAACTAGAGAACGCTTTGACCTAGGTTCACCAAACTTGGTATGCTGGTTGGTCATCACCAGTAGATGACCCCCTATTGATTTTGAGGTCATTAGATCAAAGGTCAAGCTCACAAAGCATTTGACTCTAAAAACGGTTTCCGATCAATTACTAGAGAATGCTTTGACCTAGGTTCACCCAACTTGGTATGCTGGTTGGTCATGACCAGTAAATGACCCCTATTGATTTTGAGGTCATTAGGTCAAAGGTCAAGGCCACAGGGACTTTGATCCTAAAAGCAGTTTCTGATCAATAACTAGAGAACGTTTTGGCCCAACCACAAGCAATTAGGTGCTGCCGGGGGGCATTTATGTTTTACAAACATTTCTTGTTTAAGCAATTTTATTAGAAATTGTGAAAATAGATGACATTTCTAAATCATGAAAAAAAAAATTTAAAAAAAGTTGCATGGAACAAGTCAAAATTACGTCAAAAAGTATCTTCCACTGACATTGGATTTCATTTAAATGAAATCTTTAAAACTACTTTGCAGTGTTGCATACTTGAATGCCAATTTAACATAATATATCATGCCAATATGGTATACAGTAACTAAATTTTATATCTCTGGTGACGGAAATTTTTAATTTGTTTAATTCGCATACGAACCAAATTTAGTTAAAGATCATCGACGAAACATCTTTTTTTTTTTTTGTTATGCAAGTCAAATATAGATATTGTAACTGATAAAAAGTGTTGTTAACCAAACAAAAAGGTTTCTTTTTGCAATGTATGAAAATCTATTTTGATTGCAAATTACTTAACATTTATTTTTCCTTTAATTTTAGATTTAAGAAACGGATGGAAGCTGATTAGTCCAAAGAAATCATTTGTTGTTTATGCAGCGACGGGAGTTGAAAAACAACAGTGGATCTCACATATCAAGAAATGTGTATCAGACTTACTCAATAAACGTAAGGATGGGTTTTTAGCTCACCTGAGCAAATGCTCAGGTTGAGTTATTGTGATCACCCTGTGTCCGGCGTAAGTCATCTGTCGTCAACATTTTACTTTAAATGACATCTCCTCCTAAACCACAAAACTATTTTTAACTAAACTTTACAGAAATGTCCCTTATAATGCTTTTTTCTAAAATTGATCAAACCGTTTCGCTACATTGCACATAAGCGCTGAAAAGGCTAAAAATAGAAAAAAATTCAAACAACATCTCCTCCTAAAAGGTTTGGGAGATTTTCCATCAAATTTTACAGAAATGTTCCTTACTTAGCCTTCTATTAAAATTGCTAAAACGGTTCTGCTCCATTGAACAAAATCATGGCTGCCAGATCTAAAAATAGATTTTCGTCAATATTTGGCTTCAAATGACATCTCCTCCAAAACCACTTGGCTATTTTCAACCAAATTCGACAGAAATGTCCCTTATAATGCCCTTTCTAAAATTACTCAAACCATTCTGCTACATTGCACATAAGGGCTGCAAAAGCTAAAGGTAGAAAAGAAATCAAACAGCATCTCCTCCTCAATGGCAAGGTAATTATACCCCTGCTTCGAAGAAGTGGGGGTATACTGTTTTACCCTTGTCCGTGTGTCCATCCATCCGTCCGTCCGTCCAACCGTCCGTCCGTCCATCCGTAACAAATTTCCGTTGCAGTTTTCTCAGCAACTATAACATGCAGAAGCCTGATATTTCACATATTGCTATACCCTATAGTCCCATATGGTGTAAAGCGATTTTATGCTCCTTGCTCATCTACTTCCTGTTTACCGAATATTTTTAGATTTTGTCGCTTATAGGTGCATTACATCAACCAAACGACATCTTTATTTTCTGTCGCAGTTTTCTAAGCAACTAGAGCATGCAGCCGCCTGATATTTTGCATATTGCTTTATCCTATAGTCCCATATGGTTTAAAGCAATTTTATGCTCCTTGCTCATCTACTTCCTGTTTACCGAATACTTAGATTTTTACACATAGTTGACATACATTCACAATTTCCGTCACAGTTTTCTCAGCAACAATAAGATGCAGCAGCCTGATATATTGCATATTGCTTTATCCTATAGTCCCATATGGTGTAAAGCGATTTTATGCTCCTTGCTCATCTACTTCCTGTTTACCGAATACTTAGATTTTTACACATAGTTGACATACATTCACAATTTCCGTCACAGTTTTCTCAGCAACTATAAGATGCAGCAGCCTGATATATTGCATATTGCTTTATCCTATATTCTCATATGGTATAAAGCGATTATATGCTCCTTGCTCATCTACTTCCTGTTTACCGAATACTTAGATTTTTACACATAGTTGACATACATTCACAATTTCCGTCACAGTTTTCTCAGCAACTATAAGATGCAGCAGCCTGATATATTGCATATTGCTTTATCCTATATTCTCATATGGTATAAAGCGATTATATGCTCCTTGCTCATCTACTTCCTGTTTACCGAATACTTAGAAGTTACCAACACACAGGAAAGGATGTTCACTTGATCGTGTTTTTGTGAATAAAGACTTCGATGAATCAGAAATCACAGATGTAATACCTGTTCATTATTCTGAGCATTTTCATATCCATCTAGCTGTGCCTTGGATGAAGTTGTATTAAGTTCAGGTAAATACTCGGAAAAATTTGACACTCTTTATACATATGACAAATGCAAATTACATTATGAAAGTCAAATTAGCATTAGCTCACAAATTTACTTGTTTTCCATCAAATATCATACCTTACATACCCCTGCGTTAAAATTGCTTGAACGGTTTTGCTCCATTTAATAAAATGGCCACCAGAGCTAAAAATAGGTTTTTTTCTTCAATATATGGCTTAAAATGACATCTCCTCACAAGCTGTTATCACGAAATTGCCTCTGCTCCATGGATTTATTTTTGTATAAAATATGAGATCTTTGAATATCTTCAATTAGAAAATGTAATGTTGCATCTGATGTTTGCTTAACGTTAGACCCTCAGGCAAAGTACTTAGGTGAGCAATCCAGGGCCATCATGGCCCTCTTGTTTTTATCCACATATTCATTGAATGCCAAGTTTATCATTCAAGTCTTGTAATCATAAAAAGGTTGTGAAGTTCTTACACCTCCAGAATGGGCATATAGTAATCCAGGACTTGACAAACCCACTCGTCTGCCTGTAACTACAAGTAGAAATTGACTCGGGGCAAGTTGATCACCCTCGGGACAAGTGGAATTTCTAGCCAAAGGTTATGAAATTTCAAATTCTAGACACACATAAAAAAGACTGTAAAATGATTCCCATGTTTGATGTGCAAACCACATAGTGGATTTTTTGCATACAACACTAAAATCTGTCCAGTTCCATTATGGTCACATAAGCTAAAATCTCACTGAGGAGATTCCAGTTTAATCCTTACACACCAAACTTTATTAATGTAAAAACAAAAAGACCTCTGTTCATGTGAAAGTCTCACAAAAATTTCAAGATGTGCGATTTTCAGTGCATGTTTGGTCAGGGAGGAGGGTACTCCAAAAAGAGGGAAGTGGAATCATTTTGTTGCATGTTCCTTTAGTGAACTACAGGATAACTAGATATAGCTGCAGGACAAGTGAATATTCTAAGCTGCTCGACCTGGAGGATGAGTTGCTTCCAAAAAATTTGTCGAGCCCCGTAATGACACAATCTGTCTCCCTGTCTGAGCTTACAGAAGGAGATCTAGACCTTGGAGGATTTGAGAACAAAAACTAATAGTTAATCTTTGTTCTCCTACATTCCTGTAGTTTTATATAGGTTTTAATTTCTCTTAACTTGGCTAATAGGACAATGGATTGTAAAAAGAGAAACATTTTCTAGTTATAAAAACACACACTTTTCTGTTCTCTCTTTCTGAGCCATACATATATGATTCTGAAATAAACTGGCACAGATGTTGGTAAAATTAGAACAATTTGTCGCAATCTAGACTGTTATGGGTCCTTAGGTCAAGGTGCACACATTATAATACAGTACTGTGTTACTGACGCATTCTGATTCAGCCAGATTTCTCAAGGTTTATTACAATAAATAACCACATGTTTATCAGATGGAGACTACGTGTTGCAGATAGAACAAGAACTATAAATAGTTCAAGGTGTGCAAATGTTTCAGAATAAAGTTTCATGTGTATGGTCACAACCTTTTTACAACTAAGTCATACATGGGTGGGTGTTTTTTATCTCATAGATTAGCTCTACTAGATACATTTCCATAGGAAAACACTGGGACATTTGTCACTTATAGTGCAATAGCTTATTCATTAACTGCATTAGTTTAGACTCATTTATTTTACATCGATTGCCATACAAGTTCTTACAACTTAGATTCATCACGCTCGATGACTGCTTCCTGGGTTCCATACCAGTATTCGCGCAGCGTGGAGGAATGTGAAGAACGTGAGAGAATCTCGCCTATGACGGGATTCGAACCCGCGACCTCCAGATCTGGAGCCCTGCGCTCTACCCCTGGACCACGTCACCTCCTCCTATTACCTGCATTCTTCTGTATGCTACATTATATCTTAGCCAGGCAGTCATATTTCAAATAAAAATTTGATTTAGAAAAACTTTCAGCTAGTAATAATCTAGTGTAATAAAAAAAATTGTTATCTTAAATGATTCCACCATACATGTATTAATGTCACTTCATATTAACTAAAACATTCCTTACTTGCTGCCAAGTGAATTTAATTCTCATTGTACAATGCATTTTCAGGAGGTTTAACTCAAGCATCGACAACAGAAAATGATTCACCCGTCTGGGTACCCGACTCCTCAGCTTCAAAATGCATGCACTGTAAACGGTCTCAGTTTACGATGCTGAACAGGAGAGTAAGTAAACATTTATATTGAGGGCTGAATGCACCAAAGTGCTGTCTGCTTCTTTGTTTAATAGCCTTTAGAGCTGTTTGGCATTCACCCCTCAAATAATTATGTTACAGTAAATTCTATGAATCACTTGTTATACCCCCACCACAAAATGTGGGGGGGGGGGGGGGGGTATAATGGATTCGCTTTGTCGCGTCCGTCTGTCCGTCTCCATTATCGTGTCCGCTCTATAAATCCTATACCAACTGAATGATTTTCTTCAAACTTGGCTGAAATGTTCACCTCAACAAGGGGATATGCAGAATGCAGAACCCATGTTGCCCATGTGTCAGCTCAAGGTCAGGGTCACAATTGAAGGTCAAATATCAAACAATCAAATATTAGACATTATGTCGTGTCTGCTCTGTAAGTCCCACACTAATTGAAAGATTTTCTTTAATCTTGGCTCAAATGTTCACCTCAACAAGGGGATAACTTTGTATTGTATTTTGACAAAGTTAAGTGCATTTCTATGTCTTTAAATTTATTTACTATAATATTTCTTAAACCAGAACAGATATTGAAACTTAAAATTTATATGAATGGTTACAAGCAAGCTCAGATGACGAAAATTCTACAATTCCATTGAATTATGACACAAGTTATGCCCCTTTTAGGCTTAGAAAATGTTCTGATATAACCATTAATACTTAAATGTTTCTGAAACTAGAACAGATATTCACGAAAATGAAAGGTTATTTGTAACTGTTTCGAACATGATTTGACAATATATATTTATACTATTACCTGTACAATTTGTTTGTTTTTTTCACCAGAGATAATTTCTTTTTATGTATATGTAGTTGTGCCACTAAAGTTATTCCCTTAACCACCTTTCCATGTTGTCTTCTGTCAAGGACATTGGTGGGGGTATGAATCGCATTCAGCGATAGTTCTAGTTTTAAAATTGATTTAATAAATGAATTAAGGGAAATTGTTGAAAAATGAATATCAAATTGTTATATTGGAATTCTTTTCATTTAAAGCCAGGAATTTTCAGGAATTTACATCAGCAACTGGTGTTTAGTAACAGTTGATGGTTATAAAGTAAGCAACTATTCATTGCTGTTAAGCATTTTAAGGAGAAGCATTTGAGTAAAATGTCCTTAAACAGTATTTTTTGTTCTCGTTAAAATAAATAGGCTTTTTATTGGACTATATTTAGGAAATAGATTTTAAGTTTGAGTGATATACCGTCAGATATATCACGGTGTCGAGTTCAGATGCGTAGTAATTTAATCGCGAAGGCCGTAGGCCTGAGTGATTAAATAACTACGCATATGAACGAGAAACCGTGATATATATGACGGTAGATCACGAAAATGTTAAAATCTATTTCCATTCTAACACGTACGTATATTTAAAAGGGACGTAAGAATGTGCACGATTTAACAGTGGCGTTCTCAGTGACGTCAGCGGGCGCGCGCTTGTATTCAGCTTGCTATACTGCCTGATATATCACGCTCAATTCCTTCTTTGTTTATTGTTGGCAAATTGCGGATAGTGTTAGAATATAAGTTTGTTCATTAAGGCGAATATATAATAAACAATGACTTTCTTATTGACTGTGTACCTTAATAAAACATGTTTGATCATATTTTCTTATTAGTTGCTATTATCAGTAATTTATGATTTACAGAGAATAAGCCAATAATATATATGTACTTTAAAGCGACTGTCTCACAGAATTTTGCTGAAAATGTTTTTTCTTTAAAATTTAAGAGAATTTAATATACGATGGAAAAAACATAATATTATGCTTCTATACACCATGAAAACTGAAAAAAAAAGTTTTGACTTCACCAGGATTCGAACCCACGACCTTTCGGTCAGTAAATTATAGAGCGACGATCTAGACCACTGAGCCACAGCGCCTTCAGGTAAGGTTGCGTCAAAATTAATATTATAACTAAAGAATCTACCCCATGACTAACGGGGTAAATTTTTTACCGATAAAAGTGCATAAAACTTTAATATATTTTGATGTTTTTTCTGTATCAAAAAATGAATCAGTAACTTAGTTTAAATATGTTCTTCACAACTGCAGCAAAAATTTTAGATGTAAGAACATTTTCTTTTTTTTCATCGTGGGCCCATCTGTGAGTCAGTCGCTTTAACATTTAAATTTAAGGTGTGCCCTTTTACATAAAATTTGTGTGAAAAACATTTAAGAAATATCAAGTTTAACACTGGCAAGGTTATACTTTGCCCAGTTTGATAAAAGATGCCTTACATTATGTGTTTGCATAAAGTAACATCAAAGAAATGTGGAAAAGTGTCTGTAACTAACACTGGATGTCATTTAAAACAATTTTGCAAGCAACCATGCATATTTTCAGGGTTCAAATTTAGCGGTCGCAAACTCGCAAAATGCGAGCGAAAATGAGAAAATGCGAGTGCAAAATTTTAGCACTCGAAATAATTTGCGAGTGCGCCGGAAAATCGGCATACATCCCAAGTTCTGACTTATCCGAAAATCCACGTTTCCCGGTGCGTGAAAAAATGTCCCTAGCACCGGTCACGTGATCGCTCTACTTGTAGACGCTTGTTGAATTAATCCGGTATACGTTCATCCGATATTAAAGCGCGTAGATGACTAAGACTATTTGTTTACAGGTATGAAACCACCAATTCAGTCTAATAATGGTGTGAAACCACCAAATAGATTCCTTCTTTATTCTATATAAAATTCATAAAGTTCACAGGGCTGTAAAACATAGCAAAACCTTTTTTAAATAGCTTTAACTTACATATTCTTGTAGATCTATATCTGTACTCATGAAAAATAGCAAGAAAAGTGGGGGTTGTGTTTCAAACAAGAAAGATATTTCTGCTCATGTAAACTTACCCATAAAATTAACAAAAAATCTGAGCTAATTTTCAGATTGGGGTATGTGAAACAATTTCACATTGTGAATTCTATTCTGAATGCATATGAGCAAAAAATTGCTACCACACTATCAGAAATAGTCAAACAAAATGATTCCAGCAAAAAGAATTCACAGATTAGGGCAAAAATATTAAAAATAGCCAAGAAAACTGAGAACTATTTCCAGCCGCCATTATGCGGGTACCATTTTTTGAGCTGAATTGGTGGTTTCATACCTATAAGAAAACTTTTTTTTTCTGATACTGTGATTTTTTGGTTTCTACATCAAGAGTAACTAATTTCAACTTAAGAAAATCAAATTTCAGTCCAGAAATACTAGTACTTTTCATAAAATGAAGCTTTTAAAATGACTCAAAATGTCTGTGCGGACTGCAAACAAGAGCAGCAAAATGAAAGAAAGTGTCTGTGGTGAAATTTCTCTGTTATTTTTTAAAACGCGTTATATATTTGAACCAAATCTGTCTCAGCTTATGTGTGAATACTTAATTTATCCAATTTTATCAAATTTAGGGTTACACATTAGTAGAAAATACATAATATTCTTAGTTGCATGAAGATTTTTGGGAAAAAAAAAGCAAATTTTTCAAATTATTTTGACTTTCAAGACATATTTTGTCCTAATAAGCATGACTGAACTGCAATTCTCTATCTTATAAGTGAAAAGGCATCACACTAGATTATATCAAGAGGTTACTGTTATACCTCCAGGTCAAAAATCAGCAAATAGATTTCAAAAGCTATGGTCCTTCTGTCTGCCAAAAAAGATCAAAATTTCTCTGGTCCTTCTCTGTCTTGTATCCCCATCTGTCTCAAATGATAGTTTATGCTGTCCATGCCTTCTTTAAACCTAAGAACTGAAGTATTTATATACAATATAACAGAATAAATGCTACATTTTTCTTCTTTCATGCCAATTACAGCTCTTTGAAGCAGGAAATTTTAACAATTTTAATTCAGAAAAGTCCAGGAACACCACCTGAATGTTAGACATGTATTCAACATACAAAATTTTATTGTTCATCTATTATATACTGTCTTTACACTGATATAAATTGTTCTTTTAACTTCTTGAGCAATGTTTACTGTAAGTATGAATGAAAATGACTGTTTACTTACTAAAAATGGCAATGATAGATCTTCAACATGGGCTCCACCTCTATGGCCAGTGTATAGTCATGTGAGTACATCTGATATGTGCAAAAGGCAAAGCAATCCTTGAGTCCTAAACACAGATACAACCAAAGGAAGGGATTTTTCTAACTGATAAGAAGAATATTTCACTCTGAAAATAAAAAATGCATATATTGGTAGCTACTGCATGTAACATATACCCACAAATTTTAAACTTTACTTTTCTACCTAATTAGCATGTTCCCTTTCAAGATCACTTCATACCCTTACAATATAGCATAAACAGTCAAGCAAATGTTATAAATTGTATGAAAATGATGTGGAACACAGTTTTGGCTAAAGCAATGTAGCTGCAGTGGATGCAGCTTTGTAAATGGGTTTCAAGAAAATAGCATTGCTTTAGCCTGAAAATTTCCAAATGCAAGTACTGTTCCTCCATCCATACCTTGTATGCAAACTGTCAAACTAGAATAATAGCACTGGTTATGTGAAAATACTGTAGCCTAACAAAGATGAAAGCTTACACAATAAAAGTATTAACAGAATCAGAAAACAGATTCCAAGAGTAATATTATTTTGTTAGCTTTGAGGTACCTGTCTTTGTGAACCAGCCACAAATATTATACCACTGTCTGCTTAAGACTTCCCCAAGCCTCAACTACACACCATCTTAATCAAATATCATGAAAACTTGAAAGAAGCTTAATGCACTTTCTTCTTATCCATAAACAGACTAATTAATATAAAACATAAACAGAAGCTCAATGACCATAAGAAACATTTTTTGACTGAATGAAGTCCTACTGTGCAGTAAAACCTGACATTACCAAACTTCTTGTTCTCATCATACACATGAATTTTGAACTCAGCTAACTGTTTCATGTTCACTAAATAAGCTAAACTACACTAAATGGCTCTTGTGAGCACTCTGGCAGCTTACAAAACTTACTCCTTGCCAAAAATATCAGGTTTGTGTACACAAAATTCTGTTTACAGTTTTACAAGGACAATTTTCCTGCAATTTTACCATAATGGCTTAACTGCAGTATGAAAAGTTTGAAAACTCACTAAATCCACTCCTGTCATACTTCTTTACAGCATTTTAGCAATAAAAACATCAAAATTCTACATTCTGGCAAGTTTAAAAGTTTTCATATGCAGACAACAGGAAATGAAATTTTTCTTATAGGTGTGAAACCACCAAATAGATTCCTTCTTTATTCTATATAAAATTCATAAAGTTCACAGGGCTGTAAAACATAGCAAAACCTTTTTTAAATAGCTTTAACTTACATATTCTTGTAGATCTATATCTGTACTCATGAAAAATAGCAAGAAAAGTGGGGGTTGTGTTTCAAACAAGAAAGATATTTCTGCTCATGTAAACTTACCCATAAAATTAACAAAAAATCTGAGCTAATTTTCAGATTGGGGTATGTGAAACAATTTCACATTGTGAATTCTATTCTGAATGCATATGAGCACAAAATTGCTACCACACTATCAGAAATAGTCAAACAAAATGATTCCAGCAAAAAGAATACACAGATTAGGGCAAAAATATTAAAAATAGCCAAGAAAACTGAGAACTGTTTCCAGCCGCCATTATGCGGGTACCATTTTTTGAGCTGAATTGGTGGTTTCATACCTAATGGCGTCTAGAAATAGTTCTCAGTTTTCTTGGCTATTTTTAACATTTTTGCCCTAATCTGTGTATTTTTTTTGCTGGAATCATTTTGTTTGACTATTTCTGATAGTGTGGTAGCAATTTTGTGCTCATATGCATTCAGAATAGAATTCACAATGTGAAATTGTTTCACATACCCCAATCTGAAAATTAGCTCCGATTTTTTGTTAATTTTATGGGTAAGTTCACATGAGCAGAAATGTCTTTCTTGTTTGAAACATAACCCCCACTTTTCATGCTATTTTTCGTGAGTACAGATATAGATCTACAAGAATATGTAGGTTATTGCTATTTAAAAAAGGTTTTGCTATGTTTTACAGCTCTGTGAACTTTATGAATTTTATATAGAATAAAGAAGGAATCTATTTGGTGGTTTCACACCTACATTTATTTGTCATACAGTCAGTGATACAACTGTTTGTCCGCAACTTTTCACATTTTGTAAATATTGCTTAGCTAGTAGAAAATTGATTTTGCTAGTAGAAAAAATGGTCACTAGCAAATATTTGCCAGTAGACAAAAAAGTTAAATTTGACCCCTGATTTTAATATTCATAAATATCATCAGGGGCTTTTTCTGAATAGGCCAGTTGGTGAGCCACCAGCTAGTTAAAGAATGGTTACTGATTATTTGTTTGCCTGGTAAGGAATTGGAAAGTAAATGTCTGAAATAATAGAAATCCCTCATAAGCCCAGGAGGCTGGTCCTTTCAGTAGGCTGACGCTATAATAAAAAAGCACTTTACTTTAACTTCTATAAAATATCATCCAAACATGATTTACATAGAATGTATTTTATAGAATGATTTGGCTGATTTTGGTACAAGTCAAATTTTGATGAAAAATCATCCATAAGGCTTCTTTTATTGAGACACATTACATGTTATTACAGCACCACTGTAGGAAGTGTGGTTTAGTTGTTTGTGATGATTGCTCCAGTAAAAGATGGCTGCTGCCTCAACAGTCATCCAAACCTCTTCGAGTCTGCCTTACATGTTATGGGAAACTTTCCAATGCCAGGACGACTTCTGAATCAGGTATGATTATGGTTTTGTTTTCATTAGTAATATTCACCTGATGTAGGAAATCATGAACTATAATTACTAGGTAATATTAAATGGATAGACATGATATTTTGACACAAGTTTCTGTATAGGTATCAAACTACTAAATATTTTACCAAACACTGTTTCTGTCCAAATGTTAAATGAGTTTTCTTCCTGTAGGTAGGTATCAAAAGTTTTTACCAAACGTTGAAATATTGCTGTAAACATACTGTTTGCCTGAGTTTCTCTTTCAGTATGTAGGTATCAAAGTACTAAATGTTTTACACCACACAGATGTTTCTGTCTATATGTTATATGCTTGAAATTTTTTTCCTATGTGTAGGTGTCAGAGTACTAAATTTTTTATCATGAACAAAAATGTTTGTCTGGGTAGGTATTATCAAAGTACTAAGTATTTTATCATATACTAAAATGTTTCTGTATACATGTTATATGCCTGAAATCTGCTTCCTATAGGTATAACAAATGCCGCAGATGACTCATCAGGTGAGGACACAGATGATGAAGATGATGAGGGTGTATATCATGGAATACCTGAGGTAATGTCAGTGTTTTAATGAGGGACATTCCTGATAACAAATTATCTCCCTTACTCAGATAACATCAAAGGTAGACCAAATAGCACAATCATTGGTCCTTTCAGTTGGAATCCTCTAACTTTATCCTTGTTAACCAGGTTTTCAATTTTGAAAATCCTGGTTATTAGATTGGGGTATGGCGGGCGGATGGGCGGATGGGCGGATGGGCGGGCGTCAAACGAAATTGTGTCCGCTCTGTAACTCTTCAACCCTTTGAAGAATTTTGATGAAACTTCAGACAAATGTTTACCACATCAAGATGACGTGCAGAACGCATGTTCCGCATGGCTGGCTCCAAGGTCAAGGTCACAGTGACATTAACATTGAAAATCCTGTCCGCTCTGTAACTCTTCAACCCTTTGAAGAATTTTGATGAAACTTCAGACAAATGTTTACCACATCAAGATGACGTGCAGAATGCATGTTCCGCATGGCTGGCTCCAAGGTCAAGGTCACAGTGACATTAACATTGAAAATCCTGTCCGCTCTGTAACTCTTCAACCCTTTGAAGAATTTTGATGAAACTTCAGACAAATGTTTACCACATCAAGATGACGTGCAGAACGCATGTTCCGCATGGCTGGCTCCAAGGTCAAGGTCACAGTGACATTAACATTGAAAATCCTGTCCGCTCTGTAACTCTTCAACCCTTTGAAGAATTTTGATGGCTCCAAGGTCAAGGTCACAGTGACATTAACATTGAAAATCCTGTCCGCTCTGTAACTCTTCAACCCTTTGAAGAATTTTGATGAAACTTCAGACAAATGTTTACCACATCAAGATGACGTGCAGAAATTGTTGTCTCATTATTAAGTATACTCCTTGCAGACAGTATTGTTAGCCGAAATTTACATCCTACTCATTATCATGTATTCTCATGAATATTATCTTTTCCTTCATGTCATGTTATAATCTTTTGAATATTCATAGCAATCTTCATTCCAAAATTCATACTATAGTATAGAATCAGAACAACATTTTTGAAAACCTGGTTTCGTGGCATTGCCATGTTTCTTGTTTCTAATTGTGATAGTCTTGACTTTTAGTAGTGAAAATTGTCAGTAATATATTAAATGAAAAGTTAGGATTATCAAAAAACAAAGATAATGGTGTTAACAAAACATGTTGCTAAACTTTATGCGTAATCTGACTACCATTGTTGCAAATAATTAGGCTTACTTATCACCATACCAAAAGAGAAAATAGTGATAAAAGCAGAGGAAAACAAATGGAAGGACCAATCTAATATCAGAGAGTATTCAGGGTAGATAATCCACTAATGTCCCCCATTATTATTATTCTATTGCATGAATTTTTATAAGAATCTGAGGAAAGTTTTCTTAAAATCTGTAGGACATTTTATTACTTGTAATATTATTGTGAAAGCTGAAAATCAAAGCTGCTATGTTGAAGAGTATTAAGATACCTGTATGTGGAAATCTGATATGGTTAAAAGTAAAATATTATTAACTGACTGTTGTTATAAAATTTAAGAAAATTTACTTGCTGTTGTTAGCAATTCAGATATTATTTACTTTCTTTCCAGTGTGTTGAAAAGTAGCGTTACTTTCATATTTGTTATATGTAAAGAGCATGTGTTTGCATTTTGCTTTTAAATACAGGGAGCAGTAGTTAAAATTACAAACAAACAAAAATGTTGTTTAAAAAGTATGCAGATGTTTGCACCTGTTGGTTAGAGTTTGACTATCTAGACTTAGAAGGTTTTACTTTAAATTTTCTTTCAGGACCAGTTTCAGAGCTATGACTAGTAGTATTGAAGAATAAAAATGGAGGAGAAATGCAGTGCGAAATGGTGCACATACGATATAGAATACACTTTGACATTGACAATAATAGTCTATTACTTCTCAGTTTTGATTAGCTTAAGAATTCACACTTGAGCCTTACTGTGCAAAAATCAGCCTTGAAGGTTTGCAGTTAATATGAATGCTTGTCAGAGCTCAGAGGGAGTAGTGTTTATGAACTAGTTTCAGTGATTGCATTTTAGTAAAATTTTGTCAGGAAACTGTATCAAGGGTGTTTTTTTTTTTTTTGCACAGCATGGCTCAGACTTGCTTTGTAGTGATAATTCTTAAAAAGAGAAATTAAGATAGAACATTGCTGTATTAAATCAATAATGCACTTTACTCACATTTCTCTGTAGACTTACATTTATATGATGTTGTTAGGGCAAAGATTTTTGTGCCAAGTTTTTTTTGTATAAAGAATTAGACGTCATAAACCTTTCATATTTCCTGTTACTGTCAACCGCTTACTTTGATTACTAATGGGTTTACAGCACCAGAAAGAAGTCACAAATATATTAAAGTTATATTGCTTGTCAGATTATCCTTGAAAATAAAAAAATCAAAGTAAAACCAGTGGGTTCACTTGGATAAAAAACATAGCCAGCCCTTTTAGTTAGAAATATTCATTGAGTAAAAGGTTTTACTCTGAGTAAAGACAGATGTCATATTGATCCTTATTAAACCCAGTTCTAACGTCTTAGAAGTGAAAGAAGTTTCTTTTTTTTTTTCTTCATTGCATTTTCAGCATCTTGACCAGAATGCATCGTGTTTATTTGTTGAAATGATATAACTTTTAACATATGTTATGTATAGATAAATGGGGTCAACATTGATGATAAATGGGGTCAACATTGATGATAAATGGGGTCAACATTGATGCGTGTATCCCTATAGGACCTTGACATTTGAAAATGTTGATAGTTGAGCTATGGTATTTGAAAAATATGTATCAACAACCTTGATATAATGTAAATTCTTGTGCTTATGGGATAGGTCAAAAGGTTAACATGATTGGCATTAATTTCTTGCTTAAAACTGTTTGTTTTGTTAAATGTTCAAAGGGATAATGTTACCGCAAAATCAGTAATCTTTAGAAATGATACTGGTTCTGTGTTGTTAACTTGCAATAGATTCTGTATATATTATTTCTTATAACAGATACTTTCCCATCATGTTTTATATTTGAAAGTGCCAGTGGAAAAGCCTACTAACATGGTTATTGTAACATTTTAAATGAATGTTTTGGACTGTGTCCAGGTTTTTAGAATTTCTTCAGCAGGACAGTAAGAAGTTTGTAAGAAAATGATAACCCAACTGCAGTAGTGAAACAATAGAAAAGCTTTGATGCTCTCCCTTGAAAACCATTATACTTTATTTAGTGTGGAAAAAGTAGAATTTATATACCTTATATTACAAGTGTCGTTTGTTGTATAAGTGCTGGCCAGGATTTATTCAGCTGCTACAAGTTGTTAACTTATATACTGTTTGATAAAAGCAGCAATGTTTCAGGGAATATTTTATTGTTTCTGTAGAAGGATAATTTTCTGGAGTGCTTTAGTCAGTGACATTTTTTCTGTTAGAATTATGATCCAAAAACATTGTTGACAAAAATTTCAGTATTTACTGATATTTTTAGGTGGTTTGAATGCATTTGGCAAAAATTTATGTTATTATGATGATGATTATGTTCCAGCTGTTTGACAAATATTGACACTGATGTTTCCCCCAAGTCTGCAATGTTGAATAGTTAACGTTAATGTTACATAGCTATTTAGCAAGGAGGTTCTTTCCCAGTTTGAACTTTGTTAAGAATTGACACAAAGGTCATTAAGACCTGTCTCCTTGGTTGAGTAGTTAACGTTGCTGACTTGTCATCATTAAACCTTTACCGATGGAGGGTTATGGGTTTAAGTCATTTTACTGAGTGTGACCGTGTATTTCGAGGAAGTTTACAGTTCCTTATGGAGAGTGGGAGTCTAGTACTGGTCTGTCCTAGGAACGATGGTGAGAAAATTTCTGCCTGATATAAATTTTACTGCTGGAGAATGTTAAGTTCAGCTAAACAAATTTAGACCAAACTTAGGTCCATAGAAAACTGTAATGTATGAAAGTGCTAATCGGGCAGTGCTCAGAAAAACAAGTGACTGTTATCTTTATAGACCCGAATTAGCTCGATTCTAAAGCAAGTGACTAGTTACATAGTGAAAAAATTTCACAGTGTTCTTTTTTTTGTTCAGATTCAAGGATGTGTTTCAGGGCTGTAGCCCCTTATGTTTTACGTTCATAATTTGTTACTTTTGAAATTGTATTAGTTGTATGTCATGATAATTATGTTATATAAATGTAAATGCATTATGTTGGATAAGAACAAATTATTTTCTGTAAATATTTGCTATGTTTGAACCAATAATATCGAAAAAGAAGTGTAAAAATCAGTAAATAGGTGAATGCCTGTCAAAACGAAGTTTATGGGGGTATATAGAAGTCACCTGGTGGTTGATCGGGCTGTCGGTCAGACGGTCTGTTGCAATTTCCTTGTCCGGAGTATAACTTGAAAACAAATGGATGGAATTCAATGCAATTTCATACAATGGTCAAGCACAATTAGGGGAAGTACAGTGTTCAAGAATCATAACTCCATCTTCACTATTTGCAGAGTTATTGCCCTTTGTTGGTTTTCCTTGTCCGGAGCATAACTTGAAAACTAATAGTTGGAATTCAATGCAACTTCGTACAATTGTCAACCACAGTGAAAGGAAATGCAGTGTATAAGAACCACAACTATCTTTAATTGCCCACAACCATAACTATATTTCATTTCTTTTACAAAGTATTCTGTTACTAATAACTTCCTCAGTTCCGAAGCAGTCTTGCGGGGGTATTAATCACATTTAGTGATAGCTCTTGTTTTGTACGGTAAAAACACTGGGAAATATAGGATTGCTACTTAGCTGATTTAACCCTTACCATGCTAAATATATAAATTGGACTTATCCATCTTTCACTTTGGACAGATCCATTAATTGTTTATAGGGGTGCTTATTTGAAATTTACTGACTGAATGGTGAAAAGTGCAGACCATGATCAGACTGCATGGATGTGCAGGTTGATCTTGGTCTGCGGTGGTCGCTAAGGCAAAGTCAGTTGCCTCCAGTAGGATGAGGGTTAATTACGTAAATGACGGTGATTAACTGTACACAAGGTAAACTAACTTCTTCAGTTACTTCTTTACTAAGATATGTTATATTATTTCATATAACTCTTGCTTATATACATGGATTGGTTTCATTACTATTTTATGTTCATTGCCTATGTTTTGTTTATATGAGAGTGTAGAGTTTTATGTTTTATTTGTTACAATTTGTGTTGAAAATCTTGCTGGACAAATAGCCTAAGAAAATGTTAAATTCTTGTTCAAAGCGATGTGAAATGAGTACATTTTTCTATAGATGTATTAAGATACAGATTCAAAGCTCCCTTTTCACAATTTATTTGCTACAAAATGCATGTATGTCACGGGGCCAGTATGAAAATAAAACACAGTACAATTATTTGTATGACAAAGTCTTGTCTATAAAACTTTTTCCAAAGCCATTTTCCCTGGAGGGATGTTGTTTTGTTCATATTGACTCTGCAGGTAATGGCAGTGATACACGTGTGTGTATACATGTATGTGTGATACACATAGAAAAGTGATTTCATGATGAACCTTTTCTGGCTTGTAATTCGATCATTTATGAACAGTTATATTCTGCATGTCTTCAGTGATTTACCATTTGCTAATATCATTTTGTTCTTGTAACTTAGCAACTTTACATAATGGTATTTATACTTTATACAAAAATTTCCTTGTTTTACAATTACTTATGGTATTTTCACACAATAAAATATAAGGAAGTTAATGTGATTGTCTTTAATACCGCCTTTTTACTTGCCCACGAGCCCAGTCGTGGTAGTGGTTGGTCGGAAGGTGACCATTATCATTATAACTTGGGACTACTTCTGTTTGAGTTTATTTATCATTGGCACTGCTGTAACAGTTTATTTTGCCCACCTGGATACCTTGCACCCAAGGTGGAGGGCACAGTTTGTTGGCTATTTAAGTGTCTTCCATATTCAGGGTGGGGTGGCGGGGCAACTTATCCCAGCTGGTTTATCTTGCTCCCCTCTCCCACTAAGAGTTATTCACAGGTGGGAACAACCAATCCTGGCTGATTAATTATCCCCCACCCTCATCCCGTCTTTGGGTCAAAAAATCCAAGCTGGTTTCTCTGAAAGCACAGTTTCTTTTGCTATTAAAGTGTCTACCATATAAATGTGTTTGGGGAAACTTATCCCAGCTGGTTTATCTAGTCCTCCCTCCCAAAGAGGTACTACACTGTCCTCGATGAGTTATTGAAGGCGCAACTTTTCCAGGCTGGTTGACCTTGACCCCACCCAACCCTCCCGACTGGTTTATCTTGCCACCCGCTCCTCTCTTGAATTATTCCCGCACCAAGGACTTTAGTGTGATACTCCAAACTGTTCTGTCTATCTTGCCAAAGAGGAGCGATTTGCAACACCTATGAAATTGGACTGTTTTACTAAATAAACGGTTACCATGGAAAGTAACACAAAATTTCTCGAAAGATGATCATATGCATCTGTGACAGGTGAAAAAAGACAAGGATAATTTTTCCCCAACCTTTGAGTATGGTAGACACTTTAATAGCAACTAAAAATTCTTTAAGATAACCTAGCTCGGATCTGGTGCCCCTCCCCTAAATAACTCATGAAGGGAGCAGGAAACAAGATAAACCATATGGCATAAGTTGTCCCCACCCTTCTGTAACTCACAGATAGGAGCGGGATACAAGATAAGCCAACTAAATTACTCACACCCTTGAATGATTCATGGGGGTACAAGTAAACCCAGCTGGAATAGTCTCAATCCCCACACCCACAAAAAAATGGCAGAAACTTTAATAGCAAAAAAAGTTTTGCTATAAGATAACCCAGCTTAGATGGGTTGACCCCTAAGGGCAAAATAAACCAGCTGAGATAAGTTGCCCACCCTCCTCTGAATAACTCATGAAGGGGGCAGGGTACAAGATTAACCAGCTGGGATATGTTGCCCCCCACCCCACTCTTAAATAACTCTGAGTATGGCTGACAAGATAAACTAGCTGGGATAAGTTGCCCCCGCTCTTAAATAATTAATGGAGATGGCAGTGTACAAGATAAACCATCTGGGTTAAGTTGCCCCCGCTCTTAAATAATTAATGGAGATGGCGGTGTACAAGATAAACTAGCTGGGATAATTTGCCCCCGCTCTTAAATAATTAATGGAGGTGGCAGTATACAAGATAAACCAGCTGGGTTCAGTTGCCCCCACTCTTAAATAACTATTGGAGGTGGCGGGGAACAAGATAAACCAGCTGGGTTAAGTATCTCCCACTCTTGAATAACTTATAGAGGTGGCGGTGTACAAGATAAACCAGCTGGGTGAAGTTGTTTCCCCCCCCCCCATTGAATAACTCATAGAGGTCGGTGGAACAAGATAAACCAGCTGGGATAAGTTGCCCCCAATCATGAATAACTCATAGAGGTGGGTGGTACAAGATAAACCAGCTGGGTTAAGTTGCCCCCACTCATGAATAACTCATAGAGGTGGGTGGTACAAGATAAACCAGCTGGGTTAAGTTGCCCCCACTCATGAATAACTCATAGAGGTGGGTGGTACAAGATAAACCAGCTGGGATAAGTTGCCCCCACTCATGAATAACTCATAGAGGTGGGTGGTACAAGATAAACCAGCTGGGATAAGTTGCCCCCACTCATGAATAACTCATAGAGGTTGGTGGTACAAGATAAACCAGCTGGGTTAAGTTGCCCCCACTCATGAATAACTCATAGAGGTGGGTGGTACAAGATAAACTAGCTGAGTTAAGTTGCCCGCACTCATGAATAACTCATAGAGGTGGGTGTACAAGATAAACCAGCTGGGTTAAGATGCCCCCACTCTTGAATAACTATTGGAGCTGGCGGGGTACAAGATAAACCAGCTGGGTTAAGTTGCTCCAACTCTTGAATAACTTATAGAGGTGGGGGTGTACAAGATAAACCACCTGGGTTAAGATGCCCTCACACTTGAATAGCTCATAGAGGTGGCAGGGTACAAGATCAACCAGCTTGGTTAAGATGCCCCCACTCTTGAATAACTCATAGAGGTGGGGGTACAAAATAATCCAGCTGGGTTAAATTGCTCCCACTCTTGAATAACTCATAAAGGTAGCGTTATACAAGATAAACCAGCTAGTTTAAGATGCCTTCACTCTTGAATAGCTCATAGAGGTGGCAGGGTACAAGATAAACCACCTGGGTTTAGATGCCCCATCTTGTGAATAACTCATATTTTTACGAGGAGAAATTAAATGATATCACAGTAACTCAAAGAGATGGGGGTTCAAGATAAACCAACTGGGTAAAGCTGCCCCCACTGTTGAATAACTCATAGAGGTGGCAGGGTACAAGATAAACCAGCTTGGTTAACATGCTCCCACTCTTGAATAATTCATAGAGATGGCGGGGTACAAGATAAACCAGCTGGGTTAAGTTGTCTCCACTCTTGAATAACTCATAGAGGTGGCAGGGTACAAGATAAACCAGCAGGGTTAATATGCCCCCACTCTTGAATAACTTATAGAGGTGGCAGGGTACAAGATAAACAAGCTGGGTTAAGATGCCCCTACTGTTGAATAACTCATATAGGTGGCAGAGTACAAGATCAACCAGCTGGGTTAAGATGCCCCCACTCTTGAATAACTCAGAGAGGTGGCGGGATACAAGATAAACCAGCTGGGTTAAAATGCCCCCACTGGTGAATAACTCATAGAGGTGGCAGGGTACAAGATAAACAAGCTGGGTTAAAATGCTCCCACTCTTGAATAACTCATAAAGGTGGCAGGGTAAAAGATAAACCAGCCGTCTTAAGATGCCCTCACTCTTGAATAACCCAGAGAGGTGGCGGGGTACAAGATAAACCAGTTCGGGTAAGATGCCCCCACTCTTGAATAACGCATAGAGGTGGCAGGGTACAAGATAAACCAGCTGGGATAAGTCGCCCCCACTCTTGAATAACTAATTTAGGTTGCATTGTTCAAGATAACCCAGCTGGGATAAGTTGCCCCCACTCTTGAATGGAGGTTGCAGCGTACAAGATAAACCAGCTGGGACAAGTTGCTCCCACTCTTGAATAACTAATGGAGGCGGCAGTGTATAAGATAAACAAGCTAGGATAAGTTTCCCCCACTCTTGAATAACTCATAGGTGGCAGGGTACAAGATAAACATGCTGGATTAAGATGTTCCCAGTGTTGAATAACGCATAGAGTAGGCAGGGTGCAATTAAGATAAACATACCGGGTTAAGATGCCCCACTCTTGAATAACTTAGAGAGGCGGCAGGGTACAAGATAAACCAGCTGGATTCAGATGCCTCCACTCTTTAATAACTCATAGAGGTGGCAGGGTACAAGATAAACCAGCTGGGTTAAGTTGCTCCCTTTCTTGAATAACTCATCGAGGGGGCGGGGTACATAATAAACCAGCTGGTAAAACTGTCTTACCCATGAACAGGGCCTTATTTGTGAGGGACACCCCCCTAAATATTGCAGAAACTTGAATGGCAACAAATCTTTGTGCTTTAAGATAACCCAGCTCAGATGAGTTTGCCTTTAGGGGGCAAGATGAAAAATTCATGGAGCGGGCAAGATAAATCAGGCAGAGAAGGACAAATAGATAGCATTACGAATATGTCCTTTAACAATGACTGATACAATCTTTTTCTATGAATCTTCCAAAAATACATATCAGATGTGTCGCCCCTGGGGGTGTCAAGATAACCCAGCTAGGATATGTACCCCCCCCACCCCCTCCACGGGGGGCAACATGACCATTACATGGGAATAAACTATACCCATTGCTCGAAGCGACACGTCAAAGAAATGACCTCGTCTTTAGCTGAATGACGACCTGCTTTATAGGCAGTTTGTGTGGCTTGTAACTCCAAAAGAATATTAGCCAACGTAATGAAAATACAAGCGTACTTAGTTGTAACGCACTTAGATATTATGATGATTTTATCTGTGCTAGCAGGCGTAAGACTTGATTTCAGTGAAAAAAACTTGTGTCACAAGCACCTTTCAATATTATATGAGCTACAATTTTGAAACTTCAATGATATTTATCGGCCTGTGAAATCGCGGATCTGTATTTGTATGTTGACTTACATGTACATAGTTTTTACGGACTGAAGGGCCTTGAAGAAGTGAGAAAAAATGCAGTTTATGTCCCATGTAACTCCGAAGATAATGTTAGATACATCAGTGAAGCTTTACTGCGCACCTGGGTATTTTCACGTGGATTTCATGATCGGGAAGATAATTGTGATTATTTTGCATTTCGGTATATGACTTCAAAACGTAGTTTCCCGCTCCAGCACATAACTGGCATATTTATTTTATTTTTTCCTCTGAGGTACTGTTACAAAACAAGGACGTAAACTAAACTTCACTTTGACCTACGAAAGAAGAACTTGTTTTTTGCATTGCCTTTAAGGTTGAATGGCTGCGCTAAGTGAAATAAGCTTATGTGAAATGACAATGACTCGTTAAACCCGTGCACACGATTATAAACACGAATGAAGGCTTCAGCATAATTTATTCAATAGCGAAAACGTAAATCTCCAAATAGCGAAAACGTAAATCTCCAAATAGCGAAAACGTAAATCTCCAAATAGCGAAAACGAAAATCTTCAAGACACTTTCTGAAAGACACATTTCAAAAGGGTCGTCACTTCATAATGCGACCCTTTTTCGGCGTAGTTGTCTATTTCATCTTTTGACTTAAGACCGATCTAGAATGAAGATTAATTAACCTGTTAATGCCTTCCGTCTACAAAATTAAACATAGACAAACAGTGCACACCAAGATCAGAGTCTACACTGTTTGAATAGAGGACTTTCTTCCCGTAATAGAATGAAATTGAAAATTTATGCCAGAAATGCTTTAAATTGATAATGGACTCGTCAAACTTACAAAGATGGAATAATCTACTGGGCATAAATGGGTTGATTCAGTAATACTGTATCGGCCAAAAAACTAATCATGCGAAACTGAAACTAGGAAGTTTTATTCTGCAAATTTTGAAAATATTTTCCGTAATGATTCTGTTACTTTCGGTTATATAACCTCCTCAGCAGCGCGTGATTAAGTCACAAGACCGTGTGAAATCATAGCAGACGAGAACGTTCATTACAAGATTTGCTGCATTGTACACAACAGTAAAATATGAAAGCGTTGTTATTTTCTATCTTTGCGTTTAGCGTGGTTGCCACGGAATTTGAAGAAAAAGGCGTCCAGGAATTTTTGCGCGAAACTGTAGTTGAAGGAAAGATAGGAAATATTTCCCTGAGCGAAACGGGTGAGTTCTTTGATTTTTCACGTTGAAGAAAAGAATAGTTTTGATTTTTTATTCTAAACCTGCTTTTGAATTTTATACATAGTAAGCAATTAATGGTCTATGATAGAAAAAAAATATGTATTGAAAATGCATGATAAATTAGAAACAAAATAAAAGAGTTGACCCATTGCCTTTACGAAACTGAAATAGGAACGCGCAGGTATTTTGATTACTTGTTATTGTTGAGAAATCTATCTAAATTGTTTGAGCTAACCAGGAGTTGGTTCCTGGACTTTTTTATCGTCGTAGTTTTTACAAATATGCATTAATGGGGTTATAAATCATGTTTTTGTGTAGTACACAGGTTGTTGTTAACTTCCTTGATTTGATGTAAAGCTTGACAAATTTTGAGTAGCCTATAATATTAATGCTTTAAAGATATTGGTTTTTGTACATGTTTGCACTTGAATAAAGAGATAATGAAGTTTCTGAAATATTCTAGTCTTCAAAGCATGGTATGAGCAGGCGAACCCCCCGAAACCGAAGTTTGCCCCGGGTATGGTATCACAAGCCTGCCTCCAGTGCATATGCGAGGTAATTTTAGCAACGTCAAGTACAAAGGTAGATAACCACCTTAAAAGTGAAGCCTCAAACTCCATGCAGCGGTTACTTCCCTTCAAGTACGATAATATCTTTTCCGAAGAATAAAGGGGAGATGACTGCGAAGAGATTGGTGGTCTCTGGAAGTTGAGCGATTGGTGAAATCAGTCAATAGATTCAAGAAATAACTTTGCCCTCCATCGATCTTAAATGATTTTGTATATAGATTTCGCCTGTCACATGGCATGACAATGTAAGGTCGGTAGCCCGCCGGAAGCCCAATCCGTAGGGTTACTGGTGTGAACCCAGGAAGCTGTCTTCAGGCGGGATTTGGACACATGTATACGCTTCAGATTCTCGTTACTTAACTGATGTAAAGGTAAAATTTAACTGTACTAAGATTATGGAATTATTAGATAGAGCAAATCGTCGAATGTTCAAAAATAATACCCAAATGTAACACTGTCGCCCATTCTTCAGCAATCGATGAAGGTCTGAAATATGTTTACCTGATGGTTTTTTTTTTTTTGCAGGTAGAATCGGGCTGTAAACCAATCGGTTGCAAAATGGATGTCGGCTCTCTCTCTTGTGGCTACTTTCAGATCAAAGAACCGTACTGGATTGACTGTGGTAGGCCCGGGAACAGTAAGCATAAAATAGCTTAGTTTATACAGTATTTATTCAAAGAATTATGACGTAAGATATGACATCAAAACATATTGTTACAAATACGGCTAGATTTTGGAAAGAAGTTAAAAAAAATAACTTATATATAATCAATTCATCTACGTAAGCGGTTTAAAAAGCTCAGAGTATCTACCAATATAAGCTAAACAACTTAATCGATTCAATATCTTCTAAAATACTTCTTAGAGCAGTTTTGAATTTAAGAATAATTTGACAGACGCATTTTCAGTATCCGCAATTATTTCTTGAAAGCACATACAAACATTCGTTTTAGTTCGTGTTGTTGTTGCTTCCGCAGATAATGATGATGATGATGATGAGAAAGGATGATTACGATGATAATGAGACTGATAATGATGTCATTGATGACGATGGAAATGTTGATAATTGTTGTTGTTGTTGTTGTTGTTATCGTTGACATGATATTTTTGTTTTTAGGTTTGAAAGAGTGCGGGGATGATATAATGTGCTCTTCACAATGTGTACAGAAATACATGGCAAGGTACGCGAAGCGACACGGATGCCCTCTGAACTGCGAGGGCTTTGCCCGAGAACACAACGGTGGACCAGATGGTTGCAACAACCCAAACACGCTGAAATACTGGCAGAAAATACAGAAGTTACCCGGATGTCAGCACGTGCAGAAGTAGCAAAATCTGATTAAAAGTCATGATTGAATTTTGCAAAATTATTTTAGTTTGCCTTTTTTATATTGTTACAGAATGTAACAACAGAAAGAAAAGAAATAAATACAAACATTTATGATTAATATAGAGAAGTGGCTTTGGACTTCCACATATGTTTAAGTATGCGCCAAAGGTTTAAACATTTATGACAGTACAATACAGCAAAATACAGCACAGTACAGTACAGTACAGTACAGTACAGTACAGTTTGTTTTATAATGTTATAAGTATCAAATGGCTTCATTACTATTATACAAAAATTTCGTGTGTATTGCCGCACGCAACTTTAACTTATTCAGCCCAAGGCAACGTTTCCAGCAAATAAATAATATGTCTTTCTTGGTTGTTCATTTATATTTGTTTACCCTTTCAAAACCTGAACTATGTAGTTATCCACAGAAATGAATATTTCATGGTTGCCCACTTTAATGAATCTTTATATGTTTTATATGCTTTCAACAAATGCAGTGAAGTCAACCTTGTCCAACGATCATCACAAGGTCACGGTCACCCTTTCAGTGACATGGTCAAGTGTTAGAAAAACAAGCGCAAAGTCCTTGAAATGATCAGTGTGCAAGACAGTTATAATTGCTTCAAGGATGTGCGTTCATGAGATAAAATTACAATCAATGGCCAACATCTTCTCATTGAGTTGGTTTCCTTAAAAAAATAATTATAATTGTTTGCATAACAAATTATTCGAATATTTAGTTTTGTGCCTTTCACACACAGAAAATGCTAGATATATTTTGTTTACGATAGCTGGGTGTATTGAAGCCAGCATTAAGCTATATCGGGGAAAAAAACCTTTAGATCGACTGTGCGTAAACGAATATATATTACTTCATTGAGACCACTGTCATCCCTGTTTAATCGCACTTACCTAAAAATTGTGAAGTCAAAACCATGGCTTTGTCTGAATCAACGTCAGCATTGCTATAAATAATACAAGAACAATATATGCGCTCATTTGGTAAGCGGACAAGCAAACAGTTAACAGAACTCTCAGTTAGCTTAGACAAATCTCTCGATTTAAGATCGTCAACATTTGAAAGTCTTTTTCCGAAACATGTCAGCTATATAATTTCCGTTACTGATTAGCGATCATTTGAACGTCTGGATCTATATTTAGTTTGAGTGGTTCACGGATATGTCCGTGTACCAGTCCACAAACTTTGTATATAAGCACAGCCATGAGAAATGCGTAGTAAGTCTCACAATGTTTGTCTTCACGCTTGTATCTGTTCTCGTGGCTTGCTCCAGCTCAGCTAGAGGCTTTCTTGAAGAAACAAGCGTTCAGGAAACATTGCGCGAAGTTATTTATGAAGATCAGGAGAATGGCGATCTTTTCAACGATACTTGTGAGTAGATATCTGTAACAGATTTAGTTTCTCAAATGTCATAACACCCGGCTATGACAGATCTCTCTGTCTCTCTCTCTGTCTGTCTCTGTCGCTCTTTCTCTCTCTCTCTCTCTCCCTCTCTCTCTCTCTCTCTCTCTCTCTCTATCTATCTCTCTCTCGACGAAATTAAGTTGGTCAAAGGGATATCATAACTTTTGATTATCATAAAAATGAATCACTGGCAATTAGGATGTGACAAAGAAGGAAAATAAATCTTGAGTATATTTGTAGATCCATGTTTAGAAGTCTTTCTTTAAATCTAATCTAATTTTTCAATTAACAGTGATCGAACCTTGGAACGATGACGATGGAGTAGAATTTGCTAGAGGAATGGTGTCACAGAAATGTCTCCAGTGTATTTGCCTGGTAATTATTCTATTCGCTTTGGAACAGCAGTGATCGATGTGTTAGAGCGCCGGACTCTCGATCCGGAGGTCGCTGGTTCGAATCCCACCAAGGGGTGAAAGTCTTCAGTGACTTTCCGCATTTCACACTTCCGGCACGAGTATTGGTAAGAAACCAGGAAGAAGTCATCGAACGGGATTAATCTAAGTTGCAAGGAATTCGTTCCTAAAAAGATGTAAACTGAATAAGTTTTAACAAAATATACTTATTATGATTAGCATGACACTAAGAAATATTCTATGAAATAAACTGCTGTGTTATTCTAGTATTACGTCAAGTGGTTTCACCACAACGCATATGTTCTTGTTTATCCCCCCCCCCCCACCCTCGAATGTCGAACCTACTTAAATTTGACATAATTCCTTTAAATTTAATGATAGTTAAAGGCCTTTGCCGTACACACCAGATCGTCATAACTTTAATTCAAAATACGCGAAATATTTCAATTAAATTAATCAAAAGTACAGACAAATGTTTTTACAAGTAACTGCTTTTTGTAATTTGTCAAGTACGTATAAGCTGAATGTGTCTTTCATCGCAGATTGAATCAGGCTGTAGAAACGTTGGCTGCAAAATGGACATGGGCTCTTATTCCTGTGGGTACTTCCAGATTAAAGAACCTTACTGGATAGACTGTGGGAAACCCGGATCAAGTAAGAAGTCATGTTGCCATACAGGCATAAAATTTGTTTAATATCGTACCTTAAGTTCTTCATTAATGCGTCAGGTGGGTAATGCAGTAGAGTGAAAATCAAATTAAGTATTGGTTCGCTTTTTTTCTGCAATATTTGGCTTAGACTTTCACACCATTTCTAATCAATAATAACGAAACATATATGGCTGGTAGAAGTTACTGGTTGTTTGCGACCCGTGTCTTTAAACCATGGCTTGGTAGCAGCGATCCGGAGTCTAAGTTCGTAACCACTTTAAGAAATAGTGGCTACGAGGTTAATAATTACTTGCTTGAACTAGATTCTGAAGTGACCTTGGCCTTGCTCTTGATTTGTGTAAAACTTAGAAAAAAGCTTGTATTTTCTTATGATTTCAAGGCTGGAAAGCGTGTTCAGCAGACAAGACGTGCGCCTCAAAATGCGTTCAAAACTACATGAAGAGATACGCTAGGTGGGCTCACTGTCCGCTCAGGTGTGAGGGCTTCGCCCGTGAGCACAACGGTGGTCCTCGGGGCTGCAAGAGTGGATCTACCATAGGATACTGGCAAAGGCTTCAGAGGATTAGGGGCTGCCATGGGGTCAAGTAACATTCAGAAGAAGACATAACTGCGTAAAGAACTCGGGAAAATAGGGATTGTTTATACTTACAGTCGATCATTCTTTTCAATACAAACTTTCATGTTCAGTATTGCCTCTGTACTCAAATTTCTTGCAGGTGAAACTTTTTTCAGTCAATAAATTTGTATTCTTATATCATTTTCCTCGTCTTTTTTCATCTTTAAGCGTTGCACAAAATATGAAATTAAAATGTTAACTTCCCTTTAACCCGTAACCTGCTGGAACCGAAAGTGATTAGCCTTTGACACCAGTATAGAGCCAGGCCAGCCAGCACATCCGTGCAGTCTGTCCAGGCTCTATACTGTTGGTAGCTCCATTTTTGTATTTTGATATTGAAATCCCTTAAACTCTGAATGGACTGTTCCAAATTCAAAGCTGGGCAAATCCATTACAAAATTTCAGCATTATTCAGGGTTAATGAACCGCTTACCCCTGCGCAGTGGCCACTGTACTAAAAATAGGTGTGCTTACTTTTCCATGTAATAATATTTCAAACATAAAGTTTCGCTCAATCGTAAACAAGAATACCAAATATGGGTAAGGTTATGAAACCTAAGTCGTGTTGAAAACCGAAAGACCCGTTCGTTGGTTCCACAGAACATAATTTAGACTGTTTGACAAGTACAAATGTACTAGGAACATAATCTGAACCCGAAACATGATGCTTGAATGAAAAATTATAAGGGAACTCATTTTCATGCTATAACACGATAAGTATTAGCATATGATACAATAGTAAATATAAAATAACATGAGTTATATCTTCATGTAGTAATTTTCATTCAAGTACAATTATCATCCTAGTTATGTTGCTAGTAGATGTGGACTGGTAGGGGTGTTTATGTGCAAACTGTTGAAGATCTCTGATTGGAATACCAGTCAAAGCTTCAGCGAGTTACCTTTAACATCCCTTTTAATAAGTACAGTTTTATTGGGACACGTCCAACACGAGATTGAACCGCAACCTTTTGATGTGTATTCAGACGCGCTAACCACGAGGTCACTGAGGAATAGCTCGACAGGGATTGAATCGCGATCTCCTAATGCATATTGAGACGCGCTAACCACGAAGTCACCGAGAATTACCTCGACTGGCGATCTCTTAATACATATTTAGAAGTGCTAACCACGAGGTCACCGAGGAAAGGCCAAACCGCTGATTGAACCTTGATCTCCCAATGCATATTGAGACGCGCTAACCACGAAGCCATCGAGGACAGGACCGACCAGTTTTTGAACCGCAAACAGTTCATTCGTGGTCCTAATGCTGAACTATTTTAAAGATTTGCGTGAATAATTTACGGTTTCGAAATACTATATAATGAAAAAAATAATGATCTCAAAAACCATGTGTTATAACATTAACTATTGAAACATGAGTTATTATGATGTCTTTGCCAATAATGATGATGATGATGGTGGTGGTGGTGCTGTTGATGATGATGATAACATTTTGATACAAACGTAATGATAACAAAAACATCAATTACAAGTATACTGATGAAAATAATTTTATGGCTGTAATCATTAATTATGCTATTTAAAACAAAGATATTTCAGTAAACAAATAGCTTATCCAAAAAACGAACCTCTGATCAATCTCTCCTACGTAAGACTACAAATGAAGAGAGAGAGAAAAAAGAAAGATCGATAGATAGACGGACGGACGGACTGAGTGACAGAACGATCGATCGATCAATAGATAGACATATGCATCGTATGATACAAACCACGTATTACACACATGCAGTCTTACAGTTCATTCACAGAAATGAACTGACCACTTTTCTCAAAACGACGAAATATAAAATAAGAATCGTTTCGGAAATGTTCAAACAAGGGAAGTTTACTGTACTATGCTGGTGGTCAATGAACTCTGAAGCAAAGGCCCGATGTTGACAAAGGACGTTACCGTGAATGAGATAAAACCACGCCACTGCATTCGGATGGTAAGATACAACGCTGAATTGAAAGACAGCTTACACAGATACTGAAAATGCTGTCATACCATTGAGGGGAACATGGTACATTTTACACGGATAAGTTTTTTTTCCAGTTCAGCGCGTAAGCCATTAGGGTTGACGATAAGGGTTGACGATAAGGGTTTACGATAAGGATTGACGATAAGGGTTTACGATAAGGGTTGACGATAAGATCCAATTTGTTTTCGCCAGGGAGAGGGGTTAAGGGGTTATATTTATTATATATCTGAAAGAAATATGACCTCCTTTGTGAAAATATATGTTGTCTAAAAAATGTTTGAAAAAAGTACTTTTTGTAAAAATATTTAGTTTATTACATTCAGAAGTATCACTTTTTCATAATATATCAAGCTTGGTTATTTAAATATTTAATGAAAGAAAATGTGTATTTTCTAAGTCATTTTTTTCTGAAATGCACGTCTTTAAAAGGCAAAGTGCAACCGTTTCTCAGATATTTACACCATTCTGAGTCCATTAATATATATACTGATTTTCAAAAACAAGCAATCTCCTGATGAGTTAGGTTATTGATGCGAGAAAGTTGGGGTTTCGTACGGGGGACTTAAAACTAGTATTTGTCCTACTCGGGAAAGATGATGCGGTAAACTGCACGCCTGATATGCCCTTGACTATACGAGGAAAATGAACTCAACCAAAGTAAGCCAAGCCATAATTATTTTGGTATGATCCACAAAAACCCTGTAAAACATGACAGCACAGCATGTGTATGAAGAAACAAAAGCTATCGCGCCTGTTTTTCTTTTTTTTTTACACGAAGAACGTAGCGAGATTTTATTTACTCAGTAGGTAGGAACGATATTAGAAAACAAGGGCAAATATGATAGTTTTTTTATGTTCGGAGAGAAAACAATAAAAAATGGGTTTCTTTATTATTGTTCGGAGAGGTGGTGGTGACATTATACTGTCATGTATCTTATATCGCTGAAGGAAAACCGAATATCTGAGTGTAAAACACGAAGAAATATAGTAAATACATAAGGCCAGTAAATCCTGTCAATAGTTTTCCGTGCCAAATCTTGATTTGAAAAAATTTGGTGGGGAGCTGTCCTCCATTCACACGATATCTGAACTGACTGAGCCTGCGCAGGGAGGTTCACACAAAACGTTAAGAAACAGAAGGCAGTACCTCTCTGCGGTTAAAGTACTAATTCCAATACACAGAGGGCTGTTTTTGCCCTGAACGCTGACGCCTTAAACCAGCATCGTGCATCCTACTCCAGATTGTCTGTAAAAGTTGTAATTTCCGTCTTGAGCTTAGCTTGGACGTAGTTATCAATCTAAACTTTATAGAACCTTCATATTTTATCCAATATCTTTGATATTTGGTATGCGGGTTCCTTGCATGGACCTCTACCCGTAGGTAGGGTATGAGGTCAATGGGTCAAGGTCACCGTAGCGTAAAATAGATATTTCTACTTTCTGTCATAGAACCTTCATTTATTGACTGATATTTTAAATATTTGGTTTGAAGGTCCCTACAAATCTTCAATTAGATAATAAAATACTGATTCTTATGTTTGTTAAAAAGCAAACACACAGTACTAAGGTGAGCGATCCAGGGCCATTATAACCTTCTTGTTTAATAGTATAGCCTTGTCTTTTTATATACTGATAACAAAAGGTAGGAGATATTGTAGGTAATGTTGTTATTGCGAGTAATTAAGAAAACCCTTACATTTTAATGTTTATTAAATCAATTAAACAAATTCATTTACACATTTTAATTGAAAATTTAACTTCTTCGCGGCATCTTTAGATACTTTAAACAGCGTCCAAAGTCATTACGTTAACGTTATCATTTTCACACGCCCTCGATGTGTTGGACCACCTCTGTTGTCGCAACAAGCTATGCAACAACGTCTCATACTCCCAATAAGACGACTGGAGGTGTGCTGAGGGGTTCTGTCCTACTTTTTCTGCAGCGCCGCACCGCGCCTCACGGAACATTCTAGATGGAGGATCGTGTCATCGGACACATTTTCCATGAATGTCTCACACATGCTATCCATAGGTGATAAGTCCGGGCTCATCGCTAGCCATGGTAAATTACGGATATGTTGCTCTCCAAGGAACTCAGTGACAAGTTTTGCCGTATGAAGCCTAGCGTTATCATCCTGGAAGATGAATTCTTGGCCATGACGTTGAGCAAACAGGATAACATGCGGAACCAACATGTTGTCACGGTAGTTCTGGCCAGTCACACTGTAATTGCACACATGTAGCTGTGTTCTGGCAGTTATAGTGATGCGATCCTATTCCATAACGGACCCACCCCATGTCAGTCGTGGGCAACTCTAGCAGTGTCATCTGGGCGATGCCAAACTCTTCTTCGACCATCACGAAAGTCTAGGTTGAATTTGGATTCGTCACTGAACATCACATGTGACCACTGGTTAATATTCCACCGACCCCGCTCTCTATACCACGCGAAACGTTCATGAGGATGCCTGGCTGAACGGCACGAACACTTGAGGGCCCCTAGCGTTAAGATTGTCTGAGTGAAGGCAATTTCTGATTGTCTCTAGACATTGACCCCTTTAACATGTCGAATGTCTTGTTTAAGGTCTGTGGCCGTCAGTGCTCTTTTACGGGGAGCTTGATTAACAACATAGCAGTGGTCTCGGACGTCAGTACATCTTGGACGTCCACTTCTTTGGATATCAATCACGTCACCAGTTGATTCAGGGTGACCACAATCGACAGATAACGGACAATGAAACATTAAAGTCAGCTGCAGAATGGGCCTATGTACTTGCGGTCTGGAGCATACAAATGGCCCTGCAACGTTGAAGTTCCGTTAGAGGTCTCATAATTCTAATTGCAAATTGGTTTGTTTGTGGATTTGTGTTCGACATCTACACAACACAATATTCTTAAAGTTATGCTCAACTGAAGTCACCATTACCATGATTTTGTTCAATGTTAAAATCCGCGTGATACCCCTCAAGTTGCACGTGCAGCACAAAATTTAACGAGATTTCTATACTTTAATGACCACACTATCTACACATCAACGACCATTGTAGAAATATACATGATGATTGCCTATAAAGAGTAAGTTTCCATATCATAAGAAAATAACATAATATCCCTACTTGTTGGGAACAGTATGTGTTGTGCACCCATCTCAAACAAATGAAAATGAAAATTAACAAAACCTAAAGGTGTATCATTAAAAAATAGTGATTTTTTGTTATTTGGATGGGAAGAGAAGAACATAACTTCCGTCTTGCTGAGACTGAAGTTGACAAGGGCAACAACTGTCAGAAATGACATGATAAGTAGTGCACATACTTGCGTTTTCTGGTTCCCGTCATACTATGAAAATGGCTACTGTTCATTTCCCACGTGAAAATGAAAACAACGAGGTGTTTAGTTTATCAGTTAATAATTTACTTTTCAGCAATTATCTATTCTTTTATCATAGATGAACATCAAATAAGATAATTTAGCCCATTAGAATATTTGACTTATAAAAATATTTTTGAAAATTGTAGAACTTTACAATGACAAAAAGTTGAAACAGCCGAAAGTTGTTTACAGTGACGTCAGCGGGTGCGTGCTTGTAATTGGCGTAATATAACGTACATGATATATCACTGTCAATTCTTTCTTAGTGTTAGCATGTGAGATTATCATTCTTCTCAAACCTGACTTAATTTTCTTGCATTTTTGGTAATTTTCTTTGGTAGGAGGAGTGGAACAGCAATACGCATAAACAAATAGTAAAATAGTAAAGTATATAGTCAGTTACATGTTTTTGTGCTTATAGTCATTCATTATAACAACAATGAATGAACTTGTATTGATATGACCATTCAGGCCACACTAAACTAAAGATTTGTAATCAAATACACTGTGTACAGTAAGTATTTGAAGAAATGTATGCAGTAATACATAGTTAAGATACAAAAGTAATGAATAACTAGAAGTTTGATGCAATGCAAATTTGAGTGCATACTGAGAATCATGAGACCTAAACTTCCTGTAAAAAAAAGAGAAACTTGATATTGAAAATTAACACTTTGAACAAAAAGCAAAGAGAAAAAGACCATTGTATTCATTAGATAAAGTGTCACAACAAACTTGTCATGGATACGATTTATCTAAAAGTGTGTTTTACGAATTGTAAAAACTGACTGTGATGACAAACTGTTAGAGAGATCTAGCAAATTAAATGGTTTGATACAGAGATAACAAAGCGAGGTTTTCTGACTCTTATGGATAAAAATGGAAATTTTACTCTCCATAAGCTAAAACGTTATTTTTTTACAAAATCATGACTTGAATGTTACCAAATATCAGCCATGAAAAACTCTTCATACATTTAAATTCAGATATATGAAAGTTACATGTAGATAAACATGAACTGATTGTGCAAAGAGGGAACTCTAAGAACCTTGGAGAGAAAAAGGAAAAAGAAGGTAGTGAAATCGTGTATCTTGATGAAACTTGGATTGACACTAACCTTTATTCTTTTCACTAATGGGTTCCACCACTGCAACACACAGTGTAGAAGGCAACCCATTAACAAAGGTCAAACGTTTGAAATTTTATATGCTGGAAGTAGAAAAATAGAAACGGTGTCATATCATGGAACGCGTGTAGAAGGCATCAAAGCGCTGACATCTTCCAATAAAAATGGCGATATGTAAGAGTGGCTCCGAGCAATTTAAATACCGTTTGACAGTGAAATGACTAAACCTAAATTTTATGAGATGAAATTAATAAGCAGCATAAACTAGATCTCGTATATGAAGTTGATGCACTTTTAAAAACACATTGTCACAGCCTTGTCAGGCTTCCACCTTACCACTATGATCTCAATCCTATACAGATGATCTGTGGCACGCGGAAACAGCACGTTTAAAGTCAAGAATGTTAAATACCTTGTAACCACTGAAATTAACAAACAATTCAGGTTGTGTGGAAGAAAACTCTTGTAGACATGTTAAGAACTTTTTTTTTTAATTTCTATTAACGACAGTGATTCAGAGGATGACAATGAAGATGATATAGGGTATGAGTTATATTTTAGAAGAATTATACGGTATGTTAGTTAGTTCATTTTCACATGCAAATTAGATAAATAAAAAAAAATTTTAACAGACCTCCAATAACCAACAGTGAAGCAAGGGAATATAAAAACAAAAGTGACAGTGTAAATGAAATAATCCGATACACATAAACTATTTTAAAACATATTTATTACATTTTGTGCAGTTCAGCAAACTGTTTTGGGGATTTTTTTGGAGTCAAACGATCTATAGAAGGTAATACAATATCAGATAAATACCTGAAAACAGATGGTTAGCTACATCTGGATGCAAACATATCTAAAGCTAACGTGACGAACTTAACTAGTATCACATCAGAGCCTTTCTCAATTAAACCATTGTATTTGATAACAGTCTTTTGATGAGAAATTTATCAAAATGTTCTTTATATAAACTGGCTGGAATTTATATTAAGGTAAGTGTATTTTACTTTATTTTATGCTTTTCGGTAGATTACTGAGATTTCCGCAGTAATTCTTGTCCGCACACTTTTCTTTAGCGTATATGTAAATGTAAAAGTCAAATTTGAGGCAACCAGTGGGGGGAAATATGCAAATAAAACCCGGAAAAAGCATTTACTTCGGTAAAAAAAAACACCGAAATAGCATAAAATAAAAAGAAAGTTTGTGTTTATTCTGTGTAAGATTAAATCTTATTTCAATCTTACACAGAATAAACGTTCAATTTTACTATTTTTGATGCTCACTCGATGAAATAAAATTCTATCTTATACAGAAAAACACAAATATCCTCTATATCTTATATTGACGGCTCATATTGGTTGTTTACTATGCTGATGTCTTTATTATAAAATGACGTCCATCGAGTGGTTGAAATCTTATTCGCCAATTTATTTATTTTTGATAAGTTTCACATCATTGTACATTATTTCATCAAAGAAGCTATATGTGTTTAAACCTTTCATCCGTGCAGTCTATTCATGGTCTGCACTATTTGCCATTCATTCGATAAATCTTCAGTAAGCACCCCTGTAACCAATTAATGGGTCTGTCCAAATTGAAAGATGGTCAGATCCATTTAAGATATTTCAGGCATAATATTCGTTGTGTTACGTATTTTATCGCTTATGACTGTTTAAAAACATTTGGTTTAGAAAGGAATTGCTTGCACGCATTTTGGTTTAGTTTTGAAAAGCTCTGACATTACCATGTAGCGGTCTGCGTTCAAACGACATTGGGCTGCACTCTCGTATCATTACACTGAGCTACTTAAAAGAAGTGATTAATACCCCAAACACTGCGCAGCGAGCAACAAAAGAAAAAAGACACCCCTAATAAAATCCTAATTATATAAGCGACAATCGCATGCAAGCTACTTACACATCAAGTTTTATTGCGTTACAACATTCTGAGACTATATTTTTAATCGGAAACAGTTTTCTATTTTCAGTAACAATGACCTTGACATTGAATACAGACAGCTCAAATGCAACCAAATGCTGCCTTTTTATACAAGCTACTAACACATGAAGTCTCATTAATTATGGCAAACCGTTATTTATCTGTCATCCGGACTAGTTAAAAACCATTACAGGGATTTATCTACCTCCCCCCCCCCACCAGGGTTCGAAATGTACTCTCAAGCAATTCCGCTTAAGAGAGGAAATGTTGTAAATGTTTACCTTTTTGTAGTAACTGTAACTAATTGCACTTTTAAAAATGCAATCTGTAACTAACAAATTAAATTCTAATTAGATTTTATTTTCGGTACTTTTTTTAACGAGTGTATTCTAATTTAGACGCAGGAGGTTCATAAGCCGGAATGGGTGAAATAACAGCATATACGAGTAAATATTGCTCTAAGTCTTATCATAAATGTTTTGTTATACCTTTAATCTCTAAGTGACAGATAAATTTGAATATATTGACAGCTTGCTTTTACGAATGTAAGCGATTTTTACACGCTTGAGGGCTGCAGACGGGAATCAATGGTATAACCGCAAAAAAATATCATTTACATTCAGCCTAGCAAATCTAAAATTATAGTGGCCAGACCAATGCTCGGCGTAAAATCAAAGGAATTTCTTTGAAGAGACTAAACAAATTACTCATTTCATGTTATGAACTAATTATATTCAAGAGTCCTTACGAAGTTTCCCCATGTGAAACAACCGTGACGTAAACAACAGGGCAGACTATAAATAGACTGAGTAAAACATGTGCGGTTTGCACAAAATTGTACCAATGCTCGGCGTACCGTAGATGACCTGATCGGCGACCTTTCAAAAAGAAATCTTTTGTAAATATGCAAAGAACCTTTCTTGAACACAAAATGAATAAAGTATTAAATAGATTGTTTCTATTCATTGCGTATCAAACAGCAGAAGTACATGGTCTCGCGTAGAAAACAATGCGTTTTGTCTGCTTTATCCAATTGGATCCCCTTCCGTCTGCTATAGTCACGTGATGATACTGGAAGTTCAGAAAACCGTGAAAAGATAGATGAAATGACACTTAACTCGAATTAAAGAAGAGTTTTAAATCACTTCTAAAAAAAATATAAATTCCGTGAAAAAAATAGATTTACGCGGAGCGTTGGTATACGCCGAGCGTTGGTCCAAGCACTCTAAATTCTCAATCACATCCTCTTCTATTTTCAACTTCGTCAAACCTGTTTTATTTACTTACAGATTCTGAACTGCACTTAATTGAGTGATTGGTCACGTGCTTTCTACAAATGACATCAGATATTATGTTTAAAGATGTGGTTTTGCTCGTACTTGTTGGCTTGACTACAAGAATTTTCTACTTAATCTTCATCAAACCTTTTGTCTCTCCGCTCAGAAAGGTAAGAAAATAATGAATTTTCTGGGTACCAGATAACGGTCATCTAGTGGCAAGTTTTTAAAAATGTAATATTCTGTTACCCTCTTACACGTGACTAGGGGTAAAAACTATACACTAGATACACTTTCTATACGTTTAAGGAAATAATGTAAACGCTCCTGTATATAAGTCAATTGTTCCTGTTAAAGGGCCATTCACTATTAATCAGAGTATTCCGTTTTCTTTCAGATCAGTTAAATTTGAGTGATATTGAATAAATTATAACTCTATGTGAGGAGGTCAGTAACATTTTCTAAGTACAACAAAAAAAAAAACTAAAAACATTATTATAAGTCTTTATTCAAAGAGTTGTTAATCTTTCAGTGAATACCCATTTACATCAAATAATTTCTTTTTGGTGGAGACGTCTTACAGAGACATTTTAGAACAGATCCACCCTTTTTCATTTTATAGCGTATGTGCCCATTATATCATCGGTTAAGTGTAGGGCATGTCCCTTTAAGAATTAACATCAACAAAGGTCTACTTGATCTCAAATGAGTTAATTTAATCTACATTAGTTCAAATTAAACTCTCTGTCCTATTTTGAATTGCCTAGATCTGTAGAATTTTCCAGCCAAAACCCTTAAGGTAAGGGTTTATCTACCCTGTTTGTGGAAATATATAAACTGTAGACCCAAGTGAAACTTGTGGACCAGAGTTTGAAATAAAATCTTGCAGTTCTAGGATGACTTATATTTAATCTTTTCCACAGCAAAGACAGACTTGTGAAAGGAAAACATTTTGACCAAAAATTGCAAAACAGTTAAACAGTTCTATAAACGAAATGTACAACTAACAGAAAGACAAACTAAAATATATTTCTAGTTTCCAGGCCGTCCATACATACCGTTGGTTGGAAACATGTTAGAACGAGGCAAAGACAAATCTGTCCCTACGGGTGTTAGGTAAGGTGCTGTGCTGTAACCGCTGTGTTACAATAATTTCATCTGCAATACATTATTTCAAATTTAAGTAGTTTAGGTTTGACATGATGGTATTTTCAATATTGATGTTGTTCAAGTATTTGTACCATTTGCATTTGATTTGATGGTATTCTTAATATTTATATATTTCAAGTTCTTTTGAAGTTCTGTCGAATTCTATCAACAAAAGTGATTATTTTAAAGAAATCAAATTTCATAAAAAAGCAAAATAATAGGATTTCTTATTCTTAACACTCATCAAGAATTATAATTGCAAAAAGGATGTCAATATTCTTCAAAATAGAATGTCTGGCTGTCTTACAGGTGGTTGCGAGAGCACAACTCTCTAACAATTCGGTACTACTTTTTTGGCGGAAAGGAGCGACTTTTTACAGCTGATCCAAAATGGTTCCGGCGAATACTGGTAACGAATGAGCAGAATTACCGACGGCTAGGATCGCTGTCGGCATTGTGAGTGTTTAAACCGTATGTCAGTTATGTAGATGGGCAATTTGTTTGATCACCGGAAGTAGCTGACCATGTACTTGATATATTTTCTCCATTTCCTTCATAATAGACTGTGTTTTTCCCTACCTTTGCATTTTCAAGTTTATAAAATTGTGGTTTCATCATTGTTTTCTTTACCGATCTACTGCTGCTGCAACTGCTGCTGGTGCTACTAGTTCTACTTCGTTTAGTAATAGTAATAGTAGTAGTATATGTATTTTCGTAATTATAATTATATATTTTACCTGCATTTATTTTTGTTCAAAGATTCTGGACAGTGCACGTTTGGTACTATTTTGCAATAAAGTGTCATTGTGATTCGATGACGTCATTATACAGCCGACATGTATATTTTCAGTTTTAGTTGTAAGAGCTTACAAATTGGGAATGAGATGTAGGTGTTTGTTAAGCGCTGATTACTCTGATACTTGTTCGAGCAAAGTTCAAAATAAAAATTCTCAAAGAAGTCCAGAATGCAACATTTGTGTTCATAATTGCAAAACCATTTCGACAGGGGGGGGGGTCCATCCTCCAGCCGCCCCATCGACTGTTCGGACTCGAATTCGAATATCCGGATGTAGGATTTAGGAGGCACCGTGGTCCAGGGGTAGAGCGCAGGGCTTCGGATCCGAAGGTCGCGGGTTCGAATCCCGTCAGAGGCGAGATTCTCTCAAGATCTTCACATTCCTCGACGCTGCGCAAATACTGGTATGGAACCCATATGATATGTATGGAAATTCTGGTATACGACAATGATATTTATGGAGTTTTTTGTATGCGACAATTATATTTATGGATACTGTTTTATGCGACAAGGCTATTCATGGTGATTCTTGTATGCGACAAGGGTATTTATGGAAATTCTTGTATGCGACAATGATAGTTATGGTGATTCTTGTATGCGACAATGATATTTATGGTGATTCTTGTATGCGACAAGGATATTTATAGAGATTCTTGTAAGCGACACTGGTATTTATGGTGATTCTTGTATGCGACAAGGATATTTATAGAGATTCTTGTAAGCGACACTAGTATTTATGGTGATATTTGTATGCGACAAGGATATTTATAGAGATTCTTGTAAGCGACACTGGTTCTTATAGAGATTCTTATATGCGACAAGGATATTTATGGAGACTCCTATATGCGACAGGGATATTTATAGAGATTCTGGTATGCGACAAGGATATTTAGTGATATTCTTTATCATAAATTTCAGTATGGACGAAATGCCTCTTGCCTTATTCTTTTTGAATGGAGACGCTCATCACCAAACGAGGAAACTCGTCAAGCCGGCTTTCAGTCTGAATATGCTTAAAAGTAGGTAAAGATTATGTTTCTTTCCGTAGAAAGTGTGCACGGTGTTCGCGTGTGCCGACTTCCGTACGATGCATGTTTTCAAATATTGCTTGACCTTACTGTCTGAAACTGTATAAATTCACCATAAATTATAATTTCTTGGCAATAATACCGTATGTTGATGCTTGCTTTTTTCTTTTCATTTCCTGATATCTTCTTAGTGATTCAGTATTTATTCACTAGATCATTATTCCGCCCTTACTGGAACGACATTGAACGTCAAAGCTTCACATTCTTTGTGACAGGAAACAGTTTTAAACAATAATAGTACATGTAGTTGAATAAAAAAGGCACACGAATTGTTTGGTGGAGAACTATGATATTTGTCTGTTTCCAAAAGTTATTTGCTAAGATGAAAATATGTTTTAAATCATTTTAGATATGATACCAGCGTTTGAGGTAAAGTCTCGGATAGTCACAAAGCAATGGAAGGAAGAATTTGAAAAGTCTGGCCCTTCTGTGAAACAACTAGATTTTCCCGTTGAAGAATATATCAGTAGAATCGTAAGAGAATTTCTGCTTTGGATTTCCTTACGATTTTTTTCGTTTAGCTGTTTTATGTTTTTATAATGATGATTATAATTGTTGATTTTTAAGAGGAAGTGGTGGCTGTGACCCGTGTTCGAGTGGTTAAATTCACTGACTTCAAATCTCTTCACCTCTCACTCTGGAAGTCACGGGTTTAAAGCACACCGACTATATGAGAACGTTTGCTGTTTCTTCCCGATAATTGTAGTTCAACACTGGTCCGTCTCAGGTTCCAGTAAACTGTTCACCCGGTTTGACTTTGGTGGTTAGAGGGTGTATATATAACTCTATTACATTAAAAACAAATTAAAACTAAACTTATTGTTTTTGCATATAAAAGAACGTTCTACACAAGTCTTTCTGATCTAATATATGACTAAAATGAACATTTCTGGTCTGTTTTGTTTTTGTTAAGGTACTGGACACTATCTGTGACACTGTGTTTGAGTCCAACATGAACGCCGTGACGTCACCGGATACGGAGGAAGTCTGGCTTGTGACAAAAGCTTTAACTCCGAGTGTTGGGGCGAGGTCAGCTTTTATGTCCATAATATTTTGTTGTTCGTTGTTGTTGTTTTTTTTAAAATAAGAATAAATTTAATTACTGAATAGGACCCATTCTTACAATCGTTATATGATAATATTATTTTCAAGTTGAATTATACAAGAGGATAATTATGTTCGAGTTTTTCACTGACTCCTACCTATGATACACCACGATTAAGCTTATTTATCGTCGGTACCGGTTGCACATATGAGCGACGCCCCCGGAACAGATTAGTTATTTTATGTTTTGGGAGTAGTGCAAGATACAGAAAGCATCCAATTCCAGAGACACCCCTGGTTCTTTTGCATCCTCAGTGTACAGCACTGATACATGGGACCTCGGTTTAACGTCTCATCCGAAAGACTATTAGTATTGTTAGTGGAGGAGCGGGGGATCGAACTCGAGACCCCTGGTTTACCAGTTCAGCGCGTTACCACTGGACCACATTTGCTCCTGATCAGCAAGATGCCCGTGAGTCCCTTTATATAACTGGATTCGGCCGATATAATTTGTCCGGCGCGAAAGCAAATGGTTATTAACTAATATCTATTCAGAGTTAAGGTTTTGGCAACTTTCAGAAATTGTAAGAAATGCAGATGAATGATGATGATGATGACGATGATGATTGCTGAAGTATCAATATTATTGATAATCTGATTATAATTGTCATAAAAGAAATAATAACAATAAAAATAATAATAATGATAAGAATGATGATGATGATGAATTTGATAAAAATTATTATCTAGATAATTATAAAACGGATGTTATACATTGCAGTGTTCTGACATCAGTTATACCATTTTATCACCACCTCCCTCTGTCGGATATACGAGAACACCTTAAAGGTGAAAAGTTCCTTAAAACTTTCATAAGGAACAAACTAAATGAGAAAAGGCAAAGTCCTGCAAGAAACTTAAAGACTTCAGGTAAGAGCAAGAAGAACAAACAACAAAACAAAATCACAAATCAATTAGGATTGCAAACATCAGAGTTACTTCCCCTATCGTATTAGCAAGTTTGCTGTAAGGGAAGTAACTGCTGCATGAAGTTTGCTTAATATGGCTTTTGCCCAACCAGTATACTGTTTTTGTTTTTCAGAGACATTGATATTATCTATAAAGCGATATTTTATTATCCTTTCAACTTAAGTGAATCGATGAAACATACGCATTATGAAGGTAAAACATCTTACATAATCAGTCGTTATTTTGCAGATGACATTAAAAAAATCAATTGTTATTTTGCTGACGACATCAAACAAGTCAATTTTTATTTTGCTGACGACATCAAACTATTTCTTATTTTGCAGACGACATCAAACAAATCAATTTTTATTTTGCAGACAACATCAAACTATTTATTTCTTATTTTGCAATCGACACCAAACAAATCAATTGTTATCTTGCAGTCGACACCAAACTTATCAATTTTTATTTGCAGTCGACACCAAACTAATCAATTGTTATTTTGCAGTCGACACTAAACTAATCAATTTTTATTTTGCAGTCGACAACAAACTAATCAATTTTTATTTTGCATTCGACAGCAAACAAATCAATTTTCACAGCCGACATCAGCCATCAATTTATTTTTTGCAGACGATATAGACTAATCAATTGTTATTTTGCATATGACATCAAACTTATAAATCAGTATTTTGCAGACGATATTGCACTATTCGATCGTTATTTTGAAGACGACATCAGACTAATAAGTCAGTATTTTGCAAACAGCATTTAACTAGTAAATTGTTTATTTATTTTTTTTCAGTTTCAATTTCATTTCAATTTTATTTATTTGTCTCAGTTTATTTTACATGACAACATGAGGAATAACATATATTGTTTCGTACATGAGGCAACAAAAGAAAGGCATGTAATATATTGTATACAGATTAAGCCAACAGACAAAATTATTTTAAACGACTATTGATACACATCGTACTGCAAGTGAGGTGTTCGGCAGAGAACAACATAACAGATTAACCTAACCAATAAAGTAACAAAAAAGATCATATATATTATCCTACGGTACTACATAAATTGCGAAACAATTTCTTTTACAAAGGGGAATAGATTTTTTTGGCAGCCGACATAGGACCAATCTATTATAATTTTCCAACCGACGTCAACATAATCAGTCGTTATTTTGCAGATGACATCAAATTTATTAGATGGTATTTTGCCGACTACATCAAAGTAATAAATTGTAATTTTGCAGACGACATTGAATATTTAATTGCTCTATTGCAGACGGCATCAAACTTTTCAATTGTTTCTTTTGCAGACGACATCGAACTATTTAACTGTTTTGTTGCAGACTTCATCAATCTTATAAATTTTTTTGGCAAACGACATCAATTTATTAGCTATGATTTTGCAGACGACAACAAACGTAATATCCTTTCATTGCTCGCAACTGCAGTAGATGAGAACGATTGCCCACTTCAAGAAGATTTAGTGGTCGAAAATGTATTTGGACTGCTGGCTGCGGGCTATCTTGTAAGTAATAATTTCTTTGTGTTTTTTTCTCGTTTATTTTTTTCTCGATTCAGAGGTTCTGCCACTGGTTGAAGAGTAACAAAACATAATAGACTATTTTAAACTAATTACCTGGTAATTAAAAACTAGCATTTCACAAACGAGTTTTTCGATAACACGCCCCATAAGCTGTATCTCAGTCGGAACATATTCTATTTCTGTAATTAATAATTAGTCGACTCTTATGTGGTTTGTGAACATCTTGGGAAAACACACATCTGGTATAATCTCTGGAATTGTAACTTCACGGTTAATCTCGTTGAAATTTCCGGAGAAGGCTAAGTTTGTACGATTGCTGCATTGCTAGGTATAGCTATTTACCATTTAACACTGGCATCACTTATCGCAAGTGATGGCTTTTGCAATTTATCTTTAGACCACGTGTCACTCCCTGGCGTGGACAATGCTTCACTTAGCCAAGTACTCGGATGTTCAAGCACGTGTTAGGCGGGAGATCAAAGAAGTTGTTCCAAAAGACTGCACGGAGATCACGTTTGACATTCTTAACAACCTGGAGTATTTACAGTGTGTTATCAAAGAGAGTTTAAGGTGAGTTTCTCGAATAGTTCATTGATTGATTAACGAACAATACTCTTTGCGTAAACAAATATTTGAATATGAAACTGTGGTTATTCTAGATAGACCTATTCGAGGTGTGTTAGTGTATATCTATACAAAAAGTTGGAGTTTTTTCCCCTGCCTCTATAATTCTACAGCCATTACACAGCCTTCCAAAATTCATTTTCTACTACTTATTGTAACAATCACAACTTGACAATATATAAAAGTTTTATTTGTATACCAAAAAAATGTGGATTCTTGATCCGACTTCGTTTTCTCTCTTTCTAGACTATTCCCTCCTCTGTCAAACACGTGCAGGGTAGCAGTGAATGATGACGTCATAGATGGCATGCGTATCCCAGCTGGTACCTGTATACTCCTAGATTTAGGAACACTTCACAGGTAACAGAAGTTTTACCACGAGTTTTACACACCTAGACGTATATTCATCCGCCCTTGTCAAGTTAGGGACCAGTCTTCGTTTCCTCAGATACCAAAACAAATTGTGCAATAAAACTTCATTTTTTCGAACAGAATTCAAAAGGACGTCACTTAGCTTTTGAAAGTGTTATTATATATTATATATATATTGTGTATTGATATGATATGATAAAAACACCCAAGTTCTGGCTGTCCAATTATAGCAGGATAGTCAACAAACAGCGAATAAATAAAACTAAACAAAAATCTAAACAATATTTACAAGTTTATTATTAACAAAAAAAATAAAATATTATTTACAATAAATGAAAAAAATGGAAAAATAAAATGAGATGAACAGAGGGGAAAAACAGTTCTTTGAGATAACTTCACCGTCTCACAAAGTTCCCAGAAGTTATCACTTGGCACAAAACACATCACAAATAACACCGTCGTAATCGGATCTGGCACCGTTTTGGCTCCTTAACCTAATTGCTAAGTGTTGGAGTACTCCTGATCTGTTTCAGAGTTCTAAAACCGCTGTTTTCCTGTACGAAGCGGTGGGCATCGTCGATTTTCAAACAACCATCGTGGCGTTATCACAAATTCCGGGAAATAACATCCAAGTGGAAAGCTACAAAATATAACATATGGTAAAGACCATAGTACAAAAAACATATGGGCAATTACTGCTCCTTTGAATACACCATGCTACATGCGGGTTCCTATAAAACATCAGGAATGTTGCTGTAAAGCTCCACAATATCTATAATTCAAGATACATCAAACAATGGGGGCATAACTCTGCTCCCTTGGGTACTTCATCATATTGGATTATTTCTATCAAATAATAGAATAATTTCACTGTGCCAAATGACAATGTGCCAAATACAAACGTCTGTATAAGTCACAGTGTGTCATTTAAATAGTATTTTATTCACGTAAAAGTCGTGAAATAAATGAAAAAGTCTACAGTTTATCGATATTCTCCAGTCCGTCCGGGCATTTTCTAGGTTATACAAGTTCATTTACAAATAATACAAGGCCCGTCATAAAATTTATTTTACGGGACTTCATGAAAACGTACTGCACTGATTTTAATAAAAGAAACATGGAAAAGCGTGGTTTCTTATTTAGAAAATCTTGCGACAAAAATATCTTATAAAATATGCACTCTTACTCAATAATACAAAAAATTAAATCTTATTCAATAATTTCTAATTTTTCTATAACAAAAGTGAGGCCCTGATGTCAGTTTGTGACACCAATTAGTGGGTTCAAACCTTTGATTTTCATTCTACTAAAGTGCAGTAGGCGATTGTAAAATTGTTCTTTCAAATTTTCCGCTTACCTATTTACAAATGTTTATAAAACATATTTTTACTCACGCTGTAAAATGATGTTCTTTTTATTTAGAATGGAGAGCAACTGGGAAAATCCTGATAAATTTATTCCCGAGAGATTTATGGAAGAAACAAAACCATATGCTCATCTGCCGTTTATTGCTGGACCTTACATGTGCATTGGCCATAAATATGCGATGCTTGAAATGACAACTGTCGTCTGCTGTCTTCTTAGAGAGTTCGAATTTTCCCTCGTGCCAAATATGATCTTCAAGAAAAAGCTCCATGATCTTTGTTTGATAAAGCCATTTCCTGACGTTGTTCTCCGTGTCAGAAAATGTGAACTATAGCAGGTTAAGCATTACAACGAAAGGATGCGCAAGAGCACATGGTTTGACGAAGTGCTGAGAAACATTACTATGAAGATAATTATCAGTTTTACTCTGCACTGTAATTTAGACTTTATCGATGTTTTTGATGCTGTGAGTTCACTGTCATAACAGAAACATATTCCTGAAAATTTGTGAAGCATTTGACGAAGTACAAGTAAGAGGCTAAAATAAGAAAAAATAGAAAATTTCAAAACATTTTAGAACATCGAAAGAAGGAATCGTAGCATGTGATATTGTTTGGCTTTTATTTGTTCAGCCTTTTTCCTGGTGCATTTTAAGAATTTATCGCTTCATTATGTATTATGCTCATTTGTCGTTATATCAATGTCTGTTACCTTATGGTGTCATATCGAAAACCATTAAATGTCTACATAAGATTCTACACATGTTTGTTTATGAGAAATAGAACTGTAAAGATTTAAATGTTCGAATAAACATGTAAGAGGAAAAGTAAAAATAATAGTAAACTGAATTCTATAAGGTTTTGCTTTTATAACCACTTCTTTCTTTTGAGGATAAAACAAAGTACAGAGCTGTGAAGATCAGCTTTGTTTTCATTTAGAAATGACATGCCGTGCATGACATGTTTTAATTGTGTTAGAGTGTTTATTTACTCAAAAGAGAAGTATATCGAAGACTACGCAAGTGCAGAGCTATATTACCAGCATTAAAACATAAAGAGCCTCTGTAGCACATACTACAGTGATGTTTAACTGACTCAAGCAACTGATGACTAACTTAAAATCTTATAAGAATATAACAAAATAATAATTTGATAACAGAAGAATTTCAGATTCCATTAGTCTTGTAATGTAGTTAGTATACTTCTTTAAGAGCTAATTAAATGTTTACATGGTTACGTTTCTTAAGATGTATCAATCTGATTTCACGGCATACCAAGAAATCCTGACAGGAAGTAAATTAACCCATCATTTTAAACAGAAGAAGGGTCTTTTCCGTAATTAGAAATCACTTACATCGAAACGAGGAGATAAATAGTAGACAACACTAGCGGATCCAGGGGGGGGGGGGCGCACCCGGCGCACGCCCCCCCCCTAAAATTACCGGAGCTTACATGTTCTTTGGTATGGAAACAATAAAATATACTATATTTTCCTATTTTTTCTTCGCTCGCTTCGCTCGCGTATCTTTATACAACAATAAATTTAAATTATATAAGCCACTTAGTCGTCCTAATAGAAACCTCGTTATTAGATATTAGAACTATAGGTAACGTATGCCCCTGGATCTGCTAGTGCAACCTTTAGAGTGATTAAAAGTTACGCCACCCCTAACCCAAAATCCTGGATCCGCCCCTGGACAAGTCTATTGAAACAAGAAAGAATATTCCTGTTCAGTTACTATTGAGAACTCTGCTGAATGGAAACTCACTAAAATGTTTCTGAATTAGGGAATTCTTTATTTTCTACACATATATATGTAGTATTCACCTATGTAAATCGTTGTTATCTCTAGTTGCCTGTCTATTTTGAACCCGACACATGTATACGTTGTATCATTACAAACTTTTGCTCTTTCCTTTTAAAACACTTGCACAATTTGTTACACTATGGTACGTTTGACTGACGTACAACGTCATAAAGCCGTCGGTAAGGTGATTTGTGGAATGTCATGCTACACGGTTGCACACATTATGCATTGTTCTCACTCCACTGTATTGGGATAAGTGAGAAGACACTAAGAAACTGTCTCTTTAGCGGACCTGCCGCGCAAAGAACGCAAAATAGTGACGTCTCACCAACAGGACCGTAATAATTATCGTCCTTACTCACTGCCGAGACCGCTTCAGCACAGGCTGCCTAGAACATAACATCAGTTGGTCTACTGTTCATCGACGTCTGCTGGTGTCAGGGATAAAGACCCACAAGGCGTACAGGAGCAACATCTTAACGCCAGACAGAAATAGGAACCGGCAGTTGTGGTTTTGGCAACATTTCAGATCGGCTCAAGCCAGTGAAAAGAAGCTTCATTTACGGACGAGTCCGGGTTTTGATATGCCTGATGGAAGGCGTAAGGTATGGCGTTGATGGTGTGACTGTTACGCCGATGGCTGCGCCATACCGCACTCCCGTTGGGAAGATGGTGCCATGCCCTGGACTGGCATATCCTGGCACCACAGGACACCACTGATAGAAATTGAAGGAAATCTTACGGTTCAGGGATAAGTTGAACCATGTGTGTTGCCCTTTCTGAGAGATCATCGTGACGTCACCATTTTCCAGCAGGACAACACACTGTCCTATTCAGCTAATGTTCAAACAAGGGAAGTTTCCTGTACTATGATGGTGGTTAATGCACTCTGAAGTAAAGGCCCGTTGTTGACAAAGGACGTTACCGTGAATAAGAAAGAATCACGCCACGGTAAGATACAACGCTGAATTGTAAGACAGCTTACAGATATTGAAAATGCTGTCATACCATTGAGGGGTACAGGGTACATTTTACACGGATAAGGTTTTTTTTCAGTTCAGTGCGTAGGAAATGTAAACCATTAGAGTTGACGCTAAGATCCAATTTTCTTTTCACTAGGGAGAGGCAGTGTACCATTAAGGGGTTATGTTTATTATATATATCTGAAAGAAATATGATCTCATTTGTGAAAATAAATGTTGTCTATAAACTAGATTGAAAAAAGTACATTTTGTAAAAATATTTAGTTTATTACATTAAGAAATATCACCTTTTTATAATGTCTGGTATGCCTTTGACTACAAAGTTGTTGATGGGCCATTCTTTATGCCTTTGACTATAAGAGGACAATAAACTCAACCAATGCAAATCAAGTCATGGTTTTGGCAGGATTCATAAAAACGCTGTAAAACAGGACAGCACAAAAAAACAATGAAATTGTTCGGAGAGGTAGAGCTGACATTACGCTGAATGAAACCCGAATATCTGAGAGTAAAACACGAACAAATATAGTGAATACATAAGGCCAGTATATTCTGTCAATTGCTTTCTGTGCCAAATATTGATTTGAAAGGCAAATCCTTTGTTTGCCTGAGTTGTCTTCCATTCACGATATCTGGATTTACTTGGTCTGTGTATGGAGGAATACACAAAACGTTAAAAAACATAGAAACTCTCCGCAGTTAAAGGGGTCATTTCCAATATCACGGAGGGTTGTTTTTGCCCTGAACGCTGACGCCTCAGACAAGCAACGCTCATCCTATCCAAAATGGTCTATTTAACTTTTCGTATAACAGTTTTTTTACGTCTTGTGCTGAGCTTAAACGAAGAAATATCGGATAAATTGGACCTGTGAACATGTTATCAATCTAAAGCGACCTTGGAATCTGTGAAATTGTGACACGTTAAATATGTACGACATGTCTCAGTCCGCTTCCATAAATCTGTTTCAGTCCGCTTCCAACAAACCGACCCTACCCCATACCTACTCATCTCTCCTGCTGAAACGTGAGTATGTTTCATGTATTGGTAATATAAATTGGAGAGTAAGAAATCAAACCTTCGACTGTTGAAGTTTAAGCACTTAAGTCTACTGCGGCAGGACTAGACAGCGAACCTCAGGCCATTGAAGTTATAGAAATGTGCCTAAATTACTTGGATATGGTAGAACACCAAAGCCTCAGTAGAATTTACCTTTTTGCATGCGATGTGGGTTTGAACACAAAACTCGAACTAACACATAAGTGTGAAATAGACATCAACCTGGTTTAGCCCAGAGGGTCACCCAAACCTACAGAAACCTTCTGAAAACAAACCGGGTTTATTGCAGTTCTCACTGTCGCTTTCTTAAAAATGTTAATAAGTAAGAATGTTATATTTATATAAGTATATGTGACATCTAGGTCTCAAAATTGGCCCACTAAACCGAACGTACTTAATTGTGTAACCCTCTACCATCCAGACCGAGTTTAACACATATTTTACTTCTTTGATCTTGTTACTATCATTTACTAACATACTTTAATTTATTCGCATGACAAATCAGCTAATTTCTTTTTTATTAAGCCCTACCTCAACAGTTTTCATATTAATGTTCTAAATGGAATTGTAGGAGCAAATACTTTATATCTACTACAGTGTCTGGAAAAAGTTCAGAAAATGTAAGTTCTTTTCTCTTGTCTGCGAATGAGCTCTTTTAAAACGCCTTTCTGTTTATCTTATTTTCATTTTATTTTCATTTCTTTTTATTTGTTTATTTTTTAATTTCTATTTTAAAAAGATCTTGCAATAAAGCTGAAAGAATTCGTATCGTAACCCAACCCTTTTGCCATTCATTTGAAATGTATTAAAAACTGTATCAATGTATGTAAATTTGTAAAAACAAAAAAGAAATTTCGCAATTTCTTTATTGAAGGCTTACATAAGTTCTTCAATATTTTAGCATCATTCACTATAAAATGGTGTCTAGTCAGACGATGCACACGAGGGGATAAAATCTAACGCGCTCTTTTTATCATTTCTGATCTGAACATATTCCTTCACAGAGTACAATAAAGAGATCAGCATTTCTTCTAAGAAAAAAGCTACATTTCGCCTTTAAAACAATGATATACTATACGTAATATTCCACTTTCTTGTGACTGTTTAGCTGTTTTTTTTATCTTAATTCAGTTTGGAAGGGAAATGCATGCATGCGTTTTAGCTAAACATTATTCTTATCTTTGTATTTTTTGTAATATACGTCTTTAATTCAACTGCAAGAATTTAAAAAATCTATTACAGCACTAGGAAGCCTTTTTTGCGTTCAAACGGCATTCGGCTGCATTCTGATATTATTACATTTAAGCAGACTACTTCGAGTACTTTCTGATTCCAGACCAACACAAGTTTTGCCACTTACAATTATAAGAAAATATCACCTTTCTTATATCTCATGTATTTTAATTATACAGATAAATGAAAATAACTCGATATGAAAAACAAAACTGAACTCCCAGAATTTCGTTTTCGGGATTGTCAATGCAGATCCCCTGAAAATAGCCTTTAAAAACTTAATTTGTAATTTTATATTCAATAACATGATATTTGGGATACAGATGAAATGAATTCCGTAAAATACTTTTAAAATTACTGTTTCGGTGATTTATTGTAAACCAGTATCACTTTTTATTTAACAAAAAGTTCTAAACAATTTTTGAGAAAAAAAGGTAAAAAGTTGAAGTATGTCACAGAAACAGGATTAAACTATTCATTCGACATGAAACAGACACTTCTGTACCATTTGTTTTATTTCATGTATGTGAAAAATAATACGCACATCATGGTTTTTTCACCCTTCGATGAAGTGTTATGATACAATGACCTAGTTAAAGAATTATTTAATGTCACAATAGATGTCCTCAAATGAAATCGAAAAGTACTCGTACTCAATAGATACCGCCTAACACAATTTAAACTAATACAACAACAACAACAACAACAAAAATAAAAGTGTTATTTACTGTTATAACTTGTTTTTTTGTATTCTGTCACTGTTTATATTTACAGCATGGTTTTTTTCAAGTGTAAGCGAATTTTACACGCTTGAGGGCCATAGGCCCGAGTTGTTTGCATAACCGCAGAAAAATTGGTGTCACTCATGCAATAAATGTTTTATTATAAGTATATACTTTTAGTGTTTGTAATTTCATGCTGATGTGCAGAATGCACCTGGTAAACCTCTGTACAGCTTTGTCGAATCTATACTATTAACAAAACGAATTTACCGATTTGTCGGAAAAAGTCTTTTTAGCCGTTTTATTGTATATCACGGAGGAACCTACATATGGGCTTATCAAGTTGAAATTTCTTTTAGGGCAATGCCTCTTGATATTTATAACAAATTGGGGTGGGGGATGATTGGCGTGTTTTCTTCTAAAAATAGAAAACTAAAGATAGACACAGAACTTTGTATGTTTGATTCTTAACGCAGAATCATTCTTCACTTTAATCGAATGCAATTCTTTACTGATCTTTGGAAAGGCATTTAATTTAGTAGGATTGAGTGTTTAAGTTTATGCCTTTTCAAGCAACACTGCAGTACTTAGATTTAATATTTTAATGAACCTATTTCAAATTCTTTTGTTGTTTTTTTTTAAAGATCTGTAGCAATAAAATCATAGGTCTATAAAGACAGCACACAATTCTATGATTTACTTGAGGCGGCATAACTGTTTCTTGTGAATCATAAGATATGTAATAGATTATACACATGCCTTATATAACAGATACGTTATGTGATTTTAACACAACATGCATGGCTTTAAAAGCAAAACTAAGGATCAAATGTTGTATTAATATAACTTATCACACACAAATGCCAATAAAAAGCATTAAAAGCATGCATGTTTGGAGTAATAATATCGAAAACCTTACATTAGGCCTAAGCCTGCATGGGCTCCCATCTGATTTTACTTAAATTCAGCTACATTCTTATGGTGTAACACCAAAACAACAATTATCTTCTCATTTATCTGATCTCAAATTTTCAACTTCTGTTAGGTTACAGTGTAACAGTACCACGTGATCGTGACGTCACTAAAGGCAAAGAAGAAAATTACCTGTACTGTTTTATTTCTTCATCGATTTCTATGAGACATGTGTCAGTCTAAGGAGAAAAAATGTTTTGCACGGAATATAGGATCTCCATCAGCAGCCGAGCCGTTTTCAAAGGTTTCACTTAGTGCTCGAAAAAACGGCTCAGCTGCTGACGGAGATCTTATTTTCCGCGGAGAGCTTATTTTCTCTACTTAGACTGACACATGTCCTATAGAAACCGATGAAGAAATGTAATACATAGGGTAATTTTCTGTTTTCAAGCGGAGCCAATGTTGACAGTTTTGTCTTAGTTTTGATGCCTTTAGTGACGTCACAGTCAAGTGGTATTGCTACACTGGGTTAGCTAAACGTTTACTTACAGATTCTAAAACTGCACGTCATGGAGAGTATGGTCACGTGGTTCCAACAAGTGATGTCAGATATTACGTATAAAGACGTGATTTTAGTCGTATTCATTGGTTTGGCTACAAGAATTTTCTACTTAATCTTCATCAAACCATTTGTTTCTCCGCTGAGAAAGGTAAGAAATGTCAAATCTAGATCCATAAAAGTGTCAACTATATCTTCTGGACACCCGTTAATGGTCATAGTGGCAAGTTTTTTTTAATGTAATGTTTTCTATTACAATTCTACACGTAACAAGGGGTTAAAACTAAACATTAGATACGTGTCCCGTGCGTTTAAGGAAACACGTGTAAACTTCCCTATATATTAGTATTAATCCTTACCCTGTCGGAGACAATTGACTCTTTCTTTGCGACTAGTCCAGACCAAAATCTGTCTGCACATTCGTGCAGTCTGTTCACGGAATTCAGTCATTCAATTTTCAATAAGCACCCCCAATAACAGACATCTAATGGATCTGTTCAAATTGAAAGATGGACAAGTCCGTTTTAGATATTTGGCATGGTAATGGTTCATCAATTGTCACTTCTAGTTAAAAATTCAGAGAATTCCGTTTTCTGCAAATCTTGTAAATTTGAGTGATATTGCATGAGTAATTACCTAAAAATGTCACTAAAAAGTTCTAAGTACACCAGGTAAGCTGAAAACTTTATTTTTATTCTCTCTATAGAGGGTTGTTGTTATACCACTTTGTGGGCGTCCTAATGCTAAACAGAAAAGTTTAGCAACATATTTTCTTCTTCAGATTATCTTCTTTTTTTTCATTTTTATAGTGTATGTACAAATGAATTAGATATGCAATATATCATCCGTTAATTTAGGTCATGTCCCTTTAAGTCCCTTTAACATGAACAAAGTTCTATATAAGCAACTTGACAACGAATGAGTTGATTCGATCCACATTAGTCTAATTCAAACTATCTCCCCTGTTTGAAAATATCTAGAGATCTATAGACTTTTCCAGACAAGATCTTTTAAAGTGGAAGTAATGGTTATTCTCACCTGTTTGTTGAAATAATTTGTATAAAATGTCCAACTGTCAACCCAGGTGAAACTTTTGAACTCAAGTTTGAAATAAAGTTTTGTAGTTTTAGAATGACTTATACATATTTTCCACAGCAAATACAGACTTGTACAAGAAAAACTGCATTGTCTAACAATTTTGAGTAACAATGCAGACAATTCAATTTATATAACCAGTTTTATAAAAGAAATGTACAACTAACAGAGTGACAAAGTGAAAATATATTTCAAGTTTCCAGGCCGTCCATACATACCGTTGGTTGGAAACATGTTAGAACGAGGCAAAGACAAAACTGTCCCTACGGGTGTTAGGTAAGGTGCTATACTGTGACTGGTATATTACAAGAATCTCATTCTTTTTTTCAGTACATTTTTCAAATTTCAGTAGATTTAAGTAAATTTATGGATGCTGGTATTCGCAATATAATTCTCACTCGTATGTCTCAGTTACAATTGCAAATGTCAGTACGGTTTGAATATATCTTCCGTCTGCATTCTGACATTAATTTTCAAAGAATCTCTAACAATCTTGCGGCGAAACATTCCCCAACGGTCTTGTTTTTTGGGGTCAGTATTGCCATAAAATATTATACCAGTTGCTTGGTACATGAATCGAATTCTGTTTACAAAAGTGTGAATGTTTGTATAAAATTTCATAAAGACCAAAACGTTAGGTTTCCTTATATTTAACACTCATCAAAATTTTAATGTAAAAAAGGTGTCAACTTACTTGAAAAAGACTATCTGACTGTCTTACAGGTGGTTGCGAGAGCACAACTCTCTAACAATTCGGTACTACTTTCTTGGCGGAATGGAGCGACTTTTTACAGCAGATCCAAAATGGTTCCGGCGAATACTGGTAACAAATGAGCAGAATTACAGACGTCCGGGAACACTCTCGGCCTTGTAAGCGTCTGAACCGTATGTCAGCTATGTAGATTAACAATTCTACCGACCATCGGATTAAAATTATTTTTGTTATTGTTTTTACTTATAATTATCCTCATTACATTTATTTTACATGTATCATCATTGTCATTTTTACATGTATTTCATTGTTTTAATGATATTTTTGCATGTATTGTTCATGAACTATTATTATACATATAATTGTCATTCTTCTTATTATTATTATTATTACTATTATTATTATTATTATCAGATCTGGGAATCTTCGTCTGGTTGCTTTTTTTCACTATGGTTTATTTGTGCTTCAATGATTATCGTATTTGGACACAGCCGACATTTATATGATTTCGAGTTTTGGTCTTAAGAGCTTACAAAAAGGAGTGAGAGGTCGCATGTTCGAAAATCATTCGGGGTTCGTTTCGCAAAGGGTTGGAACCTTAATATTATCCATGTATTATATTAGTTTTCTCACAACACTGCACGTTTTATGTCTCTTAAATGTAATGTAATTTTGTGACAAAGATATTAAATTGAAAATTCTTTGTATCATAAATTTCAGTATGGAGAAAACGCGCCTTGCCTTGTTCTTTTTGAATGGAGACGTTCACCACCAGACGAGGAAACTCGTTAACCCAGCTTTCAGTCTTGGTATGCTTAAAGGTAGGTAGATAGTATGCCCCTTTCCTTAAGGGGGCACCTAGCATCTTGTATAACCTTTAAAGTGAACTTTATAAAACACAACATAAAAGAAACATAAAATGAATTCTATCAAGATTATATTTGAATTAATACATCTGGATGTGTCGGATTTATCAAAAGGATGCTGTGTGCGCCCACTTTTTAAAAGGTTGCATTTATTCCTGCTTTCTAACCAGTGCACAGATCCTGACCCTGACAAGCTATCTTTTTTCATTGTTTATCTCTCCTTTTTTGTACTTAGAGTAATGGTTATCCTGTTTCGGCAGGTTGAATAGTTCTCAATTTCTAAACCTAGCAGAGCCATGATTACTGACCAGAGCACAGGTCAGAACAAGACATGTTACATAACTGTGGCTATCTTTTTGTTCTTTTGTTATCATCCCTTTTTGTACTTAGAGACATGGTTAACATGTTTCTGCAAGTTGTAGTTTTCTTTGTTTGTACAATTAGCAGAGGAATGTCACTTTACACAGGTCCTGATCCTGACAAGTTACGTAACTGTGGCTACCTTTTTTGTTAAGTAATCTCCCTTTTCTGTACTTAGAGGATGAGCAAAATTAATAAGGCAAGCTGGATCTTTAGCAATTTCTGCAAACAGCAGAGGCATGGATATTGGACATTCCTTATTGTATAAGCCTTTTAAGTGTAAATTAGTTAAATATAAAACTTATCCTGTCTATGAACTAACCTCATTTACATGGAGCATTATATTATTTGAGAGTAAAACGTGTGTTAATTTGATTAATAACTTGCGTATAATGTAGTTAGTCACTTTTCTTTTATTTAAGGTTGTTGTAAAGAAAATTTCAGCATACAGACTGTCCATTATCTGAACATTTTGGAAATAGATATGTTCACATTGTCACTTAATACTATTCCATTCTAATATGTGTTTACAATAACCGTTTGAAGCCGTTTTTGTCCCTTTGTTTTAGATTTGTATCATGACAAAGTATGCTGGCATATGTTTTATTAAACACAGCATTTAGTCTTCGTTTAATTAACTGTAATAGCTTGTTAATATTAAAGGAATTCAGATGAAACTAACCCCCAGTGCCCCCGCTCCCCTTGACTTTAGGTGATATTGTCAACACACAAAAATGAAATATCCTTCAATGCCAATGTTCACTGACTCTTTCTATATATTTATAGTTCTGATATATCCTTTTTGTCTTATCCAGCTTACAAACTACATAATGCGTATACTTATTGTCCAAGGCCCTGCAAGGGCAAACCTCTGTTAGGAATATTCACAAAATTATGTCCCCTTTTTACTTACAAATTTTGCTCCCTGTAGAACAAGGGGCATAACTCTTTTTGCAACACGATATTTGACTGTACCAAAAAGTAATCATATGTTTGAAATCGCATTAGATATGATACCAGCATTTGAGGCAAAGTCTCGGACAGTCACAAAGCAATGGCAAGAAGAATTTGAAAAATCTGGCCCTTCTGTGGAACAGCTGGACTTAACCGTGGAAGACTATATCAGTAGAATTGTAAGATAATTTTTAATTAGCTCTCTTTCTAAACGTTTTGTTGTATGTTTTTATTGTAATAACCGTTAATGTTGTTGTAACCCGTCTCCGTGCTCGAGTGTTTAAATACTCTGACTTCCGATCTTTTAACATATCGCTGATTGATAGTGGCGGGTTTGAGCCCCGTTACCAACCGTTTCTATTTATGTGAGAAAGTTTGCAGTTTCTTCTGGATAATGGTAGTTCAGTACTGGTCCTTCCATGGTACCAGTAAACTGTCCGCCCGGTATGACCTTGGCGGTTAGAGGGTCTGAAAATCTATTGCATCAAAAACATTAAATCTAAACTTATTGTTTTTGCATATAAAAGAACTTTTCAAACAAGTCTTTCTCACCTAATATATGACGAAAATGAACACTTCGGGTCTATTTTGTTTTTGTTAAGGTATTGGACACTATCTGTGACACTGTGTTTGAGTTCAACATGAACGCTGTGACGTCACCGGATACGGAGGAAGTCAGGCTTGTGACAAAAGCTTTAACTCCGAGTGTCGGGGTGAGGCCAGTTTTTATGTTCATAATGTTTTTGTTTTTTTTTTTTTGTTTAATAAGAATAAATTTGTTTGCTGAATAGGACCAATGATTGACTTTCGATTTAAAAAAATCATTGTTCTTTGATTGATTACCGTCAAAATTGTAAATACCTCTTTACACAGGGAGATCGAACTCGGGACCCCTGGTTTACCAGTTCAGCGCGTTACCACCGGACTGCATTTGCTCCTGTCCGTTTATATAGCTGGATTCGGCCGATATAATTTGTCCGACGCAAAAGCAAATGGTTATTAACTAATATCTATTCAGAGTTAAGGTTTTTGCAACTTTCAGATATTGTAAGAAATGCAGATGAATGATGATGATGATTGCAGAAGTATCAACATTATTGATAATCTGATTATTATCATCATAAAAGAAATGATAACAATAAAAAATAATGATAAGAATGATGATGACGATGAATTTGATAAAAATTATTATCAGGATAATTATAAAACGGATGTTATACATTGCAGTGTTCTGACATCAGTTATACCATTTTATCACCACCTCCCTCTGTCGGATATACGAGAACACCATAAAGGTGAAGAGTTCCTTAAAACTTTCATAAGGAACAAACTGCATGAGAAAAGACAAAGTCCTGCAAGAAACTCAAAGACTTCAGGTAAGAGCAAGAGGAACAAACAACAAAACAAAAACACAAATCAGCTAGGTTTGCAAACATCACGCAGAGTTACTTCCCCTGTCGTATCAGTAAATGTGCTGTAAGGGAAGTAACTGCTGCATGAAGTTTGCTTGACAAGTATACTCTTTTGTTTTTCAGAGATATTACTAAAATGATGTAGCGATTTTCTTTCGTGGAGTCACCTGTTATCCTTGTAGTGAAGTGGTCGGTAGTGAATTTATTATATACCTATAAATTTTCTTTCTAAAATACACGCAAATCTAGAAACGCGAATACGCTTCGGGGAATCCGTTTCTATTTTTAGCAACGAAATCACCCCGTCAAAAAATTAAACAAACATAATTTAACGAGTTTTGTTGAATTCGATCAAAATCTTATGAATACACACAAATAACGTAGAAATATTGCAGAACGCAATATTGATGAACTGTCCAATTACAATTATCAACAAAACCGTGAAAACAGGTGACATTTCTCCGCCACTTCCCAAACGCCGTAGGATTATTCTAATAATATGAAAGTGAATAATTTGTATATACTTGAACGAACAATCCAATTAAAGTTTTAAATTCTTCTTAGCTAAATACTGTTTATCTTTCCCACAATCGTTGAAATTGTTCAATTTATGATGTGTGTTCCCCATGATGGCGGCCATTTTAAATGGTTTTTTTTTTCCAGTTGATTGACTGAATTTGGAGGTGTGGCTTCTTTTTGCAAAGCTGGTGTATTCATCCGCCATTCATCATTTTATTTTTCAATGATAGTTTTGTTTGTGAAATAAAACTTTAGTAAATTGAACCGTTTTGTCTTTTTTGCTGTGTAAAATTTATAGGTATCTAATAAAAGGAAAATTATGTTGTAGTAGCTGTCTGAGAACTTGTATTTTGCTACGAGCAAAAAAACAAGGGTTCAGACAGCTACTACAACATATATTTCCTATATACATAAAACAGAAACAACTCAGTTCCAGTTATCGATGTTTTAAATCCACAATACTGTATTTCTAATGTATTTTGAATGTCAAGTTAAACATTTATAGTTATCATTTTGTAGTTAAGAAGTTCTTATTTTAGGTACTCTAATACAAAGCTTTTCTAGTCTCTAACTTGCAAAATAACATACGGCCAAATGGCCCCTGCTTTCGGCCTAACGGCCGCCCTCCCCTAACTTCTGCAGTCCTCTTTTATGCAGAATAACCAGACGGGATACTAATTAAACATACATATAATCTGACATATATACTAGTTAACTGCATAAACAAGATCACGACATCTACATTACGTGTTTTAAGTTGACAACTTTATATAATGTATTTTTTTTTTAAACTTGAACATGACAGCGAATACAAAGTAGATTCTCCATGTTTTCTTATTTAATACACAGTGTAGCAATACCACGTGACTGTGACATCACTAAAGGCATCAAAACCAAGACAAAACTGTAAACATTGACTCCGCTTGAAAACAGATAATTACCCGGAACTATTTCATTCCTTTATCGATTTTAATGGGACATTTGTCAGTCTAAGGAGAAAAATATAAGCTCTCTACGGAATATAGGACCTCCATCAGCAGCTGAGCCGTTTTATCAAGCACTGCGTGAAACCTCGCATACAAACAAACTCCAGCTTTTTACGAAGTGCTTAAACAAACTATTCAGCTGCTGATGGAGATCCTGTATTCAATGGAAAGCTTATATTTGTCTCCTTAGACTGATACATGACCCATAGTTATCGGTGAAGAAATGAGATTATTACGGGTAATTTTCTGTTTTCAAGCAGGCACGAATTTACCCCCCCCCCCCCCCCCCGAGTCACCCCCTTCCATACCACCCCGCCCCCGCACCTCTCCCCCCACCCCAGTCAGAAATTTCTGGATCCGGTCCTGTCAAGCGGAGCAAATGTTGACAGTTTTGTCTTGGTTTTGATGCCTTTAGTAACGTCACGATCACGTGGTATTGCCACACTGTACAATATAACTACTTTTTCTCAACAGGACTAACTTGCCTGCAGGTGCTGACTACTTCTACCTCGTTTTCTTACGTTAAATATAGGGTGTATCACTTGAGTCTTTTGTCTTCTAACTTTTTTTTTTCTTTTTCTCAGAAAACTTTGAATTTTAGAAAGATGGATAGATCTATGATTTAGAACTATGAAACCACGACATTGTTATTTAACAGGCGAATCAAACTATTTATTTCTTATTTTGCAGACGATATCAAACTGGTCAATTGTTATTTTTTCAGACGATATCCAACTAAATAATCGTTAATTTGCAGATGAAAAAAACTAATCAGTCGTTATTTTGCAGAAAACATCAAATTACTCAATTGATATTTTGCAGCCGACATTCGATTAATCGATTAATAGTTTCGAGACGACACCAAACTAAACAATAGTTATTTTTGCAGATGACCTTAAACTTACCATTTTCTATTTTGCATACGACATTGAACTATTTAATTGTTAATTTGCAGACGACACCAAACTAATCAATCGTAATCCTGCAGACGACATCACACTAATCAGTCGTGATTTTGCAGACGAGTAGAAACTATTTGTTTATCAGTTTGCAGACGACACCAAACTAATCAATCGTTATTTTGCAGACGACACCACACTTATCAGTCGTTATTTTGAAAATGACTTGAAACTATTTGTTTATCAATTGGCAGCCGACATCAGACTAATCCGTTGTTATTTTGCAAAATACATCAAAATAAACCGTCGTTATTTTGCAGACGACATCAAACTAATCATATGTTGTTTTGCAGAAGACATTTAACTAATCAATTTTCATTTTGCGAACGACATCCAACTATTTATTTGTTATTTTGTAGACAACATTCAACTAATCAATCGTTATTTTGCAGACAGTATCAAACTTATCAACTGTTATTTTGCAGATGGCATCCAACTAATCAATTGTTAATTTATACATAACTTCAAACCTATCAGACGTTATTTTGCAGACGGCATCAAACTATTTTTATTATATTGCAGACGTCATCAAACTATAAAAGAATTATTTTGCAGACGACATCAAACTTATCGATCGTTAATTTGCAGACGACATGAAACTAATCAATCGTTATTTTGCAGATGACATCAATTTAATCATTTGTTATTTGGCAGATGACATCAATTTAATCAATTGTTATTGTGTAGATGACAACAAACTTATCGATCGTTAATTTGCAGATGACATCAAACGTATCGATCGTTAATTTGCAGACGACATCAAACTAATCATTTGCTATTATGCAGAAGACATTGAACTATTTTATTGTTATTTTGCTGACGACATCAAACTATTTGTTTTGATCGTTATTTTGCAGACGACATCAAACTATTTATTTATTATTTGCAGGTGTCATCAAACTAATCAATTTCTTTTCTTTCTGCAGACGATATCAATCATAACGATCGTTAATTTGCAAACGACACCAAACTAATTAATTGTTATTTTTCAGATAATATCAAACTTATCAATTGTTATTTTGCAGATGACATCAAACTAATCAACTATTGTTATGGAGACGACATTGAACTATTTTGTTGTTATTTTGCTGACGACATCAATATATTAGCTGTTATTTTGCAGACGACATTAAACGTAATATTCTTTCATTGCTTGCAACTGCGGTAGATGAGAACGGTTGTCCACTACAAGAAGATTCAGTGGTTGAAAATGTATTCGGTCTGCTTGCTGCGGGCTATCTTGTAAGTTACATTTCATTGTTGTTTTCTTTTCTTTTCTCTCTCTCTCTCTCTCGTTTTTTATTATCGATCTGAAGTTTCTGCCACTGGTTGAAGAGTAACAAAACATTCTAGACTATTTTAAACTATTTACCTAATAATTCAAAACTAGTATTTCACAAATGACATTTTTTCAATGACACGCTCACACAAACTGACCTCATTACCATGGTGAAAAAAATAAAAAATACGGCAACAAGTGTCTCAGTCGGAACATTTTATTTCTGTAATTAATTATTAGTCGGCTCTAAAGTGGTTTGTGAACACCTTGGGACAACTTTCATTTTGGTATAATCTTGGGACTTGTAACTTTACGGTTAATCTCGTTGAAATTTCCGGAGAAGGCTGAGTTTGTAAGATTGCTACATATAGGTATAGCTATTTTCCATTTCAAACTGGCATCACTTGCACCTGATGGCTTTTGTATTTATTTTTAGACCACATGCCACTCGCTAGCGTGGACAATGCTCCACTTAGCCAAGTACCCGGATGTTCAAGCACGTGTTAGGCGGGAAATCAAAGACGTTTTTCCAAAAGACTGCACGGAGATCACGTTTGACATTCTGAACAACCTGGAGTATCTACAGTGTGTTATCAAAGAGAGTTTAAGGTGAGTTTCTTGAATAGTTCATTAGTTGATTAACAAACAATACTCTTCGTGTAGTTTACGCATTTTGAAAACTGAAACTGTGGTTATTCTGGTTAGATGTATTCGAGGTGTATTAGTGTATATCTATACGAAAAGATACAGCCTTTACACAGCCTTCCATAATTCATTTTCTACTACCTATTGTAACAATCACAACTTGACAATATAAAATGGTTTTATTTGTATACCAAAAATATGTAGATTCTTGATCAGGCTTAGTTTTCTCTCTTTCTAGACTATTCCCTCCTCTGTCAAACACGTGCAGGGTAGCAGTGAACGATGACGTCATAGATGACATGCGTATTCCAGCTGGTACCTTTATACTCCTAGATTTAGGAACACTTCACAGGTAAAAGAAGTTTTACAACGAGTTTTACACACCTAGAAGTAAATTCATCCGCCCTTGTCAACTTAGGGACCAGTCTTCGTTTCCTCAGATACCAAAACAAATTGTGCAATAAAACTTCATTTTTTCGAACAGAATTCAAAAGGACGTCAGTTAGTTATTGAAATTGTTATTATACATGTATTGTGTATTGATAAGATATGATAAAAACACCCAAGTTCTGACTGTCCAATTAAAACAGGATAGTCAACAAACAGCGAATAAATAAAACTAATCAAAAACTCTAAACAATATTTAAAAGTTTATTATTTACAAAAGAAATAAAATATTATTTACAACAAATGAAAATAATAGAAAAATAAAATAAAATATCAGAGGGAAAAAACAGTGACGTAAAAATACAGTTCTTTGAGATAACATCACCGTCTTACAAAGTTTCCAAAAGGTTATCACTTGGAACAAAACACATAACACCGTCGTAATTGTATCTGGCATTGTTTTGTCTCCTTAACCTAATCGCTAAGTGTTGGAGTACTCCTGAACCGTTTCAGAGTTCTAATACCGCTGTTTTCCTGTACGAAGCAGTGGGCAGCGTAGACTATCAAACAACCATTGTGGCGTTATCACAAATTCCAGGAAATAACATCCGGGTGGAAAATTACAAAATATGACATATGGTAAAGACCATAGTACAAAAAACATAAGGGCAATTACTGCTCCTTTGAATACACCATGCTACATGCCGGTTCCTATAAAACATCAGGAATGTTGCTGTAAAGCTCCACAATATCTATAATTCAAGATACATCAAACAATGGGGCATAACTCTGCTCCCTTGGGTACTTCATCATATTGGATTAGTTCTATCAAATAATAGAATAATTTCACTGTGCCAAACGACAATGTGCCAAATACAAACGTCTGTATAAGTTACAGTGTGTCATTTAAATAGTATTTTATTCACGTAAAAGTCGTGAAATAAATGAAAAAGTCTACAGTTTATCGATATTCTCCAGTCCGTCCGGGCATTTTCTAGGTTATACAAGTTTATTTACAAATAACACAAGGCCCGTCATAAAATTTATTTTACGGGACTTCATGAAAACGTACTGCACTGATTTTAATAAAAGAAACATGGAAAAGTGTGGTTTCTTATTTAGAAAACCTTGCGACAAAAATATCTTATAAAATATGCACTCTTACTCAATAATACAAAAATTTAAATCTTATTCAATAATTTCTAATTTTTCTATAACAAAAGTGAGGCCCTGATGTCAGTTTGTGACACCAATCAGTGGGTTCAAACCTTTGATTTTCATTCTACTACAGTGCAGTAGGCGGCTGTAAAATTGCTCTTTCAAATTTTCCGCTTACCTATTTACAAATGTTTATAAAACATATTTTTAATCACGCTGTTAAATTATGTTCTTTTTTTTTAGAATGGAGAGCAACTGGGAAAATCCTGATAAATTTATTCCCGAGAGATTTATGGAAGAAACAAAACCATATGCTCATCTGCCGTTTATTGCTGGACCTTACATGTGCATTGGGCATAAATATGCGATGCTGGAAATGACAACTGTTGTCTGCTGTCTTCTAAAAGAGTTCGAATTTTCCCTCGTGCCAAATATGACATTCAAGAAAAAGCTCCATGATCTTTGTTTGATAAAGCCATTTCCTGACGTTGTTCTCCGTGTCAGAAAATGTGAACTATAGCAGGTTAAGCATTACAACGAAAGGATGCGCAAGAGCACATGGTTTGACGAAGTGCTGAGAAACATTACTATGAAGATAATTATCAGTTTTACTCTGCACTGTAATGTAGACTTTATCGATGTTTTTGATGCTGTGAGTTCACTGTCATAACAGAAACCTATTCCTAAAAAATTGTGAAGCATTTGACGAAGTACAAGTAAGAGGCTAAAATAAGAAAAAATAGAAAATTTCAAAACATTTTAGAACATCGAAAGAAGGAATCGTAGCATGTGATATTGTTTGGCTTTTATTTGTTCAGCCTTTTTCCTGGTGCATTTTAAGAATTTATTGCTTCATTATGTATTATGCTCATTTGTCGTTATATCAATATCTGTTACCTTATGGTGTCATATCGAAAACCATTAAATGTCTACATAAGATTCTACACATGTTTGTTTATGAGAAATAGAACTGTAAAGATTTAAATGTTCGAATAAACATGTAAGAGGAAAAGTAAAAATAATAGTAAACTGAATTCTATAAGGTTTTGCTTTTATAACCACTTCTTTCTTTTGAGGATAAAACAAAGTACAGAGCTGTGAAGATCAGCTTTGTTTTCATTTAGAAATGACATGCCGTGCATGACATGTTTTAATTGTGTTAGAGTGTTTATTTACTCAAAAGAGAAGTATATCGAAGACTACGCAAGTGCAGAGCTATATTACCAGCATTAAAACATAAAGAGCCTCTGTAGCACATACTACAGTGATGTTTAACTGACTCAAGCAACTGATGACTAACTTAAAATCTTATAAGAATATAACAAAATAATAATTTGATAACAGAAGAATTTCAGATTCCATTAGTCCTGTAATGAAGTAAGTATACTTCTTTAAGAGCTAATTAAATGTTTACATGGTTACGTTTCTTAAGATGTATCAATCTGACTTCACGGCATACCAAGAAATCCTGACAGGAAGTAAATTAACCCATTATTTTAAACAGAAGACGGGTCTTTTCCGTAATTAGAAATCACTTACATCGAAACGAGGAGATAAATAGTAGACAAGTCTATTGAAACAAGAAAGAATATTCCTGTTCAGTTACTATTGAGTACTCTGTTGAATGGAAACTCACTAAAATGTTTCTGAATTAGGGAATTCTTTATTTTCTACACATATATATGTAGTATTCACCTATGTAAATCGTTGTTATCTCTAGTTGCCTGTCTATTTTGAACCCGACACATGTATACGTTGTATCATTACAAACTTTTGCTCTTTCCTTTTAAAACACTTGCACAATTTGTTACACTATGGTACGTTTGACTGACGTACAACGTCATAAAGCCGTCGGTAAGGTGATTTGTGGAATGTCATGCTACACGGTTGCACACATTATGCATTGTTCTCACTCCACTGTATTGGGATAAGTGAGAAGACACTAAGAAACTGTCTCTTTAGCGGACCTGCCGCGCAAAGAACGCAAAATAGTGACGTCTCACCAACAGGACCGTAATAATTATCGTCCTTTCTCACTGCCGAGACCGCTTCAGCACAGGCTGCCTAGAACATAACATCAGTTGGTCTACTGTTCATCGACGTCTGCTGGTGTCAGGGATAAAGACCCACAAGGCGTACAGGAGCAACATCTTAACGCCAGACAGAAATAGGAACCGGCAGTTGTGGTTTTGGCAACATTTCAGATCGGCTCAAGCCAGTGAAAAGAAGCTTCATTTACGGACGAGTCCGGGTTTTGATATGCCTGATGGAAGGCGTAAGGTATGGCGTTGATGGTGTGACTGTTACGCCGATGGCTGCGCCATACCGCACTCCCGTTGGGAAGATGGTGCCATGCCCTGGACTGGCATATCCTGGCACCACAGGACACCACTGATAGAAATTGAAGGAAATCTTACGGTTCAGGGATAAGTTGAACCATGTGTGTTGCCCTTTCTGAGAGATCATCGTGACGTCACCATTTTCCAGCAGGACAACACACTGTCCTATTCAGCTAATGTTCAAACAAGGGAAGTTTCCTGTACTATGATGGTGGTTAATGCACTCTGAAGTAAAGGCCCGTTGTTGACAAAGGACGTTACCGTGAATAAGAAAGAATCACGCCACGGTAAGATACAACGCTGAATTGTAAGACAGCTTACAGATATTGAAAATGCTGTCATACCATTGAGGGGTACAGGGTACATTTTACACGGATAAGATTTTTTTTATCAGTTCAGTGCGTAGGAAATGTAAACCATTAGAGTTGACGCTAAGATCCAATTTTCTTTTCACTAGGGAGAGGCAGTGTACCATTAAGGGGTTATGTTTATTATATATATCTGAAAGAAATATGATCTCATTTGTGAAAATAAATGTTGTCTATAAACTAGATTGAAAAAAGTACATTTTGTAAAAATATTTAGTTTATTACATTAAGAAATATCACCTTTTTATAATGTCTGGTATGCCTTTGACTACAAAGTTGTTGATGGGCCATTCTTTATGCCTTTGACTATAAGAGGACAATAAACTCAACCAATGCAAATCAAGTCATGGTTTTGGCAGGATTCATAAAAACGCTGTAAAACAGGACAGCACAAAAAAACAATGAAATTGTTCGGAGAGGTAGAGCTGACATTACGCTGAATGAAACCCGAATATCTGAGAGTAAAACACGAACAAATATAGTGAATACATAAGGCCAGTATATTCTGTCAATTGCTTTCTGTGCCAAATATTGATTTGAAAGGCAAATCCTTTGTTTGCCTGAGTTGTCTTCCATTCACGATATCTGGATTTACTTGGTCTGTGTATGGAGGAATACACAAAACGTTAAAAAACATAGAAACTCTCCGCAGTTAAAGGGGTCATTTCCAATATCACGGAGGGTTGTTTTTGCCCTGAACGCTGACGCCTCAGACAAGCAACGCTCATCCTATCCAAAATGGTCTATTTAACTTTTCGTATAACAGTTTTTTTTACGTCTTGTGCTGAGCATAAACGAAGAAATATCGGATAAATTGGACCTGTGAACATGTTATCAATCTAAAGCGACCTTGGAATCTGTGAAATTGTGACACGTTAAATATGTACGACATGTCTCAGTCCGCTTCCATAAATCTGTTTCAGTCCGCTTCCAACAAACCGACCCTACCCCATACCTACTCATCTCTCCTGCTGAAACGTGAGTATGTTTCATGTATTGGTAATATAAATTGGAGAGTAAGAAATCAAACCTTCGACTGTTGAAGTTTAAGCACTTAAGTCTACTGCGGCAGGACTAGACAGCGAACCTCAGGCCATTGAAGTTATAGAAATGTGCCTAAATTACTTGGATATGGTAGAACACCAAAGCCTCAGTAGAATTTACCTTTTTGCATGCGATGTGGGTTTGAACACAAAACTCGAACTAACACATAAGTGTGAAATAGACATCAACCTGGTTTAGCCCAGAGGGTCACCCAAACCTACAGAAACCTTCTGAAAACAAACCGGGTTTATTGCAGTTCTCACTGTCGCTTTCTTAAAAATGTTAATAAGTAAGAATGTTATATTTATATAAGTATATGTGACATCTAGGTCTCAAAATTGGCCCACTAAACCGAACGTACTTAAATGTGTAACCCTCTACCATCCAGACCGAGTTTAACACATATTTTACTTCTTTGATCTTGTTACTATCATTTACTAACATACTTTAATTTATTCGCATGACAAATCAGCTAATTTCTTTTTTATTAAGCCCTACCTCAACAGTTTTCATATTAATGTTCTAAATGGAATTGTAGGAGCAAATACTTTATATCTACTACAGTGTCTGGAAAAAGTTCAGAAAATGTAAGTTTTTTTCTCTTGTCTGCGAATGAGCTCTTTTAAAACGCCTTTCTGTTTATCTTATTTTCATTTTATTTTCATTTCTTTTTATTTGTTTATTTTTTTAATTTCTATTTTAAAATGATCTTGCAATTTTCTTAAGCTGAAAGAACTCGTAACCCAACCCTTTTGCCATTTATTTGAAATGTACTAAAAACTATATCAATGTATGTAAATTTGTAAAAACGAAAAAGAGAAATTAACAATAGAATATGTTTAAATTATTTTGCAAATTTAAACATATTCTATTGTTAATTTCGCAATTTCTTTATTGAAGGCTTACATAAGTTCTTCAATATTTTAGCATCATTCACTATAAAATGGTGTCTAGTCAGACGATGCACACGAGGGGATAAAATCTAACGCGCTCTTTTTATCATTTCTGATCTGAGCATATTCCTTCACAGAGTACAATAAAGAGATCAGCATTTCTTCTAAGAAAAAAGCTACATTTCGCCTTTAAAACAATGATATACTATACGTAATATTCCACTTTCTTGTGACTGTTTAGCTGTTTTTTTTATCTTAATTCAGTTTGGAAGGGAAATGCATGCATGCGTTTTAGCTAAACATTATTCTTATCTTTGTATTTTTTGTAATATACGTCTTTAATTCAACTGCAAGAATTTAAAAAATCTATTACAGCACTAGGAAGCCTTTTTTGCGTTCAAACGGCATTCGGCTGCATTCTGATATTATTACATTTAAGCAGACTACTTCGAGTACTTTCTGATTCCAGACCAACACAAGTTTTGCCACTTACAATTATAAGAAAATATCACCTTTCTTATATCTCATGTATTTTAATTATACAGATAAATGAAAATAACTCGATATGAAAAACAAAACTGAACTCCCAGAATTTCGTTTTCGGGATTGTCAATGCAGATCCCCTGAAAATAGCCTTTAAAAACTTAATTTGTAATTTTATATTCAATAACATGATATTTGGGATACAGATGAAATGAATTCCGTAAAATACTTTTAAAATTACTGTTTCGGTGATTTATTGCAAACCAGTATCACTTTTTATTTAACAAAAAGTTCTAAACAATTTTTGAGAAAAAAAGGTAAAAAGTTGAAGTATGTCACAGAAACAGGATTAAACTATTCATTCGACATGAAACAGATACTTCTGTACCATTTGTTTTATTTCATGTATGTGAAAAATAATACGCACATCATGGTTTTTTCACCCTTCAATGAAGTGTTATGATACAATGACCTAGTTAAAGAATTATTTAATGTCACAATAGATGTCCTCAAATGAAATCGAAAAGTACTCGTACTCAATAGATACCGCCTAACACAATTTAAACTAATACAACAACAACAACAACAACAAAAATAAAAGTGTTATTTACTGTTATAACTTGTTTTTTTGTATTCTGTCACTGTTTATATTTACAGCATGGTTTTTTCAAGTGTAAGCGAATTTTACACGCTTGAGGGCCATAGGCCCGAGTTGTTTGCATAACCGCAGAAAAATTGGTGTCACTCATGCAATAAATGTTTTATTATAAGTATATACTTTTAGTGTTTGTAATTTCATGCTGATGTGCAGAATGCACGTGGTTAACCTCTGTACAGCTTTGTCGAATCTATACTATTAACAAAACGAATTTACCGATTTGTCCGAAAAAGTCTTTTTAACCGTTTTATTGTATATCACGGAAGAACCTACCTATGGGCTTATCAAGTTGAAATTTCTTTTAGGGCAATGCCTCTTGATATTTATAACAAATTGGGGTGGGGATGATTGGCGTGTTTTCTTCTAAAAATAGAAAACTAAAGATAGACACAGAACTTTGTATGTTTGATTCTTAACGCAGAATCATTCTTCACTTTAATCGAATGCAATTCTTTACTGATCTTTGGAAAGGCATTTAATTTAGTAGGATTGAGTGTTTAAGTTTATGCCTTTTCAAGCAACACTGCAGTACTTAGATTTAATATTTTAATGAACCTATTTCAAATTCTTTTGTTGTTTTTTTTAAAGATCTGTAGCAATAAAATCATAAGTCTATAAAGACAGCACACAATTCTATGATTTACCTGAGGCGGCATAACTGTTTCTTGTGAATCATAAGATATGTAATAGATTATACACATGCCTTATATAACAGATACGTTATGTGATTTTAACACAACATGCATGGCTTTAAAAGCAAAACTAAGGATCAAATGTTATATTAACATAACTTATCACACACAAATGCCAATAAAAAGCATTAAAAGCATGCATGTTTGGAGTAATAATATCGAAAACCTTATACATTAGGCCTAAGCCTGCACGGGCTCCCATCTGATTTTACTTAAATTCAGCTACATTCTTATGGTGTAACACCAAAACAACAATTATCTTCTCATTTATCTGATCTCAAATTTTCAACTTCTGTTAGGTTACAGTGTAACAGTACCACGTGATCGTGACGTCACTAAAGGCAAAGAAGAAAATTACCTGTACTGTTTTATTTCTTCATCGATTTCTATGAGACACGTGTCAGTCTAAGGAGAAAAATATGTTTTGCACGGAATATAGGGTCTTCATCAGCAGCCGAGCCGTTTTCAAAGGTTTCACTTAGTGCTCGAAAAAACGGCTCAGCTGCTGACGGAGATCTTATTTTCCGCGGAGAGCTTATTTTCTCTCCTTAGACTGACACATGTCTTATAGAAACCGATAAAGAAATGAAATACTTAGGGTAATTTTCTGTTTTCAAGCGGAGCCAATGTTGACAGTTTTGTCTTAGTTTTGATGCCTTTAGTGACGTCACAGTCAAGTGGTATTGCTACACTGGGTTAGCTAAACGTTCACTTACAGATTCTAAAACTGCACGTCATGGAGAGTATGGTCACGTGGTTCCAACAAGTGATGTCAGATATTACGTATAAAGACGTGATTTTAGTCGTATTCATTGGTTTGGCTACAAGAATTTTCTACTTAATCTTCATCAAACCATTTGTTTCTCCGCTGAGAAAGGTAAGAAATGTCAAATCTAGATCCATAAAAGTGTCAGCTATATCTTCTGGACACCCGTTAATGGTCATCGTGGCAAGTTTTTTTTATTGTAATGTTTTCTATAACAATTCTACACGTAACAAGGGGTTAAAACTAAACATTAGATACGTGTCCCGTGCGTTTAAGGAAACACGTGTAAACTTCCCTATATATTAGTATTAATCCTTACCCTGTCGGAGACAATTGACTCTTTCTTTGCGACTAGTCCAGACCAAAATCTGTCTGCACATTCGTGCAGTCTGTTCACGGAATTCAGTCATTCAATTTTCAATAAGCACCCCCAATAACAGACATCTAATGGATCTGTCCAAATTGAAAGATGGACAAGTCCGTTTTAGATATTTGGCATGGTAATGGTTCATCAATTGTCACTTCTAGTTAAAAAATCAGAGAATTCCGTTTTCTGCAAATCTTGTAAATTTGAGTGATATTGAATGAGTAATTACCTAAAAATGTCAGTAAAAAGTTCTAAGTACACCAGGTAAGCTGAAAACTTTATTTTTATTCTCTCTATAGAGGGCTATTATTGTACCACTTTGTTGGCGTCCTAATGCTAAACAGAAAAGGTTTAGCAACATATTTTCTTCTTCAGATTATCTTCTTTTTTTTAATTTTTATAGTGTATGTACAAATGAAATAGATATGCAATATATCATCCATTAATTTAGGTCATGTCTCTTTAAGTCCCTTTAACATGAACAAAGTTTTATATAAGCAACTTGACAACGAATGAGTTGATTCGATCCACATTAGTCTAATTCAAACTATCTCCCCTGTTTGAAAATATCTACAGATCTATAGACTTTTCCAGGCAAGATCTTTTAAAGTGGAAGTAATGGTTATTCTCACCTGTTTGTTGAAATAATTTGTATAAAATGTTCAACTGTCAACCCAGGTGAAACTTTTGAACTCAAGTTTGAAATAAAGTTTTGTAGTTTTAGAATGACTTATACATGTTTTCCACAGCAAATACAGACTTGTACAAGAAAAACTGCATTGTCCAACAATTTTGAGTAACAATGCAGACAATTCAATTTATATAACCAGTTTTATAAAAGAAATGTACAACTAACAGAGTGACAAAGTGAAAATATATTTCAAGTTTCCAGGCCGTCCATACATACCGTTGGTTGGAAACATGTTAGAACGAGGCAAAGACAAAACTGTCCCTACGGGTGTTAGGTAAGGTGCTGTACTGTGACCGGTATATTACAAGAATCTCGTTCTTTCTTTTTTTCAGTACATTTTTCAAATTTCAGTAGATTTAAGTAAATTTATGGATGCTGGTATTCGCAATATAATTCTCACTCGTATGTCTCAGTTACAATTGCAAATGTCAGTACGGTTTGAATATATCTTCCGTCTGCATTCTGACATTAATTTTCAAAGATTCTCTAACAATCTTGCGGCGAAACATTCCCCAACGGTCTTGTTTTTTGGGGTCAGTATTGCCATAAAATATTATACCAGTTGCTTGGTACATGAATCGAATTCTGTTTACAAAAGTGTGAATGTTTGTATAAAATTTCATAAAGACCAAAACGTTAGGTTTCCTTATATTTAACACTCATCAAAATTTTAATGTAAAAAAGGTGTCAACTTACTTGAAAAAGACTATCTGACTGTCTTACAGGTGGTTGCGAGAGCACAACTCTCTAACAATTCGGTACTACTTTCTTGGCGGAATGGAGCGACTTTTTACAGCAGATCCAAAATGGTTCCGGCGAATACTGGTAACAAATGAGCAGAATTACAGACGTCCGGGAACACTCTCGGCCTTGTAAGCGTCTGAACCGTATGTCAGCTATGTAGATTAACAATTCTACCGACCATCGGATTAAAATTATTTTTGTTATTGTTTTTACTTATAATTATCCTCATTACATTTATTTTACATGTATCATCATTGTCATTTTTACATGTATTTCATTGTTTTAATGATATTTTTGCATGTATTGTTCATGAACTATTATTATACATATAATTGTCATTCTTCTTCTTATTATTATTATTACTATTATTATTATTATTATTATTATTATCAGATCTGGGAATCTTCGTCTGGTTGCTTTTTTTCACTATGGTTTATTTGTGCTTCAATGATTATCGTATTTGGACACAGCCGACATTTATATGATTTCGAGTTTTGGTCTTAAGAGCTTACAAAAAGGAGTGAGAGGACGCATGTTCGAAAATCATTCGGGGTTCGTTTCGCAAAGGGTTGGAACCTTAATATTATCCATGTATTATATTAGTTTTCTCACAACACTGCACGTTTTATGTCTCTTAAATGTAATGTAATTTTGTGACAAAGATATTAAATTGAAAATTCTTTGTATCATAAATTTCAGTATGGAGAAAACGCGCCTTGCCTTGTTCTTTTTGAATGGAGACGTTCACCACCAGACGAGGAAACTCGTTAACCCAGCTTTCAGTCTTGGTATGCTTAAAGGTAGGTAGATAGTATGCCCCTTTCCTTAAGGGGGCACCTAGCATCTTGTATAACCTTTAAAATGAACTTTATAAAACACAACATAAAGAAACATAAAATGAATTCTATCAAGATTATATTTGAATTAATACATCTGGATGTGTCGGATTTATCAAAAGGATGCTGTGTGCGCTAACTTTTTAAAAGGTTGCATTTATTCCTGCTTTCTAACCAGTGCACAGATCCTGACCCTGACAAGCTATCTTTTTTCATTGTTTATCTCTCCTTTTTGTACTTAGAGTAATGGTTATCCTGTTTCGGCAGGTTGAATAGTTCTCAATTTCTAAACCTAGCAGAGCCATGATTACTGACCAGAGCACAGGTCAGAACAAGACATGTTACATAACTGTGGCTATCTTTTTGTTCTTTTGTTATCATCCCTTTTTGTACTTAGAGACATGGTTAACATGTTTCTGCAAGTTGTTGTTTTCTTTGTTTGTACAATTAGCAGAGGAATGTCACTTTACATAGGTCCTGATCCTGACAAGTTACGTAACTGTGGCTACCTTTTTTGTTAAGTAATCTCCCTTTTCTGTACTTAGAGGATGAGCAAAATTAATTAGGCAAGCTGGATCTTTAGCAATTTCTGCAAACAGCAGAGGCATGGATATTGGACATTCCTTATTGTATAAACCTTTTTAGTGTAAATTAGTTAAATATAAAACTTATCCTGTCTATGAACTAACCTCATTTACATGGAGCATTATATTATTTGAGAGTAAAACGTGTGTTAATTTGATTAATAACTTGCGTATAATGTAGTTAGTCACTTTTCTTTTATTTAAGGTTGTTGTAAAGAAAATTTCAGCATACAGACTGTCCATTATCTGAACATTTTGGAAATAGATATGTTCACATTGTCACTTAACACTATTCCATACTAATATGTGTTTACAATAACCGTTTGAAGCCGTTTTTGTCCCTTTGTTTTAGATTTGTATCATGACAAAGTATGCTGGCATATGTTTTATTAAACACAGCATTTAGTCTTCGTTTACAACTGAATGTAAGTTTTAGCTCGACTATTCGAAGTATAAGAAGGGCTTTTGTACTCGCCCCGGCGTCGGCGTTGGTCAAAGTTTTTAATTAACTGTAATAGCTTGTTAATATTAAAGGAATTCAGATGAAACTAACCCCCAGTGCCCCCGCTCCCCTTGACTTTAGGTGATATTGTCAACACACAAAAATGAAATATCCTTCAATGCCAATGTTCACTGACTCTTTCTATATATTTATAGTTCTGATATATCCTTTTTGTCTTATCCAGCTTACAAACTACATAATGCGTATACTTATTGTCCAAGGCCCTGCAAGGGCAAACCTCTGTTAGAAATATTCACAAAATTATGTCCCCTTTTTACTTACAAATTTTGCTCCCTGTAGAACAAGGGGCATAACTCTTTTTGCAACACGATATTTGACTGTACCAAAAAGTAATCATATGTTTGAAATCGCATTAGATATGATACCAGCATTTGAGGCAAAGTCTCGGACAGTCACAAAGCAATGGCAAGAAGAATTTGAAAAATTTGGCCTTTCTGTGGAACAGCTGGACTTACCCGTGGAAGACTATATCAGTAGAATTGTAAGATAATTTTTAATTAGCTCTCTTTCTAAACGTTTTGTTGTATGTTTTTATTGTAATAACCGTTAATGTTGTTGTAACCCGTCTCCGTGCTCGAGTGTTTAAATACTCTGACTTCCGATCTTTTAACATATCGCTGATTGATAGTGGCGGGTTTGAGCCCCGTTACCAACCGTTTCTATTTATGTGAGAAAGTTTGCAGTTTCTTCTGGATAATGGTAGTTCAGTACTGGTCCTTCCATGGTACCAGTAAACTGTCCGCCCGGTATGACCTTGGCGGTTAGAGGGTCTGAAAATCTATTGCATCAAAAACATTAAATCTAAACTTATTGTTTTTGCATATAAAAGAACTTTTCAAACAAGTCTTTCTCACCTAATATATGACGAAAATGAACACTTCGGGTCTATTTTGTTTTTGTTAAGGTATTGGACACTATCTGTGACACTGTGTTTGAGTTCAACATGAACGCCGTGACGTCACCGGATACGGAGGAAGTCAGGCTTGTGACAAAAGCTTTAACTCCGAGTGTCGGGGCGAGGCCAGTTTTTATGTTCATAATGTTTTTTTTTTTTTTTTTTGTTAAATAAGAATAAATTTGTTTGCTGAATAGGACCAATGATTGACTTTCGATTTAAAAAAATCATTGTTCTTTGATTGATTACCGTCAAAATTGTAAATACCTCTTTACACAGGGAGATCGAACTCGGGACCCCTGGTTTACCAGTTCAGCGCGTTACCACCGGACTGCATTTGCTCCTGTCCGTTTATATAGCTGGATTCGGCCGATATAATTTGTCCGACGCAAAAGCAAATGGTTATTAACTAATATCTATTCAGAGTTAAGGTTTTTGCAACTTTTAGATATTGTAAGAAATGCAGATGAATGATGATGATGATTGCAGAAGTATCAACATTATTGATAATCTGATTATTAGTATCATAAAATAAATAATAACAATAAAAATAATAATAATGATAAGAATGATGATGATGATGAATTTGATAAAAATTATTATCAGGATAATTATAAAACGGATGTTATACATTGCAGTGTTCTGACATCAGTTATACCATTTTATCACCACCTCCCTCTGTCGGATATACGAGAACACCATAAAGGTGAAGAGTTCCTTAAAACTTTCATAAGGAACAAACCGCATGAGAAAAGACAAAGTCCTGCAAGAAACTCAAAGACTTCAGGTAAGAGCAAGAGGAACAAACAACAAAACAAAAACACAAATCAGCTAGGTTCGCAAACATCACGCAGAGTTACTTCCCCTGTCGTATCAGTAAATGTGCTGTAAGGGAAGTAACTGCTGCATGAAGTTTGCTTGACAAGTATACTCTTTTGTTTTTCAGAGATATTACTATAGTGATGTAGCGATTTTCTTTCGTGGAGTCACCTGTTATCCTTGTAGTGAAGTGGTCGGTAGTGAATTTATTATATACCTATAAATTTTCTTTCTAAAATACACGCAAATCTAGAAACGCGAATACGCTTCGGGGAATCCGTTTCTATTTTTAGCAACGAAATCACCCCGTCAAAAAATTAAACAAACATAATTTAACGAGTTTTGTTGAATTCGATCAAAATCTTATGAATACACACAAATAACGTAGAAATATTGCAGAACGCAATATTGATGAACTGTCCAATTACAATTATCAACAAAACCGTGAAAACAGGTGACATTTCTCCGCCACTTCCCAAACGCCGTAGGATTATTCTAATAATATGAAAGTGAATAATTTGTATATACTTGAACGAACAATCCAATTAAAGTTTTAAATTCTTCTTAGCTAAATACTGTTTATCTTTCCCACAATCGTTGAAATTGTTCAATTTATGATGTGTGTTCCCCATGGTGGCGGCCATTTTAAATGGTTTTTTTTCCAGTTGATTGACTGAATTTGGAGGTGTGGCTTCTTTTTGCAAAGCTGGTGTATTTATCCGCCATTCATCATTTTATTTTTCAATGATAGTTTTGTTTGTGAAATAAAACTTCAGTAAATTGAACCGTTTTGTCTTTTTTGCTGTATAAAATTTATAGGTATCTAATAAAAGGAAAATTATGTTGTAGTAGCTGTCTGAGAACTTGTATTTTGCTACGAGCAGCGTGGGAAAATCGATATCTCGCGAGACCGAAGGTATCGATTTTCCCACGCTGCTCGTAGCAAAAAAACAAGGGTTCAGACAGCTACTACAACATATATTCCCTATATACATAAAACAGAAACAACTCAGTTCCAGTTATCGATGTTTAAAATCCACAATACTGTATTTCTAATGTATTTTGAATGTCAAGTTAAACATTTATAGTTATCATTTTGTAGTCAAGAAGTTCTTATTTTAGGTACTTTAATACAAAGCTTTTCTAGTCTCTAACTTGCAAAATAACATACGGCCAAATGGCCCCTGCTTTCGGCCTAACGGCCGCTCTCTCCTAACTTCTGCAGTCCTCTTTAATGCAGAATGACCAGACGGGATACTAATTAAACATACATATAATCTGACATATATACTAGTTAACTGCATAAACAAGATCACGACATCTACATTACGTGTTTTAAGTTGACAACTTTATATAATGTAAATTTTTTTTTAAACTTGAACATGACAGCGAATACAAAGTAGATTCTCCATGTTTTCTTATTTAATTATTTCTTATTTATTTATGTAGCAATACCACGTGACTGTGACATCACTAAAGGCATCAAAACCAAGACAAAACTGTAAACATTGACTCCGCTTGAAAACAGATAATTACCCGGAACTATTTAATTCCTTTATCGATTTTAATGGGACATTTGTCAGTCTAAGGAGAAAAATATAAGCTCTCTACGGAATATAGGACCTCCATCAGCAGCTGAGCCGTTTTATCAAGCACTGCGTGAAACCTCGCATACACACAAACTCCAGCTTTTTACGAAGTGCTTAAACAAACTATTCAGCTGCTGATGGAGATCCTGTATTCAATGGAAAGCTTATATTTGTCTCCTTAGACTGATACATGACCCATAGTTATCGATGAAGAAATGAGATAATTACGGGTAATTTTCTGTTTTCAAGCAGGCACGAATTTACCCCCCCCCCCCGAGTCACCCCCTTCCATACCACCCCGCCCCCGCACCTCTCCCCCCACCCCAGTCAGAAATTTCTGGATCCGGTCCTGTCAAGCGGAGCAAATGTTGACAGTTTCGTCTTGGTTTTGATGCCTTTAGTAACGTCACGATCACGTGGTATTGCCACACTGTACAATATAACTACTTTTTCTCAACAGGACTAACTTGCCTGCAGGTGCTGACTACTTCTACCTCGTTTTCTTACGTTAAATATAGGGTGTATCACTTGAGTCTTTTGTCTTCTAACTGTTTTTTTTTCTTTTTCTCAGAAAACTTTGAATTTTAGAAAGATGGATAGATCTATGATTTAGAACTATGAAACCACGACATTGTTATTTAACAGGCGAATCAAACTATTTATTTCTTATTTTGCAGACGATATCAAACTGGTCAATTGTTATTTTTTCAGACGATATCCAACTAAATAATCGTTAATTTGCAGATGAAAAAAACTAATCAGTCGTTATTTTGCAGAAAACATCAAATTACTCAATTGATATTTTGCAGCCGACATTCGCTTAATCGATTAATAGTTTCGAGACGACACCAAACTAAACAATAGTTATTTTTGCAGATGACCTTAAACTTACCATTTTCTATTTTGCATACGACATTGAACTATTTAATTGTTAATTTGCAGACGACACCAAACTAATCAATCGTAATCCTGCAGACGACATCACACTAATCAGTCGTGATTTTGCAGACGAGTAGAAACTATTTGTTTATCAGTTTGCAGACGACACCAAACTAATCAATCGTTATTTTGCAGACGACACCACACTTATCAGTCGTTATTTTGAAAATGACTTGAAACTATTTGTTTATCAATTGGCAGCCGACATCAGACTAATCCATTGTTATTTTGCAAAATACATCAAAATAAACCGTCGTTATTTTGCAGACGACATCAAACTAATCATATGTTGTTTTGCAGATGACATTTAACTAATCAATTTTCATTTTGCGAACGACATCCAACTATTTATTTGTTATTTTGTAGACAACATTCAACTAATCAATCGTTATTTTGCAGACAGTATCAAACTTATCAACTGTTATTTTGCAGATGGCATCCAACTAATCAATTGTTAATTTATACATAACTTCAAACCTATCAGACGTTATTTTGCAGACGGCATCAAACTATTTTTATTATATTGCAGACGTCATCAAACTATAAAAGAATTATTTTGCAGACGACATCAAACTTATCGATCGTTAATTTGCAGACGACATGAAACTAATCAATTGTTATTTTGCAGATGACATCAATTTAATCATTTGTTATTTTGCAGATGACATCAATTTAATCAATTGTTATTGTGTAGATGACAACAAACTTATCGATCGTTAATTTGCAGATGACATCAAACGTATCGATCGTTAATTTGCAGACGACATCAAACTAATCATTTGCTATTATGCAGAAGACATTGAACTATTTTATTGTTATTTTGCTGACGACATCAAACTATTTGTTTTGATCGTTATTTTGCAGACGACATCAAACTATTTATTTATTATTTGCAGGTGTCATCAAACTAATCAATTTCTTTTCTTTCTGCAGACGATATCAATCTTAACGATCGTTAATTTGCAAACGACACCAAACTAATTAATTGTTATTTTTCAGATAATATCAAACTAATCAATTGTTATTTTGCAGATGACATCAAACTAATCAACTATTGTTATGGAGACGACATTGAACTATTTTGTTGTTATTTTGCTGACGACATCAATATATTAGCTGTTATTTTGCAGACGACATTAAACGTAATATTCTTTCATTGCTTGCAACTGCGGTAGATGAGAACGGTTGTCCACTACAAGAAGATTCAGTGGTTGAAAATGTATTCGGTCTGCTTGCTGCGGGCTATCTTGTAAGTTACATTTCATTGTTGTTTTCTTTTCTTTTCTCTCTCTCTCTCTCGTTTTTTATTATCGATCTGAAGTTTCTGCCACTGGTTGAAGAGCAACAAAACATTCTAGACTATTTTAAACTATTTACCTAATGATTCAAAACTAATATTTCACAAATGACAGGTTTTCAATGACACGGTCACACAAACTGACCTCATTACCATGGTGAAAAAATAAAAAATACGGCAACAAGTGTCTCAGTCGGAACATTTTATTTCTGTAATTAATTATTAGTCGGCTCTAAAGTGGTTTGTGAACACCTTGGGACAACTTTCATTTTGGTATAATCTTGGGACTTGTAACTTTACGGTTAATCTCGTTGAAATTTCCGGAGAAGGCTGAGTTTGTAAGATTGCTACATATAGGTATAGCTATTTTCCATTTCAAACTGGCATCACTTGCACCTGATGGCTTTTGGATTTATTTTTAGACCACATGCCACTCGCTAGCGTGGACAATGCTCCACTTAGCCAAGTACCCGGATGTTCAAGCACGTGTTAGGCGGGAAATCAAAGACGTTTTTCCAAAAGACTGCACGGAGATCACGTTTGACATTCTGAACAACCTGGAGTATCTACAGTGTGTTATCAAAGAGAGTTTAAGGTGAGTTTCTTGAATAGTTCATTAGTTGATTAACAAACAATACTCTTCGTGTAGTTTACGCATTTTGAAAACTGAAACTGTGGTTATTCTGGTTAGATGTATTCGAGGTGTATTAGTGTATATCTATACGAAAAGATACAGCCTTTACACAGCCTTCCATAATTCATTTTCTACTACCTATTGTAACAATCACAACTTGACAATATAAAATGGTTTTATTTGTATACCAAAAATATGTAGATTCTTGATCAGGCTTAGTTTTCTCTCTTTCTAGACTATTCCCTCCTCTGTCAAACACGTGCAGGGTAGCAGTGAACGATGACGTCATAGATGACATGCGTATTCCAGCTGGTACCTTTATACTCCTAGATTTAGGAACACTTCACAGGTAAAAGAAGTTTTACAACGAGTTTTACACACCTAGAAGTAAATTCATCCGCCCTTGTCAACTTAGGGACCAGTCTTCGTTTCCTCAGATACCAAAACAAATTGTGCAATAAAACTTCATTTTTTCGAACAGAATTCAAAAGGACGTCAGTTAGTTATTGAAATTGTTATTATACATGTATTGTGTATTGATAAGATATGATAAAAACACCCAAGTTCTGACTGTCCAATTAAAACAGGATAGTCAACAAACAGCGAATAAATAAAACTAATCAAAAACTCTAAACAATATTTAAAAGTTTATTATTTACAAAAGAAATAAAATATTATTTACAACAAATGAAAATAATAGAAAAATAAAATAAAATATCAGAGGGAAAAAACAGTGACGTAAAAATACAGTTCTTTGAGATAACATCACCGTCTTACAAAGTTTCCAAAAGGTTATCACTTGGAACAAAACACATAACACCGTCGTAATTGTATCTGGCATTGTTTTGTCTCCTTAACCTAATCGCTAAGTGTTGGAGTACTCCTGAACCGTTTCAGAGTTCTAATACCGCTGTTTTCCTGTACGAAGCAGTGGGCATCGTAGACTATCAAACAACCGTTGTGGCGTTATCACAAATTCCAGGAAATAACATCCGGGTGGAAAATTACAAAATATGACATATGGTAAAGACCATAGTACAAAAAACATAAGGGCAATTACTGCTCCTTTGGATACACCATGCTACATGTGGGGTTCCTATAAAACATTAGGAATGTTGCTGTAAAGCTCCACAATATCTATAATTCAAGATACATCAAACAATGGGGCATAACTCTGCTCCCTTGGGTACTTCATCATATTGGGTTAGTTCCATCAAATAATAGAATAATTTCACTGTGCCAAATGACAATGTGCCAAATACAAACGTCTCTCTTTACATCACATTGCGTCACTTAATATTAGATTCTCTTTACATGTTCTGTCGTACGTATGCAATGTATAAGTCACAGTTCATCGTTTAAATAGTATTTTGTTCACGTAAAAGTCAGTCGTGATATGAATAAAAAAACCTGAAATCTACAGTTTATCGATATTCACCAGTCCGTCAGTGCATTTTCGAGCTTATACAAGTACATTTTACAAGTAACACAAGGCTCGTCATAAAAATTATTCTCGAATGTATCGAGAGTGTGTCCATAAGCTAAAAGCTTCCTACACAATCGAATTAAAATAAATTTGGTATAAACTAAAAATTATTCTACGGGACTTCATGACAAAGTTATATACTCAATACTGCATTGATTGTAATAAAACGTACATGAAAATGCGTGGTTTCTTATTTAGAAAACGTTGCGACAAAAAATATCTAATAAAATATGCAGTCTTTCTCAATAAAAAAAAATATTTAAATCTGATGCAATAATTTCTAATTTTCCTATAACAAAAGTGAGGCCCTGATGTCAGTTTGTGACACTAATCAGTGGGTTCAAATCTTTGATTTTCATTCTCTTACAGTACAGTAGGCGGTTGTAAAATTGCTCTTTCAAATTTTGCGCTTACCTATTTACAAATGTTTATAAAACATATGTTACGGTGTAAAATGATGTTCTTTTTATTTAGAATGGAAAGCAACTGGGAAAATCCTGATAAATTTATTCCCGAGAGATTTATGGAAGAAACAAAACCATATGCTCATCTGCCGTTTATTGCTGGACCTTACATGTGCATTGGGCATAAATATGCGATGCTGGAAATGACAACTGTCGTCTGCTGTCTTCTTAGAGAGTTCGAATTTTCCCTCGTGCCAGATATGACCTTCAAGAAAAAGCTCCTTGACCTATGTCTGATAAAGCCATTTCCTGACCTTGTTCTCCGTGTCAGGAAATGCGAACTATAGCATCCTTACGTATTACAATGAAAGATTGTGGAAAAGCACATGGTTTGAGAAGTGCTGAGTAACATTGCTATGAAGATAATTATCTTTTTTACCCTGCACTGTAATGCAGACGTTATTGATGTTGATGTTAATGCAGCTGTGTGATCACTGTCATATTAGAAACACCTGAAAAATTGTGAAGCATTTGATGAAGTATAAGTAAGAGGATAAGTAGAAAATTTCAATACATTTTAGAACCTCGAAAGAAGGAATCGTAGCTTGTAGTATTCTGTGGCTTTTATTTGTTCATTTTTCCTGTTGCATTTTAAGTATTTATCGGAAATTTACGCTTCATTATGTATATGCTCATTTGTCGTTATGTTTGTTACCTTATGACGTCATATCGAAAACCATTAAATGTCTACATAGGATTCTACACATGTATGTCTATGAGAAATAGAACTGTAAAGATGGTTGGATAAACATGTAAGAGGAAAAATAAAGATACTAGTACACTGATTTCTAAAGTTTTTACTTTTATAACCACTTCTTTTTTTTTGAGGATTAAACAAATTACAGAGCTGTGAAGACCAGCTTTGTTTTTGTTTAGAAATGACATGCCCTGCATGACATGTTTTAATTGTGTTAGAGTATTTATTTACTCGAAAGAGAAGCATATCGAAGACTACACAAGTGCAGAGCTATATTACCAGCATTAAAATATAAAGAGTCTCTGTATGACATACACACAGTGATGTTTAACTGACTCAAGCAACTGATGACTAACTAAAAATCTTATAAGAATATAACAAAAAAGCAATAATTTGATAGCAAAAGAATTTCAGATTTCAATAGTCCTTTAATGTAGTAAGTATACCTCTTTAAGAGCAAAATCTTTCATGGTTACATTTCTTAAGCTGTATCAATCTGATTTTACGACATACCAAGAAATCCTGACAGGAAGTAAATTAACCCATCATTTGAAACAGAAGACGGGTCTTTTCCGTAATTAGAAATCACTTACATCGAAACGAGGAAATAAATAGTGGACCAGTCTACTAAAACAAGAAAGAATATACTGTTTAGTCATTATTGACACAGTGCTCTGTTCAGTGGAAACTCACCAATATGTTTACTGAATTAAGCAATTCTTTATTTTTTACTGATATACATGTAGTATTCACCGATGTAAATCGTTGTTATCTCTAATTATCTGAATTTTTTTAAACCTACACATGTATACGTTGTATCAGTACAAACTTTTGCTCTAAGCTATTAAAATACTTGCACAATTTGTGTTTTTAAGTTGCACTGTGGTACGTTTGACTGACGTACAACGTCATGAAGCCGTCGGTAAGGTGTTGTGGAATGTCATACAACACTATTGCACACATTTATGCATTGTTCTCACTCCACTGTATTGAGATAAGTGAGAAGACACTAAGAAACTGGCTCTTTAGCTGACCTGCCGAGCCAAGAACGCAAAAGAGTGACGTTTCGCCAACAGGACCGTCATAATTATCGTCCTTACTCACTTCTGAGACCGCTTCCGGACATCAGCACAGGCTGCCTAGAAGATAACATCATTTGGTCTACTGTTTATCGACGTTTGCTTGTTTCAGGGATAAAGGTCACAAGGCGTACTGCAAGAGCAACGTTTCAACGCCAGAAAGAAATAGATGGTCTCGGCAACATCTCGGGTCTACTCAAACCAGTGGAAAGAAGCTTTATTTACAGACTGGGAAGATAGTGTCATGGCCTGGGCAGTCAAATCCTGGCACTACAGGACACAACTGATAGAAATTGAAGGAAATCTTAGGCTCAGGGATAAGATGATGACACCCTAGAGCCATGTGCCATTGCCCTTTCTTTCTGAGAGATAATCGTGACGTTACCATTTTCCAACAGGACAAAACACTGTCCTATTCAACTAGATTCAATGTGGCACAACATCAATGTTGTGGCCTGGCATGGCCTGCTTTTTACCTGGATTTAAGTCCAACAGAGCATCCCTGGGACCAGTTTGGAATTCAAGTGTATAGTAGGCGTCACGTCATCAACAACAAGGGTAAGCTGATGTGATCACTTTGAGAAGAGTGGGATATAGTGCAAAGTGCCACATGCAATACCTCATCCTTATAATGAAACGCAGGTGGTGTCAAGCTGTCGTGAGAGCTAATGTGGGGCATACTGTGTATTGAATTTGTGAATTCCAGTTCTCGTTATAAAAATTCCTTTTAAGTACAGTTTCGTAAAGCATTCCTGAAATGTTTTTGTTAAATACACGTAGCAAATACATTATTGAAAGTGATATTAAAGGAACATTTTACAGCTAATCAACACAATTCACCGAAATCTAAAGACATTCATCATAAGAATGAACGTATTCGGCATCTGACTTTAATTTCTGTAACATCAATGAAGGAAACAACACAATCTATCATAAAGTTCTTGTCTAAAGTATTATCAAACGTACATTGTATATCTTAATTTTAGATAATAACGTAACCCTTGATAAATAATTGCATGATTGTAGTACAACTATTAGTACATAATTTTGCCTTATAGGATGACGGTCAAGAACATAAATTTGAATCTCACGCAAATATTGAGAGGGTAAATAAAGAGTGTTTTTTCTTAAATATATCTCGGCAAAATGAAGAAAATATTTAAGCATTTCTCGGGAAAGAGTTCGCAGGACAAACGTAAGTACTAAATGCTTTTATATTTCATCTTTTTTACTTTTAATAGACTGGTCTTATTGTAGCCTCATTGTTTTCCTACATTATGTCACAAGTCAGAGTGCAATGTTCTATTTTGTCATTCACGAAAGGATTCAGTCGTTTGCGGAAAAAATTATTAGTAAACTGGTTTGGATACCCAGGACTGACTGCCGGGATGAGACCAAAAAGAAAAATGAAACTGGCGTTAAACCCCAATGAAGCAAACAAACATAAAACGCAATATTCAAGCTTGATAAACATTGTAGACTACACCCTACCACACTTTAAAACATTGTAGACTACACCCTATCACACTTTTAAAAATTGTAGACTACATCCTACCACACTTTTAAACATTGTAGACTACACCCTACCACACTTTGATGAATAGTTATCAAACCAGCAAAACTTATTGAGAACAAAAGAAATACATGTAACTTTTTAATCCTTTTACAAAAGCAAATTTGACAACCCTATTTATTTAAACTGTTACTTTAATCTAAAAAACAAAAAGCGTTCGGAAAGAAACAACTGTAATTGAAACTGCTTTTTTTCACTAATTTCATATTTCGCCTTCATTGAAATGGTCCCGCATACGAACGGTTAGTACCATAATGGAATGTACGAGAATGTTATTTATTACATACATATTTGCATTTCTTATCAGTTATGTTTAATATGTTAAAAATTGGTTTAATATTTAAAGATCCTAGAAATGCCGCAAATAGTGAAAAAAATAATACATTCCGCACTAAATGAGTAAACGTATTGTTACAGTAACGACTACAAAAAATGAAGAAACATCTCAAAAGCCATCTCCAGAACTATCTCCATCTCCAGAACCATCTTCAGAACCATCTCCAGGTTTTCTATTAGTGGCTGCGTTTGACTTTGGAACAACATACAGTGGGTATGCTTTTTCCTTTTGTAACGATCCCATGAAGATACACACAAACCAAGGATGGAACGCCGGTACTGAGAAACTTATTTCTCTAAAGACCCCAACCTGTGTGCTGCTTACACCAAGCAAACAGTTCAATTCATTTGGATTTGAAGCCGAGAACCGTTACGCTGATCTTGCTGAAGATGGCAAACATCATGGATGGATGCTGTTTCGCAGATTCAAAATGTTCTTGCATAACAACCGAGTAAATATATTTCTGCTTCAAATTCAGTTGCTTTGATCTCAAACTGTAAACACAAGATCTTAAATGAGACGCTATTATGAAAAACAACAAAAACATTACAACAAGTATTAAGCTATTTAAAATATAAACACTTCCAATTTCAAGTATATCCAGCAAACTGAAGAGGCATAAACGTAAATCTGCATTTTGTTATACCTTTAACTTGTATTTTATTGTTTATTGGAGCGCCAGTCATTTGCTATCTTTAAGGGGTTGTCAAGAGATTCAACGGTTGAAGACATCAATGGTAAATCGATGCCAGCAATACAGGTATTTTCAATGGCAATCCGTTATTTGCGGGACCATTTGCTCAAAGCTATCGATACACAGACCACTGGTGTAAATGAAACAGACATACAATATGTAATAACTGTTCCAGCTATTTGGAATGATCATGCCAAGCAGTTCATGAGAGAAGCCGCAGTAAAGGTATTGTAAAAGAAAAAATGTAATTCAATTAGCTTCAAGTTAGTTCCATCATATGCAAATAAAATGAAATTTTAAAAAAAGCAACAACATCTCTGTTGACAACTTTTTGTCTCATTGCCTTGTGACACAATTATCATTTTGTTAATTTCATTTATCACTTAAATGTTTGGCTGAAAATTGCGGTGTGGTGGACTTTCTTTCACTTATTTTATTGGTATTAACTCTAAGAAGCCTTCATTTTTGTTATAAGAACGCACATATTTACAGTACTACATAAAAATCGAAATCTATACCTTGGTAACAATGCTATCTTTGCAGGCGGGAATGAATCCTTTTAGACTGAAACTCGCTTTGGAGCCTGAGGCCGCCTCTATCTGGTGTCAGACATTAGATACTGATAATAAAAGCTTACTTTCCGATATTGGTTGCCAGTACATGGTTGTAGACCTAGGAGGTAATTTTGATTTACAACAACATAAACAAAAAATAATATTTTATACCGATGTCCACAAAATAATTCGTGTTAGTTTCCTATCTCAGTGTGTATCAAGAAACCTAGGAATCTCACTTTCCTTTGATGTTTTATGCCCTTAGAGAAAAAAATTGTTTTTTCAGTTAATGTTAATCTGCTAGTTAGTTAAGTTGGCAAGGTTTTCCTTGTTTGTTTTGTTTTTCGTTCCTTTTCTTCACTTTTAATCAATCAGTGTTACACATTCTGTTGAGTAACTTTTTATTTAGTAATTCCTAAAACAACAAAGACATTGACCCAAACATCTAGTGAATTCCAATGTTCTACATGTACATTATTTGAATTCTAAATAAAACTTGGTTTTCCATATATTTAAACTTCTAATTACTCAATCAAAGTTTATCCTTATTTATCTGCTCACTTTTGCTACTTTCCTCCAAGAATTCTGTAATAGATTTATAACGTTGTATCTGTTTTCACAGGTGGTACGGCAGATATATCAGTGCACGAGAAAAAAGCAGATGGTTCACTGAAAGAAATTCACAAGGCAAGCGGAGGACCATGGGGTGGTACTGTTGTGGACAATAATTATCATGATTGGCTGACAAAACTTTTTGGGAAAAGAGCAATGCAAAGATTCAAAAGTGAGCAAATGGCCGATTACTTTGATGTCCAAAGAGAGTTCGAAGTAAAAAAGCGAACTATAACGACTGAAACACAGGGAAAAGTCACATTCAGAATTTCTGTTTCGCTAAGAGATATATACAATGAAGTCGAAGGAAGTGATTTGAAAAGAAAGGTTGCTGCGATGGGGCTTGCAGACCAGGTGACCTTCACGGGCGATAAAATGCGACTTGATGCATCAATCGTTCGGGAATGGTTTAAAGAACCGATGGAAGAAATAATGACTCATATAAAGAACCTTCTTTCAGAAGACAAAATGAGAGCAGTACAGAAGATTCTCTTAGTTGGTGGTTTTGGAGAATGCCAACTGGTACAAGAGGAGATACGTAGCCGGCTACAAAATAAACGTCTTCTAGTACCAGCTGAGGCAGGACTTGCTGTTCTCAAAGGAGCAGTAAGATTTGGCCATATGCCACAAATTGTGGCATCTAGAGTAATGAAGTGTACCTACGGGGTGGCAATAGTAGAAAGTAATGAAGATGACACTCAATACGGTTCTGAAACAGCAGTCAATTGCAATGAAGATTCATGCTCCGAAAACGAAGAAAATCCAGATTTGAAGGTCAATAATCGTGCTAAGTCTAACACAGAGTCTCATCTTGGAGAACACTTTGATTCTACTTCGGAGTCCAGTAATAAATATTTTACCACGTATGTCTTTGATAAGTTTGTTGCTGCTGGCGATGAAGTTCCAATTGGTCACGAGGTAAAGCGAGTATATATCCCTACGAATCCACGTAGTGTAGAAATTTATGTGTATTGTACACAGGATCCAGATCCAATAACTGTAACTGATCCGGGTTGCGAACATCTAGGTGACTTGTCTATAGATTTTCCAGACGGAGAAACCTGTGAAGACAACATGAGTGAAGTGACACTATTATTTGGGGATACAGAACTTACAGTAAAGGCGAAGATCATTAGGACAGGACATGAATTCTTGACTAGAATTGACTGTTTGAAATAATATGATGATGCGGTGTCCAACATTACCAAAATATTCAACAAAAATTAAATATGAATAAACTTTGTTTAAAATTGAAAGATTTTGTATAATTTTTCTGTTTGAATCAATATGTTAGTTGAATTTATTTTCAATAACTTACTCTTTGTTCTAATTTTTTGTACTCAACAAGTGTTTGAACTATTTCTAATGAATAAAGATATAATTAACTTTAAAAAAAAATACTTGCACATCCGCTTAAGGGACTCTTGTTTTTTATGATTTTGTCTGTTGAAAATCAAAGAACATAGGCAAAACTATTTCTCTAAAGATCTTCTGGTGTGTTTACCAGTCTTGTGGTATGGACAAGGATCTAGTATTTTCACTGCCCATATCGAAAAATAACTTTGTGGGCTTTGTTCTTTGTCCCAACAAGAGGCACACGTATCAACAAGTGGCTACAGTACCATGTATAACGTTCAGACATTTTGCAAATATATTCTAATACTGTTAAATAAGTCTTATTTAAAAATAAAAATAATGTGAAAAGATGTTTTCGAATTATTTTACTTTGTTAAGTTTACATCGATTGAAAATGAATTATTGCTACTTCCATTTCTCCCATTCGACAACTGTACCCTGGATTCTTTATCTATGTTGTTACAGCCCACTAACCGTCGGCTTGGATTTAATTCAAATTACGACCACTGCATAAGAGAATCGATTATATGGCTCAGTTGTTTAAGACTTTGATTGTTCATATGTTTCATGAACTTGCTGGCATCAGTTCGAATCCTAATGCATATCAAAATTCAATGCACTGAAAGGCACGTAAAACATCACCTTAATTTAATAAACAAAGTAAACAGTCTTAAAGTAATACTAAAGTAAACGGACATCAAAATTAGAGTATTTGAAAAGTGTTGGGCAACAGTTACAGAACAAATTAGTTACTTTTATTCCTGTCATGGTGTTCTTGCTGATTATAAGTGCTCTGGTCTCTTTAAGGTCATTGGATACCTACCCTTTTCACTCTTCAATGCCATTGGCATTTTTATGTTTTATATGTTTATGTGCTTTTTTGCATGCTACAGTATCGAGTTGATGGGTGATTAATTCAACTAGACAACTTGACTTGTGTGGTCTTATAAGAACATTTTCGGGCAAGTGTGATGTTCGTGACACCTAGAACCTGGTATAAACCCTAAAAGGCAAAACGTTTGCCACTGTACCAAGGCGATAACCCTGCGGTTTCTTATTTTCGTTAATTGTTAGTGGTCTCTCTTTTAATTGGTCAGTATGACAATTCATGCTCTCTTTCCCTCTCTACATTTTGACTATGCATGAAGTCTGTTTTCTGACTGTGGTTTTCCTGAAATGCGTCTTTCACTTTGTTTTCCACATTGTATTGTATTGCATTTACTAGTTAATCCTGTGCAAATAACATGTAAAAATCAAATTTAATTAATATGTAGATTATGCTACATTTTTATTGAGTTCTTTAAGGAGTGTATGAAACAAATATCATAGAAAGAAACACAGAACTCATTCGAATTGGATTTATTCTTTAAAAATTTTGTCAAATATTGCGCCTGTTATAATGAATGTCATACATATATGCGTGTATCTATATAAATGCAAATAACGTGACTATGTTCATATCAAAACAGTATCATATCAGATAAAGGACAAAAACATAAATTCGAATTCAAAGAAACCAATAAGGAAGTAAATTCAGAAAATTACAGTATATTTATCGGGTGCCTTTGATAAAATGTCCAAAGTCCAAAAGTTAGTATTAATGCTTGTTTATTATTATTTCATTATTTAATTAAATTTATATCTTGATCTGAAAGTGACTTCTTAATGTAAAGAAAAAAAAACAACAGGAAAGAAATCAATGAGCTAAGTCTTTCAACTAAAGTTAGTGTCTTTCAGTCTATTACACATAGCTTTTTTTGGTCTGATGGTACTTTCGGTTATCGCAAAATAGCTTTGGTTTTGTTGCCTTTTTAAATAGAGAAAAGAAGCATGGATTAATTTCGATTATCTATCGATTAAAGTCCATGGAGAGTTTTATTTTCATATAGAAAAGTAACCATCGGTCCAAAACAGCAATAAAAACGGCTTTTTGAGGCTCCAATTTAATGATATTGACACGAGTTGCTGTTTTGCTATTGAAAAATTCTTCTCTGGTAACATTGAAATTTTGAACTCTCCCAATCACGGATTCAGACATCTTATTTGGCGCCTCCCATTTTACAAAAAGACGGAATCAAGTAAAAGCTGCCATAGTAAATTCAGTTATAAGCTCGTATGAGCGAAATGTTCTCAAGGTGAGCTATTGTGATCGCCCTGTGTCCGGCGTAATTTTCTTTGAACCTCATCTCCTACTAAATGGCTTGATGGATTTTGACAAAACTGAAGTCTTTTTTCAGGTTGTTCAAATCGTTCTGGCTCATTGGATAACTGTCAAACTAGCAAAATTATCCGGGGGTTCAAAAATGGCCCAGACTCGCAGACCTATTTGTTTTAAAACTTAATTGAGAATCTTTGAGATCTTCCTGTTTGAAATTGTAAGAACTTATATATTTGATATGTAGCATCATCTAGCAAACCTCAACCGAGATTAGTAAAGTGACACAGCCCCGGTGTCACTTTCTTTATATTGAACATGGTGTTATATTTTCAAAGATGTAATTTTTTCTCTGTATTCTTATGGTAAGCCTTAGAACTTATATCTTTAGTTTATAGCATTTTCTTGTGGACCATTATTAAGATTGTTGAAATGATGACCCTAAGGGAAAAGGTGGCCCAGAGAAAAAATACATCTCAGAAACCATAAGATCCAGCCGAAGGGGTCACCTTTTTATATAGACTCTTACTAAATCATACTTATTTATGAGATACGTTCATGCATACATGTTTTTCCTTGTCCTGTGTCATTTTGACATTTACCATGACTTTTTGAGCTTCTTATTTGTCTGTGCAGCTACAGCATAGAAATTTTAATTATAATACACTATTGCATGCAAATATAAACTTTTACTTTAGCCATCCTTAAGCCTGGATGATCAATGAAATGCTACTCAAATGAGCCATATACGCCCCACCATGATCCTCTTCTAAAGTAACAGATGAATGAAGATGTTAATTGTCACATGACTGCTATACATTTAGCATGTAATCGTCACATGAAACTTTTCTCATTACGATTAAATACATCCAGAGATTTTCAGTCGCGTTCTCAAAAGAGGAGATTGCACCATTTAAAAACAGACAAGAAACACTCGCATTTATACAAATTCAATTTCATTTCAGCCAAAGGCATGATTATTGCAGAGATGTGAACAAGCATCTTATACTTAATAACAGATGACATGAACATGCAGTTTATACTTGATAACTGATGGCGACATGAACATGCAGTTTATACTTGAAAACTGATGGCGACATGAACATGCAGTTTATACTTGATAACTGATGGCGACATGAACATGCAGTTTATACTTGAAAACTGATGGCGACATGAACATACAGTTTATACTTGATAACTGATGACGTCATGAACATGCAGTTTATATACTTGATAACTGATGACGACATGAACTTGCATTTTATACCTGATAACTGATGAAATTACATGTATATACATTAGTGCTGAAAAAACATTGATCTTCATTTTAGATCCTTATAAACGTTTTATCGCGTTTTATATAAAATTGTTAGTTGTTGTTGTTCTTTTTTCAAACATATTATAGACATGTCTAAACGCCCCCAGAATTGTCACAACTAACGGGTCACTGATATTTCGATATCTGAATTCGTACATTGTCCTATGAATGTCGACAAAATATGGCAAATCATCGTCAGATTCTATGTAAGTTGTGCGTTTTTATTTCGGAACATCAAATGCTTTTTCCTTCAGTGATGATCTCTTGAAGATAAAAACAAACAAAATATGGCAAGGTCAATAATCAAAACGATTTGCGCTGCTTACACCACACAAACTGTTTTCTTCTTTTGGATTTGAAGCCGAAAACCGGTACATCGGTCTTGCTGAACCTGATAGGCATCATTGATGGATGCTGTTCCGCAGATACAAAATGTTTCTGCAAAACAACAAAGTCTGTAGATTTTTATTTCAGCTTAAATAAACTTTTAGGAACTTTGACACCTTAACTAAACTTTTGATTAAAGATTATCTTCTTCAAATTAACTCTAACATTATTGTCTTCTCTGCGAAATGGGGGCAGTGGGCATACTAAGTATTGAATTTGTGAATTTCAATTTTAACCATCCGGTGTCTCATTACATCTCAAGATATCATCTTTCGATGATTATTTCAAGAGGGTCATAAACTTCATTTTGTTGAAGGATATAGAACAAAAAAGTAAATCAGCATCAAATTATGGTAATTATTTTCCTCCAGTTTATGTCTCAATGTCAATGTTTGTAGAGTACTTGTATAGGCAGCCATTTAAAAGAACAGTTTCGTCAAGCATTCCTAAAATGTTTATGTTAAATAAATCATTGAAATTTATGATTAAGGAAGATTTTACAGCTTATCAAAACAAATCACCAAAATTTAAGGACGCTTATCCAACATCAGAATGAACGCATGTGACTTCAATCTTTATAACATAAATGGAGAAAACAGCACATTCTGTCATAAAGTTCTTGTCTAAATATATATCAAATGTAGACCTTAAACTTAGATAATTATATAACCCTTGATAAATCATTGCATGTATATGCTTGTCATAATGATTGGAGTACAACTTTTAGTACGCAATTAAGAAACACGTGACTTTATTCACATCAAAATTAGCCATATCAGATTACAGTCAAGAACATTAATTTGAATGTCACGATGAGATGAGAGTGTAAATAAAGATTGCTTTCTTATACATATCTTGGCAAAATGATGAAATTATTTAGGCATTTCTCGGACAGGCGTCTGAAGAACAAACGTAAGTACTAAATGCTTTTTTTTATTTCAGTTTTTTTCTTTCAATTGAATAGTCTTATTGTGGCCCCCTTCTTTTTAATAATGTCATAACTCAAAGAGCAATGTTCTATTTCGTCACTCAAGAAAAGAGTCAGTCATTTGCGGAAAAATTGGTAAACTGGTTGAATGCCAAGGAACACGTTAGGTGGACTGACTGTCGAGATGTGACCAAAAAATGAAACCGGCGTTCAACCCCAATATAACAAACAAACAGACAAAACCCATTATTCTATCTTGATATATTAGACTAAACCCTACTTCATTATTATGAATAGTTTTCAAACCATCAAAACTTAATAAGAAATAAGGTTTCCTTATCCTTTACTTAAGCAAGTTTGACAACGCCATTTATTCATTTATTGCTTGAAACTGCTACTTGAACCTAAAAAAAATAAATAGTCGGAAAGAAACAACAGACGTTATTATCTTAACTGAATTAAGTGTCGATGGCTGCAGCATTTCCAGCTACTTTTGGGTCATAACTACTTCTTAGATGGTCACCTGCAAACAAACTTTAAATCGCAAAACGGAATGATTAAGAATTGCCGATTTTAAGGGAGGAAAGAACAGTAGCTCAAATAAAATTGCGTCAAACCGCTCTTGTGCTAAACAACAAAATCTCACTAACATACTCATATATTTTAAACAAATTAAAACTGCTATTTTTAGTTTTTTTTGAATTTCGCCTTCACTGAAATGGCCCCGAATACAGTCCGCATACGAACGATAAGCACCAGCCCAACATGTACGAAAATGTTATTTATAAAGTAGATATTTGCATTATTTTGTCAAATATGATAAATATTGGCTAAAAGATCCTTGAAATGCCACAAATAGTGATACAGTAATACATTTCCCACTAAATAATTAAACGTATTGTAACAGAAATGGCTAGAAAAGATGAAGCAAGATCACCAGATTTTCTATTAGTGGCTGCGTTTGACTTTGGAACAACATACAGCGGATACGCTTTTTCCTTCCGTAACGATCCCATGAAAATACAAACAAACAAAGGATGGATCGCCGGAAGTGACCTACTTATTTCCCATAAGACACCTACATGCGTGCTGCTTGGACCAAACAAACAGTTTCATTCCTTTGGATTTGATGCCGAGAACCGGTACGCTTATCTTGCTGAAGATGACAAACATCACGGATGGATGCTATTTCACAGATTCAAAATGTTCTTGCATAACAACCGAGTAAATAGATTTTCTATCTGCTTCAAATTCAGTTGCATGGGTCTAAAAATATAAACACAGTATCTTACATATGATGCTCTGATGCAAAACAATAAAATTAAGCTTTTTAAAAATAAAAACTTGTGATTTCAAGTACATCCAGCGAAATGAAGTGGTAAAAATTTAAATTTAAATTAGGTTACATGTTTTATTTGTCATGTATTTGATTATATTAGTGCCAATCATTTGCTTTCTTTAAGGGGTTGTCTAGATCTGCAACGGTTGAAGACATTAATGGAAATTCGATGCCAGCAATGCAAATATTTTCAATGGCAATTCGTTATCTGCGAGACCATCTGCTCAAAGAAATTTATTTACAGGCGTCTTTTGTAAATGAAACCGACATACAATATGTTATAACTGTACCAGCTATTTGGAATGACCACGCCAAGCAGTTCATGAGAGAAGCTGCTGTAGAGGTAATGTAGAAGTGGAATTGTAATTCAGTTAGCTTCAGGTTTGTTCTTCAAGTTTGTTCCATCATATGCAAAAACATTCTTTTACTTATTTTTTTAGAAATCTTCACAAAAATCATATTTAGGGTGTATCAAGTTAAACTACATGTTTACCGAATCATTTTTTATAAAAACGCGCACAGTCGTAATTTTACATGAAAAATCGAAAAAAACTGTGGCAAATCGCAAATGATAATACTGCTATCATATCTTTGTAGGCTGGAATGGATCCTGCCAGACTGAAACTCGCCTTAGAGCCTGAGGCCGCCTCCATCTGGTGTCAGACGGTAGGCACTGACAACATAAACTTACTTTCAAATATTGGTTGCCAATACATGGTTGTTGACCTCGGAGGTAATTTTGATTTACAACATACATACATTTATACAGATGTAAACAAATTTATTCGTGTTAGCTTCCTATTTCATTAATGATTGAGTATGTGTATCAAAAAAACTGTCTTTTGAGGCCCCGTACCCGGATAATCCCGTTTATTTTCCTTGTCATAGGTTAAGTAGATATATCAACTTAGCCTACAGTAATAATATATATGGACACTTGCCAAATTAGTTACCTCTGTTACAGTATAAACAGTATAACAGTAAAGAATGTAACTATTTCCGTGCAATATAGCGTTGGTAAATTCATCTCTGAACTAAATGAAAGAGATTGCATAATGCAGCTATTTAAAGTATTATATATCTTTAAATGTAAATCAAATTGTATGATTCTTTTTTTTTTAATTTCATAAAAAAGAACTACAAGTGACCAGAATTTTAATATTTTTCAATTTTGTTTTACTGAAAATTGACGATGCTAGCGTAAGGCTTCTTTAAAGACCTATCAAAATTGACGAGGCTAATGTTGGCTTGTTTAAAGACTTATCAAAAATTGACTAGGTGAGAGTAAGGTTTTTTTAAAGACATATTTATATAGCCCCACAATGAAAGTGCTCAAATGGTTTCACTCTATCTCTAAAAAGGGCTGCCAGAACAAAATATAGAATTTCATCAATATTTGGTTTCAAATGATATCACCACAGAGGCCAGTAGGATTTTTTAAACCAAAATTGGCAGAAATGATTTTTGTATTGCCTTTTTAAAAAATTGCTCCAACTACTCAATTTCATTGCACTAAAGGGCTTAGACAGCCTAAAAATAAAAGAAAAAATACACAAAATCTTCTCCTTAACTACAATGTTATATTTTACACAAAATTTCACAGGGATATACTTATATAGCCCTAATTAAAATTGTTTAAAAGTTTATGCTCTGTTACACAAAATAGCCACCGCAGCTAAAACAGTTTTTCGTCAATATTTGGCTTCAAATGACATCACACAAACTGCTACGCCATTTTTTCATCAAACTTTTTAAAAAATATCTTATTTTGCGTTTCTCTTCTTAAATAGCTCAAACAGTTCTGCTCTATTATATTTAAAGGCTGCAAGGGCTAAAATAGAATAAAGTAGAATAAAAGTATTCAAAAGACTTATGATTTTTAACAGCGAAGTCTTATTCCAACTTATTTCAGAGGCATGTTCTTTACGTATCCACCTATAGAAATTGCTTAACTGGTTCCACCCTATAACACAAAATGATAGCCATAACTCAACATATATTTGTCAGCACTTCGCTTCAAATGACATCTGCTAACAAGCTACTAGTTCAGAATTGCCTCAGCACCATGGGTTTATTTGTATTAATCATGAGATCTTTAAAACCTTCAGTAAGAAAATGTAATATTGCTTCTGACATATGCATTGCAGCAAAACTAAAGCCTGCTGAAAAAAAACTAAAGTGTTCAGGAGAGCGACCCAGGAAAATCACGGCCCTCTTGTTTGCTTTTTTTCATTTTTCAGCAATGGTTTCTCTTTATGTTGAATTATGATGAAGTTAATTTCTGGAAGTCTAAATATTACTTTATTTTCCAGAATTACTCAATTTAACTTTGTCTATATCTCACTGGTTTATTTTGGTATGTTCTCCCAAGAATGCTTTGATTGTGTGGGACAGCAGATGTATCAGTCCACGAGAAAAAAGCTGATGGTTCCCTGAAAGAAATTCATAAGGCAAGCGGGGGTCCATGGGGTGGTACTGCTGTAGACAACAGTTATTTTGATTGGTTGAACAAACTTTTTGGGGAAAGAACCATGCAAAAGTTTAAACGGGAGACAATGGTCGATTATTTTGATATTAAGAGAGAGTTTGAATTAAAAAAGCGGACTGTATCAAGTGAAACAGAAGGAACAATTGCTTTTAAACTTTCTGTTGGGCTTTACAATATATACAATGAAATCGAAGGAAGTGATTTGAAGAGCAGGATTGCTGATATGGGGCTTGCAGACAAGGTGACATTCACGTCGAGTGACAAAATGCGACTTGATGCATCAATCGTCCGAGAATGGTTCAAAGAACCAATAAAAGAAATAATAAATCATATAGTTAACCTTCTCGCGGAAGACAAAATGGGGGCCGTACAGAATATTCTCTTAGTTGGTGGTTTTGGAGAATGTCAGCTGGTACAAGAGGAGATACGTAGCCAGCTACAAAACAAACGTCTACTAGTGCCAAACGAGGCAGGACTTGCTGTTCTCAAAGGAGCAGTAGTATTCGGATATACGCCACATATTGTATCATCTAGAGTGATGAAGTATACGTATGGGGTTAAAATAGTAAAAAGGAATCAAGAGGAACCTCAATATGGTTGTGATACAGCAGTCAATTTCAACTTTGATTCCTGCTCGGGATCCAGTAACGGATGTCTCACAAGGTTCGTCTTTGATAAATTTGTTGGTGCTGGCGATGAAGTTCCTATTGGACACGAGGTAAAGCGAGTATATATCCCGAGGAATCCACGTAGAATTATAATTCCGGTGTTTTGTACACAGGACCCATTCCCAAGATTGGTGACTGATCCAGGCAGCGAACATTTAGGTGACCTTCCGATAAATTTTCCTGACGGAGAAACCTGTGAAGACAACATGAATGAAGTGACACTAATATTTGGGGATACAGAACTTATAGTAAAGGCGAAAGTAATAAGGACTGGATATGAATTTTTGACAAGACTTGACTGTCTGAAATAAAATGATTATATGGAATCCATCATTGGCGAAAGATCGTTATGACTGGACATGAATTCTTCAAAAGAATTGACTGTTTGAAATAATATGATGACGCGGAGTCCGACATGAACTGAAGATTCTACAAACATTTTATATGAATACATTTCGATAGAAAATGAAAGACTTTGTGCAAAATTTCCATGTAAAACAGTAGGTTTTAAGATTATATATTTCAACAACCTACTTTAAGTCTTAATTGTTTGTTCTAAACAAATGTGTATGAATTAATCTGACATACAAGTATATTATATTACTATATTATAAAATAGTATTTACATATCACAAGTCTTTCTTTTTAAATTTAATTGAAATGGTTGATACAAGTGACTACTTGTACATCCACTTACATGATTCTTGTTTTCATGATGTTATGTGTCAAAAGTTCAAGAACATAAGCAAAAAGCTATTTAGTTCCCTGAAGATCTTCAGGTATGTCCAGTTTTGTAGTATGGTCAAGAATCTATTTTTAATTTTCACAGTAGCTTTGTGGACTCTGTCCTTTATCCCTGCGTCGGATACCTACGTCGGACCCAATACTTTACTTTCCATTCATCGGTGATATAAGATACCGTTAGTATCCGACGATTCTCTTGTCCATACAAGAGCTACTTGTATCATCTAGTGGCTAAAATACCATGTTAATCGTTTAGACACATTGCAAATCTATTATCATCCTATAAACATGTCTTATTTGAAACGAACATATTGTGGAACGATGTTCTCCGAATTATAGTACTTGGTTTTTTACTTGTTAAGTTTATATCGATTGAAATATAAGTTCTTACTACTTCTTTTTCTCCCACTTGAAAATTATGCCCTGGATTATTTATTTATATTGACACGGCCGAGTTCGACCTGCTTTGATTTAATTCAAATTATGATAACTGCGTTAAGGAATTGATCATTTGGCTGAGTGATCTAAGGCTTTGATTGTTCATATATTTCATGAACTTGTAATGCATTCTATCGTTCTTTTACGGACACACATTTATAAAAAATTGTATCAAAATTCAGTGCACTGAAAGGCATATAAAACATCGCTTTGATTTAATAAACAGAGTTAACAGTCTTAAAGTAACGCTAAAGTAAATAACACTAAAGTAAACGGACATTTCACGGAGATGTGGAAAAAGTGTCGGGCAACAGTTATAGAACTAATTAGTTACTTTTATTCCTGTCATCATGTTTTTACTGGTTTGAAGTCCTCCTGTCTCAGTAAGGCCGTTGAGTACCTACCCTTTTCGCTCTACAATGCCATTAGCATTTTACGTTTTATATGTTTGTGTGCTTTTTTGCATGCTACAGTGTCGAGTTGATGGGTGGTTAATTCACCCAGCTAAGTTGTACTTGTGTGTTCTTATGAAATCATGTTGAGGCAAATGTGATGTTGGTGATATCTAGAACCTTGTTTAAACCCAGTGGCAAAAAGTTTGCCACTGGGTTTAAACAAGGTTCTAGATATCACCAAAAAAAGTTTGCCACTGACCGTACCAAGGCGGTAACCCTGAGGCTTCTTTTTTTTCGTTAATTGTTTATGGTCTCTTTTTTCAATTGGTCAGTATGACAATCCATGCTCTCTTTTTCACTCTACTTTTTGACTGTGTAGGAAGGCTGTTTTCCGATTGTGGTTTTTCCTGAAATTAGTTTTTCACTTTGTTTTCTACATTATATTGTCAATGACATTATTTTAATAATTCAAAATTGATATCGACAATAATTAGCTTGTGCTGTTCACGTTTCATTTTGTCATCTGCATATATTGGTTTGCCATGTCTAGTCCAGGTTATGGTGGCCATTATTTACAGACTTGCTGTATAGATTGATAGCATGTAAAATCACATTAAGTAAATATTTAGATTATGCAACATTTTACATTAAGTTCTTAAAGGAGTGTAAAATATATATATATCATAGAAAGAAACATAGAACTTATTCGAATTTGATTTACTCTTTAAAAATTAATGTTCACACCATTTGTCAAATATTTCGCCTGTCATAATGAATGTCATACATATATGCGTGCATGTACATAAATGCGAATAACGTGACTATTTTCATATCAAAACAGTATCATAACAGATAAAGGTCAAGAACATGAACTTGAATTCAGAGAAACCAATAAGGAAGTAAATTCAGAAAATTACAGTATATTTATCGGGTGCGTTGATAAAATGTCCAAAGTCCAAAAGTAAGTATTAATGCTTGTTTTTTTTATTTCACTATTTAATTAATTTTCTTACATGCTTTAGTTTATTTTAGTCTTCCTTTCACCACCTTGTCAAAAATAAGATGCAGTTTTTTTCACGCCAAACATTGTTGACCAAAGCCTAGATTTCGGAACATTAAAACTAAATTATGAATCACCAAAATAGATGTTAAGTCATTCCCACAAAAGCAAACCCGATGAAGACATTAAATAAGAAATTATCTGAAAGTGATTTCTGAATGTAAGGGAAAAAAACAACAAAAAAGAAATCTTTGATCTAAGTTTTCCAGTTAAAGTGAGTGCCTTTCAGGTATTTCAGTCTATCACACATATCACATTACCACTGTAGGTACTTCCAGTTATCGCGAAATGGCTTTGGTCTTGTTGCTTTCTTAATAAGGGAAAAGAAAAATGGAATAATTGCGTATATATATCGAATAAAACCTATGGAGAGTTTAAATTTCAAATAGAAACGTAACAATTAGTCCAAAAAGGCAAGAAAAACGGCTTTTTGATGCTCCACTGTAACGATATTGACACGGCACTATTTTGATATTGAAAAAATCTCTAGTAACAGCGATATTTTGAATTGTCCCAAACACGGAATCAAACATCTTATTTTGCGCCGCTCATGTTAATAAAGAACCATCTCAAGTGAATAGCTGCCATAGAAATCCAAAGTTATAAGCTCGTGTGAGCGAAATGTTCTCAAGGTGAGCTCTTATGATCGCCCTGTGTCCGGCTTAATTAATCCCCTTCCGCAGAGCGGGAAGGGGATTATAGGAATGGCCTCCGTCTGTCAGTCCGTCCGTCCGTCCCTGTGTCCGTCCGTTTGTAACATTTTTGTGTCCGCTCCATAACTTTTATACCGCTGACATTTTTTTTAAATAACTTGGCACAAGTGATAACCATTATGAGACGATGTGCAGAGCGCAATAATTAGGTTGCTACCCCCAAGGTCAAGGTCACACTTAAAGGTCAAGTGTTAAAAAGTCTACATTTCGTGTCCGCTCCATAACTTTTAAACCGCTGTAAATTTTTTGAAATAACTGGGCATAAAATAATCACCATTATGAAAAAATGTGCAGAGCACAATAATTTGGTTGCTACCCCCAAGGTCAAGGTCACACTTAAAGGTTATGTTTTAAAAGTCTACATTTCGTGTCCGCTCCATAACTTTTACACTGCTAAAAAATGTTTAAAATAACTTGGCACAAGTGATCACAGTTATGAGACAATGTGCAGAGCGCAATAATTGGGTTGCTTCCCACAAGGTCAAGGTCACAGTTTAAGGTCAAATATCCATATTTCACTTCTGCTCTGAAACTTATTAACTTGGCATTCGAAAAGTTTTTTTATTACTTTGCACAAATGATCACTACTATGACACAATGTGCATAACCGAACATCTGTCCGTCTGTCCGTCCGTCTGTAACCCTTTCGTGTTCGCTCCATAACTTTTAAACTGCTGAATAAATTTTGAAATAACTTGGCACAAGTGATCACCATTATGAGACGATGTGCAGAGGTCAAGGTCACACATAAAGGTCAAGTGTTAAAAAGTCGTCATTTCGTTTCCACTCCATAACTTTTATACCTCTGAATTTTTTTTTAAATAACTTGGCACAAGTAATCACCAATATGAGGCGATGTGCAGAGCGCAATGATTTGGTTGCTACTCCCAAGGTCAAGGTCACACTTAAAAGTCAAGTGTTAAAAGTCTACATTTCGTGTCCACTCCCTAACTTTTAAACAACTAAACAATTTTGAAATAACTGGGCACAAGTGGTTACAATTATGGGACGATGTGCAGAGCACAATAATTTGGTTGCTACCCACAAGGTCAAGGTCACAGTTAAAGGTCAAATATCCACATTTCACGTCTGCTCTATAACTTATTAATCTGGCTTACGAAAAGTTTTTTAATTACTTTGCACTAATGATCACCGCTATGACACGATGTGCAGAACCCAACTTCCAGGTTGCTACCCCAAGGTCAAACTTAAATGTTCTCCATGACTTTTTGACTTTATAGAAGATTTTAAATAACTTAACACAAATAATTATTATCACGAGACTATGTGCTTATAATATGCAAGGCACAACATCAAGGTCATGGTTTGTTAAAGGTCAAGAAGTACATATTCATGTCTGCTGCGGAAGGGGATTTAGCTGTCCTTCAGACTGCCTTGTTTTCTTTGAACCTCATCTCCTACTACATGGCTTGATGGATTTTGACAAAACTTTACAGAACTGGGTGTTTGCTAGTCTTCTTTCAGGCTGTTTAAATCGTTCCGGTTCATATGGTATTTGTCAAACTAGCAACATTATCCTTAGATTCAAAATTGGCCCACATTCGCAGTCCTATTTGTTTTAAAACTTAAATCTTTGACAATCTTCTTGTTAGGAACTGTAAGAACTTAGATTTTTTAAATGTCTCATCTAGTAAACCTCAAACAAGATTAATAAAATGACACAGCCCCGGGGTCACTTGCTTTATACTGAATGATAAAGAAATATCTTCTTATGGTAAGCCTAAGAACTTGTATTTTAAGTGTATAGCATTTTCATGTGGAGCATTATAAAGATTGTTGAAATGATGACCCTAAGGGAAAAGGTGGCCAACTACAACGTACACAGAGAACAAAATACATCTCAGAAAGTACACAAACACAAGAGCAAACAAAGAAACCACAAGACCCCCCCCCCGAAGGGGTCACCTTTTCATATAGAATTTTACTAAAAGATGCTAATTTATGAAGGAACGCTTATGCCCACATTTTTTCCTTGACATTTACCTCGACTTTTTGAGCTTCTTATTTGTCTGTGCAGCTTCAGCATAGAAATTTTAATTATTCATACACTAGTGCATGCAGATATCAACTCTTACTTTAACCGCCCTTAAGCCTAGATGTTCAGTGAAATGGTACTCAAATGAGCGATATACGCCCCAACATGGTCATCTTGTAGGTGAATGAAGATGTTTATTGTCACATGACTCCTGAAATTTAGCATTTACTCGTTACATGAAACTTTTCTCCTTACGATTAAATATATCCAGGGCTTTTCAGTCGCGTTCTCAAAAGGGGAGATTGCAGCATTTAAAAAACCTGACCAGAGATAAACTGACCGGGAGTTTGGGTGCTATATGGCCTTTTATATTTATTTATATATGTTTTGTCAATTTTTCCGTCATAAATTTTGTACTCTGTTCGTTAGATAGACTTGTCGTTAGTATATTCATTTCGGTATCACATAGAGCTGAAACTGAAATAAGATAATCCTTGTCAAAGAAATTATTACAGAGCGCAATTTTAATTATGAAGTTGAAATAATTGCCTGATTTATTCCCACATCCTTGTGTACTATTTTGCATACACAGAACTCATCGTCAAGTTTATATTGCAAAAATTACCAAATAACAGAAAATAGATTAAAAATTATCGACGCCCTGTGGTCCTATTTGGGACCCTCTTTTCGCCCCTGGTCGCTGCGCTAGTTTGTAATTGTTAAATTATATATGTATCAACACAGAATTTTGTCTATTCATTTAATTACTTTCATGTTCAATACAGGAACAATATTCTTCCAAGTATGTGATATAAATTTAACACACACAGACACAAACACACAAAATATTCAATGAAATAAGAAAAATGATAGAGGTACATTGAAAAGAAAGATATCACAAATAATGTTAACGGTACGTATGAAACAAAAAACTTGGAAAGGAAAACAACACTACTCAAAATTTGATCAATGGTTCTTAAAAAAGTCATAGGTATTTCCCTCGTCAGATATTTTGCATGATATAATGATTGTTGTACTTATGATCATGCATGTATATAAATGCGAATAACGTGACTCTATTAACATCAAAACTCTACCATATCAAGTAAAGGACAAGAATGTAAACTCGAATTCGACGAACCAATAAGGAAGTAAATTCAGAAAATTACAGAATATTTGTCGGGTGTTTGACAAATCTCTAAAGTCCAGTAGTAAGTTTAAATGCTTGTCTCATTTCATTATTAATGAATTTTCTTTTAATGTCTTAGTTTAATCCTTTCCGCACTTTGTCAAAAACGAAAGTGAGTGTTTTTTTCTGGCAGTTTTCAGAACACTGAAACTGTTTATCAATCACCGAAATAGATGTTAGATATTTTCCAAAAAACAAACCTGAAGACAACATTTAATAAAAAAAAGAGTTGAAAGTGATTTCTGAATTTATAGAAACAAAACAACAGGAATAAATCATTGAGTTAAGTTATATGTTACATAGCTTTTATTTGGTCTGTAAACACGTCCGGTTATTGCAAAAAGGCTATTTCAATCAGAGGAAAAGAAGGATAGAATAAATGTGTTTACCTATCGATTAAGCAGACAAAATATGAATAGCCTTTAAGAAATGTAACCATTAGTCGAAAAAAGACAATATTAAGAGCCTCCTATTCTGATACCGAAAAATTCTGATGACAGTTAAAATTTTGAACTGTCGCAAACATCCTTTATGGCACTGCCCATTTTACCAAAAAGAAATAACTGACCTCAAAAAAATAACTGTCATAGTAAATTTTAGGCTACAAACTCAAGTGAGCACAATATGCACAGGTGAAATATTATAATCGCGCAATGCAGGTGTCTGTTGTCAATATTTCCTAAGTACCTACCATTTTATCTCTACAATACCATTAGCTATTTATGTTTTATATGTTTGTGCGCTTTTGCATGCAACTTTGTCTAGCTGTTGGTGGGTAAGAGTTAATTCACCAGGACAACTTCTTCTTGTTTGTTCTTATAAAAACCTGCTGGGGCACTGTTTTGCCACTGACCATTTCAAGGCGGTAACCCCTCAGGTTATCATTTTCGTTAATTGTTTGTGGTGTCTTTTTTAAATTGATCTTCTTCATAAGTTTATATTGTATTTTCCTCTCTACTTTATGACTGTGTAGGAAGGCTGTGTTTTCTGACAGGTTTTTCTTTATATGCGTTTTCCTTTTTTTTGAACGTCATCTGCTACTACAAGGCTTAATGGATTTTAGTAAAAATTTCAAGTTCAAAGTTTAAATAATATCTTCTCGTCTAAAACGACCAGTCCCAAAGCTCTGAAATTGGGAGTGTGGTATTGTCTAGTGGATCTCTAAGTTTTGATATCAGATAAAGGTCAAGACCATAAACTCGTTTTCGAAGAAAACAATCAGGAAGTTAATTCAGGCAGTTAAAGAATAATTGTTGGGTGCGATTGACAAATGTTCAAAGAGTAAGATATAATGATTTGTTTCTCATTTCATTATGCAATAAATTGTCTTTCAATACATAAGTGTTATAACAGTCCTAAATACCGCATTCTGTTACAAATGAAGGTGCAGTTTTTCACCCTGATGAGCATTGTAGACCAAAGCTCTTAGTGTCATAAATAGTTTTCAAATACCTGTGCTATTAATTTACTTCCCTGTTGGTTTCATCGAAATAAGTGTAAGGACAATCTCAAAAAAAAGTAAAACCGAAGACGGCATTTAATAAGAAATAATCTGAAAGTGACTAAAAAACAACAGGAAAGAAATCAATGAACTTCAGCTAAAGTAATTGCCACTTAGTAAATACAGTGCAGAACACTGCATTATACAAACCTGTGGGAACTTCTGGTAATCGCAAGTCTGAGGGAAGAATTCTTTTAAGATCAGAAATGACAAAAACCAAAAAAATGATTAAATGCATTAATATATCGAATTGGAGTGACATATTGCAAAGGTTTGATTTGTTCTAATTGTTAACATTATTGTCTAGTTATCTGTTGACAAGCAAATCAAAGATAGATCAGAATTTTACTTATTTTCAAAACGTCTTAACGACGCTGTAAAACAGGCGCCGAAAACGAGTTTAACTGTATCATTGAAAATGAAGTAGGCTTACGTCTGATTACGAAACCTGGCATTGAGAGTTTTCGAGGTACATAAGGTAATAGTGACAGATGTAATTATTTTAATACTGAATCATTCAGAAATGATAGATAAACTTTGAATTGTCCCGATCAGCCTCAAAGGTTAATACGGCGCGGCTATTTTTTTTAAAAAGAAACAGCTACCATTAAAACTGAAGAGACAAAATTTGACCTAGTAACACAAATAAAAGCAGAATCAAAAGTAATGCAATTATTTGGGAAAAACGTTGAAAAAATGGCTGACAAACATTTATCTGAAAATGATGTCCTACGAGCAGAAGTAATCAGCCTACGCTAAGCTCTCAAAAAGCCTGAAAACCATCGAGCTTGGATAAACAAGAACAAAACGGACGATATATAGGAAGAAAACTCTTGTACATCTGGTGACATTCAAAGTTTCAGTGAAATTGTTCAAGGCTTATTTCTAAACCTTATACGAGCCATGTTGACATGGCAATCCCCTGCCAAATGTGTTTGCTTGTTGGAAAAAAGTATCTGTTAGAGAGGAGAATTATTCATTTTTAAAAAGATTTTTAATAATCAAGACTGGTGGTGAAGTGATAATAGATGTGAAACCTAAAACGTAATATTCTGTCATTGCTTGCAACTGCAGTAGATGAGAACGGCTGCTCACTACAAGAAGAATCAATGGTTGAAAATCTATTTGGCCTGCTTGCGGCGTGCTATCTTTTAAGTTATTTCACCGCTCTCTCTCTCTCTCTCTCTCTCTCTCTCTCACGTTTTTTTCGAACTGATGTTTCTGGCACTGGTGCTGGTTTAAAAAAATAAAACATGAAATTTACTATTTTCTCACTAATTACCTATTATATATCAAAAACGATAGTTTTTCGACGACACGCTTTGAAATGCTATGTTCATTAATATGGTGAAGAAACATACAAAAACGACAACAAAGGTCTGAGTCGGAACAAATACTGTATCTGTAATTAATAATTTATTTATTTTATGACGTATGTAGAGATACACTAAAGTGTATTTTCTTAGTTTGTTCAGACACGTATCATTTGCTGGCATGGACCATGCTTCACTTAGCCAAGTACCCGGATGTTCAAGCAAAAGATCAAAGGGGTCGCTCCAAAAGACTGCACGGAGGTCTTGTTTGACATTTTGAACAACCTGGAGTACTCACAGTGTGTTATCAAACAAAGTTTAAGGTGCGTATCTCGGATGTTCCGATGGTTGACTCATAAACAACACTCCTGGAGTAAAGCAGTTAAAAAAATGAAACTTTGGTTTATTCTATAGAGATCCACTTGAAGTTTGTTGTCCTTTATCTATACGAAAAGATGGAAGCGGTCAGTCTCTTCCTCTGCCCCTACAATTATTCTGCAGCCATTATTCAGCCTTTCCAATTTTTTCTTCTACTATATTAGTAAATCTATTGTAACAATTATAAATGAACACTATATTAAAGTTTCTTATTTGTTTTCCAAAAATATGTGGTGTTTTGATTCGGTTTACTTAATTTCTCTCTTTGGCTGATTATTACCTCCCCTGTCAAATACTTGCAGAGTAGCAGTAAATAATGACATCATACATGACTTGGGTTATCCCAGCTGGTACCTATATACTCCCTGATTTAGGAACTCTTCACAGGTAAAAGAAATTTTACTACGAATTGCAAACACCTAAATTTGTATTCATCCGCCTTTGTCAACGTAGTGACCAGTCTTAGTTATCTCAATTACCGTAAACTGTCCAGTGAAACTCAAAATTCAAAAGTACTTTCCAAATTATTGATAGTGCTTTTATAATACCATATGTACTGTGTATTGATATGATATGATAGAAACACCCAAGTTCTGACTGTCTAATGAGTGGGTTTAAGCATGTAATTTTCATTCACCTACAGTGCATTAGGCGGTTGTCAAAGCAAATTTGATCTTTCAAATTTTGCCCAAACCTATTTACAAATTCACTTTAAAGTGTCACTTACCTATGTTTGATAAAGCCATTTCCTGACCTTGTTCTCCGTGTCAGGAAATGCGAACTATAGTATTCTTACGCATTACAACGAAAGGATGCGCAAAAGCGCATGGTTTGACGAAGTGCTGAGTAACATTGCTATGAAGAAAATTATCTTTTTTACTCTGCACTGTAATGAAGACGTTATCGATGTTTATGCTGCTGTGTGTTCTCGGTCATATCCGAAATATATTCCTGAGAGTATAAGTAAGAGGCTAAATAGAAAATTTTCAAAATGTTTTAGAACACCGAAAGAAGGAATCGTAGCTGGTGATATTCTGTGGCTTTTATTTGTTCAGTCTTTTTCATGTTGCACTTTAAGAATTATTAGGAATTTTACGCTTCATTATGCTCAATACAAAAGTATTTCAGATTCCGTTTAGTTTTGTGATGTAGTAAGTATACCTCTTTAGTAGCTAAATGTTTCATGGTTACGTTTCTTAAAGTATATTAATCTGAAATCCTGACAAGGGAGTAAAATAATCCATCATTTGAAACAGAGAGACGGATTCTTTTCCGTACTTTGAAATCACTTACATCAAAACAAGAAAGAATATTCCTGTTCAGTCATTATTGACTCTGTTCAGTGGAAACTAACCAAAATGATTACTAAATTAAAGAATTCTTTATTTTTTTACAAATATACATGTAGTGTTCACCTATGTAAATCCTTGTTATCTCTAGTTGCCTGTCTATTTTGAACCCGACACATGTATTTCTTGTATCATTACAAACTTTTGCTCTATGCTATTAAAACACTTGCACAATTTGTGGTTGTAAGTTGCACTATGGTACGTTTGACTGACGTACAACGTCATGAAGCCGTCGGTAAGGTGATTTGTGGAATAACATACCACACGGTTGCACTCATTATGCATTGTTCTCACTTCACTGTATTGAGATAAATAAGAAGACACTAAGAAACTGGCTCTAAATGTGACCGGCCGAGCCAAGTGCGCAAAAGAGTGACGTTTCGCCAACAGGACTGTCATAATTATCGTTCTAACTCACTTCCGAGACCGCTTCCGGACATCAGCACAGGTTGCCTAGAAGATAACATCAGTTGGTCTACTGTTCATTGACGTTTGCTGGTTTCAGGGATAAAGGTCACAAGGCGTACAGGAGCAACGTCTCAACGCCAGAAATAAATAGGAACCGGTACTTGTGTTCTCGGCAACATATCAGGTCGACTAAATCCAGTGGAAAGAAGCTTTATTTACGGACGAACCAGGTTTTGATATGCTTGATGGAAGGCGTAAGGTATGGCGTTGATGGCGTGAACGTTACCCCGATTGCTGCGCCAGACAATTCTCCCGCTGGGAAGATGGTCTCATTGCCTGGTATCCGTAGTATCCTGGCACCACAAGACATCACTGATAGAAATTGAAAGAAATCTTAAGGCTCAGGGATAAGTTGATGACATCCTAGAACCATATGTGTTGCCCTTTCTTTCTGAGAGATCATCGTGACGTCACCATTTTCCAGCAGGACAACACACTGTTCTATTCAGCTAGACTCACTTTGTCACAACATCAATGTTCTCGCCTGGCATGGCCTGCTTTTTACCTGGATTTAAGTCCAACTGAGTATCTCTGGGACCAGTTTGGAATTAAAGTCTATAGTAGGCGTCACGTCATCAACAACAAGGTCAAGCTGATGCGATCACTTTGAGAATAGTGGGATATTGCGCCAAGAACCATATGCAATACCTCATCCTTGTAATGAGACGTAGGTGTGTCAAGCTGTCGTGTATGCTAAAGGGGAGCATACTGTGTATTGAAATTGTGAAATCCAGATCTCAACGTCCTATGTCTCATGTAGCAAAATTTTATCAAAATCTCAAGTCATCTTTGGGTGTTTGTTCCATTTTTCCATTTTAAAAAGGCCGTTAAATTCTTTTTACTAGATAATGTCAAAGTAAACCAGTATTAACTAAGGTTAAGTATATTTCCGGCCGCATTTTCATTCGCCAGTATTTTTTTTCTATTTCTCAATGTCTGTAGCGTTGTTGTATATTCAGTCGTTATAAAAATTCCTTTTAAGTACAGTTTCGTACAGCATTCCTGAAATGTTTAAGCTAAATATGTGAACAAAAAAACATTATTGAAAATGATATAAAGGAACATTTTAAAGCTTATCAAAACACTTCAACGAAATCTAAGGACTCTCGTTCATAATTAGAATGAACGTATTCGGCATCTGACTTTAATTTCTGTAACATCAATGAAGGAAACAACGCCGTCTATCATAAAGTTCTTGTCTAAAGTATTATCAAACGTACATTGTATATCTTAATTTTAGATAATAACGTAACCCTTGATAAATAATTGCATGTCTGTGCATGATTGTAGTACAACTATTAGTACATAATTTTGTCTTATAGGATTACGGTCAAGAACATAAATTTGAATGTCACGCAAATATTGAGAGAGTTAATAAAGAGTGTTTCCTTAAATATATCTCGGCAAAATGAAGAAAATATTTAAGCATTTCTCGGGAAAGCGTTCGAAGGACAAACGTAAGTACAAAATGCTTTTATATTTCATCTTTTTTACTTTTAATAGACTGGTCTTATTGTAGTCTTATTGTTTTCCTACATTATGTCACAAGTCAGAGTGCAATGTTCTATTTTGTCATTCACGAAAGGATTCAGTCGTTTGCGGAAAAAAATATTAGTAAACTGGTTTGGATACCCAGGACTGACTGCCGGGATGAGACCAAAAAGAAAAATGAAACTGGCGTTAAACCCCAATGAAACAAACAAACATAAAACGCAATATTCAAGCTTGATAAACATTGTAGACTACACCCTACCACACTTCTAAACATTGTAGACTACACCCTATCACACTTTTAAAAATTGTAGACTACATCCTACCACACTTTTAAAAATTGTAGACTACACCCTACCACACTTTGATGAATAGTTTTCAAATCAGCAAAACTAAATACATGTAACTTTTTAATCCTTTTACAAAAGCAAATTTGACAACCCTATTTATTTAAACTGTAACTTTAATCTAAAAAAACAAACAGCGTTCAAGAAGAAACAACTGAAATTGAAACTGCTTTTTTTCACTAATTTCATATTTCCCCTTTATTGAAATGGTCTACAAAAAATGAAGAAACATCTCCAAAGCCATCTCCAGAACCATCTCCATCTCCAGAACCATCTTCAGAACCATCTCCAGGTTTTCTATTAGTGGCTGCGTTTGACTTTGGAACAACATACAGTGGGTATGCTTTTTCCTTTTGTAACGATCCCATGAAGATACACACAAACCAAGGATGGAACGCCGGTACTGAGAAACTTATTTCTCTAAAGACCCCAACCTGTGTGCTGCTCACACCAAGCAAACAGTTCAATTCATTTGGATTTGAAGCTGAGAACCGTTACGCTGATCTTGCTGAAGATGGCAAACATCATGGATGGATGCTGTTTCGCAGATTCAAAATGTTCTTGCATAACAACCGAGTAAATATATTTCTGCTTCAAATTCAGTTGCTTTGATCTCAAACTGTAAACACAAGATCTTAAATGAGACGCTATGATGAAAAACAACAAAAACATTACAACAAGTATTAAGCTATTTAAAATATAAACACGTCCAATTTCAAGTATATCCAGCAAACTGAAGTGGCATAAACGTAAATCTGCAATTTGTTATACCTTAAACTTGTATTTTATTGTTTATTGGAGCGCCAGTCATTTGCTATCTTTAAGGGGTTGTCAAGAGATTCAACGGTTGAAGACATCAATGGAAAATCGATGCCAGCAATGCAGGTATTTTCGATGGCAATCCGTTATTTGCGGGACCATTTGCTCAAAGCTATCGATACACAGACCACTGGCGTAAATGAAACAGACATACAATATGTAATAACTGTTCCAGCTATTTGGAATGATCATGCCAAGCAGTTCATGAGAGAAGCCGCAGTAAAGGTATTGTAAAAGAAAAAATGTAATTCAATTAGCTTCAAGTTAGTTCCATCATATGCAATTAAAATGAAATTTTAAAAAAAGCAACAACATCTCTGTTGACAACTTTTTGTTTTGTCTCATTGCCTTGTGACACAATTATCATTTTGTTAATTTCATTTATCACTTAAATGTTTGGCTGAAAATTGCGGTGTGGTGGACATTCTTTCACTTATTTTATTGGTATTAACTCTAAGAAGCCTTCATTTTTGTTATAAGAACGCAATACAGTACTACATAAAAATCGAAATCTATACGTTGGAAACAATGCTATCTTTGCAGGCGGGAATGAATCCTTTTAGACTGAAACTCGCTTTGGAGCCTGAGGCCGCCTCTATCTGGTGTCAGACATTAGATACTGATAAAAGAAGCTTACTTTCCGAATTCGGTTGCCAGTACATGGTTGTAGACCTAGGAGGTAATTTCGATTTACAACAACATAAACAAAAAAAATATTTTATACCGATGTCCACAAAGTAATTCGTGTTAGTTTCCTATCTCATTCTGTATCAAGAAACCTAGGAATCTCACTTTCCTTTGAAGTTTTATGAGAAAAAAGAGAAAAAAATTGCTTTTTCAGTTAATGTTAATCTGCTAGTTAGTTAAGTTGGCAAGGTTTTCCTTGTTTGTTTTGTTTTTCGTTCCCTTTCTTCACTTTTAATCAATCAGTGTTACACATTCTGTTGAGTACCTTTTCATTTAGTAATTCCTAAAACAACAAAGACATTGACCCAAACATCTAGTGAATTCCAATGTTCTACGTGTATATTATTTGAATTCTAAATAAAACTTGGTTTTCCATATATCTAAACTTCTAATTACTCAATCAAAGTTTATCCTTATTTATCTGCTCACTTTTGCTACATTCCTCCAAGAATGCTGTAATAGATTTATAGCGTTGTATCTGTTTTCACAGGTGGTACGGCAGATATATCAGTGCACGAGAAAAAAGCAGATGGTTCACTGAAAGAAATTCATAAGGCAAGCGGAGGACCATGGGGTGGAACTGCTGTGGACAAGAATTACCATGATTGGCTGACAAAACTTTTTGGGGAAAGAGCCATGCAAAGATTCAAACAGAGGCAAATGGCCGATTATTTTGATGTTCAGAGAGAGTTCGAAATAAAAAAGAGATCAGTAACAAGTGACACAGAAGGAAACGTCAATTTTAGAATTTCTGCTTCGCTCAGAGATATATACAATGAAGTCGGAGGATGCGATTTGGAAAGAAAGGCTTCTGAGATGGGGCTTGCAGACAAAGTGACCTTCACGGGTGATAAAATGCGACTTGATGCATCAATCGTTCGGGAATGGTTTAAAGAACCGATGGAAGAAATAATGACTCATATAAAGAACCTTCTAGCGGAAGACAAAATGAGAGCAGTACAGAAGATTCTCTTAGTTGGTGGTTTTGGAGAATGCCAGCTGGTACAAGAGGAGATACGTAGCCAGCTACAAAATAAACGTCTACTAGTGCCAGCTGAGGCAGGACTTGCTGTTCTCAAAGGAGCAGTAAGATTTGGCCATCTGCCACAAATTGTGTCATCTAGAGTAATGAAATATACCTACGGGGTGGAAATAGTAGAAAGTAATGAAGATGACACTCAATACGGTTCTGAAACAGCAGTCAATTGCAATGAAGATTCATGCTCCGAAAACGAAGAAAATCCAGATTTGAAGGTCAATAATCGTGCTGAGTCTGACGCAGAGCCTCATCTGGGAGAACACTTTGATTCTTCTTCGGAGTCCAGTATAAATTTTACCACGGATGTCTTTGATAAGTTTGTTGCTGCTGGCGATGAAGTTCCAATTGGTCACGAGGTAAAGCGAGTATATATCCCTACGAATCCACGTCGTGTAGTACTTCCAGTGTATTGTACACAGGATCCAGATCCAAGATTTGTAACTGATCCGGACTGCGAACATCTAGGTGTCCTTTCTACAGAGTTTCCAGACGGAGAAACCTGCGAAGACAACATAATTGAAGTGACACTTGTATTTGGGGGTACAGAACTTACAGTAAAGGCGAAGATCATTAGGACTGGACATGAATTCTTCACAAGAATTGACTGTTTGAAATAATTTGATGATGCGGCGTCCAATATTTACCGAAGATTCAACAAACATTCGTAAGAAATTGAAAGATATTTTGTATAATTTCTGTGTGAAACAATATTTCTCATGTATAAACATATAATTTAGATAAATCAACGTCTTTCTTTTTTCTAACTCTATTTCAATAGCTTTTTATCAAAAATGCTAGATACTAGTCACTATTTGCACATCCACTTAAGGGATTCTTGTATTTTATGATTTCGTCTGAAAAAGGTCAAAGAACATAAACAAAACTATCTAGTCCCCGGAAGATCTTCTGGTGTGTTTACCAGTCTTGTTGCATGGACAACGATCTAGTATTTTCTCTGCCCACATCGTGGGCTTAGTCCTTTGCCCCGAAAGAGGCACGCCTATCATGAAATGGCTACAGTACCATGTATAACGTTTAGACATTTTGCAAATATATTCTAATCCTGTTTAATACTTCTTATTTGAAACGAATATTGTGTGGAAAGATGTTTTCCGAATTATTTTACTTGGTTCTTTATTTGTTAAGTTTATATCAATTGAAAATAAGTTATTGCTACTTCTCTTTCTTTTTCTCTCATTTGACAACTTTGACCTGGATTTTTTATTTATGTTGTTACAGTCGACTAACCACATGCTTTGGTTTAAGTCAAATTATGACCACTGCCTAAGGGAATCGATTATTTGGCTTAATGGTCTAAGTCTTTGATTTTTGATATTTTTTATGAACTTTCTTGCATAAGTTCGAGTCCTAATGCATTGTATCTTTCTGTTACAGGTACAAATAGGTAAAAAAAAATGATCAATATTCAATACACTGAAAGACATATAAAACACCACCTTAATTTGAAAAAAGAGTAAACAGTCTTAAAGTAACACTAAAATAAACGAGCATTAAAATTAGAGTTGTGAAAATAAGTATCGGGTAATAGTTATAGAACTAATTAGTTACTTTTATTCCTGTCATCTCTGTAAGGACCCTTTTCGCTCTACAATGCCATTAGCCTTTCTTATGTTTTGTTTGTTTGTGTGTTTTTTTTGCATGCTGCAGTGTCGACTTGATGGGTGATTTATTCACCCAGACAACATGTACTTGTGTGTTTTTTATGAGAACATGTTGGGGCAGTGTGATGTTGGTGACACCTAGAACCTGGTTTAAACCCCAAGTGGCAAAAAGTTTTTCACTGACCGTTCCGATGCGGTAACGCCGAGGTTTCTTATTTTCGTTAATTGTTTGTAGTCTAAAAATACTTATAATTATTCGTATAAAATGCATGCACCCTTTTCCTCTTTACCTTTTGACTGTGTATAGGAAGGCTATTTTCTGACTATGGTTTTTCCTGAAAAACGATTTTCACTTTTTTCTACATTTTATTGTCAATGATGTTATTTTAATCATTCAAAACTGATATCGACGACAATAATTATGCTTGTGCTGTTCATTTTTCCTTTTGTCAGCTGCATATTTTGGTTTGCCATGTCTAGTCTAGTTTATCGTGGACAGTAATCATAAACTTGCTTTGTAGATGAATAGTTATTTTGCTAAGTGCGTCTGTCCTGTGCAAATAACATGTAAAAATAAGATGAAGTAAATATGTAGATTAGGCTACATTTAGCATTGAGTTCTTAAAGGAGTGTATAAAAACAAATATCATGACTATTTTCATATCAAAACACTATCATATCAGATAAAGGTCAAGAACATGAACTCGAATTCAGAGAAACCAATAAGGAAGTAAATTCAGAAAATTACAGTATATTTATCGGGTGCGTTTGATAAAATGTCCAAAGTCCAAAAGTAAGGATTAATGTTTTTTTTTTTATTTCACTATTTAGTTAATTTTCCTACATGCTTTAGTCTTATTAAAATCTTCCTTTCACCACTTTGTCAAAACTAAGATGCAGTTTTTTTCACGCCAAACATTGTTGTCCAAAGCTTAGATTTCGAAACATTAAAACTAAATTATGAATCACCAAAATAGATGTTAAGTCATTCTCAAACAAGAACTGTCACTGGAAATTGACATATGCCTCCGAAATATAGCTTTGAAATGAAGCTGGTGTTAATATATAATTGAATATGCCTGTGGAAAAGAGATCAGACAAAAATAGAGCATGAACTGAAGGTAAATGGCAAAGTAATGTTTTTTCTGCTTCAGATTCTTATACAAAGGTTGAAGACGTAATTATTCAATGAAATAGAAAGTTGTGAGTTTGGCCTTGAAAACGAACAGTATTGTTTTATTCCCAACCCCAACTGATGTTTAATATATAACAAGTGTCCATAACTCTGCCAAAAATAATCTGAGCAGAAACTCTTGACGATACGCACAACACGGCTTGGTGACAAACATTCCTGTTAAGTTTTAATGAAATTCTCCAAGCTGTTTTTGAGATGAAGTGTGGACAAGACTTTTATATAGAGGTTAGAGTAAAAAATGACTAAGTGCCAATAACCCTACCAAAAATAATCGAGCGGAATCTCCTGACGATATGCATAACTAGGCTTGGTGACAAACAATCCTGTTAAGTTTTAATGAAATCCCTCAAGCGGTTTTGGAGATGAAGCGAGGACAAGATTTTAGAGTTGAAAAATGACTAAGTGCTCATAACTCTGCCAAAAATAAATCAAGCGGAATCTCCTGACGATATGCACAACTAGGCTTGATGACAAACACTCCTGTAAAGTTTAAATGAAATCCCTCAAGCGGTTTTGGAGATGAGCCGAGGACAAGATTTTACCAGACAGACGGACGGACATACAGTGCGATAACTATATGCCTCCCTTCTAGGACATAAGAAAGCAAACCCTTTGACGACATTAAATAAGAAATGATCTGAAAGTGACTTCTGAATGAACTCAAATAAATAGCTGCCATAATAAAATTCAAAGTTATTATAAGCTCGTATGAGCGAAATGTTCTCAAGGTGAGCTATTATGATCGCCCTGTGTCCGGCGTCATTTTCTTTGAATCTCATCTCCTACTACATGGCTTGATGTAAACCTCAACCAAGATTAGTAAAATGACACAGCCTCGAGATCACTTTATGCTTTATACAGAATTATAAAGAAATATCTTCTTATGGTAAGCCTTAGAACTTATAATTTAAGTGTATAGAATTTGTAAGTGAAGGATTATTGAGATTGTTGAAATGATGACCCTAAGTGAAAAGGTACAACTACAACATACAAAGAGAAAAAATTACATCCCAGAAAGAACACAAACACAAGAACAAACAAAGAAACCACAAGACCCCACCGAATGGGTCACCTTTTCATATAGAAATTTATTGAGATTGTTGAAATGATGACCCTAAGGGAAAAAGTGGTCCACTACAACATACAAAGAGAAAAAATTACATCCCAGAAAGAACACAAACACAAGAACAAACAAAGAAACCACAAGACCCCACCGAAGAGGTCACCTTTTCATATAGAAATTTACTAAATGATGTTAATTCATGAAGAAACGCTCATGCCAACATGGTTTTCCTTCCCTGTGTCATTTTGACATTTACCTCGACTTTTTGAGCTTCTTATTTGTCTGTGCAGCTACAGCATAGAAATTTTAATTATTCATACACTAGTTCATGCAGATATCAACTCTTACTTTAGCCGCCCTTAAGCCTAGATGTTCAGTGAAATGGTACTCAAATAAGCGATATACGCCCCAAGATGGTCCTCGTGTAACCTTACAGGTGAATGAAGATGTTTATTTTCACATGACTCCTGAAATTAAGCATTTACTCGTTACATGAAACTTTTCTCCTTACTATTTAATATATCCAGAGTTTTTCAGTCGAGTTCTTAAAAGAGGAGATTGCAGCATTTAAAAAAACCGACCAGACATATACTGACCGGGAGTTTGGGTGCTATATGGCCTTTTATATTTATTTATATATGTTTTGTCATTTTTTCCGTCATAAATTTTGTACTCTGTTCGTGAGATAGACTTGTCGTTATTATTTTTATTTCGGTATCACATAGAGCTGAAACTGAAATAGGATAATCCTGGTCAAAGAGATTATTACAGAGCGCAATTTAAATTATGAAGTTGAAATAACTGCCTGATTTATTCCCACATCTTTGTGTACTATTTTGCATACACAGAACTCATCGTCAAATTTATATTGCAAAAATTACCAAATAACAGAAAATAGTTAAAAAATTATCGACGCCCTGTGGTCCTATTTGGGGCCCTCTTTTCGCCCCTGGTCGCTGCGCTAGTTTGTAATATTTAAATTATATATGTATCAACAGAGAATGTTTTCTATTCATTTAATTACTTCCATGTTCAATACGGGAACAATATTCTTCCAAGTATGTGATATAAATTTAACAAACACAGACACAAACACATAAAATATTCAATGAAATAAGAAAAATGATAGAGGTACATTGAAAAGAAAGATATCACAAATAATGTTAACGGTACGTATGAAACAAAAAACTTGGAAAGAAAAACAACACTACTCAAAATTTGATCAATGGTTTTTAAAATAAATCATAAATATTTCCCTAGTCAGATATTTTGCATGATAAAATGATTGTTGTACATAAATGCGAATAACGTGACTCTATTAACATCAAAACTCTACCATATGAAATAAAGGACAAGAATGTAAACTCGAATTCGACGAACCAATAAGGAAGTAAATTCAGAAAATTACAGAATATTTGTCGGGTGTGTTTGACAAATCTCAAAGTCCAGTAGTAAGTTTAAATGTTTGTCTCATTTCATGATGAATGAATTTTCTTTTAATGTCTTAGTTTAATCCTTTCCGCACTTTGTCAAAAACGAAAGTGAGTGTTTATTTTTTCTGGCAGTTTTCAGAAACTGAAACTGTTTATCAATCACCGAAATAGATGTTAGATATTTTCCAAAAACAAACCTGAAGACAACATTTAATAAAAAAAAAAAGAGCTGAAAGTGACTTCTGAATCTATAGAAACAAAACAACAGGAATAAATCATGGAGTTAAGTTATATGTTACATAGCTTTTATTTGGTCTGTAAACACGTCCGGTTATTGCAAAAAGGCTATTTCAATCTGAGGAAAAGAAGGATAGAATAAATGTGTTTACCTATCGATGAAGCAGAAAAAATTTGAATAGTCTTTTAGAAATGTAACCATTACTCGAAAAAAGACAATATTTAGATCCTCCTATTCTGATACCGAAAAATTCTCGTGACAGTGAAAATTTCGAACTGTCGCAAACATCCTTTATGGCACTGCCCATTTTACCAAAAAGAAATAACTGACCTCAAAGAAATAACTGTCATAGTAAATTTTAGGCTACAAACTCTAGTGAGCACAATGTGCACAGGTGAAATATTATAATCGCGCAATGCAGGTGTCTTTTGTCAACATTTGCTAAGTACCTACCATTTTATCTCTACAATACCACTAGCTGTTTATGTTTTATATGTTTGTGCGCTTTTGCATGCAACTTTGTCGAGCTGTTGGTGGGTAAGAGTTAATTCACCAGGACAACTTCTTCTTGTTTGTTCTTATAAAAACCTGCTGGGGCACTGTTTTGCCACTGACCGTTTCAAGGCGCTAACTCTTCAGGTTATCATTTTCGTTAATTGTTTGTGGTGTCTTTTTTAAATTGATCTTTTTTATAAGTTTAAATTGTATTTTCCTCTCTACTTTATGACTGTGTAGGAAGGCTGTGTTTTCTGACAATTTTTTCCTTATATGCGTTTTCCTTTTTTTCGAACGTCATCTGCTACTACAAGGCTTAATGGATTTTAGTAAAAATTTCAAGTTCAAAGTTTAAATAATATCTTCTCGTCTAAAACGACCAGTCCCAAAGCTCTGTAATTGGGAGTGTGGTATTGTCTAGTGGATCTCTACTAAGTTTTGATATCAGATAAAGGTCAAGACCATAAACTCGTTTTCGAAGAAAACAATCAGGAAGTTAATTCAGGCAGTTAAAGAATAATTGTTCGGAGCGATTGACAAATGTTCAAAGTCAAAGGGTAAGATATAATGATTTGTTTCTCATTTCATTATGCAATAAAGAGTCTTTCAATACATTAGTGTTATCACAGTCCTAAATTCCGCATTCTGTTACAAATGAAGGTGCAGTTTTTCACCCTGATAAGCATTGTAGACCAAAGCTCCTAGTGTGATAAATAGTTTTCAACTACCTGTGATATTAATGTACTTCCCTGTTGGTTTCATCGAAATAAGTGTAAGGACAATCTCAAAAAAAGTAAAACCGAAGACGGCATTTAATAAGAAATAATTTGAAAGTGACTAAAAAAACAACAGAAAAGAAATCAATGAACTTCAGCTAAAGTAATTGCCACTTAGTAAATACAGTGCAGAACACTGCATTATGCAAACCTGTGGGAACTTCTGGTAATCGCAAGTCTGAGGGAATTCTTTTTCGATCAGAAATGACAAAAAACAAAACAATAATTAAATGCGTTAATATATCGAATTGGAGTGACATATTGCAAAGGTTTGATTTGTTCTAATTGTTAACATTATTGTCTAGTTATCTGTTGACAAGCAAATCAAAGATAGATCAGAATTTTACTTATTTTCAAAACGTCTTAACGACGCTGTAAAACAGGCGCCGAAAACGAGTTTAACTGTATCATTGAAAATGAAGTAGGCTTACGTCTGATTACGAAACCTGGCATTGAGAGTTTTCGAGGTACATAAGGTAATAGTGACAGATGTAATTATTTTAATACTGAATCATTCAGAAATGATAGATAAACTTTGAATTGTCCCGATCAGCCTCAAAGGTTAATACGGCGCGGCTAATTTTTTTAAAAAAAATGAAAGAAACAGCTACCATTAAAACTGAAGAGACAAAATTTGACCTAGTAACACAAATAAAAGCAGAATCAAAAGTAATGCAATTATTTGGGAAAAACGTTGAAAAAATGGCTGACAAACATTTATCTGAAAATGATGTCCTACAATCAGAAGTAATCAGCCTACGCTAAGCTCTCAAAAAGCTTAAAAACCATCGAGCTTGGATAAACAAGAGCAAAACGGACGAAATATAGGAAGTGGTGACATCTGGTGACATTCGAAGTTTCAGTGAAATTGTTCAAGGCTTATTTCTAAACCTAATACGACCCATGTTGACATGGCCATCCCCTGCCAAATGTGTTTGCTTGTTGGAAAAGGTATGTGTTAGAGAGGAGAATTATTCATTTTTAAAAAGATTTTTAGTAATCAAGACTGGTGGTGAAGTGATAAGATGTGAAACCCATGTGACGACCTAAAACGTAATATTCTGTCATTGCTTGTCACTGCAATAGATGAGAACGGCTGCTCACTACAAGAAGAATCAATGGTTGAAAATTAATTTGGCCTACTTGCAGCGTGCTATCTTTTAAGTTATTTCACCGCTCTCTCTCTCTCTCTCTCTCTCTCTCTCTCTCTCTCACGTTTTTTTTCGAACTGATGTTTCTGGCACTGGTGCTGGTTTAAAAAAATAAAACATGAAATTTACTATTTTCTCACTAATTACCTATTATATATCAAAAACGATAGTTTTCCGACGACACGCTTTCAAATGCTATGTTCATTAATATGGTGAAGAAACATACAAAAACGACAGCAAAGGTCTGAGTCGGAACAAATACTGTATCTGTATTTAATAATTTATTTATTTTATGACGTATGTAGAGATACACTAAAGTGTATTTTCTTAGTTTGTTCAGACACGTATCATTTGCTGGCATGGACCATGCTTCACTTAGCCAAGTACCCGGATGTTCAAGCAAAAGATCAAAGGGGTCGCTCCAAAAGACTGCACAGAGGTCTTGTTTGACATTTTGAACAACCTGGAGTACCTACAGTGTGTTATCAAACAAAGTTTAAGGTGCGTATCTCGGATGTTCCGTTGGTTGATTCATAAACAACACTCCTGGAGTAAAGCAGTTAAAAAAATGAAACTTTGGTTTATTCTATAGAGATCCACTTGAAGTTTGTTGTCCTTTATCTATACGAAAAGATGGAAGCGGTCAGTCTCTTCCTCTGCCCCTACAATTATTCTGCAGCCATTATTCAGCCTTTCCAATTTTTTCTTCTACTATATTAGTAAATCTATTGTAACAATCACAAATGAACACTATATTAAAGTTTCTTATTTGTTTTCCAAAAATATGTGGTGTTTTGATTCGGTCTACTTAATTTCTCTCTTTTGCTGATTATTCTCTCCCCTGTCAAACACATGCAGAATAGCAGTAAAGATGACTGTGGTATCCCAGCTGGTACCTTTATACTCCCTGATTTAGGAACGCTTCACAGGTAAAAGAAATTTTACTACGTTGTAAACACCTAGATTTATATTAATCCGCCTTTGTCAACGTAGTGACCAGTCTAAGTTATCTCAATGGTTTCCAGTTGTTTCCCCCACACTGACATTTCCTCCTGGATGTTTCCTCCAGGATGTTTCCTCCCCTATATATATATTATATAGTAATGTGAAGATATACTACATAATGATGATATTGTTCTTTATGAAATATTTAGTATCATTGCTATTTAACAAATAAAACATGACAAAATCATTCTTTTACTTAAAATTTAAAAGAAAGTTGGGGTTAGGTAGTTTAAAACAATTTGTATCTATTGGATATCAGGTATTAGGTTTTAGATTAAATTTTAACAGTTTATTTAAATTTTTTGTTGTATTTGTTTCTGGTGGATAAATATATAACTAGAGATAATCATGTATGCATTGAAAATATAAAATATTAAACAATTAGTCATTTAGCATCAATTGTGTGAAAAAAAATTTTCAAAGTTTGCGTTAATTTATTTTGGGATAAAATAATGTGTTAAAGGTGTTGGGAAAAAAAAAATATATATATATATATAAATATTAATAGCCTTGGTAAATTTTTGTAGTGTAACAATTCACACATTTCACTCCATTAAATGCTTGGTAAATTTAGTGGTTATATATTTCAAAAACATAATTCTCATTATATTGCAATAAAATAATTTACTATTTAATTTACATTTAAAATTGAAAATTATATAAATGTTATGTTATTTGTAAAAATTAATTAATGATAATCTTGATTCTTTTAATAATCAGATGGTTGAAATGTGAATATCATTTCTATATTTCTATATCAATAATTAAACTATTGTAAATGCAACAAACCAATGGTACACCAAAATTATGTATGTATTTAAGTAAAAATATAAACCTTTCTAATCTTTCCCAACTACTTTTTATATAGTATATATATAGGGGAGGAAACATCCTGGAGGAAACTGTAGTGTGGGGAAAACATCCAGGTGAGGAACTGGTTTGTGGGGGAAACGACTGGATACCATCTCAATTACCTAAACTTGTCCAGTGAAACTCAAAATTCAAAAGTACCTTACCAAATTATTGATAGTGCTTTCATATACCATATGTACTGTGTATTGATATGATATGATAGAAACACCCAAGTTCAGACTGTCTAATGAGTGGGTTCAAACCTGTAATTTTCATTCACCTACAGTAGATTAGGCGGTTGTCAAAGCAAATTTGATCTTTCAAATTTTGCCCAAACCTCTTTACAAATTCACATTAAACAGTCACTGACTTTTAGTAAAAAATGTTGTTTTTTCATTTAGAATGGAGAGCAACTGACAAAATTCTGATAATTTTATCACAGAGAGATTTATGGAAGAAACGAAGCCATTTGCTCATCTGCTATTTATTGCTGGACTTTACATGTGCATTGGATATACATATGCATGCCGGAAATGACAACTATCGTCTGCTGTCTTCTTAGAGAGTTCGAATTTTCCCTCGTGCCAAATATGACCTTCAAGAAAAAGCTACTTGACCGATGTTTGATAAAGCCATTTCCTGACCTTGTTCTCCGTGTCAGGAAATGCGAACTATAGTATTCTTACGCATTTAAACGAAAGGATGCGCAAAAGCGCATGGTTTGACGAATTGCTGAGTAACATTGCTATTAAGATAATTATCTTTTTTACCCTGCGCTGTTATGCAGACGTTATTGATGTTGATGCAGCTGTGTGTTCACTGTCATATTAGAAACACCTGAAAAATTGTGAAGCATTTGATGAAGTATAAGTTAGAGGATAAACAGAAAAATTCAAAACATTTTAGAACATCGAAAGAAGGAATCGTAGCATGTGGTATTCTGTGGCTTTTATTTGTTCCTTTTTCCTGTTGCGTTTTAAGTATATATCGGAAATTTACGCTTCATAATGTATTATGCTCATTTGTCGTTATGTCAATGTCTGTTACCTTATGACGTTATATCGAAAACCATTAAATGTCTACATAAGATTCTACATATGTTTGTTTATGAGAAATAGAACTGTAAAGATTTAAATGGTCGGATTAACATGTAAGAGGAAAAGTAAAGATAATGGTACACTGTATTCTAAAGTTTTTGCTTTCTAACCAATTCTTTCTTTTTAGGATTAAACAAATTACAGAGCTGTGAAGACCAGCTTTGTTTTTGTTTAGAAATGACACGCCCTGCATGACATGTTTTAATTGTGTTAGAGTGTTTATTTACTCAAAAGAGAAGCATATCAAAGACTACACAAGTGCAGAGCTATATTACCAGCATTAAAATATAAAGAGTCTCTGTATGACATACTACAGTGATGTTTAACTGACCTAAACAACTGATGCCTAACTTAAAATCTTATAAGAATATAACAAAAAGTAATAATTTGATAACAAAAGAATTTCAGATTTCATTAGTCCTGTAATGTAGTAAGTAAACCTCTTTAAGAGCTAATTAAATGTTTCATGGTTACGTTTCTTAAGATGTATCAATCTGATTTCACGGCATACCAAGATATCCTGACAGGAAGTAAATTAACCCATCATTTGAAACAGAAGACCGGTTTTTTTTCCGTAATTAGAAATCACTTACATCGAACGAGGAGATAAATAGTGGACCAGTCTACTGAAACAAGAAAGAATATACTGTTTAATCATTATTGACACAGTGCTCTGTTCAATGGAAACCCACCAAAATGTTTACTGAATTAAGCAATTCTTTATTTTTTACTGATATACATGTAGTTTTTACCGATGTAAATCGTTGTATTCTCAAATTGCCTGAATTATTTTTAAACCTACACTGTATACGTTGTATCATTACAAACTTTTGCTCTATGCTATTAAAATACTTGCACAATTTGTGTTTTTAAGTTGCACTGTGGTACGTTTGACTGACGTACAACGTCATGAAGCCGTCGGTAAGGTGTTGTGGAATGTCATACAACACTATTGCACACATTTATGCATTGTTCTCGCTCCACTGTATTGAGATAAGTAAGAAGACACTAAGAAACTGGCTCTTTAGCTGACCTGCCGCGCCAAGTACGCAAAAGAGTGGTATTTCGCCAACAGGACCGTCATAATTATCGTCCTTACTCACTTCTGAGACCGCTTCCGAACATCAGCACAGGCTGCCTAGAAGATACCATCAGTTGGTCTACTGTACATCGACGTTTGCTGGTTTCAGTGACAAAGGTCACAAGGCGTACAAGAGCAACGTCTTAACGCCAGAAAGAAATAGGTTGTCTCAGCAACATCTCAGGTCGTCTCAAACCAGTGGAAAGAAGCTTTATTTACAGACGGGGAAGATAGTGTCATGTCCTGGGCCGTCAAATCCTGGCACTACAGGACCCCACTGATAGAAATTGAAGGAAATCTTACAGCTCAGGGATAAGTTGATGACACCCTAGAACCATGTGTGTTGCCCTTTTTTTGAGAGATCATCGTGACGTTACCATTTTCCAGCGGGAAAAACACTGTCCTTTTCAGCTAGATTCACTGTGGCTCAACATCAATGTTCTGGCCTGGCATGGCCTGCTTTTTACGTGGATGTAAGTCCAACTGAGCATCTCTGGGACCAGTTTGGAATTCAAGTGTATAGTAGGCGTCACGTCATCAACAACAATTGTAAGCTGATGTGATCACTTTGAGAAGAGTGGGATATAGCGCCCAGTGCCTATGCAATACCTCATCCTTGTAATGAGATGCAGGTGTCAAGCTGTCGTGAATGCTAATGGGGAGCATACTGTGTATTGAATTTGTGAATTCCAGTTCTCGCCCTCCGATGTCTCATATAGCAAGATTTCATCAAAATCTCAAGTCGTCTTTGGGTGTTTTTTTTTTCCATTTTAAGAAGGCCGTTAATTTCTGACTGCTGGGATGAGACCAAAAAGAAAATGAAACTGGCGTTAAACCCCAATGAAACAAACAAACATAAAACGCAATATTCAAGCTTGATAAACATTGTAGACTACACCTTACCACACTTTTAAACATTGTAGACTACACCCTATCACACTTTTAAAAATTGTAGACTACATCCTACCACACTTTTAAACATTGTAGACTACACCTTACCACACTTTGATGAATAGTTATCAAACCAGCAAAACTTATTGAGAACAAAAGAAATACATGTAACTTTTTAATCCTTTTACAAAAGCAAATTTGACAACCCTATTTATTTAAACTGTAACTTTAATCTAAAAAAAACAGCGTTCGGAAAGAAACAACTGAAATTGAAACTGTTTTTTTTCTCACTAATTTCATATTTCGCCTTCATTGAAATGGTCCCGCATACGAACGGTTAGTACCATAATGGAATGTACGAAAATGTTATTTATTACATACATTTTGCATTTCTTATCAATTATGTTTAATATGTTAAAAATTGGCTAAATTTTTAAAGATCCTAGAAATGCCGCAAATAGTGAAAGAAATAATACATTCCGCACTAAATGAGTAAACGTATTGTTACAGTAACGGCTACAAAAAATGAAGAAAGATCTCGAAAGCCATCTTCAGAACCATCTTCAGAACCATCTCCAGGTTTTCTATTAGTGGCTGCGTTTGACTTTGGAACAACATACAGTGGGTATGCTTTTTCCGTCTGTAACGATCCCATGAAGATACACACAAACCAAGGATGGATCGCCGGTAGTGAGAAACTTATTTCTCTAAAGACCCCAACCTGTGTGCTGCTTACACCAAACAAACAGTTCAATTCATTTGGATTTGAAGCCGAGAACCATTACGCTGATCTTGCTGAAGATGACAAACATCATGGATGGATGCTGTTTCGCAGATTCAAAATGTTCTTGCATAACAACCGAGTAAATTTATTTCTGCTTCAAATTCAGTTGCTTTGATCTCAAACTGTAAACACAAGATCTTAAATGAGACGCTATTATGAAAAACAACAAAAACATTACAACAAGTATTAAGCTATTTAAATTATAAAAACTTCCAATTTCAAGTATATCCAGCAAAATGAAGTGGCATAAACGTAAATCTGCATTTTGTTATACCTTTAACTTGTATTTTATTGTTTATTGGAGTGCCTGTCATTTGCTATCTTTAAGGGGTTGTCAAGAGATTCAACGGTTGAAGACATCAATGGAAAATCGATGCCAGCAATGCAAGTATTTTCAATGGCAATCCGTTATTTGCGGGACCATTTGCTCAAATCTATCGAAACAAGGACCACTGGCGTAAATGAAACAGACATACAATATGTAATAACTGTTCCAGCTATTTGGAATGACCATGCCAAGCAATTCATGAGAGAAGCCGCAGTAAAGGTATTGTAAAAGAAAAATTGTAATGCAAAAAGCTTCAAGTTAGTTCCATCATATGCAAATAAAATGAAATTGAAAAACGATAACATGTCTGTTGACAACTTTTTGTCTCATGACCTTGTGACAAAAATACCATTTTGTTAATTTCATTTATCATTTAAATGTTTGGCTGAAAATTTCGGTGTGGTGGACATTATCTCACTTATTTTATTGGTTTGAACTCTGAGAAGACTTCATAAACAGTTTTTCGGGTGCATAGTTAAACTTCATGTATACCATATCATTTTTTGTTATTAAAACCCACACATTTACATTACTACATAACATCGAATACAATTGAAAACAATGCTATCTTTGCAGGCGGGAATGGATCCTTTTAGACTGAAACTCGCCTTGGAACCCGAGGCCGCCTCTATCTGGTGTCAGACAGTAGACACTGATAAAAGAGGCTTACTTTCCGAATTCGGTTGCCAGTACATGGTTGTAGACCTTGGAGGTAACTTTGACTTACAGCAACATACATAATATATTACACCGATGTCAACAAATCTATCCTTGTTAGCTTCCTATCTCAGTGTTTTCAAGGAACCTAGAAATCTTCCTTTCCTTTGCTGTTTCTATGAGAAACATTTGTTTAGTTCGTGTAACCTTGTTAGTTAGCTAAGTTGCAAAGATTTTAGTTTGTTTTGTCTTTCTTTCCTTTTTTTTCACTTTTCAATTAATGCTTCACTTTCCGTTGGGTAGCATTGTACTGTATTTTCAAAACAATAAAGACATTGACTCAAAGACCTAGTGAAATCCAATGTTTTACGTAAATAATCTCGAGTTTTGGATAAAAGTTTTTCCTTATCTATCTATTTTTATTGTTTGTTTTTTGTTGTTTGTTTTTTACTACGTTGCCCCAAGAATGCTGTGGGGAATTTATAACGTTGAAGCTGTTTTCACAGGTGGTACGGCAGATATATCAGTGCACGAGAAGAAAGTAGATGGTTCCCTGAAAGAAATTCATAAGGCAAGCGGCGGACCATGGGGTGGTACAGCTGTGGATAAGAATTATCTTGATTGGCTGACAAAACTTTTTGGGGAAACAGCCATGCAAAAATTCAGACAGGAGCACATGGCCGATTATTTTGATGTTCAGAGAGATTTTGAAGTAAAAAAGCGAACAATAACAACGGAAAGACAAGGAAAAGTCAGTTTCAGAATTCCTGTTTCGCTCAAAGATATATACAATGAAGTCGGAGGATGCGATTTGGAAAGAAAGGTTTCTGAGATGGGGTTTGCAGACAAGATGACCTTCATTGGTGAAAGAATGCCGCTTGATGCATCAATCGTCCGAGAATGGTTTAAAGAACCAATGAACGAAATTATAACTCATATAAAGAACCTTCTCGCAGAATACAAAATGGGGGCCGTACAGAAGATTCTCTTAGTTGGTGGTTTTGGAGAATGCCAGCTGGTACAAGAGGTGCTACGTAGCCAGCTACAAAATAAACGTCTAATAGTGCCTGATGGGGCAGGACTTGCTGTTCTCAAAGGAGCAGTAAGATTCGGCCATATGCCACAAATTGTGTCATCTAGGGTAATGAAGTATACCTATGGGGTGGAAATAGAAGAAAAGAATGAAGAGGAACCCCAATATGGTTCTGATACAGCAGTCACTTGCCATGAAGAATCATGCTCCGGAGACGAAGAAAATCCAGATTTGAAGGTCAATAATCGCTCTCAGTCTGACACAGAGCATCATATTGGAGAATACTTTGATTCTTGTTCGGATACTATAAACGAATATCTCACCACGGATGTCTTTGATAAGTTTGTTGCAGCTGGGGATGAAGTTCCTATTGGTCATGAGGTCAGGCGAGTCTACACCCTCACTAATCCACGTTGTGCAGTGATTCCAGTGTATTGTACAAAGGATCCAGACCCGACATTTGTAACAGATCCTGGATGCGAACATTTAGGTGTCCTTTCTATAGAGTTTCCAGACGGAGAAACCTGCGAAGACAACATAATTGAAGTGACACTTGTATTTGGAGATACAGAACTTACAGTAAAGGCGAAGATCATTAGGACTGGACATGAATTCTTCACAAGAATTGACTGTTTGAAATAATATGATGACGCGGCGTCCAACATTAACCAAAGATTTAATAAACATTTTATATGAATTAACTTCGTTAGTAGAGTCTATTTTTGAACAATTTATATTTAGGTCTGATTTTTGTACTCAACAAATGTGTTTGAACCGTTTTTCATGAACAAACACATAATTAATATAACGCAACGTATTTCTTTTAAAGTCTATTTCAATAGATTTTTATTGAACATGCTAGATACTAATCACTACTTGCACATCCGCTTAAGGGATTCTTGTTTTTATGATTTCGTCTGTAAAAAAGTCAAAGAACATAAGCAAAAATATCTAGTTACCTGAAGATCTTCTGGTATGTGTTTACCAGTCTTGTGGTATGGACAAGGATGTAGTATTTTCACTGCCCATATCAAAAAGCTACTCTATGGGCTACGTCCGTTGTCCTAACAAGAGGTACAGGTATCAATAAGTGGCTACAATACTATGTATAACGTGTAGTCATATTACAAATATGTTCTAATTTTATTTAATACGTCTTATTAGAAACAAACATAATGTGGAAAGGTGTTCTCCAAATTATTTTACTGTATGTTTTCTATTTGTTATGTTTATATCGATTGAAAGAAGTTCTTGCTACTTCTATTTCACACATTCGATAACTGTACCCTGGATTGTTGTTTTATGTTAATACGACCAACTTACTACCTGCTTTGATTTTAATCAAATTTTAGGCTCAGTGGTCTAACGCTTTGATTGTGCATACTTTTCATGAACCAACAGGTGTAGAATCGAATCCTTTGCATATTATCTTTCTGTTTATGTTTTATATGTTGTTTATGCTTTTTTGCATGCTACAGTCTCGAGTTGATGGGTGGTTAATTCACCAAGACAACTTGTACTTTTGTCTTCTTATGAGAACCAATTTGAGGTTTGTGCACACTAGAACATGGTTTTATCCCCAAGTAGCAAAAAGTTTGCCACTGACCGTTTAAGGTTGTAACCTTGAGGTTTCTAATTTTGTTAATTGTTTATGGTGTTTTTTTATTGATCAGTATAACAATTCATACTCTCTTTTCCTCTCTACCTTTCGACTGTGTAGGAAGGCTGTCTTTCCTGCCTAGTTAGTTTTTTCCTGAGATGCGTGTGTCACTATTTTCTACATTGTAATGTCAATGATATTATTTTGATCATTCGAAATATATATCGACAATAATAAGCTTGTACTTGTCAAGTCTAGATTATGGTTGGCGCTTACCATAGACTTTGCATGTAGATTAATATATATTTGCTAAGTGCACTTACAAGTTTGTCCTCTGCAAATAACGGAAACATCACATGAAGTTAATATGTAGATTATTTTCTATTTTGCATTGAGTTGATAAAGGGGTGTATGAAAACAAAAATCACACGTTCCTCAACTTATTTGATTCATATTTCAAAACAAAAATAAAATATAACACCGTTCTTCAAATATTTCGCTTGCCATAATGAACGTCAAAGGATCGTGTATGTTTATAAATGCGAAATACGTGACTCTTTTCATATCAAAACACTTCAATTTCCATATCAGACAAAGGTCAAGAAGATAAAGCCCAACAAAACGAAACCAATCAGGAAGTAATTTTAGAAAATTATCTGTCCGATGCGTTTGGCGAACGTCCAATCCCCGAAAGTATTAATGCTTGTTTTTGTGGGGGGTTTTTGTTTCACACTTTCATGCTTAAATCTTATTTCAATCCTCTTTTCAGCACTTTGTTAAAAAATGAGATGCAGTTTTTTCAACCAACCACTATTGACCTAAGACTAGTGTTCGGAACATTAAAACTAAATTATGAATGACCGAAATACGTGTTCAGTCATTTTCAAAAAAGCAAACCCGTAGACGATATTAAATTAAGAAATGATTTGAAAATGACTTCTGAATGTAAGGAAACAAAAAGAGCAGGAAAGAATTCAATGAGCTAAGTCTATCAACTTTGGTTTTGTTGCTTTTTTAATTAGAGAAAAGAAGGATGGTATAATTGCGTTTCTCTATCGATTAAAGCTTATATAGAGTTTAATTTGGATAATTATAGATATAGATACATGTATATATATATATATATATATATATATATATATATATATATATATATATATATATATATATATATATATATATATATATAAAATAAAAACGGCTTTTTGTTGCTCCAATAAAAATTCTCTGGTAACAGCGAAATTTTGAACTGTCCAAAACACCGACTCAAATATCTAATTTTGCGTCGCCCATTTTACAATAACAAAAAGGCCATGATGGCCCTAAATCGCTCACCTGAGTCTCATTGCTCATGTTACAAGTATCGTTATTGGTTGTTATGGGTGTTCGTTGTTCGCAAGGTTGAATAAGTTTGTAATAAGTTTGAAGACTCTGGGTGTAATGGTACTCAAATTTGTTAGCAGAAACAGTTTTACTCTACAGGTCCCAGTGAACTTGACCTTTGACCTACTGACACCAAAAACAATGCGGTTCTTCTTATATAATTACCCTTTGAAGTTTGAAGGTTCTGGGTGTAATGGTACTACAGTTACAAATCAGAAACGAATTTCACTCTACAGGTCCCTGTGACCTTGACTTTTGACCTACTGACCCCAAAAATGATAGGCTTCTTTTACTGAGTAAAGACAATCATCATATGAAGTTTGAAGGCCCTGGGTAAAATGGTAATCCAGTTACTGAGCAGAAACACAGTTTTCACTCTAAAAGTAAACTTAACCTTTGACCTATGGACCCTAAAAACAATAGGGTTATCCTATTACGTTTGAAGGCTATGGGTGTAATGGATCTACAGTTACTGAACAGAAATAATTTTCACTCTACAGGTCACTGTGACCCCGACCTTTGACATTCTAACCCCTAAAACAACATGGTTCTTTTATTTAGTAAAAGCAATCATCCTATAAAGTTTGAAGGCTCTGGGTGAAATGGTACTTCTGTTATTGAGTGGAAACGGTTTTCATTCTAGAGGTCCCTCTGACCTTGACCTTTGACCTACCGACCCAAAAAACACAAGGTTTTTTTCTACTCAATAAGGGCAATAACCAGAAGTTTGAAGGCTTTGTGTCAACTGGTACTCAAGTTATTGAAAGGAAACTAAGTGTGACAGACAGACAAACAGACACCCATGGACAGGGCAAAAATAATATGTCTCCATTAGAAGGGCGGGGTTGGGAAGAGACATAACAATGAACAAATGAAGGTCTAGCCCTTGGTTTTTCAGAGCAGCAGTGTAAAATCAAATTGCACCAAGGCTCATGATTTGAACAAACTTTGTATAGGTCCACTAGACAATGCTGCACACCAAATATCTAAATTCTAGGCCTTGTGGTTTCTGATAAGAACATTTTAAAGTTTTTCCTATATAACTCTATATAAAACACGTGACCCTAGGGTGGGGCCTTTTTTAACTCAGGGGCTATGATTTGAACAAACTTGGTAGAGGTCTAATAGATAATGCTATACAACAAATACCTAAACTCTAGGCCTTGTGGTTTCTGACAAGAATATTTTTAAAGTTTTTCCTATATAACTATGAAAACATGTGACCAGTGGGGCGGGGCCATTTTTGACCCAGGGCCCATGATATGAACAAACTTGGTAGAGGTCCTCTAGACAATGCTACATACAGAATATCTAAGTTCTATGCATTTTGGTTTCTGATGTGAAGATTTTTAAAAAAATGTTCCTATATAACTCTATGTAAACAAGAGACCCCCGGGGCAGCGCCTATTTTGACCAAGTGGCTATGATTTGAACAAACTTAGTAGAGGTCTACTAGACAATGCGGCACACCAAATATCTAAACTCTAGGCCTTGCGGTTTCTGACAAGAAGATCTTTTAAAGTTTTTCCTATATAATTCTATGCAAAACATGTGTCCCCTGGGGCAGGGTTAGTTTTGACCCTGCAGCCATGATTTGAACAAACTTGATACAAGGTCCACTGGAGAATGCTGCACACCAAATATCTAAACTATAGGCTTTGTTGTTTCTGACAAGAAGATTTTAAAGTTTTCTCTATATAAATCTATGTAAAATCAACTGACACCTGGAGTGGGGTCAGTTTTGACCCCAGGGTCATAATTTGAACAAACTTGGTAGAGGTCCACTAGATGATGCTTCATACCAAATGTCTAAGCTCCAGGTCTTAAGGTTTCGGAGAAGAAGATTTTTAAAGATCCAACTTTTAAAATCTATTTTTAGCTCAAGTGAACCAGAAATGCAATGAACCAGAACCATTTGAACAATCTTGGTAGAGTTTCATGCAAGGAACATCCAAGGCAAGTTTCATTAAATCTGGCCCTTGGTTTCAGAGGAGATGTCGTTTGAATGAAATAAAAGTTGACGACGGACGGACGAACGACGGACAAAGACTGACCAGAAAAGCTCATCCTGAGCACTGTGCGCTCATATGAGCTAAAAATCTAACCACTAGCCTTTAAGTTTTTACTATATACATATAAAAAAATAAATGACCCCCTGGTGCGAGGCCAATTTTGACCTCAGGGCTATAATTTAAATAAATTTTGTAGAGTTTCATTAGATGATGCTACACACAAAATATCTAAGTTCTAGGCCTTGCACTTTCAGAGAAGAAGATTTTTAAATATTTCATTTTAAAAATATATTTTTTGCCCTTCTGACTCGAATGTTATGGGGCAAACACTAAATGTGGAAGTTTTTATATATGACCTTTAAATGTGACCTTGACCTTGGAGGAAGCGACCTGGTTGTTACGCTCTGCACATCGACTCATAATGGTGATAATTTGTGCCAAGTTATTTTAAAAACTTTCAAGCAGTTAAATAGTAACGGAGCAGACACGAAATGTGGATGTTTTTATATATGACCTTTAAGTGTGACCTTGACCTTAGAGAAAGCGACCTGGTTGTTGCGCTCTGCACATTGTCTCATAATGGTGATAATTTGTGCCAAGTTATTTTAAAAACTTTCAAGCAATTTAATAGTAACGGAGCGGACACGAAATGTGGATGTTTTTATATATGACCTTTAAGTGTGACCTTGACCTTAGAAAAGTCGACCTGGTTGTTGCGCACTGCACATTGTCTCATAATGGTGATCATTTGTGCCATGTTATTTTAAAAAATTTTAAGCAGTTTAATAGTAACGGAACGAACACGAAATGTGGACGTTTTTTTATGACCTTTAGGTGTGACCTTGACCTTGGAGGTATCGACCTTGTTTTTGCGATCTGCACATCGTCATTTAACGGTGATCATTTGTACCAAGTTATTTTCAAAGTTTTCAAGCATTTCAATAGTAACGAAGCGGACACGAAATGTGGACATTTTTATATATGACCTTTAAGTGTGACCTTCGCCATGGGGATAGCAACCTGGTTGTTGCGCTCTACACAATGTCTCATAATGGTGATCATTTATGCCAAGTTATTTTTAAAACGTTCAAGAAGTTTAATAGTAACGAAGCGGATACGGAATGTAGACATTTTTACATATGACCTTTAAGGGTGACCGTGACTTTGAGGGTATCGACCTTGTTGATCTCATATGTGTGATTATTTGTGCCAAGCTATTTTACACAACGTATGAAATCTATTTTGATATTTTAATAAATTTTATTGAAAATGCATTCTTGTTTTCGTGATTACGTTTGTAGCAAGCTTAACAAAACAGGTTTCCTGCTTTATAAAGCATCCAGTAGTTTATGCCTACTGATCACATATACATGCAATATTTCTTTTGATATTACTAGTTGTCTTATTGCTTTAATGTTTCTATCCATGTTAGGAAATTTTATCAGAGCGTAAACATTCCGCCTCTGGTAATTTTATACTCACTTTCTGGCTTGCACATTAAGCTAGTTTATTCATGGATAAATGCATATGTACCTTTGTGTTTGCACAATTAGATGATCTGTCTCTCTTTTTTTAGATTTACTGATCGGGACGTGGGGTGCTATATGGCCTTTTTGTATTTATTTATATATATTTTGTCAATTTTTCTGTCATAAATATCGTCCTCTGCTCGTGAGATAGACTTGTCGTTATAATAATCATTTCGGTAGCACAAAAAGCTTAAACTGAAATAATATAATCCTTGTCAAAGAAATTATTACAGAGCAAAATTTTAATTATGAAGTTGAAATAACTGCATGATTTCTTGCTGCTTCTTGCACTATTTTGCATACACAGAACTCATGGTCGAATTTATATTGCGAAAATTACATATTGTAACAAAACAGAATTTTTCCATTCATTTAATCATTTTTATGTTCAATACAGTACTTTCTCTTATACATGTTTGATAAATATTAATAACACACACACGGACGGACGCACGCACACACATATAAACACATATGTTTATATATATATATGCAGGAGCTGAACTTCTAATCCAGGTGTCGCAGTTTCTCTCCCCGCTCCTCCAATAACATTACTTTTTTAAAATATCAAATCTTATGTTTCAGAAGTGTGAAAACATGCTTCCACGTCAAAAACAGTCTTTGACTGAGACGTTAAACTGAAGTTATATCAGTGCTATACATTGAACATGCAAAAAAACCAGAGGCGTCATTGAAATAGGGTGCTTTCTTGTCTTGCACTTACCTCAAAAACCTAATGGGGCGTCGGTCAAATGGTCGACAGGTACCGACGATAAATAAAAATTAAATAGAAAAAGCAATACACAGTTAATTTATCAATGCTCAATTCACCTACTGGCATTATATGTGTTTTTCTGAAGGAATTGTTCAAATTGTTGAAGCTGTAAACATTTATTTAAATGAAGCTTCATTTTTTAAAAAAAATCCCATATCTAATGTTTACATCAAATGATTTTAGAATTGTGAAAACGTGTTTCTATTGCAAAAAAGTTGCAAAAGTGCTAAAGTCGGAATTGTAAGTCTTTTTTACGTGCAGAAAATGAATTTCAAATTTATTGCTGTCGTTATTGAAAATTATTGAAAATTATATCTAAATTACAATCAAATTCTCTGATAAATTTAAACACATCATTTTCCTAAAAACTCAAACATATATTTGCCAGTCACAATGATACATTCAGATTCAATACATTGAATGCAGCTTCCTTTATTTTTTACCCTCGCTAATAAACATTTAGAGAAATCAAATATAGGGACATGCGTTATTTAATGTCGTTAGAACTTGTGACTTAACCCATTTTCCTTGTTTGTGTTGAAATGGATGTAAACTTACACTATTGTCAAAAATTCTTGGAAACCAAATGATTGCACACTACTAAAACTAAGGCCGCAAATGGAGCCGCAAATAGGATCGCAGGGCCGCAGAATAAGGATGTCAGAAAATATCCGGCTCCAGACGCTTTCCTGCATATTCATTTTCAATAGACTGTCGCATTTTTAAAACTCGTCACGATACTGGGGCATAACCCAATAATAACAGTATCGCAAATAGAGCTGAAATAGAGCTATATATTGACAAGAGGGCTCTGATGGCCCTAGATTGCTCACCTGAGTACTTTGGCTGTGAGTTTGCTGGTAAGCAAACGCCAAAAACAATATTACAATTTTTCATTGAAGATTTTCAAAGGTGTTAAATTTTATACATTAAAAAAACCGTGAGACAGAGACAATTTTGAACTAGTAGCTTGTGAGGAAATGTAAAACAAAATGTTGTCCAAATTTATTTTTAGCTACGCTTCCATTTTGTGCAATGGAATGAAACAATTTGAGCATTTTTTATAGGTAGATATAAAATGAACATTGCTGTTAAATTAGGTGGGAAAAGATCTTGCTGTTAAAAACCCAATTGTTTTTTGTATTTTGTTTCTCTTTTTTAAGCTCTGGTGTGGCCTGTCTGCAATGGAGTGGAACTTTATGAAGAAATTTAGGAAAGGGAAATATAAAGAATATTTCTTATTCAATTTGGTAAAAAAAGATCTTGGGGTTGAGAAAGAAAAGTCTTTTTTTTCTATTTTAGCTAGTGTGGCTTTAAAATGCAACGGCGCAAAAAAAATGAGCATTTTTGAATATTTCTATAAATGTTGAAGAGAAATGACATAGCCGTTTGTGAAGAGATGTCATTTGAAGCCAAATATTGAAAACTTATTTTTAGCTCAAGTGGCCATTTTGTGCAACAGAGCATAACCATTTGAGCAGTTGTAATCGGGGCTAAATAAGAAATATGACTGTGAAATTTGGTGAAAAATGACCCTGTACTTTTTGAGGTGATGCTGTTTGATTTTTCCCCATTTTTTAGCTTGGAGTGAAAAGGGCAATATAGGAAACATTTCTGTCAAGTTTGGTTGAAAATTACCTGGTAGTTTTGGAGGAAATGTCATTTTAAGTAAAATGTTGACGACTGACAAGACACAGAGTGACCCAAATTGCTCGTCCTAACCATTTGCTCTGGTGCGTTTAAAAGGGAAGAGCATAAAAAAATTACCTTTTACAAAACTAACATTTTAAGTGAGCATTATATTCATTTACTAATTTGACACAAAACCTCTGTATTTTGTTTTTTATTGTCAATTTTCACCATGTTGTCTATTTAAGCCGGCATCTTGCAGGAGCAGATCGAGTGGTTACGCTCTAGTAATCCAGAAATCTCGATTTCGATCCCCTGCACTAGACTAACATTACTAGTTTTCTTTTAGATGTGACGTAAACCCGAGATCCAGTGTATCAGTGCTATACAATGAACATAGAAAAGAACCAGAGGTGTCTTTGGATGGGATGCTTTCTGTATCTTGCACTACCTCCCACTACTAAAAAATCAATAACCTCTTCAGGTATGTAGGTCATATTGACAACCGTTACCGATGATTAATAAACTCAGATAGACATTGCAATACATTTAATTCGGCAAATATTAAAGGCATTTCTGAATTCTTTGGAATTGTACAAATTGTCAACCTTTTTAACAATTATTTAAATATTTTCTAAAATATGAAACCTAATGTTGTTGTTTTTTTTTCAAATGCTTTTGAAAGTGTAAGACATATTTATACGGTAAAAGCAATTGCAATATGCCATAATTAAAAACTGTTTGCTGCACTTGCGGTAAATTTTTAGGTTTTGATTTTTCTTTCTTTTCATGAACCAGTGGGCATAAATTCCAATCCTACATAAGGGTGTTTGGTTAATGAAAAACATATTAATGTTACATATGGAGTGTGTAAAAGTTTACATGCACAGGTGCTCGACGCGTTGATTGGTCAGTAAACTGAAGTTTTTCATCTAAAATAGGTTTAACTATTCATTATATGACTGTCATACAATTTTCTTCTCTTCTAAAAAAATGTTTTGTGGTACATATATAATAGAGTAAAGGTATACAACTCATTTCACCAAAAACTACAGTCAACATAGTTAACCGATCATTGTCACGTCAATTTTCCACCAATTTTACACTTTTATACACCAATCAGTACAGAATTTACGATTTACGTTTTTCTATGGTTTTACTCTTGTGTTTTTGATCGTTAAATAGTTAAACCTATTTTAGATGAAAAACTTCAGTTTACTGACCAATCAACGCGCCGAGCACCTGTGTTTACATGTATTAGTTTCATGCACTGAACAAACAAAATCACTTTAGTTTAATATAGAGGGTAAACACTCTTAAATCTCACCAAAATAAAAGGGAATTTACACTAGAGTTGTTAAAACAATTTTGTCAGTGCAACATTTGTAGAACTCTCGAACTAGATTGTATTGTCAATTTTTTTGATCATTCAAAATTAATATCGACAATTATTTGTTTTTATTTCACTTTGTTTTCTGCAAATTTTTGTTTCCCATGTGGAGGTCCAGTTATGGAGGGAGAAAACATATTAACGAATTTGTTCTATGCAAATAACATTCAATCTTGTAAAGTTTTTATCTCATTCAGTCGGTATGTAGATAAAGCCATTTGTTTTACACTGAGTTGTTAAAGGAAAGTATGAAACATGAACCTTAGAAACAAACACAGCACAATGCGATTTTGACATTTTTTATCGTATATATTACCCTCGTATAAATATTTTGTATTCAATAATGATTGTCGTTCAAAGCATCTTGTGTGTATTTAAATGCGAGTTACGCGACTCTTTACAAAACAGTACAATTCCAATAGCGGAAGGTCAAAAACGAATTCAACGAAACCGATAAAGAAATAAATTCAGAAAATTACAGTATATTTGTCGAGTGCGATTGACAAACGTCCAAAGGTAAATTTTAATATGCTTTGTTTTTCATTTCAATGCATAAATTGTATTGCGTTTATCTATCGTTTAGTTGGAATACGAGTGATACATTGCGATTGTTAGATTTATTCTAGAGGTTTACATTTTTCCTAGTTATCTCTTTACGTGCGGATGAATAATAGAACAGAATAATTAAGGGTTTTTTCCAAGACGTCTCAAATTGTCACATCGAAAATAAAATAACCTTTCGTCTGATTAACAAAACACGACACTGAGACTTTTCAAGGTACAGATAGTAATTATAAATTATAAATATTTTAATATCTATTTTAAAACATTGTCGAAGGAATGGCTAGAAAAGGTGGGAAACCATCATCAGACCCTCTGCTAGTGGCTGCGTTTGATTTTGGAACAACATACAGCGGATATGCCTTTTCCTTCCGTGATGATCCGATGAAGATACAAACAAACCAAGGATGGAACGCTGGGAGCGAGACACTTATTTCCCTGAAGACACCCACCTGTGTGCTGCTTAAACCAAACAAACAGTTCCATTCATTTGGATTTGAAGCTGAGAACCGGTACGCAGACCTTGCGGAAGATAACAAACACTATTGATGGATGCTGTTCCGGAGATTCAAAATGTTTCTGCACAACAAACAAGTAGTTAAATACTAATATCATATAAACTCAATTCTTAGAGACTTTAACACCTGAACAATACTTTAAAATATAATTAATCAGACAGCTTTAACATAATACGAAGACACAACTGTAAATCAAATAACTAGAAAAATTACACGTGGCATTAAAATTTGTTTGTGATATAACTCCTACTTTAATACTAATCAGTACCAATTATTGTTGTCTTAAAGGGGTTGTCTAGAACTTCAGCAGTTGAAGACATCAACGGTAAGAAAATGCCAGCAATGCAAATATTTTCAATGTCAATTGGATACCTGCGAGACCATTTGCTCAAAGCATTGAATACACAGACAACTGGAGTCAGCGAAACAGACATACAATATGTAATAACTGTTCCAGCTATTTGGAATGACAATGCCAAACAGTTCATGAGAGAAGCTGCGTTAGAAGTATGTTTGGATTTTGATCTGTTACCTAGACGTATTTTTCGCTGTATAATTAAGTAAGAGACCATCTGTGGATACCTCTAAGTCGAAAACGTTTTACAATATTCCATTAAGTCTAAAATCGCTTAATAAACCATTGACAAGTAAGAATAATAACAATGCTATCTTTACAGACAGGAATGGAAGCCTCAAGACTGAAACTCGCATTGGAACCTGAGGCTGCCTCTATTTGGTGCCAAACAGTAGACAAGGAGTATAAGAGCATAATATCGAATGTTGGTTGTCAATACATGGTTGTAGACCTTGGAGGTAATTTTGTTTTAAGCAACAAACATTTTTAGCGTATTCCAATGTCCTGATAGAACGTATACAATGGAGTTCTTCGCTTTCTCTGATAAAGTTATACCCCAGCGAAACTTATATTTTTTAGTCCAGTTGGTTTATAGGAAAGGTATCGAAGGAAATAGGCTTTTTCACAAATATCAACAAAAGCTTTGGATAAATGATCTTTTGTGTTTTTTGATAACGGATACATGCAGCGCAATGTTTTTCTATAACTGAAAAAGAAGATATTCTAAATAGAGATTAAAAAACAAATTTGAAGCGTATTCTGAATAAAGTAAGTCCAACATAAACGTTCTTTTCACTCCAGGCCGTAAAGCAACAACACTGATAAGTTTTCACATGCTTCAAGAGTCCTTTTAACTTTATATGATGTTGTTTTCTTTCCACAGGTGGTACGGCAGATATATCAGTGCACGAGAAGAAAGCAGATGGTTCACTGAAAGAAATTCATAAGGCAAGCGGAGGACCATGGGGTGGTACTGCTGTGGATAAGAATTATCAGGATTGGCTCACAAAACTTTTTGGGGAAAGAGTGATAAAGAAATTCAAAAATGAGCAAATGGCAGATTATTTTGATATCCAAAGACAGTTTGAAGTAAAAAAGTGAACAATAACAACGGAAACACAAGGAAAGGTTACATTTAGGATCTCTGCTTCGCTTAAGGAAATATTCAATGAAGTCAAAGGATCAGATCTGAAAAGAAAGGTTGCTGAGATGGGACTTGAAGACAAGCTGGTCTTCGCGGGCGATAAACTGCGACTTGATGCATCAATCGTTCAAAGCTGGTTTAAGAAACCAATAAAAGATATAATTTCTCATATCAAGAACGTTCTAGAAGAGGACAAAATGAAAGTGATACAACAGATTATCTTAGTTGGTGGTTTTGGCGAATCCAGCTGGTACAAGAGATAATTCGTCGTCATTTTCAAAACAAGCGTCTAATAGTTCCTGATGAAGCAGGACTTGCAGTTCTCAAAGGAGCAGTAAGATTTGGTCACATGCCACAAATTGTGTCATCTAGAGTGATGAAATATACATATGGAGTTGAAGTGGTACGAAATTATGAAATTGAACCAGAATGCGGTTGGGACATGGTGGTCAATGTAGGTGATGAATCGGATTATACAGACGAATGTGTCACAAAAGATTTCTTTGATAAGTTTGTTACTATTGGAGAAGAAATTCCTATTGACCATGAGGTCAGGCGGGTCTATATTCCGACGAATCCACGTAGTGTTATAATTCGAGCGTTCTCTTCACAGGATACAAACCCTACATTGGTAACTGATCCTGGATGCAAATATCTAGGTGACCTTTCTATAGTCTTTGCAGATGGAAAAACCTGTACAGACAACGCTCATGAAGTGACTCTTTTATTTGGGGATACAGAGCTAATTGTTAAAACGAAGGTTATAAGGACTGGACGTGTATTTTTGACAAAAATTGATTGCTTGAAATGAAATGGTTATGTGGCATTCAGAATTGGCGAAACATTTGACAATGCATATGTGTATCCAAGCGTCAGCCATAATATTGATAATCCTCTATTTAATGAAAAAAATATAAACTGTTAAAGGCGCGCGCGCGCGTTCGTGGGGGTGTGTGTGTGCGTGCGTGCGTGCATGCATGCGTGTGTTACTTTTTATCAACATTTTAGCAAATTACTTTAGAGGCGCCGAAGGGAAGTAAGATTTAAATTTTATGATTACAAAAGATCTTTTTCGTTCAGTAATGTAACCTTAATATTCAGTTGTTCAGACAAATATGCTAAAGACAAAATCAAACCTACGAAACTAAAACTTTATTTTGTAAAAAAGTGTTGATTTACTTACATATAGATAAGTTGGTGGCATTACCAAAACAAATGCCTAACGATTTATTAGTTAATTTCATAAAAACTGAATCAAGGAACATTATCACTTGATCGTGGATTCAGTTGTACACAACTTGTAGATAAAAATACCTGCATTTCATTCAACTTTTAAAAAGGTTTATTAAGTGTGAAAATGTAAATAAAATCATGTGTATCTCATAATGTATTTATCTACAAATGAAATGAATCATAAAACTTTATAAATTTATTTACATTTTAATTCTATTTTGATTATACCGGTAATAGTTTTGAAAATAAAATACAAATATATATATATTAAAAAATTTTTGTAATACGCTATGGATATCTATGTTTTGACAGGTTATTAACATGTATAAATTAGCAGCTTCTTCGCTAAAAGTTAGAGGAAATAAAAGGACTTTGGCAAAAATATCCAACGAAATAAGAAAAAAAGATAGAGGTAAATTGAAGAGAAAGATATCAAGAATACAGTCGATATGAATGCGTTTTCTTTACGCCTTCGTAAGAGGTGTTATTTATAATTTCAATTTGAAGTATTATTTTATACGAAAACATAACATTTTCTCAGAAATTTATTTTCAATATTAACTTCTGTTTATAAATAATGTATGTAATTTTCCTCTTCTTGTAAGTTTTAAGTTATGTCACATAAAAAGATGTATCTATCATTGAAGTATTTACGTTGCACAACGCCTTCTTTTTAAACTCTTTTAATAGATTTTATTGAAAATGAATTATCATTTAGGTATTCAAAACAATCCAGTTTTCTGATCTGTTTATCAGTAATGTGGTAGTTAGGATCTAAAGTTTTCACTGGAAACATGTATTCAATAACAACTTTGTCTCAACAGGAGCTACATATATCAATCAGTGGCTAAAATACCATGTTTAACGCCTAGACATTTAGCAATCATATCCAATGCAAGTTTTATAAGTCTTGTTATCAATTAGATTTCTCGAGGTACGATGTTTTCCATATTGTAACGGATTAGGTGATTCTTTATTAGTTTAGTTTTACATTGATCGGGAAAAAAATTCTTGCGATTTATACCAACCCTGCTCGATGAATGCTTCCATTATTTTTTATGTTTCATCGGCCGATTAACCAACCGCTTTGATTTTATTCAAGCTCTGACAAATGCGTCAGGGAATCAGTTCTTTGGTTCATTGGGCTAAGGCTTTCATTTGCATACGTATCATGAACTAGTGTGGATAAGTTCGAATCCTACATAGGAGTTTTTATATGTTTCTAATGTATTGCATCTTTCTAGTACGGATGGAAATGTGTAAAAATGTACATCCAAATTCATTGCACTGAACTGCAAATAAAATATATTGCTGTAGTTTAATAAGCAGCGTATACGGTTAAAGTAAATGGACTTTAACATTAGAGTTTTGAAAAAAGGTTACTGCAACACTTAAAGCTTTTATGTTGTATTGACAATGCTATTATTTGATCAATCAGAATTAATATCGACAATAATTAGTTTGTGCTGTTCATTGTCAATTTTTACCCTGCTTTTTTCCACCATGTCCAGTCGAAATTATAGTTGGCGCTAACCATAGACTTGCTATTACTTTTTTTTAACAAGTTTGTCCTGTGCAAATAATATCCAAGGATCTCATTAAGTGAATATGTAGATCACATTACAATTTGCACTTGTTGTTAACATTGCGTATGAAACAGGTAATTTTGTTTTAAGCAACAAACATTTTTAGCGTATTCCAATGTCCTGATAGAACGTATACAATGGAGTTCTTCGCTTTCTCTGATAAATTTATACCCCAGCGAAACTTATAATTTTTAGTCCAGTTGGTTTATAGGAAAGGTATCTAAGGAAATAGGCTTTTTCACAAATATTAACAAAAGCTTTGGATAAATGATCTTTTGAGTTTTTGATAACGGATACATGCAGCTCAATGTTTTCCTATAACTGAAAAAAGAAGATATTCTAAATAGATATTAAAAAACAAATTTGAAGCGTATTCTGAATAAAGTAAGTCCAACATAAACGTTCTTTTCACTCCAGGCCGTAAAGCAACAACACTGATAAGTTTTCACATGCTTCAAGAGTCCTTTTAACTTTATATGATGTTGTTTTCTTTCCACAGGTGGTACGGCAGATATATCAGTGCACGAGAAGAAAGCAGATGGTTCACTGAAAGAAATTCATAAGGCAAGCGGAGGACCATGGGGTGGTACTGCTGTGGATAAGAATTATCAGGATTGGCTCACAAAACTTTTTGGGGAAAGAGTGATAAAGAAATTCAAAAATGAGCAAATGGCAGATTATTTTGATATCCAAAGACAGTTTGAAGTAAAAAAGTGAACAATAACAACGGAAACACAAGGAAAGGTTACATTTAGGATCTCTGCTTCGCTTAAGGAAATATTCAATGAAGTCAAAGGATCAGATCTGAAAAGAAAGGTTGCTGAGATGGGACTTGAAGACAAGCTGGTCTTCGCGGGCGATAAACTGCGACTTGATGCATCAATCGTTCAAAGCTGGTTTAAGAAACCAATAAAAGATATAATTTCTCATATCAAGAACGTTCTAGAAGAGGACAAAATGAAAGTGGTACAACAGATTATCTTAGTTGGTGGTTTTGGCGAATCCAGCTGGTACAAGAGATAATTCGTCGTCATTTTCAAAACAAGCGTCTAATAGTTCCTGATGAAGCAGGACTTGCAGTTCTCAAAGGAGCAGTAAGATTTGGTCACATGCCACAAATTGTGTCATCTAGAGTGATGAAATATACATATGGAGTTGAAGTGGTACGAAATTATGAAATTGAACCAGAATGCGGTTGGGACATGGTGGTAAATTTATTTACATTTTAATTCTATTTTGATTATACCGGTAATAGTTTTGAAAATAAAATACAAATCTATATATATTTTTGTAATACGCTATGGATATCTATGTTTTGACAGGTTATTAGCATGTATAAATTGGCAGCTTCTTCGCTAAAAGTTAGAGGAAATAAAAGGACTTTGGCAAAAATATCCAACGAAATAAGAAAAAAGGTAAATTGAAGAGAAAGATATCAAGAATACAGTCGATATGAATACGTTTTCTTTACGCCTTCGTAAGAGGTGTTATTTATAATTTCAATTTGAAGTATTATTTTATACGAAAACATAACATTTTCTCAGAAATTTATTGTCAATATTAACTTCTGTTTATAAATAATGTATGTAATTTTCCTCTTCTTGTAAGTTTTAAGTTATGTCACATAAAAAGATGTATCTATCATTGAAGTATTTACGTTGCACAACGCCTTCTTTTTAAACCCTTTTAATAGATTTTATTGAAAATGAATTATCATTTAGGTATTCAAAACAATCCAGTTTTCTGATCTGTTTATCAGTAATGTGGTAGTTAGGATCTAAAGTTTTCACTGGAAACATGTATTCAATAACAACTTTGTCTCAACAGGAGCTACATATATCAATCAGTGGCTAAAATACCATGTTTAACGCCTAGACATTTAGCAATCATATCCAATGCAAGTTTTATAAGTCTTGTTATCTATTAGATTTCTCGAGGTACGATGTTTTCCATATTGTAACGGATTAGGTGATTCTTTATTAGTTTAGTTTTACATTGATCGGGAAAAAAATTCTTGCGATTTATACCAACCCTGCTCGATGAATGCTTCCATTATTTTTTATGTTTCATCGGCCGATTAACCAACCGCTTTGATTTTATTCAAGCTCTGACAAATGCGTCAGGGAATCAGTTCTTTGGTTCATTGGGCTAAGGCTTTCATTTGCATACGTATCATGAACTAGTGTGGATAAGTTCGAATCCTACATAGGAGTTTTTATATGTTTCTAATGTATTGCATCTTTCTAGTACGGATGGAAATGTGTAAAAATGTACATCCAAATTCATTGCACTGAACTGCAAATAAAATATATTGCTGTAGTTTAATAAGCAGCGTATACGGTTAAAGTAAATGGACTTTAACATTAGAGTTTTGAAAAAAGGTTACTGCAACACTTAAAGCTTTTATGTTGTATTGACAATGCTATTATTTGATCAATCAGAATTAATATCGACAATAATTAGTTTGTGCTGTTCATTGTCAATTTTTACCCTGCTTTTTTTCCACCATGTCCAGTCGAAATTATAGTTGGCGCTAACCATAGACTTGCTATTCCTTTTTTTTAACAAGTTTGTCCTGTGCAAATAATATCCAAGGATCTCATTAAGTGAATATGTAGATCACATTACAATTTGCACTTGTTGTTAACATTGCGTATGAAACAAACATCTTGGAAAGAAACACAGCACTACTGCAAATCTGATTAATGGTTTTAAAAAATATATACGTTTGTCCCTTGACAATTATTTTGCATGATGTAATGATTGTTGTACAAATCGTGCATGTATTTAAATGCAAATAACGTGACTCTATTTACATCAAAACTCTTTCATATCAAATAAAGGCAGTGAACTTAATCCCGAATTCGACGAAACCAATAAGGAAGTAAATTCGGAAAATTACAGAATAATTGTCGGCTGCGTTTGACAAATTTCCAAAATCCAGAAGTAAGTTTTAATGTTTGGTTTCTAACTTAAATATTCAATGAATTTTCTAATACGCACAAGTCTTAGTTTTATCCTTTTCGCATCTTGTCACAAAAGAAAGTGAGTCTTTATATTTTTCTAGTTGTTTACAACATTGAAACTGATTATAAATCACCGAAATAGGTGTAAGATATTTTCCACTAGATGGGTGTTCAGTGGAACACTTGTGTCGCCCTTGGGTACTCTGTTAGAATAACTAAAAAGGTAAACAAGAGCCTGCTGGAAAAGACAACATGCTAGTCAAAGTACAACAAGACCTGTCCACAGACAGCATGCTCCACTTTTCTCAGTGCTGGATAATTAATTATGAGCCAAGTTAAACAAGAGGCCGAAGTGAAAAAAATTGAATGGGGGAGGGCAAGTACCTAGTCATACAAGATGAAAAAAAATTCTGGTCAAGCACTTATGTATTTAAAAAAAAAAGAAAAAAATAAATAAAAAGTTTCGAGCCCCTGATGGGGGCAGGATGGAAAGTCAAGTACCTATGTATTAAAAAAAGAATTTGGGCCGGGGGGAGTGACTGATTGGGGGGTTGGAAGTCAAGTACCTATGTATTAAAAACAAAAATCGGACCCTTGGGGGGTGAAGGGGGGACAGGTTCGGGGGGTGGATGGGGAGTCAAGTAGTCAAGTACTTATGTATTTAAAAAAAACAAAATTGGGCCGGGGGAAGTGACTATTGGGGGGAGGGAGGGGGCTGAGGATGGATGGAAAGTCAAGCACCTACCTATGTATTAAAAAATAGGCAGGGGTGTAAAAAAATGGGGCGGGGGATGGGGGGAGTACTTACCCATCTCATGTCAGTAAATATTTTATTTCTAGGCTTAAGAAGTTTTTCTCCTATGTATAAGTATAAGCAAAATCAAGCCCCTGGGGGTGGGCTAACTGTGACCCCAGGGACATGGGTACCAACAATCTTTACAGGGGTTTTGCTGGTGATCAAGTATTCCAAGTTTGAATGGAATATCTTTGACACTTTTTGAGACATGGACATAAAGAAAAAGGTTAACCAAGAAATTTTAACTTGAAAAAGGGGCATACAATTGGAAAACTAAATTTGAGGGTTATCTGCCCTTGAGAAATGGTGTTGTCTTAAGTAATACAATTGTAAGCATTACAACTGGAAAGTTTGATGAAGAAATATTAAGAAATGGCATAGTTATAGCCAATGTTAAGTTTTCATGACAAAATCCAAGCACAAAAAGGGGCATAACTCTGTCAATTGTGACCTTGACCTACAGCTTTTGGCATCATCCCGACCCTGTTGTCATATGCAATACAATTTGAAAGTTTGATAAGATAATGTTTAGAAATGGCAAAGTTATAGCCAACGTTAAGTTTTCGTGACGGACCGCCGGAAAAAGCGATCCCTATGTATCGCCGTTTCTTCGAAAGGGCGACACAAAAAAGCAAACCTGAAGATTACATTTAATACGAAAAGATTTGAAAGTGACCTCTGAATCTAAAGAAAAAAACAAGAGGAATAAATCGTGGAGTTAAGTCTTTAAATTAAAGTTACATAGCTTTTATTGAGTCTGTAAATACTTCGGTTATTGCAAAATGGCTATTTGACTTTGCTGTTTCTTTCAATCAGAGAATAGACTGATGGAATAAAAGCATTTATCTATCAATTACCGTAGACAAAAAGTTAAATTGTAAGCTTCAATAAAATCTCTCGTCTAAAACAACCAGTCCCAAAGCTCTGAAATTGGGTGTGTGGTGTTGTCTAGTTGACATCTACAAAGTTTTGATATCAACTAAAGGTCAAAAACATAACCTCGTTTTCGAAGAAAAGAATAAGGAAGTAAATTCAGAAAATTACAGAATATTTGTCGGGTGCTTTTGACAAACGTCCAAAGTTCAAGGGTAAGATTAAGTGCTTTGTTTCTCATTTCATTTTTCAATGGATTTTCTTTCAGCACATCAGTCTTTTTTCAATCCTTTTTCCGCATTTTTTCATCCTGATAAGCATTGTAGACCAAAACTTTGAGTTTAATAAACAGTTTTTAAATAGCACCTATTACTGTGAAATTAATTTACTTCCTTATTGGTTTCATCCACATTTTCCAAAAAGGCAAACCCAAAGACGACATAGTATAAGAAATAATTTGAAAGTGGCAGAGAAAAACAACAGGAAAGAAATCAACGAACTTCATTATTACAAGTGCCACTGAGGTAATTCAGTGCAGAACACTGCCTTAAGCAGACCTGTGGGTACTTCTGAGTGACGTATTGCAAATGTTTGATTTATTATAACGGTTAACATTCTTGCTTTGTTATCTATATACAAATAAATCAAAGATAGTTTGGAATTTTACTTATTTTCAAAACTTTTCTACGATGCTGTAAAACAGGCACCGAAAACGAGTTTCTGTCTTATCAAAAATAAGGTAGGTTACGTCTGATAACCAAACATTGCATTGGGAGTTTCCACGGTGCGTTAAGTAATAATTCTGAGGTAATAGTGAAAATTTGAATTCTCCCGATCAGCCTCCAACGTCAAATACGGCGCCGCAAATTAATAAAATGACCACACAGAAACAGCTACCATTGCAGCTGAAGAGATGAAACAAGTAACAGAAATAAAAGAAGAATTCAAAAGAAATGCTATTATTTGGAACAAAATGTTGAAAAATGACTGACAAATATTTTTTCTGAAAATTTTATCCTACAAGCACAATCAGCCTACGCTAAGCTCTCAAAAAGCCTGAAAGCCACCGAGCTTCGATAAACAAGAGAAAAACGGACGATATATAGGAAAACATGTCTTGTACATCCGGGGATATTCGAGGTCTCAGTGAAATTGTTCAAGGCGTTATTTCTTAACATAACAAAGAGACAATTTATTTTTTATCTTTCTCACGTTGTTAGATGCCATAGATTAGGGAAACCGAAAGTAAACTCTAACAAGAAACAGATTGTTAAATTTACAAACTCTGCCACAAGACAACGAGCCTGTAAGCTGAAAACGACTCTAGGCAAAGGAAGGAATATTCGTGGAGAAGTTAGTATCGAAGTTCGGCAACTATTTAATTTATAAATCCTCGACAAATATAGATTACTGGCTACAAATTGTTATGATCTTTGTCCAGAGCTGAAAAAGGAAATAGCAAATAATTTTGCATGATGATTTTTTTAAACATTTCATGAACTTGCCGCGTGTTATTTTATTTGTAGCCTTGAATTCAATCAGATATATTTAACCAATCACGTCGGAAATAATTGTTAAAAGACATTCAGTTACTAACCTTTGCGATACATTATCCGTGTAAATATACCACTTTCTTTATCACATTTTAATTTGGTCCAACAAATAAATATCCACATCGTTTTGATTTTCTAGTATTTAATTAAAACATGTTTACATTTGCACATAAATATATACCCTTTACAACTTTACTTATAATTTACAATCGTGTGCCTCATAGGCACAACAAATTGTTAACTGTTGTTTAGTATCTGAACATTTTAATAGATATCTGTCTTTAAATAATTTTTGAATCGTTTCTTTTTATCTTTTGCGTCGACGTCACTCATTGTATTTCATTTTAAAACCTCTATAAATAGTTTTGTTTTCTCCGTTTCATGACTAGGAATGTCTTTATGAAAAGATGCATTTGTTATAGTTATATGTAATACAATCAATACATTTAACTATTTCAGAGTGCTTTTTTGTCCTATTTAAAAATGTTAAATGAATTTGTTAAATGAGTTTTTACGTGGATTTAATATCCTAGGAATGTCATAAATGACGTATAATTATAAACCATGTGATATCTGATATGATTAATTATCGTAGAAATGGCTACAAAAAGTCGGAAACCATCGTCAGACTCTCTGTTAGTGGCTGCGTTTGACTTTGGAACAACATACAGCGGATACGCTTTTTCCTTCCGTGATGATCCCATGAAGATACAAACTAACCTAGGGTGGAACGCCGGAAGTGAGAAACTTATTTCCCTAAAGACCCCCACCTGCGTGTTGGTTACACCAAACAAACAGTTCCATTCCTTTGGATTTGAAGCCGAAAACCGGTACGCTGACTTTGCAGAAGATGACAAGCACCATGGATGGATGCTGTTTCGCAGATTCAAAATGTTTCTGCACAACAACCAAGTGAGTAGGTTCTTATCTCAATTAAATAAATTTTCAAAGGCCTTTGACACCTCAACACTACTTTTAATATTATCATTTTCCAGACAACTCAAGAGAAATTCAAAAACAGTAAAATTACACGTGATATTAAAGTTTGCCAGTTAAACTACATGTTCTTAAACAGTTAATTAGTACCAGTTATTTGTGTTTTCAGGGTTTATCTAGATCGTCTACAGTTGAAGACATTAACGGAGAGAACATGCCAGCGCTGCAAATATTTTCAATGGCAATTGGTTATCTGCGAGACCATTTGCTCAAAGCATTGAATACACAGACCACTGGTGTAAATGAAACAGATATACAATATGTAATAACTGTACCAGCTATTTGGAATGACCATGCCAAGCAGTTCATGAGAGAAGCCGCGGTAGAGGTATGTATTGGTATGATAATAAACTGGCTGAAAAAAACATTAATAAATGAAGAGACCATTTGAAAATATATTCATTTCTATAGACATTTCATACTCTTACTTGGTTCAATACCAATTTCATTGTTCCATGGATATCAATATGAATCTGTTTTTTTTTTAAAAAAAACTCTGTATATAAAATAATTGATTTTGTGAATGAATTGCCCACCCTACCGTAATAATGAATAAAAATAAATAAATTGCATGATTTTGATTAAACCTGCAATGAATTTCTAGTACATAAAGCACAAAATCCCTCTTCAGCAAACAAAAATCTTTTTACAACATATAGCAATTCTGAATATTAAAACTAATATATTTGCAGGCTGGGATGGATCCCTCAAGACTGAAACTCGCCTTTGAGCCTGAGGCCGCCTCTATCTGGTGCCAGACAGTAGACACGGACAAAAAAAGCTTACTTTCGGATATCGGTTGTCAGTACATGGTTGTCGACCTCGGAGGTAATTTTGTTACAAAAACAACAACTATATTGAATCTAAACATACAGGCTTAGTGCAGCTGCTTATAGAACGTATACCATGGAGTTCTCTGCATTTGCTGATAAAGTGATTCTCTTACTAGAAATATTGAATAATCTTATTTAGTTAGTTAATCAAGGTTGGCTATCTAAAACAACAATATTTCAGTACTGACATGCTGTAGTTGTTTTTACTAAATGGATGTTTGTAAGCCAATGTTACTCTTTAACTAAAACAAAGAAAATATTATAAATAAATATTATTTGAACTACGGAGAACTAGCCCATTCAAATGTTCAATTCAAGATGTATCGCATTCAAATTTCTGAATGAAGCAAACCCTTAGTTCTTACTCCAACTTATTCGTACTTATACAAGTCCCCGTTTTATCGAAAAAGGTCATGCATGTTTTTCTTCACCAGCGATTTTAAAATATTGTTGGATATGTTTACACAGGTGGTACGGCAGATATATCAGTGCACGAAAAGAAAGCAGATGGTTCACTGAAAGAAATTCATAAGGCTAGCGGAGGACCATGGGGTGGAACTGCTGTGGACAAGAATTATCACGATTGGCTGACAAAACTTTTTGGGAAAAGAGCAATGCAAAGATTCAAAAATGAGCAAATGGCCGATTACTTTGATGTCCAAAGAGAGTTCGAAGTAAAAAAGCGAACTATAACAACTGAAACACAGGGAAAAGTCACATTCAGAATTTCTGTTTCGCTAAGAGATATATACAATGAAGTCGAAGGAAGTGATTTGAAAAGAAAGGTTGCTGCGATGGGGCTTGCAGACCAGGTGACCTTCACGGGCGATAAACTTCGACTTGATGCATCAATTGTTCGGGACTGGTTTAAAGAACCGATAAACAAAATAATAACTCATATCAAATACCTTCTAGCGGAAGACAAAATGGGGGCCGTACAGAAGATTCTCTTAGTTGGCGGTTTTGGAGAGTGTCAGCTGGTACAAGAGAGCATAAAAAGTAAGCTCCAAAACAAACGTCTTATAGTGCCAGACGAAGCAGGACTTGCAGTTCTCAAAGGAGCAGTAAGATTTGGTCGAATGCCGCAAATTGTATCTTCAAGAGTGATGCAGTATACGTACGGGGTGGCTGTCACAGCTGTCAATGAAAGCAGTCACCAAGATGATGCTTATGCAGATATCAACCTTATCAAAGCTTCAAGTTCTGATGACGAAGAAAATTCAGATTCAGATGTTAGTTATCACTCTAATTCCAGTTTTGGGGCACGTCTTGAAATACACTTTAGATCTGGTTTAGAATCCAGTCAAGATTTTGGCGCTGATGATGGAAATTCCGATTCGGATTCATGTCATCATTCTGAATCCGATATTGAAAACCATTTTGAAAATCACTCTAATTCAGACGCAGAGTCAAGTAAAGACTCTGTCACCGATGATGTCTTTGATAAGTTTGTTACAGTTGGAGAAGAAGTTCCTATTGGTCATGAGGTAAAGCGAGTATATACACCTATGAATCCACGTGGTGCAGAAATTCCAGTGTATTGTACACAGGATCCAGACCCAACATTGGTGACAGATCCAGGCTGCGAACATCTAGGTGTCCTTTCAATAGAGTTTCCAGACGGAGAAACCTGTGAAGACAACATGAATGAAGTGACACTATTATTTGGAGATACAGAACTTACAGTAAAGGCGAAGATCATAAGGACAGGACATGAATTCTTTACAAGAATTGACTGTCTGAAATAAAATGAATACGCGACTTGCAACATTAATCAAAGATTTTACAAAGTGTATCATTCAAGCAATTGACAGTATGTTCATCATCTTTAGAGTGTAAAATGTTCACAGATTATGTGTGATATTTTCTAGTGCTATACATTTTTGAAGCACAAGTACTAGTATGCGAGTTATGTTTAACACTTACGTGAGAGACGCATCACTTTCGTACAAAACTGTCGATACTATGACCCCAATATGGATTTGTTTAACCTGGTAGACTATAAACGAGGGCAAACCTATTTAAACATGGAATCCACCTTTTTTTACATTTTTACTTCATTTTTTCGTTATGAAAGTCTATCGTCTAACACAGATCTGTTGGTGGAAGTGACGAAATACACGACAAATGTAAAATTAGACAGAAACTTGGGAAGTATACTTATCCGATCATTGTTTTCTTCAATGATACAATCATTTGTTAAAACTGATACGTTTTTTTAAAGAATAGAACATTAAGTATTATCACAATGATGGGATGATATGTTGAAATCATTATTTGACTGAATCATTGATTGTTCATCATTAAGTATCAAAGAAAACAGGTAAAATTATATATTAGTAATATCATTTGTATCTTAAGATTTTCATCCTTCAGTTATTCACCTACAAGTAAATTGAAATAATAAGAAAATATTTGCCAGAAATACCTAAAAAATGCAGAAAAAATACTCATATATATTTTCTCTTTTGGTAACATAGTAAAAATACCCCAAGCTTCTAGACTGATTGAATGTCTAAAGTTTCAGTTTCTTCAATAAAAGCCAGAAGAAATGAAAGAAACTCCAGAAAATAATAAATGAGATCAGAAGAATGTTTAAGGTAGTCAGCAAAAAATAAAACATTTGATACCAACTAGACAAATTTGATACCATTTAAAAACATTTGACACCATTTAAAAACATTTGATACCATTTAGAACATTTGATACCATTTAGAAACATTTGCTACAATATAGAAGCTTTCCTTACAGTTCTAACATTTTGATGAAAATTTCAGTGTGTAGAAGTGTAGAATATATTCTCCCGTCATCACTCCGTAGGGAGGGGTAGTGACACAACTTGTAAATAAGTCTGCAACCAAATGTCTGAGAACGAGTGCCTAAAAAGCCTTTTTTTGTAATTTGTTTAAACTCAGTTTTAACCAGTTTCTTTTTGTATTTCTAAGTAATTATTACTTTCTTGTTTTTATTTTTGTTTGTTTGTTTGATTGACTAATTGATTGTCATTTTTTGCGTCTATTACACAAAGATAAAGATACATACATACATTTATTATAAATAGAACGTCTATATTTGTTAGAAATGTATTGAGTTCCACTGATATGTTAGATGCAAGATATCATTCCTACAACATATTGTTTTAGCGATTTTTTTTTGTCCAAAGTCAAAAATAACTGAACAATTTTATGCTTTCTTAAAGACATTCTTGTCCAATTACGTGATATGGTCAAGTGTCTATAACTGAAGCTGCATATCACAATAGACAGAATAACAAGCTGTGGCGAAAATGACATATATGACGTTAAGACCTCTTAAGACCTCTTACAAATATGCCATTCTCCATAGACGCCTTTCAAAATCAGAGGTCAGTTGTAGGTCAGTCCTGCATAATTCATTGGAGGCAGAAAGCAGTGCACTGATAAGCCCTCCAGTTATATAAACATTGTTGTCTAACTGTTGTGAACATTTATAAACAGCCTTTACTTAACAGTTTAATTACATTCCATTTTTGAGAGAATTAACATATTAAAATGGTAAATAGCTGTTGTTGTTGTTTTGGGGGGTGTTTTTTTTTTTTCAAAAAGATCATACAAAGAAAGACAAATATCACTGCATAGATTCCTATTTATCAATTGTGGAGACGAGAAGCATGGATAAATACCAGAATATAATGATAAATTAAATAGAAAAATAATATTATATTATTATTATTATATTATAAATGATTAAATAATAATGTCTGATGGTTTGGGTATAAAGGTGAATGAAAAGGAAAATAACATTAAAATCAGAATATAAGGACAGTCTTATTTATGTAGATGATGGCTGAAAGGGGATTGCTTGTTACAGAATTACTGGCATCACGGGGTGCGGTTTTAAAAATACCATTCACTCACGGAAAAAAGCAGTTAAATGGAAAAGATGTTGAGGTTTTTATAAATTTTTTTCATGTAAGAAAACATTTTGAATGATTTATTGGTCGATTGAGAAATTGTCTTATTCTTCAGAAGAATATCGCTGTATACCAAGTGGATCTTCTGAATGACATAATTACCATAATAGGAGGCCTTAACAACTTACTCCTCAAATAATTAAATGTCAGTTTGGAACGAGTCTGCTCTTCAGTACAAAAACAGTGAAACAAAATTAATAAAACAGATTTGCAATCTTATGTTCATTATATTTTTTTTCAATTTAAGCAGGTAAAATGTACTGGTTGGCAAGATAACCTCGACACGTAGATAACCCCGACACTTGTTTAATTCAATTGGTTAAACATTTTTTACTAACAACCAAGCACACCGTCGCCTAGTTATATTAGAAAAGGGTAGCCCCTGACGATCTGGTCAAAGACAGTAAGTTTTTTTCATATCTTTATACGGACCTTTTACTTTCTGTTTACAAAATCGACTAAAACATCCGGGGGACTCCGAATATGCTGCGCATGCGCAATGCGCTATCAACGATGGGGCCCGTAAAAGGTTCTATAGATATTGCACTACCCAATAGGCTAGCAGACGAGAAGAAGAGACTAGCGCTCTTTCAAACAATATTACTTATAGTGAAAGACTCCACGTCGATTTAACGCGGGTCGTATGCTTTGGATATTATTTGTTGTATCGACAAAAGTAACTCGACGGCATTAATTAAGCCACGGCGATTTAAAACATGGTTAGGAACGCAGGCCATCTTTTGTTAAGTGTTTCAAAAATATGGTAAAAATATCAGTTTAAGATAAGAAACATATATAAAATATCAATAAAAATGTTTTTTCTTGATTTCTAGCAGTTTCCGGCTTTAAACGTAAGGTGTCGACGTTATCTACTGTCGCGGTGCAAATTAGCACGTTTTGGGTACCTCATTTAGGGCCTCATATAAGTACCTGTTCTGTTTCTAAAAATAACTTTTTCGGTGTCTTTTACAATTTATAGCTGAAGTTTGTTTAGGTAGGTTAAGAGCGTAATTTATTAGAATATATTTAAGATATATCAGAAAAACTATGATTTAGTGTCGAGGTTATCTCGCCAACCAGTATTGTTTGTATTCCAAAGTTGTTGTTTTTTCAGAAGCTTATCAGTAAAAACATAATCCCTATACACCTCACTCCTATGTTATTGTTTTACTCCATAAGTAAAAGTCACACTAATCCTAATGGCAGATTATCAATGTCATTGCACTTGTGTGTAGAATTTATGATTCTTCTTCAATTCAAAATTGTGTCATTGCTAGACGTAGTCTGTACAGTGTCTGACTGAGGTATGCCATCTTCATAATTCTTCGAACATTTTATTTCTAAACAGCCCTTTTTACTGTACGAACACTGCACAATACCATCAGGTAACGCGCCTGAGTGTGGGTATGTCGTTTATGACTAGCCTGCTTTCAATAATATAAAGGTGTCATGCAGGATACCGTAATCTTCGTCAAAACTGCTTCGTGCATTTGGCTTCATATCTAGACAGTATTTTGTTGCAGGTGTTGAAAATGGCTGTTTATCTTGCATAATTTCCCTTTGCACTGCTAATCGATCAGTTGCATCTCGTAACATATCTATCCGATGCATCCTTTTGGATGTTATGCTACCCTCTCTGAGTGCAGTCCATGGGGAACTGTTTGATTGTTTTACTGTCATTTGCTCTAAATAGGAGATGTTAATAGACAATAGCTGGTCAGAGATATGGCTTAGCATTTCATCCCTTTCCATTGTACTGTAATCCATGGATTCAATGATATCTTTGACAGTTTTTAGAAATTTGTGTTTATTTCACTTCCAAAAGAGAAAATACCACGGCAGTTGGCTAAATTTTTCATAGAGATGCAAAATCTAAAGGTGTAGATGTTGCTAAGATCTCTTTTTGTTTGTCCTAGGTCCTCTGACATCTTCTTTATACCTGGGTCACTTAAAGTTTATACATGAAGTTGAGCAGGGTCTGCTTTCCGCCTTGACCTGTCATTCCATTCACAAAGTGAACTTGTGCTTACTGTTGTAAGGCTAGTCCTGATGGCACTCTCTACTTTATATGTCACGGCTGCTGCATGGCTTCATATTTTTCCAGCTCTGTAATTAGACAAAAGGAAGGAGCTGTTGAACTGAAGGCACATCATAATATCATCAATTAAAAGTAAAACATAACACATTAAGTACAGTCTGATTAGTAAGGCGCTAGTTAATAAAGTATAAGAGTATTTATATCAATAAATACACCATAAAATTATACATTACAAAATAATGCAACCAATTAAACCAATAAACTTACCCTGCCATACGGGTGCAATGTGTTGTATGAATCTGGCCAACCTTTGTAACAATAAGGTAAGCATTTTACATGGTATCCTTCATTCCCTGGCAAAACTGCCATGAGGTATAATCCCCTATTCCAGTGTCATAGAATAGAACCTGCTGTACATAGCCGCATAATAAAATATTGGTATCTATCCATGGATTTGTAACAATTTATCTGCTTGTTGGTATAAAAACTAGCATTTTGAACAAAATAATGATATATATCTGGGTAGCTAATTTCTGGCCAAGATTTTGGATTGTTTATCCATGATTGTTTGTCAATACTGTATGGATCTGGTAAAGTTTTATTAGAAGAGATAGTTAATATAATTTTATCAAGTTGTATTGTTAAGTCCAATGCAGATAATTTTGAATCATAATTAGACATTTGTAACTGCATAAAATCATCAGAATTGGCTATTTTCATATAAACCCTGCTATCTAATGAAATCTCCTAATGATTTTCTATATCGTTTATGGCTTATCAGTGGGAATGTTTTGCCTCAAGCACACACAAGTGGTCAGTAATGATATGCAGGTGTTCTATAAATAGTAATTCTGAAATTTGTCTACAAGACTATGGTTTCAAAATGAAATTGGACATTTTTTTAAATTCTCCTGAACGTCTGTTTCCTGATCTCAGTTAGTCAAAGTGCTAGATTCTTGTAAACCACTAAACATATTTTGGCATGAATGACGAGAAGGGGTCGACGAGATACAGAAAGGTCAGATATGTTTATTCCTTTCAATGATGGCGTCTTAATAACTGATGGTGTCACAAGAAACACTGAGTCTACCTGTCGATTTTATTGTTGCCACCTGGATTTATTTGATACAAGTCTGTATCTTATTCCAGTGGGTTTATGTAGAGCATACATAGTTTTGTTTGTTTAATGGCTTTTCTCATTCGTTAGCATTTGGAACTTCACATGTCGAATTTACATTGTTTTCTCAAACAATTTAGTGACTTAATGAGATAGTTTGCCGTTGGTTTTTCTGAGACATTAACTTTATCTCTCGTATGAATCTGATCAATAAGGAGTTTACTTAGACAAGCGTTTTTGAAAACTTTTAAAAAATGTCACAAAGCAAAGGCAAACGTGCGCATGGATTATTTACACAAGGAACTACAAGCTGACCAGTGACAAGGCGAGAGATAAAGCACGCCAGACCACAGTTGTATGATACCCAATATTGTCGGCTGCTATTGGTACCAAGGTAACCGAAACAAATTCAACTATCTTGTACTGTGGTATTTACTTTTTCTTTTGGATTAGAGTATGGATGCTTTATCACAGTTGAACATTTTTGGTATCCCTGATAATCAATCGCCATATATTAGTTTTAATCACGGAAATTGAAATATGAAAGGAAAATGCTGTCACAAACCATTCGCAAATTGAAGGCGACTGATTTCAAATATCTAAGGAATTCAAGAGAAATAGAAATTATGTCTAAATATTTAAGTTTGATTTTACTTTCAATTAAATTCAGTACATTTATAGCAACCGAGTCAATATCTTCGGGTAATAGAAATGATAGGACTGGGACCGCAGTGGATACAAATACACTATATTACCAAGGAAACACGTCATTAGTGGGCACAGGTAAGTATAAAGTTTTTGTTAATAACATAACCCTTTCCTCTGGCTTTGCAGAACTGTATTTCGCAGCCTTTTACACAGGGAACGGGATGTAAAAGTGTGCCCATCATCCTTTTAGCGAGGTTTCACTTTTCTTTCAAAATGGCGGTCAATGATCAATGGCAACAACTTGATTTGACTATGGATAAAACTCTATTTATATTTTATTTTTATGAGAAACGAACATTTATGAAATTAAAAACTACGTGTGTTTGACATGAAAACAAATGTTTACATATAAAAACTCTAAAATACGGAGAAATGTTAGACATTTATACATTGAGATCGATCAATTAGGTCACTGAACTTAATGAAGCAAACGGGAGCTTTTGTAAACGACTAAAACATTCGCCTGTTCAGAGCGAGACTAAGAGAAATCATTTTGTTAACAAGAGATTTGACCAAAGAAAGCATTTAAATGACAGATCCGAAAGAGCGTGTCTTTTGGAAAAAGTATTCAAGTTAAATTGCTTCCTAAGTGAAAACTTTCCAAAAACTGCTAGAGCAGGTTCGTTGCCCGCTTAACGAAAAATGTGATCACAAATCCTTTACTTAAAATAATATGTTTAATCATTTATATGTTTGTTTTTTGTGAGCGATTCTTGTGTATCAAGCATTCGATTAAATTTCAGTTTAAATGTCATTACTTGTATTCCCTTAGAAAATAAATAGCAGCATATATTTGTCAATAAATATATACAAATATTGTACATGTATAAGGATTTAATATTTCATTTTGTACGACTGAAAAATATGCAAAAGTCGCATATTACTTACATACCCTAAACAGAGTCCAGTTTAGTTTTATATGCCTTTGTGTGATTTTTTTCAGATAATTCAAAGATTGAGGCGGATATAAATAAAACTGTGTCAGTCATGAAAGTCTATTTTGCTGACGGAATGATATCCGTGGACTGTCTTAGATGTCTGTGCCTGGTTAGTCACTAATTTTCCTTGTTTACAAATTTCTAAATGCAAATTAACTACGGTCACGTTGGAAGTTACAAGTCCTAAGGCGGTCTAAATCGATCGCAAAAATAACGAATGTCAAAGTCTCCTATACATTTAAATATTCGTTGGAAAAATAGTAGGGCGAGTCATTAGCCCAGTGGTAACGCGCTGGACTTGAAATCCAGAGTGGCGAGTTCGATCACTTTATAACGTCCACTGATATAACTGTCCACATAAATGAATTGATTGAATGAATGATAGATAGATAGATCATGATTGATTGATTGATTGATTGATTGATTTATTTCAATGAGGAGATATTAGACATGTGCAAAAATGGATGTATACTATCTTTAATGGAAGAAAATTTACCAACTCCTCTTTATAAATGGATAATAAAAATATTTTTATAGCGAACAGAACTGAAAAAATACTTAAAATTGTGAAGGATTCAAGATAGTTATTATTAAGACCCTTAAATTGTTCTCGCATTCATTACAGAAACAGTCGAACTGTAAGCCAATTGGTTGTAATATGCGGTATAGTCTTCTGCAGTGTGGATACTTCCAGATAACAAACGCCATCTGGATAGATTGTGGAAAGCTTGGCTCAGGTAACTGTTGTCGTCCGCTTTTTTTAGGCAACGTGGCTTCGCCCCCAGTCGCATTATTCGGCAGTAAGCTAGAGCTTTTATATGTCTTTATACAAACATTTCATATGCATAAGCCAAAAAAGTAGTTTTAATATGAGTAATCTGTCGACTAGAAGAAATAAGTAGATATCCGAAATACGGATTTATACAATTTCAGTATACAACGTTAAAGCAATCTTTACTGCAGAGGGGAAATGACAAACTATTTCTAGAATAGTGTTTCCAATATTACTGCGCTGGCATTTGAATACACAGCTGCAAACACTTACATTATAAGGGGAGCAACCCTGCATTGAGTTTTAACGCATAGTTACACCCCTTGTCACATTGGTAACCACCAAGATTTTTTTTTGTCTGAGAATGAGCCTATTGCATATGTAAATTTATAGAACTGTTTTAAAATCATCTAAATTGTATCTATTTTTTCATATATGTGGTGACAGATCATTATTTGTAGTAAAAGTTGTCGAACTTGCGTTAAGGTATACAACAGCAAAGCGGCACAAGTGGGAAATTTGGAAATAAAGTACAAGTAATCATAAAGCAAACTGCCAAAGGAAATTTACTAGATAAGCCTAGGTAAAATTAACCAGTTAGAATCATCCCACATCGTCTGAACTATTTCGAACGCCTCATTCATACATCAAGAAAACCTTGTGATAGGCAGTCAGTACCATTCCATGTGACTATTATTCGATTGATTGTAGCTGAGGTAACGAGTGAGAAAATAATAGTCTTAGGTCTAATAGCAAATTATTCAACCACAATAGCAACTACTAACTTAAGGATTGTGTCCGCTTTTCAAAATTTTTGGATGTGCGGTTGTGAAAGAAAACGTAACCAAAACGTTCTAGAAAGACAAAAATGTTAGAATTGCAAATAACACTTTTAATCAGTGAACAAGAAAATAAAAATAGCATAATACAAAAGTGTTATACAAATTCTAAGATTTTATATCTATTTTGATTATTTTCATAAAAAAAAGAATAATTACAAAAAGTAATAAATAACTTGATATATAAAATGTTAAAATTTATCGACGTACATCGACCGAGTGCTAATCCCCTGCAGATTTCTCAAGGGGATTATGAAGTAATCGGTTAAATGTTCGTATGGCGAACAAGTTGTTTTCCTTTCTTTTCGGAGAAGGGGAGAAAATCCGTGATGCGTGTATGAGGTCGCACGGTCACGTCGCGTTGATTCTGCCCTAATCCTACATTTTTGTTTACTTGTAATAAAAAAATAATATCCTTTTATTTTAGTAATTGGTAGGGAAAAAGTATTCGCTAACTTAAATAAGTTTGCAGTTAAATCTCTCCACTGTTTGCAGATAACAAATGGTTTCTACATCCTACTCAACAGTACAGGGGCCAATTTCTCTATAATAGTTCATTTGTGTCTCGTCTCTAGTCCAAGTGAGAAAACCCACTCATTCACATGCGGACAGACTGGCTCAATATCAAATGACACCGGTTAGGTTGTCTGACTCCCTGGAGAAAAAGAGAATTGACATTAAACCCAAATAAACACAAAATAAAGGAATAGGGATCAATAAGTGTGTCGTAACTGATTCTATTTAAACACCCTAGTACAGAACGTAAGACAATCACATGCTTATATTCCACTTACCCTTTATCACTAAGCCAGAACTACCTGTTCTTTGAATTAACAGTCAATCAATTTCAAGTGTATGATTTGTATAAAGCACATAATACCACTGGTTATGTTTGTGTCATTAAATCAGGATTTTCTGAATGGACAGACTGGCGGACGAATATATGAATGGGGACAACTTTTCAATTTTTTTTAAATCTTTTTTGCATTGCTTTATTTTATTGAAAAATGTGCATGTACTTTTTGAGTTGTTGCAGTATCAATATTTTTCACCTTACAGCCCGACAGACAAATATACAGACGCCAGATAATCTTTAAATTTATGGCCATTTCTTACAAATGTTCACGTATTTTTTCTACACAGTTTCTTTTAACCGACCTTTAATTCTTTTTGAGATCGCAGATCAACTTTTTACGTACGGACGGACAAACTGATAATAATAAAGGTCTAATTTAGTCATTTTAAAGATTAAGCCCCATCCTTCCTTTATTAAATTTTGAATGAATTTCGTTCATATTTACTCTTATTACTGACTTACTGTTGGTTTTCAATGGTTAAGTAAAAATAATGGTTTATATTTGGAATCGTTTATGTTCACAGTTGTTAAAGGTCATGTGACACGAATTTTTGACCTCGAAATTTTAATATGAGCGAAGACAATATATCTAACTATGACGGTTTTAAAAAATTCTGCAGGTAATTTTCATCTTAAAGATGTTTTTATAGCAAATTAAAATCCATATTTTACGCACTTGGTCCCGCGCACCTGTCACGAGCGAAACCGGAAGTGACGCACATTTATCTCTTGCCACTTGACACAGCTGCCTGGATTGTTAACAAAATCTTAAAAATTATGAAGGAAAGTGATAATGTAGACTGAATGTAGTAAAAAAACAAAATTGAACAAGTCAAGCTAATATCATGAATACACATTGAAGATTTTTTAAAATAAATAATTTGAAATTTTGATGGAATTACGAAGCCAATGATCAATATTATATAGAGGCTAGTTTAATTAGGGTTATAAAATTAAAAGATACAGTGAAAATATCTTGAGATATTTTTCAAGTAACTAATCGAAAAAGATTTTGAACATGCTTATTTTTATCCGATGCAGTTTTAACAAACTCCAATCGAGAGAATTTTTCCATAAAAAACATTTTCTTTACAGTGATATGTTGCTTATTTGTATGTGGTATATTTTGCCTGAGGTACGTGTAAGTAATCTTTGACTAGATCTATGAATTTTTTCATTATAACTGCCTACCTTTTTTTAAGCTTATTCATTCAACATTTAAAAAAAAACAAAACAATAATAATCATAGAACAAATAATATAAAGAAGCCATAAAAACTATGTCAAAATCATGACACAAACACATTGTTTTTGTTTTAATTTGTTCACATTTAGAAGTCGAATGATTTTTATTTTCATCATAAATAGATCCATTACATTTAATTATCTAATTAAGAATATGTATCTGCATGGAACCTTCTTTACTAAAAATCATTCAAACATGTTAATTGGAACAAGCTATTACATAATGTTTTCACAAGTTTGACTGATCAAAAGTAATTCAGTCAATTTATTAGATCACTTGCCATAAAATTTTGCTATTTGTCTCAACTTTATCATTGATTGGGTCATAAAAAGTTAATTGCTTTGTTTTGACAGCTATGCAAAATATACAAGGGTCCCATTTAGGCAGGTTAATTTGCATAAATCCCACAGTATAAGGCGTGATTTATGGGTCTTTGACAGATCATTGGATATTAATTTATAAGCAGACACAAATTTCTACTTGATGGACATGCCATATTATTATTTTTCAAACAATATCCCAACGTGAAAATACACTGTAGTGTGAATTTCCATTCCAGTGACACAAATTTTAACACAGTAGATCACCTAAATTCACTTCAATTTTACTACACTGAAATGAAAAAGAATTTGTTTATGACGTAAACATCAAGTGAAGAATGGTTACGCAGCATGTTAAAACGTGAATGAGATTGGAATATTTATTAATATTTATAAAGGTAAAATTACAAACCGTTCTCCCGGCACAAAGTTTGAATTTACTTATAAAAATCGAGAAGTGATCACATTGTTTTATTTAATTTACAATTTATAGCATGTTATTTTTATAAGTGTGCCTTTATTATGTTTCTTGCACTTGTGGTTTAGTGTTATGTTTTCATTTAAAAACGGATGATCATGTGTTATGAGCAGTGTAATTCTGCACTACTGCCTGGGACAGTAGGGATAAATCTACGTCACAGTCAAAAATTGCAGCGGAAACTACCGATGTCGAAACGGAAATAGCCGATCATCAAAAACACGTTTTTTCTTATCAAAAGCAATATTTTCATAATTTCGCAATTAAACCATTTTAATCAGTACATTATGATTATTTTGAATAGACAAAGTTGCTATAGTCGTGCAGGGTTTCCACTGGCCAATTTTATTTTTCCGCCAATGGGGAGGGTTCCGGGAGGGAGCTCCTGGCCGTCGAAAATTTTTCAATTTCTCATTTTTAAAGACTTAATTTACAACATATCTAGAGCTTCAACTGTTATGAATATTTTATGGCATTAAAGCATTTTAAAATGATAAATCTAATATTTTTCTGACTTTAATTTTCTAAAATCTACATACATCATATCAACAAATTACAATTGATTTATCATTATCAGGGCTCACACTGGCTTAAAAAAATAATAGCCAATATTCTAAATTTAAAAAAATGATAGCCAAAAGTTCAGAGATATTGATATCTCCACTGTTTTCTTAGATCTACATAAAACCATGGCTTTAATTAGCGTATAGAAATTAAACTTGCAGACATTCACAGAATGCAGCCCTTTTTTCTGAATCACTTACTGAAAAATGGCATCATCACCAATGTACTTATATTTTTTTGTCTTTGTACTAAAATCTGATTTGATTTTTAAACAGAACATTGGTTCTTTTCGTTTTAAATAATTATAAAAAAAATCGGAGTCGCGAAAATATGTGACAATTGAAAAATTTCCTGTTTTATGTAGACATATACATACTTTTGGTTGTTCTATATTAAACTGTGTGGGAGTAAATACTTTTTAATTATTTTAACATTGCTTTCCACTGGCGATGTAATCAAGCAGCCTAAAACAAATTTCAAAATTTGCAATTTCGGCGAGTAATTCTCCCAACATGTGACCGTCGACAATAAGGTCAAATTGACATGCAATCACGCTGGCAGAAACACTTTTCACAACTATCAACTGGATTTATCAATCAGCAATCAATTAGGGCATTTTTTTAAATATATATCGGAAAAATAATTTTTTATGCTTTTTTTTCGCCACTTCCAAATATTTTTTCGCCATTTGTGAAATTGGCGAATTGCAGCGGAAACCCTGGTCGTGTCGCATGACCTTTAATCGTCTTTTTTACATGTAGCTAGATTATAAGATTTGATAACAGGATGTGATTATCAGCCAAGTTCTGATTTAGATAGATAGACTTATACCACAGGTTGTTTATAAAGTTTCACCCTCTTTGCCCCCCTGGCACCCATGCTATTTAAGAAAACAATTTATTACTTTGGAAAGACTTTCTAAAATCTCATAAATCAGCTTGATTTGCTTGCAAAGGTAAGTTATTCACATTTATTAGTTTTCTTTTTAGATTACTAGTAACAGCATGGTCGCGATTTTTCACTTGCCTGTTGGCATGTAAAATTGTTTATCATATAAATATAACTTGTCAAAATGAAAATACAAGATCTCTGTTTATTTGTTTGATGTACATCTTCATCACATTTTTATACTTTCAATATGGTATGGCTTCCTTCACTTTTTTTATAAGGGAAGCAACCCTGCATTGAGTTTGAAGCCATTTCATAGCATAGTTACCTCAAATGTCATTACTGTAACTTCTGCTGAAAGAAACCCGAATTACATGTATTACTTTTAGAGATGTTCCCTTTTTTGGCTTATCAAAAAAAGGCTAAAAACTGAATAGCATAATCTTGAAAAGGTAAATATTTTGTTTATTTTCTCGTTACCATCAATAAGATTCACGTGTGGTGGCAGATCACGATTTTCTTTCAAGAGTTGTCGACTCGTTCGTGCGTAAGTTTGTGATGATGTTCTGCAGCCAATCAGCACATTAGTGAATTTTGGAAATACAGTTTTTATACAAACAGCCAAAAGAATGATTCACTCGATAGGCCTGAATAGAATTAGTCAGAATTAAATCCAGCTCTTGACACGAATTCATTCGTATGATTGATGAATGGATGAATTAATTAATTGAGCAAGTCATTGATTTTAAGAAAAAAAATATGGCATTGAGGAAAAGAAATAACAAAAGAAAGAAACAAAGAAAGAAAGAGCAAATGGAAGAAAGAACAAAGAATTTTTGTTTGCAGAACTTTTTTTATTCGGAGATTTTGGGAAAAATACTGTGATGGCTTTACATAATCTAAATTTGGAACCTTGTCAGGTAATATGTAAATGTACCCAAGACTGTTTCTTTGTTTAGCTTTCTTTCGTGTTATCAGAAAAAATAAAGGATTATAGTTCGTGCTTTGTAACAAAAAAAAAAAAAACATTTATGCCTAAATGTCTGCATCGTTTGCGTGTATCCATGCACAACCTTCTAGTCGAACTCAGTGACATAGCAACATAAATATAGACAACTTACACGCAGAAACCTGTTTTAATGCTCAGCATCGTACGCGGAAAAGAGTTTCATGCGTAAAATTCTTTTCTGGTTAAAAACCAACAAAATTAAAGAAAAAAAGAAAATTAATTAAAGAGGCTGTACTCCAGATTTGACATAAAAAAAAATTTTTTCATAAATTATATATTTAGATGCCGTGAGATTATAACAACATAATATTTTACTTCAAAACTGATTATAAAGGTCAAAATAGAATAAAAAAATATTTTCGCTTCAGCCTGATTTGAACTCTGGACCCTCATGTTAACAAAATATTTCCAACGCTTTTACTGTCACCACCATCGCCGCATGTGATATTACAGATATTTACTTTAAATCTTATACGATATAGTTATACCGTCGCGTTACGGTATAGCACTTTGAAAGGGAAAAACATCAATTTATAATGTAATTATTTGACTTATTTGTTGTCAGTAAGTTATTTTTTAAGCATTAGTCATAAATATTACAAGAAATTTATAATACAAGAAAAATTTCTCTCTTTTGTCATCTGGAGCACAGCCCCTTTAAAGCATAAAAATGTAATTTATCAATTCAAAATGTTCGCGAAACTTGTCGTCCTGGTACGCAATCCCTGATAGAAAAAGATACATGTATAATGATGGAGCAGATATGGCTTTCGATGGCAAGCTGATTACTGGAGTACTTAAGACAAAGAATTCACGACACCTTTCAAACTTACCTCGCCGCCCCCGCCCCCCATCCACCCACCAATACCTTCAGTGCCTTGATTCTGGTATATTGTAAAGATAACGAATGTATAAAGCAGTTTCTAAGTATCACTAAGCATTGTCTGTACATACCATAATATACAAATAGTTCATATTACATGCGAGTTTACTCTTGACACAAAAGAAGCGGAAGTGACGTCAACTTCAGTTCGCTGCAATCTAGGTAGGAGTCTAACGACTAGTGCCGCAAACTAGAACTATACACGTTAATTAAAGTGAAGTATTGAAAGTTATTGACCAAATGAAAATGAGCTAAATCTTTTCATTCAAAACATTTATTTTACTGCTATTTTCAAACTTATTATCAATGAATTACAAAAACATTTTAAAGTTTTACTTCTACAAATCAACAGGCTACAACATTTTGTTTTCAGATTGGAAGAAGTGTGCTAATGACGTCTTGTGCTCTTCCCAGTGCTTGCAAAATTACATGAAGAGATACGCTGAACGCTACAACTGTGTTCTGAAATGTGAAGGTTATACCCGCGAACTTTTTGGAGGTCCAAACGGCTGCAATAACCCTGTTACGTTATATAGTTGGGATGCTGTCCAAAAAGTGCCCGGATGTAAAGGCGTTGAGTAGTTTCGCCGATTATTATCTTTGCAATAAAGAGGTTTTTACTGTGCTTAGATAAATAAACTAATGATTTTATTTCTTATTATTTCATAAGCATTTTCCTGGCATATGATTGTTAAAATAGTGTATACAGTGGCTTGAAAAGATATTATTGTGCAAGTCCAAACTGAAAAAGTTTAATGAGAGTTGCTATCACAAGGTGTGGTTGCGGATGGCAATTTTGGCAGAAAACCTTCCTTATTGAAAAAAATGATGTATTTTATTTATCAGTGTATGGTAATTGTTTGCAGATTTTATGTGCTAAACCTTTAACCTGCTGGTTTATATAAAAGTAAGTTTCAAGTATTCAGATTAGACAGATATATTTATTGTCTTTAGTGGTACAACTGAAAACTACCTAAGAACCAAAAGTGCAGACTATGACCGGACTGCACAGATTGCAAATGCGAAACCATTGCCCACAGGAGTTTACAGGTCAAGGTTGAATCATCATTTCACAAGTGGAAAATAGAGGCAATGAAAACCAGTGTTAGGATATGCCACATTACTCTGATCTAAATGTAATTAAAGTACAAAGCAACTGGTATGCTTGAAATGCTTATTTACAATTTAAATTAAGTTCTTGTCATATCACTTATTGTACAAGGGCCTCGTATCACATGTATGTACAATCTAGCACACCTATCGCACAGAGACCAGTCTGTTGACTATAGATACCTTTAACTTTTATATATTTCCTTCTTACTACAGTATACAATATTTATACTGACATCTGACGGTACAGGCTATATTAAACAATACATTATTCATATTGAACCTTTCAAAAATTTCACTTGCCCTCTCCGCTCCAGTATTTCAAACACTCTGTAAATGTCAGTCACATCATGTGAAGTTTAACGAAAAACCAACATTATTCACATCACCATACCCTAACGTACCAACATTATTCACATCACCATACCCTAACGTACCAACATTATTCACATCACCATACCCTAACTTACCAACATAATTCACATCACCACACCCTAACGTGAGTAATGCAAAGAAAATTCTACGACAACACAACAAAGCTTAATGAAATCAAATGGCAAAAGTTCTAGGTGGTTACCATAATGACAAAATCATAAATGACAAAACACCCTCGGTTAATATCATAATGACAAAATCATAAATGACAAAACGTCCTCGGTTGATAACATAATCAGTTGGGGTGATATACTTGCATATTCACCCCAGTAGTCATGAAGTTCGAGACTTCAACAATTGTCTTAGATTTGGTTACTTTTATGTCCAAAGTTTTGACATTTACAAAAATGTATAATAGATAGGTGAGTGTTTAGACAATATCATGATCTGAAGCCATAAGTTCAATCAAAAAAAATTGTTGGTTGTTTGCAATGATTCAAATAGCATTTCAAAAACAAAGCTTATTTTAAAAAGTTATTTTATTTCAAATCATAGACTATATATTAAAGTTGCATATAGTTTCAGTTTTTGTATTCTTTGACACGAAGGTCATAATGGCCCTAAATCGTTCACCTGAGTACAACTGCTAAAAAGACAAGTACATAAATTGAATAAAAAACATAAGTAAAAACTAGAAACTGCTCCATACTATAATTAAAAACTTAGTTTATGTCAATAGATTTTACCATATATATTTCAATTTCTTTTTAAGATTATAGGCCATGTTGATGGTCATGTGACTTCCGTCATAACTTCAATACGATATATCCTATTCCACTCCTTTGCATCCTGGTTGTTTTTGCACTGCATACCAGAATGACAATGTCCTTGGATTATTACACCCATTAGGGCCACCTGCGATCTCTCTGGAAAACCCTTCACATTTAAGGATGCATCCATGTTCTCGAGCGAATTTCTCCATGTACCTCTGAATACACTTTGATGCACACATGATATCAGAAGAACAGCTCCGAAAGTCTGTAAGAATGTAAAAATATATTCATACTGGTAAAGATTATGTTCTGATATATTAAAGTTTTTGATTTGAAAAATAAACATCTTCCGCCATGATGTAAGAGTAATAAATCACGGTGAATTTGTTTTCAGTTTTGCATTGTAAACCAAGATATTTATCGCCAAAATGGTGTGTTTTTCATATTTTCCGTTTCCAGTTTCAGTTACATGGTATATAAATTGGCGTCCTCTGGTGGAAAAACTAGTAAAATAAATGAAAAAATGACTACCTCTAGTAGTTTTCAAAACTGAAACCTTGATGAAACGTCATGAGCTAAAAAATTGAGCAAAACTAACCTTGACCTAATTTCCCGCAATCTCTCCAGAAAGGTGCACTTAGCTGAAAGTATCCGCAGTTAATGCGGCCATACGTCATTCTACATCCCACAGGACGACAGCCTGACTCTGCCTAAAAACAAGAGAAGAAAACTCTGTAGGTCATTTTCACCATCATGAGGGACATTCCTGATAACAATCTCCCTTACTCAGATAAAATTAAAGGTAAACCAAATTTCACATTGGTCCTTTCAGTTGGAATCCTCTAACTTTATCATTGTTTCTCTTTGTGATAGTCTTGACTTTTAGTCGTGAAAATTGTAACTTATACATTAAATAAAAAGTTAGGATTATTAAAAAAAACGTAATGGTGTTATCAAAACATGTTGTTAAACTAAATGTATAATCTGAATACAATTGTTGCAAATAATTAGGCTTAATTATCACCATATCAAAAAAAGAAAATAGCGACCAAAGCAGAGGACTTTAAATTGAAGGACCAATGTAATATCAGAGAGTATTCAGGGTAGATAATCCACTAATGTCCCCCATTACGAAAGGCACTTGATAAATTACCGGTTGAAAAATTGTTCCTCATTTTGTTATCATTTTACCTTTAAAACTCTATATGACGGAAGTTTTCTAAACAGAAGTTCGTCAACAGCGGTGTTTACATCAGAACCACCAAATGACAAACTTTGTAAAATGTACTAAAAACCAGTTTATTGTTGACTTTCTTTTTGAGGACCAACAATATGTTGCAAAAATGACATTTTTTTAATATTACATATTTAATATTTAATATTACATAAACACTGTTAGACAGTAGGTTAATTTCACTTCATGTACACTATTTAACAATCGGTCAATTTGACTACATGTACACTGTCAGACAATTGGTCGGTTTGACTACATGTACACTGTTAGACAGTTGGTCGATTTGACTACATGTACACTGTTAGACAGTTGGTCGATTTGACAACATGTACACTATAAGACAGTTGGTCGATTTAACTACATGTACACTGTTAGACAGTTGGTCGATTTAACTACATGTACACTGTTAGACAGTTGGTTGATTTGACTACATGCACACTATAAGACAATTGGTCGATTTGACTACATGTACATAGTAAGACCATTGGTCGATTTCACTACATGTACGCTATAAAACAATTGGTCGATTTGACTACAATGACATTGTAAGACCATTGGTCGATTTCACTACATGTACGCTGTTAGTTAGTAGGTCGATTTGACTACAAATACAATGTTAGACAATTGATCGATTTGACTACATGTACACTGTTAGATTATTGGTCGATTTGACTACATGTTCACTGTAACACAGTTGGTCGATTTGACTACATGTACATTGTTAGACAGTTGGTCGATTTGACTACATGTACACTGTTAGGCAATTGGTCGATTTGACTACATGTACACTGTTAGACAGTTGGTCAGTTTGACTACATATACACTATAAAACAGTTGGTCGATTTGACTACATATACACTGTTATACAGTTGGTCGATTTGCCTACATGAACACTGTTAGACAGTTGTCTATTTGACTACATGTACACTGTTAGACAGTTGGTCGATTTGCCTACATGTACACTGTTTGACAGTTGGCCTATTTGACTACATGTACACTGTTAGACAGTTAGTCGATTTGTCTACATGTTCACTGTTAGACAATTGGTCGATCTGACTACATGTACACTGTAAGGCAATTGGTCGATTTGACTACATGTACATTGTTAGACAATTGGTCGATTTCACTACATGTACACTGTTAGACAGTTGGTCGATTTGCCTACATGTACACTGTTTGACAGTTGGCCTATTTGACTACATGTACACTGTTAGACAGTTAGTCGATTTGTCTACATGTTCACTGTTAGACAATTGGTCGATCTGACTACATGTACACTGTTAGGCAATTGGTCGATTTGACTACATGTACATTGTTAGACAATTAGTCGATTTCACTACATGTACACTGTTATCCAGTTGGTCGATTTAACTACATATACACTATAAGACAGTTGGTCGATTTGGCTATATGTACACTGTTAGACAGTTGGTCTATTTGACTACATGTACACTGTTATCCAGTTGGTCGATTTAACTACATGTACACTGTTAGACAGTTGGTCGAATTGCCTACATGTACACTATTGACAGTTGGCCTATTTGACTACATGTACACTGTTAGACAGTTGGTCAATTTAACTACATGTACATTGTTAGACAATTGGTCGATTTGACTACATGTACACTATAAGACAATTGGTCGATTTGACCACATGTACACTGTTAGACAATTGGTCGATTTGACTCATGTACACTGTTAGATAATTGGTCGATTTGAATACATGTTCACTGTTACACACTTGGTCGATTTCACTACATGTACATTATTAGACAGTTGGTCGATTTGACTACATGTACACTGTTAGACGTTGCTCGGTTTGACTACATGTATACTGTTAGACAATTGTTCGATTTGACTACATGTACACTGTAAGAAAATTGGTCGATTTGACCTCTTGTACACTCTTGCACAGTTGGTTAATTTGACTACGGTAAAACAGTAGGTCGATTTAACAACTACATGTACACTCATAATTAATCGGTCGATTTGACTACATGTACACTGTAAGACAATTTGTCGATATGACTACTTGTACACTGTAAAAAATTGGTCGGTTTGACTACATGTACACTGTTGCACAGTTGGTCGATTTCACTACATGTACACTGTAAAACAATTTGTGGATTTCACTACATGCACATATTTACCGTTAGACAGTCGGTCTATTTGACTGTTGAACAGTTGGTCGATTTGACTATGTTTACACTGTAAAACAGTCGGTCAATTTGACAAAATATACACTGTTGAACAGTTGGTCAGTTGACTAAATGTACACGGTTAAACTGTCGGTCATTTTGATTACATGTACACTGGAGAACAGTAGGTCAGTTGACTATATGTACACGGTTTAACAGTCGGACAATTTGACTACATGTACACAGTTGAAAAGAAGGTCAGTTGACTAATGTACACGGTTAAACAGTCGGTTAATATCTTAATACGGTTTATATCTCACATAGCAAAGGCATCTTAAACAATCCACAGAAACTATCCCCTCTGCAAACTTGTAATTGTCTATCCCATCATGACGGCTACTCTCTGAAACCACAAAAGAATGCAAGTCAAAGTTGTGAATTTTGCGGAAACTTGATTAGATATAGATAAAATTTGACTAGTCATTAAACTTTTCTTAATTTTAATATCATTATTTTGATATTTTTATAGTCTGGTTCCCTGCTTAATATAACTACGATTATTAGACCAACGTACTGTCAGGGGCAGGTAATCCAGACTATATTTTTAACAGTCATAGGGAAAAAATAAATAATTTCGGGCATTGCAAAGTGCAACTGTTACAACAAAAATAACAGAAAATATGAGTGCGTCTTATCAAGAATTTGATGAGTGCGTCTTATCAAGAATCTTCCTTGGTTTTGTTTTAAAACGCTGTCTATTTCAGAGGATTCCGTCAGTACATTTTAACGCGAAATAAATTTGCAATCCCTATACAATTAACAACGCTGAGTACATTAAAAGTAATAAAATATTTGAATCCAGCTTGAAACATGGCAGTTTCGTTCTTAACTTATCAATTTCATCAGCACGCCCAGGTACAGAGAACGCGGAAGTTTGAAACACTTTCAAAGTGCGTCAGTTGTATTTATATTCAGTACTTAGATGAGAATATACCTAGGGAAGTACCCAGATTACACTATTTCGTTTATCCACAGGAGTTTGAAATTCTATCAATAAACAAGAGATATTGTAAAAAATTATGTCCTCTACATAAATAGTGTTTTTTTATTATGTAGAGGACATAATTTTTTACAATATCTCTTGTTTATTGATAGAATTTCAAACTCCTGTGGTTTATCTAACTCTGATAAATTACTTCCTATTAATCTTTCAGTCCCAACCCACAGGTGACAGTATCTTTGAGCATACAATCTCTAGACAAGAAAAAAAACTTTCTAGTAATATACTATACTATACTATATATATATATAGTAATATATTTTTAGTTATATATATACAATACATATATATTGTTTGTTGTTGTTGATGTTTTTTGTTTTTTTTTTTTGTTTTTTTGTTTTTTAGGAGCTGTATGCTCAGTGATTTTATCTATTTGAGCTTATTTATCGTCGGTACCGGTTGCCCATATGACTGACGCCCCCTGAAGAGATAAGTTATTTTATGTTGTGGGGGTAGTGCAAGATACAGAAAGCATCCCATTCCAGAGACACCCCTGGTTCTTTTGCATGCTCGGTGTATATCACTGATACATGGGAACTCGGTTTAACGTCTCACCCGAAAGACTATTAGTAATGTTAGTGGGGGAGCGGGGGATCGAACTCGGGACTGTCACCTATGTTCCAGCCTATGTATATCAAGAGGTAATAGATTCACAACAATGACTTGATGATGATTAATGATGATTATATGATAACAGAAACAAGATGAGCACCTTTAAAGTCCTTGGATTAATTGAATGTACCTTTAACGACGTATAAAGTTTAAAGAGGCATACCCTTATATTAAGAGTATTCCATTTTCTTTAAAATCGTGCAAAATGATTGTCAAATGAATAATAAAATTCCTAGTACAATATTATAATCTTAATGCATTTTAGGTTGATAGCCATTTATTCCAATTGATGCCTAAGGGGGGAAATGAACACATGTTCCTTTTAATGTTATCAGGGATTTTTTTTTCATTTTATAGTGATTAATCTAATTAAATAGATATATGTATATCTTCTATTAAATGTCGGGTATGTCCCTTTAAGTAAAATTAATGTCATGAACAAAAACAAAGCATGTCGCCGCATATTCAAATAAAATTTAAATTTCGGTGTTAAACTTTTTCTGCTGCATATCGACTCAGGCGACGCTAGGGGTCTTACCAATGTTTATGTCTGAATTAAATAAAAAATATTTACCTTGTTTGAGAATATCGTCTATTCGTCTCGACTCATTTATTACATTTTCAACTCGAAGTAAATCGTCAGTTATCATACAGTTCGCAATGTTAAGTATGTTTAAATAAAAATGTATTATTACTAGTATAATAAATCCGCATTGGCACATGTCTGCTATATACATTAACAATCTTGTTGCATTCCCTATCGAAATTTATGACGGGAAATTTCAAATTTTGAAAGCTTTCTGTTAGATGTGAAACAAGGAAGTGAGAAAAACTAGTAATAAGATTGAGATAAAAATAACACGGTCACACTTGATAAAACTTCAGTGCGCTGATAAAATAAGTACCAAATTATTCAGGTTCTGTTTTATGAATGGATAAAGTCATTAGATGTCTTTCGTGTACTCTCACCACATATGTACTTGAGTGGGTTATTCTGTTTCGAATAACTTACATTGAATTAATAATTATTTACCTTTGTTGCATGCTAGAGAAACATTGCTGTAAAAGAAGATAAGCTGTACACGCTTAATTTTAATAAATAGATGTTGACTTTTGACTTTTGCGTAAAATCACTATTGACATTATGATAAAATTATAATGGAGTGCTCATCAATGATTTGACAGTCAAAAGCATAGAAAAGTTATCCTTTACAAAGATTAGATGTGTAGCTCCGTATCGCTCAAACAAAAAAACAACTATTTGTCATTAGTTTATTTAGATAAATACTTCATTCTACAATGAACAATAACGTCAAACCAATGGCCATAACTGCTAGTATGTGTTTATACGAGTATATTTGAAAGATAGAGTAATTATTTCTAATCTCTGTTTGTTCGTGCGTCCGTCCGTCTGTCCCATCGTTCGTTCGTTCGTCCATCCGTCAGTTCGTTTCTCCGTTCGTCCATCCGTCAGTTCGTTCCTCCGTCCGTCCGCCCGTCCGTCCGTTTGTTCGTTCGTTTGTCAGTCCGCCCGTACGTTCATTCGTTCGTTCATTTGTTCAATTGTTCGTTCGAAAGTCAGAAGTTGCATTTTATCAAATATTCCTATAACGGTTCAACGTTATTAGTCTTATCAGTGAAAACAAAGGAAGTATTTTAAAATTCACGACATGAAGTACTTATCTGATCGGACATACATTTTTTTCAGTAAGTATGTAAGAGAACGTACATTAAAACTTCAAGTGCATACTTTCAGGTCAAAACATTATGGTCAACAAAAAATCAGACTTTACACATTAGATAATCATCGTGAACGTTTCCCTCTCAAGCATTTTATATGATTAGAACTAATTCTTCTTATCCACTCTCATGCAGTCTGCAAAATGAGAAATAATCCTCGCCATCCTTAATCACCTCTCACGCGTTTTACAAATTGAAGATAATCCCCCTCACCCTCGATCATCTCTCAGGCATTTTACAGAGAGAGAAATAATCCGCCTCACCCTCGATCATCTCTCATACTTTTTAAAGGGAGAGAAATAATACTCCTCACCCTTGATCATCTCTCACGCATTTTTCAGGGAGAGAAATAATCCCCCTCACCCTCTATTCGCTCTCACGTATTTTACAGGGAGATAAATGATCCCAATCACCCTCTATTCGCTCTCACGCATTTTACAGGGAGAGAAATAATCCCACTCATCCTGTTTTCGCTCTCACGCATTTTACAGGGAGAGAAATAATCCCCCTCACCCTATATTCGCTCTCACGCTTTTTACAAAAGTGGGAAACTCTTCCTCACCCTCGATTACCTCACGCAATTTTACAACTAATGAATAATCGGGACAGTATTCTTGCATAATGACATCAGTTCAATCAAAATAAGATTTTCGTGATTTCGACAACAATAAGAAAAACTGTCCCTACATATTTTTGACAGATTGTCCTTAGTATATCTAAATGTTTTCTGTTAATATCTGGGACCTTGTCATTGAAGCTCGTTTCAAACTGTACTAGTCCCAGGAAATAAAGTAATTATTATCAGCTACTAACCCATAAAAATCCCTGTCAATTACATTATAAGTCGCCAACGTACAAGCATGGCAAATATGTAGGCTACACATGTTTACAGGAATGCATCATGCAATTGTAAAACAAAAGTTGATTCTTATTTCGTCTGAATTATATACATGTATGCATGTTTTATTCTACTCCTTTGCATCCTGGTTGTTTTTCCACGGCATACCAGAAAGGTAATGTCGCTGGTTGATTACACCCATTCGGGCCCCACCGAGCTCTCTTGAAAACCCTTTGCAATTAAGGGTACAGTCTGCCTTTCTAGCGAAACGCTTCATGTAGTTCTGGAGACACTGAGATGCGCACGTGACGTTGTTAGCACATTCCCTGAAGCCTGCAAAGAATCAAAATCAAAGCACTGAAAGAACTGAAATTGTTCGGTAATGCCCATTTGTTATTCACAGAGTATATTTATAGCGTATATATGTATAATGTATAATGCCACGATAATGTCGTGCAGCTGGACATCTGTTCCGACGTCCACACCCCTGCTAGTTATGTTGATACCTTATTGCCTGTCTTACAATAAGCCACATTCACTGATTTAGTCTCTCATTCACCTTCCCGACCTACACTTACTTGAGATAATCAAATTTACACAGATTTTTGGAATGCTTTGATGCAGGTAAAATTCATGTATATGATAATCCCTAAAGTGACAACAGTGACGGAACGCCTCCATGCGTTTTATTGGTGTTTTCAATACGCAAATGTGTGAATTTCTAAGATAGATAATGTTTAAATATATAGAAACCGATAACCGCTAATATTTCATTAAGAATTTTAGACATATGGAGTTATTAATCTTTTTTTCAGTTGTCGTGCTACAATTGTCGAGAAAACGTAGCGACAAAATCACTGACTGCTAAACCCTTCGTTATTTCAGTTTTTCATGTGTTTGGCGCGGATGAGGTTATTGTCTTTAACAAAATATTCTCAATATTTCTTAAGATCGCGTGAAATAATTGTAGTAGGATTCAACTGGATTAAAGTAGGTAAATAGTCGGCAAAATGTCTTATCATTTACTGCAATTGACTCACTTGATCTCTAATTTACACGTTGTTCTAATCTTTTACCTGTTATCATGTGTTACTTCTGAGACATTTCCGGAGAGAAAGTAGTTTTTTTTTAAGGAAAGCACCTTTCAAAATATGCCATTGAAATAGTTGTTATCAACTGAACGTATTTTTCTATATCAGTAGAAAATAAACCATGATGTAATTCGGCACTTTTTTAACGCAGTGTCCATAGCTGTATAATAAAGTAAGATAGTGGTAATACAAAACACGGAGTGTCTTCACGGGCTGGTGTAAAAATGGCGGGCATAAAAAAGTACTGTTCTTTTCAGTGCTTTAAGTGCTGTTTTGGACTGATTGAGTAGTAAACTGATGTTTTTAGTCATTAGTCAGTCTTTATTTAATGTTCTGGTCTGCTTTTTCTTATTTTAAAATACATACAGATAGAATATTCCTAATGGCAGTCGTACGACAGATTTCTTATGTTACATTGCATAGTTTTCATGGTACACCTCTTGGAATAAGAAGATATGTGACATATCTATTTCTTTTGAATATAACGTTTTATGTTCATTTTTGTTTACACAATATTACATGGTGCCATCTATCTTTGCCGATCTATGAAATATTATCACACTGCAATTTTTAGAAGAACGCTTGTCATCCTTTGCACATATAACCTTTAAAGCCACGATGGCAGTTAATATTTTTAAAACAGATCCGATCAATGAATTTAAAGAGGTGTGTAGTTTTCAATTATTCGTGCCACGTCAAATTTACCTTTTCCAATTGCTCCACAGTCGTTCCATGAATCATAATCAAGCTGAAAGTAGCCACAGGTGTTGAGACCATATGTCATGGTACAGCCAATCAGACGACAATTTGACATTGCCTAAAAAATGGGAAAAAGGTTTAATTTCGTTAAACATTCCATTTTCGCCTTTGTAAATTTGGTCATTATATGTTGTTTAAACTTGTATTTTACTGAACGCCTGCGGTCACGTGATTGAAATATTTTACTGACCTGATCATTCGTAGAGTATGGAAATGGCACTTCACTTGGTCAATATTCTAATAAACTTTAACTTTTCTCCTGTTTAACATAATCTTAATGATTTTACTAGGCAAAGAGCTAAACAAGACATAACCGAAATTGAAATATTCAAAATTGTTTCGACATTTTCAGAGAAAGTTCATTTTTATAAGTCACACTTCTGAGAGACAATCTCTCCAGTTCTACAAAGTACACCAGTTTTACGGTCAAAGCCCTTAGAAAATCTGGAGATTACTACCTATACTCTAGAAAATTTCCTTGTATTACATTATGGACGCGCAATAGTTTGTACTACATCGATTTACTTCCTTTAAGGAAGATACTGAATTCATTGTCTCCTGTCTATGACTCATGATCGTTCGGTCATGGCCCTGTCTAGTTTCAAAACGACATGAACATACTTTATGGTAACTATAATTATCTATATTTTGTTTTCTATATGCAGCTTGTCACTATGGCTAAATGGTGGCGAATCATGTATACGGAAAGAATTTCAGCTTCTCTCAGTACTTAGTATGATATAATATTCTGAATGTGGGAAAAAAAACCTTGCAAGAAGTTACTGGTGTGCCTTGTCTCCCTTCAGTTCATAAAAGGCGTTTTGTAGACTTACGTGGTATAATCTGATCTTTTAAATAATGGACTTTTAAACTACATGAATCAGTATTTCAGGATTTTTTTCTGAACTTTGATATCAATTTTAGACTCTTAGGAAGAAATTTTCCTAGGCGGGTTAATATGTCAACACTGTTAAAACTGTCCATCAGTATGTTAAAAAATACGCGATAATACTCTTACATAGCATAAGCATCTAAGACAATCTACAGATATCATTCCACTAGCAAACATGTCGTTTTCCATTCCATCATGACGGTTGTATTCTGAAATTACAAAACAAGGAGAAATACAAGCATCTGATGTCATAACTGTAAAGAAATAATAACCATATTTACGAAACTTTTGTTGATAAGAGAACAATTCCAGGTGCTTTTAAATTCGTAGTAGTTTGGCCTGTTGTTAACGGAAACATTAATGCGACTTGTGCAAAACCCCGTTTCAGGAACTTTAGCGAATACAATCGTGTGCGTCTTATAAAAAATCATTTCTTATGTCTAAATAAAATTAAATAACTTACCTAGTTTTGGAACACAGTCTTTTTCTATTAACTTTATCACATTTTTAGCACGAGGAAAGTCCATAGTTCCCATACAGCCTGCAACTGTGAATATATAAATATAAATCAGAAATTTAAATCCACCTTGTGACATTGCAGAAATATTCAACTGTTTCTATCATGAATATAATCCTTCAAATGAGGCATATGGGATTAAGAATAGAAAACAGGAGAGCTTGCATTACTGTTTACAACATTTTCAGTCATGGTACAACGAACAAGTAAAATTTGAGCAGCCATTTTAACATGTATAAAAGATCTTACTGCACACTTAACATAAATCCAGTTTAAAACGATCTTGTTTACAAATTTGTTAACTTGCTACATGTACCACGGATTATATAATTTTGTGTCAGAAGAGGTGTCATGTAGAAATGATATTAAAACAAGAGGGCCATGATGGCCCTGTATCGCTCACCTGAGTTTTACTGCTTTTAACAAAGTTGCTATGAACCTGGTTAATTGACCCCAGATGACCCATATTCGAACTTGACCAAGAAATTATTGAAACAATCTTTCTGACAAATTTCCAGGTTATTTGGACTGAAACTGTAGCCTCTTTGGGCTCTGTGACCTAGTTTTTGACCCCAGATGACCCATACTCAAACTTGACCTAGAAATCATTGAACATCTTTTCAGACAGATTTCCAGGTTATTTGGACAGAAAATGTTACCTCTAGGGTGTTAACAAGGGTTTTCTACTTTTTGGCCCTGTGACCTAGTTTTTGACCCCAGATAACCCATATCCAAAATTGAGCTAGAAATCATTGAAACAATCTTTCTGACAAATTTCCAGATTATTTTGACTGAAACTGTAGCCTCTAGAGTGTTAACAAGGTTTTTCGATATTTGGGCTCTGTGACCTAGTTTTTGACCATAGATGACCCATATCCAAACTTGAGCTACAAATCATCAAAACAACCTTTCTGACAAATTTCGAGGACATTTAGACTGAAAATGTAGCCTCTAGAGTGTTTACAAGGTTTTTCGATATTTGGGCTCTGTGACCTAGTTTTTGACTCCAGATGACCCATATTCAAAGTTGAGCTAGAAGTCATAGAAGCAACCTTTCTGACAAATTTTCAGGTTATTTGGAATTAAAGTCTTAACTTTAGAGTGTTAACAAGGTTTTTCCATATTTGGGTTCTGTGACCTAGTTTTTGACTAAAGATGACCCATATTAGTATTTGAGCTAGAAATCATCAAAACAACATGTCTGACAAATTTCCAAGATACTTTGTCTGAAAATGTAACCTCTGGAGTGTTAAAATGGTTTTTACATTTTAGGGCTCTGTGACCTAGTTTTTGATCCCAGATGATCCATATCCAAATCTGAGCTAGAAATCATTGAAGCAACCTTTCTGACAAATTTCAAGGATATTTGGGCTGAAAATGTAACCTCTAGAGCATTAACAAGGTTTTTCTACTTTTTGGCCCTGTGACCTAGTTTTTGACCCAAGATAACCCATATTCGAAACTGAGCTAGAAATCATTGAAACAATCTTTCTGACAAATTTCAAGATTATTTGGACTGAAAATGTTACCTGTAGAGTGTTAACATGGTTTTTTCCACTTGTTTATGACCCCAGATGACACATATTTGATTCTGAGCTAGAAATCCTTAATACAACCTTTCTGACAAATTTCCAGAATATTTGGACTGAAAAGTAGCCTCTAGAGTGTTAACAAGTTTTTTTCTATTTTTGGGCTCTGTGACCTAGTTTTTGACCCCAGATGACCAATATTCAAACTTGACCTAGAAATCATTGGACATCTTTTCAGACAGATTTCCAGATTAATTGGACAGAAAATGTTACCTCTAGAGTGTTAACAAGGTTTTTCTATTTTTGGGCTATGTGACCTAGTTTTTGATCCCAGATGACCCATATTCGAATTTGAGCTAGAAATCATAGAAACAACCTTTCTGACAAATTACCAGATTATTTGGACTGAAAATGTTACCTCTCCTTCTACAAGAAGATTTTCAAAGTTTTCACTATATAAGCCTTTGTAAAACCAATGACTGACCCCCGGTTAGGGGCCAAATTTGACCCTAGGGGTATAATTTGAACAAACTTGGTAGAGGTCTACTAGACAATACTACATACCAAATTTTAAGGCTCAGGCCCATGTGGTTTCAGACAAGAAGATTTTCAAAGTTTTCCCTATGCAAAATCAATTGACCCCCGAGCTGGGGCCAAATTTGACCCCAGGGGCATAATTTGAACAAACTTGGTAGAGGTCTACTAGACAATGCTACATACCAAATCTTAAGGCTCAGGGCCTTGTGGTTTCAGACAAGAAGATTTCCGAAGTTTTTCCTATATAAGCCTATGTAAAACCAATGACCCCCTTGTCTCCCCCACATGCACTGCAACACCACTAAAAATCATCCAACAGGAGCATGTTGATAATGGTTATGGAGATATGCGCAACTGTATTCATATTTGGACAAATCAAGGGCTGCAACTCTGCTACAAATCATCCGACCAGTAAAAGCAAATAATATACGTAACTACACTTGCTAATGATCTTTGCTGTGAAGTTTTGTCAAAATCAGACAAGCAGTTATGGAGATAACTTCACTGAAAATCAAAAAATCTGAACTGCCAAAGATATGCTCCACTTGGCTTGGTACCAATAAATCATAGCAAGTTTCATTGAAATCTGAGCAGTGGTTAACGAGAAGCAGCACAGACAAACTTTGTGACATACAGACATACATACAGACAGAAAGTACAAAAACAATATGTCTCCCATCTTACTTTGTGAGTAAGGACACCATTTACTCATTTCAACAAACACAGGAACTGGACAATTATTATACCTGTTAACTGAAAAAGGTTGGTCCTTGATCAAAGTAATACCAGGACTGGTTTCTTTTTGTTGTTTTATGTTATAACTGGTTGTTTTATGTTATAACTCTGTACCATTGAGGTGTTACTCGATAATTTCAATTGATTTGCTAATTTAGTACAGTGGTTTTGATTTTAATTGATTTTAACGCCCTCTTACAGTCAAAGTTCTATGAGGTTAACCATTGTTCCCGAGGGCCAGTATCAGACTTCCATCCTTTGTAAGAAACTGCCAGCTTTCTCACATGAATTACAGGAAAAATCTCTCTATGCTTAATGTAGTTCTTAATAATGCTAAAAATACAATACAAACAGTGAGAGGATGTCAATAGTTCTAAAAATAAGTATATTTAGATTAAAAAACTGTCAGTCATGCCAGATACTTGTTATTTAAAGTATAAGCGGTAAGATTTGGACAGCAATAAGCAATATGGCACATGAAAAACTATGACATGGAAAGAAAGTAATGTTACAGATTGAACAACCAATGGCAGTTGTTTTAATTTCCTCGATTTCTTCGACTACATCATAGCAACATTTTCAGATGAAGTATATACCCAGAAACAGAAACATTATGAATTCTTCATTTCAAAAGATTTAAAACATGACAAAATTACCTATGTATTATTTTTATCTATAATTGAAATAAATCTGGATAAATCTGGAAAAATATCACAATACATATATTTTAACTTATTATGTATTTTTAAAATCAAATGCTAACATGAACAAAAATGATATCACATTTAAAGTAGACAAAATACTATTTAATAAAATAACATTTATTTTATCAAGTATCACACTTCAAGTTATATCATTAGACAACATTCCATTAATAAAAGATTGACATTCAAGTCAAAGAGAGAGACAGAGATGGAGAGAGAGAGACATTCAAGTATCAAATAATGACATTTAAATAACAAAAAGTGATAGTAAATGGCATTTTTATGTCAGCTGAAAGTACACTTTTTGTATTACTATATCTGCCAGCTATCAGAGTGAAGTAATAGATACTTCAGAGATCAGTATAAAAGTAAAGAAATATCAGTATTATACGTAAAGAAATATCAGTTATTATATGTAAAGAAATATCAGTTATTATATGTAAAGAAATATCAGTTATTATATGTAAGTTACATAAATGAGGAGCAATAAATTTCTTCTTCCTTTTGTTCACCTTCTCTGACCTTGTTTTAATATAAATTAAGTAATAACACCGATCTTTTCATGTCCATCATTTCAGATCACACATATAAACGAAAATCTTAAACATTTACTAAGACGTTAAAATGGATTAAGCTTAAAATAAATTTACTTCAATTGCCTTTATAGTAGATATAAAATGACCTCCATAAAGTCATACACCTTGTCACAAACAACTGTCTTTAATGTCGATATAAGAATCATAAAATAGGACAAATGATACAAATCTTGAAGGAAGTCTACAGCATTATGGGTAATGTTTTGGCAGTGGATTAACCACCATACTTTCAATGCACTCAAACACTGTGTGTGGATCTTGGTCGGCATTTACATGCTGAGCATCTGTATAATAATCAGCAATCTCTTCAACATACGTGTGGTACTGTGCAAGCCTCTTTCGAACCTCTTCCTCCGTGTCAGATGGAAGCTTGCAAAGTCTTTCTTTCACTTCCTGTGACTGGGGTGGGTTATACAGCATATGGTAACGTTCTCCAGTGATAGGGTCTGTCTCACGTAATGTCAGCCTCTCCATAACTGAATCATTTGGTACATCAAGGAAGAAAACTCTGAAAAAATGAAATTTACAAATGTTTGAATTTCAGTTCAGAACTGTCATTATTTCTTGGTGTGGAAATTTCATTATTCAATTCTAGCATAAAACCACACAAATATGAATGAAAACAACAAAGTTTTACTTGGTTTAAATGAGTTTAATGCCCTCTTACAGTTAAACTTGTATTGGGCAGGCAGTTCACGTAAGTACTGTTTTGGGAAGGACCATTAGAAACTAGAACTTTATCATATAAATTGTTATGGTTGGTAGCAGGGAAACAATAAAGTAGGTAAGTTACAATAGGCAAGACAAAACGACTTTAGATTTCACTTTATCAATGACATTCTTTATGAAAACCATTCAACTGATTATGCACAAATGCTAAAGTTATTATATGTTAATCTTGAACAACACTTAAAGGTACAGTTTCTGTAGCAGTGGTTGCCCATTCAAAATGAATGTATATCTTGAAACAGGAGTTGTCCTTGAAAATGAAGTAAAACTGACATTGTTTTGTAAAATGCAGTACCTCGTACAACCATCACAGAAGCCTTATTCTGACAATAAATACATTTATAAGTATTTTCAATTTAAGTGGTCAAAACAGAGCATACAAACAACAGTACAGTCCAACCAGAATCAACACCAGTCTACTTTTCTGTCAACTGGACAATTGTTGTTACAAGGTTCAATACCTGTTGGGTACAAATCCGTCTTTTGTAAGGGTCTCTGCCTGCTCTCTTGTTCGGGGATAGCCATGCAGAACCCAACCTCTGCTCACACAGTCTAGTTGTGATAGGCGTGCAGTCAAAATTGACATAACTATGTTGTCTGGTGCTGAAAATATAAAATATTATAAAAAAAATCACACAACAAAATCTAGAAGTGAAACTGCAAGAATAAATCTGAAATTACTTGAAATAAATAAATTATCCTACAAGACTTCTAGGTGATAAAAGGTTTAAAAGGTTTTCTACAGTATCAGAGTAAATGTCTAAAACTTTTAAACCAAAAGGTGGTATTCATGAAGATTGCTCGTTAGAAATGCCATTTACGAGTATCACTAGTGCACTTCACATGGTTAATTTTTTACAGTGAACTTCGTCCAGCCAATCAAAGCCTCTTCACATTGCCTTGAAGGGAACATGTGGACACTTACCCATCATGCCTTTGTCAATGTAAGCCTTGGCAGCCAAGCCTTGTTTGGTCTCATCAGCTATGGCTTGTTTCATCAGGTTGCCACATGACACTAAATTAAAAAAACATCATAAGTACTTGATTATAACCGGCATTGTAGAAATGTTATGAAGCGGGCTTTTTGCGACTATAATACACTGAAATGACCTTCTATACACTTTTTTATGAAACTTAATATTGTGAATTTATCACTGTTTCTGATTTTTAAAAATAAAATTAAATTTGCTTGTATCAACGGTTACTATTTACAAGTTTATAGCTGTTGTAAGTCTGCGATGTCCTCTTCTTATACTGAAAATGACTTACATTAAACGGCACTCTCATGCTAACCTAAGCTCTATCTACATATATATCAAGAATGTCAAAAATGATATCTTGCTTTTCTGAGTAACAATCAGAAATATTCCTTCCTTTTCTTTGACCATAACATTTAAATCCTGTATACTTACCATTCACAATGTTGTATTTGTTTGCTAGGAGTGAGGCCTGGACACCTTTTCCTGATCCAGTGGGTCCCAACAACACTATCCTTGGCGTGTGTGGAGCATTGGAACGTGACTGTCCACTAAGGAATGTGTAAACTATAAAAGAAAAGAGAATTTAAACTGCATTTACAGAAATACAATGTAAAACACTTTATTTTAAAATTGTGAAAATTATGTCAATAAACTGAAAGCAAATCAGTGCATGTATATATTCCTACAAAGTCATTTATTTTTTGAAAAATTTACTTTAATTACTTTAAAAAAATCTGCTACCTGGAATTTGAAACCATAACAAAAACAAAATTGTTTCTCTTTTTATCAAAATACTTATTCTTTTTCACAAATTCTATCTATTGCACAAACTGAAAAAGGAATTAAGTGCTTTCAAAATATTAAATGAAAACAAAATGAAGGACAAGCACAGAATTAAAGTTGAGCATACAATGCATTACAACAGAACAAAATTACTATAAAATCATTCTTTGGTCCCCTTGGTGCTTTTAGCTATTTAAAAAAGATATGATTCAATGCAAGTTCTGACTCTACCAACCATTCTGCTGGTAATTAAAAAATTGCATTGCAACTTGTCGTTTCTTCATGATTACCTGTACCTTTGAACAATATTTTTTTCTTCAAGAAATCAAAATTGTGCAGTTGTGCAATTTATCCTTATTTACTGGAATGAAAACATTTTTGACTGTATTACACTAAAACAATACTTACCCTGTGAGAATACATCAGCTTTAGGTTGATCTGCATTCACTGTCTTGGAACATTTCTTGTAGCAATCAAATATGCCTTCAAAATGACGATGATAGACAATGAGTTTGTTGATCATGTCCTCCTCTGTATATCCATCTACTTCTTTCAGGCGATTCTGAATATCTGGGTTGTTCGGCCAGTCAAATGTTGTATGGTATATGTCTGTTTACAACAGCAAAAGGAAAATCTTGTTTAAATGTTTTGGTAAATAAACAAAAAAGATGTGAGGAAAATATAGCAATGATAACAGAAACAAGATGAGCACCTTTAAAGTCCTTGGATTCATTGAATGTACCTTTAACGACGTATAAACTTTAAAGAGGCATGCCCTTATATTAAGAGTATTCCATTTTCTTTAAAATCGTGCAAAATGATTGTCAAATGAATAATAAAATTCCTAGTACAATATATAATCTTAATGCATTTTAGGTTGATAGCCATTTATTCCAAATGATGCCTAAAGGGTGGAAATGAACACATGTTCCTTTTAAAGTTATCAGGGATTTTTTTTTCATTTTATAGTGATTAATCTAATGAAATAGATATATGTATATTTCCTATTAAATGTCGGGCATGTCCCTTTAAGTAAAATTAATGTCATGAACAAAAACAAAGCATGTCGCCGCATATTCATATAAAATTTAAATTTCGGTGTTAAACCTTTTCTACTGCTCTCATATCGACTCCGGCGACGCTATGGGTCTTACCAATGTTTATGTCTGAATTAAATAAAAAATATTTACCTTGTTTGAGAATATCGTCTATTCGTCTTGACTCATTTATTACATTTTCAACTCGAAGTAAATCGTCAGTTATCATACAGTTCGCAATGTTAAGTATGTTTAAATAAAAATGTATTATTACTAGTATAATAAATCCGCCTTGGCACATGTCTGCATTATACATTAACAATCTTGTTGCATTCTCTATCGGTTGAAATTTATGACGGGAAATTTCAAATTTTGAAAGCTTTCAGTTAGATGTGAAACAAGGAAGTGAGAAAAACTAGTAATAAGATTGAGATAAAAATAACACGGTCACACTTGATAAAACTTCAGTGTGCTGATAAAATAAGTACCAAATTATTCAGGTTCTGTTTTATGAATGGATAAAGTCATTAGATTTCTTACCGTGTACTCTCACCACATATGTACTTTAGTGGGTTATTCTGTTTCGAATAACTTACATTGAATAAATAATTATTTACCTTTGTTGCATGCTAGAGAAACATTGTTGTAAAAGAAGATAAGCTGTACACGCTTAATTTTAATAAATAGATGTTGACTTTTGACTTTTGCGTAAAATCACTATTGACATTATGATAAAATTATAATGGAGTGCTCATCAATGATTTGACAGTCAAAAGCATAGAGAAGTTATCCTTTACAAAGATTAGATGTGTAGCTCCGTATCGCTCAAACAAAAACACAACTATTTGTCATTAGTTTATTTAGATAAATACTTCATTCTACAATGAACAATAACGTCAAACCAATGGCCATAACTGCTAGTATGTGTTTATACGAGTATATTTGAAAGATAGAGTAATTATTTCTAATCTCTGTTTGTTCGTGCGTCCGTCCGTCTGTCCCATCGTTCGTTCGTTCGTCCATCCGTCAGTTCGTTTCTCCGTTCGTCCATCCGTCAGTTCGTTCCTCCGTCCGTCCGCCCGTCCGTCCGTTTGTTCGTTCGTTTGTCAGTCCGCCCGTACGTTCATTCGTTCGTTCATTTGTTCAATTGTTCGTTCGAAAGTCAGAAGTTGCATTTTATCAAATATTCCTATAACGGTTCAACGTTATTAGTCTTATCAGTGAAAACAAAGGAAGTATTTTAAAATTCACGACATGAAGTACTTATCTGATCGGACATACATTTTTTTCAGTAAGTATGTAAGAGAACGTACATTAAAACTTCAAGTGCATACTTTCAGGTCAAAACATTATGGTCAACAAAAAATCAGACTTTACACATTAGATAATCATCGTGAACGTTTCCCTCTCACGCATTTTATATGATTAGAACTAATTCTTCTTATCCACTCTCATGTAGTCTGCAAAATGAGAAATAATCCTCGCCATCCTTAATCACCTCTCACGCGTTTTACAAATTGAAGATAATCCCCCTCACCCTCGATCATCTCTCGGGCATTTTACAGAGAGAGAAATAATCCGCCTCACCCTCGATCATCTCTCATACTTTTTAAAGGGAGAGAAATAATCCTCCTCACCCTTGATCATCTCTCACGCATTTTTCAGGGAGAGAAATAATCCCCCTCACCCTCTATTCGCTCTCACGTATTTTACAGGGAGATAAATGATCCCAATCACCCTCTATTCGCTCTCACGCATTTTACAGGGAGAGAAATAATCCTACTCATCCTCTATTCGCTCTCACGCATTTTACAAAAGTGGGAAACTCTTCCTCACCCTCAATTACCTCACGCAATTTTACAACTAATGAATAATCGGGACAGTATTCTCGCATAATGACATCAGTTCAATCGAAATAAGATTTTCGTGATTTCGACAACTTTAAGAAAAACTGTCCCAACATATTTTGACAGATTGTCCTTAGTATATCTAAATGTTTTCTGTTAATATCTGGGACCTTGTCATTGAAGCTCGTTTCAAACTGTACTAGTCCCAGGAAATTAAGTAATTATTATCAGCTACTAACCCATAAAAATCCCTGTCAATTACATTGTAAGTCGCCAACGTACAAGCATGGCAAATATGTAAACTAAACATGTTTACAGGAATGCATCATGCAATTGTAAAACAAAAGTTGATTCTTATTTCGTCTGAATTATATACATGTATGCATGTTCTATTCTACTCCTTTGCATCCTGGTTGTTTTTCCACGGCATACCAGAAAGGTAATGTCGCTGGTTGATTACACCCATTCGGGCCCCACCGAGCTCTCTTGAAAACCCTTTGCAATTAAGGTTACAGTCTGCCTTTCTAGCGAAACGCTTCATGTAGTTCTGGAGACACTGAGATGCGCACGTGACGTTGTTAGCACATTCCCTGAAGCCTGCAAAGAATCAAAATCAAAGCACTGAAAGAACTGAAATTGTTCGGTAATGCCCATTTGTTATTCACAGAGTATATTTATAGCGTATATATGTATAATGTATAATGCCACGATAATGTCGTGCAGCTGGACATCTGTTCCGACGTCCACACCCCTGCTAGTTATGTTGATACCTTATTGCCTGTCTTACAATAAGCCACATTCACTGATTTAGTCTCTCATTCACCTTCCCGACTTACACTTACTTGAGATAATCAAATTTACACAGATTTTTGGAATGCTTTGATGCAGGTAAAATTCATGTAAATGATAATCCCTAAAGCGACAACAGTGACGGAATGCCTCCATGCGTTTGATTGGTGTTTTCATTACGCAAATATGTGAATTTCTAAGATAGACAAGTATTAGCATTTCCAAAAATGCTTGAAATCGCCGTTCAGCCATGCATTTCGTCTTATCCATAGATGAATGTATTTTATGTTCTTCATTCATTAATTTGATAATCTTACAACATGCTTTGCACTGAAAAGCGAAGTTATATTTGATAATTTTCACCCAGAAATTATAAAGTAAAGTAATTATTGTAGCTGGACTATTTTTGAAAGCGGACGATTTGGCTTCTTAATGAAAAACATCCCAATATCTTTTTACATCATGTTAAAATTTGCAGCATTAAAACCTTGTAAATATTGCTTTGTCGTAAACCAGTCTACGCATAATAAATTGACTATTTGCGTAGTTTTTTAACTTTATTTATTTCTAAAAAATGTATACTTAACAAAAGCTAGATACAGTTCTTCAATACCATAAGAATATTATATGTACAATTTAAACAGAATAAATTTTAGGTAAAAAATACAATATTGCCCTGACCCTAATCAAGCATATATAAAACACGGAAAAATCCTGATCAAACTCCTCGCACCGGTCAAGCCACGCTTTGCTACTTTTACTGTACTAATCAGGGGAAGTAACCCCTGCGGGGAGTTTGTATCCTGATTAGAATCGCCCGGAAGCAAGCATTTATTTTTTTCTTTAAGTGCAAGTTTTGGAAAAAACAAACAAACCATACTCTTATTTAGACTACATTCTCTAGTAAAAAATGACATGTAGCAAAAAGAATTGCGATTATCCTGTATTTATCCTACAAGAGCCTGAAGACTGGTACTGAGAACGTACATTGATGATGGTATTTTTCAGTTGTAAGAATAAGTAACCCGACAAACATGGCGGTTGGGCGAGTCCATTTACGCATCCCTTGCAGAAGAATTTTGACGTCCATTGTGTTATCATGTGATATGAAATGCTTTGCTTTGATTGGCTAAAGGCAGGCGGTGTACAGGCAAAACTGTTCAAATCTTGTTGATTGTATATATCGCCGCCCAGGAACGGCGATAATAATGTTTAAATATACGGAAACCGATAACCGCTTATATTTCAATGAGAATTTTACACATATGGAGTTATTAATTTTTCAGTTGTCGTGTTACAATTGTCAAGCAAACGTAGCGACAAAATCACTGACTGTTGAACCCTTCGTTATTTCAGTTTTTCATGTGTTTGGCGCGGATGAGGTTATTGTCTTTCACAAAATATTCTCAATATTTCTTAAGATCGCGTGAAATTATTGTAGTAGGATTCAACTTGATTAAAGTAGATAAACAGTCGGCAAATTATCTTTTCATTTACTACAACTGACTCACTTGATCTCTAATTTACACGTTGTTCTAATCTTTTGCCTTTTATCATGTGTTATTTCTGAGATATTTCCGGAGAAAATGTATAGTTTTCTTGTTAAGGAAAGCACCTTTTCAAAATTGCCATTTAAACAGTTGTTATCAACTGAAAGTATTTTTCTATACTGATAGAACATAAACCATGATGCTGTTCGGCACTTTCTTAACGCAGTGTCCATAGCTGCATAATAAAGTAAGACAGCGGTAATACAAAACGCGGAGTGTCTTCGCGGGCTGGTGTAAAAATGGCGGGCATAAAAAAGTCCTGTTCTTTTCAGTGTTTTAAGAGCTGTTTTGGACTGATTGAGTAGTAAACTGATGTTTTAGTCATTAGTCAGTCTTTATTTAATGTTCTGGTCTGCTTTTTCTTATTTTAAAATACATACAGATAGAATATTCCTGATGGCAGTCGAACGACAGATTTCTTATGTTACATTGCATAGTTTTCATGGTACACCTCTTGGAATAAGAAGATATGTGACATATCTATTTCTTTTGAAATTTTATTAGAGGGATAACGTTTTAAGTTTTTGTTTACGCAATATTACATGGTGCCACCTATCTTTGCCGGTCTATGAAATATTATCACACTGCAATTTTTAGAAGAACGCTTGCCATCCTTTGCACATATAACCTTTGAAGCTGCTATGGAAGTTAATACTTTTAAAACAGATCCGATCAATGAATTTAAAGAGGTGTGTAGTTTTCAATTATTCGTGCCACATCAAATTTACCTTTTCCAATTGCTCCACAGTCGTTCCATGAATCATAATCAAGCTGAAAGTAGCCACAGGTGTTGAGACCATATGTCATGGTACAGCCAATCGGACGACAATTTGACATTGCCTAAAAAATGGGAAAAAGGTTTAATTTCGTTAAACATTCCATTTTGGCCTTTGTAAATTTGGTCATTATATGTTGTTTAAACTTGTATTTTACTGAACGCCTGCGGTCACGTGATTGAAATATTTTACTGACCTGATCATTCGTAGAGTATGGAAATGGCACTTCACTTGGTCAATATTCTAATAAACTTTAACTTTTCTCCTGTTTAACATAATCTTAATGATTTTACTAGGCAAAGAGCTAAACAAGACATAACCGAAATTGAAATATTCAAAATTGTTTCGACATTTTCAGAGAAAGTTCATTTTTATAAGTCACACTTCTGAGAGACAATCTCTCCAGTTCTACAAAGTACACCAGTTTTACGGTCAAAGCCCTTAGAAAATCTGGAGATTACTACCTATACTCTAAAAAATTTCTTTGTATTACATTATGGACGCGCAATAGTTCGATTTACCTCTTTTAAGGAAGATACTGAATTCATCGTCTGCTGTTTATGACTCATGATCGTTCGGTCATGGCCCTGTCTAGTTTCAAAACGACATGAACATACTTTATGGTAACTATAATTATCTATATTTTGTTTTCTAGATGCAGATTGTCACTATGGCTAAATGGTGGCGAATCAAAAAGTTGAAATTTTTATGTAAAGCAGTGCATGTATACGGAAAGAATTTCAGTTTCTCTCAGTATTTATTATGATATAATATTCTTAATGTGGAAAAAAGCTTTCAAGAAGTTACTGGTGTACCTTGTCTCCCTTCAGTTCATAAAAGGCGTTTTGTAGACTTACGTGGTATAATCTGATCCGTTAAATAATGGACTTTCAAACTACATGAATCAGTATTTCAGGATTTTTTTCTGAACTTTGATATCAATTTTAGACTCTTAGGAAGAAATTTTCCTAGGCGGGTTAATATGTCAACATTGTTAAAACTGTCCATCAGTATGTTAAAAAATACGCGATAATACTCTTACATAGCATAAGCATCTAAGACAATCTACAGACATCATTCCGCTAGCAAACATGTCACTTTCCATTCCATCATGACGGTTGTATTCTGAAATTACAAAACAAAGAAAAAAACAAGCGTCTGATGTCATAACTAAAAAGAAATAATAACCATATTTATGAAACTTTTGTTGATAAGAGAACAATTCCAGGTGCTTTTAAATTCATAGTAGTTTGGCCTGTTGTTAACGGAAACATTAATGCGACTTGTGCAAAACCCCGTTTCAGGAACTTTAGCGAATACAATCGTGTGCGTCTTATAAAAAATCATTTCTTATGTCTAAATAAAATTAAATAACTTACCTAGTTTTGGAACAGAGTCTTTTTCTATTAACTTTATCACATTTTTAGCACGAGGAAAGTCCATAGTTCCCATACAGCCTGCAACTGTGAATATATAAATATAAATCAGAAATTTAAATCCACCTTGTGACATTGCAGAAATATTCAACTGTTTCTATCATGAATATAATCCTTCAAATGAGGCATATGGGATTAAGAATAGAAAACGGGAGAGCTTGCATTACTGTTTACAACATTTTCAGTCATGGTACAACGAACAAGTAAAATTTGAGCAGCCATTTTAACATGTATAAAAGATCTTACTGCACACTTAACATAAATCCAGTTTAAGTCGATCTTGTTTACAAATTTGTTAACTTGCTACATGTACCACGGATTATATAATTTTGTGTCAGAAGAGGTGTCATGTAGAAATGATATTAAAACAAGAGGGCCATGATGGCCCTGTATCGCTCACCTGAGTTTTACTGCTTTTAACAAAGTTGCTATGAACCTGGTTAATTGACCCCAGATGACCCATATTCGAACTTGACCAAGAAATTATTGAAACAATCTTTCTGACAAATTTCCAGGTTATTTGGACTGAAACTGTAGCCTCTTTGGGCTCTGTGACCTAGTTTTTGACCCCAGATGACCCATACTCAAACTTGACCTAGAAATCATTGAACATCTTTTCAGACAGATTTCCAGGTTATTTGGACAGAAAATGTTACCTCTAGAGTGTTAACAAGGATTTTCTACTTTTTGGCCCTGTGACCTAGTTTTTGACCCCAGATAACCCATATCCAAAATTGAGCTAGAAATCATTGAAACAATCTTTCTGACAAATTTCCAGATTATTTTGACTGAAACTGTAGCCTCTAGAGTGTTAACAAGGTTTTTCGATATTTGGGCTCTGTGACCTAGTTTTTGACCATAGATGACCCATATCCAAACTTGAGCTACAAATCATCAAAACAACCTTTCTGACAAATTTCGAGGACATTTAGACTGAAAATGTAGCCTCTAGAGTGTTTACAAGGTTTTTCGATATTTGGGCTCTGTGACCTAGTTTTTGACTCCAGATGACCCATATTCAAAGTTGAGCTAGAAGTCATAGAAGCAACTTTTCTGACAAATTTTCAGGTTATTTGGAATTAAAGTCTTAACTTTAGAGTGTTAACAAGGTTTTTCCATATTTGGGTTCTGTGACCTAGTTTTTGACTAAAGATGACCCATATTAGTATTTGAGCTAGAAATCATCAAAACAACATGTCTGACAAATTTCCAAGATACTTTGTCTGAAAATGTAACCTCTGGAGTGTTAAAATGGTTTTTACATTTTAGGGCTCTGTGACCTAGTTTTTGATCCCAGATGATCCATATCCAAATCTGAGCTATAAATCATTGAAGCAACCTTTCTGACAAATTTCAAGGATATTTGGGCTGAAAATGTAACCTCTAGAGCATTAACAAGGTTTTTCTACTTTTTGGCCTTGTGACCTAGTTTTTGACCCAAGATAACCCATATTCAAAACTGAGCTAGAAATCATTGAAACAATCTTTCTGACAAATTTCAAGATTATTTGGACTGAAAATGTTACCTGTAGAGTGTTAACATGGTTTTTTCCACTTGTTTATGACCCCAGATGACACATATTTGATTCTGAGCTAGAAATCCTTAATACAACCTTTCTGACAAATTTCCAGAATATTTGGACTGAAAAGTAGCCTCTAGAGTGTTAACAAGTTTTTTTCTATTTTTGGGCTCTGTGACCTAGTTTTTGACTAAAGATGACCAATATTCAAACTTGACCTAGAAATCATTGGACATCTTTTCAGACAGATTTCCAGATTAATTGGACAGAAAATGTTACCTCTAGAGTGTTAACAAGGTTTTTCTATTTTTGGGCTATGTGACCTAGTTTTTGATCCCAGATGACCCATATTCGAATTTGAGCTAGAAATCATTGAAGCAACCTTTCTGACAAATTTCAAGGAAATTTGGGCTGAAAATGTAACCTCTAGAGCATTAACAAGGTTTTTCTACTTTTTGGCCCTGTGACCTAGTTTTTGACCCAAGATAACCCATATTCGAAACTGAGCTAGAAATCATTGAAACAATCTTTCTGACAAATTTCAAGATTATTTGGACTGAAAATGTTACCTGTAGAGTGTTAACATGGTTTTTTCCACTTGTTTTTGACCCCAGATGACACATATTCGATTCTGAGCTAGAAATCCTTAATACAACCTTTCTGACAAATTTCCAGAATATTTGGACTGAAAAGTAGCCTCTAGAGTTTTAACAAGTTTTTTTTCTATTTTTGGGCTCTGTGACCTAGTTTTTGACTCCAGATGACCAATATTCAAACTTGACCTAGAAATCATTGGACATCTTTTCAGACAGATTTCCAGATTAATTGGACAGAAAATGTTACCTCTAGAGTGTTAACAAGGTTTTTCTATTTTTGGGCTATGTGACCTAGTTTTTGATCCCAGATGACCCATATTCGAATTTGAGCTAGAAATCATAGAAACAACCTTTCTGACAAATTACCAGATTATTTGGACTGAAAATGTTACCTCTCCTTCTACAAGAAGATTTTCAAAGTTTTCACTATATAAGCCTTTGTAAAACCAATGACCCCCGGTTACGGGTCAAATTTGACCCTAGGGGTATAATTTGAACAAACTTGGTAGAGGTCTACTAGACAATACTACATACCAAATCTTAAGGCTCAGGCCTATGTGGTTTCAGACAAGAAGATTTTCAAAGTTTTCCCTATGCAAAATCAATTGACCCCCGAGCTGGGGCCAAATTTGACCCCAGGGGCATAATTTGAACAAACTTGGTAGAGGTCTACTAGACAATGCTACATACCAAATCTTAAGGCTCAGGGCTTTGTGGTTTCAGACAAGAAGATTTCCGAAGTTTTTCCTATATAAGCCTATATAAAACCAATGACCCCCTTGTCTCCTCCACATGCACTGCAACACCACTAAAAATCATCCAACAGGAGCATGTTGATAATGGTTATGGAGATATGCGCAACTGTATTCATATTTGGACAAATCAAGGGCTGCAACTCTGCTACAAATCATCCGACCAGTAAAAGCAAATAATATACGTAACTACACTTGCTAATGATCTTTGCTGTGAAGTTTTGTCAAAATCAGACAAGCAGTTATGGAGATAACTTCACTGAAAAAATCAAAAAATCTGAACTGCCAAAGATATGCTCAACCAGGCTTGGTACCAATAAATCATAGCAAGTTTCAATGAAATCTGAGCAGTGGTTAACGAGAAGCAGCACAGACAAACTTTGTGACATACAGACATACATACAGACAGAAAGTACAAAAACAATATGTCTCCCATCTTACTTTGTGAGTAAGGACACCATTTACTCATTTCAACAAACACAGGAACTGGACAATTATTGTACCTGTTAACAGAAAAGGTTGGTCCTTGATCAAAGTAATACCAGGACTGGTTTCTTCTTGTTGTTTTATGTTATAACTGTTTGTTTTATGTTATAACTCTGTACCATTGAGGTGTTACTCGATAATTTCAATTGATTTGCTAATTTAGTACGTTGGTTTTGATTTTAATTGATTTTAATGCCCTCTTACAGTCAAAGTTCTATGAGGTTAACCATTGTTCCAAGGGCCAGTATCAGAATTCCATCCTTCATAAGAAACTGCCAGCTTTCTCACATGAATTACAGGAAAAATCTCTATGCTTAATGTAGTTCTTAATAATGCTAAAAATACAATACCACTAGCGGATCCAGGGGGGGGGCGCACCCGGCGCACGCCCCCCCTAAAATTCCCGGAGCTTACATGTTCTTTGGTATGGAAACAATAAAATATACTATATTTTCCTATTTTTTCTTCGCTCGCTTCGCTCGCGTATCTTTATACAACATTGCCTTTTCAGATGTACTCGTACACAACACAGAGTGCACGCAATTTAAACGTTCCCGCTTAGAGTGATTAAAAGTTACGCCCCCCCTAACCCAAAATCCTGGATCCGCCCCTGAATACAAACAGTGAGAGGATGTCAATAGTTCTAAAAATAAGTATTTTTAGATTAAAAAACTGTCAGTCATGTCAGATATTTGTTATTCAAAGTATAAGCGGTAAGATTTGGACAGCAATAAGCAATATGGCACATGAAAAACTATGACAGGGAAAGAAAGTAATGTTACAGATTGATCAACCAATGGCAGTTGGTTTAATTTCCTCGATTTCTTCGACTACATCATAGCAACATTTTCAGATGAAGTATATACCCAGAAACAGAAACATTATGAATTCTTCATTTCAAAAGATTTAAAACATGACAAAAATTACCTATGTATTATTTTTATCTATAATTGAAATAAATCTGGATAAATCTGGAAAAATATTACAATACATATATTTTAACTTATTATGTATTTTTAAAATCAAATGCTAACATGAACAAAAATGATATCACATTTAAAGTAGACAAAATACTATTTAATAAAATAACATTTATTTTATCAAGTGTCACACTTCAAGTTATATCATTTAACAACATTCCATTAATAAAAGAGTGACATTCAAGTCAAAGAGAGAGACAGAGATGGAGAGAGAGAGAGAGACATTCAAGTATCAAATAGTGACATTTAAATAACAAAAAGTGATAGTAAATGGCATTTTTATGTCAGCTGAAAGTACACTTTTTGCATTATTATATCTGCCAGCTATCAGAGTGAAGTAATAGATACTTCAGAGATCAGTATAAAAGTAAAGAAATATCAGTTATTATATGTAAAGAAATATCAGTTATTATATGTAAGTTGCCAAATAAATGAGGTGCAATAAATTTCTTCTTCCTTTTGTTCACCTTCTCTGACCTTGTTTTAATATAAATTAAGTAATTAACACCGATCTTTTCATGTCCATCATTTCAGATCACACATATAAACGAAAATGTTAAACATTTACTAAGACGTTAAAATGGATTAAGCTTAAAATAAATTTACTTCAACTGCCTTTATATTAGATATAAAATGACCTCCATAAAGTCATACACCTTGTCAAAAACAACTGTCTTTAGTGTCGATATAAGAATCATAAAATAGGACAAATGATACAAATCTTGAAGGAAGTCTACGGCATTATGGGTAATGTTTTGGCAGTGGATTAACCACCATACTTTCAATGCACTCAAACACTGTGTGTGGATCTTGGTCGGCATTTACATGCTGAGCATCAGTGTAATAATCAGCAATCTCTTCAACATATGTGTGGTACTGTGCAAGCCTCTTTCGAACCTCTTCCTCCGTGTCTGATGGAAGCTTACAAAGTCTTTCTTTCACTTCCTGTGACTGGGGTGGGTTATACAGCATATGGTAACGTTCTCCAGTGATAGGGTCTGTCTCACGTAATGTCAGCCTCTCCATAACTGAATCATTTGGTACGTCAAGGAAGAAAACTCTGAAAAAATGAAATTTACAAATGTTTGAGTTTCAGTTCAGCACTGTCATTATTTCTTGGTGTGGAAATTTAATTATTCAATTCTAGAATAAAAGTATACAAGTATGAAAGAAAACAACAAAGTGTTAATTGGTTTAAATGAGTTTAATGCCCTCTTACAGTTAAACTTGTATCGGGCAGCCAGTTCACGTAAGTACTGTTTTTGGGAAGGACCAAAACAGGACTCCCATTTTCCATTAGAAACTGGAACTTTATCATATAAATGGTTATGGCTGGTAGCAGGGAAACAATAAAGTTACAAAAGGCAAGACAAAACTACTTTAGATTTCACTTTATCAATGACAGTCTTTATGAAAACCATTCAACTGATTATGCACAAATGCTAAAGTTATTATATATTAATCTTAAACAACACTCAAAGATACAGTTTCTGTAGCAGTGGCTGCCTATTCAAAATGAATAAATGAATGTATATCTTGAAACAGGAGTTGTCCTTCAAAAAGAAGTAAAACTGACATTGTATTGTAAAATGCAGTATCTCGTACAACCATCACAGAAGCATTATTCTGACAATAAATACATTTATATGTATTTTCAATTTAAGTGGTCAAAACAGAGCATACAAACAACAGTACAGTCCAACCAGAATCAACACCAGTCTACTTTTCTGTCAACTGGACAATTGTTGTTACAAGGTTCAATACCTGTTGGGTACAAATCCGTCTTTTGTAAGGGTCTCTGCCTGCTCTCTGGTTCGGGGATAGCCATGCAGAACCCAACCTCTGCTCACACAGTCTAGTTGTGACAGGCGTGCTGTCAAAATTGACATAACTATGTTGTCTGGTGCTGAAAATATAAAATATTATAAAATATTCACACAACAAAATCTCACAACTGCAAGAATAAATCTGAAATTACTTGAAATAAATAAATTATCCTACAAGACTTCTAGGTGATAAAAGGTTTAAAAGGTTTTCTGCAGTATCAGAGTAAATGTCTAAAACTTTTAAACCAAAAGGTGGTATTCGTGAAGACTGCTCGTTAGAAATGCCATTTACGAGTATCACTAGTGCACTTCACATGGTTAATTTTTTACAGTGAACTTCGTCCAGCCAATCAAAGCCTCTTCACATTGCCTTGAAGGGAACATGTGGCCACTTACCCATCATGCCTTTGTCAATGTAAGCCTTGGCAGCCAAGCCTTGTTTGGTCTCATCAGCTATGGCTTGTTTCATCAGGTTGCCACATGACACTAAATTAAAAAAACATCATAAGTACTTGATTATAACCGGCATTGTAGAAATGTTATGAAGCGGGCTTTTTGCGACTATAATACACTGAAATGACCTTCTATACACTTTTTTATGAAACTTAATATTGTGAATTTATCACTGTTTCTGATTTTTAAAAATAAAATTAAATTTGCTTGTATCAACGGTTACTATTTACAAGTTTATAGCTGTTGTAAGTCTGCGATGTCCTCTTCTTATACTGAAAATGACTTACATTAAACGGCACTCTCATGCTAACCTAAGCTCTATCTACATATATATCAAGAATGTCAAAAATGATATCTTGCTTTTTTGAGTAACAATCAGAAATATTCCTTCCTTTTCTTTGACCATAACATTTAAATCCTGTATACTTACCATTCACAATGTTGTATTTGTTTGCTAGGAGTGAGGCCTGGACACCTTTTCCTGATCCAGTGGGTCCCAACAACACTATCCTTGGTGTGTGTGGAGCATTGGAGCGTGACTGTCCACTAAGGAATGTGTAAACTATAAAAGAAAAGAGAATTTTAAACTGCATTTACAGAAATACAATGTAAAACACTTTATTTTAAAATTGTGACAATTATGTCAATAAACTGAATTTGACGAACTGAAAGCAAATCAGTACATGTATGTATTCCTATACAGTCATTTATTTTTTGAAAAATTTACTTTAATTACTTTAAAAAAATCTCCTACCTGGAATTTAAAACCATAACAAAAACAAAATTGTTTCTCTTTTTATCAAAATACTTATTCTTTTTCACAAATTCTATCTATTGCACAAACTGAAAAAGGAATTAAGTGCTTTCAAAATATTAAATGAAAAAAAAAACATGAAGGACAAGCACAGAATTAAAGTTGAGCATACAATGCATTACAACAGAACAAAATTACTATAAAATCATTCTTTGGTCCCCTAGGTGCTTTTAGCTATTTAAAAAAGATATGATTCAATGCAAGTTCTGACTCTACCAACCATTCTGCTGGTAATTCAAAAATTGCATTGCAACTTGTCGTTTCTCCATGATTACCTGTACCTTTGAAAAATATTTTTTCTTCAAGAAATCAAAATTGTGCAGTTGTGCAATATATCCTTATTTACTGGAATGGAAACATTTTCTGACTGTATTAAACTAAAACAATATTTACCCTGTGAGAAGACATCAGCTTTAGGTTGATCTGCATTCACCGTCTTTGAACATTTTTTGTAGCAGTCAAATATGCCTTCAAAATGACGATGATAGACAATGAGTTTGTTGATCATGTCCTCCTCTGTATATCCATCTACTTCTTTCAAGCGATTCTGAATATCTGGGTTGTTCGGCCAGTCAAATGTTGTATGGTATATGTCTGTTTACAACAGCAAAAGGAAAATCTTGTTTAAATGTTTTGGTAAAAAATCAAAATAGATGTGAGGAAAATATAGCAATTACTATACCAAAAAAAATTGTTTTTGAACTTTAGATTCTTTACTTTCTAGACCCATTGTAGACTCAAATTAGTGCAATTTACTGTCTTAAAAGACTTTTCTTCAACAGTTCAAACCAATAATAATGTTCAAGAAAAGATCACACTCTTCTGTTAAGTATCAAGTGTGCAATAATGAATTGTCTTACCTTACACTACAGAATAAAACCTAAAATCAGACATTCTCAAATATCAAATTTCTTTGTACTTTTGAAAACAACAGTCCTAAGTTTACCTCCATTTGTAGGATCAACTCTTTTTCCCTGAGCTCTCTCTATCAAAACAGTATCTGGTGAATCTAATATCACTGAAGTAATGAGCAAAATTGGTATTTACAATTAAAATTTTCATAGACAAGAATATCTGTTTTTTCCATAGAAGTTTAGATTTATAAAATACTGATGAATTAATTATCTAAACATTGTTTTCTGAATTATAAAACTTTGAAAAAATTACAACTGCATATAAATTATATTCCTAAAAAAGCCATTAGATACCTTAAATAACTAAATAAAACCTAACAAATGACAGTAAAGGCAAAAATAGCAGAAGTGAATTCAAGGAAATAGTTTTACTTTTAAAAGCTCGAATGAATCATTAAGACATATGACTGAATTATATTCTTTATTTTTCATCTTTAAATGAAGTGAAGGTAATTACCACAATGTTTAGGAAAGATGCCAATAGCTTGTAATGCCTGAGCCTGTTCCCTTGTCTGAGGAAAGCCTTCCATTACCCAACCTTTCTTCACACAGTCAAACAACTTCATTCGCTCCTCAACTATCTTCACCCAAAGATCTGTCGGCAGTGTCTGTAATATTATGAAAATATCCCACTGTAACTTCTTCTTTAATTTATGGTTTCCTCTTAAAACTGCTTGGCAAAGCATGTAAATCTGATAATCTCTTTACCAGCCTATGTAAAACAGAAAACCTGAACAATAATAAAGTTTATCAAGACTTAGTCCTGACCTATGTAAAGACTTTAATCTGAAATATAATGCTGTACCTGATTCTTCTTGATAAATGCTTGTGCTTCTGTTTTCAAATCTGTCTCTGCCTCAGATACAAGGTTGTCTGGAGTTAGGTGTGCTGTACGTAACTTGTTTGACACCATCTTTGATATTGTCCTTTTACCGGATGCTGGAGGTCCAAGAATTACAATCTGTGGCACTAAAAAAAAGTGTATAAAAACTGAAATGAAAATCGTTTTTCAAAAAAGTTATAAAATAGCAGTCAAACCAGGACAAAATAAACTGTGCCTCTCTGATTAAAAGATATCGAACATTCTTTAAAGATAATTAAAGCAAATGTATATTTTAACTTAACAGAGGGAAGAATGTTAAACACAAGGTGAAGTTTTGGTAATAAGCAATTTTAATACAGAAAAAATACCATCATTGTTGTCACGTTTCAACATCTCAATCATGAAGGCTATAGGGTTTGGGGGTTTGCTGATGATCACTTGCTCCAGTAATCTCTATAATGGAAATATTAAAAACGAATATTAGTTGGGAGTTGAATTCTCCCTGCTGTAATTCGTTTTTTAAATATGGCAAAGATCTACCACATACTAAGCGCTATTAAAAATCTATAGACATCACGAAAACATGTGTTTAATACCTTTAGTTAATATCAATTCGATAAAAAAAACTAACTTTGTACAGGTCAAATAATCCATGCTGTTCAGCATATGTTGCAAATTCAGGTGGAATAAGTAACGGCCTCTTTGTCTGATCCATCTTTTATTTAACACTTAAACTGGTCCGAAAAAATAGAAGTTTGGTTTGTTGCTATGCCAGGTGCGTTATTTTGTAAGACAAAAGATGATTGGATGATTTTTGTATTGCACTTTTTCATTGGCGCTGTTTATTCTATAGGCCGGATAACTTCTTTATTATGAGTCCCAAACACAGAGCCCCGTTTGCTCTAGTCTGCTTTCCCTGCCTTATATATATTCGATTACACGTAATCCAGACTACGTTTGCTCGTGCATATGTTGTTGGTTGAGTACGGTGATATAGATTATTTTGGTTTTTATCTATATTGTTTTAAAAAAGTTATTTTTGCGTACGTAAGTATATGATTGGGGTAAAGCAAGATATCTTATTTTGTTATAGTTATTTTTTTATACTCATGCGACGGATTTCTGTTGTGGAAAATGGACTAGGGCAGTAAGGCAGATTGACATTCTGATAAAAATCTGATAACATATACAAGGTCTAACATTCTAACGCTTCTGCGAATACACTTAAATTACAGCATTTCATTTCTTTCAAAGTCATATAAAGCTGAGTGATATTGAAGGAATCATACCCAAATGACAAAATGTCAGTCAAAATTTTGAGGATCAGTATAGGTAACCTTAATGCATGAATACAAGTCTTTATTTAGGGAGTTCTTGTTGTACGATTTTGGGCGGATAGCCACTCGTTATAAACGAACAACACCTTACTGTCTATGTGCACTAAGGTGACATTTTTATTTTAGATTCTTTTATATTTTCGATTATTCTCGACTTCTTTAAAAGTGAGTCAAAAACTACGTAGGCAGCATGTCATGGTATGCCCCTTTTAAATGTTTTTTTGTGTATATTTTCTTAATAAAATGCTAAATAGATTGTTTTCTAAACCAAGTGACTTACTATCCTACCTTTAAACTTGTATGTTTTACCATATATATCAATATTTTTGCGATGAAGTATTGGTTCAAAACCTGTCGGATTCTCCTTTTTTACGAAAGTACAAACATGTGCATGCTTTAAAACAAATTTTAACTTCATATTTGTATCAAAAGCCTCAAATACCACACATAAGAAACTCATTCAAATGCCAGAGGTTTTTATATTTTCCCATGCGACAAGTCAGCATTTTTTTCTTCTAAAAAATGCTTGATAGTTCGGGAGATACCCCGAGTTGAAATCATTATCGTATAAAATGACCATCTTTGCATTAAGGGAAAATAGTTTAGTGAAAGTTTTTTTTTTTTTTTTTTTTTTTTTTTTTTTTTTTTTTTTTTATAGAAAATCCTACTTAAGTGATTTCGTTTACAGATATACTGACAAATAGCACAGATTCCTGACAAATAGCACAGATTCCTTACCACAAAGAGGCGTTACTTCATTACATTTTGTTTATATTTCTATTCCGAGTAAGCTGCCATTTTGTGACATTCATTATCCGCAGATAAGATTTACTGTTAGTTTAATTTTATTTCTACCATAACATATACATATAATTTACAAACTGTAATGCGGATATGCTTTGTACTATTGATATACTTTTTATGATATTTTATTTACGAAACAGATCATTGTTATTTGTACTGGTTGTAGCTTCCTAGTGAAAGAGTCTCCCCCTTTTCTAGTTTTATTTATTTATTTCCGTATTCCTTAAATTCTTTCTTTCTTTGTTTGTTTCTTTGTTCGTTTATTTATTTATTTATTTATCAGAGTATTGCACTATCACACTGGAATTCGATTAAACATTTTATTAAAAAGACTATTTTTACAGAGTTAGTCGAAGACAGGTGAACTAACATTACATATTGTCTGTTGAATGAAAATTTAAATCAAGGCCCCATGTATCAGTGTTATACACTGAACATGGAAAGGAACCAGGGGTAGCTCTGGAATCGTCTGCTGTCTGTATTTTTCACAATCTCCCACAACCTAAAATAACTAACCTCTACAGGAGACGTCGGTCATATGAGCAACCCGTACCGACGATAAATAAGTTCAAATAGATAGATAGAACATTGTCTAACACGGGTCACATCAGTTGAAACGAGGGTCTTCTTTATTGGTTTGCGTCGTCAAGTTGATTTATCTTTTACCAATCATGTTGTGTATTCAGCCTTCCGCCAAAGAAAGCCGTGTAATGATAACTGGGATGATGGATCACGGCTGTCTGAACGCGGCTTGGCAAAATAATGGGACCGTTTTCATGGCCCCTGTGACCTCAATGCCGACGCCTTCTCAACAACTTGTATATAATCATGTTTGATGTAGATACATGTTTATAGGGCATTAAGTTACTTGACCAATGATGACACTCTGGATTTGATATCCAGGGGCCGTGAGTTTGATCCCATTAATGCTTATAATTGTCTTTCGGATAAGACGTTATTAAACCGGAAAAGATGTTATGGTGCTGTAAACTGAGCATGTGAAAAAAAAAGAAACAAGGCTATCCCTTTAATAGGATTCTCGCATAATCATGCAGCATTTCTCATAGTCTAAAACACTTAAATCTTCAGAAGGGTATGGGTCGTTTGAGCAAACGGTACCAGCTGTAATTAAACTCAGATTGATAAACATAACATCGTTATGCATCTAGGAATGTTTTGCGGTGGCATACATGTCACTTTTGACCGAGACCGTTCCCGACAGGTGGGAATTTGACAGACAGATAGTTCTGTACCCCGGGAAATAAACTTTTACCGAATTTTATATACCTGGTCATTTTATATGTAAAGCACCTCCCACTGTGGAAATCTTTAGAAATTGCCATTGCTCTGGGATGGAGATTTGGTCTCCGAATAAAGAAAAATGTCAAATTCCCCTGGATCAGCCCCCTTCACCCCACCCCACCCCTGGGGCAAAACATAGGTGCATTATTTAGGGAAATGCGATTAAAAAGTGACATAGCATTTAATTAGTACATAATCACAATGTTAACTCTTAAGTCTTTTTAAATTATCTTGTATTTTAAGTGTTTGCACAGTTTCCAGTCCTTGGCATAGTAGTACAATTGTCAACTGAGTCTGTTAGTTAAAATAAAGACCTAAGTATAATAAACATTATTTTCTGTTTTGAACAGCGAAATAATGACTTTATTGAAAGAAACTGAAAAGTGAGCTGGTACTAACACATTTAGGGCATGGTACAGAAAGGAGGTAACAAGTACTGTTAGTTCGAAAGAAAAAGATAGAATTACGTCCCCTTGATATACAACCGCCATTTTCAAGTCAACGCTGCGTGCTGACTACGGAGGAATTGCTAAGGAGTAGAATACAGTATTGTAGGTCTTTGATAAAATTAAAATGATATTTGATAAAATGCAGGTGATTTGGACGATAATCGTCCCAGCATATCAAATATCATTGCCGGTTAAAGGCTGAAATAATTGATCAGCTTATTAATTCTACATGGTTCTCTCCCTTACTCTGAAACATATTCTAGAGGCGATTATCACATATTCAAAAATTGGCAATGACATTTGAAAAAAAGACCAAAATAATTGGTGTTGTGACAGAATTTTTGTTGCTAAATTTTTGTAAAGCTTGTTTCACAGCAAATGAATTAAGCTTGATGAAACAGAAATGAATTTAAGGAGAGATCATCTATCTTTCAATATATCAAAATTATTCATTGAAATATTGAAAAGTATTTGTTTTCTTTGATTCAAACCTACACCTTACTATTTTAGTATAAAAACTTTATTAAAACTTTTTGCCCTTAAGTGTATTTGCGATTTATTTCACATAATTACTGCAAAACTCTTCCCGCAGCAAAATGTTGCATGACGTCGCCGTAAAAATAATCATGCAGTAAAAAATGTAAGGAAAATCACTGTGTCTTACCTGTAATTAGTCCAACTTACTACAGTATGCTCAGCGCGGATTCTGCATTTTCCGCGATACCACCGCGGATGATTTTTTTATCGCGGACTAATGTGGCGGACGTCCGCGATGAGAGGGCTAATTTCCGCCGCGATCCGCGGTGTCCAGTTGTTTCCACCGCGGACAAAATACCAAAGACTGTATTTAAGTTATCAATAAAATCAGTTACCTGTTTCTCGCGGGAACGCTGCGGTCATTATGACTATAGCTCCAATGTTTATTTTATAAAAAGAATTTCAACGTGTTCTAATTTCACACGATGACTTTAAATTTATGGTGCCTTATCTTTGATACATAACACTGTTTTGAAATCTACCCTCAAAGGAACAACCTGTCAATCACATTTCCCATGACCTATGATCTTTACATGTGATATAACACCATCTTTTTTATTGGTTGTTATCTAAGAGCTAACTTTTGCCAGCAAGCCTGAGTAATTTTCCATAAAAAATTCCCACTATTTTACTGCCTTTCCACATCACATGATCTAATGCTGCATGCCTTTCTAAAAATAGCGATGATTACACTCTACTTTCAGTTCTCATTTTCAGAAAATCTGTACCTAGTTTTTTTCTTAGAAGAAATTGACACGGATTAAGTTTTCATAGTATATTAAATAAGAAACACAAGTTGACGTCTTCATTGTTGTCTCTTGTTACTTTTTCATAAATGCCGTAGATTATTCAGTATTTGACTTAAAAGTGGTTTTCTCAACCATGAACTTGCGTATCTACTCTATTTTCCAATTTAATACTACGACAACTATTTGCTGTGATGTCGAATATTTTTTTGTACTTACCCAATAAAATAACAAAAGGACAGCAAGAGTTACAAAGTAAAGTAGTAAAGTTTTAATAATTATTCGTAAAATCCAACAGTTTTCACCGCGATCCGCGGTGATTGACCACCGCATTTCCCCCGCGATGTACCACGGCGTTCCGCGGGGGAAACGCTCACGGCGTTCCGGGGGAAACGCTCACGGCTGTAGATTTATGTCCGCAGTGAAAATTTACAGTCCGCAGGGTCACGCCAAGAAATTTTGTGCAAATGTCGTCCAATATGAGTCTCATCCGGGGGGTCTCGCGGGTTTTGCACAATCCACGCTGAGCGTACTGTACACGCAAGTCGAGATATTGTGTTGTTTTTTTGTATGGGTCAATATCTCGCCTCCATGAGATTTTGACTTATAACAAAAATATCTCAGAATTTGCTCAAGACCTCACTTGAATTATTTTGACTAACTGGTAATGAGAGAGTTCACTTATCAGAAATGGATTTTTTTTTTCTAATGACAATTTAGATTTGAAGATATTTGTGTATTATTTATTGCTGATTTTAATAAAGAATATAGGGATTTCACGGCTCTCAATGTATTTAATTTAGAGTAAATTAAATATATGCGTCAAAACAACAGATATCCAGAGGAGATTGGCAGACTTATGCCCCCTGATTAAGTAAAAAAATAGCATTTTCAGACTTGTGTCGTGTGTAACTCCAAATGTATACCTGCTAGAGCCATGAAACTTTTTAAAAAAAATGTTGTCAGCATGTGAACTTATGCATCTGGGTAATTTGATTCAGTTTTATTGGAGATCAGCAGACTTATGCCCCCTGATTAAGCAAACAATAGCATTTTTAGACTTGTGTCATGTGTAACTCCAAACAAATAATTGATAGAGCCATGAAACTTTCTAAGAATAATTGTCAGCATGTGAACTTATGCACCTGGATATTTTGACACAAATTAATTGGAGATCAGCAGAGTTATGCACCCTGATTAAGCAAAAACTAGCACTTTCAGACTTTTGTTGCATGTAACTCAAAACATGTAACTGCTAGAGCCATGAAACTTTCTAAGGATAGTTGTCAGCATGTGAACTTATGCGCCTTGGAATTTTAAAGTAAAATTATTGGAGATCAGCAGAGTTATCCCCCCTGATTAAGCAAAAAATAGCACTTTTAGACTCCTTTATGTTAAGGACAATGTTTATACCCACCTGTAATTGTACAGGATTTAGTTAGCTATATATTTAGTACCCTGGTTGAAGGTTTAATGTTTTGCCAAACTTTTTGCCTTTTTAAAAAAAAAAAAACACTTTTATTAGACAGTAGAAGTAATAAGTGTGCAAAAAATGATGTTCATAAAATTTGAAAAAAAAAAAAAAGGGACGTATGATGTTACACAAATGCCCACCAGTCATTTTGGAACTCAAACCCGTTGTCCCATGTCATTGGTCCACCATAGGCTTGGAACCAACTGAGATACATTTCTGGCCCAAGCCCACGATGCAGAGGACACCAGATGGTCATCAACTACAGAGTCTGAAGTTCAAGACAGGTAGTGATTGAAAACATGGAAACGGAAAAACACTGAGATCTGTAAAGATACCACGCAGAAAAAAATTTGGCTTAAAAAATTTGGATTTAATGAAATCAGTATAATTCTGGTTTTGTGCAATAATAAACATTCAGTATACAATCATGACTGTAGTCCCACAAAGGACAATTCTGAGAGGACTACAAATGAAACTATTGGAAAGGACGGGATTGCAATGCACAGCCCTTGGAAAGGACGGGATTGCAATGCACAGCCCTTGGAAAGGACGGGATTGCAATGCACAGCTCAAATGAAGTCATATCTTTGATAGATTATGCCACAAAGTCATATAGCTCCTCTATTCATGCTGATAAATGTCCAGGAGAGTAGAAAGTAGTCTACGTAAAATCTGCTGAAATATATTGTTGTAGTATAAACATTTACAAATTGTATAAATATATATATATTTATATCTCTCTATCTATAAGTTTGTTTAATGATATAGCTTCATCGTTTATTCATTAAGTAGGAAGGGTTGACAGTAAGAGAGAATTCAAACCATGATGACTGCCATTGCATGCTAGTGATGAAATTCCAGTTGGCATGTACTATTATTTTATATGTCATTCAGTAAACACTTTGGCATTATAGATCCCTCGTTATATTCCAACTGTCATCATGGTGGCCATCTTTTAAGATTTGAGGTGTTAATTTTGTCTATTTTCTGGCATTGATGAAGAAGATTTAAACCCCTGACAATACCCGTGTGTCAAGAATAGGAGTTTGGTGTGTTTATATTATCCCTTTATTAATCTTAGAGAGCTCAGTGTAAATTAATTATTTTCTGAAATAAACCAGTATGTGAAAGCAAGAAGATTTGTTTGATGGGCAGGTGGTATTTACGGAGATAATTGGACAAGTTATTTACTGGAAACAGAGAATAGCTTTAGTTGTTCCTTGTATGGGATTTATAACACACAGGCATCTCTTATAGCCTCTAAACCCGTATTGTTGGATTTTGATTTTGATTTGCCGACAGTATATCAGAACTTTAAGCTCTGAACTTATAGTCACTTCTTCAAATTTGTGTTTTCTGTCTGGTTGAATTTTTTTTTTATTACACATCTGGTTGAATGTTTAAAGTTGGTTTCTAACTTCAGATCACCGATTTAACTCCTCAGTAATTGATGGCCAAAGGTTTCAAGCCCCGCTACCTTCCATTACTATTTGATAAAGCTGACAGTTTCTTATGGAAAATGGAAGTGTAATATTTTGCTAGTCCTTCCCAGGAACAATGGTTAGGCAATATGGTTGCTCGACGATTAGGTAATATGGCTGCCAGATATGACTGACTGTCAGATGGCAATAAACCCAATCAACACCATGATATTTTTTCTGTCCAGAGAGAAAAAAAAATGGTTTTGAGGTTAAATTGGATTAAAAGTAACAATTAACATGAAACGCAATAAATTTTGGTTTCTTGTGAAATGGTGTGCATTAATCTTAATACGTTCATTTTATTTCCGATAAACAGAATTATTTTGTTCATCAAGGCTTAACTGTTTATATTATTGTCTAATTAACAGGAGAATGAGCTAAATTAATGGCTTAATTGGTAAATATATACAGCCATTTTGTTTATCAGCTTGATGCAAAACCTATTTAATTAGGTAAACTATTTATGTTGGCATGTAAAGATGTAACCTACATTCAGATATATCCTCTGCTGTGTTCACCAAACTTATTCCATCAGTCAACACTTAGTTGTATAAAGATTAAATTTGATCACATTTTTTTTTTCAGTAATATTGTATCACATTGGTTTATCAAAAATTTAAACAGTGCAAGGTTGTTCTGGGAAAAGTTTACAGTGATTGAAAGCATGAAAATTGCAAACGATTTTTGATTTTGAATTAAATTCTTTATTTTAATATATTATATAGAGATGTCTTCACTGGATTCAAAATCTTGGTTCTTTATAAATCAAGACTTGTGGCCATTTACTAGTAAAATCCACAAGAGTTACTGCTTAGAATGTAAAATCCTGCAAAGGGCACAACATTGTGGTAGAGAAAAGGGCAGGGTGCACAATAAAAGGGGGCAGGAGCTGCACCCTGTGATTTAGAATTAGCTGGAACACCACATCAGATTCATAGTAAAATTGTTGGTTTTGTTAAAAGTAATGCTTTTTATTGTTGAATTTAGAAATAAATTGTATATTTATCGCAACCCTCTTCGAAGATAATGTGGTCAAGGCCACTTACTTCATATCACTGTAACCTCTCAGTGTCAAAGGTCATCACACTTTTGAGTTTTTAGAAAGTTGTCAGATTGTGATGGCTATCTAGTACTGATACTTTGTAGGAAAAGTTCAAGGTGGTGAAGGCGAAAAAAACATTCTGTCTCCTTCTGTCTTTGATGTCAGTTAGATCCTTTTTGCTTTCTCTCCTCAAAATGTTTAGATGAAAAACCTGACCCCTCACTACCCTCCTTCCTTTCCGGTTTAAAATGTACACTGCCTGTAAAATGTTCAGTGAGTGCAAAATGTACACTGCCTGTAAAATGTAACTGTACACTGCCTGTAAAATGTACACTACCTGTAAAATGTACACTGCCTGTAAATTGTATACTGCCTGTAAAATGTACAGTGAGTGCAAAATGTACACTGCCTGTAAAATGTACAGTGAGTGCAAAATGTAGACTGCCTGTAAAATGTACACTGCCTGTAAAATGTACAGTGAGTGCAAAATGTACACTGCCTGTAAAATGTTCTGTGAGTGCAAACTGTAGACTGCCTGTAAAATGTACAGTGAGTGCAAATGTACACTGCCTGTAAAATGTACACTGCCTGTAAAATGAACAGTGAGTGCAAAATGTACACTGCCTGTTAAATGTACAGTGAGTGCAAAATGTACAATGCCTGTAAAATGTACACTGCCTGTTAAATGTACAGTGAGTGCAAAATATACACTGCCTGTAAAATGTACAGTGAGTGCAAAATGAAGACTGCCTGTAAAATGTACAGTGAGTGCAAAATGTACACTGCCTGTAAAATGTACAGTGAGTGCAAAATGAACACTGTCTGTAAAATGTATAGTGAGTGCAAAATGTACACTGCCTGTAAAATGTACAGTGAGTGCAAAATGTACACTGCCTGTAAAATGTACAGTGAGTGCAAAATGTACACTGCCTGTAAAATGTACAGTGAGTGCAAAATGTACACTGTCTGTTAAATGTACAGTGAGTGCAAAATGTACACTGCCTGTAAAATGTACAGTGAGTGCAAAATGTACACTGCATGTAAAATGTAGAGTGAGTGCAAAATGAACACTGTAAAATGTACAATGATAGCAAAATGTACACTGCCCGTTAAATGTACAGTGAGTGCAAAATGTACACTGTCTGTAAAATGTACACTGCCTGTAAAATGTACAGTGAGTGCAAAATGTACACTGCCTGTAAAATGTACAGTGAGTGCAAAATGAACACTGTCTGTAAAATGTATAATGATCGTAAAATGGACATTGCCTGTAAAAATGCACATTAATTGTAAAATGAACACCGCCTGTAAAATGTACAGTGAGAGCAAAATGTACACTGCCCGTTAAATGTACAGTGAGTGCAAAATGTACACTGTCTGTAAAATGTACACTGCCTGTAAAATGTACAGTGAGTGCAAAATGTACACTGCTTGTAAAATGTACAGTGAGTGCAAAATGTACACTGCCTGTAAAATGTACAATGATCTTAAATTAACACTGCCTGTAAAAATGCACATTAATTGTAAAATGAACACCGCCTGTACAATGTACAGTGAGAGCAAAATGTACACTGCCCGTTAAATGTACAGTGAGTGCAAAATGTACACTGTCTGTAAAATGTACACTGCCTGTAAAATGTACAGTGAGTGCAAAATGTACACTGCCTGTAAAATGTACAATGATCGTAAAATGAACACTGCCTTTGAAAATGCACATTTATTGTAAAATGAACACCGCCTGTAAAATGTACAGTGAGAGCAAAATGTACACTGCCTGTAAAATGTACAGTGAGTGCAAAATGTAGACTGCCTGTAAAATGTACAGTGAGTGCAAAATGTACACTGCCTGTAAAATGTAAAGTGAGTGCAAAATATAGACTGCCTGTAAAATGTACAGTGAGTGCAAATGTACACTGCCTGTAAAATGTACACTGCCTGTAAAATGAACAGTGAGTGCAAAATGTACACTGCCTGTTAAATGTACAGTGAGTGCAAAATGTACAATGCCTGTAAGATACACACTGCCTGTAAAATGTACACTGCCTGTAAAATGTACAGTGAGTGCAAAATGTACACTGCCTGTAAAATGTACAATGATCGTAAAATGAACACTGCCTGTGAAAATGCACATTTATTGTAAAATGAACACCGCCTGTAAAATGTACAGTGAGTGCAAAATGAAGACTGCCTGTAAAATGTACAGTGAGTGCAAAATGTACACAGCCTGTAAAATGTACAGTGAGTGCAAAATGAACACTGTCTGTAAAATGTATAGTGAGTACAAAATGTACACTGCCTGTAAAATGTACAGTGAGTGCAAAATGTACACTGCCTGTAAAATGTACAGTGAGTGCAAAATGTACACTGCCTGTAAAATGTACAGTGAGTGCAAAATGTACACTGTCTGTTAAATGTACAGTGAGTGCAAAATGTACACTGCATGTAAAATGTACAGTGAGTGCAAAATGAACACTGTAAAATGTACAGTGAGTGCAAAATGTACACTGCCTTTAAATGTACAATGATAGCAAAATGTACACTGCCTGTAAAATGTACAGTGAGTGCAAAATGTACACTGCCTTAATGTGTACAGTGAGTGCAAAATGAACACTGTCTGTAAAATGTACAATGATCGTAAAATGAACATTGCCTGTAAAAATGCACATTAATTGTAAAATGAACACCGCCTGTAACATGTACAGTGAGAGCAAAATGTACACTGCCTGTTAAATGTACAGTGAGTGCAAAATGTACACTGTCTGTAAAATGTACACTGCCTGTAAAATGTACAGTGAGTGCAAAATCTACAGTGAGTGCAAAATGTACAGTGAGTGCAAAATGTATAGTGAGTGTAAAATGTACAGTGAGTGCCAAATGTACACTGTCTGTAAAATGTACACTGTAAAATGTACAGTGTGTGCAAACTGCCTGTAAAATGTACAGTGAGTGCAAAATGTACACTGCCTGTAAAATGTACAGTGAGTGCAAAATGTACACTGTCTGTAAAATGTACAGTGATAGCAAAATGTATACTGCCTGTTAAATGTACAGTGAGTGCAAAATGTACACTGCCTGTAAAATGTACGGTGTGTGCAAAATGTACACTAGCTGTAAAATGTACAGTGAGTGCAAAATGAACATTGTAAAATGTTCAGTGAGTTCAAAATGTACACTGCCTGTAAAATGTACAGTGAGTGCAAAATGTACACTGCCTGTAAAATGTTCAGTGAGTGCAAAATGTACACTGTCTGTAAAATGTATACTGCCTGTAAAATGTACAGTGAGTGCAAAATCTACAGTGAGTGCAAAATGTACAGTGAGTGCAAAATGTATAGTGAGTGTAAAATGTACAGTGAGTGCCAAATGTACACTGTCTGTAAAATGTACACTGTAAAATGTACAGTGTGTGCAAACTGCCTGTAAAATGTACAGTGAGTGCAAAATGTACACTGCCTGTAAAATGCACATTAATTGTAAAATGAACACCGCCTGTAAAATGTACACTGCTTTTAAACCTTTTGTTTGTAGCAGGTACTTAAAGCATGATAAAAAGTTGTTGTTGTTGTATATATATGTACCATAATTAGGTTCTGTTGTGAATTGCTTACTTACATTTTGACTGTAAGTGAAATGTAGTAACTTGCATTAAAGTCTATGCAAACATTACGATGTTGTAAAGATCTAGTTTTATTACCAAAGACAGAATAAACTAAACTAATAGGATTGACATGTGTGATGTAATTTTGCTTCTAATGAACATTCCTATTATTCAGACAGCTAAATACAACCCCGTATCTTCTTTCTTTCAAAAGTAATTTAAACTTGTTTATTTGTCATTTTTAACTGATATAAAAAGAAGTTTCAGTGCAGTTTTCCCATGCTGAGCATTTTCCCTACACCTTAACGACTATGGCATTTTAAAAAAATCACCAGGTGTTTGAAAAATATATGCCATAGTGACAGAAGTATTAAACATTTTTAGACATATTTAGATTTGACATCAGAGGTTCACCACTTGAAAAATCTCCAGAGCCATTACACCTGATGTTATTATGACATGTTGAAATAACATATGCATTTATTTACTGCATTCTACAGTTTGGTATTTCGCTAAATATCATTTAAGCATTTTAGATGTCAGACGCTCTGCAATTATCACTGCTGTAATAGTATTTTTTTTTTGTTACCATTTTCTACCAATTTCTGATGGGAACAAGACATGCTTTATTCCACGTCTCCAAAATATATCTCAATGTAATTTACAATGTATGTTAGAAAAGCAAACATTACACCATCAAATATCTCCCTTGTCCAAACCCAGTTTTTTCACACCTTCAGTCATTAACTTACTTACTTTCTTAACTTTTTCCATTGACCATGTGTAAACTAGAAATTATTATACTTATTTCTGAAAAAAGAGGGCAGGTTTTGTGTGTGTAGTTGGGTTGGGAGCCCAGAAGGTGACACTGCCATGTTATCTATAAAAGGGGAGGAACTCATGAAATTTTCTTTTGTTAACAATTAATTCATGCAAATTTAACCTTACTTAAATAAAAAACAGACATTGGGACATGCAGCTTTAATAAAAGTAATGACTAAAGTGGAAACATTGGAAAATCAGCATTTCCCTATCTGTGATTAGTTTTTGGTAAAGTTACTTCCCTTTAATATTAGGTCAGTGTCTTTCAGATAATTTTGTCTGCACCTGTTTCTGTTGAGGGGTTAACTTTTGGTATAAAAAAGAACTTCTTTTTCTTAATGATAAAAAGAGTATAAAGTAAGTTTGTTTGTTTTAATTTTATTGATGTTTTCCATCCATGTTGAGTATTCTAAGGTTCACATGTGTGCAAAGCTGATTAGCACAACATGTTTTCATGTCCTAACAGTTGCACCATGTTTTTCCTGCTCCTGGCTCTGATGACAGATATATTACAGATTGATGTGAATGCAAACCCCTGATGTTTCACAGACAGGTAGAAATTAACATGCCATGGTGTGTTTTTTTTTTCTTCAATATCACAAAGTCAGTTATGTCATAAATGTTGTTTTGAATGACCTTGAAAAAAAAATAGATATCTTATACCTAATTTTATTTGATACTAATATATTGTGATAACTTCTACTAAATACTCAAGCGGTAGCTTCCCTTGGCTCCAGCAATTGGTCAAATTTTCATCAAGCTGTTGAATAAATAAACAATCACTGATTCACTGAAATCATTTGTTACCAATCACTGATTCACTGGAATTATTAAATACCAATAACTGATTCATTGCAATCATTTGTTACCAATCACTGATTCATTGCAGTCATTTGTTACCAATCACTAATTAATCGCAAATATTTGTTACCAATCATTGATTCATCGCAATTATTTGTTACCAATCACAATCACTGGTTCACTGCAATCATTTGTTACCAATCACTGATTCACTGCAAACATTTGATACCAATCACTGATTCACTCCATCATTTGTTACCAATCACTGATTCACTGCAAACATTTGCTACCAATCACTGATTCACTGCAATCATTTGTTACCAGTCACTGATTCATTGCAATCTTTTGATAATCACTGATTCACTTGAATCATTTGTTACCAATCACTGATTCACTGGAATCATGTGTTACCAACCACTGATTCACTGCAATCCTTTGATTTTCACTGATTCACTGCAATCATTTGTTACCAATCACTGATTCACTGCAAACATTTGCTACCAATCACTGATTCACTGCAATCATTTGTTACCAATCACTGATTCACTGCAATCATTTGATAATCACTGATTCACTGCAATCATTTGTTACCAGTCACTAATTCACTGCAATCTTTTGATAATCACTGATTCACTTGAATCATTTGTTACCAATCACTGATTCACTGGAATCATGAGTTACCAACCACTGATTCACTGCAATCCTTTGAATTTCACTGATTCACTGCAATCATTTGTTACCAATCACTGATTCACTGCAAACATTTGCTACCAATCACTGATTCACTGCAATCATTTGTTACCAATCACTGATTCACTGGAATCATTTGATAATCACTGATTCACTGGAATCATTTGTTACCAATCACTGATTCACTGCAATCATTTGTTACCAATCTCTGATTCACTGCAAACATTTGCTACCAATCACTGATTCACTGCAATCATTTGTTACCAATCACTGATTCACTGCAAACATTTGCTACCAATCACTGATTGACTGCAATCCTTTGTTACCAGTCACTGATTCACTGCAATAATTTGATAATCACTAATTCACTGGAATCATTTGTTACCAATCACTGATTCACTGGTATCATGTGTTACCAATCACTGAATCACTGCAATCATTTGTTACCAATCACTGATTCACTGCAATCATTTGTTACCAATCACTGATTCAGTGCATTAATTTGTTACCAGTCACTGATTCACTGCAATCTTTTGTTACCAATCACTGATACAGTGCAATCATGTGATAACAGTCACTGATTCACTGCAATCATTTGATACCAGTCACTGATTCACTGCAATCATTTGTTACCAATCACTGATTCAGTGCAATCATGTGATAACAATCACTGATTCACTGCAGTCATTTGATACCAATCACTGATTCACTGCAATCACTTGATACCAATCACTGATTTACTGCATTCATTTGATACCAATCACTGATTCTACAGGTCATTGGTTCAAGCCACTAAACCAGTTTACGTGGCATTTTTTTATTGGTTCCCAAAAAGGAGGTTTAAGCTATACATTTCAATAATGACAACACCTTCCGTTATTCACTAATTTCATGTTGAAGTGAATTAATGAGATAAGTTTGTTCAAATAAATAAATTAGAGGCTATAGATTACCCAGTCATCATGTTTTATGTTTTACAAAATAGTGCAGGATGTAGATAGAGGCATTGTTTGGCAAACACACTGACTGGAAGACAGACAGCTGATTCAACCAGCTGACTGACTGTATAAACAGTTAACAAACTCATTTTTTTATTGATTAATTAATCAGTTTAGTCATTAATATAACTGATCTAATATGTTGTAAAACAGATGGTTACAATCACTCATATAAAATGCAGTATTCACAGTACGCTGACAATTTCCAATTTTCACCTCTGGTCGTTTGATTGAGTGTTAGATGATTAGGGGATAATACGGCGACAAATTTTACATTCAGAGATACATATCTATTTTAACATATTTTTTACAACTACATATCACATTTATCTCTTTGTTTTTAGGGTCATGGCAATATATTCTATTGTTTCATGACCTTATGCTCAAATCTGACTCTGAAACTGTTGTAAAATAAATAACTTAAGGAAGATTTAGGTAGGATTTTGCTTGTAAAATGTGAAATGAAAATATAGTTGATTTGCCATAAAGATAGTCTGTGCTCTTTTATATACAAATAATTTTATATGTTAGTTATAATTACAGAACAGAGCAATTATTTTTGAAATGATTAAGGTTATAGTAGTGGTCAGAGAGTCTGAAAATTATCAGTTTGCACTGATGTGCTCTTGTGGGAAGAACTAAATCTCTTGGCTATGTTGCATATTTGTTGCTTGTTACAGATACTATACATAGACATCTGTTACACTTGTAATAAAACATTTAGTCTATTAGATCTCCCCTTGGTCATGTGACTACCCCCCATGACATTAGCTAATTTACATTTAGTTGATGTGTCATCAAGTTAGTGTAACAGTTAGTGTTTCTTGCAAATTTGGTTGTATTTAGCTGTTTGAATAATTATTGGTTATGTTTGTTAGAAGCATAGTTATAACACATATGTATACATCCTGTTATTTTGGTATATATTATATGTGTAAGTGAAACTAGGCCTTTGTAGATTATTAACTTTTCAAAAGCGTGCTTTGTAGATTAAAATTATTTGGTTCAAATTAAATTAACAGCTATAGATGTTTCAGGATGTTGAACTAAGTTTTGAAAACCTCAGCTGGGTGAAATAATTAAATTCATATCAAATGAATAAGCATCTGTTATACCTAGCCTTTCATTGTGAAGAAGGACATTCTTTTGAGAAAGGCCACCTCTACTTCCTTCCGCTGAATTTTGTGTATTAAGAGTACCTTTGTGTTTGTTTGTTTTTCTTCAAGGAGTACTTCTTTTACAATATTCTGTTCAGGTTTTTTTTTCTTTCAGAACTTCCTGTCACAAATTTGTTCACTGACTTGTCACCAGGGAAACAAAAATCCAAGATTACTTAGAAGGTGTTTAAAGGCTGCGATGATGTTGGATAGCAGATTTCATTCGGTAGCCGAATATGTAAAGTAAGTAAACTGTATAGATAAGATTTCTTGAAAGACGCACAGTCGAAAGAATCTGGATAAAATGAATTAATGGTGAAATACTAATATATCTTCCGGTCCCTTTGATAGTACCTTTAACAAGGAAAGAAAAACACTACATTGATAAAAAGATTAGGTTTGATGCTGATTTAAAGGGGCTGTGCTCCAGATGACCAAAAAAGAAAGTTTTCTTGTATTATAAATTTCTTGTAATATTTATGACTAATGCTTAAAAAATAACTTACTGACAAAAAGTAAGTCATATAATTACATTATAAATTGATTTTTTTCCCTTTCAAAGTGCTATACCGTAACGCGACGGTATAACTATATCGTATAAGATTTAAAGTAAATATCTGTAATAATACATGCGGCGATGGTGGTGACAGTAAAAGCGGTGGAAATATTTTGTTAACATGAGGGTCCAGAGTTCAAATCAGGCTGGAGCGAAAATATTTTTTTTATTCTATTTTGACTTTTATAATCAGTTTTGAAGTAAAATATTATGTTGTTATAATCTCACGGCATCTAAATATATAATTTATAAAAAAGAAAATTTTATGTCAAATCTGGAGTACAGCCTCTTTAAAGAATCATGTTTTGACTGTATTTATACTTTTGGTATTTTTAATTTGTACAAAAATTAAAATTGATAATCAAGCTAGTTAGTATGATTAAAATAAGATTGGTTTTTTTTGCCTGATTGTTACAAATACATTTTTTTCAGCAACAACAACAACAACAAAATTTTGATGTTGAAAATCATAACTAAATCATATTTATTTCATAGCGTTTGACCTCTGTGAAGGAAATTTGGTGATTCAACAGATTAACCAGTTTTGATAAAGTTACATTATTCTTTTGAAAATAATTTCTAAGTGTTTAATACAGAGTGGTCTAACTAGCTACTGGTACACTAAGATATTAAATAGCTACGCCCACAGAAGGATTAAAGAAAAATTATTTGCCTTTACTAATAGTTGCACTTCATGAAAAGGACAATTTTTAGTCTCATAAAAATGCCAAAATTTAGATAAATGACCTGAGAATCTAGTAATAAAATAGCTTGGAGTTTATATGCCAAAGGATAAACGGGGGAGAAAAAATCATGTGAATTAGTATGGAGTAACATGTTGTCGTACATCTGTTGTCAGGATTACTGAGTTGTTGTCGCGGCACCAAACCTGCGTTTTTTGTTTGCGAAGTGATTCTGCCAGTATTTAAGTTTGTTTTTAAGAGATACCTGTGAGCATTATAAAGTGTGATTAAGAAAGTAACTTAAAATTTTAAGTACTGGTAATAGTGAATTTAACTGCATACTTCAGCAAACAGTACATGTAGTTAAGGCTGTTTTGGGGACTTGTCGCTAAAGTGGATTAGCTCTTGACTTAAATTCTATATAGATAATTTAGTTGTACATTAAAGTTTAGCATAGTACTGTAAGTGATAATAGAATTATAGGAATTAATGCACATAAGTGTTTGCAGTATAAATTATTGCCGTGCTAATACCTTCTTCATTATGGCTTGATACATGCCTTCAGGTTTAAACTTATACAAAATTTGTGCCGAGGAATTAATTTATGGATAACTCAGATTATCTGGATTAAGGGAAGGATTATTAATTTAAAAAAAACAGAAAGAGTGCTATGAATACTTTGTAATTAGACCATTTTGGACCATATTATTGTGTGTAAGATTTCTTTAAATACTTATTGCAGTGCTTTGATAGGGAAAAGGAAGCCGGTCTGTTTTTGGTGTTAATTTAACCATGTATATGAAGAGTTATTTGAAATGTTGATTTATTAAGTCATTTTAATTGTATAGTAAATATTTGGAGTTAGACAGAAGTTTGTAAAATACTAAATGTGATAGTAGATTAATAGTGTAAACAGCTCTTCAGTGGGTGGAGTTATTTTATGACTTTTTAAATAGTCATCCCTGCTGGGAGGAAAAAGAATAAAAAATAAAATAATAATTTAAAAAAAAAAAAAATGGAGAAAAAGATTTGTGCAGAGGAACAGGATCTTTGTTTTGCAGAAATATCTCATGACCTTGAAACTGATATTACATCATCAGACCTTGACCTTTGTGCAAATTTTGATGAAGGTGAAGATATTACCATAGAAACCAAGGGAGATAATTACTTGGATGAGGGTTGCCTGGAAACAGAGCAGTCTGTGCAAGCACTTTTGGATCAGGAAAAAGGTAACTATGATTTTATTGAAAAAAAAATGTATAGAAAGAAATACCATCTTTACAGCAGGGATAAACAGCATCACTTATTTGTGAACAGGTGTAGGAAAATATGAGAACTTCTGAAAAAGAGCTTGTTGATAAAGACCACCTGTTTATTAAGGTCACTTACATTTTTTCTGGAAGTATTTGGCTTCCATTGGTTCTTAGGTTCTTTTGTGCTATAACTGTAGAAATTTAGTGTTGTACTTAAAAAATAAAGAATATATTCTTTTTTTTTTGGCACAGAATTTAATGAGTTTACAATAATGATAGTATATGTGACCTTGAACCTTGGCTTTTGATAGGTTTTATGTTGATAGTAGAGAAAATTTGTCACGATTATCTCATCATTTGGTACTACATGTAGTAAACAAAATAAAAGCCACAATTGTCAAAGATAGCATTGACATCACTTCTGATAGCTCACAGTTCTTTATGTAAATTTTTCTTATCAGTTTGCATAAGAATAAAGGTGTTAAGCTTCTGTTATATCATATCAAATTTTTATTTTGTTGTCATCTGCTATGTACCAGCATGTTTATGCCAGCTTGTATAATTTTCTTGATAAGGATACTGCTATAAGTTAGCAAATGGTCAGCTGTTTGATTTGGCTTACATGCCTAACAGTTGGTTTTCTGTTGTGTTCTGTTTAAGACTGGATCACTTGCCCAGCAATTGGTCAATTTTCCATTCTCTTTGTTTGTCAATTTGTCTACCTTTCCATTCTCTTTGTTTATCAATTTGTCTGCTTTTCCATTCTCTTTGTTTATCAATTTGTCTGCCTTTCCATTCTCTTTGTTTATCAATTTGTCTGCTTCTCCATTCTCTTTGTTTATCAATTTGTCTGCTTTTCCATTTTCTTTGTTTATTTTTCTGTTTTTTTTTTTTATTCTTTTTGCTTATCAGTTTGATTGCTTTTCATTTCTCTTTGTTTATCAATTTGTGTGCTTTTGCATTCTCTTTGTCAATACTTTTTCTGTTCTCTTTGTTTATCTGCCCACTTTCTCTAACTGCTTAAGTTTATTAACCATCATGACTGTTTGCCATATGACCAATGCCCCTGAAAAGTTATTTTAGGTTGTTGGAAATAATGCAGAAATATAGAATGCATCCCATTCCAGAGACACCCCTGGTTCTTTTCCATGCTCATCGTACAGCACTGATAGACTGGGACCTTAATCGAATGTCTAATCTAAAAGACAGTTGGCATTGTTAGTTTGAAGAGATGGGGATCAAACACATGGATTACATGCACTTTGTATTACCAATGAACCAACATCACTTTTAAAGTCATCTCTTACATGCAGCCTGTCATATCTGTCACTTGTTGACATTATTTCTTAAATATTTTATTTATTATAAGACTTTAAACATTACAAATTACAGGAAAATCAAGAGCAACTAATTATTCCTAAAAGAAACTTCCATTCTGTGCTTTGGTCTTACATCTTTCGCATAGATACATACAGTTCTTGCATGAGTGTAAAAAATACTGTGTGGCCCAGTGATGAAAGCATCCACTTACGGAGCAGGAGGTTGAAGGCTCTAAACCAATCAGGGTCTTGTTCTGATGTAGATGGTTGGTGAGCCAACAGCTTGTTCAAGAAAGGTTACAAATTGCCTGTCTGCCTAGCATCAGGAAGGGGGAGTAAATGTGTACTCAAATAGAGGTGCCTCATAAGCCCAAGAGGCTGGTCCTTTCGGCATGGGGGACACTGAAATAAACAAGCACTTTACTTCTAATTTATAAACAGCATGCATGTTGAATTTTATTACTAAAACTTGCAGTTCTTTGACAAGAATTAAAACCAAACACTTAAAAAAAAAAGATTGAACCTGTGGTTTTTCACATAATTATATTGCCTTAATAAAATGATTTGTTTGAACAGTAGTTTTCAAATTAATAGCAGATATCACTAGCAGACGATGTAAGTTGTCCAATTTGAATAATTCAGTTAAAGTAAAAACATGTTTTATTAGAGCCATGTTTGACTTAATTTCTAGAAATCTAACAGCCTTTGATAAATGATGTTTTTTTATATGAGCTTTGTTTTTTTTTATCACATTAAAATGTATTTGTTTATATTGCGTGGTATATATATGAGGTATATTGTGTGTTACATCTAATGGCTAAGTTCTTGGAATTTTTACAAGTATTTTCTCGAATGTTTGTCACCAGTAGACAGTAAATACAGTTGGGAGATTTATAGCTGAATAAGCTGCCTAGTATTTATCTATATTAAAACTAGATTTGAATTATGACATAAAAATTCTCCATAAAATACCATATTGCATTAAAGAGGCTGTACTCCAGATTTGACATAAAAAAATTTTTTTCATAAATTATATATTTAGATGCTGTGAGATTATAACAACATAATATTTTACTTCAAAACTGATTATAAAAGTCAAAATAGAATAAAAAAAAATATTTTCGCTCCAGCCTGATTTGAACTCTGGACCCTCATGTTAACAAAATATTTCCAACGCTTTTACTGTCACCACCATCGCCGCATGTGATATTACAGATATTTACTTTAAATCTTATACCATATAGTTATACCCTCGCATTACGGTATAGCACTTTGAAAGGGAAAAAAATCAATTTATAATGTGATTATTTGACTTATTTTTTGTCAGTAAGTTATTTTTTAAGCATTTGTCATAAATATTACAAGAAATTTATAATACAAGAAAACTTTCTTTTTTTGTCATCTGGAGCACAGCCCCTTTAAGAAAAGAAATGAACTTTTATAACATGTGTGGATAGCTTTTTAATTACTTGGCCACATTTTAGATTTATTGATTTAATTAGTTCCGTTATAGAATATCTGTAAATATATTAGTATAGGTAAATAAATTGTAAACTAGGCTGTCAGTTAATAGGTTTAATAGGTCTATTTTTACCCCGAAGGTCCACTAGATTTCCCCAATAAATTTGAATTTCTTTGTATCAGACTTTAATTAAGTTAAAAAGTACGTCATTAACTTCAAATATATAAGTAAACCTTTGCATATAATATATGTTTTGATTTGTTTAACGATATTTTGGGCTTTCTAGTCAATGTTTATGGAACTTCAAGAAGATTTGACCCAAAAGACACTTCACTATTATTCTGAGTACTTTGAATATGCTCAAAATAATTGCACTTTATTAATTGAAACACTTTATTCTGAAATTTAAGATTAGAAATATAATCTTAAGACTTAGAGGTTTTGCCAATATTTTTTTTTGCAGTGGCTATTGCTGAATGTGTCAATTACCAACTGTAGGAAAAAAGCCAACATGGGATGAAAATAATGACATTTCAGTGTCATGCGAAAATTTAATGCTAAGTAGTTAATGATAGACTGACAAATGATGATGACAATGATTTTCACATAATTATATAGTATTACAGTGAATTATACCCTACCCTTCTCTCTTGGGAACTAAAACTGGATTTTATTTTTGAAGAGTTGCATTACATAGAAGATGTGGAAAAAGAATGGACCCTTCCATTAAGGATACTTGACTCATTTGTTTTGGCATTCTCCATTCATCTTCCATGCTGTGACAATAGTTAATGCTGCATTATTTTTTTGAGTACAGATTTATTGGGCTTTCAGCACTAAGACACTGTTTGAAGACTGCTAAGTTTTCAGAGTTTCCTGTGTTCTCCATTTTTGAAAGCTTTTGCCTTCTGGTTTCAGACAGAATTAATCTTGATAGATTTGTAGTATATGAGTCTGTTCAGGACATGTGACTACCCTAGAACAGAGCTTCAGGTGCACATCATTCCTTTTTGTTTGTTGTCGCACTGTAATTATTTCTACTTAAAATTCTACTTAAAAAGAAAAAGGGAACCAGGTGAAATATTTTAATTTTGCAGTCTTTACTACTCTGGTCACATTGACTGAAGGCAGTAAGAGTTGTTTCCCTTAGGTATCATGACAATATGTATAGAAGCATTTCTGTTTAAGTACTTACAGTTAGATGATATCTTGAATTCAAAAAGAAATTGACTTGGCAGAGAGGTTTCCCCCCTCTGAAGGCATTTTAAGAAGATGTTTATTTGTAGTAAATTTTATATGATTAAACTCTGTACCAATGAAAAAAATATTTTGTAGTACCAGTAATATCATTATTTTGTCAACTTCCATGGACTTGACTTATAATTGAAAGAATAAAATCTAAATAGATCGGCTTTGGTGTTGTTGGGTGATAAAAATGTTTGCACATATGGGAGTTATTTTTGGATGCATATTATACAAGGAATTGTTTTTCCTTAGTATATTATACTTGTGTGACAAACACACCCACAAAGACAGTGAAGTAGAAGAATAAGTTTATAGAAGGATAAGTTATTCCAATCCAGCAGTTTATAATACCTATTCAGCAGCTATACCAATCTGGCAGCTATACCAGTCCAGCAGATATACCAATCCAGCAGTTTATAATATATATACAGCAGCTGTACCAGTCCAGCAGTTATACCAGTCCAGCAGTTATACCAGTCCAGCAGATATACCAATCCAGCAGCTATACCAGTCCAGCAGATATACCAATCCAGCAGCTATACCAGTCCAGCAGATATACCAGTCCAGCAGTTTATAATATATATACAGCAGCTGTACCAGTCCAGCAGTTATACAAGTTCTGCAGTTATTTCCTTCAGATATACCAATATTGCAGTCTTACAGACCAATGCAGTTGTGAAGTTACAGTGTGGCCAGAGAAACCTTAATGATATATCTGAAATAAATACTTTTTATGCACCTAGAGAAAAGATAACTCACGATAGTATATCTTAAAGATTTTGCAGGTATAGTTCAGATGTCACTTTGTTAGTTTTAAAGTGTTACAGTCTTTTTAATTTTTCTTGCCATTTTGTAAGTCTTTCATGCTTTTTGGAAACAGTGGCCAGACTTCAGTGAAACTTAATACGACATATAATAAGTCTAGCTCTCCTCTAAAAGATTTGCAGAGTTTTTGCCCTTCAAATCAAATTTCTTTTATATAGAGAATGACGCTGTTACTCTTCAATGTAATGACATGAAACTTTATGGATGGATTGATGGGCTTGCGAAAAAATGCAGAATATGTGATATGTTAATTTTCAGAGTTATTGCCCTTTTCTTTTGACAGTTTTAGACTGTAAGACTTAAGTTGACTAAGAACTTATTGCATATTCTTAAGCATTTAGATAAATTTAGAATGAAAATAATAGTTCTGACTAATGTACCTGTAGGTCACGTCTGTCACCTTAACATCTTCTTTTTCAAACAAATTCCCTTTCAGTAGGGGAATGGCCATAGGGTCACTCTTGGCTTTTGTTGTTAATATTAACTTTTCTTTGAAAATAATATTCTTGTTTAAAAGCTATCATCAGGACAGTACTATGTCTTTGTCACTGTGCTATCTGAGAGAATTCTTCATCTTGTTATTTTTTTATTCCATGTTTTTGAACTCTGGTGATGAACGATTTTTTTCACAAAGAAATGAACATCCATCTTGTATGGAGTTACAGCCCTTTAAAGATTAAAGCTGTAACTTTTGATGAGACACTCCTGTTTTATTCATAAACAATTCAAAATTTCATAAAGAAAGACTTCAGATGAAAATCTGATTACTGAGGAAAAAGTTTCAATTAAGAATAAAGTTTTAAATCAAAAATGATTAGAAAATTTTTCCGCAAACAAAATGAAGCATTTAAGTCCCCTGATTATTCTTTATAGACAAGCTTAATTGCTTTAATCTGATATATTTGTTTTATAATTAATTCTGCACGGGAAGTTGATTAGTTGCGTAGCACAATCATTGCTTTCGTCATTACATAGTCCCGTTTTAGGAAGAATAATATTTTCATCCCGGCTTTACATATTAGGGCATTTATTTGCGAGATGATTGACAGTTAATTAGATAAATAAATCATAAGAGCTGATATTAAAATTGAAGCAAACTCGCATAATTTACACCCGTCTTACAAGAAACTTGCAGGTGATCGGGGAAAATATTGCATGTTTAGTTCGCTATAAATCCATGGCATATTGCAAAAAACCTGATTAACTCAAAGTTTTACGACTGTTATAAATATTCCCCATCAGTTATAAGATTGTTATCGCAAATTAGAAAATTTTCTTCACTAATTCAACGATTAAGCCGTCCAATCATACTATTGGGACGTGCGTATTTCTTGCCATGAAAGCTGGTATGGAAACCTTTCTCCTTGATTGAAAAGGCCCAAAAATGAAAAACAGTGTTAATTTCGAGGAAATTAGTTGGAGCATTATTAATGCAAAGAGAAACCACCCAATTTCCTGTTTTACATTCACCTTAATAAGAGGACCTTTATAATCATGATATTGAGAGGCTAGGTCATTGTAGCGATGTTTATTGATATATTGTTATTAAAGAATTTAGAATCTATTACAGGATCTATAGAGTTTTTCTGAGAAAACTTGACAGCAAAGCATAAAAATAATAGTTAAAATGTATATTAGTTGCTATTTTTGTATGTATAATAGTTCATTTGTCACTTAACGTACTATTAATGGTGAAATGTTATTAAAACAAACATGACTTTCCTCTGTTCAGTAGCAGGTTTTATTTCAGAATTTCCATGTACCTAAATTAAAATGGAGAATAAATATTATGTATGCATTTTATATCTGCAACACTGGGTGCCCTAAACAGAACCATGAATGTTTTTTGTTCACTTTGTAACAAGGGACAACTTCAACACAAGAACCTGAAAGAATCGTACTTTGAACATATCAGTTCCGGCTGGCATACTACTGTGGTAAACTTTCTGTATTTATGTTGAATATCTATAGTATTACACTTGGCCATCCATTATGTAATATTTACACGATGTATGTTATAGTATATCTGATTTTTATTGTGTTAGAGCGATTGATGCTGTGAATATTTTATACGGTTGTGAAAAATGACATCATTTTAGCAGGTGAGGTTAAGTAAGGAAACATGCCCCCATGCTATAACTGATGAATCCCGCAGAATATTGACATTTACAGTATATCTGAAATATACGCAGACGAGGAACAATGGGTCGTCCACTATGGAATAAAGCTTCTTTAATTTGCATAAATACTAAATTAGATGAATAGATTTGGTGATGAAGGTAAAAAGAATGAATGAATAACTTGAAAATTTACATAAAAAATAATAAATGAAGTCCAGGACTGAAGTTATATGACATCATTGATAATTCAGTCATTTCAGTTGCTATGTTGATGAAATAACCAGAAATGCTGTAAGTTATTTTAAAAGCATTATTTTTCGAATATATTATGTTTCAGACATTCATGAGGGCTGGGGGCTCAAGTGTGAAGCATATTTGCATATTATGAGAAAAAATTGGTGTAAATATTTTATAATCATAGTGTTAAATAATGACCCCGGTTTTACCTGGTCCAGAGGTCAAGAAGCACAAACAGTATATCAATTGACAAATCCTGCAATTATATAGGCATGACTGGCTAAACATATATGGTTGTTCGCAAATATTCAAGAACAAAGAAAACAGCCATTTACTTTAGTGTCAAGAAATTATAGCCTGTGTTTCATGGGAAAAAAATGAACTAAAGGTGCAAAAAAAGGTCTTTTATTGTCGAAACCACTTGGGGATAGCTCAGCATAGTCGTCACAGTTGGTACTGCAGTTCGGTCCATCCAGATTGCCTCCGGACCATAACTTCTCTGTGCATGGAAGTATTTTGAAATACCTTGGCACATTTGTTCTCCTTGATGAGACAGTATGTTGCGTGCAAGACCCAAGTTCCCGGCTCAAAGGTCAAGGTCACAGTGCCAGGTCAAAGGTCCAAATGTTTGATGATAGACCTTGTCCGGGCCATAACTTCTCCCTCTCTGCATGGAAGGATTTTAAAATACCTTGGCACATTTGTTCATCTTGATGAGACAGTGTGTCGTATGCAAGACCCAGATTCCTAGCTCAGAGGTCAGTATCACAGTGACAGTTCAAAGGTCCAAAATGTTGATGATAGACCGTTACTTCTCCATGCATTGAAGAATTTAAAAATACCGTGATACATTTGTTATGCTGCCTGAAACAGACATCATATAGGCCTGCCTTGTCCTTCCATCATCATCTTCCCACAGTTTCCATTTCACTGTCCCATCCCCATAGGCGGCTTTCCATTGGTGGGCTCGACATGCTGCCCATGGGCATTCTAGTTTTATTTCATACCTTTTGCTGAGAAAACTGCTCCCTTATTTCAAAGAAATTCATGTGTTTGCTGAAAGTGCCGCTTTTGTTTCACGTTACACATGCTAAAGTAAAAAAGGTCACAAAAAACTTAATTGGCAATTATCATTTCAACATTTATACATCTGCAGCAAGCATTTTAATTTCATTTTGCCAGAGCACAGTTTTAGAAATGATTAAACTGCCTGCAGTGTTGTTGTTTATTGCAGAAGTTAATTTGTTTCGGTTTCAAAATAACTGTCTTTCCCTAACAAATTTCGGTTGTTTTAATAATATTTCAAATAGTAATTTTCATTTTATTAAGGACATTCATCATGCATAGGTCTATTAGACATTTTTGTGTAGGTGTCATGTGTTACTATGGCAACACATTAAAGTTTGCTTTATAATAAGAACAGGAAGTTTGTTAGTCTATTGAATGATAGAAAATCTTAACTTGCGACTGACAAACCTTTGTCACACCTTATGAGCAGCAGAAGACGGAGCCAAGTAGACAGATCATTGATAATGAGGCGTTAAATGGGTGTTTTGAGTCATTTTAAAACCCCTTTGCCACTGAAACCTTTCTAAAGCAACAAAAGACCTGCCCTTTTATTTCAAAAATTTGGATTGATTGATCAGTTGAGGAAGCATTGAATAATTGGGGACAATGAGTATTTCAGACTCTAATTTTCTTATTGCCAATTATATGAATAATAACTGGACTTAATTTTCAGACTCTAAGTTTGTTATTGAAGATACTTGAACAATAACTGAACTTATATGTGTTGTTCTCTTTGAATTATATTGCATCAGCAGTGTATGTAACCTGTAGACTGGGTATCACAGCATAATGTGGTCTGGTTGCTTTTTCAGATGAGGCATTGGAAGACGCTGAAGAATATTTACAGGGAACCAGTGATGGTAAGTGCTTTTACAAAAATATTCGGAGGAATTGTACCAGTGTTTGGTGTAATGAGGATAGGTTTCAAGGTTATTGCGCTAATTAGCAAACTTTTCCAAGAAATTGTGCAAGGACAGATAACATGCATTCATACTTAAACTTGTAATTGAAAATTTCCTGTTGTAGCAAACTCACAGTCTAGTGTTTTAGATCAGAAGATTTTTGTTAAAGTGATTTTCCTAAAGTATTATCCTAGCATGATTTTTATAGGGTCTTAGGGTGACCCCAGTCACTCTGTCTTAATTATGTCATATGAAGAGGAGCAGTGGTCAAGGGGTTAGAGCACTGGACCCCTGGTCTGAACATAGCTGGTTCAAATCCCACCAGGGGTTAGTGTCTGCATGCTACACTTCCTGGGCCAGTATTCAGGTTTCAACCAAGAAAGCAGTCATTGGGAGGGATTAATATTTGTTGATGTATATTGTCAATATAGATATTCAGCTTTTTATGAGTATTTTAAAGATAACTGTTTCCTTTGTTTCTGGAGAATGAATTTAGTATATTAGTTCAGGACCAAGCTGTAACAAATAAAAAGACAGTAAGAGTCCTCCAAGTAATTTGTGATATTGTCAAAACAATTAAGTATAATTCTTGTGTTCCTTATTTTGCTTATAAGTGTTTCACTACCTTAATTAAGATATTGTGCCTGATAAGGAGGAAATTGAGGTAATTCTAACCTACTTCTCTGAAAAGATAGCCCGAATTGGCCTAATATGTTGATTAACTTTAATGTCCTTGGTCGTTAAGCCCTAATTGAAAGTTCCTGCCACAGCATGGTTGGTTTGTGGCCGTAGATTGAAGTGGAGATTTTTCCCTGGTATGAAAGAAAAACAAGGTAACCAAAACCGACTTTGAATGAAGATATTTGGAAATTGTCTTAATTTGGAGTGAAATTGAAGCCCCACAGCAAGGAACATTAATCATTGAAGTGTCCAAATGGTAAAGATGCAATCCATTGAATAAATATAATTACGAAAGTTTAATTGCCGAAGTGTGGAAAACTTGCTTGTTTTCAATTTACTTTTATTGACTGGAAGACTCTAGGCGAAAAATATATATTAATCGAAGATTGTGTAAATTGTTGAAGACGGCTATTAAGATGGAAGATGCTGGATCTTATCTGAACAGTCGTGTTGATTAAATTTGACAAAATGATTTGCTGAAGTGCTGAAAATTACCGCAAGTTAATTATAAGGTGCGATAAAATGCGACCACGGTTCATCCCCCATTCGATTGAATCTTTTCCTCTCTCGTGCATTAAAGTGTTGTTGTTTTTTTCTCAGAGGTATTTTAAAAGGATGCACACTAGTTGGATTGTTTGAATTTTATATTGATAAGGCACAATTTAGTAAAATAATTGAATTTTTGAGGGTGTTGTAACTTGAAGATATTTAACTACTTGTTAAGTGGCATAAGAAATAAATTTTGCAGTCCCATGTATTTATCTTATTGACAGCCTTGATTGCTGTATTGGTTGAGAATAGTTACAATTTTGATTTGATTTGACATAATTTTCTGCTAATTAAAATTATATTGGATAAAATATTGAAATGAAGATATAATCAAGGATTGTTCATAATTTAAACTTTCTCAATCATACTGTTTGAGGCCATATTTTAATTTTTTCAAGTATATCATTGCCTGTCAAGAAATATTAGATTTTTTTTTTTAATTTTTTTTTTTTATATAAAAATATGATGAATGCAACATGGCTTTGATAGAGTTTGCACCATGTCTCCAATTTTTGCTAAATTGAAGGGCAACCTTTTGATTTCAAACTCCATGTGATGAATATAATGCCGAGATCAAAAGGCTAAAATTATTATTAAAGGTGATTACTGCAGTAATAGACTCATTTATAATTTTATCAGGTAATTGAGTTTTGTTACCTTTTATCACCAGTAATGACTCTAATGCATTTTAGAAATTATGTATTAGATAACAGATTTTTGCAGTCGATTTTGAATTGGTAAAGGCTTTTGAAAATTGAAAAATGAATTCGATTTTGATTTTTAGAGAAAAAATAATAATTATATAACTTGACTTTTAGAGAGAAATTATATATGACTTCATTTTGATTTTTAGACAGAAATTATATATGACTTTGTTTTGATTTTTAGAGTTTTATATTTGAGACTATATATAAGTATTTGAGAGAGGTCCCTTGAAACTCTTTGCTGCCCCTGTATCTTTTCTAATCACTGGCAAAATTAACCTGTTAGATACATAACACAGTCAGTGCTGGAGTGTGGTTGAAAATTCTCTAAAAATGTTAAAAGTTGAGTTAACATGGTTATGTTTACTAGTATATAATGTTAATTCAAGTATATTTCAGTATTGTAGGAAGTTTATGTTAACAGCCTTCCTTTCCTAGAATTAAGAAGTATGTGACCCCTGTCACACACAAGAAGAACCAACTTCCCTTCTTGATAAGTCAGGCGAGGTGGACCCCATGTTTGTTGGACATCGGTTTGCAAGTCTGTAACACTTTTCACACAAGCCTGAAGGCAGACTTAAATATTTTGAAGAAAAAGTGCAACAGTCTCCTATCTTTTTCAGATTTTATTTTGAATGTATGTATTTCCTTATTTTTCATAACCATTCTTCCTAAGTAGTTGTCTTTGTACAGAAGATAAATGGAAAAACATGCTATCAGCAAGCTATTCCTGTCTTAAAAGGAATTAGGAATATTGATTTGGCTTTCTTCAAAAAGTTATCAATAACCATCATTACAATAATTGCATCGTGAAAATAAACTTTTCAATTTTCTAGCAACAATCAACATTTGAAATAATTGCAAAAAATGGAGCAGTAATTGCAAAAGTCTTTTCATCATGGGGGTTAAAACATTCTGCAAATTGCACTCTGCAATCAGCGATTGGGAAAATGGAATTGTGGGTAAAAGGTATTGAACCAATCAGATCCATTCATCTCTATCATTCTGAGGTTGCGCACAATTCCACCGGCGATTTGGTTAATTTTCCGACAATTTAGTGAAACATGAAGAACCCAATACAAAACTGATTGAAATGAATGCCCGATTTATTTGGGCAGACGCATCGCCACTTTCTAATTAACAAATTACTTATCTGCAATTATTATCCTATATATCATAACATTTTTGCTGCCTCGGCAACCATCTATATGATTCGTTTTGGATGTAATTGGGAGACCCCGCAACTTTCTGAAATATTGATAAAGTAGCATTGTTGACAAGGCCATGGTATTTACTTCAGAGAAATTAATCACTAAGTTGTACCATCTAATTGTATTGGGTCGGATAGGTAATTTAGACAAATTGTTCGAAGGATTTCAGTTTTCCCCTCAATCTCTGATTGGGTCTTTAGTGGCTTAGCCGGACTTAGCTTTGATGAAGACAGGCGAGATGACAAGAAAGTTGTGGAAGGAAATAAAAGTTGTTGAATAGAAGAATTTATGCTTAGTTTGTAAAGAAAGCAGTATAATGGTTAAGGAAACCATTTTTTTTTGGGGGGGGGGGGGGGTCATGAAATGTTTAATATTTGCAAGCATTAAAATTCACTGAAAGACAAGAATGTTTTTGGAAGTTTGAGAATATTAAATAAAGGAAAAACAATGAGAAATTGATCATACTAAGTCTTGATATAAACATAATAAAAGTAGTTGTTGTTCTTAAATATAAATGTTCAGTCTAAACTAAGCATTCTGTTAATAATAAATATGAAAAAATGACATGACTGTATCTTAGATTTTTATGAAGAAAATGATGATGATGATGAAAATGATGATGATGATTGTTTTGATAATGTTTATGTAGATATACAAATAATCACAAAATTTGCAGATTTTACTTTATTACGTAATCCTATTATATTAATAAAAGTAATAGCAATAAAATTAATGTTTCTTTCATTTTCGTAGATTACATTGTTGTACAAAAATGTTTCAGGATTCTCAACATATAGGAACTACATTATCTGCTAAAAGATTTTCACAGATAACTTCACTTATGTATAATAACAATACGACTTTGTATTGGACTTCAAAATGCAACTTAATTAACTCTTATCATGCTAAATATCTGAAATGGACTGATCTGTCTTTTAATTTGGACAGATCCATTAATTGTTTATGGGGGTGCTTATTTTAAATCTACTTACTGAATGGCATGGGTGCATAATAGTCTTAATTTTTGTTGTTCAGTAGCCAAACAATCGTCCAACAGATGGTGTTACACTGTGGCTTCTATCAGCATATGTCAAAAACGGTGACTAAGATTAATGATTACGTTTCTTAGAAATATAATAATTTTCAATGATAATTGCTCCAAAATAAAAAGAATCAGCCTGATTACCGTCGAGAATTGTTCTCGGGGAATTCTCTAATCAAATAAGTTTTTTTCTTCCAATTTTGGTGCAATTATATTTCCCAATTTTTTCATCAAATTGTCCATTAGCGTTTTTAATATTTTATACACTGATCTGCAGACATAATTTGGGAATAGGGCTCACATTTTAATCTGCAAATATTGTTCGGATTCGACTCAACATCATTTTCAACCTCCCTAAGGATTTTAGGAAATTAATTTTGTGTTTTATGGCGTGATAATAATTATGGTTTGGTAATTTGGTTATTGTACAAAAGTGGGGATTTTCATTCCCCAAGTTGTGTTTTCTAATGTCAACAGAAAGGTGGTGGCTATGTAACCAGTTAGATGGGAATGAGTATATAACTTTTGAGATTTTGAGACATTTGAAAAGTAAACAGGCTAGATGTCAGGTACAAATGGTGTAACTTTAAGCAAGGGACACAACTGTGTTCATTTGCAAGGTTAATAATGAGGTGTTACCAGATTGTGTTTAAATTATGATGAACATGGCTTGAATCTATGCCAATAGAACATTGGATTGGACTGGACTTGGCTAGGTTGGTTGGATTTGATTGGACTGGACTTGGCTAGGTTGGTTGGATTTGATTGGACTGGGCTTGGCTAGGTTGGTTGGATTTGATTGGACTGGACTTGGCTAGGTTGGTTGGATTTGATTGGACTGGGCTTGGTTTGACTTGACTGGACTTGGCTGGATTGAATTGGATTTGATACGACTGGACATGACTTGTCTGAATTAGACTTGGCTGTGCTGGATTGGGCTGGGCTGGGCTGGGCTGGACTGGACTGGACTGGACTGGACTGGACTTGAAATCATTCTAACTCATGGGTCATATTTTACCTACTTTGTGTGTTTGTGGCTTTCTGACTTTTTAAACAGTACTTGCTCTTGTGTTGAAAGTCAAAGTATAGTCTTATAGATGTGATTTTCAGGATCTAATATGAAAGGGTGAAGGACATTGTGAAGTGATATATTTCAGCTGATTTTAAAGGACTCTTCTAGATTAAGTACTGAATGACGTCAAGTAATCTACTTAACAAAGAAAACAAAAACATCCTTATTATTAGCGTAACATCTGCATGACAAATTCAGGCATGGAAAAATAAATAGTATTTTCTTGTCAGTTTATAGTTACTTCAGTTTTAGAAGACTGGGTACAAGAAACTGAAGAAGGTTTTGTGAAGCTTTTTTTCCATTCTTTTCTAGCCAAAAAATCCTAAATGGACCTTATATTTGCCTTCTCAAACCTCTGTGGTCAAGGTCATTAACAAAAATCAAAGAATGTTTAGTAGGATTAGAGTTTTGGGTTCAAGCCTTGCATTCAACCTGAATCTTAATCTGAGTAGTTTTGCTGTTTCTGTTGAAGAAAAGGATCAAAAACTGACCCCTTAATGTAGATACTATTTTGTCAGGTTTTTATCATGCCTGACATTACTGAAATACTGTTGAAAATAGGCCTGCAATACCTATCATGATAAATTCATAAACAAAGTGTTCACATAAATGATAATTGAAAGCAGAAAATAAAAAAAATGATGAAAGATATTTTGCAATCAGCTTGCAATTTAGAATATTTTCGGTATTTTCTTTTACATTGTCTCCTGTTTTTTACTGCACTGTAACTGATTAAATCTCGTATGGTTTCCCATTGTTCTGTTCAGACATATGTTTGAAAGAAGAGGCCTACGAGTAAAGCATACAAATCCTTATAGCTTTGTACATTCTTCTTACTCGCTGATAGGTTCACAGTTTTTTTCACGGAGTTTGTGTTTTTCACGACTCTGCTAATCCTTTCATGATCAGCTTAACTTGTAAAATACTCATGGTACCAGATGTGCCAAGGGTGACAACTGTTGCTGTCAACTAGGTGGTATTTGCGGGTATAGAATTTTGCAATTCTTAGGAAAATAGAAGTGCTTGATTTATTCCAATTTTCCTTCACAGATAGATATTGATGAATCATTAGTTAAATTTAGCTTTGCATAAACTGTTCTGTATTATCACTGTTTTCATTAATTCTTGTTGATTCTTCAGAGCAAAAATAGAGAAAGAATAAGATTTAATGATAAATCCCAGTAACCATTTCACAGTCAGTAGGAAGCATGATTACTCTGTAGCATAATTGCATGCACAAAAATACAAAATTTCTAATTGTGAGCCCTATAAAAACCATGACCTGCAATGATGCTTTGTGGCATTTCCTGTTGAATTCTTTTATTATTATAGCTGAGGAATATTTTGAGAACTTATTGTTTATGATTCATCTATACTATATATTTTGCTTTTCAAAGAAACAAAACAGAAAAAACATGACAAGATTTAACAAAGATGATGAAAAAAAACTGACTAATAAATTGCACTTGGTTTACAGTACAAGGTTGTTGACATGGCTTTAAATCAGATTGCTCAAGGTTGGTAGAAGACCTTCTTAGCTTAAGTTTAAAATTCTATGAAAGCTTCAGAAGTTTTAAAGATTTATGAAGCTTGTTTTCAGCATAGCTGTCTTAAAATCAATTTTGACCTACATTTGTAACAAATGAAATTGATAGATACAACATCTTCAGCTGAAGGAGCAAGTTTGCCATTGGTTAAAGATGTTGCTTCGAAGACCCGTTATACTTGGTTGGTTCCAAGATTGACCTAATTTGCCTGTCATGAAAAAAAATGCCGCAGGCTTAGTAATAACCTGTCAGATAATTATATATATGATACTAATTTACTGCTTTTTAACAAAGTCACCTAAGCATTTCTTAGTAAATATTCTTTCAATATTCATAAAATTTACAAATTTAACAATAAATGCACAAACTTTATTATGGTGTTGGTTGAATTTGTGACTTTTGTTACACTTTAAAGCTATTTCTTGTTTGAACTTTTTTTTCTTAAATGTTCAAAACAGTTGAAAAACAATTTATTTAATCCAGAGTCGTTCTTTTGTTTTTATGATAAATTATGAAATATTACCTTAAAAGTTGTCTTAAATGGACTTAGATTGGGTTAAAGCTCCATTACTTTCGGTAATATCCTCAAAGTTCAAAGAGCACAAATTGTTCTAGATGGTTTCATCAGCCATGTCAAGTGAAAATTTCCACCCAACTGGATTTGTTAAAGACAAGTTACAAGAATTATTACTCACCACTCTTTTATCTCCATGTAGGAATTAAGTCCTACATTTAGATGTGATACAAGCCATGCAGATGCTCCAAGAGGTTAAAACTGTGTTCCTTCCCCATTTAAAGCCACTGCATATAGGTGGGTAAGGGCATCTGAAAAGGGAGATTTTAGGGTCTAAAATCCTTAAAGTTGAGGGTGCCTTAAAATCTAAGCATCCTAAAATAGCATTGCTGCTGTAGCCTCCATGGTAGCAGAATACTTCAGATGAACATTTTTCCAAATAGCTGCATCTGTGGAAGCGTTTCATTTGGAAGAAAACTGTGTTCTGAAATTATGACCAAACACTTGAAATAATTTAAGGTTTATGCAAGATGGGTATCCAAATTTTTTGCCCAAAGAGTCAAAAGCCCAAAGGTTGCAGTTTTGCAAAAATCTTCTCAAAACCCAAAAATCTCGATGAAAAAAGGTTTAATTAAAACTTCTTGCAGAGGATAGAGGCGTGGATATATTATTTTAAACATCAAAGGCAGATAAACAATAAACAGTGCCTTAGAAAAGGGCAAGAAGAACCAGTTATTGCATAAAGACCTCAAAGTTACAAACAGGTTCTTTACACGAACAATGCCAACAAACTTGTTAGTGGGCAATAGAGGCATTAGAGCAACTATTATCATATTGTGCAACAGTATTTACAGGTTGGTAAGGCAGTTGCTTCATCTGCTATTCTGAGTGGCCATGACTTTTTGCTGTTTGTTCTTTAAATTTGCTAAACAAAAAAGCTGTCTGGACAATGCTTCAATTTCAGGAGTGCCCTCTGTAGCAAGGTGTGTATGGATGTCTGAACAATAAACCAAGGGCAGACTACTCTGCAGGCTTCTGGTTAGTGATAGCCTGCCTGCATGGAAAATGTATTTCTCTGAAGGGTGAATGTTTTGAGTATTGGTGTAAGAAATACAAGTTTAATACAGGTTTTACTGTATTCTGCCAGTATACGGATAATCTCAAATCCTACTACTGTATGTCCCTTGTGTCAAATGTTGTGCAAGTTATCAGGATGTGGAAAATCAGTTTAGGACCAAACTGACTTCCCATTGAATATACTCAAATGATTGCTTCTGAGCTCATCAAAACCCACAATTTGTTGATCACGCTAACAGATCATCCAATTTCAACAAATTGTGATATATATGTGTTTACTCATAGCCAGATTACTATTCTGCCTTCAAAAATGTAGTTTGAGTTAAATTTTAGTATCATTTCCTTTTGATTAAAACCCCTTGAGGGTCCTTGAGTTGGTTAAAGCATTTTTCTGCAAAGTTGACTGAAGTGTTTAAACATTTCAATGAAATTTTCAAGTACCCTATATCCGACATAAGTAACATGATTTTATCTATTGACATCATTTACTGCCTGAAATGACAATGGAAGGAAAGTAAATGTTGTGTCCTTGAAAAAAAAATGTAAGGCAATATTTTGGAGTTTGTGACAGTTTCAGCAGTAAAAAGAATACACTGCTATGTATTCATAAGTGATAGACTCCATGGATTCCTTACGTTAATCAGGAATAGCGGGATACACTAAAACATTTATGTATTGTGTCACTTATTCATAAGTGATAGACACCATGGATCCTTTAGGTTAATCAGGAATAGTGTTAAATGCAAAGCAGTTGTTTAATCAGCAAATAACTGGTATTAAAGGTGTTCTTATTCCTTTATAAGGAAGTTTTTCTTTCTAAGAAACTGTTTAAAACAAACATGTTAGTGCAGATCTAATCTTAAATCTTGACAGGTTTGTTGAATAAAAATCATTATGTGAATCGAGGGGGTGAATCTCAAAAAGTGCTATCTGCTTCTATATTTCATAGCATTTAGACCTTTTTCGCATTCATCCCTTATACATTAAAGGGTTAATGTTCCTACTTCTTTTACTAATATGGTACAATGTACTTGTATTTGAGTTCAGAAGATTTTGTTATCTAACTGTATTTATAGCTCACCTGAGCACAACCTGCTCACAGTGAACATTTGTCATCACCCCATATTGGCCTTACAGTGTTGTCATTAAACGTTGCATTTTGCAATATCTCTTCCTAAACCACTGGGTCTAAGTTGATGGTACTTGGATGTATTTTTGCATAAAGCTCTATCAAATTTGTTAAAAAATTTTTATTCCATGCAGAAATCTTGTTGCTTATGTCAAAAAGGAGGTAAATCTTTTTGTCACCCCTAAACTTACAAAAGAAGTTACAAAAAAAGGAAATCTTGTAAAAACTTTTTTATATATACGGTAAAAATTCTATTTATAGCCTGGGCTTTTATTACAATCATGGATTTTTCAAAAGTTGGGGTTGGGCATTAATTGGAGACACATCTTCACAAGACAGACCCATTTTCTAAGCTGGGCTTCATTAATCCACCCGCCCCTCATAATTACAAGAAGAAAACGAATCCAGAGAAACAGCGGATGTTGACTTATTGCAGACAATGCTAAAATCTGTTCATTTCCGCTATTACCATACATGTAGAGTCCGGTATGTGTGAAAGTTTGCTGAACATGGGATTAAAAAATAAGCCTCGCTCATGATCTTGACTACTTTCTAAGGGCAAAAATAAGGGAATTAAAAGTAAAATAAAAGGGAAATAAGTAAACTTGAATTGTAAAGGTAAGCTCAATTTTGCTTAAATTGGGGGATGGGCATTAAAAAGGGGCAGTTGATTTTTCAACTTTGGGCTGAAAAATGGCCATTTTTTGTCCAAAATATGGGGGGTGGGCGTTTATTAGAGGATGGGCTATAAATAGAATTTTTATTATATATAATATATAAACAATTATTAATAGCCTAAAACTTTGATACTTGGCATACAGCATTGTCTAGATGTTTCTTTTGTTTTGATAATAAATCCATTACATTGCTCACTTAATTTCGAGCAGTTAAACACAGATGAGTGATTTAGGACCACCATTTGGCCCTCTTATTACTGTTTGGTATATATTGATTCATTGTCTAAATTGATCATATTTGTTTTGTAATATTTGCTAAAATGTGGCACTTTTTTCCGAGAATCTTTGAACTATCAAAGTATTTTGGCCACTCCATTGCAATATGAGCGACAAAAGAAATTTCTGACTAAATGCCTTTAATATGGCCTAAAAAATTGTTCTAGAATATGTTAAATTATCATTACTGGTATTATTTTTTCCCTTTTTGTGCTCCCCAAAGGACGAGCATATAGTTGCCGCTTTGTCCATCTGTCCGTCCGTCATAATTTTGTCCAGAGCATAACACAAAATCTATGAGAGATATCAAGACCAAACTTCATAGGTAGTTAGATCTCATTAAGGAGCAGTGCAGTGCACAAGAACCATAACTATTACTTTATTAATTTTTGAGTTATTGCCCATTGAATTTCTCATACTTGTTTTTTGTCCGGGGCATATCTCACAAAGTATAAGAGTTATCAACTTGAAACTTTATAATAAGATAGATCTCATTGATGAGCAGTGCAGTGCACAAGAATCATAACTCTTGCTTTATTGATTTTTGAGTTATTGTCTTTTGAAATTTCTCATACATATTTTTTGTCTGGGGCATATCTCATAAAGTATAAGAGATATTAACATGAAACTTTATTGGTAGATAGATCTCTGTGAGGAGAAGTGCAGTGTGCGAGAACTGTAACTTTTTTTTTTTGCATAATTTAGGAGTTATTGCCCTTTGTTATTTTTCATACTTAAAAAAAAATACATATTAAACAATAGCCCTTTTGGAATTGGCATTTACTCGGGGAGCATCCATCGGTTCTACCGATTTCTTGTTAAGTTGAAGTGTTAAACTCTTGACATATATAACTCCTGCAGTAGTGTTGTTTTAGTTATTTCCCTTTTCTTCATTTACTTGTTGCCAGGGTTACCAGCAGTATATTTTATTTCAAACAAATATGGAAATGTGCTAAATAAACTCAGCTTTTATTAAAGTCAAACTTAACATGAATTCCTTTGTTTGATTTCTTTTAGTTTGGTTTTTTTAAGAATTTAGCATATTATGTTTGTATTTTGTCTAAAATTTTATTTCTTGCAAAAAGCAGCTACATGATTTCAGTAAAACGAATACAGATAGGTTATTCTTGAAGTTCTTTAAGAGAGTCAGATCTTGACATTCACATCAGATCTTGGCTGTCAGATCAAAATTTGTCTTTAATTGTTTGTTTACTAATATAATCTATTCAATATTCTGAAAGCCCTTTATTTAATACCCTTTGGGTACACACTTGTACAAGGGCATTACATTGTCATGCTAATATCACAATGGATTGGTCAAGTGACACGGACAATGAGCCAATCAGAATTCAATTAGCAGAGCTTTGTATTTTCTTTTTAGGATGCGCTTTGTATTTTTAAAGACATTCCTTATACTGTAGGCAGTTGATAAAAATCAAAAGAAAAATACTTTGTAAAGGAGCGATCTTCTTAGGTCTTTCAACGATAGCAATCAAGGAAATTATTGGAAAATAGCGGTTTTGCAATTTCATCCGATTTTTCCAATGGAACCAGAGCGGGATGCTGGCATATTAATATTGATACTGGAAGTTAAGACGTCTCATTTCAATATTAAGTCTGTAACGTAGCATCTTGGCTCGAGAATTGAGTTATTATTTTAAGTGACGGTCACCCAATGTTAACAGTCAGTGTTTGACCTGCAGTGCGACAGTGCATTTGGTTTTCATTATTGGACAATTTCTGTCAGGAGCAAAGGAAAAGACTTGTTATCAGTGTGACATTGTAAGTTCATGTTCCTATACAAGTTGACAGGAGTTCTATAAGAAGTTTTCCAACTCTTATTACTGAGCCAGTAATGTAGATAGGAGAAATGGCAGAGGAAGGTAAGAAAATATTCTTATCTTATTTGATCTGTAGGTATTTGAATTTGTCAGAGAGAAATAGATCTATTGTGTTGTTTTCAGAATATCCATGAGAAATTTTATCTGCTTCTAAGTAAAAGTTATTTCTTTGAAAGGTAAGGATTTACAAGAGTGTCTTAAGAAGGCTGTTTGACAGCGAAAAAGTTCTGACAGTTATGTATTGGATTGAACTCATTGCAGAACATACAGTGCTGTTGTTTAGCTTGTCAGCAAGTCGTATGTAGACAAATATTGTATATTTATAGGTTAATGTCAGAAATTCTAAAATAATGCTGTGAATTTCAAATCATCTGTGAAATAAATTCCAGCAGATATTTAGATGTAGAAGATAATTTATAATTTTATCTTGATGCAACTTACCCTTTCTTTTCTTTTAATGTGTGTCTGGTAATGACAACCTCCAAACTTTTTTATTCATAAGTTATATATATAAGTTGTTACATTGTGAAAAAGAAAATTCTTTATTCTTTTAGCTGTGATATATATGTTTGTTTTAGTTTTCTGGATATAAAGAAGAAAATAAATAAACTTCTTTCAGAAGTTATAACTAATTTCTTCTTTTTTTAAGTTAAAAAATCAAACTATAATAATTTAAAATAAGTATTGTGTACAGAAACAATACCAAATAGGAATATAAAACTCACTGTCAAAACAAAATCAAAATGAGCCAAATGAAAAGTATAGAACATTTTTTTTTTTACATTTTTACATGCTATTATTTATGCTTTTGTTTGAAATTAAGACAGCCTTTTGTGGTCAAGATTAAAAATGCTGAAAACACAGATTTCATTGAATGTTCAGAAATCATGTACTGGTAGAAGTAATAATCTTAGACTCTTGTCTCTTTTAAGATTGAATTTTCATACTTTCAGTAAAATTGTATATTTATTTTTTGACCAGGAGGTACATTAAAATGGGAAAAGACAACTGTACCCAATAGGAGCAAAACTTTTTTCAAAATGAATAAATTTTATTAAAAAAAGAACTATCTAGAATCATGGCAATTTGAAGCTTTTGAAATTTGACCTCTAGTAATGACTTAAGTCATTTTTGTCTCCCTAATATTATGTGTATAGCAAGTGGACTATTTTAGAGCTCCATTCAGATCACATTTTATAAAATTATCCATTGTTAGATGAAGTTTTATAATAACTACTGTAAAATCTATACAGTTACGTAGCAACACAATGTTACAAAAATTGTGTTAGTCCTTTTGAGGATACAACATCAAAACTGATGCAAAAATTAAGCTTACATAATAAAGATGATATTGGGGATAGGGCTGCCCACTACAATCAGCCAGTCACTTTGACAGCTTCTTGTTTTGAGCTCACCTGAGCACAAAGAGCTCAAAGGTGAGCTGTTGGGATCATTGATTGTCTGGCGTCTGTCTGCGTGCATTGTGCGTCGTCAACAATTTGACTTGATCGACATCTCCTCCTAAACCACTAAGCCAACTTTGAAGAACCATGCCTGGGATATTCCTTGTATAAAGCTCTACCAAAATTGTTCAAAGAATTGAATTCCATCAAGAACTCTGGTTGCTGTGGCAACTGAAAAGAAAGAACACTATGATAATTGTTAAGAGGAAAGGGGATGAAAAAAATCACAATAAAATTCTGCCAACCTGACTTCAACCTCGTAACAGCCAACACCTCAGAGTCTTATAAGCCATTAGGTAATGGATAGAGTTGATTAAATGTATATAATAAGTTACAGTAGATTTCAACAAGTTAGAAAAAAATCCTTCATGGCTTTTATAAATAAATGCTAGTACACTAAACAGTAGATGATACTCCAATATTTTCAATAATGTAAAGTAAAGTGCTTGTTTATTATAGTGTCACCCCTACTGAAATGGCCAGCCTCCTGGACTTATGAGACACCTCTATTAATGTACACATGCATTTAAGTGTATTGAAATTTTTGATGTACAAAAAACAGGGAGTCAAAAAAACAAAAAAGAGTCGTTTTTTAAACTATTTTGCAAATATTTTAATGTATGTGTTGTATTCATTAGTTTTGTCAACATTTTCAGTTGATTATTTTCTTCTATTGTTGAGAGAGAGTTGGTTAATGGTATTCATTCAATGTCCTAATAAAGTACCAGTGGTAATGAGGAATTGGTGAAAAACCATTCTAATAATGCAGCATTTTCATGAAATTATTTTTAGAAATGCATTTCATTAATTACCGGGATGATGATGCATTTTATTCCTTCGTAAATGTCAAACAATGGCGTACCATATGCACTGTCGTGTTTTTTGGTTAGTGCACCACTGGGCAACGGGAGCTATTTCCGAAGTGGTTCATTTAATGATTACTGGTGATCAATTATGCATGGCGAGTGTTTTTAATTCTACTATTTCATAATGAATCATGCTAGTGAATTAACTTTATTTGTAAAGGACACAAGGTCAGAATACTTTGTTAGCTTTTGAAACTGCTGTTTTGGCATGCAAATAGAACAGACTAACATCGAACCTTGAATTTAGCCTTCAGTTGTTTTCACTTTAACCCTTAACCTGCTGGAACCGAAAGTGATTAGCCTTTGCCACCAGTATAGAGCCAGGCCAGCCTGCACATCCGTGCAGTCTGACCAGGCTCTATACTGTTAGTAGCTACATTTTTGTATTTTGATATTGAAATCCCTTAAACTTTGAATGGACTGTTCCAAATTCAAAGCTGGGCAAATCCATTACAAAATTTCAGCATGTTCAGGGTAAGATTTGAATGGGTAGGTGTGTGTGATAAAGCCTTTTGTTAAATTCACTAGTGAGGTACAAAGACATACGTATTAGCTAGCTGGCATTTGGGGGAGGCTATTGCAAGTAACATTTCGAATGTTATTTGTTTAATGACCTTTACAGTTTCAAGAATGTTCACTGTTCCCCACAGGATCTCTGCATTTCTCTTCATATCAAGGTTACAAGCAAAAGGTCCTATCTGCTTTATTCTTTAATAACACTTAGATGGTTTTGCTTTTACGCCTCGATATGCAAGCAGACAGTTTGATACACACATACTCCAAAATGACACAACCTTCAGCAGAAATTGACTCTAGGGTATGAAATTAAAAAGTAGAAAATAGTGCTCTGGAAATAGCAGTGCCAGAGAATTTTTCTTTTAGAAATTCAGTTGTAAATTTGTTGTTCTTGAAAGCCAGAGCTGTGTCAAATTTAGATGAAAGCATTCATTTAACAGTATGTTGTCACTCTTAAAGCAACTGATTCACAGATGGGTCGACGATGCATAAAAAAGAAAATGTTTATATATAACATATTGAAATAATAGTTGTAAATGTGAAGAATATATACTAAGTTACTGTGTCTTTTTTTTGCTACATACGCACGTCATTTTATTATGATTAAAACACTTTTATCAGTAAAAAAATTTACCCATTAGTCATGGGATAGATACTTTATTTATATTATTAATTTTGATTCACATTTGTAAGTAGACTGAGTCAGGCTCAGTAGTTTAGATGACCACTCTGTATTTTACTAACTGAAAGGGCATGGATTCGAATCCTGATGAATTCAGTTTATTATAAACATTTAATTTATACAAAGAAGTAAACATGTGCTTCAATTCTACACATGTGCAACACAAAGGTATGTGTAATGGTTATAAATACAATAGAATGTTTGTCATGTATAGAAGCATTATTTTATGTTTTTCCATAAATTCTGTGAGCCAGTCACTTTAAAATAGAGTGTCAAAGTCTGAAGTCCTTTCTTAAACTGTGAGGTCAAATGACTAACATTACACATACCTTTGTGTTGCACATGTGTAGAATTGAAGCAAACTTTATATTTTGCGTGTTTACTTCTTTGTATTAATTAATTGTTTATAATTAATTTTTTGTCATCTTCTGAAATTGTTATAATTTTGTTGTTCTCTTTTCAATTCAATGTGATAAGTATTAACTTTTCATTGGAACTATATTTTCTTGGTGGATGTTTTGTAATAGTTACGGTAGATGGTAAAACCCAAATCTAATGCTTCTAAATAACATTTCATAATTATAAACTTTCATAGAACTTGTCCAAGAAAAATGTTTCTCAGCTTGCAAGAATCTCTTTTAATAGCATTTTTCTTAAACTTCTAGATTCAATGTTAAAATGAAATGTTTACTCATGTCAGATCTTATACATATGTATGAAGGAACAATGTCAAATGGACTAAGAAACACTAATGTTAAGAGCTGAGTTCTAGAGTCACTTATGGTTTCGCACAAGGTTATTTATCTAACTCGATCAACCCCCATCCCCCCCCCCCCCCACCCAAGTTCTTTTCCATGCGCAGTATACAGCACTGATACATATGGGACCTTGTTAAAAAAATTGGCAATGTCTGGTCTGGGAACAGTTTTAAGCTGATATCAAACTCATGATCTGTTGACACCAGTGTGTTATCATGTGGGCTTCAGTTTTATATGAATGCATAGGGTAAGGTAAAATGGAAAGAAGACAGAAACTTTCAGCCCTTGCATTGAGAACCAGCAAGAAGGAAAACCTCTGTCATCATATTGTGGCATGTTGTGATACTGTGTTGTGATATTGCGGCATGTCATGATATTGCGACGTGATACTGTGGCATGTTGTGATATTTTGGCATTCATGTCGTGATATTGTGGCATGTTAGGATATTGTGGCATGTCATGAAAAATAATTGATAGACCTTTGTTACACTTTTCTATGTCGGTTTGAAAGAATTCCATGCATTGAAGAATTTACATGTATATTTATTTAAGGACACACAGTGGTAATTGACAGAGGGAAGAAAATAATAAACAGTAAACAAATTTAAGCATATCAAAATTTTATTGCATATACCGTCACATTATAGGAGTGTGGCACTTACAGGTATTAAAAGATTCTGTCAGTTTGATGTCACAGTCTAGCACCTTTTCTTATATATCTCATGTAAGGAGTGATTTGATGAAAGTACTTTAGTTTGAAAAAAATTAGCAGGTTTAGCACCTTTTATCACGTGTATAAGGAGTGATTTCTTAGAAGTAAAACAAAAAAAATTGAACCTGATAAGTCAGTGAGTGCAAGAATTTCTTGAAATTGTTAAAATGCAGAGACATTAGTATACTTTTATTAATTGACCAACGACACAGGAAAAAAGGCACTCCGACATAACTTTTGGAAACTGACCTTTTTACTTTTTTTGAACAAATGATATCCCAGAATTAATGTCTGAAAATTTCAGGTTCCTGCATAGTGCAAATACGACATACTTTTATGTGTAAGAGGAACATCATGGGCAAATTTGATGTTCTTTAAAATGACGTCACATACCATAATTTGACGTCAGATTATATCTACATTCCAGTTGGAATAAGATTAACATGGCATATTTCAGACACTTAAATTTTACCTATTTTATTTTTAAGATTCTATACCTTTTCAGTGTATCCAACATTTTTACAAAAATATTATTGCTATCATTCAAAATTGTGTTTTGTTCAGTTGATATCGTTTTATACAAGGAAGAACTGTCCCCAAAAACTGTTGCCATGGTAATGGTAATCAAGAAATTTGATACAAAATGGTCATTTTTGTGAAGGACAATATTCAGGCTATCAATATTTCACTTTAATTTAGATGACCACCCTATTTTTTACTAACTGAAAGGGCATGGATTCGAATCCTGATGAATTCAGTTTTATTATAAACAATTAATTTACACAAAGAAGTAAACACGCAAAATATAAAGTTTGCTTCAATTCTACATGTGTGCAACACAAAGGTATGTGTAAAGGTTATAAATACATGAGAAATGTTTGTCATGTATAGAAGCATAATTTTATGTTTTTCCATAGTGTATTAGTTCTCATTAATTTTAAAGAAAAAAAAATTAAGCTAAATTCTGTGAGTCAGTCACTTTAAAACAAAGTGTCTAAGTCTGAAGTCCTGTTCTTAAACTGTGAGTGTCAGATGACTAAACATGACAAACATTTCTCATGTATTTATAACCATTACACATACCTTTGTGTTGCACATGTGTAGAATTGAAGCAAACTTTATATTTTGCGTGTTTACTTCTTTGTATAAATTTATTGTTTATAATTAATTTTTTGTCATCTTCTGAAATGGTTATAATTTTGTTGTTCTCTTTTCAATTCTATGTGATAAGTATTAACTTTTCATTGGAACTATTTTCTTGGTGGATTTTTTGTAATAGTTACGGTAGATGGTAAAACCCATTTAGTGATGAAAGAAATCTGATGCTTCTAAATAACATTTCATAATTATAAACTTTCATAGAACTTGTCCAAGAAAAATATTTCTCAGCTAGCAAGAATCTCTTTTAGTAGGATTTTTCTTAAACTTGTAGATTCAATGTTAAAATGAAATGTTTACTCATGTCAGATCTTATACATATGTATGAAGGAGCAATGTCAAATGGACTTAGATACACTTAATATGTTAAAAGCTGAGTTCAAAAGTCATTTATTGTTTCGCACAAGGTTATTTATCTAACTCGATCAGCCCCCCATCCCCCACAACACCCCCCCATCCCCCAAGTTCTTTTCCATGCGCAGTATACAGCACTGATACATATGGGACCTTGTTGGCAATGTCTGGTCTGGGAACAGTTTTAAGCTGATATCAAACTCATGATCTGTTGACACCAGTGTGTTACCATGTTAACAGCTGGGCTTCAGTTTTATATGAATGCATAGGGTAAGGTAAAATGGAAAGAAGACAGAAAGTTTCAGCCGTCACATTGAGAACCAGCAAGAAGGAAAACCTCTGTCATCGTATTGTGGCATGTTGTGATACTGTGTTGTGATATTGTGGCATGTTGTGATATTGCGACATGATACTGTGGCATGTCGTGATATTGCGACATGATATTGTGGCATGTTGTGATATTGTGGCATTCATGTCGTGATATTGCGACATGATACTGTGGCATGTTGTGATATTGTGGCATTCATGTCTAATATTGCGACATGATACTGTGGCATGTTGTGATATTGTGGCATTCATGTCGTGATATTGTGGCATGTTAGGATATTGTGGCATGTCATGAAAAATAATTGATAGACCTTTGTTACACTTTTCTATGTCGGTTTGAAAGAATTCCATGCATTGAAGAATTTACATGTATATTTATTTAAGGACACACAGTGGTAATTGACAGAGAGAAGAAAATAATAAACAGTTAACAAATTTAAGCATATACTGTCACATTATAGGAGCGTGGCACTTACAGGTATTGAAAGATTCTGTCAATTTGATATCACAGTTTAGCACCTTTTCTCATATTTCTCATGTAAGGAGTGATTTGATGAAAGTACTTTAGTTTGAAAAAAATTAGCAGGTTTAGCACCATTTATCGCTTGTATAAGGAGTGATTTCTTAGAAGTAAAACAAACAAAAATTGAACCTGATAAGTCAGTGAGTGCAAGAATTTCTTTAAATTGTTAAACTGCAGAGACATTGGTATTCTTTTATTAATTGATTGACTGCTGCATAAGTTAAGAAATTTTGAGTCTTGAAGCATCATGAAGGCGTAAAATATTTTTTTCTTTATTTCCCTCAGTAGCACTATACTGGCTCTGATTTTTATTGTTTACTTTTCCTTCTGGTTTTAGTAAATTTACTTGATTTGTTTTGTACTTTTCTTTCTTGCACTTGTCCAGTGGGATATTGTCCAGTGGGCTATTGTCCTAGTGGGCTATTGTCCCAGTGGGCTATTGTCCGTTCCCCCTATAAGAAATATATTAATGAAGAAAATGCTGACCTACGTACCTTGTTTTTTTTTCCACAAACGTTAAGATGAACGAATTTTTAATTTTTGGTCTCAGTAACAAAATTTTTATCTTGTCACTAATAATAATTTCAAGCCATATATTTTACTTTATCTAATGGCAGTTGGTCATGTGACCTTGATATACATTTACGTAATCATGTGATCAGCCATATTACTTTTAATCAAAATTTTAGTGATGTAGCACTTTCTTTTCATTTATTTTTTGTTGATAAAAAGCTAAAGCAAGAATACAATAGGATAAATAGAATAATAGGTTGTGTCATAGATTGAGTCCATCTTCGCTAGCCAAGGGTTACGATCCGCCCCCTCCTCTTCACCCTTGGCGGATATAGCCAATATTTTCTATCTCCGCGGCGGTATTTTTCATTGGCTGCAGCTATAGGTAGCTGCGTCCAATCAAATCGCCGATTACAAACTATCACGCAAGGGGAGACAAAATGTAAACATGGCAGCATGTAGCATTTATTGCCGTTTGTGTCACGAAACATTGCCACCTAAGCACAGAAGAACCATATTTACTGAGACGTTTTCTTTGCTTAGTCAACTAATACAAGTGTTAGGATACATTCCACATAAAAATTGTCGGCAAATATCCGCTTCAATGGTAGTCATATTTATTTTACTGGGCGCAGCCATTTTTGCTTTCGACAAAGTGGTTTTACAAGGCTTGCGCTGATTGGCTATCGATGACATCATGTTATGGGGAATAACCGTGGAAATCCGATAGGCGGCGCAACCCGCGAAATACAAAATATTGGCTATATCCGCCAAGGGTGAAGAGGAGGGGGGCGGATCGTAACCCTTGGCTAGCGAAGATGAGATTGAGTCTGAAATTTATCAGGTTAGCCTGCAGCTCACCAGATACATGTGTAAATTCCTATGCCTTGCCTGATCCATGACACCAACGAAAAGTGACGAAAGAAAAGAATTTATGTTACATTTCCACCAACTGGGCCTTATTCTATCTGGTTTGATTCCTACCCCTTTATATCTTTTAATTTAGGCAGTCAGAGAAAGGCTTGAAACACAGGTAACAATATTTTTGATGAGATGTACAAGAATAAATGGTAAAATTCACTTTTCGAAGTCGAAAAAAAGAATTCTAAAGTACTTATAATACATGCATTAGCATAGCAGTATGTGCCTGTAAAGGAAAAATATTTACACAGTCACTTGATCCATATTTTGACACTTTGTCACAATTTATATATGGTATTTAGGCAAAAGTTCCGTCATTGCAGACATTTTGGCGATAGGGAGAAAATTTGATATCGCACTTAAATCTACAGGTGCCTCAGAAAGGTGATAGAATGTTACTACATTTGACACAGTTTAGCACTTTACAGATGAAATTAATCTATCTGTTGTCGCATATAACTGTTATTATTGCATGGTTTTATATTACCTAACAAAGTGAAGCAGACTTCCATATATAACTAGATGAAAAAAGAAAAAAAAACATTAATTTCGAAGAAATGATAATTTGGTCTCTTCTGATGGGAAGGGAGAGTTTATGTGTAAATTAACAGTACCAAATATTGTGAAAAATATACCAAAGGGAAGCATTATAGCAACGTGCTGACCTTTTGTCGTGTATTCATAATTATAACTTCCTGCTAACTGAAGGGAATAACTTCTTGCTTAACAAGATGGTTGGTAGGGGGGATTTTCAAGTTTTGTCAGTGGTAATTGGTTAGCCTGAAAGTTGGTAATTTGAACAAAAAGTCTGTTTCAGTTACAGAAATAATTTATGCGAAAAATTATTAAGAATTACACAACACATTACAACAAAATATGAACAGCTTTATAAATACAAACCCAAATCTTCATTTCACCACCACCACCACCACCAACGCCACCATTTATCACTTAATCGATTGATAAATATTTAAAGTACACTTTTTGTTTCACTGAAACAAAAAAATACCTATATTGTCATCCAAAAAAACAGAAAAAACATTAAAAGAAGAGCTATTTTAACACACTGACCCTTTAGTGGATTGCTAGTGACCTTGTTACATGAAAAGATAGGTATGGTTAGTTATTCATGCCAGTGAGTCTTATAATGAAGGGATAATATTGCGCATTAGCTTGTGGATCATCATTTTGGAAATAGAAGTAATATCTGATGTATAAATAAGAATAAGCTGAAAAGTTTTTTTCTTTTTTCATGTTTGCTATCTCAGTATTTTGCAAAATCAACAATATTAACCTTTCCTTACAACCTGTAGTACAAATAATTTGTAAAAGTTTCGACAGCAACAAATTTTCTTGCAAGACCACTTGAAGTCCTTGGATTTTTGTGAAGTGCTCTTCAGTTATGATACCGAGAGTTTTAAAAAGTATCGTCCCATCTTTTAAGGACTTACTTCCATTGTTAAGTGTGTCGATCTTCAAAAAGATATAGAGTGTGCTGAATTACTTGTCAAACTGATGGTTATGTTTTGAATTTAGACAGTTATATACATATAAAGATATTTTCAGCTGTAATTTGGCATGCAAATTTCTGTTGTACTGATGGTAAAATTTACCTACTTACTGATAGATAATTTTCATTCACTGAATGTGTATTGTTTTCCATTTTTCCAGTTAGATTATATTTGTTCTTAGCAGCGTTTTTAATTTGTGAGATAGTAAATTTCAGATGTCTGTGAAAAATCTGCTAAGAACATTAAATACAACATTTTTAGGCAGATGTTTTGACCATGCACAAAAGTTATGTTCGACATTTCCAGTCATTTGTCAAAAAAATGGGATGATTTCAGGTCTTTTCAAAACTTAACTATGCTTTGTTCTGAGCTAAGATAGGGTGACCTTAAAGGGTATTGAAAATCAAAAATTTTGAATGTATATTAAATCAACTCCTCGTCTTATTTCATAACCCAATATATAACGAAAATCTTTTGGCTTTTTCAAATTTTAATGAATATATACCCCCTATAAATGATAGATAAAACTGACCAAATCAAATGATTGACAAGTCCAATTCTAATATTTAGCAGGATAAGGGTTAAGACTTGGCGCTCAATAACAGGGGACCGTAAAAGACAATGCAGTTCATATATTGAGATCTCCTGGTTCAGTTAAAGGAGCAAGGTGTGATTTCACAAAAAGAAAGAAAAGTCACGAAATTTAAATGCACTTCTTTTAAATTGATGCAGTGTCATGGGCACAAAATATTTTTCTGGACATTGACACATCTACCAAAGAAATGTTGCTAAGCAACCCTACTCACTTTTTATATCACAGTGAAACAGCAAAGATGAAAAAGCATTGCTTTGGCAGTCTGCATTTGTGGCAGTACATTTAATATAGTCTGGTAAAACTTATTCCATCATATAAATCCATAAATATGAATCGGAGCAATCAATCTGATCCTTCTTCCTTTCTGTTGACAAAGAAATTTGTCTATATTGAAACATCTTGTGTATAAAATGTCTTCTTTCCATCCCCTGTGGTGGGGAAAGTAATCAGCAAAATTCCGTGCAATTTTCAATATGTAATAGCTATGTGGCTACATAAATATTTACCCATAAGAAAACAAAATTACGAGTTTGGGCCGGAGGAAGTGAATGTTTCCAATTATCTGGGATAACTTTATCTTGATTGTAGTAATGGCGTATGAAATCTTTCATCAAAAATGACACGAATCTTGTGATATATAGTTTTAAAATGACGACGGATTGATCTTGACGGTCAAAACGATGACGGCAATGTCAGAATGGTCACAGCTTTAATTATCTGCCAGTTGTATTGAAAACAATAGTTGATTTGATAAAAAGAATAATTGGATATTGGTCTGTACCCTTGTGTAATCATTTTAAGATGTATCTCTGTATGATGACTGGGATGGTAAATTTCATTGCGGTTGTTGTTTTACAACAACAAAAATTCTCTGCTCCAAGTACTATTAAAAAGAAAAAGAAATCGTTCAGCTTATATCCTGACAGAAGAAAAATGTTTGATGTGTAATTTATTTAATGTGAAAAAAAATTACAGAAAGATCTGAAATTCGAAAACCCAGTAAGAAAAATAAGCAACCTTTCATCAAGTTTAATCATAAGACAGTGTAATTACATAGGATTGAAAGCTTCATTCATACAACAGCAAAGCCCTAACTAGCTGTGTATTTAAAATGTTAATCAGCATCATCGAAATTAAAGATTTGTCACTGTGTGCCTTATTCCAAGTAAAACAAATACCAATTTTGAATCGGCTTAACTTCATGAAGCCCCGTAAGAATTAATACTGTTGAGTCGGCACATGAAAATTAAGAACTTTACCAGAAGATCTGATGAAATTTCAATATGATCAAAAAAAGTAATTTGGTTTTCTTGAGTAATTTTCGCATCTAATCAACGGAGACTCAGCCCTTCGTACATATGCTAGCATCAAAATAGAAATTAACTTGTGTAATACCGAAATCAATCGGCGAGAGGGAAGACCTGCAAAAACTGACGAAGGAAATGCTATTGAAGTAAGCTTTCGGATAATTAGTGAAGAACGATGCCAGAAGATTTTTTTTGGCATATAAGAGGAAATTATTTTGTCAAAGTGACAAGTTTGCACCCAGATGAATCTGTAATAAGAGTATCAATTGTTCTCAAGTCTGTTTCTTTGGCTATTCTAATTAGTGGCCTAATTAGCTAGTGTTCTTGGCGATATTGTCTTAAGAAAGGCTTATATCTTCAGATGGAATTCGACCAGCCTACGGTCATTATTGTCACATTTTTCTGAAGTTAGTCAGGGATTTTGTATTGGCATTGCTTATTGTAATGTTATACTTGTGTTGCAAAAAGGCAAACATTTATTTCATTGTCAGCATCTTTTTGGTGTAGTATTGTGACTTCTTTCAGATGCAAAAATTTCAGTTTGAAGTTATTCATATTTAATGGTACTAACTCTGGGCTGTTGAACAATCATTTTGTCCATTTATAATGTCCATATTGACTGTAATTCACATGATGAAAACTTTGATTACACAAAGAAATCAATTGGAATTTATGCATCATCAGGTTAGCAGTTTAAGTGCATTTAAATGTAAGATTTGTTCAGATGTTCTAAAGTTACATTAAAATCTGCAAAGGAATACAATACATATAACGGTTAAAGCCTCTTTGTTTAAATCAGATTTATCCCCCTTTATGTACAGTGATGGGTAAAGTTTAGGCCAGTAAAATAGAATATAAAAGGTTTACAATATAAAGAGTTATTCCCCTTTACAGACAATTGATTGGCAAACCTAGGACTGGCATGTAGTTTTTATTAAGGTTAAGTCCCTTTTATTTTTTATTTTTTAGATTTACATACAACTGGTGACTTAGATGATACAGTTTTTCTCTGTAACATTCAATGGATTGGCTAATTGAAGACCAACTATTAGTGATTTCAAAATTTAAAGCCGTTTTATTTGCTAAAGATAGAATTATTCCCCTTTATATACAACTGCCTGGCTGATGGTTACTGTAAGATTGAATGTTGTGGGAGGGTTTAGGGTTAGAAGTCTGATGCCAGTGATATCACGTCTTATATCCTCAAATATCATGTTATATCTTCAGATATCATGTGTTATATCTTCAGATGTCATGTCTTAATTTTAAGTAATGTTATATAGTTATCCTCAGAAGATGTTGATATGAACTCAACAACTTGTAAGTGTGTTTTAAAACATTGAAATTCAAATTTTGCAAAGTGATATGTTTTGAACAATGACATTTGGTCTCTTTCATGACTGTATTAAAAGCATGACCATTATTGTTTCAATAAATTGTAGTAGGAATATTTGGAGGGGGTACAGAATTGGAAGTTATATCAAATTTTTCATGTTGATTACAGTTGTGCATTAATGGTGGTTGTTTTGTCTTAAGCACAGCACTACGGTAAAATCTTCATCTGTTATATTGACTTGCCGTTGTATTTTATGACTACAGTAACATAAAGCCCATCAGTAATCAACTAATTACAGAGCATTTCATCTGAGAACATTAATATCTGGGTATGTATCTGATATTCATCATTCTGTAATACATATTGCAATGATTGATGCAGCCTTTTGTTACATTATGTCCTCAACTTTCATTTTTTTTTCCCCACTAAACATTTGATAAAAATGGATATGTAGAGTAATCTGAGTATATGTCTTGCTGTTTTTATGCCTCCCGAAGGTTAGCATATAGTTGACTGTCCATCCGTTATTCCGTCCATCTGTCCAATCTTCTGTGCTTAACTTCTCCTACAATTTTCATTCGATTTTCACCAAACTTTCACAGAATGATCTGTATAAAGTATGCTGCAGCACATCTATATACTTTGGCTTTCGCAATTTAAACATTCAAGCATTTTTTGAAGAGTTATTGCCCTTTGTTTAATTTTATTTAATATTTCTTGTGTGTGGAACTCTTACAATTGTCATGTGATTTTCACCAAACTTTAACACACTGATCTTTATCAAGTTCTGCAGCGCAAATTATCAGGCTTCTGCGTTTAGATTATTTTTTGCATAGCTACTGCCTACTGTTTTATAATATAACTATTATTTCGCCTTTGGTGTTCAACTGGAGCATAAAAATCCAAAGTGAAAAGGTAAGAAACTGTTTTGAAACACTTTTTCTGTAAAACACACAAATATTTAAGGTAACATCAAGTTATAAGCTACCATGACTGTGACCTGATTGCCATGTTTAGGGGGCATTAGTGTCTGTGTCATATTTGTTAAAACTGATCTTACAAAATTTAATTTAATGAATTTCATAGCAGGTAGTGAGAAAATTTTCATTTTATCTTAAGCATTTCATTTGTTATGAAATGAATTACCATTATTTTTAGCAGGACATTGTTTATTCTGGTAATCACAGTACTTCTTATTGAGGAAAAAGCCAGCCTTCCTAATACAGCCTTAACTTCGTCATGATTGTTCTTTTTCATTTCTCATGTTGACAATGAAATATGTTATCACTGCAATCAGTCTATTATGGAAACCCATAGAATCAGCTGACAGCTCCGCCGTCACAATGAAATGAATTGAAACTCATCAGGCTTAAGTCGCAAAGATCCCTTATTAGACACACGCCTCACAATATTGTGTAAATTGGTTGGAAATTTAAAGTGCTCTAGCCATGGTATGAGTTTGTTCAAGTAATTATTATTGTGGAAATTGCCTAAGGAATGCGGCACTAATCGTGTGTTGATTACTTTTACCGAGTACAACAAAAGCGGTAAGAAGAATAAATACGCTGGAAAAGACAGAAATTACTGTGATAGTACAATAAACAAGTCAAAAATGAGGGCAGAGTTTTGAGCAGTAAATGCCTTGCATATTATAATTTGCTTTAACTGCCACTTAAGTTACCCTTATTTTGTAAGCTTTGCTCATCAAACATGTTATTATGGCAGCAGCTGTAAAGTAATAACATGAATGTTGAAACTTCATTTTGCAACAGGCATATAAAAAAATGCTTTGACATCTTTTGGAAGTGTGATACAAAAAATGTTGGAGTTTGTTTATTGCCAACTTCACATGCTGTCGGCATAGTGAAAATGAAACTTTTGTATTACTACTTACATCTACATCGGAGATTGTCACTAGATCTTAAAGATTAAAGCTCTATTTGAACATATATAAGATAAACATTTAAGCTGTGACATTTACACCATGTTATCAGATAAAAGCTGTGACATTTTATATCATGTCATCCGGTTTGAGACAAAAACCTCTGCTTTGACATTTTATGTCATGTCATCAGATAAATTGCAAAAATTTGATTAGCTATGAAATTTTGTAACATTCTATCTGCATGAGATTAACCCCTCAGCATAAAAAATGTATCTATGGCATTTGGTAACATGTCATTAGGTCTGAGACAAAAACCTCTGCTTTTACATCATATCAGATACAAGACAAAAAACTTATAGCTATGACATTTTGTATCTTGCCATCAAATATGAGACAAAAACCTCAGCTATGACATTTTAATATGTTGTATTGTCAGATAACAGAAACATGTAGATATGACATTTCATAGCATGCTAGCAGATATAAGTGAAACACTTCAACTAAAAGTCCACATCATGTCATCTAATACAGACAGACATTCAGCTATGACATTTTGTTTCTTATCATCTGTAGATATAGGAGAAAAGGTTCTGCTATGACATTTTGTTTCTTATCATCTGTAGATATAGGAGAAAAGTTTCTGCTATGACATTTTGTTTCTTATCATCTGTAGATATAGGAGAAAAGTTTCTGCTATGACATTTTGTTTCTTATCATTCTGTAAATACAGGGGAAAAGTTTCTGCTCTTATCATCTGTAGATACAGGAGAAAAGTTTCTGCTATGACATTCTGTTTCTTATCATCTGTAGATACAGGAGAAACGTTTCTGCTATGACATTTTATGTCAGCTGATCTAAGAAAGTCACTTAAGATTACATTCTGTATCTTGTTGTCAGATATATGTCAAATGCCTATATGCTATAACCACACAGTCATGCTAGCAGATACAAAAAAATAACACAAACACTACAGACATGAGATCTAATATCATGTCAGTACAGTTTTTTTTTCCGTTATCTTCATGTAGTTTTTGGTGTTCCGAAAATCTGGTTTCCAACAGGGAATGCATACTTTAATTAGCATCTAGTTTTTGTAGCATCCCAATTACTAATTGCATTAATAAAGAATTAGTTGGTTTTTTGGATCACCCTTTTAAACTAAGACTTCTATGTTTGTGGGTAATACAGTGCTTATAACTGCAAAATGGCGTGCTACACAAAAACTGCCAGACGGTAAATTATAGAAATCGGGCTGGTGAAGAAACAGAAAACATTGAAAACAAATTGGATAAGAATCTTCTAAAAAGAGGTAATTTTGATGTAATTTACTTAATTTAAGATGGTTATTTTACGCATGTAAATAGTATATTTTTTCTGTATTATGTCTGTTTTGTGAAATTTAATTTCACGTGAAAGACACTGTTGCGTGTAGAGCAAGGGTTTTTGGGAAAACATGGCTTTTTACTCGAGAAAAATGATAGTGAATTATTTTTGTTGTCATAGGAACTTATTGGGGTGTACATGTAACTTAAATGATTGTCTGAATTTGGCATTGAAATATGATTCAACTTTGTGACTGGTTCAAAGCTTTAATAACTGTTACAGTTGTCAGACTCAGGCATTGTCAGAATCAGGCATTGTCAGACTCAAGCATTGTGGTTTCAGGTAATACAGTACCTGACACAGCATGGGCAGATCCATTTTTAAAGCGGTTTAACAATAACATGAACTTGTACATACTAGCAACAGAAGTCTTTATTCACAAACAAAACTATATACAGTATAACTTCTTATAACCCTGACTCTGCTGAATTTCTAAAATGGACTTGGCCATATAATTGTAGCCGTTTAATGGCTACTTCCCCACCTAAAAAAAATTCCCCTTGAGCTGAAAAATTCCCCTCGGTCTGAAAAAAATCACCTATTATGGCTCGTTTACCTTTAAAAAATTGCATTTTTGTTCAAATTGTCGATGTTTAGAACACACGGGATCCATTTCCGTTTCCAAAGAGTGTAAAAAACTGTGGATCCAAAATCGCCGTCAATAGAATTTTCGACCATTTTTCGGAATTGTAAACAAAACATTTGATATTTCTCTTGAGCTTATTACAAAATTTGCATTTTTATATAACCAGTAGATGATATTTATGACTGAATAACGATGTCACTATCAAGGCTGTGATAGTTTGATCATGGGAAGTAACTTCTGGCCAGCCCTGTCTGGATCATTCCGAACTTTAAACTATCTTTTATTCTGTAGTCGCGATACCGCAGAATAGCAGATGCTACGTAAAACAAGTTTTAAAAAATCTGATTCTGTTGGTAAAAAAAATATAGAATCATTTTTCAAAAACTCCAGTATCGCCATTCTTGAGCCTGCCTCCATGTCATCGCAAACTCCTACAGAAAGTGATATAACCCCACCCACTCTGATGGCTCTCTGAACTGTTTCATTGTTTATGACTCTCTGGACTGTTGTTCCATGTTTTTATCGTTTATTTTGAAGTTAATAACCTATTTTGTTAATATAAAGGTTTTTTCCCAAAATGTGATTTTTCGCACGTTTTGTTTCTTCTACTGAAAGACCAGGACTTTTCCCAAAAATAAAAAAAAGACCCTGGTACTAGTGGTAAGGATGAAAAATACATGTCATTTTGCAATTAAAACAGTTAGTCATGTGCACACTCAAGAACATCTTTCTGCAAACACAAAATGGGCCATAATCAAATCATTTAACTTCCAAGAAACTGCGACTTCAGCAAGAAAAAAGACTAGCTGTTCTCAGCTGAGTTTTCTTAACAGAATTGACTCCATAGGATGTGAAGAAAAGTGGCAAAAAGGTCTCACTGAAATGTATTGCACTGTAATGCCCCAATGCAGAAAGCATGTATGTTTAATGATTTAAAAAAGCACTTACAAGCTTTCTGCACTGGGGCATTGACTCCATGAGCTGCAGGAAGCCATGAATTTTTGCATTTAAACTATAATGATTGATGGACACAATCTTGAAATAGTGTACAGGTATGTTAACAAGGCCCCAACTCTATATATCTCAAGAATTATATCAGCATTACATCCAAAAATGAGATAGATCAGTTTGTCGAATGAGCCAGACTTATGGATAAACATTTTTGTTTTCTCAAAGGAGTTTTACACATATAAATGCAAATTATGCTCTCAGACAGTGCAGGGTTTATTAAAATTGCTTCAGTCATCTTTGTATGTTATTTCAAATGTATATTTTGCTGTGTCTCTTCCACTAAATGTAATTAGTTTTTTGCCTGAATAAATTGTTTTGATAGATACAGCAAACAAACAAACATTGTCTTCTCGGATCATGTCTCAGTCCTCTTATATGCTGTTTTGTGTCGGTATATCATGTCTCGGTCCTCTGTTAATTGTTTATACCATTTTGTGTCAGTATATCATGTCTTGGTCCTCTGATATACTGTTTTGTGTCAGACTATCATGTCTCAGTCATCTGATATGCTGTTTTGTGTCAGTATATCATGTCTCGGTCCTCTGATATGCTGTTTTGTGTCAATCTCAGGGACAGCTTACCCTGAAGAAAATTATACAACTACTGATTTTTGGTTCACATTATTTCACACTTCTCTAAGATATCATGCTTTACAGTCCACTGAGACTAAGCTTATCTTCCATCAAAAGTATTATGTCTCTGTTCTGAGTGATATCACATTTTTTATCATTAGATATCAGTGATATCACGTTTTGTAGCTTCAGATATGTCTTGTATCATCAGATTATGTGATATCACATCTCTTATCCTCAGATATCAGTGGTATCATGTTTTGTAGCTTCCGATATGACTTGTATCATCAGATTATGTGATATCACATCTTTTATCATCAGATATCAGTGGTATCATGTTTTGTGGCTTTAGGTATGTCTTGTATCACTAGATTATCAGTGATATCACATCTTTTATCCTCAGATATCAGTGGTATCATGTCTTGTATTCTCAGATATCATGTCTCTGTCCTTATTATTATTATAATATGTTTATGTTGAAATGAACTCTGTTCTCAAAGATGTCAAAAACGGAAAAATTCAAACCTCAGTAAGTGGTACGCTGTGGTCAAAAACATTTTGATCTCTTTCGTGACCATATTTAAAACATGTCCCTAATTGCTTCAACAAGTTGTTTGATATTTTACATGCTTAGTTTGACTTGGTGTAAGGGTCATGGCAATAACTTAACATCTTATTTCTTTAAAATCTCATCATAGTGTGGTCATTATATCAGGCTGTTAAGTGTCGCTCATAAGAAATGGGTTATAGTTTATCATGTCTAGTTCAGGTAGGTGTTCATATTTGGTACCATTTATTTATACCAAAGTAATATTTTTCTTTGTTCTCCAGCTGTATATATATTTCAGAAATACCATGCAGGTGTATGAAGCCATGCATTAACCTACCACATCATTCAACAGTAATTGATAGCTCAGCACACTTTCTTACCTTTCTGGTATGAGGATTTTTACAGTAATTTTTCTTATATGTGCCATCATAATGTGCACTAAAACCTATGGCCCTGTGGTATGAATAAAAAAAGAAAAAAGAAAAAATTAAATAAAAGTGTAACACTTATCTCTAAAAGCTTAGAGATGGAGTTATAAATTTCGTTATCTGAAAAGAGTGTTGTTTATGAAATACTAGAAACATTTTCTCCAAAAGCCAATTATATATTAAATGACTATCCATATTATATGAAATCAGAATTTGTATTCTGCTGTCATCACAGTGATTATAACTTTGGCATAACTTATGCCAAATTACTGTCTCTTTTAAGATTTAGCCTCCTGTTCATGCCTTTGCCTGTCCTGCAGTTTTCTGAAGGCTTACACTTCAAAGGTAGAGATTCAGACACAGGTAGTCAGTTGATTTGGGCACAAATAGTCTCTTGATTTGGGCATTCAAAAAATTTGTTTTGGACATTTTGGACAGTGTTTATGTAAATAAGGTCTTAGGGTCCTTATATATGGATAGCATACGCAAACAAAAACCTAAAAAAGCTGTATAGAAAAGGACAAGTGAAATACAGCTTTTTTATTAGGAGGTAAAATGTCATATTTCATTCTGTTGCATATAGCTGTTATATCATTCTGTGAGAGAAAGCTCATTTGGTCCAATCAGGCACTGTCATAACCAGCCCTTCATTCTGTCAAAATCAAACATGATCAAACAGAATCAGATAACGTTTGACAGATCGCTAAAATTTCTCCTCCACCATTTATCTCAAATCCTTAATAAACCTTGTTCATGGCACAATTTTATTAAGGACCTCATGTCTTATGTTGCCAAGGAAGCGAGGTTTTGATCAGATAAGTTCAATTTTTCTTGATTGAAAAGTAATGATTGGAGGAAAACACCAACATATGTCACCCTGTTTGGGATTTAATTCATCTTCTAGAATATTTGGTGCTGTATTTGTAATTCGCTCAAGACATAAAAATGGCTGATCCTATGGTTTCTAATTTGTGGCAACATATGGGAAGTCTGCTCCCAATTGTGATGTTTAAATTAAGGCAAAGGTTAAAATCATTGTTGAAGTATGTCTCATTCATTCTGACTGCACTAGGTGAAAGAAATGCAGGGTACTTAGGTGATTAGTCTTATATTTGTCATTCTTGCAGTATAAACTTATTTTAACCCTGAACATGCTGAAAGTTTGTAATGGATTTGCCCAGCTTTGAATTTGGAACAGTCCATTCAAGTTTAAGGGATTTCAATATCGAAATACAAAAATGGAGCTACCAACAGTATAGAGCCTGGTCAGACTGCACGGATGTGCAGGCTGGCCTGGCTCTATACTGGTGGCAAAGGCTAATCACTTTCGGTTCCAGCAGGTTTAGGGTTAAAAAATCCAGTAGGAATAATTTTATTACTTATAAGCATACTTATACTTCAGTATAAGTTTTTATCAACAATCTCCCTTGCTTTTTCAGTTTATAAACTGATGTATTATTCTGCGATTAGCCTGACCTTTGAGGCGTGCATTCATTCATTTGCTCCTCCCTTTCCTATATACTCACTCCCTCCCCCTGCCTCCCTCCGTCACTTACCCACTTTTCTCACTCACTGTTCTCACTCACTCACACTCACTCACTCAATCACCTACCCACCCACAAAGCATGCATGCCTGCACACACGCACTCACTCACCCAGCATGCATACATGCACTCTGTCTTTCCTTCCCTCCCTACCTTCCTATCTCCCTCCCTCCTTCCCTCAAAAGACAATCTCAATTAGTGTTTTCCCTTAAAAGAAAGTCTTTTCCATATGCTACTGGAAAGGTTTACAATAAATGTGCAAGATATTTCAATTTCATGGTTGGGAATAGTGATCAGATTGGTATAGCAATTTTCTCTCTTTCACTGGTTGATGTTATTGAGGGCTCTGCAGGTAGTGATTACTTTCCATTCTAGCCATTATGATCTAACTTAATTGAGTGAAAAATTAATAACAGAGCTATCACAGAAATAACTTAATTAACTTCAGTGGTCTATAATAGACCACGGTAACTAGCTTCAAGAAAATTTATTACTTTCTGTGGCAAGAAAACAAATATTTTGTGTGCACACAGACCTTAGAACGGTGAGGACTCATATTTGATTATTTGTTACAGTCAGTGATTGGGTGATTTTTGAGATATGGATCTGTTTAATTAATTAGTACCATAAAGATTGTGATATGAAATAAAATGTTAATTAGTCACTATATGAGATGTGACATTGATCCGAGATAGAAGTTGAGATGTTGTACCTGATTAGTTGCTGCAGACGGAGGGATGAAGTGTGTTTTATTCAAAGATCAAAGTTATTCTCCTATGGAATCAATGTAAAATTTGATATCCATTTTCAGAAAGACAGTTATTACAGCCGTTAAATTGATACTATGTTTTGAATAACTTTGAGATTTGATACGAAGTTAGAATTATTAGTTGTGTGGCAGGAATCACCATTTTAGAGGAAGAGTTAAGAAAAGTGTGTCACTCAGGATAGTTCTTTAGCGTGTAAGTTGTCTTTCCTTAATTTCTTTCTATTTCAGTTATGTTACCTTTATTTGTAATATTTTTATAGTCTCTGTCATTTGTATATAATTATATAGATACTTTATCTTGGTATGTGAACTTTTTCTTTGTACAATAGGACATTTTTCTTTTTCATTTAAATAAAATTCTTCTTTTTTCTGTTTTTTCTTCTCTTACGCACTTATATCTGTACAGAAGAACCAGTACGTATATATAGACTGCACTCTTGTCCAAAGTTTCTTTTGTCCAATCTTTGTCAGGGTCAAGAAAAATTGTTTTATTTTTGGGTCCAATCTTTGTCAGGGTCAAGAAAAATTGTTTTGCAGTTGGCCAAGATTATATATGCCCATCCATTGCAGCATAAAGAACATTATTTATGAAACTGTTGAAAACAATTTAATTCTGCCAAGTTCCATAAATGTCAGAATAGAGAAAATATGAACCTTAAAACATTATTTCTCAGAATCAGTCATTTTGAGTACATTAAATGTGTAATCAGATAATAAGTAAATATAGTATATATATAATAGCTTGCACAATGTCGGATATATCCTTTATTATCTGGAAAAAAACTAAGAAGTTTTTGTTAAATTCAAGTATATCCAAAGAGAGAAGATTGCTGTATAGACATTAGTTTACATGTAGAAAAGTGTAAAAGCAATATGGTGACTTACTACACATTCCAGTAAACTTATTTGACATTCTAATTTCTTTTGGATGACGTCATATGTTTATGAACAGTTCCAGATTTGTATGGCCTGTCATTCTCGGAAATGACTACAAATGTAAACAAATTCAATATTTTCATACCCATGGAGAATCCCAAAGCTGCTGTTATTTTGAGTATATTTTAAACAACAATGAGGAACAAAGTAAATTTAAAGTTTTCTACATTTTTTTACAACTGCACGGCCAGTCTTTGGATTATGAGACGAAGAAATAAGGCAGTTTTACAAGTCTGGTATCCATGTCGTCTCTTCCTTTGTTTTTTATGGGCACAGATTAAAAAAAAAGGAAGTACGGTTATCCTAGTTAGGGGCGAATGTGAAAAAAGTAAGACTGTTATGAAATAAAGAAGTAGATAGTACTTCTCTGCATGCACCCTGCGCTATATTAACTGCATAATGGTCTCATCTACATACAGGTATGACCTGTGGTGGTTGTTAGTGAATTTAAGGAAAAGAAAATTTGCCAGCAGCACGCAAAGAGAGAAGTTATTTACATTTAAATATGGTCTTAACATTTCAAAATAAGTATAGGTTGTGCCACTCCACCTGTTACAGGTGAAGATTACATGCCATTAATTGACATTCAATTTCTTAACAACTCTCTCTTTCATTACATTGGTTGTCTTTGGACAGGTCTAGTTAATTAAATAATTGCATATGAAAATTTTATGCCTGTTGAGCTCATTGTGGTATAAACTACCCGTTGTCACACAACATTAATTTCGATCAGATAGCAAAATTGACGAGCAATTGTTGTTTACAGCAAGATGATGGTGGTTTGATCATGTTCGATACAACTTTGGCTCGAGTGATTTATGTAGCCAATCGTGGCTGTGATTTGTCATTCTGATAAATAATAATTAACGTAAATGTTAATTTTGTGACTTTCTACTTTTATTCCCCCGCTAAAAATGGGATTTTTATTGACAGGCGTTTTAACAAGTGGTATTGTTTGAAGAATCTCCACCACTGACAAGATTAATTTAATTAGATTATCCTGGCCAAGATCCAATAATTGTTCGACGAATAATTGAATTTTATATAATAGTAAGTCGCAATCTTAATTAGTTTCTTAAACACCTGATGAATTATTTTAATATGCCTAATATCTCGTGAATTTATCTTGACATGTGCTTTGAAGAATGAGAAGACAGGAAATAGTTTTTTTTAACGTTCAATTCCTAATGGCAAGCTGCAATAGAAGAGAGGATGAAAGGCTTGTTTGGTTGGTTGACTATTTTGTGATGTAGGGCTAAAACATAAATTTCTTTAAAAGATTATGGTAGCTGCCTGTTTCCTTTAATCCTTATCCTGCTGGAACCGAAAGTGATTAGCCTTTGCCACCAGTATAGAGCCAGGCCAGCCTGCACATCCGTGCAGTCTGACCAGGCTCTATACTGTTGGTAGCTCCATTTTTGTATTTTGATATTGAAATCCCTTAAACTTTGAATGGACTGTTCCAAATTCAAAGCTGGGCAAATCCATTACAAAATTTCAGCATGTTCAGGGTTAAAGGTAATGCTCGCTCCACGGTTAGGTTTATTAATCCTGTGCCCTGTTATCAGAAAAGAAAAAGGAAAAGCAAAACTAATAAATTCGGAGCAACAATAACTGCTGGCTCATTTTCTTTAAAAAAAAAATCCCCGCAAATTTAAGTAATAAAATCTCAATACTGCAGCCTTAAGTAGCCAGAAATAATACAATTCATCGTAGAGTTACAAACCCAGAGCCTATTTTGGCAAAGTGGCTGATATTTTGTTAGACAGTCATTTGATTTTCATATAATTTCTCCGAATTGTGTCCCCAGGCGTAATTGGGTGATTAGCTAGATTGGGCCTTAAATGCATAGAGTGGTTCGAGTCGAGAAATTGAACAAATGTTAGATTTAATGGAATATTGGAACATTGTGGAATTGATATTGAAAAGATATTAAATTGAGATGGATATGTGTTTGTATGATAAAAGCCAGATAATGGATTTCTCCAATTTCTAGAGAGTAACTTCTCTTGTCATCATTTGTTTCCGTACACTCAAAGGCTTTCAGAACGGGATTGTTTGACAACGGTATTAAATTTTCTGTTGACAATTACTGTGCCGGCTTCAGACTGTACAACATTGTCCACTTGGAAGCTTGTTTTTGTGTTGGATAGAGGATATTGAATATTTCTTCTCTTGTGTGTGTATGTGTTTTTAATAACAAAACTGCTTTTGTGGTAAGACTATTTTGTCGTTTATTTGTCCGTGAAATCAATCATCCTAATGAGCATTAAAACAAATTTTCTTAGTTATTTTATACAGAAAAGTAAAAAGAAAAAAAAATTCCAGGCTGATTGTTCTAGAACATTTTTTTCATGGCGTAAGAATGTTTCAGTGGCATATTGGAGGGTGTTGAAATTTTTGTTAACTGTCGATATTTGATATTCTTTCCATCTAAAACAAAATTGAATTAGTTTGTTACCGTGGTTGTTTTAGGTCACATCCACAACCTCCTCTGTTATATTATGCACTCTGAATGGAGTCAAGGTTTTGTTTTTGAGTAGTTTTGGTTCCGTTTAGTTCAAACTTACCTTCTTTTCATTGACTGTAGAGACAAGACCTTGCAGTGTACAGCACCTTCTCAAATTAACTCTGCTTCCTTTTGTTTTAAGTTATATTAATGTTGAAAGGAACAACAAAAAAATATCAGTCAAATTGCTAAGGGAGGATTGAACCCAAGGATTTTAGGGTTTGGAGTCTTGCTTGTCACCACCTCCACTATCCCACCCCATCCCACCTCAAATCAAACACCACAGGTCATGGTAAGTTACAAATCTGTCATTACAACATTGACATGTTTGTTTGGAAACACTTTCTCTGTCACTGAAAACATCATTCACAGAAGCCTGCTGTGTGTCCATTTAGAATAATCAGCAATTAAATGAAATAAATCAGCCCTTAATTGCACATTTACAATCATTCACATTTGACAAGCTCTCAACAGCAAATTGGAAATGATGACACTAATGAATTGTTAGTATTGTAGCAATTATTTAACTTTGTGGTTTTAACTCTTTTTGAATATGTTCATCTAAAGTTTGAAAATGGACTTGTCCAACATTCAGTGTGGTCTAACCCCATTTATGATTTATAGGGGTTTTGTATGTTAAGAACAGCAAGAAAGTGCAGGTCAGGCTGATCTTGGTCTGCACTGGTCGCTAAAGGAAGCTATGGCTGACAACAAAGTGAAAGCTTTAAAAGAAGAGAACTTTTCCCCCCCGAGTCTGCAGCTGTTGTTAAAGAGTTTTGAGGCTCACAACTGCAACCAGATTGTCTTTTTTAAGGAACAGGAAGCTTTTATTTTTCCTGTTCCCTTCTGCAACTGGTTTGTGATACAGTGTGTTATAACACGTTGTGGTTAGGTATTTATATCTGATTTCATGTGTTGGGGCAACTTGGCTCGAAAACACAACACACTGGGCCACTTAGCCAAAGAATTGCATCACTGATGATGTCAGAGGCTGGACTTTATACTTACCTAAGAAAAAGTTCTATCTGTGACATACTGTTAAGTAGCAATACGATATTTTTAATAGAAGAAAGTGATTTATCGTATCATTTTTTGACACCAAAAACTAGAAGTAGAATGGACATATTCATCTAATGCATCAAGGAACTAGTGCATGGGTTGAATTTTGACTTTTTCTTGATGATTGGAGCATTGTACTGGAGGTCAGTGAATCTAGAAATACTAATTCCCAGTTAAAGGCGGCAAAATCTTCTTGATTAAATTAAGTGAACCCTCAGGTCCTGAAAGCATAAATATATGGAAGATTAAAAAAAAAAAAAGACTTAGGGTATGGCTTTGATGTGACATTAGTAAAATGTGTTGTCAAAAAGTCCATTGGTTAAGTGTTAGTGGAGAAAATAGGGATTGAACTGTATCTATGCTTTGCCTTACAGATGCACACCATAATGGGGTATTCTCTCATTCTGCTTTGGTAACTTGTGGAAAACAACCAAATTAAAGAAGAACTGTTTTTCAGGGGGAAAAAACCATGACACCTAATGGTATTTTGGATGTTGGATCACATGTTAAATCTTGTGAAAGGACATGCCTAAAATATTTTGCCAGAACAGCTCAAATTGTTTGAAAGGAAAAAAATGACCTACTTCAGCATTTACAAGAATTATCTAGGAAGGAAAAAATAAATTAATTTACAAATTAAAGAAGAAATGAAGTCAGATCTTGGACATTCAATGTTGCTGTAATGTTTCAGGGAGCATTAGTCCTTGACATCAACACATGCCATGGAGTTACAGCAACTTGATGGCAATTTCTGCTATTTGTTAAATGCACTTGTAATAAAGGAAGCATAGATTTAACGATTTTGTGATAAGTCTCATCTCTGAAGTGGACTTAAATGACATTTTCCTTTTTCAAAAATGTAAAAAAAGAAAAATGCTTGAATGCGAAATTGGACAGAAAATGACAGCAATATCTTGTGTCTTGGCCTGTGCTGTGAATTAAGCCCTTATTGTCTTGTCTGCAATTTGAGCATTTCCACAGATTTCAGAATTATCAAATTGATTAAGTTTAATACAGATTGACTTTTGCTCAAGAAATCTGTCGCCAAGGACTTTGTCCATGTCATTCCTGTTCTTGCAGATTTGTGTTTGTAGCAGCATCAGAATTATTCCGCTGTCACATTACTCGTGAAATTTTGTCATACTTTGTTGGGTGCGAACTTTTTTGTTATCAATATTTTATACAGAATCACTCCCTGTTGACTTTAATTCATGTAATAATTATCAATTTTATGTAACATACATGAAATGTGGGACATTAAATTTAATCAGTTCTTGTATAAGAGAATTATCTGTCAAATGTGGTTTACCTCCCCTGAAAGAATTAAAGAAAATATTGTCATTTAATAGAATTTTCATCATAAAGACAGAATTTGGTATGATTGTAAGTGGATCACATGGGTGATAAGTTCAAATTTAGTGCCCTGTCTATGGCAAATTATAGCGGGATATTTCCCAGAGGTTTCTTAGCTTCAAATTGCTGGTACAGGTTTGAAATGAGTGAAAATTTTAATCCAGATTTCAATATCTGATGAAGATCTCGTGAGAGCAGACAGTTCTAAAGGTGGCAGTTTTACTCTAGTAATAATGGGATGATGATTTGTCTAAGGTATAACAAGTATTACTTTCAGAGGCCAAAATTTTGTCAGTGATTAATTTCCGTACAAGAATGAAGTCAATTATATTATAAAACTAATCTGATGAGTGAAAATTTTGGTTTTGTTCTTATCAAAAATTGCCATGCATTGGTTTTTTTGGTGATGTGCAACAAATGTAACACCCGTATAATTTATAATCATCAGTATGTAACTGCCCTTTTTACTTAAGGTTGGTGAAATTTAGAGGCTACTACCATTCATCTTTACAGTCAGTGAAAGGTTATTGTGGTTTAATGTCAAATGCCTGAACTGTTACAGTTTTAGTTGCTCTGTGCGAAGTAATGGTACCATATTGGTACCTTTCTTCATATTTTTGATATGATAATGTTGAGGGTTGAACCTACCACCTGCCCCCATCCCCTCCCACAAGAAACTTTCCAGACCCGCTGCCCCTGCTCCCTCCTCATCTACCTCCTCAATCTCCTCCCCCCCCCCCCCCAATATTATCATAATAAGAGAAGGTTCTAAGGTTATTTTAATTCAATAATTTCGACAGTCTTTGACTTTTACTTGCAGAATCTAAGCTACATGTAATTTTCTGATCTATTTTATTTTTACTATAATATTGTCATGTAGTCATTTGCCTACATAAATACACATGACATAAACTGCATATAAGTAATTTCAGATATAAATGACAGCAATTTATGATTTCTAACCTTCTTACGATATATGGAACATTTTTCTTTAATTTCCAATGCTCAGTCTCATTTGGCATGCCTCAGTATATCTAATCTATCAAATGGCAAAACACGAAGAAAAAAATGCGAAAAGTCAATTTCTTATATAATTTGTAATATAAAAGGTGCTATCCAAATTTTGTTTCCCCTTGGACTAAAGCAATCTTCCAAAAACGCGGAGAATTTCAGAAAATAGATTGTATACCAGTCGGAAGAAGATGGGTTTAACACTTAATAAACTGTGACACAGTCTGAACTTTTTGATTACTTTCGCAATGGAATAAATGAAATTTTCTGATTAGTAGGATACCCCTTGGATGCCGCAATATCATCAATTTCTACGTAGTGTCCGTGCTGGTACTGGCAGGCAATCTCACCCCCTTATTGAATATTGACACGACTTCTGCTGGCAAACGCTTAACTAATCAACAGGAAGGCCACACTGAAAAATCATTTTCATTTTCATCCGTGGTCTTTCACTTAACATAGCTTTTGAATATATCTTGGACACGGAAATTGACTTCCCTGGGAAGGAAAAAAATTACCAGGTTGCCTTGATTGAAAAATGTCTTAATCTTACAAAGGTCTTAATTTTCTAAAATTAAACATAGTTGGTGCTCACTTTATAATGTATGATATTGTACTATTAATTGATTGATACATTATGTGTTTAAGTTTTAAGCATCAATGGTAGTTTGGCTATTCTTAAACGGACGATTGAAAATTAAAGGTTAATGGGGAATGATATAAGAAAATATCTAATGTAAATTTTTTTAATTGAAAATTAATACTATGTTCATCCACAGGTGCATTAGACTTTAATTCAGTTGTGTAGAAATTGCTTCCCAATTGTAAAATTTAACAGTCAAAGCTTTTAATAGCTTTTACGAATGAATTTAAAATCTGAAATCAGTCCTGTCTATTGTCAAGGGAGATAAGTCAATTCTCTTTGTCCTAAGGGAGCTGTAGCAAGCCTCCGAATTGACACCTCAGTATTAACGTAATTGTTAAGGAGAAAATTTAGTATGTTAAGGATGATATTCATCAAGGAAATTCATAGATCAGCCTCGATGTCGTTAAAGGAGAGCTTGTTTGGGATAAATCAGGCTGAATAAGAATTGTTAGTCGGTCAAGATCAAACTCGTAAAGAACATAAAGAATGTAAGTCTTCTTTCCCTTTGAGTTATCTATTACGTTTAATTGAGTAGAAACATGACTGATTGATATAAAGGGAGTCCGCCGTGTGTTTGCCGCTCTCTTTACGGCTATTCACAGTGTATCATTAAGACGCGTCACATTCGTCTCATTTGAATACACGGTGATTTGTGGATGACAAAATACATTTATCTCAATCTGATTTATCAAGATCTGTTCTGTGAGCCAGATTTAACTTCTTTAATCATTGTCAGTAAAAGCTTGTGGTTGGGTTTGAATGGTTAATTGAAATCTTTTTCATTTGCTTTGACAGTCCTCATATTAATTATGCATAATTAACGACAGGTCAAGAAGACTGAAGATAAATAGTCATCACTGAAATTGATATATCAAGTAACAAGACTCTGCTCTGGTAACAAATGTTGCAGGCTGAAAACAAAGACAGTCTTTGGTTGAAAACTTCATACAACATACTGTTCACTGATTATCTATATAGAAAGTATATAGCTTAAGGAGTGGGTCTAGATTGATCTTTTGGTATAGTTTTGTAAAGGGTTTTATTAAAAGTGTGTAAAATTTGATATATCATCTAATATTACCATTGGGAGAAAAAGATGCTGTTAAAATAGTGGAATGCAATTTCTGTTTGCAGAATGAAATAGAGGTTGAAGTCTATTCTGTTTTTCTTTCATATGCAGATTTTCAAAATTTTATTGTTGTAAAACAAAATGTTTGAAGCCAGACAACCTAAAGGTTTACTTTTTAATGGAAAAACAGCAACGACAAGAAAGGGATTTTTCTGAGTTTATACAGTGTTAGGATTATGTGCAGATGTATGTGTGAATGCATGCAGGGTACCTATCCATAGAGGTAGTTATTACCTCAGAATGATACACTAAGCCGTCAGAAATATGATAAGGAAATATCTTTTTTGCAATTTCTTCTCCCACACAGTCTCCAAAATTCCTTTTTAACAATGAGTTAATTGTATTTAAAATCAAAAAGGCCATTACGTCATATGTGTAGGTAGCATTAAAACATCCCTAGATATTCCTGATAGTCAATGTTTATGTACATTTCTCAGTCAGGACAAAACATTTTATTTATAGCTTGCTGTAAAGCCAATTTTCAGTGGCTAGACACTGTGCCAAATACCTATGGCTGGCTACAAAGCAAACTGTAGTAATAAATGGCTGGTCACAAAGCCAGTTGTTACTAATATGGCTATGAGTGGTCATAAAGGCATTGTTTCTGTGCATGGCTTTCCACAAAAAAAGGTATTTTTCAATGGCTGGTAACAAAAGCCAATTATATATAGCCAGCCAAAAATCTAAATATATACAGTTGGTCATAAAGCCAGTTACTGTGGCTAGCCAGAGTCAGTTGTCTATTATAGCTAGCTATACTGTTACATATCAAGACCAAAATTTATTTTTTCACCACTTATCCATTCATTTAAAATTAGCAGAAATGAAGAGTATACCTCTGTATGCAACAGGTTGTTAAACCTTTGGATATATATTTTGATAGAAACTAATACATTACAGCTGGTTTCAGAAACAGACATTTTCTAAATAGAAGCAAACCTGGAAAACCAGCAGACATAAAAACAGCAAACAAACATGAATTTTGCATTACAGATAATCAGGTTCTTTATGAAATCTGGAATGTTTTTGACATGTATATTATTAAGTAAATTGACATGGCCAACCCTTCCCAGCAGCCATTTATTGGGAGAGCGGTTATCTTTCTGTGTCTAGAGTTACTGACGGGAATTTGTTTATGAATATAAATCTTGTCAATTTAATGCTGGAGTGTTTAGTAAATATACTTAATGAATGATTAAATACTGGAGTTAAGCTTCATATCGGCAGATTCAGCCAGATTGTTATGTGTTGTTTTTCAAGTATTTGTGATAATTGAAATTGTTAAGGAACATAATGAGGTCTTTATGTTTACACTTTGGCAATTAAGGCTGGGAAGTTTAATTGGACATCTTGTTACAAGTGGAAGGTGATACTAAAGAAATTACAGGTAAAGAATTTCCTGTAATTGAACAAGTTTAAGCTCAACTAATTGCCTTGTTGAAGTAAACTGTAAGTAAATTGCTTCCTGTACTGTAGAAACAATTTATATGTGAGAATTGCTTTAGAAACTGACAGTTAAAGATGATTTATGCATTTATATGAATTTTGAAAATGTAATAGATGGCTCTCTCCATGATTTTTTTTGGAACTTGACAGCTGAAAATGAATTGTTGGCTAGTTAAACTTTTTGACTTCCTCTTTTAAGCACCTTGTATCATTTTATCTGACAAAATAGGCAGAAGGTTCTACTTTATTTTTTTATCAAATTGAGGAAATGAAATAAAATTGATTTAGGTTATTCAATTTAAATAAAGTTGTATTTCATGAAATCTATAGATAACTGGATAATGTTTTGGTAAGGTAATAATTCTTTAAAATATCTCTTATATTTAAAGCTTTTTTTTTCTCAAAATGTGAGACTTTAAGTAAAAAGTATTTTTTTTTTCATAAATGGCTCTTTATATGGCTTTATCCCTGTACTAGACCCCCCTATTCCCTTTCCCCGTCCCAACCCCTTGCCTCCTATCCTGTACAAGAAACAACATTCTCACTTAAATAGTCATGGTTGGTGAAGCAGGGCTTGAACCATGAACTTCAGTCAGAGATAGGTTTAGTGATGACAAATCAGCGACCTTAACCATGAATGCTGTGCCTTTGAAGAGGTCCTAAATCAAAAGGTGACCACAAAATTGCTTTATCTTAAAACAAAGTTAAAATACACAGCTCCCTGTGTAACTTGGGCTAGCCCTGTTCTTTTAAGACTACAGCAAGCAACACCCAAGTAATTAGTTACTGAGAGAGACAAAAGCACACTTAATACCAAAAGACCAGTGTTCAGCTTGTAAAAACTGATGCTATTCTTGTGGGGAAAAAAAGGATGAAATCACCAATTTCACAATGCCACAAAGAACCTGCCATAACGTATTTTTGTGCCAATTTAATCTTGTACATTAATATCCACTTGCAGACATTTTTCACAGATTTTTTGCGCCGAAGTGGGTGGAGCAAATCCAAAGTTTACGTCGAAATATTCCGCCTTATGTTTCGTCAAAATGTCACAAAGCTCTGTTTGCAGACATAACTCCTTCCTGTTGCATTTTAATGTACTCCTCTATTCCTCAACAGGTATGTGTTTTAAGCCAGACCTCTTTAGTAAAGAATAAATACTGCAGTGTACTCTTCATAACTGTTCAGTTTCTTGATTTTGTACCAACATGGTGGATATGTTGACTTTCATAGACAGTTACACTGAGCTCAGAGGTTTTAGGTTTAAATCTCTAAAGCATCAACTTTTGTTCACTTTTTTCTGTTTTTACTTTTAAACCCTTTTTTATAACCCAAACTGAATGTTTCAGCAATGGACCTGTCTCAGAATTCTAAAACAGATCAGATTTCAATGCTATGAGACAAAGTTTACCCAGGTATATCTTAGCAATGAAAGTTGTGGTAATATTGACTAACAAGGGTATGTTTACCTCTTATAGACTATTTCAGCAATGGACCTGTCTCAGAATTCTAAAACAGATCAGATTTCAATGCTATGAGACAAAGTTTACCCAGATATATCTTAGCAATGAAAGTTGTGGTAATATTGACTAACAAGTGTATGTTTACCTCTTATAGACTATTTCAGCAATGGACCTATCTCAGAATTCTAAAACAGATAAGATTTCAATGCTATATGCTGAGACAAAGTTTACCCAGATATATCTTAGCAATGAAAGTTGCAGTAGTATGGACAAACAAGGGTATGTTTACCTCTGATAGACTGCTGTAATTCTGCCTTCAGTCTGTTCCCATATAGACACTTTTGTGAGAAGCTGTTATGGATGCATTTTCGTAAAAACATCCATCTTAGAACCTGTCTGTTTGTATCCTCTGCTCTCAAAAACCCATCTTCCCACTAAAAGTAAAATGTGATAAATGAACAATTTTTATAATAACATCCCATTAACGTAATAGCAGCGTATAAACGATGACGGCCTAAAAGCTTTACGCTGCTTTGGTTAAAACATCGTCATTATGATGTCCTATTGACAAATGTGAAAGATACCTAAAAGATCAGTGCGTTAACACGCGTCTAAATACTTAAAATTTCCATTAAAAGCATTCCAAGGGTTCTAAAATGTTACATAGTCCAAACCCTCATTCACAGTTAATTGGGGTACTCTACTATCAACGTTAATACTTCGTTTCAAAATGCACCAGGGAAATGGATACGGTTTTTCACTCTCAGGAAAACATTTTAATGTACTGAAGTAAATTGCACTTCCATCCATTATAGGATCATGGACGTGTGGCTTGCTTTTACGAAGTTACTGGTCAGAAAATGCTGCCATCCATTTTCAGGGGATTGGATTCAGAATAAGAGAAAATAAGAAGTATCTCAGTAAAAGCTTGTCTCGCTGGAATGGATTTAAATATCAAACAAGTACAAATGCATTTTTTACCCTCAGCTAATGTATTTATCTGAAGTGTATAATATGTAAATTGCAAAATGTCTTACATATGACCAAATCCTGAAAGTATGAGTTTAAGAAATGCAGCTTTGTGGTCACCTGCTGAATTTTTGTAATGGATTTGCCCAGCTTTGAATTTGGAACAGTCTATTCAAAGTTTAAGGGATTTCATAATCAAAATACAAAAACTGATCTACCAACAGTATAGGGCCTGGTCAGACTGCACGGATGTGCAGGCTGACCTGGCTTTATACTGGTGGCAGAGGCTAATCACTTTCGGGTCCAGCAGGTTAAGGGTTAAATTGGTTGAATTCAAATTGCAATTGAAAATTTACCTGGCTAAAAACAACAGAGGCTATTTTATATCAACATTGTGCTTCTTTTCTTTAGTTTAAGCTTAAAGTTTAAATTAAGACAAGGCCTCTTAAAATGACCTTGAAACAATAATTTCTTGTACTTGCTAACTATGAGTGTACAATTAAAGAATCGTTAGACACCTATTTATCAAAGTCTTCAAGGTTATTGTACAGAAGAAGAGAAACTGATTGTATTTAGCTCTGTAAACTTTAATGAGCTTAAAATGAGCTTTAAGAAAGGAAAGATGGGAGTGTTTGTGTTTTATTGTACTTTATTTTTAAAGAAATTTGAACATAATGAATGATACTGAAATAATTCAACACAAGTTATGACGTATTTAACGTGGTAAGGATAATAAGTTAAAACTAATTTTGGTGAGTTTACTATGATAATTAATAGTTAAATCACCAGACTACAGGATCTCTGCATTGTATTAAAAGGTTTTTATTCCGTGTGGCATTGTTAAGAAAATCAAATGATTTTTGATTTCTTTTGTTGAAAGAACAATCATGCAATCACTTGAAATATGAGAAAGCCGGTCAAGTCTTTTCTCATGGCATCATGAAAGATGTTTTTGAAAATTAAGTCATAGATTGCATGATCCTACATAAAGTGAAATGCATTTTTGAAATAAGGACACTTAAAACTTTTTTGCAGCATCCTTTAAAGCTTTTAAAGTATGATGTGGGGAGATAACAACTTTCCTTATGAAATGAAGAGTTACTGTTCATGAACAGTTCATTAATAATTCATGCACCAAGTTCAAGAATCATTCATGACTTCATAATGAACTGTAACATTTTTAATGGAACATATTCATGAAATAAGTTCATGAACAATTATATACTAGGAAATGCCATGAATGATCATGATAATTCCAGTTCATGAATATTGGTTGTTCCATTTTGCAGTTCAAGAACTGTTTATGAATGGTTCATGAACCATACTTCTTCATCAGTTCAAGAACAGTGTATGAATGGTTCATGAACCATATTTCTTCATCAGTTCAAGAACTGTTTTGCCATTATTCTGGTTATTGGAATTGCATTTGAAACCTGAAAGAACTTTTAATGAACTAGGGTTAAAAATTTGAGAGCAGTATTTATTTCATGGTTAAAGTGATGATAGTAAACATATGGTAACATACTAATCTGATTTGAAAAACTACAACATAGAAAACAAAAACATTGTAACAAAATAGATGCCATGGTTAACATTTCACCAGAGTACTCTTAAACATCACAGTCATCATGGTCAATGAAATATCAGGGATTAGTGGATTCTTAGGCTTTTCAAGACCTTACATTAGTTCATGAACTGAATAGATTTGTGTTCCATTTTTTATCAGTTTATATCTGAATCATGAACAGTTTTCAGTTTTATGGATTTTTCTATCATTCTTGAACAGCATCTTATGGATAGTTCATTTCAGAGGTTCATGAACTGTCAAGAAATGCAAGAAATGTTTAAGCTCATTTTATGAATAGGTAACGAGTGGCTAAGTTTGCATGACTTCATGAATTATATTTCACAAGGGTTATAAGTGATTTCAAAATGTGGGGGAAATAAAACTTCCTAGGTTTTGATTTTTGTGTCGTCCATTCGAAGATACATAGGGATCGCTTTGTCCGTCAGTGACTGTCCATCCGTCCGTCACGAAAACTTAACATTGGCTATAACTTTGCCATTTCTTAACATTTTCTCATCAAACTTTCAAATGGACTAGCATGTTGTCTCTTCCAGCAGGCTCTTGTTTACCTTTTTAGTAATTCTTACTAAGTATCCAAGGGTGACACAAGTGTTCAACTGAACACCCATCTAGTTGACATCATGAAGCCGGCCGGGCTAACTTAATCAGTAGAGCATCAGATTGTCAAGCTTGACTATCCCAGTTCAATCCTCATCAGGACCGGCACATTTTCTCCGTGATAATTTATCTCAGACAATGAGTCTATAGGTCATTTGTACTCACCTCTGAAGCAAGTGAGGAAGTAGTCAGTCACTTACGGAGAACTTGGTTAGTAAACTGGTTAGGCTGACTGACCACCGGGATATGACCTTAGCTGTTAAACTGGCGTTAAACCCCAATAAAACCAACCAAACCATTGACATCATGAAACTATATGAAGTTTTTGACATTGAACTATTTAGAAGGACTGTATGTAAAGACACTGTTTATTTTAGTTAATGATAAACCCATTGAAAATGATTGATGAAAGTACTATGATGATGAAAATACTGTATACAAAATTCCCCAGATTTATAATGTAATGCTGTACATATTTTCCCGTCGGAACACATTTTTAGTTTGATGAAAAATTACTAATTTTGATCACCGTTTAAATGGTAGCATAAAATTTATTATTTGCAGAACTGTTTTGTAGCTTTATTTAAACTTCCTTAAACTTATAAGCCATCCATTTGAAAGCAACAAAAAGTAATTTTGGATGCTGGCATTATCGCTCTCCAATTTTAGCTTTAAAGTGTTAAAAGGGTTGAACCGAGTTAATTGACAAAACAATTACAGTGGCAGTTAAATGTCGGTACAATAACTGTTTATTGACTGTCGTCAGTGACATGTCACACTAAATTTTCAAACCTTTTAAATTAGATCAGAGCTAGGAAGGTAACCGTAAAATGTGTTATCCCAGTATTAAGGAGTTTAGAAGCGTCTAACATTGATGGGGTTTTTTGTTGCTGTTGTTGTTGTTTTTGTTTTTTATCATCAGATTGGATACTGCTTGATTTCTATGAATTGTTTAGTAAGTTAAAAATTAAATTTTACATGAAGATAACATTTCTGAGTCTTTCGCTGTATCTTGAATCCTGAAAAAATCCCGAAAAAGAAATGTCAGTGTTACACGTTTTAGCACTAAGACCATGATTATGTTGTTTTTTAAAGAATTCTTCACTCAGAGCTCAGTGATGGTCAGACAGAGCTCAGTGATGATCAAACAGAGCTTAGTGATAAAATAGAGCTTGAAATGTAGACACTTATTTATAGCAAGGTTTATAAAATATCTACTCACAAGTCAGCAATTCCAGCAGCCCAACCGGTGTGAGAGTAGTTTTAACTTGTATCAAAAGAAATTTAAAAATGCATTGTTTTTAGAGCTTGACAACTGTTTTACAGAAACTGTCTGTCCTAGATATTTTTAGAATATGAAACACACAAAAATGAATCTAGTATATACACTTTTCATGTATACCTTTTGATTGTAAATGTCAAATGAACTTTTACAGGGGTTCGATGAGCTTAAATTACAAAAAAACAAGTCTGACCCGGTTGTCCATTTTCGCACCAATTTGTCTGACAAATTTGCCAACTTTCATATTAATTTTCACCTGTCAGATTCTGTTGCCAACTCATTTTCCAGATTTGTTCAGTAAAGACATAACCAGTTAGTTTCAAGATAATCTTATCTCTGTCAAATTTTGGTAATAGTGCTAAGTTTGTAGAAGTACCACCTCTATGGTTGCATATGTAAGAAAATCTAGGGCCAATTATGTCTTCTAAAGGCCTGTATGGGAGGTGTAGGGCAGTTTGCCGCATGAACTTAAAGATCTGCGAGTGTAATAGTTATTACATCACCTAATTCCAACATTTCTTTTTTGACATGAACTAAGATTTTGCTTTGCTTTATAAAGATAAGGAACTCACAGAATAACCTTACATATAACCGAAAATGGAATTCATTTTTTGTTTATTTAAATACTGTAGAAGCAAGATCTGTGGACCATTCTTAAAACTACAACTTTTTTTAGCATGGCTGTTTGTTTAGAAAAATAGAAAAAGAAAAAATTTATTATATTTAGTGGCGTGCATGCCAAAATTATGTGTGTGATTTGCAGACTTGATTCCCTTCATCTTGAAAATGAATATTTTACTTTTAACTTTTAATGTGCTGAAATTTTTTAATGGATTTGCCCAGCTTTGAATTTCGAACAGTCCATTCAAGTTTAAGGGATGTCAATATCAAAATACAAAAATGGAGCTACCAACAGTACAGAGCCTGGTCAGACTGCACGGATGTGCAGGCTGGCCTGGCTCTATTCTGGTGGCAAAGGCTAATCACTTTCGGTTCCAGCAGGTTAAGGGTTAAGATTACAGGAAAAAAAATTGATCTTAAATGTAAACTGTAGAAATTGAGTGTCTTGAGAAAATGTATGGAAATCAAACATTTTTTTTTTATATCCGACCTACCCCTTTTGTCTGGCTTCATGAAAATGAAGAGGTTTTTATCCTGAAGGATTAATAATTAATCCATTTTTCAGTGAAAACTCTCTTTGCTTTATCAAGCAGCAATCAACAGTTTAAATGCCCCGTTTAAGTGGCTTCTGATGGGTTCGACTTAAGTAGATACAAACATTGAGATTTGTCGCCATTTCAGATTGTATAAACAATTACTTAGCATCAGTTATGTTAGGTCATTTGCAACATCAAACAGTTACCATTTAGGTACTGTAAATGTAATTATGTACTGTAGATACTGCGTTATTTGAAAGAACTTTAAATTTGAACTTTTTTGGACTAGTGTTACTTAAGTGCAGCTGTTGTTATTTATCAAAAGGCAGTAAGTATAGAATTTTATAAATTTATGCTACTACAACTACATTTGTTGTTGTTGTTGATGATGATGACAATGGTGGTGGTGGTGGTGATGATGATGATGATGATGAATTCCAGTCATTTTCAAGAATGACATGTGGAAAGGTACTGAAATTCCTCTTTGGAACTAGATGTACTGTGATTTTAAATAGATAGAACCTGATATTGGCAGCAGTTTTTTTTTAGTTCACAAAATATTCATTTTCATTTCATTCAGCTTTACTTGTATAACATATTTTTAAAGAGTTTTGGTGTACATTATGATTCTTTGACATGTTTACCTGCCACTTCACAATTCAGTGAAATATATATATAGTTCTCTAACACTTTCTAAAAAAAAGTGAAGAATTAATAAAAATGGTAATTCACAAAATCTCTCTGATGTACAGTACGTGATTTGGTAAACTTCTAATTAAGAAGTATATTCCTTAAAACTTGATGGAGACACTAAAATATACATTATTTAGTTTCTGTGAAGTTTGTGTTTGGATCTGAACTGAAATAAATGGGGAAATTTCGAGAGCCTTTAGGTGAGCAATATATTATGGGTGAAAAAGTAGTTATGGTTTAAATATATATAAGTGTTGGCATTTGTGAAATTGTTTGTTAAAACAAAGATTTAAAATACGACGTATTTACTAGAAACTTTTAATGGGATAATTAATGCAATACAAAGGTTATTAGCTCACCTGAGCACAAAGTGCTCAGGGTGAGCTTTTCTGATCGGTCTTTGTCCGTCGTCCGTCGTCCGTCCGTCCGTCCGTCGTCAACTTTTCATTCAAATGACATCTCCTCTGAAACCAATGGGGCAAATTTAATGAAACTTGCCTGGGATGTTCCTTGCATGAAGCTCTACCAAGATTGTTCAAATGGTTCTGGTCCATTGCATTTCTGGTTCACTGGAGCTAAAAATAGATTTTATAAGTTGGATCTTTAAAAATCTTCTTCTCCGAAACCACAAGGCCTGGAGCTTTGATATTTGGTATGAAGCATCATCTAGTGGACCTCTACCAAGTTTGTTCAAATTATGTCCCTGGGGACAAAACTGACCCCACCCCAGGGGTCAGTTGATTTTACATAGAGTTATATAGGGAAAACTTGAAAATCTTCTTGTCAGAAACCACAAGGCCTAGAGTTAAGATATTTGGTATGTAGCATTGTCTAGTGGACCTCTACCAAGTTTGTTCAAATCATGGCCTCTGGGTGAAAAATGGCCCCGCCCCAGGGGTCACTTGTTTTACATAGAGTTATATAGGAAACTCTTAAAAAATCTTCTTGTCAAAAACCGTAAGTTATAGAGCTTAGATATTTGGTGTGTAGCATTGTCTAGTGGACCTCTACCAAGTTTGTTCAAATCCTGTCCTCTGGGTCAAAAATGGCCCCACCCCAGGGGCCACTAGTTTTACATAGAGTTATATAGGAAAATCTTAAAAAATCTTCTTGTCAGAAACCGTAAGTTATAGAGCTTAGATATTTGGTGTGTAGCATTGTCTAGTGGACCTCTACGAAGTTTGTTCAAATCCTGGCCTCTGGGTCAAAAGTGACCCCGCCCCAGGGGCCACTAGTTTTACATAGAGTTATATAGGAAAATCTTAAAAAATCCTCTTGTCAGAAACCGTAAGTTATAGAGCTTAGATATTTGGTGTGTAGCATTGTCTAGTGGACTTCTACCAAGTTTGTTCAAATCATGGCCTCTGGGTCCAAAATGGCCCCGCCCCAGGGGCCACTAGTTTTACATAGAGTTATATAGGAAAATCTTAAAAAATCTTCTTGTCAGAAACCGTAAGTTATAGAGCTTAGATATTTGGTGTGTAGCATTGTCTAGTGAACCTCTACGAAGTTTGTTCAAATCCTGGCCTCTGGGTCAAAAATGACCCCGCCCCAGGGGCCACTAGTTTTACATAGAGTTATATAGGAAAATCTTAAAAAATCTTCTTGTCAGAAACCGTAAGTTATAGAGCTTAGATATTTGGTGTGTAGCATTGTCTAGTGGACCTCTACGAAGTTTGTTCAAATCCTGGCCTCTGGGTCAAAAGTGACCCCGCCCCAGGGGCCACTAGTTTTACATAGAGTTATATAGGAAAATCTTAAAAAATCTTCTTGTCAGAAACCGTAAGTTATAGAGCTTAGATATTTGGTGTGTAGCATTGTCTAGTGGACTTCTACCAAGTTTGTTCAAATCATGGCCTCTGGGTCCAAAATGGCCCCGCCCCAGGGGCCACTAGTTTTACATAGAGTTATATAGGAAAATCTTAAAAAATCTTCTTGTCAGAAACCGTAAGTTATAGAGCTTAGATATTTGGTGTGTAGCATTGTCTAGTGAACCTCTACGAAGTTTGTTCAAATCCTGGCCTCTGGGTCAAAAATGACCCCGCCCCAGGGGCCACTAGTTTTACATACAGTTATATAGGAAAATCTTAAAAAATCTTCTTGTCAGAAACCGTAAGTTATAGAGCTTAGATATTTGGTGTGTAGCATTGTCTAGTGGACCTCTACGAAGTTTGTTCAAATCCTGGCCTCTGGGTCAAAAGTGACCCCGCCCCAGGGGCCACTAGTTTTACATAGAGTTATATAGGAAAATCTTAAAAAATCTTCTTGTCAGAAACCGTAAGTTATAGAGCTTAGATATTTGGTGTGTAGCATTGTCTAGTGGACTTCTACCAAGTTTGTTCAAATCATGGCCTCTGGGTCCAAAATGGCCCCGCCCCAGGGGCCACTAGTTTTACATAGAGTTATATAGGAAAATCTTAAAAAATCTTCTTGTCAGAAACCGTAAGTTATAGAGCTTAGATATTTGGTGTGTAGCATTGTCTAGTGGACCTCTACCAAGTTTGTTCAAATCCTGGCCTCTGGGTCAAAAATGGCCCCGCCCCGGGGTCACTTGTTTTACATAGAGTTATATACGAAAAACTAAAAAATCTTCTTGTCAGAAACAAGAAGGCCTACAGTTAAGATATTTGGTATGTAGCATTGTCTAGTGGACCTCTACCAAGTTTGTTCAAATCCTGGCCTCTGGGTCAAAAATGGCCCTGTCCCGGGGTCACTTGTTTTACATAGAGTTATATAGGAAAATCTTTAAAAAATCTTCTTATCAGAAACCGTAAGTTATAGAGCTTAGATATTTAGTGTGTAGCATTGTCTAGTGGACCTCTACCAAGTTTGTTCAAATACTGGCCTCTGGGTCAAAAATGGCCCCGCCCCAGGGGCCACTAGTTTTACATAGAGTTATATAAGAAAATCTAAAAAAATCTTGTCAGAAACCGTAAGTTATAGAGCTTAGATATTTGGTGTGTAGCATTGTCTAGTGGACCTCTACCAAGTTTATTAGAAAAATGTCCCTGGGGTCACTATTGGCCCCGCCCGAGGGGTCACAAGTTTTAAATAACAATATAGAAGAAAATCTTTAAAAATCTTCTTGTCTGAAACCACAAGACCTAGAATTTTAAAATTTGGCATGAAGCAAGCTTTATCAAGCTTTTTCAAATTATTGGATTAGGTTAAAGGTCACAGAGGCTAAAAGAAGATTTATCTACTGTACCTCATAGAGCCTTCATTTATAGACCAATATCTTTGATATTCAGTATAGAGGTTCCTTGCATGGACCTCTACCCATGGGTAGGGTTTGAGGTCACTGGGTCAAGGTCAAGGTCATCATAGCTTACAATAGATATTTCTACTTTCTGTCATAGAGCCTTTATTTATTTACTGATATTTTACATATTTGGTTTGTAGTCACTTGCATATTTTCAATTAAAAAATGAAATACTGCTTAACAGCAAACCTACAGCCAAAGTACTCAGGTGAGCGATCCAGGGCCATCATGGCCCTCTTGTTTTTTTCTTGTGGCAAATCAATATCTTCCCGAAATGCTAAGTAGCCAGTGAATATCATAAGTGCAAAATACTATTGTATTAATTGCATTATTAAATAACCATTTCTATATAAAAGAAAAAAAGTTTAACTTTGTAAATTTTAAGAGTTTTGTAGAAATTCTTAGTTAAATTAGACAAGATGAAGTTACAATCATGAGTCTTTGACATAATATACACATACATGCCTCACCACTCAGGACATTCCTCCTTTGCATAAAAACGTTTTCTTTTTCTGGTCAGATTTTGATAATTAGGGTACCATTTTGTATTAAACATGGAGATATATAAGATTACCAGCAAATGAGATATTGTGAGATCTTACTTTATCTGACTGGAGACTTTGTGAGATAAACATGGAGATATATAAGATTACCAGCAAATGAGATATTGTGAGATCTTTCTTTATCTGACTGGAGACTTTGTGAGATAAACATGGAGATATATAAGATTACCAGCAAATGAGATATTGTGAGATCTTTCTTTATCTGACTGGAGACTTTGTGAGATCTTACTTTATCTGACTGGAGACTTTATGAGAATCTTACCTTTTCTGACTGGAGAATTTGTTAGATTTGTACAAGTAGCCAGTCTTTGGTATGGAGAGTCTTTATTTAATAGCAGGCAAGTCTGAAGGAACTTTAATTTAGCTGTACTTTTAAAATGGACTCCGAAAATGAATGCAGGGTATATTGCTGAGAAAAGTGACAATTTTTTGTTCCTTATAATCTCTGGTATTTTAATGTAAGAGTTGTTTACTGTATGGTTAAACTTAAAAAGAATTGTTGATGAAACAGAATGACACTTCTAGGTCCCCGCACCCCTCTTCCGCCACACACACATGCACGCATGCACACACACACACACAAAACAAAAAACCCACACACATAGAAAAAAGGAAAACTCTATAAGATTATATCCTTCTCTGAGTCTACTGTAAATTTGAGAGGGATTAACTCAATGATTTTATCATTCTGCAGAGGGGTAGGGCATTTAACTTCAAAGCATTTTAGATTTATTTTTGTTTCAGTTTTTTGGATGCACTAAAATTTAGTACATCCAAAAAAACAAAAAACAAATGGACAAACCATGTTTATAACGCACAATTATAGTGTAAACAATACTTCTCATCAATTTTGTATTTGAAAAAGAATTCCTATAACGTTTTTCACTCACTCATAGTGGTTCTTTGAAGGTATCGATATCCCTTTTAAATATGTGTGGACAATATAGTATTTATGTACCCTCATGACAAAGTCTTTATTGTTTTAGCAAACAATTATACACACTTACGTGAGTGCAGAACCATTAGCTAATTTTTTGAGCCGAGTATTGGAAGGACCTGAAACTAAATTTCATATTTTTAGCCATTTAGTTGTTTTAGCGGTAGTTCGGTATGTTTAGTTTTGTTAAAAAAGGAATAACCGAATGTGCTCAGTGCAAGGGTTCAGTGAAATACTATTTTAACTTCTAATTTATTATGTAGTTACAATGGTTTCACACTGGTCCCTCAAGTGGCACACAGAAAATTTTACCGAAATTTTAGACTAGTTTAACAAATGAGTATTTTGCTTAAAAAATCTTCATTTTCAAATTACAAATTATTTTGTAAATTTTTATTAATGCGCACATTACGAAATAAATATTTGAATACTGGTAAAGAAGTTCGGATATTTGAGTAACTGGATAACCATTTCCTACCCTAATTTTGACTCGTACAAAAAAATTGTTGACCTCAGATAGGACATTTGACATGGCTAAGACCTGCAAATTTAAGCCTCTGTATGGTTATGGGTAAACAGTGATTTTTATGATGCAAAATCTTTACAGCAGTGAGGTCTCTTATCTGATATTGAAATGAAGAAAAAAAAATGTTTTTTTTTTCTTAAATATTTGAGGTGGGGGCTGAAATAGAAGTTGAAACTCAGTGATCAAGTAATTTTATCTGTGACAATTATTTAACCCTTTAAAAAAAAAAGTCTAAACGAAAAAAAGCAATATTTGATTCTAAAAGTTTAAAGGCCCTTCACTGTAGAATGTTAATGTATGTTACCCCACTCTTTCCCCCGCCCCCCCTCCACCATTTTTTTGTTTTGTTTGTTTTATGATAAATCAGTAATTATTAGAGGCAAGGTTTTTACTGGATGAAAATGCTAAATTCATGTTTAATCTGAATGAGATTATTCATTTCTGTGCTTGATTTATGCCAAGTTTTTGTTCAGTTATTCACCAACTTAAGTTTATGCTTAACCCTTAATCTGCTGGAACCGAAAGTGATTAGCCTTTGCCACCAGTATAGAGCCAGGCCAGCCTGCACATCCATGCAGTCTGACCAGGCTCTATACTGTTGGTAGCTCCATTTTTGTATTTTGATATTGAATTCCCTTAAACTTTGAATGGACTCTTCCAAATTCAAAGCTGGGCAAATCCATTACAAAATTCAGCATGTCCAGGGTTAAATCCTGTTTGATACTAAATATAGTCCATATCATTACATTATTTTCTGTTTAGTTCTTTTCAGTGACTTGAGTTTATACTTTCTGATGCTGAAATTATGTGTTATGCAAAGTTTAATTTATTTCTGTGCTTTATGCTAATAATTCCTTACTCTGCTTTATAGAATTCTTAATGCTTTCATGCTTAATTTGATATTACTTTATGCTAAGTTTAATTTGCTATTCTATACCTTGTATTTTTGACATAAATTTGCAAATGCCTCAAGTTACTCCGGTTGTTTTTTGAAAGACCTGAACTTTTCTGATAATTTATGAGATAAGGAAGACGTGAAGTACTCTAATAATATTTCAAACGAACCCAAAAAATCGGCTGAGTTAGGTTATTTAGAGGATAAATAAAGCATTTTTATCCAAGAGTATGTCCCTAATTATATGTATTTCTCCAGTAACAAGGCTACTTTTTACACTCATTAGTATAGTTAGTGTAACTTTGCAAAAGTTTATGATGCTTTCAATTCTGCAGTGAAATCGTGTTGTAAGATAACAGGCAGCTTAATGAACAAAATCAAGAAAACTTGTCGGGGAGAGACTCAAATGAGATACATAAGTTTCCAGTTCTGATGATGTTAATGATCAATTTGGCTGTGTTTTTTGTGATCGGAAATTGGAAATCAGCTTTGTGCGATGCCATAGTCTGCTTTTCAAGATCACTTACATTAGTGCCGAGTTTTATTCCCGTCTGTTTCATTTTCTTTTATGGTGTTTACTGTTTCATTTTCATTCAATCTGCCGAAGAGAAGAAGGGACCGAGGGATTTTGATTAAAACTTTGTGGATTTATCGATAATTTTGGACAATAAAGGCTAATTACTTGTCTAATTGTTTGTTAAAGGTAGGGAGCCTGTTTAGATCACATTACCGACTATTGAGTTATTTCTCATTTAGTACCATACAATTTTTGAATGAGGAATTTGCTTGTAATTATTGTCTGTGTGGTAACATTCATGACAGACAATTGCTAAGGATGATTTTTGATACGGAAATTGAAAATAGAATTGTGTAAAGCCACCTTAAACAATGTTATATGTTTTGAAGGTGATTTTAATTATAAAACATTTCAACCATAGGGCAGTGACAGCATTAGACACTCTGACACTGACGTTGATTTACCTGGTGAGGAACTTGCATCTTTGACAGCAGTTTGCTTTAGTAAATGTAAAGTGTGACTAAGTTCATCTAATTGCTGAAATTATAAAAGATGCATAAATGGTACTGACAGTCTAAATAAATCAGGTCTCGTATTTCCATTTTATGTTATCAATTACTGAATTACCTATGTACAAGTCTGCGCCTTTAATTTGAATAATGATGCATCTAGTAGCTGCATTAACATATGGAAGGGTATGGCAGATAGCCCTTTAATCCTCGCAGAGAAAGTATAACTGACTTTTTTATGCATGTGATTCTACTGGGTTTCATGCTTAGGAGTCAGCTGGTCAATTTTTTTTAAACATGATTTGGGCATCGGGAAACAGGTCAGAAGAGAAGGAAGCAGGCATCCAGAGAACATGGTTTTTCAGCTGATCAAAGCTGCCAATACTTCAATGAACTATTGATATAAAATAAAGAATATTTATTGAATTGTAAATAAGTTATAAGGCATTTGCTTTAGGCTGGCATACTTGCATAAGTTTTACTTCGATGTGAGAGAAAAGTCAACAGTTTGACAGGTGGAAGAAATTTGTTAGTCGAGTATCGGTCCTTCCCAGGAATGACAATCATGTATAATAAATGTCTGCAAAATTAATTCTGAAAAACAATTTAAAATAAGTGTTCGGTGAAGTATTCAACCAGTAACATAAACCTTACAAAGTTAATACAGGTTTTACTGCATTTAGTATGAAATATAAAGCTGTCAGATAAAAACTTGCCTGTTTGCAAAGAATTTCTCCTTTTCTAAACATACAGACCTGTCAAATGAAATTCGTTTCTGTGGCATTTGAATTGCGAAATGTGCAATAAATTTTGTTTTATGCCAATAAAACTTTAGGTAAATTAAAACTAATTCTGAAAATAATTTAGCTGTGTTGAACATCTTGAAAGTAGGTACATTTAATTACTCCTGACAAAAAACTTGTGTATGTATTGGCTGAAATTCAATTTCGAATCGCAATTAACAGAAGTCTGATTTATGTTGTAATAATTAAAGTCTAATCAAGTTGGATTGCTCGTTTGAAATTATTTTTTGCCAGTTTGCGAAAGATGTTTTCAAAAGTTTAAAGATTTATTTTAATGTGTTTCTTATATGCATCGAAATGAAATTGAAATTTGTTGCCACATGTTTTTCTAGGTCTCGAAATATTCCAAGGATGCTAAAGTAAATTTAGAGACTTTTTTTGATATATTAGAATCATAGCTAAGAGTACAGTCATATACATGTAGCTTTGAAAATATAGACCAGCTTCTTTACATTTCTGCTAGAAAACAACAACTACATCTCATATACCGTAAAAATTCTATTTATAGCCCAGGCTTTTATAAGAATCATGGATTGTTCGAAAGTCGGGAATGGGCGTTATTTGAAGACACATCTTCACAAGACAGACCAATTTTCTAAGCAGGGCTTTATAAATCCACTCGCCCCTCATAATTCCAAGAAGAAATCAAATCCGGAGAAAGAGCGGATGTTGACTTATTGCAGACAACACTAAAATCTGTTCATTTCCGCTATTACCGTACATGTAGAGTGTGGTATATGTGAAAGTTTCCGAGCGCGGGAATAAAAAATAAGCCTCGCGCATGATCTTTCTTATGGCAAAAATAAGGGAAATAAAAGTAAAATAAAAGGGAAATAAGTAAACTTGAATGATAAAGGTAAGCTCAATTTTGCTCAAATCAGGAGATGGGCATTAGAAAGGGGCAGAAAAATGGCGTTTTTTGTCCAAAATATGGGGGATGGGCGTCTATTAGAGGATGGGCTATAAATAGAATTTTAGAGATTAAAGAAAAGGGTTCATTCTTATTGCCTGGTGTATAATCTTTTGTCATCTGGTTGTATGTCTGTTTTCTGTCTATTTTAGTTAAATTATCATCTGTACCTGAGTTGCCCATATGACTGATGGCCCCTGAAGAGATTAGTTATTTTATGTTGTGGGGGATAGTGCAAGATACAGAAGGCATCCCATTCTAGAGACACCCCTGATTCTTTTGCATTCTCAGTGTACTTTTGGTTTAACATCTCATCCAAAAGACAGTAAGTAATGTTAGTGGGGGAGGAGGGGGGGGATTGATTTCGCCAGCCTCAGTTACCAGTCCAACACGTTACCACTGATCCACTCCCATATTGGTTGTATGTGGTTGTATGTCTAGCCAAGTTTGGTTTTATATGGAATGTAGAATAACATGTAAAAATGCGAGGAGCTATACTGGTGGAGTGGTTACTGTGCCAGACTTTCAATTTGGAGATAGCTTGGTTGTAACCATCGACAGTTCAGGCTCTGATGTGGCTTTCTGCCTTCCACACTTCCAGTAGTGGAATGAAGAAACAACTTTGAATGCAGGAAGCTGGCCACTTCTACACGAGGAGTCTGGATTTAAACTTGTACTCATGTATAAGATTATATAAGTCACAAGAATTTATTTCCCAATCAATGGAAACTAAATAGGTTAAAAACTAGGAGTAAAACATTGTGTGAACGACTCACAATGACTTTTCCATGAGATTTTATATAAGGTATTGCTACAGAAATAACTAGTCATTAAGAATTTGAAGTCTTTTAAAACCTACTTACAAACTTATGCAATGTCTTTGTGAGAAATGCAACTCACTGACTGCCCCTACACTCTAGGTTTATAAAAGTGTTAAATGCCAAGTTGTTGATGCTATGTTATTTGCATCGTCGATCCATTTCGTTTCACTCTATTTATCTACCGTGGGACAATTGGCTGGTAAAATTTCGTACTCATGAATAATTCATTACCTACTTTCATTGGTTTCCGTAAGATTTCCCTTGCGGAATCTCAGCCAATGTAATTACTTGTTACAATTTGTCTTCCGCGCCTATGTTTAAATCCTGGGAAATACGTCTATTTTAAGTAACTTGTCATTATGCCTCTTCTCCACTCTGAAGAGTGTCTATTTGTAATACGGCATCTCATTCGATGAAGAGTTACATCCCTTTGCTAATAAATATTCATGAAAACGAATAATCAGCAGTCAATTATCCCATGGTACATAATGTAGTTGTGCGGAATATGTACCGGGGGTCACCGACGATGTGTTATTTGTGGGAGTTTACATCTGTAGCCTCAGGTCTTCCATAGAGAGGTGCCTGGTTCTTTAAGGTGACTTGTAATCAAAAGCTTTTACTGTCCTGCCTTAAAATAAATGTTGAGCAAAAACAAGTCAGTTAGACAGAAGAAATGTAAGAGGAGGAAAAAATCAGAAAAATGCTTCCAGAAATGATACAAATATCAAAGTAACAATATTTATTTGCCACAATTATTAGAAAATCATAATTTTCTGCAGACAGTAAGCTGTTGAACCTTGTTGTACTTGCCAATTAATTGTTATTGCAAATAAAAAACGGGTATTAAAAAAGAATGAGCTAGAATAAAAATCATTGGGAGACTAAATTAATGTAATAAATGCATGGCTTTGTGTATTATCTGTGGCTGTAACCTGCCTTAGATCACTATGGGGTTTATGTTTCTACCAATTGTCTGAAATTTACATTAACTTCTAACCAGATGCATTTCCATTATACTGAATGTCTGTTTAACTACTCTGAAATTCTATTAGAATAATTGCATATTTGTTTGTGTTGAAATGTGCAACTTAGTTAAGCATGCGAGATAATTTGATGAAACTGGTTGACTGGCGGGGTTTAACTTTGAAGTGAGGGTTCTGGTAGAATTTTTTTTTTCATTTGGAATGCTTTTGAGAGTTTTGTTGTTAATTTAATATGATATATATATCAGAAATTTAACGATATTTATCCTAGCTATTTGAAAGAATGTTTTATATTCAGAGCTAAGGGATTGTGGATTGACGTAAAAATTCCGGATATTATAGAACATGAGCATTTGAAGAAGAAAGTTATCTATAGGTGAGTTCGTTGTTTTTCAGGAAAATTAAGTATGAAATGTTTTTGCTCTGACATTCAGTGGAGGGCACATATGATGCTGAAATACTGAATTCAGTTTTATTTTGCTATACTCGGCATTTACTTTTTCTGTCAAGAACCATTTCTAAACTAATATCTTAGTACATAACTTTCATTTGGAATAGCCGTGTTGTTGTTGTAGATATATAATGCAGAGGAGAAGAGTTTTTCTGTGTAATTGTGTAGTGATAAAAAAAAAATCAGTTTCTCCAAATGTATGATAAATCATTAAGATTTTTAAAGAAATGGAATTACGTCTTTCCCATATCCTGCTTGCATATTTTCTGAGTACTTTTTTGTAACCATTTCAGTTCCAACAAGGCAGTTAATGAGAACTCATTCTTGTATTGTATAGCATGTAAAAATCATATTGTTTCAGTAATATTGTATATTTTATACAACGGTAGACAACACACAAGCCCATTGTCTTCATTTTCGTAATAAAGCTGACAGAACGGGAGCCAAATCTGAAGACCATTTGCTTAGAAATCATAATTTTGATTGTAATAGACAATGCTAATAGCACTCAGTATCTGTCATTATGTCAAATCGGATCCATTTACTAGCAGAAAATTTCCCCGCTTTAAAACAGCCATACGTGATCTGAACAACTTGAATGTTTATGTACGAAAAATTGTCGTTTTTGTGATTTGCATAACGCATAATCATCCCCATTAAAAGCAGTCACAAATTCATTTTTGAAATTATTTCCAACTATTTGAATTAAAACTGTCTCTGTCAAGTTTTCATCCCCCAGTAAATGCATTTTTTATTTGACTTTTATGTTTTATTTTAGAAGTTTAATTTTCTTCCATTTAAAGAAATACTCTAAAATTTACAGTATGTCTGTCTGGCTAAATTAACTTGCAGTGCTTCATTAAATTTTAGTTATTTATATTTATACTTTTTGTAAGTCTTTCAGCATTTACTGAAATTTACAATTTTGAAGTCAGACTGATCGAAAAGCCGACAAAATTAAACAGACATTTGTCTCTTAATTTATTAAAACCATAATTTTGTGCATTAAAATGCCCTAACAGAGTATGATTTTAAATTCCGTGGTCTTTTTAAAAATCCTTTTTCTTAACTGTTTAGAATCCCTTTTTTCATTACTTTGACCATCTCTTTTTTTCCCAACTTCCACGATCTATCTTTTCATTACTACCACGATCATTTCTTTTCAAAATTTACAAATCACTCTTCTCTTATTTCATTGTTTCCTCTGTTACTTTTACTTTTACATTCCCACTTTATTTGATTTTCACAGTCCCTCAGTCACTGTCATTATCCCTCTACTTATCACATGTCTCTCTTTATCTAACTTTAACTAGAACCCTCTCTTGTCAGAACTTTCATGAACCCACTTTTCCTAACTTACATGATCCCTTTTTACCTATCTTTGACCACCCCCATTTTCCTAACTTTTGTGATCCGATTCATTGTCTTACTGCCAAAATGCCTCTTATTTTGGAGCGTAAAGTTACATGATCTTTAAGGGTTTAAAGGTAATATAACTCTTTTTTTCAAACTTAGGGATTCCTGTTATTAATTCTTTTGTAATTATATGGTTAAAGTTAATCAATATAATGTTTTCATTTTATTGCAGTTTATATACATTTGTATTTTAATTATTTTTATGTTTCATAAAAGTGGAATTTATTAAAATATTTTTCCACTGAACTTTTCAAGACATTTCATTACAGTCTCATATTTTGTAATTTAGGCTTATCAGTGAAACGAAGTTCTGAAAACTAGATTTTTTGTAGAAAAGTTGAAATGAAATATTTCATAGACTTTTACCTTGATATGATGGTAGAAATGATAATTATGTGAAAGGTTTATGGAAGATATGTGAGGTTTTTGGAAGAACAGGAAAAATGATATGTTTAATATTGGGGATTTTTTTTTTTCAATGGATCAAATTTTACTGCCGAGGAGTAGAAGTGATGAAAGGAAATGAAATAAAGGAAGGAATATTTCAACAGAAAAAAAATCCTGTACAATAGCTAATTCATGAAATAAAAGTGCCAAGAAAAAATGCCTACAAGATCTCCCAGATTTAGAATTTCAGCTATGTAAATAATAAAAAAATGGCCTAAGTTTTTCAGAATATATGAAGAGTTTTGGGCTGTTTTAAGTTTTGAGTTTTAGAATGGGATGGTCGATGCTCTACCCAAAATTAAATAACTAAATCTTTAGAGGTTGTTGGTCATTATATTTTTACTAAAATTGTGTAATAAATAAACTTAGAGACTCAAACTCATGCGCCTGAAGGTTTAGACTGGCTTCAGTCCCTAAATTTTATGTTATATCTTCCTCTCATTTTCATATAGAGACTGGGTTACGTTACCTGTTCTTTCTAGCAAAAATCATTAAGTTTTAATTTGCAGGTCAAAGAAAAGATTCTAAGTTTAATGTATTCAGCAATAGATTATGGTTTTACTGATACAGTTCATTAATATCTCATGTCTCTTTATCTCATTTTATATCAACTAAAGGCTGTAAGGGATCATTCACCCCCACCCCTGGTATGTAGTCTCCCCTACCTCAGTATGAAGTCCCCCACACCCAGTATGTAGTCCCCTCTATGCCCACCCCCAGTATGTAGCTTCTCCCCCCCCCCCCCCCCCCCACCCCACCTTCCACCCAGTATGTAGCCCCCTCCCGGTCTGTAGTCCCACCCTCTGGTATGTAGTTAGTAGATAAACACAGTCACATGATCCTTTCTCAAAGAGGTGAAAACTGCACTGAGAATATTTGATGGATTTTTGTAACCCGAGTCTTACTTTAACTTCTCCTAGAAGATACTGAACAGTAAAGCCATTGACAGATTTCTTAGTGAATCAAGCCCTCTGCCTTTCAAAAAGATGTACAAAGTGTATAAGAAAAAATTAGCTTTCAAAAAGCTGTATCAAATAAAACAGAGAAATGAAAATGAAAAATTGCCTCACTTGTAAGTAGGAATGATATAGAAGATGGATAACATTGAGGAACAGGCTGTATATCTTACAGGTTAAGATCAGCAGGCTTGATTTGTCTAGTGGCTTGATAATTGTGTCAGTGACAAATTCTTATTGACAATTATGACAAATAGAAGGCTTTTATTTTAAGTAAGAAATCGCCTAAATCGTTAGACCAGATGCCATTACTAGATGAAATTCAACGGGCTAGCCCATTTGTATACAGTTCTGTCACATTGGTATCCTTTTGGGGATGGAATAAAAGAGAAAAACTAAAGTAAAAGAAACAAATAATATTGAGAGAGACAGTTGTGAAATGAAGAATAAACAATAGTTTTTGACAGAAATCTGATTAAAGTTATTGTCTGGTCATGGCATGGTCAGATGTAATTTTGTTAAAATGGTTTTGTTTTGTGTTTATGACACAATCCATATTGTGTGTGATTGTTTATATCCATAAAGGAGTTTTTTGAATGTTTAGGCAGTCAAACCTGTCTGAAAGGCTGCTCAGACTAAAACAGCCTCCATGGTGGAGTGGCTGACTTCAAATCACTTCAGCTCACATTGATTAAAGGTCATGGGGTCGAGTCTCTCTACCAACTTTTAACATCTATGTGAGAAAGTTTGCATGCAGTTTCTTACAGGGAATTGGAGTTAAGACAAGGGACCTTCTCAGGAAAGAAGGTTTTGTAAAGTGCCTGCCTGTTGTGAATTTTTCTGTCAGAAGATGTTAAACTCAGTCAAACAAAATGAATCACTCAAACCTAAGATAGATGACGATAAAACATTGTACTTTATACACATAGTCTTGCTGCATTTGCTTAACCCTTAACCTGCTGAATTTTTGTAATGGATTTGTCCAGCTTTGAATTTGGAACAGTCTATTTAAAGTTTAAGGGATTTCAATATCAAAATACAAAAATGGAGCTACCAACAGAATAGAGCCTGGTCAGATTGCACGGATGTGCAGGCTGGCCTGGCGCTATACTGGTGGCAAAGGCTAATCACTGTCGGTTCCAGCAGGTTAAGGCTTAAATGGTTCAGTTCAGTAAAAAAAAAACATTTTGTGCCATTTTGATGAATTCATCTAAAAACAGACAAAATTGATCTGAAATAGATACATTATAGATGGGTTTATATACAAAAGAGGTTCTTTAAAACTCAAAAACTTCATAGAAATAGTAATTGACTTAAAAAAAGTTTCGTAATTAACATGTAAGGTTGTCCACAAGGATTGCTGTAAATTTCATCTTGTGACAGTTGATATGTAAATGATGATTTCATTTGTCAGTATTCTAATTGCTTTGATGTTTATTATTGCAAATGGCCTTTATGTTTTACTTTCATTGTTCTTCTTCAGTATTTTGTCACCGTTATTTTGAATTAATATCTGTTGTGATTGTCTGTACAAATTACTCTTTGCTATTAAGAGAGTATTTACCAATATACAGTGTTTCTTTCTGAAGCTGTGACAAGCCTTTATCGAGAAGTCGGCACATTTTAGTGATTATATTTTCCTTACTTCAGCTTCCTTCGCTGTGATGTTAGTGTAAAAGATTTATTTCACTCGATGACAGTTAATCTTTTAAGCCCCATCACAGCAATGTCTGTTATGATATAGCTTAATGATAACTCTAAGACGTTTCTGTATTTGGGAAAAGCATTCAAATCCGATCAGAATTAAGTTAATTCATGCATTAAGTGTAATTTGGGCAAATTTTGTGCTTTCAAACAATTTAGTGGTTAAAAGAGAAAATTGCAATGTCGTGACGTAATCAGAGTGATCCCAAGTGTGGACGGCTCCGCGTAAATTATTGCCCTAAAGGTTTGTTTTTCGGATTACATATAAATGGAAAGTGTAGGTCCGTCAATTACTTAGAAATATTGCCAAGATGACATATAAACCTCTCTGATTTTGTTTTGCGGAGATATTGCGGTACCATTATGACACTAATAGAGAAGTGGAGCCCGGCTCAGTTGGAATGTTTTGTAATTTTTGCTGCTGATTGCCTAGAATATTAGATGACTGCATCATTTACTTTTATTGCAAAAACTTGTTATGTGACTTAGTGAGGCGTAATTGTGGTAATTGGTTTGGGGAGAATCTAAGCTGATTTTTGTACCAATCTCGTCACTGAAATGGAGACTTGTATTAATTTGTATGGAGAGTAGTAAGTTTCATGAAGAGATTTCTCAAATTGAATTTATTTGAGAAATTTCTCAAAAAATGTGATTTACAGGTTTGTATAGGACTTAGAGTGAGATATCTTGGTTGATTTGCATCGTTACATCACTTCCCTGCCCCCTGTCCAGGTAGCAGACAAACAATCATGAACAGTCTTCAGGTAACTTCATCAGTTAATTGACTGACCAACCAATTCTTTAAAAACATTTCAGTGTGAGATTTGAACCTTTGAGCTCCGCAGTGTTCATTTTCTAGCTAAATCAAGGCTGAAATAGGGCCACATTCCTAATACTAAGAATATTTTTAATTTTCTTGTTAGTAAGAAATAAATTCCCAAATGAAAAGTTTATGAAACAATGGCCAAGACAGTCACCTGTTTCTCTCTATTTATGAAAATATCATCATTGTCCAGTCTTCTATCATTTAATTGTTTAACTGACAGTGTCTATTGATTTACCTGAAATCAGATCAGCCATTTATTATTTCTTACCCTTGTCAAATAAAATCTTAATTCCCAGTCAGAAAGGCCCTGGCCCCTTTCCCTAAAAAAACAGAAAAACACAGCTTTTTATCAAAGACAACTTTTTACCACTCAGTCAATGAAGAATAATTATGTATATTGGGCACTCTGACCATTTTTAAAATTCTATTTTTAGCAAGGTTGATATGACGTGATATTCACCTCTATATTATTTTCATTATTTGTTCATACCATTATACCATTGAAAAAAGACAGTTTCTAGTATATGAATTATTTGTTCATACTATCAAATATGCATAAAACCATTAAACAAATTATTCCTCAGGAGACAGAATTATTTAGAGAACTTTAAGATGATACGATAAAATTTGCAGTTGATATGTTAAGTTTGTAATTTAAAAGAATTGAATGGAGGCCTTCAAATGAAATTATGGAATTAATGAGATATGAGCATGTCTCTGTCGGCTATGTTGAAGTAGTGTGATTTTCTTTTCTTTTGGGGGGTGGGGGGGGGGGGGGAGGGTTGGATGAAAGTGGGGTTATATCACTTTTTATTACAATGCTAACAACTTTCAATTTGTATAATTAACAATCAAAATAATATCACAATATCTCCCTGAAGCAATTGCAAATAATTTCGATTATATTATTTTTCAGTAATTGGATTGAGCTTGGGGGTGGGTGGAGAGGATATGTATGGAAAGTAAACAATTTTCGTCCTTTTCTGAGATTGTTGCATGTGATATGATGGCACTTGTTTCCACAGAAAACCCAATTTCTATTGCTTATTAGTAATTTTGTATACGTTCTATTCATAGAGAAGCCAATTACGCAGCCTCCCAAACTTCAGTTTCTCTAGTAATTGACTTCTTATTCTTTTTGGCAATTTGATGCAAGACTATAATTGACTTGTTAATTCGAAACACAGCTGCCAGAAATATAGTTAGGCTGTCTACCATTTCCCTTTTGTACAATTATATCAACATGAAAATCATTCCAGACCTCCGGCCAGCCGCGATATGTTTCGTGAATTTGAAGAAAAAATATTTGTGCTTAATTTTTTTTTACTGTGATTGTTAAAGAACTATAAAAAAAAGATGAAAAAGTTGAAAACGGATGGATATCATTTGAAATGATTCAGAAATAAGTAAGTCCTTTAAGTGGTTTCAAACTTTTAACCTTAACAGATTTATGGATAGAAATTTTTGAGTGTGTGTAAAACTGTTTTATCTGCTTGTTTTGATTTATTGTAACAATAAATGTCAGCCTGAGATACCAGTTTCTTAAGTAGTTCTACTTTAACTTTTATCAACAATAGGTGTATTCAGAATTCTTAAAAAGAAATGTTTTGATTAATTGATTGATTGATTGACTGATTTAGTCTGTCAGTCAAACAGTCATAGACAGTTCTTTTTATGGATTGATTGATTGATTGATTGAATCAGTCAATCAGTACTAAATTAGTGAGAGACAGAGTGAGGGACTGAGAGAGTGAGACAAACAAAAAGTAAACCAACATGCGACAGTTAAACTGGTGAATGTCGTAAAAGGTTGTTGTGAAGGTATTAATTTGGTAACTAAAAGATCGGGCTGGCTCTCCAGCCTTTTCAGTGAGAGCCATGGCTTGAGAACACTGTAAATAGAAATTATTATAGGCTGCAAACATGTTTATCAAATTATGCAAGTTTTAAGCCTTCTGCATTGCTCAGGCTGACATGGTAAAAGTCTTACAGTTTGCTTGTTTTATGGATTTTTCCGTTTTCTTTGATGTCTCAATAACAATGACAGTTACTGATTCTTCCATTTTACATTTCAATTACAGCACTTGTTTGTAGTGCACTTCAGTTAGAAATCTGATATTTTGACACATAATTACGATTTTCAAACTAGTAAGGTATAGAGAAAAGTAGCAGTTGTCTTGGAAGTCAAGGCTCGGCTGCTCATTATTCGTAAAAGCACTTTTAAAAGATCCCTATCTTTACAAACCGTATGACTTTCGGCTGTCTGACAGTCATTTCTGCCTCTGCTGCCAGTATAGACCATGATCGGTCTGTATAGTCTAGTCATGGTCTACACTGCTTGGTATTCAGTTTATATAATTTCAGTCAATATCCATAATGCTCTTGAATTATTCATCGATTAGTACATTTTAGAAACTATAATGAATAACAGCTTAGGCCTAAACACGGCTTTGAACCTTTGTCAGTGATTGGTTTCCTAGTTAACCCTTTACTCCATAGATACGTGTTTTAACACATATGCAACCAGTGCAGATCCAGATCAGCCTGCACATCCGTGCAGTCTGATCAGGATCTCCACTGTTCGCTTTTATATCTATAAAAGTATATCTGACTGAAAAGCGAACAGTGGAGATCCTGATCAGACTGCACGGATGTGCAGGCTGATCTGGATCTGCACTGGTCGCATATGAGATTTAACACTTAACCATGTGGTAAAGGGTTAAATGTTGTAAGTCCTTTCCTACAGAATCCAGTGAAGTGGTATTCAGGAAAAAAACAACAGTTATAATTTTTCTACTAATTAAGAACAAAGCTTTCACCCTACAATAGTTAATTGTATAGCATTGATCCCTGAGTAAGAGACATGCATATTGTACAGTTAATTACATGGAAAAATAAATTGATGTGGGCCTTTCATTATTGACATGTCAGTCATGACCTGTAAAACGTAGCATATATCTCAGACTTTTATTATCAAGAATATGAAAAAAATTACAAAAATTGACTGGTCAGAAATGAATGTGTATGGGTATATAGTAAATAAAATTGTGACATGTTACGGAAAATGTCAAAATACTTAAATCTTGCATTTGTTTTCTGCTACTGTAGATTCAGAGAGTTATTTAGAAAGAATTGAATGGGTTTTGAAATTGTGATTCAAAAAGTGATATTGAATTGATACATGTGTGGTGAGTGGGAAGAGAGATCCAAGATCGGCAAATCACATTATTCAGGAATTTTAGAGACTCCTTTTGAAGCTGGTTAGAATTCCACACAAAAAATTAATGATAGCTTAATAATAATAGTCTTATTATAGAAACAACTTTAGTCATATTGTCCTTTCATTTCAGGAGATATGTAGATATCCCAGATGTTACTTAATGCCAAATCAAGTTTCTAAGAATAAATCATACTTCCACACTTGTTGTCCTCTGTTACTAAACATAAAATCAAGTTTCTAAAAATAACTCTGACTTCACACTTGTTCTCCTGTTTTTAGGAGCAATGCAGATATGCCACATGCTACTAAATATAGAAACAAGTTTCTAAAAATAACTTAAACATTCACACATTTTGTCCTCTGTTTTCAGGAGCAATGCAGATATCTCAGATGTTACTAAATATAAAATCAGCTCACACTTTCACACTTGTCCTGGTTTCAGGAGCCAGCTGTTACTAAATATAGAAATAAGTTTCTAAAAATAGCTTACACATTCACATCTTTTGTCATTTATTTTCAGGAGCAATGCAGATATCCCAGGAGCCATCTGGGATGGCAAGCAACAGTCCGAAGCAGCAGGAATGTTCTGGGTGTAAGAAGGGTATTATTGATCGCTACTTGTTGAAAGCATTAGACCAGTACTGGCATGAAGATTGCTTGAAATGTTCTTGCTGTGATTGTCGATTGGGGGAAGTGGGGTCCACACTGTTTGCCAAGGCAAATTTACTTCTCTGTCGTAGAGATTATCTCAGGTAAGGTTTTTTCAGATTTGAAGCTTTGTTCACTTACAATATTATAGTATATATAGTAGAAGGTGTAACTCGATTAAACAACTTATCTCATTGAAAAAGGACAGTGTTCCTTGTCCTTAAAACTGAAGGTTTCATTACTTTACCTGGTATAGGTCAAGGTCAAGCAGACAATAAATGACATGAGAAAGCTATAAGAAGTGAAAAAAGCTAACAGCTAATATGTAAAAACTTGACTTTCATGCCAGTCTGTTAGTATTTTTCATTTTAAAGTATTTACGAGGGGTGAATGCAGAGTGTAAACTGCTTCTTTATCTTACAGCGTTTTTTTTTTATTTTACTTAAGGAATATGGCATACTCAATAATAAATGGGTTAGACTATTCCACTGCATGTACGTAGTGGGATTGCAGGTTTTTAGACATTACCCAGAACTTGCATGGTCTGGCCAGTAAAATTACGATGTTGGGAACATGAAGAGGTGTTGAAACTTGGTTGGTGCCCAATGTCTGATGCAAATACCTCAAATTTGATAGAGTAACACCTTTTTTTTCAGGTTGTTTGGTACAACAGGCTACTGTTCAGCGTGTTCTAAAATGATTCCAGCATTCGAGATGGTAATGAGAGCAAAAAACAATGTGTATCATTTAGAGTGCTTCGCTTGTCAGATGTGTAATCATAGGTGAGTTAATACAGCTCTCAGTGTAGTATAAAGAGGCATCTATATGTAGTTGGCTCGGACCTTTGTCATTTGTTTAATTTTAGATGAACTCTTTATTTAATGCACTAGGTAAATTTGAACAGCTGTTAGATCCTTTGAATCAGGAACAAGCAAAATGAAACCTTTTGTCAGTCACACTTGAGCATACTTCACAGTAATCTTCAGACATTATTGTCTCGATCGCTCAGTGGTTTAGGTACATGTATTTGCGTTAGTAAAAGGTTAAAGGTTTAAACCCCATACAAAGGTTACTTAGTCGAGCACAAGTCAGTTATGGAATGGTTTACAGATTGTCTTTCTGGTTCATACATAAGTTTTCCTTCCTACACAGTCAGACATGACTATTACAGATGATAGGTTTGAAAGAAAACAGGTATAAGAATGGTACTAGAAAAGGTATCACATTGGGAATTTTAACCCTTTTAATAAGGCAAATGCTTTGGTAAAAATATGTTACACAAAATATAATATTTTGAAAAAAGTGTATTGCACAATAAGCTGGAAAGAAAACAAGTATATTAATTATTCTAGAAAAGGTGAATCTTAAGTTGAGAATTTTGGCCCTTTCAGTAATGATAATACTTCCGTAAAAAAAAAACGAAAACACTTGCAATTACGTGTTACTCAGATTTTTCATTTTAAAAAAGCTTATTTTTCTCTTCTGTTTCAGGTTCTGTGTTGGTGACAAATTTTATTTGTGTGATAATAAAATACTGTGTGAGTACGACTATGAAGAGCGTATGGTGTTTGCCAATATGACATATAATTATAACGCTCTATCACAAATCAAACGACAGACCAACAGTTTGAGTGACGATTTATCAAGCGGGTATGGAAGCCCGAGTCCAGGATCATTATAGTGATTGTCGATCTCCATAGTGGGCAGAGTCACGATAGACATGTTTACATGGGAAAGTGTACTTTGCGTTGATCACATGTATTATATATAAAACATCTCACCTGTGAATACATTTCACCAGTGAAAGTTATTTAGTGATGGTTTGGTAAAAACCAGGCGTGTTCACAATGCTTGTTGCCAGTGGTAACGTTAAAGAGATTTTGTAGTGTAGGTGACAGTATGTTTAAAATCTTGTTAGAGAGGTCTAAATCTTTCACAACTATCCAAGATGGGAGAGCCTGTTTGTAAATTGTAACTAGAAAGTTAATTGAAAAAATTAATTGAAAATCACATCTCCTTTCACTTAAACATTTCTTGACACAGAATTTCACAAAGTCAAATCTCAAGCAGTTGTTTTTGTATATATGTGCACAGAAAATTATTTTGATTAACTTGTTTTTCCCTCATATTACAAACTTCGGTTACTGAAAGGTTGTTTATATAAGAGTCATATGTATTGTTCAGTACTGCTGTGCAAGTTTCATATTTGTTTTCTAACAACTAGATCCTTGAACAATGCTTACATTGTCATGATTAGATGTATTTTAGATAGCATGAAGCATTTTGCATCACCTTGATGTGAATAGGAGCACTTTCGAGATATTGTTTTAAAAAACAAACAACAAATATCTCATAATGTAGAAAATTCATGAAACGTTACTGGCATTCATATTTTTTGTTTCAAAAAGCAAACAAAAAAAACTCCATTATTTTCTAGTCAGTTTTCATGCATAATAACATACAGGATTAACCTTTATAATGACAGCTTTAGTTATAAAGATTATGGATTTTGACAACAGGTGACTGCTTAAAACAAGTTGGGTTTTTTTCATCAGATTCAGTATACTTATTTGAATACTCCTTTAGAATGGGAACTTTAAGTAGCTGGCTTGTGAGTGGAGGTAAAAAATATAGAAGAAATAGTGTGTCATAATGAAATTTGTTTAATATTCATTTATTCACTAATCTGACACAATATAAAGGTGGTGTTTAACCCTTAACCTGCTGGAACCGAAAGTGATTAGCCTTTGCCACCAGTATAGAGCCAGGCCAGCCTGCACATCCGTGCAGTCTGACCAGGCTCTATTCTGTTGGTAGCTCCATTTTGGTATTTTGATATTGAAATCCCTTAAACTTTGAATGGTCTGTTCCAAATTCAAAAGTGGGCAAATCCATTACAAAATTTCAGCATGTTCAGGGTTGATATAGATTGTTGATTATTGTTTGTGATTTAATCCTTGTATGATTTTATTTGTTGATAAAATTCATGAATTTTGTTTAACTAATTTTGTTGGTGAAATTGGATAATGATATTGCATTATTCTGTACAATACACAAATCTTCATTTTCAAGGATTATTGTCAATTCCGACCCCACCATCCAGCACCATCAACATACAGATTATTATGTATATTACATAAAATATATAATCAATATATTTTCAGTTTTTCAGGCCCGCCTCTGAGGTTGAATTGTTAAAGTCACTTCAAATCACATTTCCTGTCACTGATTGATGGTAATGTCATGGGTTCGAGCCCTGTCACTGATTAATGTCATGGGTTCAAGTCCTGTCACTGATTAATGTCATGGGTTCGAGCCCTGTCACTGACCAGTGCCATGTAAGAAAGTTGGCTCTTACAGAGAATGGGTATCTAGTACTGGTCCTTTTCAGGAAAGATGGTTAGATAAACTGCCCACCTGATACGACTTCGACTCTTAGATGGTGTTAAACTCAATTAAAACTATACTAAACTATTTTCATTTTATAAAAATATTGCTAAAAATGCTGATATCAAACACACACATTTAGTTTTCAAGTAGATATAGGGTATGTTACTGTAAGAAAGAGACGTCTTTCATAATTCATAGATATTTAAAATCCATGTACATATATAGAATTTAACTGTGTGCTGTATTTTCTTATTAACTGAGGATAATTATGTTGTAACATACTGCAATTATAGAACTGGTGATATTTATAAAGCCATGATTATGATAGGATATTATTGTAAATTGAAAAAAAAAAATCTAATTTCCTGTATTTATTGTATTTTTCATTTGATATTTTATAAATTTTCAGATTAATGTGAAATCCATATTTAGTTGTCACAATTTCTCTACCGTCTTGTGACCTTCAGTGAATATTTCTGAAGGTTGAAATCATGTTTTTTTTTCATTTAAAGCTTTACTTTCAGTTATAAATCAGACAAAAGCTTTCTTATAAAGGAAAGATTTTCATCTGTTGTTTAAAACTATATTTTCTCCCAGTTCCTATCATTTCTTAAGGTAATGCCACAGTTTGAGGGGTTGGGGTGGGGTTGAAAGTAAAAGAACACTAAATGACCTTGAACTAAGAAGCAGATGAAACTTTCCTGCTTTCATCAATCACCATAAAAGCTGTCCACAGGAGAAAAAGTGAGCCTGAAGCTTTCTTTATTTGTATCCTCCATATTTTGGTAGACTTACGTACTAGACCTACAAATTATTTACAAAAGAATGAACTGAAGGTGGATAAACCAGGATAAAATCCTTGGCACTTTAATGAGTAATGGAACTGTTGTGTGAAACTACTAGATCTAATAACTAAGCTCACATTTGATTGGTAAATTTTTGAACTCAGCTCAAATTTGATTGGCTGCATCTGTAACTAAGTTAACTTTTAATTGGTCAATCACATGATTAAGTCTGTTGTATTGTGAGTAGATTGCTATACAGTTTACCAGTACATTTAATGAATAGCAGCCTGTAACATTCTGTTGGTCAAACTTGTGTCACTAGTGCATTTGAATTACAGTAAGTTAACCTGGACTTCAGATTGACCAATTAAAAGTTTACTTAGTTACAGATGCAGCCAACCAAATTTGAGCTGAGTTCAAAAATGTACAAATCAAATGTGAGCTCAGTTTAAAAACAGACTTATTTAAAATAAGATAAGAAAGATGGTATTTTATAAGAAATAAGTTTTATTGAGCTGTCTTGACAAGTTCTACAGCTCTGAAATACTTACAGTTGTAAATAAAACTCTTTCAAAAAGTGCCGATTATTTGGGCTGAAACGTTTTCCATGTAAAAGATTTCTTTTAAAACACTTACTGAAGATTTATAACTTTTATACCAAGAGGAATTTTGAAAGTCATGCAAATCTATTTCAGTAAATCACAAAATCTTACAATGGGTTTTTTTATTTCAACAATCATGCATTTAAATAGATCCTGATAGAAATAAATGATATTGTTAATAACTGTTTTATGAATTTCTATAGGAATCTGTCAAGTGTTCGGCTCCAAGTTAAGAGTTGGGTATCACAATTTATTGCTTTTGTTATTAAAAAGGAATTAAAATTTTTGTTGAAAATACAGACTTTCTAAGATATATGTATCTTTATATATATCAAAGATTTTCAGTTATATATGTTTATTGTAACATTGGAAAAGTGAATGCACAAGTAATACTGGCAGGTTTATATAACTTTTTTTAAATTAGCAAAAAGTTCTTTGCGAGAATCTGATGGAGTAAATATTTACAAAATAAACTGAAGGAAGTTGTAACAAAAATATCAGCAGAACTTTGATGGAATAAATTATTTATATAATAAAATTTGAAAACAGCAAAAATTAATGGAAAGATGATTGGAGCGAGAAATTTCACTGAAAATAAATTTTCTCTGAACATCTGATGTTTATTACAGCAGATGGTAATTTATCATACTTTTCTTTGGTAGGTGATTCATTACAGAAAAATACTGTAGCCCTCCAGTAGTAGTTTTTTTATTAATGCAGAAAATTCCAAAGATTTTTTTTTCCAATTTAAAGGGTTTTTTTTATGGCCATTGAAATTCAATTTGGAAATAAAATTTTGAGTTAGAATGATATTTTCTTTTAAATCTTAGTTTGAAATCTAGATTTATTACATCAGCAGCAGATTAACAGGGTTTGGTCTTTCACTGCATGTTGCATTACATGTTAACGGCTTGATACAAGACTGGACCAAGTCCAGTTGAAATATAAAAACATTTGTTCCAGTTTTGTGCAGAGTCCTGGAATGGGATATTAAATTTTAATAAGTAAAACTGAGTTTTATCTTTTACTTCTATAAGAGTTTTATTTTGAAAAAAGTCTTTGTAAATCCACTATCTTTGAAAATCCTAGTCATTATAAAAGTGTACAATTTATATAGATATTTATTTTATTTTTTGCTTGTCTTTGTAATCTTGTGATAATATGTAAGGATATGGTATTGTTTTAAATAAATAGTAGTTTTTTCTTGTTATTTCTTAATGCACATATTTAGGGCATTGTCTCCCTGCATACCTTTGTTATTAGATCCCTTTCAATGGACAGAGATATAACACTTTTTGGGATAGTACAATACACTTACCTTTTTTAACTTTTTTAAGGGGTGGAGGGGAGTGGGAGTGGAGGGGAGTGGGGTGGAGAATGTAAACATTTTTCTGTAAAGGAAATAATTATTTCAAATAGTTGAAGAAATGACAGTTAAAGAAATTAGAAATACAATATTGTTAGGGTGTTTTATTTAATGGAGTACACCTTCTTTTCACACTTGGCCTTTCACATTAAAACTTGTGGCTTTCATACAGACAATTTCCTTGAATTACCAATCCTGCAAAGTTTTAAAGAAGCATAATAAATAAATTTTTTTGTTCACATAAAATATATGGCATTAGTCCTGAAAATTACATGTATGTTATTGAAATATCTTGCCAATTATAGAATTACTAGTCTTTATATAATATCAGTTTTTTATTGTGTTTATTCATATGCATTGTAATGTAGAGTCAGTTGAGGAAAAATTAGATTGAAATTTAAGACAACAACAACAACAGTTAAAGTATTTCTCTAGAAAATACTTGTTTGTCTGTAAGCATACGGCCCCATTGAAACATTTGTGTGTACGTTATATGCATGTACAACGGAGAAAATGAAAAAGTTCAGATGTAGCAAACGTAATATAAAGAACTCTACGAACCCTTTTCTGGTTCAACTCGGATTCTAGGATGATATTTTCTCGTTTGTTTGGATTAGAAAAAAGCTTAGATGGTAATCTGATTTATAAAACTGTACACAAACTTTGACATGCATGTTTATATGAAACCTGATTGATTCATTACCAACATATAACACCTGTTTTCCCCTAATTGAAGAACGGATCCAAGTTTATTGATAAAATCTAATATTTGGAAGAGCACAAGTACACATAAAAACCTAACCATTCAATTTTCGTAATGTTTTTCTTTCAGTATTACAAAAAATGAAATTAATTAGCGAATAACATACAACTTAATGGCAGATTGCAGATTTACCAGGCCAGTAATTTCCAAATCAGAAACTGTTGGCAAATACACAATTATTAATTTTGTTACGGCTTTTATTTTAGATAGCTTGTAAAATTGCAAAATTTGCTGAGGTAATTAGTTTTAAGTGGAAATTTACAATCATTTCTACAGGAAGTTTGTTTCTCTTTAATTGTAAGAAATTAAGTTTTAAGTCCAAGATTGTTAGGAATTTACGTTTTTGTATGTCTAGAGATACATATATTTTGTTGCTGCTTCTATTTTTCTGGGAAATACAGGCAAGGAAAAACAAATGGAAGAACAGTTTCTTTTTTGCATCTGAAACGTTTCTGCCTTCTAAGCACCTTGTTAAAGGTATTTGGTAAAATCAACTTTTGAAAGATATTCTGATGATTAAATTCAGAAAAAAAACAGTTTTAACATCCTTATGACATGATTAAATGATACAGAATAAGTAGATATTCTTAACATCAAGCAAATTAAATTGTTTTGTCTTAGATATATATAAAACTCAGTTATTGTCATCAGTTATCTAATATCACTTACCAGCATACCAGAAATATTATTAATTTTTTTTCTTAACTCTGAGCTATATACAATAGCTATTAGTCAAATATTTGCTTTCACTTATCTGTTGTTTTTAACTGTATTATTGGAAATGAAAATGGCTACTGGGAACTTGTAAAGACAAAGTAAAAATTACAAGCAGACTTGATAATACTTCAGATTGGCGATGCCATGTTTACCTCTAATTTAGTTTTAAAACAAGTTTTTACTCTGAATGTTAATTAGAGGTTCCATATTTGTTTATTAGTCTACAGTTATAGATTGGTCTGGGATTGCGCGACCATTTTAATTTATATATGAATACAAATAAATACTGACACAGGAGTTGAAATTATATTTTGTCAGCTAATCTGTCTATTAACGGAGCTAGAGGTGAGTACTGACTGACCTCTAAATACTGATTTGTGATTGGACACAATTTATTTTCAGCCACTCATATTTTATGGTCTTATTGCTTGCTTTAATGGTGAGACATAGATTCTGAAAGGTTACAGGATGCTGATAATTAAAAAATTTTCTTCCTTTGAAATGACACAAACGCTTAATTGAAAGAATAATGACTTTTACTAATTTCATCGGCATTATCTTTCTTGATTGTTATCGTGTAACTCTTACATCGCGTATATTTCAGTTTCAATTAGAAAATTACCAGATATTTAATTATGATAGATTTAACTCAAAAGATGTAATGACAAAAATACACAGAATCTTCTTGCACAGTAAATTAAAGTCACAACTTTTACATAAGTCTAACTGCACATCGCTTCCTCAAGTTTTCATGTTACATTGCAGTTCTTTGTTACATAATTAGTATTTCATTGAAATTAACGATTTGCATTGCCTGAATTGAGAGCTTCTTACACCATAATGGTCCGCAACATGCATCTTTTTCATTAGCAGCTCTTCAAAGAAAATTGCACATTCGTAATTATGGAGTGAAAAAGAGAAAAAAAATTTAACAGCTAAATAGGCAGTCTTTAAATCCATGTGCACGTCAGTTTCAAATTTAAAGTTTGCTAATGAGGGTGTACAAATGATGTTGCTGTAATCAGATTTGAGGAAAATTTGAAAATGAAAGTAAAAAGCACTGTTTCTGTGAGACAACATTAATAAGAGTGGAATGTTATGTAAGATTTTTTTTTTTTCGCATGACGATGTCACAAGAAAATTATTCTTTTCTATTAAGAAAAGAGAAGATATTCTAAGCATAAATAGACGGAGAGATTTAAGTTTAGAAATTAATCTCTAGTCATGGTTAAAGGCATGTTTCAGTGAATATTTTCAAAGTTTCACTTTGAGCAACTGTTAGGATTTGGTCCTTCCCAGAGAATTACATTTTTCTAATATAAGTGGGGCACAGTAATATTTAAATATATTTAGGTCTTCCGAATAATTGCTAAGAAAAGTGAAAGTTTTGTTTTTTCGCATTTTCATTTGAATTAGAGAATTTGTTTGTTGTTTACATATGAATTCACTTTTGGAAAATTCCTTTTATTTCTTAAAATTAGTTTTCACCCTCCTCAATGACCTTGACATTGTTAAAAGTTGTGTTTTTGTTTTGCTATTTTGTACAAAATTGATTTAGTGGCTAATATGGTAAAATCAAGGGGAGTAATGCTTGTTTGCTTGTAACGATGATTATTGTAACATTTACTTCCCTTGCAGTTTTATTGGGACCAAATTAACACTTGTTCTCCTTTGTTTCCAAGTTACATGGACTTTTTGGAATTTCATTGCCAAAGACATAAAAAGATCTTTAATTTAGTCTATTTTTATCATAATACATGTACATTTTAAAAGATTGAACAGCAGTTATCTTCACATCTTGGACTGTAAAAGCATTTACAGTAACTGTTCAGATCAGTAGAAATTTGTATTTTCAAATTTGTAGCTAAAAGCAGGTATTTTCACAGGGACTTCCTTTCAGAATGACAATTTAAAGAATACAGAACACTGAAATAAAGGAGTAAGTTTAATTTTGCTTAAAGTTGATTGATTTCAGTAATATGCAGAATTTTCATCATCCATTTTCAGCCATATTTACGAAATTACACATCATTACCCCTATGATCTTCAGGAGATACCATTCAGTGTTCATAGGGATATCAGGACAAAAGAAAAGGAATTAAATGGAGAATGCCATTTTACACATAAAAATGATTTTGTTTTTTAGTTGGCAAATTTTTTTTTATCCTTTTAAAGAGTTAATTATGGTATAAGGAGTAAGAGTAAGTTTGAAATATATATTAAAATAGTTTTTTTTCCTTTAAAATGTGATGTAAATTTAAACTTTTATAGTATTATTTCATAGTTTTAACTGTATCTTTAAAAGAAAAAATGAAAATATTCAATTTGTGAAACTTGTTTAAAATAAAGATATTGTTTTAATTGTTGCATTTGTAGTGATTTTTATAAACATTCCTGGGAATATATCTGACTAGTGTTCATGATATTGCCATATTTGTCTGTTTGAGTGTATTTATGTTGGTACAGATAACCCATAGGACAGATACCAGCTTGAACAAGCACTACGTTTGAACGGACGCCCCTGCCCATGGGGGGCCTTGACCTGTGACCTCTAAGTGGGTCTGGTTGTAGAGCTCAGCAAGGTGCAGGCACCTGTGAAGTTTGGAGGCTGTAGGGGGAAGGACTTCTGTGTTATGGTCAAGGTTTAAGTTTTGCGACAAAAAGACAGACCAAAAACAATATGCTCTCCCTCGGGGGTGTAAAAATGTTAAGTTATGGGTGATTAAAACAGAAAGCATTTTTTTTGTTTCCTTCTCTAGATAATGGCTAAGTGAATGTTATGGTCCGGTGTACACTGGCCTGTAATTGTATAAATACAGCCTCTGACAACTAGGTCAGAGATTCCCTGCTCCTCCACTAACATTACTACTTGTCTTTCGGATGAGACGTTGACCCGAGGTCACATGTATCAGTGCTAAACACCAAGCATGGAAAAGAACCAGGGGTGTCTCTGGAATGCCTTGCTTTTTGTATCTTGTACTGTTCCACACAACATTAAAAGAAAATCTCTGCAGGGGGCATCAGTCAAGGGTAACTGGAACCGATGATAAAAAAACTCAAGACAGGTCAGAGCTGTGGTTTCCAGAGAAGACAAGAGTTTGAATCCAAGACTGGATGGTCTTTTGTCAAGATACACTGTATCTTGGTGTTGCAAACTTTCATGTTTGTAAGAGTAGAGTTGACCAATGATAGTGAAGAATGGAGGAATGTGTAAGTTGCAATTCAATACCACTGACAAGATATGACCCTTTGACCTCTGAGAAAAAACTATTACAATAATTATAAACACAAATTTTTTATTCAATAAATATGCTAAAACAGAAAAATTGGATGGAATACTTAAGTGATATATATGTCAGAAACATTTAAGAACCTTCCCTATCAAACCACATCTTTTTCACTTCTTGTGTAAAGTAATATTCTATTAGGTCTGCAGTGTTTATTTTCTAACTAATTTGGGGCTGAAATAGGGCCTCAGTTTAATGCCAGGAAGTACATATTTTCCACAATATTAAGAACAAAATTCCCAATATGATAAACTGGAGAAAAATGGTCTAATGAATGACATTTTCTTCACCTGAAAAACAATATAGAATATCATGTCTGTTCTGTAGTCTTTCATTTTCATTGCTTTCAATGACAACTTTTATTTAATACGAATCTTGATCAATGATATCTATACAATGTATTTCTCATTCTAGTCCCTTTAATTCTAAAGTAAAATGTGAAATCCCAATTTTAGTCGAAACAATGCTCATTTCCTTATCAGAAAAACGGTGAAAGCATACACTAGACCAGCACATAAGAAGTAAAATAATGGAATGTATAACAAGTGAGAACCCTTTCTTTGGACTGAAAATTATCCATCAAATCAAATGATTGTTCCAGCTTTAACCCTTACCCTACTGGAGGCAACTGGCTCTGGCTTTGTGACCACCGCAGACCAAGATCGGCCTGCACATCTGTGCAGTTATGATCATGGTCTGCACTATTTGCAATTCAGTCAGTAAATTTTCAATAAGCACCCCCATAAACAATTAACAGATCTGTCCAAAATTAAAAGGTGGACAAGTTCATTCTAGATAATTAGCATGGTACGGGTTAAACAGTAACTCCAATCTATAAATGACATACAGAGAAAACAACAACAACAAAAGTTCACAAACATCTCCATATCAGTAGTATCATATGACCATAGTCTGTGGTTTGAGGTTTGTTTTCAACTGTTGTAAATCTTCAGATGAGAATTTTGGGGCCAATACCACATTATCGTAATCAAAGTCGTCATCAAGCTGGAATGGTTGAATAAGATCGTTTGTGCTGTCAATCTGAAATATACATGAACTAAGGATTGCTTCCCCTGTGTGGCATACAGTCCCATACTTTATAATAAATAAATTCTTACAAACATTATTTATACTTAATTCTTATTACTTTCACAACATGCAAAAACTGTAAAAGCAAAAAAAATGGTGCTACTTTATTTCTAACGAGGGATTTAAATTCATCACAATGTCTTTTAAGACTTAAGGCAGCTAAGGCGATAACTTGGACTTGTATATTCCAATTTCACTCTTTCCATTGATCAAAGAAAAGTCAGTCAACTCCGTAAAAAATTCTGTGTCAGTGATAAATATTACACATCAGACAGCTTGCCGACCTCAACTATCATGCTGGTATCTGCCCACAATCGTAACTGTTGCTTCTTGTTAGCCAATTAGAGCACTGCTTTAACAGTAGGGAGAATCGATCAGCCAATAATAAGCTGTCTTGGCTAAACAGTAGACACTGAGGAAAGTTCAATTTGTACCATTTTTAAGTCTTTAACAAGGGAATAAATGATAATTATTCATTGTCAGTGCCGCATTATGTAAAAATGCGCTATTTTCATTAATTGACGTACACAATGCACAGTCATTGTTAACTGCTACCAATGCAGTCATCCCAAAACTCAAGCAAACTGACGGCGGACATGTCCATTAAATATCTAAATCACTAAAATTCACTGACTGTCAATTGGCAATCCTAAAATTAGGGCTATTCTACTTTCACTTTACATATGACATATATACAGTGGTGAACCGGTATATACTGAGTATAGGCTGAGGGCAACTGACTTTTTTATAATCTGATCATGTACTTAATATAACATATACATCCATGAATATGTAACTAACAAAGGAATATTATAAGATACAGTCTGAAATGAAATAATTAAATTCTTCAAGTTCATTTCTCTTTGAAATGGTCTCACTTCTCCCTAACCTAGGTTAAGGTAGAATAAAATGATGAGACCTGCTGAAAAAAGAAAAATTCATGAGCTGATGATAATGTTGTTATTAAAGATGATTTAATATGACCTGAAGCATTTTTAAAACCTTTTAAATTCACCCCTGATGTACAGAAAAACTTGTATTTTTGCATTCAACAAAATCGACATGCATAATCACCCGAGTATTAGCTCCCTCAACTGTTTCTCTGTAAGTTGCTTTAAAGTCCAGTAATGTATCATTCTCCATTGCTGGCAAATGGCTGCTCTCTTCTACCTGGCCTGGCACTATAGTATTATCTTCATCTGTTTCTTTATCAACTTCTTCAGATTCTGCCCCACTTCTTGCCAACGTAACTTTGCTGATATTACCCTCTGAGTCCATGAGCGTGTCTCTATAAATAACTTCTAGTCGGGACTTTCTTTCCCTGTCTAAAACATTATCTGATTTTACAACCTGACTAAATTCTTCATCACTTATTTTCACTTTAACACTATTTTTCTCAGAGTCATCCTGTAGAAGATTGATTGCATCATTGTCATCATCATCAAAATTCACTTCTTCCAAAACTTTATCTTTTTGCTTTTTATTTTTATCCACAAAATTCTGTATATCCATAGGAGAATCGGTGGTTTCTGTACTAGGTCTGTCATTGGTGCTGCCTCCTTCATTTAATTCATTTTGCAAATCAGCCAGAAAATTCATCAGTAATTTGTCAGTTGATTTTTCATCCAATGAAAACTGAGAATCCAAAGTGTTTGAGACATCAGTATTTGCAGATACGCTTCTATCCTGCAGTTGGACTGAAATATTTATATCCCTTACACGTCCGGCCTCACCAGTGGTATTTTCAGGGTCTCTCTTTACTGATTTACCTTCAATGGGGCAAAGTAAGAGTTTGATTATAAAAACATAGTGTCTAATTTAATCAAAATCTGGCCAAAAAAAACCTTTACTATAATTATACATGTATATCTAAAATATGTTACAACAATTCATTAACATAATTTTAATCTGGTTTTCTTTTATAAAAATAATTTATTTCGAACATTTACAACAGTGTGCAAAAGAATAAAACTAATAAGACCATGAAAAAATACGTCTTGTAAAGTATTTACCATCGCTAAAACTAGCTGTATACCCTCGGCCATCAGACATGTCTGTCAGTTCCTCAACATCTTCAACAGGATCAGCAACAGGATCAACAAAGTTATCAAACTGCAACAGGACAGGTATGATCTACAGCACTTGTAAATAATGTAAAAATTTAAAAAACACTTACTTCAACAGGATATGAAAAGTTCTGATAGGATATAAAACAGGATAAAAAAATGTTATCTAACAGGATTAATGTCTTCTAACATCATCAGCAGAGCCAATATTACACCACTGTAATAGAACAAAACTCCTAAATGTAACTAAGTCCACAAGTAAAACAGCACAGAAAGTTTTCCACCTTAGGTAGGGTAAAAAAGTCATGATAAAATTGAATGACTATGGTACTGGTGTTTAAAGGGTAATAAATCATGGTTTACCATCTGTACGCATAAAAATAACACTACTCACTTTATCAGCAAGAAAACACATGCCTTTACATAATTCTGAACTTCTATCTTTTATTAAAGAAACATTAAAAAGAAAATAAAAGTTTAGTTATTTAGTCTGTGAAAATAACTTAATTTTTAATGTCAGCCAGTTTTGCTTATGGTTCATGAAAATCCATTGACCCAAATCCAATTCAATTAGCTTGGACAAGAAAAACTTAGGTTTTGAAGCTATATTCTTCCAGGACCATTGGGCTTATTATCAGACAAAATCTATTGGCAAGACAAGAATCTTTACAGCATTGAGCTTCAAACCTATGTCTTATTTCTCAGACCACTGTAATTTTCATACCACTTACCTTGACCAATGAGCCTGTTCTGATGACCTTGGTTTTGGCCATCCTGCTGGTAGAATCACCTTCATTCAGTACCTGTAAATTACAAACCAATATTAAATATTGTGGTTTGACATAACACAATCTTGTTTCCTAAAAATATTAAGTGTTTTAGTTTGATTTTAACAGCAGAGTTTAACACCCTTTCACAGTCACAATCACCACAGGTAAACAGTTTACCTATCCATTGTTCATTGGAAGGACCAGATCTAGACTTAAATTGTCTGTAAAAAAAAACTGCCAAATTCCTCAAATGTTCATAGTAGATAGCTGGGCTCAAACTAATGACCTTCCATTAGTATGATACTTTAACCATCGATGAGAGAGGCAGTGTGTACCAGTATTTTAAACAATTTTGTCAAAAGAATACTTCTGTCAAAACTGGAAAAATAAACAGTATAAGTGCCAAGAGGCATCTGGTACCGTCATTCTTTTGTCTTTCAGCTAACAGTTATGGTGTAAGTGGTTAGGAATTTGCCCAGAGAAACAAAAGTTAAACTATTGCATTTCTTTGATACCAACTGCCCCTAACACAATCATTTCATAAAGTTACTAATTCAGAGGAAATGACTGCCTCTGTGAGTCAATAAAGTTGGTTAGTTACCTCACAATGATTTGGAAACAAGGTCTTGCAATATATACTTATCTTCTCAACGACAGTTTCCTGGGTTCTCAGCAGTACTCATAACAACCAAATGAGGTGATTTGACTTGGGTAGTACATTTTTATTTCATTCACATTTGCATTAAAGAAAATGAAATATTGTAAATGTTAGGGCATGACTCTTTAGAGGGGTTAGAGCACCAGACTCCAAATCAAGAGGTTGCTGGTTACAATGCCACCAGAGGTGAGAGCCTCCAGTGACATTCCACATTTCTCACTTTCAGGGCGAGTACTGGTTCAAACCCAGGAAGCAGTCATTGTGAGGATTTGATATAAGTTGCAAGAACTTGTGTCCCAACTGATGTAAAATGAATAAGTTTAAACTAACAACAAACCTCTTCTTCAATGTCTTCTGACTGGGATAGGTAAGGTTTGTTACTGAGAGTGACCCCTCCACTTGCAGACACTTCTTTCTTTTTCTGAAACTTTACACCTTTGCTAGCATTTGTGGTTTTGTCCACAGTCGATGTCTTTTTCTTACCAGAATCAGTCTTTTTCTCTTGTGATGCTTTTTGAAAAATAACAAAAAAGATTTTGAAATAATTAAAGTGGTCTAAATAGTGGAACTTTACTATAACTGGAAACATGCTGATTACATGTTTTTTCTTCAACAAAAATTAACCGAACTCTTGGTACTGATGAGGGGGAGGGGGGGAGGTGTTGCAGAGGTAAACCCCCTTTTTTACAGTAAAAATGTAAAGCTTTATTTGTCAAATATTTGTTATCAAAATACTGTTGTGCCTATATAACTGAAAACATGGGGCACTCGGACATTTCCTAATGACCACTACCATGGCAAATGTTTTTGGAGACAGTTCTTTCTTAAGAAAAAATGATGTCACCTGAATAAAATGCAACGTTAAATGATAAAATAAGAATTTTACCATGAAATAGTTAAAATCTGAATATATATATATATTTAATAAATAACAACCAGCAAGTTTATTTGTATGTCTAATTCTTGGTAAGATCATCTTCAGACGATCTTTAATTAGAAAAGAACACCTTAAAACAGTTGTGCTATAAAAGAAAAAGCATAATCATGTGACATATAGCACCTAATTTTTACTACTTCAGAAACATTACAGATATGTCATTTTACCCTGAATAAGGCTCTTGTTGAGATCTTAAAATAAATTATAGAAACCCGACCCATCTTGACTGTGTATTTGACCTACCACCTCTATCTATATATAAAATTTAGTATAATAATTTAATTTAAATAAGAAAAAAGGTCAATTTCCAAAAAATTATCTTAGCGTGCCCTTTTCTTGTGTTGCCAGTCATATATAAATGACATTAACTTTAAGTTAGAGATGAGTGTTCTATTACTAAATAATTAAATGAAAAATACTTGCATTGAATGTAGTTGTAGCACAGATAAAATATGCCATTTCTATGGCATTCACTATCAGCTAGCTTTTATGGGAAAAAAGTGTCTGCTTTGTGATTTAGGGTTCTAGAGCTCTGGTCTAGTTTTTTTGTCTGGGCTTCATAATTTTTCATCCAGTGAGATGCAACACCTTTTGGTGTCTGCTTTGTGATCTAGGATTCCAGAGCTCTGGTCTAGTGAATTTTTCTGGGTTCCATAATTTTTCATCCAGTGAGATGCAACACCTATTGGTGCAAAAAAACTATGACCATTTAAACTTTGTATCTTTTGCACTTTACTGTAAAAATACATAACTGAAAAAAGTGAAGAAAATTAATAAGAAAACATCTACCTTTCTTCAGATATGTGAAAGTGTTGAGAAAGTCTTCATAACTTTGTTCGGTATTTCTCATAACCTTATCCAGGGCACTGTACATAATATCATCTCTGTTATTCTGAAGATTATCCTCTGAAGGCGTTGGAGATGTAGTGTTGGTTGCCATGGTGATTTCTTTCTGAAGTAGAAAAGATAAAAGCTGCTTACTGTAAAGAATTATATATCATTAGCTTTGTAAAGAATTAACAAACTAGCAACATTCAGTCTGTTTCATGCTAATGCTCTTAATGAAGGCATAGAAATTTCTGCTAACCAATATAGTGTTAAAATAAATATGCAAGGAATTCTGAAGACAGTGGTCAAATGTAACCTCTAGTACAGTATCAGAATCTGGTGGGCCAACACTGAACTGTTCAACAACTACATGACAGAACATCCTGAACCACATCTTCCATCTAGTCTAAACATTTAATAAACATATTGAGCATGTTCTACACGGTAGAATACTTCTGTAGTCAGAATCATGCTGACCCCATACAAAAAGTAACTCATTATCTATACTCAAGTACAAGTAACTGGACTTATTTTCTATCTAGACTTGACACTTGTACAGTGCTTGTTCTCTATGGTGACAACAGGTGTCATGTTTCTTCGGGGCTTATTGAAGGGGCACAGAGGAACAGTTTTATTCAATTTCGCCTCCCCCCTCCCCTCCTCAATGTATTCATTTATTACAGCATCTGGATGCGTCATTTATTACAGTGTCTAAATGTGAGTTGTTTTGGGCCATTTGTAGTCACAGGAGTTATATTAATACATTATTCTCATAAAAAACTTACATTTTTACTTAAGTATCCCAATTCAATTGACACGACAGAATATATACATTTCTTTCATTTACTATTCTTGGCAAAATTTCAAATATTGTTTAAAAAATTTCACATTTATGCAGTAAAAATTCACAGATACACATCTTAAGTTTTTCTTATTCTAGTTTGACTCTACATTGCAGCTTAATTGCTTCTCATACACTTGAGGTCAAGAAATTGTACTTTTTTCATACATACCAAGCCACAAGGCACTCAAATACCATGTTTATTTTTACTAAATTACTTGAACGTTCTCAGACAGGCACCAAACATGGTATGTGAGTGCCTTCTGACTTGGTACGTATGAAACAAGTACAATTTCTTAGCCACACTCAACCTGCAATTTTGAGTCAAACTTAACCAAGTAAAATCAAGATGCTTTATCAATAGAGTCCCTGGAATTATGTTTGTCATTAGCATCTTCGTCATATAGGAAAGAATATTTAATTAAAAAGGAATAGAGAAAATATTAAAGATAGTATTACATGTATATCTGACAGGCTAAATTAGAGTAGAGGTATTCCTATCTTGTTTACATACCACCGGTGTAGCGTAAGATTTGTCAGATTGTAAGATCTTACAATCTCAACTAACCGGTTAAAGTAAAAGTAAAAGTAATACTCTATTGAAAAAAAAAACTTTCATTTTAATTTCTGATTTGATAGTGATTGATTGATTATTTATACAGAAAAGTAAGTGTGACGAACCGGCATTGTGACGAAACCTCCGGAACCCGATTTACTGAATTGATTAAAACAATTATTTAACGAAAGAGATAATACAAAGACCGATTTTTTGTCTTGTGTAAGATCAAAGACCTAAAATGGTATTTTAGGTCTTTGGTAAGATACAAGAATCCTTATCTTTATATACATTTTTTTTTAAATAAACTATATTTATTCATTTTGTAACTTGTCATTTTAAAAAAATTCTATTTAAGGTCTTTGGTTTCAATGAATGAATGAATGAATGAAAGAATGAACGAACGAACGAAAGAAAGAACGAACGAACGAAGGAATGAATTAACTACTCAGTAGCCTTTTTTGCTGACAGACAGTAATGGGTGTTCAAACAACTAACACAATGTTACGAGGGTATAAACTGTAACAATGATAGCGTGTTATAATTATTTGAGTGGATAAAACTGTAACAATAGCGTGTTATATAAAATTTAATATACAATTCGTGTTTGTTTATTGGTGAGTCTGAAGGAAAGAGGGAAGGAACCAACGATCAAACAAACGAGAAAAAAAGGTTGTTCTTTTACAATATCGACCAAGTCTTGGGCGTAGCGGGGTTTTGATATTTCGTTGTGTTTTCTACAGTGTAAATTGGAGACTGATTTTATCAAACCACTTCTTTCATCAGTTCACATTTGTCACACCTGCGGATGAAGATCTATATGTACAGATATGTGTATATCTATATGTACAGATTATGATAAGATATATGTACAGGCAGGGCCTTAATTGAATTAAGACCTTGGTACAGATTATATGTAGATATGTACGTGTTATGCTTAGAAATGTGTAGATTATGTTTAGATACTGATAAAATTTTATACCTACTTTTTTTACATAAACATGGTTCCTTCACAGAGGCATTGAGGTCGTACATGTAAGTCATAACTCACCATAATCCACAACAATATGTTTGACTGCAGAGAAAGTTAGTAAAGAATTTTTTTCCATATCGTAATAATAATGATATTTCTTGGTCGTTTCTGCGCTTACAGACTTGATTTTGAGTTTCATGACAGTTGTTTTTAATTAAGTCAAAAAAGTATGATGATACAAGAAAATAAGAATAGAGTATTTCTTAAATTTAACTGAGCACTTGTTGCCTCATTGCAGTTAGCTCGCCGTCCAGCCTGCGGAGCTGCAGTTAGCTCGCCGTCCAGCCTGCACACTCTTTCTTGTTCAGATTATCATATGTCAAAAGTTGTAGATACTCTTCAGGAAGACAGTCGGACACTTATCAAATGGTTTTCAGACAACAAGATGCAGGCCAATCCTGAAAAATTGATTTTAAATTAAACTTTGATAGTCATGTGTCAAATATTTGTACAAAAGCATCCAGACAGTTAAATGTATTAAAAAGAATTGGTAGACATCTTTGTAAACTTGGAAAAATGACAATATACCATTCCTTTATTTTATCAAATTTTAATTACTGTCCGTTAACCTGGCACTTCTGTGGTGAAGTTAATACTAAGAAAATAGAAAAAAATCAAGAAAGAGCCCTGCGTTTCATTTACAATGATTATTTTTCTTCATATGATGTTTTACTTATTAAATCCAAACTTCCTTCATTAAAATTAAGGCGGCTGAGATCTATTGCCATTGAAACATATCTAATTATTAATAAAGAAACACCTACTTACTTGAATGATCTAGTTAAGATAAAATGTAACTCTTATTCTTTTAGGTATACTAACACTGCAGAAGTCCCACATGTAAGAACTACAAGTTATGGCATCAACTCTTTCCGTTACACAGCTGCCAAGCTTGGAATCGCTCCCCCAGCATTATAGAGACCAGACAAGTTACATGCAGTTTCAGAGTTTGGTCAGCTATTGGAATGGGGAGAGTTGCTACTGCTCATGTTGTAGTCAGAGCACCTAGCCATACATGTTTGTTTGCTACTTGCAATATCAGTCGCTTGTGCATGACTGCTGCTTTTATGCTATTTTAATGTTTTACTACAGTTCAAATGTTTCTTTTATTTCTGTCTTATATGTGTATATGTATCAAAGTAGTGTCTAAGTGTATGTGTTAAGTAAACATTAAGTAACTTATAATTAGTAACTTGCTTCAGTCCTTTTTGATGTCACTTTATATATGTCTTCTTAGGTTTTGATATGTTTTATAGATTGTACCAAACCTTAAGGTTATTCAATTAAAAAATAGCGATATACTGTGATATAAATCTGATATTTATTAATTTTTATCATGTATAAGTTTTAATTAAACAAAAGTGATATAGTGTGGTATGAATCTTGATAAATGTCTATTTAATATTTTATTGTAATTTTTTTTAAAATAATAATAAGTGTACTAGTATCTTAATCTGCATGTATTAATATGTCACATGCTTTTTCTCTGCTAATTAACTAAATGCTTGTTATTGTATCTTGTTAATATTATGTCGGTCAATAGCTATGCATAGCTAATGTTAACCTTTATATACAATACCGACTATAAATAAAAGTTTGTATCTTGTATGCTTGTATAGTATACGAGATATACGGTAAATTCTATTTGCCATGTTTATGAGAACACTGAGCTCTCCTACACGATCCAGCCAACGTGAGAGGTTTCAAACTTTTGCCCATAGCGTCAATTGATACGAACTCCATGCAAGAAAATCGGCACATGCGTTACCAAGCCATAGCCGTTCAAAGTGAGTCCCTTAACAGAGCAAATTCCCGATTTCGAGCTACTTTCTTCTATCAGTGTCTCTTTATGACAATGTACACGCAGGTAACAGTTCGCTCTTTCTCTTCTGTGACTGACACCTACATACCGGTCGATATTCTCTACAGTGAGCACTTCCTGACACGATATTGACTCAGTGCAGTTCGCTCGCCGTCCAATCTGCGGAGCTGCATTCTTACATAGTATACGATATATACGGTGAATTCCATTCACTGAGTTTTTGAGATCTCAAAAACATGCAGCTCTTCTGCACAGTCTAGCCAACGTACGTCGAAAGGTCTCAAACTTTTGCCTGTAGTGTCAACTTTAAATTGATAATAATTGCATGCAAGAAAATCGGCCCTTGCGTTACCAAGCCACAGCCGTTCAAAATGAGTCCCCTAAACAGAGCAATTCCCCCTTTTGCGATACTTTCTACAATGGTTCTATATATGACAATTTAATTTAAAAATGAACAGGAAACTTCGGCAGATTTAAATAAAAAAAGATCTAACTGGTGTGATCTCCTTCAAAAAGGTAATATGGGGAAATTTACTGGTAATGCTATGATATAAATCTGAATGAAACTCAGTTTCTCATGATTCTCTCTTTCAAGAAAGTTACAACTTGACTTAACACTGATTTAGTTATGTTTGACCATTTTTTTTTACATGCAAAGGATAGTTCTATATATTTGGAGATTTTCTGTTACAAACTACACTATCACTTTTTGGTAAAGGCTGAACACAGTTTATATCTTAAATATTATGTTTTCTGTATTATTCTACACTTAACGCGTCTTTAAATAACGCTACTGCTATACAACATCCGTTAAACTCCATTGATTAAGAACTATCCTTTACGATCAGAACAACAACAACAACGATGGCTGACACGTCAGGGAATTGGCAACCACAGCAGGTTAAAACATGTTTATTCCTTTCTTTCTGTTATTTCTGCACTGCCTTTTACATATACTTATTTAGTTATAAATGTGGAAGAAAATTAGATCTTACATTCAGGTAGAAACGTTTTACTTTTGCATAATACGCGTGTGTCTTAGTGACCTGTGCAGCTGGGAATAATTTTTGCCACTTATTCATAGTAACTCACGTTACTCACACACTGACATTAAAATTAGGACAGAGATATTAAATTTAATGGGTTTTTCATATATGTTTCCATGACAGTTAGGTTTATTTTAATGTTATGTATCCGAATTCAGGCCCTTTCATCACTGTTCATGACTGACATTTCAGATTTATTTGCATATCCTATTGCCTTTCAATAAGAAGATAGATTAAGTCCCAGTATCACCTTGATTTTACTCGTACAATGTACTGATAGCATTATGTTTCAGTCGAAAGATTAAATGTTTATTTACTTTAAAACAGTGTTGACATAATTATGTTTTTCTTTCATACTCATCATTTCTTCATGAAAAAGCCTTTCTCAGTTTTTTTGTTTTTTTTTTGTTTTTTATATATCATTTTGTAACCCGGAAAAATCCACCTGCCCCGAGCTGGGTCTGAACTCGGGTACCTTCGATTACTAAGCGGACACTCTACCACGTCGCCATAAAAGCTAGCTGATAGGCAAGGGAGTACAAGTGCCGTATTATACCTCTGCTACACACACCCCCTCCTTCTTAGAATTCGTCCTCGAATTCCTGGAGCACTGAATGTCTGTGGGACTTTCTAAGGGTGCCATCACATCTAAACTCTTGAGTTATTTACGTTGGGCGCCATATGTAACCCGGAAAAATCCACCTGTCCCGAGCTGGGTTTGAACTTGGGTACCTTTGATTCATGGTTCCCACGCTACCGGGAAAACGGGAAAAGTCAGGGAATTTCATTATTTACGCTCCGGGTCGTGAAAAGACCGTGATCTTTACAAACTTAGGACAATTTCGGGAAAAGACCGGGAATCGGTACGAAATGGTTTGAGTACTAAACAGAGAACGAAATCGAGGCTTTTGTGTATTACGTCAACAAGTTTTGCGCTTAATAATTGACGGATATTTACGAGAGTTTGTCGTTGTTTTACGTCGAGTTTGTTGTCCAATCAAGAGGTTAAATTTTGTTTCGGGTATTATCGGAAGTATGTAAGCGTCTCACTGATGTAGATTCGGCAATATGGCTGCAGCATGTTTTTCATTGACGTAATTGTAATGCCGTAAGTCTGGAAAAACCTGGAATTCTCAAATTAAAAACCTGGAATTTTTCAAAAAATCCTTGAAAAAACCTGGAAAAAGCCTGGAATTTCACAATAGTGGGAACCATGTTTGATTGTTAAGAGGACACTCTACCACGTCGCCATTAAAGCTAGCTGATAGGCAAGGGAGTACAAGTGTCGTATTATACCTCTGCTACAGTTTAAATAAAGTACTGCACTATATATCTAATATGTTCACTGATTTAAAAAGCAAAGTTAGGAATGATTTTTGTACAGATAAATATCATTTCAACCTGTAAGACATCTTTCTCAAAAGCAGTTTCTGAGGAGGATGAGTAAAATATTCCAGTGTACAAAGATTTTGTATAGTTTTGACTCCGGCAAATTGCATCACCTTTGAAATTCATATATTACTGTACTATTAATTGATTTTTATGTACACACAGCTTGTAATGTATGTGAAATTTTGCTAACAGAAAATGATTTTCAAGAGGTCTTTAATAAAATTTTTACATATTTTGAAAGGTCATTTATTTCTCTTTTCTTTCATGTATGTTTTATCAAGGTTAGTAAAAAAAGTTCTGAAGTTATCATCATGTAAACATAGCAACAAAAATATTTAAAAAGTCATCCCCATTATTTTGGTCTTTAGAATGTTTGATGTGAGTGGAAATATATCCAAAACAAAATTAGCCTAATATTTCCTAAGATCAGGTCATATAAGTGACTAAAGGAGGATAAGTGTACCCTGACAGTATGGGCCTTGAACCCATAACTGCTTAAGCCTGAACATGCTGAAATTTTGTAATGGATTTGCCCAGCTTTGAATTTGGAACAGTCCATTCAAAGTTTAAGGGATTTCAATATCAAAATACAAAACTGGGGCTACCAACAGTATAGAGCCTGGCCAGACTGCACAGATATGCAGGCTGGCCTGGCTCTATACTGGTGGCAAAGGCTAATCACTTTCAGTTCCAGCAGGTTAAGGGTTAAACATGAACACAGACTACACAGTATACTAAAGTAACCAACCTAGTGACCTGACCTATGAAGACTACAGTTGTTACCTGAGAACATAATTTTATAGGTTAACCTAGAATTTCAAAAAGTCATAACTACATGCTATAATATTGTAGGCAATATTCAACAAGTCAACATCGACAGTTTATTATCTCTGCTAGACCCGGATTCCGGAACACGGGCATAGGAGACCAAGATGTGTGCCCCCTGTTCCCCAGGTCTAGCTTGTATTAATTGGCTTCTTTTCTAGATGTGCCTTAGACTTGTGAATAAATTATTTACCTACTTCATTAAATGTATGTTGCTTTTTCAGACAGCAGTTTTGGATATGAATGACATGGATACAGGGGGCAGTGATCACTCAGATTATGAAACAAACTTTACAGGTGACTAATTATAATCAATTTTTCTTTTGAGTTTACACATACATAGTCGCAGTCTGAAAATTTTGCAGTTTGTCATTTGTATCAGAGTTTAATTATTATTTTTTTTAAATTGGAAAAAAAGGCATAAGGACCTTGACATCTAGACTAGTAAACATTAATGTGATGATTGGTAGTTCCACTTAAATGAAAAGTTATATAGGCTTACACAGACAGTTTGTGTTTATGTGATGTCAAAGCTAAACTCAATAATCTGTCAATTTGTTTAGAACAGTATTAAAGCATATATTTAACTGTAGTGATATGTTTGGTAAAAAAAGACCTATGTTTTGATGTTTTACTTATAGATTCGAAATCAGGGCCCCCAGAAGGCAGAGGTCAGGGGCCAGGTGGTAGCTATATGGATTCTATGAAACAAAGATTCCAGGAGAATGTAACCAGTATGGTATGTTGTCAGTCTTCTTAACTATGGTAAACTTTGGGGAATAAGTGTTACTGTCAAGAAGGTCAAGACTCATCCCTAGGTCAGGCAACTTGAGGTGTATCTTTGGTCAAGGCACAAAACACATCAATACACTTTGTTCTGAATAAGTACCAGAAGTACAGAAGTAGATTTACTGACTTGCGTTCATAAGTAATTATGCCTCCTCTTCAAAGAAGTGGGGGTATATTGCTTTGCATTTGTCTGTCGGTCCGAGACCAAATGGTTTCCGACCAATAACTAAAGAATGCTTAGGCCTAGGAACTTCAAACTTGGTATGATGATTGTCCATCACCAGTAGATGACCCCTATTGATTTTGGGGTCAAGGGGTCAAAGGTTAAGGTCACATTGACCTTGTAGGTAGAAACGGTTTCGGACCAATAACTAAAGAACACTTAGGCCTAGGAACTTCAAACTTGGTAGGATGATTGTCCATCACCAGTAGATGACCCCTATTGATTTTGGGGTCAAGGGGTCAAAGGTCAAGGTCACAGGGACCTTCATCCTAAAAATGGTTTCCGATCAATAACTACAGAACGCTTTGACCTAGGTTCACCAAACTTGGTATGCTGGTTGGTCATCACCAGTAGATGACCCCTATTGATTTTGAGGTCATTAGGTTAAAGGTCAAGCTCACAGGGATCTTCATCCTAAAAACGGTTTCCGATCAATAACTAGAGAACGCTTTGACCTAGGTTCACAGAACTTGGTATACTGGTTGGTCATCACCAGTAGATGACCCCTATTGACTTTGAGGTCATTAGGTCAAAGGTCAAGATCACAGAGACTTTCATCTTAAAAACGGTTTCTGATCAATAACTAGAGAACGCTTTGACCTAGGTTCACCAAACTTGTTATGCTGGTTGGTCATCACCAGTAGATGACCCCCTATTGATTTTGAGGTCATTAGGTCAAAGGTCAAGCTCACAGAGACTTTGACTCTAAAAACGGTTTCCGATCAATAACTAGAGAATGCTTTGACCTAGGTTCACCAAACTTGTTATGCTGGTTGGTCATCACCAGTAGATGACCCCCTATTGATTTTGAGGTCATTAGGTCAAAGGTCAAGCTCACAGAGACTTTGACTCTAAAAACGGTTTCCGATCAATAACTAGAGAATGCTTTGACCTAGGTTCAACAAACTTGGTATGCTGGTTGGTCATGACTTGTAAATGACCCCTATTGATTTTGTGGTCATTAGGTCAAAGGTCAAGGCCACAGGGACCTTCATCCTAAAAACGGTTTCTGATCAATAACTAGAGAATGCTTTGGCCCAACCACAAGCAATTAGGTGCTGCCGGGGGGCATTTATGTTTTACAAACATTTCTTGTTGCTTCAGTCATGAATGATTTCCCAGGAGCAGAACATTGTAGATGCTAAACCTTTCTACGGACGTTTTAGCTAAAATTCAAAATATGTTATAAACTGATTTGAAAAAAGTACAAAGATGATTATTTGACCTCCCTGAGTACAGATATATCGATTGATCTACTTTTGTTTACATCACAAGAAAACCTTATGAACATGCTAGAGGTAACATTTTTTACTTCATATTACTTGGTCAGAATGTTTGTCTTGATAATTTCTCAAGAATTTCATTTTAAAAAGAAAGCTAGCAAGTGGTTAATTTCTATCTAGATGTGGCAGTCAGGTAAACAGAAAGCAACAAAAGCTTGGAATGTTTATGGTAACATCGACTTCTTGAGGCCATATTTCAATGTTGAACCACATGAAGTCAGAACAAGGTAATTTTTTTAACTAATTAGCTAATTAAGTAGATAACATTGGTTATGGGTCTGTATTAGATAGGTTGTTTGAGGCCAGTATTGACCTATGGGTGAATGTTCCAGAACCTTTATGACATTTGTACACTGAAACTGTGTAGAATAACTTCCAGTCCCCTGTCTTTTAAAATGATACATTGTATTTATTCCAGATAAAAGAAAAAATGATTGACAGTACCCCAAACATTGGATGTTTATTGCAAAATATATGTATTAAGAGGTTTTATACTTGAATCAACTTTTGTTTAGAGTTGTCTTCTATTAAAGTCTCATGTTAACAGTTAAGAATTACACTGTTGTGGTTAAGGAACTACCCGGTAGGTGATTTGGTCTTAACATTGTTACAAAAAATATCATTCCTCACAGGTATGTTTTTATTATAGGCTACTGTATTCATTTGTCCCACAACGGCCCACAGAGCAGAGACAGAAGGTACACAGAGAGTTGTATGGACCTATGATGATCATTTTCACACTGATAGCTCTCTTGTTGTTTCAGATGAAAACGGCTGAACATAGAGTGGTAGGGCTTCTTCTTTGTCAGAAAATATGTGTGTGCAAGAAAAAAAAAATCACAATGTGTTTTGAGATTGCGAAAAAAAAAAAGAAGAAAAATTGGTTGAGTGAATTGTGATAAAATGGAATGACAGTTCATTACAGTACAAAATATACTTTGCCCTCTTTAGAGTTACTTGCTTTGGAGTGAGTGCCAACAAAAAGTACCATACAGTGAAAAAATGTAAAAGTAAAAGTCATGAGGTGTATTGCCAGTTCAATAAATTTTATTACAACTGTACATCATATTTAAAAATAAACTTTGTTTAATATTTAAAACAGGCATTTTCAAATTTGTGGCACATTTTGACAGAAGGGACAATATAGGTGTGAATGAAGTAAAGTCAGAATAATATTGAATGGGATTAACATGGGACATTAAAATGACTTTGTCTTTAAAACCATTTTGCACACATTCATGCATACTTTAATATATACCGTATTTATCATAATATGTCATTCAAGTATGTTATACATTGTCTATTTTCTCACTAACAGAAAAGATTGATTTGTGTGATTCTTTTAAAATGTGAAATTTCAATAAAAATCATCCTTAACGTCTTTTTTCATTGTGACCTGTCACATTTGTCTAAGCAGTTGCATTCTCTTTTAAAAGTGGCTTAAAAAGAAAGTAAGAGCTTTATCAGTATTGGGTTGTAAGATTGGCTTAAAAAAGAAGTAAAAAGCTGTATCAGTATTGGGTTGTAAGATTGGCTTAACAGAAAATTTTTATAATATTAAATGAATATAAAATCTTATGTGCAAAAAAAAACGGTATTTGATTTGAAGGCAGATTCTTAAAACCATTTTTTTTTTTTTTTTTTTTTTTTGTAGGAGGAGGGTACATTGATGGGTACAGCTTTTGGTGTGTGTTTTACGTACTGGTTTGGAGCCTCGGGTCTTGTCTGGATCCTGTCTTATGTGTGTAACACTCATCTCACATTGATACAGATTTTATCCATGATGGTAAGTTCATTACACAAGTTGTCATGATTTATTTGCATAGAAGAAACTGAGAAATTTGTGTATGGAAACTGTGTTTTACTCTTGGTTCAGTCTTAAAGCAGTTTGCATTCTTTTGCAGCTAAAATACTCTTTTGGTCTTAAGTGTATGTGTATTTTAGGTACTCAATAGAAAATTTTAATTTAAAAGAAAGGGATACTCTGTTGGTCCGAAATTTTTTCGGATTAACTGATTTTTGGAACTGACCAGTAAGAAGCTGTTCTGTTGACGTGAAGTGTGTTTTAAGAGATTTGCTTTCAGTGTTAATGAAAACAGCAAAAGTGCTGAAATTGATAAAAGCCATTCCAGTTTAATATATAGTTCATCCCAGGAAGGCCTTTTCAAAATGGACCAGCCCTCTGACAAAAAAGACATGCCTATTTTGAAAGACCACTACTGCCAGAATGCTTTTATATTGCCATTCATTGGTAGGTTATATATTTTATTGGAATGGCCTTATGTTGAAAAACATATTTGCAGAGAAAGGACATGTTCACTGGATATTCAGGGTAAATAATTACATCACCTTGAAATATAATGCTCTCTCGCTCTCATCTATTTCAGGGCTATGGTTTAGGTGGCCATTGTGTTGTGATATTTCTAGGGACTATAATCCACACGTCACATGACCATCTTTTCTTCTATCTCATGTGGGCAGGGATTTGTGGGCTGTCTACTCTAAGAATGGTAAACTTTTTAAAACTTTCTACTATGTGTGGTAAACGATATTGATCTTTATATAAACATTTAATTAGTCATTTAATGAAATGGTTGATTACCTTACTCTGTTACCGACATTTTAGCACATACATTTGTGTAAAGGATAGAGTATACCCATCTTTGCATAAAATTCTTTTATTGCAGAAATTAATTGAAGTCTAGGAAATTCTTACTGAATATGTCTAATTAGGCTATTAGAATACACACACTGTATGGGAAGCTGCATTCCCTGTTACAGGTCATGTTATGTGTGTACTCAAACATGTTTATTTTATATTTACATAGAAAAGGTGTAGTTGTTATCTGTATCTGAAACTTGAGCATAATATATCTTTAAGGATTGGCATAACTGAAAAATTCCTGGTATACAGACATAGATTAAATTAGCGGTGAATATCTATACCGTAAAGTGTTTTGATAACTGGAAGGGAAGCAGACTTTATAAGAATCCGTACCTTAAGTTTGCCACACGTTTTCAAGAGCAAATAAATTTAATAGGAAGTTAAATCTCTACCTGGGATTTTGTAATTGTAGGAATGGTTGCAGTAAAAGCTTAATGTGGCTAATGAATGAAATCACTGAAATTCTGATTCAAAGCTCTAACTAGAATTTAAGGGCAGGGTACTGCTGAAAAATAACGGCTGAAACTAAAACACTGCAAAAAAAATCACACTACAATAATTTTGAAGCAGTCTTCGCTTCTTTTAATAATTATATAGAGATGTTCTCTGTTGTTTTTCAAATTCTTCATGCCTTATAATTCAAGACCAATGCCAGTTTTATGTATAAAATATAATGGTGACAGGAACAAAATGATTTTGTCCTTTAGAGAATGTTCGGTGTTGACATTCCAGTGATAGGTGAGCAAACCAAGTCTACACTCTCCATCTCGTTCCCTAAAACTGCTGTTCGATTGTGTAAAAAAACTGTGTAGTTTCAATGATAAATATTGTTTGACGCCTTAGTCAAACTCTGTTACAGAAGAATTTCTGTTATTTAGAAATGTTTTACATTACATGTCATTCCAGGTGTCAATAATAGTATCGCGTACAACTGGTCAGACACAAAGACTGATTGTATGCGGGGCAGTGGCTGCAATGAATCTCTTGTTCTTACTTTATCTACATTTTGCTTATCATCAGATAGTGGAAGGTTTGTGAACAATTATAATATTTTGTGTTTAACTCTTACCCTGCTAAATATCTAAAATGGACTTGTCCATCTTTCAATTTGGACAGATCCATTAATTGTTTATGGTGGTGCTTACTGAAAATTTACTGACTGAATGGCAGATAATGCAGACCATGATCAGACTGCACAGAAGGTTTATGAAGGATGATACTGTTTTGTATTTAAGTTGTCTGAAAAGACATAAACATGAGAATTTTCTGTTACTTGTAGAGGAATATTGTAGGAGTTACTAAATTTCATTGGAAATTTGTTCTTAAGTTAGAAAAATGAAGTCTATGTCATTGTAAAATGAATATCAGCAAATTTGCAGTTAATATGCATCAACAGGAGTTTTATTCTCTTCTGAAAATCAGATTTGAATTATCAGTTTGAAATATTAGTAATGGTGTTGTTGTAAGAATGTGTGAAAGGAAAAGGAAACCAAGTATATCTGAAATGATTTTTAAGTATCATTTTGTTTCAACAGTTTTATATCACCATTATTCAAGATGGTTGTTTTATATAACAAGTAAAAAAAAAACCTATATGTACTATAGAATTATTCTTGTAACTGCTAGGGCACTGTTTAAATAGATTTTGATTTTGTTGTATGTAGATTTATCAGAAGTGTTCAAGTCGCATGAAAATCCAGTACCTATGGACAACATTGAGAATATCCCAGTCAAGGGAGCTAATCCTGTAGATGCTGCCCCAGGTATGTATCTGAAGTTATTGTTAAGAACTTAACTGTTGGGATTTGAAGTTCAGTCTAAAACCACAAAAGTGCTTGTTTGAAGTACTTCCCATTTTACACTTACTGACCCATTTTGATTTCCCAGAGAAGAGACTTTCTTTTCGTTCTGCTTTGTTGACATTTCAGGCACAGCTGAGCAAACAAGGTCTGCACTTTATGTCTTGTTCCTAAAATTTGTGGTTTCCATGGTTTCAAAGACAAATTTAGACTGACATTGTAAAGACAAGTACCATTTCTAGGTTGGAGCTAGGAAATAGACTTAGTAGCTTGGTTTTTGGTTTCATCCAAACTAGGTGTCATTTTGAAATAGTTTCACCAAACATAACAATTTGTGTCATTTTCAAATAATTTCAGTAATTTTAATTGCCATTGTCTATTTAAACTACTGGTAATTTTTACTTAGCATTTCTTAGTAATCATATCATGTAACATTCTTGGAGACTTCATAATTTTTTTACATTTTGCATAAAGACATTTTATTTCTCAGTTTATCAAACATTCAACAGTCTGTTGATTTTATTGCCACCTTGATTAAGAAACCTCTTTCCCTAGCATTAGTTTAGTTTTAATTCTTTCCATTTGAGTTTTGTAGCAAATTTTTATCCCCAAAATATTTCTCAAACTTGAACAATCCATATTAGCAGGAAGTTTCAATTAATTATATTAGTCCTTTAATTTTTGCCCAAGTGATCAAAATTGGAGACAAGATGCAAGGTATAAGTGGCTTACATTGAAGTTTTTCCGTAAATATTAAAAATAGTTAGTATCTTTCTGTCTAAATTCATCTCATCATTCATTCAGTGATAGATAATGAATTTTACTCGGAAAATTTGCAATATGCATGTCAAATGATTTAACCCATTGGAATAAAGAAACTGTATATTTTAAACGTTTATTCTATGCTAAATCTAAATTCAATGCCGGCATGCATTGCAATAGTGATGCCATAATTGAAAAAAAGATTATATTGTTTTTGTTTTGCCTCTGAAAGCTAAGAATGGGAGACTAAGCCATCCATTGGGTCTAGCCGGTATCAAACTTGGTAGAGGTATAGGTGCATGACCAACATCCAGTGAAATCTGTTAGTTTTATTAACATTCTGTTTATGTGTGTTGTGTTTATGCCATGTTACAGTTAAGCATGTTATTATGAATGGAATAATTTTCAGAATCATCGTTTTGTATAGATGATCTGTTGTTCTAATTAGCTGACTGGAAGTCTAAGCAAGACTTCTGGTCTTTTTTTAATGTTCAGTTCTTTTTTTTAATGTACAGTTCTTTTTGAATGTTCACATACTTAAATCATAGACATGCTGATGTGGAACTTTACAGATGCCACTCTACATTTTAGAGAGTGTTATAAGTGCCTGATGAAAGTTTGTGGTCAAGATCCTGCATTGCCCAGCAGAAAAAAAAGTCCATTAGACAAATTGCCAGCAAATATATATAGAATAAATTAACAGCTATTTTATTTTAAAAAAAAAAGAGAAAAAAGGGAAGAATTTAAAAAGAAAAAGAAAAGAAAAACAATCTTTTAAATAATGATAATGACAAAGACACAAGCAGACTTTAGATAAGTTTGCATGCCTGTGTTTGAGTGTTGTAAATGTTGGTAAGAGAGTAGGGAGAAAATTTTTATCATTTTAACTCATTTTACTTAAAAAATGATTATGGGAGTTGAATTGTTGTACTTTGTGGTCTGCAGCACACTATGATAGTAATCTAAGCATGTAACTTCCCTCTTAACTGAAATATGTTCAGACTTTGGACAACTATTCCATTTTGTTTATCACCATGTTCAGTTAAGGTTTCAGCATCCATTTAACATGTCTCTTAACTTATCATCTCACATACTTAACACATTCAGTACATCGGCACTAACTTGTACGAAGTACATGCACTTATAATGGCACAAGCTGTATTCTTATTTTAGAAGTGGCAAACCAGATTAAACAAGTCATTGAACCAATGGCAGACACTGTTGTAAAATCAGTAAACAAAACAATAGGTGGTGCTGTTAAACAATTGGCCAATCAGAGTGGTCCTCTCATGAATGCTATCAAAGATGGCGCCAAAATAGCCAGTGAAAAACCAGTATAGTGAAGCTTAGGTGTTTTAAGGTATGGCTGTTTGCATTAATCTTCAGAAATATTGTTAACATCGCCTTTCTATTCAATCTGGTTGTGGATAGTGATTTTTCTTGAATGGTGAATGCACTGCACTTTGTAATATGCTGTCTGCTAGTGGTACCAGGTTGAACTATGTTGCCTTTGCCATTGATTGTCAGAATGTAGATCAGAATGACACCATCTTGTAGCCCATTGACCTCAACCGATATTAGATTTTTATCTGAAAACAATAGCATTTTTTTATGGTATTAGCAAAATGACTTTCAGATTTCCAAGCAAACTTCTTGTAAAATCATATAGAACAGACTGTTGTATTTCCTGAACAAGATAACTTACCACTGTTCAATATTCCTTGTATTGAAGTACACTTCAATATTTGACGACTTTCAGAATGAATTTTTAGCAAAGATTTGTGTTGATAGTTCAAGCATGTAACGTAACACTTCCTCTTAAAACTTTTGTATGAGATATGTTTGTGTTGTCCCAGCTAGGCATTTCTCAGAAAAATACCCATAGACGTCTGAGATGATGACCTCCTAGTCAATATGATGTCTAATGTTTCGAAAAATCCTTTAAATAGCTTATATCCCCTTCTTGCATGAACCAGTAGCATAAGAGAGTAGATAAGCATGGACATAAACCTTACCTATTGAGGTTTTCCGGATTTTCTCCTTATTTCCCTTTGTTTTAGTTGAGGGTTCAGTGCAAGTATCATTCAGAAGAGTTATACATGAGAAAAGCTTAGACTTGTACATATTTCTTATTACATAATAACTATATATTCGTCTGTTTTGTTTAAGTTCTGTTATAGATTTAGTTAATTTGTAGGAGTTTCTTGTGTTTTTGCAAATACTACCTACAGGAGTTTTATTCATTTAACTAATGTCATATCATTTTCTTTATTTCAATTCATGTAAAATTATGACTATTTCATTTATTACTCATTTCTTATTTTATGTGACTGTTTATTTATTATAGATGATTTATAACTGGCATGTATTATATTTACAACATGTGACTTTTACTGATAACTGTATTTATTTTAGTAAATAATGACCGGATTTTATTTATTTTATGTAGATTATGAGTGTTCTGGGTTTTTTGTTTCATGTAATTTAATACTGTATTGTTTTATTTCATGTAATTTATTACTGTATTGTTTTATTTCTTGTAATTTATGACTGTATTGATTTATTTCATGTAATTTATTACTGTATTGTTTTATTTCTTGTAATTTATGACTGTATTGTTTAATTTCATGTAATTTATGACTGTATTGTATTATTTCTTGTAATTTATGACTGTGTTGTGTTATTTCATGTTATTTATGACTGTATTGTATTATTTCTTGTAATTTATGACTGTATTGTATTATTTTTTGTAATTTATCTCTGTATTGTTTTATTTCATGTAATTTATGACTGTATTGTATTATTTCTTGTAATTTATGACTGTGTTGTGTTATTTCATGTAATTTTTGACTGTATTGTATTATTTCTTGTAATTTATGACTGTATTGTTTTATTTCATGTAATTTATGACTGTATTGTTTTATTTCTTGTAATTTATTTCTGTATTGTTTTGCATTGTTTTATTTCTTGTAATTTATTACTGCATTGTTTTATTTCATGTAATTTATGACTGCATTGTATTATTTCTTGTAATTTATGACTGTATTTTTTATTTCATGTAATTTATGACTGTATTGTATTATTTCTTGTAATTTATGACTGTAATGTATTTTTTCTTGTATTTTATGACTGTATTGTATTATTTCTTGTAATTTATGACTGTATTTTTTTATTTCATGTAATTTATGACTGTATTGTATTATTTCTTGTAATTTATGACTGTATTTTTTTATTTCATGTAATTTATGACTGTATTGTATTATTTCTTGTAATTTATGACTGTATTGTATTATTTCTTGTAATTTATTACTGTATTGTTTTATTTATTGTAATTTATGACTGTATTGTTTTATTTTTTGTAATATATGACTGTATTGTTTTAATTCTTGTAAATAATGACTGGATTTTATTTATCTCTTGTAAATTATGACTGGATTTTATTTATTTGTTGTAAATTATGACTGGATTTTATTTATTTGTTGTAAATTATGACTGGATTTTATTTATTTCTTGTAAGTTATGACTGGATTTTATTCATTTCTGGTAAGTTATGACTGGATTTTATTTATTTATTGTAAATTATGACTATTGTTTATTTTTGATATAAGTTAATAGTTCATTTAGTGTCATTTCATTTTAATTATATCAGAACAGAATTTATTTCATGTGAATTATGCTTATTATGTAACTTTCTTGAAAGTTTGAACATTACTTTCTGCGATTTGCATTGAACCCTTTAAGCTATTTGTATACAGAAACATGTCATATTGTTGAAGGATCTTGAAATCTTTCTTGTATCTCATACATTTCATTGAATAATCAGCAAAAATTGAGAAAATCTAGAAATCTTCCTTGTATTGCATACATTTCATTGAATATTCAGCAGAAATTGTCTTTCATAACAGCATATGGTTAAAATATTTTTTATGCATTGAACAGATTTACAGCTTATATCAGACTTTTGTTAAATTGAGGGAGATTTCTAAATGCTTTTGAAAAATTTGTTACCATACAATCTGCCTTATTTAATACTAGGTCATGTTTGTATAACAGTCTTCATCAGTTTATTATACAGTAAGGTACCGCTATTATATATGATACCACTTCAATTATAGTATTTCAAAATAAAGTGGAAGTCATTTTAAAAGAAACAAAGTCTAAAACATAACAAGAATAGTCTGTTGACTGATCTGCTGTTAAGACAGCTTTTGACTTGTCCTATTAGGTGGACTTACCTGTATCAGTTATAAACAATGAATCAATGTCTTTTTCAGCATGAAATCCATCAAATCTGGGGATCAGAGGTGTCTTAAGAGGGTGAAGTTATTTGAGGATATCTGTTGACCCACACACACATACAAAATGAACTTCAGTTTTCTTTGGTGTCTCACTTTGCCAAAACAAATAAATATAGATACTCTCAACAGGGGTGTTGAACTTACCTGGTATGCAAAAAGTGATGCTCACAATTTGTTGGATATTGAGACATATACAAAGACAAAAAGTGATATGCAGATGTTGGATCTAAAGTAATATTCACATTGTTGTGGCTGGCATACAAAACTAAACACAAATACTAAATGTGATGTACACTTGTTATAACATATATATATATATATCGCTTTATTATTGACAAAGTGATATACCTATTGCATTGTGGGAAATTTGTGGGATGTAGATCTAAACATTTAAAAAAATGGTGTATTTTCTGCAATATTTTTTCCTGTTATTTATTTTTCAACATATTAGAGAAAGTTTTGGCTTGAGAACTCGACTGTACATCGTATTGCTATTCTTGATTTTCTCAAGGGGAACTAGATTACATATGTACTTTCACTTGATATTTGTTTAGTATATTTCCATCCCTCTTAGCTTTGTTTAGTAGAAACTCTAGGAAATTGATAATGCATCAAGAAATGTTGGTACATAATGTTATTAGGGCTTATGAAATCATCTCCATTGACATCGCATTGCTGGGATTTTGTTTCAGTTTAAGTGGGATATGCATGAGGGAACTTTTTGTTTTTGTTAAGTTTTTACCATCATTATTTTAATAATAATACTTGATCATGAAAATAAAACTGTACATTTTATCATCATATTTGCTGTGATATATGCCCTGTTTATATATTTTAAGTGAGTCAAGTCACTCAAGTGATTTGTTGGAAATCTGACAAACTGTAAATATTTGTTATCATATGAAAATGATGATACAGTTAATGTAATGTACATTTATGTCTTAATGATGCACATTAAAAATCATAAAGAATAAACATGTTGTAAAAGTGTTGTTTTCTTTATTAAAAAAAAAATCTGACACAAAAAGCTGCTATTCTGATCCAGTTACCTTTTCCCTTAATGGCCTATCAACTTTGAACTCCTTACCTGTGAAAATCAATATGAGCTCTTTTCCCTTCGCCTTGACACACTGACCTATTTAGTAGCAGAGCAAGATCATAAAAAATCAATCTGGCAGCTGACTTCTGAAGATGCATGGACACAGTGACTTCATGGATGTACTTTAAAATCACCAGGAGAAACGGGTTTTGAACAAATAAGATATATAATCTTTAAGAAAAAAGTGGTTTGTTATTAAACCAGAAAATAATTGCACTAACTTACAAATTATTAGTTCTAACTTACTTTTTCATTGTGTCTGGCAAAACTGAAACCAAATGGTACAGATAGACCACTGAGTCTTGCATTGGACTGGTTGTAGCTCCTATGGTTACTAACCTCTTTGGCAATTTCCAAACAATATAATATCATTCCATTTTGTGAAGTGATGTAATGTTAACTATTAAGTTTGTTAAGCTATGTAATGTTAAGGATATGGGTAACCTGCATAGAAACAAAAGCAAAAGAAGAAGAGAAGAACTAAAAATATGTTAGAACATCATCTTGAATGTATTGCAAAATACCTCTTAGAGTTTTAGATGTCAATGATGTCAAGAATCTTGCTTCTTTTTCTCTATGAATTTCAGATACTTGTCTGCTGTTTGTAAAATCACTTGTTTCTCTAAAGGACCTAAAATACTAAACACTTGCTATGATGAGATCTCGCAAAATCTGGTTTGCAATATATCTTGAATATCTCCCTATCTATTATTTAAGCCTGATGAAAACAAATTGCATTGTGCAATAGAGCCTGCATCTTCCTACAAAATAATACCTTGTATATCAAAATCACACCGGAAATGGAAAAGTTTTATACAAAGCGAAAAAAAAAATCCCTGTGTGGTAACAGGGCCTTAATTGAGGCCCTGGTGGTAAGGAATGCTTGAAATTTTTCAGTATATCTGATAGTTTACTTACATAAAATCAGAATTTCTACAGCACATTCAATATTGTCATAGAAATGATCCTAACTCCATTAGAATAAAATATTGATTCCTAACTAGGAATTTTTCAGGTTAATTAGTATTTTTGAAAATGTAGACTTGTCAAGTGATTAAAAGGTGTCTCTGGCTCATAAATGAGTTTCTAATTGGTGGTATTTTAGGTTACTGTTTCACTGAAAAGAGGTATGGAGACATCAATCAAATTAAAAGATTTTATAATTGTTCTAATTTATAATATAATAATAATATGTAATAATTAATAATGATAATATATAATAATAAATATAGTAATATTTGTTTCATCTAAAAAATACCTAATAATTATTTGTTACAGTTGAGGACATTGAAACATGGAGTATGCTTACTAATGCTCAACCGTAACCCTCTCACTTATGTATATTGTCTTTTTATCTCATTTGTTCGAAATAAAACTCTGAACTAAAAAGAGAATGACTTGCAAACTCTATGCAGTGGTTACTTTCCTTTACATTACAGTTATCGTTGCCGCCTAGCATTTCATGTAACGATGGTTTTAAGTAAATAAACAAAAAGCATGAACTTCTTTCAAACTGATTTTCTATCATTTTATAAGATCGATAAGGTACGATTAACATTAATTCAAAGTCAGCAGGACATAATTAACAAGAAACTAGCTCTGAAGGCATCTTGAAATGATATGTTTGATCAAAGAAATGAAAGAAAAAAGGCAAGTTTGCTTAAGTTAGTTAATGCGTGTACTTCGTCGTCCTGATATAATAGGGGAAGTAACTGCGTTGCACGAAGCTGTTCTTTCCGTCATTTCTTTTACTTCGTGTTTTTCTACCAACTGCATCACTTCAGTGATTGAGAAAATCAAGCGTCCTTTGAGGGAAAGCGCCACCTATTCAGTTATTTTCAATGTTGACATAACTGTAAGAAAATTACGAAAAATAATGTTGCATTGATCATATTATGAATGGAAGAGATGTAATAGAATCTTTACAGGTGACTTATTTTCCAATCTCACCGGAAAATTAGTTGACAAAATGAAGTATTCATTTTATATGATGATTTGCGTTTTGTTTACGAAATCAAAAATCGGCATGCGCTATTTGACATGTCCATATATTTGCATGTTCCTGGTTACTTTTCCCCACGAGTTAACGGAAATATATCAGGTTAAATGTATTTATCTTCACTTCCAGTTACTCATATAACTGACGCCCCCTGATGAGTCTCGATATCTTACTCTTAGGTTCTTGGTGGAAGTTATGGGGGCGTGGGCTTGGAATTTTCAGATGTTATGCGGCAGTGACTTTATGCACCTGTTCTTTATGTGCCAATATTATTTTTGCATATTTGCTTTATTTTACATTAAAATATAAGTAATCATATGCTTATAGTGTACTCGAACTCTTTTGAGATGGGCAGTGTCTACTTTTAAAAAACTTCCTTAACCGTAGCCTTTTCTAGTGGGTTTGTCTAGGATTACAGAACTTCCGTAATCCTAGTCTCGGATTACAGTTCCGTAACCATAGCCACTGCCTTTGAGATGTTCCAGTGTACGCTTTTGAGACGTTCCAGTGATAAACCAATTTGGCCCAAATACATTTCAGCCTTAGTCATTTCTGACACGGTTTATTTTAATATTAAGGTTGTTTATTTTGATGTATATTTATATGAATATAAATAACTGGGAATGTCTCTGTAATGAGATTTTACTTTCTCTTGTACTTACTTCTTTCTAAAGCATCTAACCTCTTTTGGGGTCATTGACTGTATTGGAAACAAGTAAGTTAGACTCATGTTCTTCATTTTAAAAAATATGATATACCAAGGTATCAATTAATTCAGGACCTCATAACAATGGAATTACGTGAAGAAAGAAATATTGCCGTCAATGGCTGGCATCGTCGTAGAATGGCAAGGATCAGAGATGTTGTGGGACCGGCCCCTAGGGATCTACCAAAACAAGTCAGATACGAGCGGATTCTTGTAGATGATGACCATCTAAGGTATAGTTGAACTGAGTTGAATATTTACAGTTGAAAATTGTCTGAAAGTCAGATCACAGACTTGCTTGTATAACTTTAAGAATCATCAAGTTCAGAAATTTATTGACAAGAATTTTCAGAATTACCCTGTTTTCAGTTAAAAAGTAAAAGCTTAGTTTTTAAAACCTCGAGGTCTGCGTACAGTATAACATTATTTTAAATATAGTTTTAGAAATAATAATTTATAATCAGTTACTAGATTATAGATGCCCTAAATACTATGTGATGAAAAACTTGGTCAGGTTTTGGCATATTTGTTGTTTCCTTGGTAAACTGACTTTCATCGGAAGGAACAACTTTTTTTTTATTTACAGCTTTGCAACAAATGAATTGAACAAAGTAGGTTTATATGTGGCAGCAAAACCCCTTACACCAGAAAACTACTATTTTGAGATAGAAATCATTGATACAGGACTTATTTCAGCAATAGGTAATTCTTTTTGTAAAACGACATAGTGAGTTTCCATTTCTATGTAACAAATAAACGTTTTTTCATCTCTCCTTATGTTAATGGTCTTTTTGATGATGTAATCTGAAAATGTTTTAAATTATTTATATAATTTTGACTCAGAATATTTTTTTCTTTTCATTATAATAGTTGTTGAGTAACTTAAATACAGAATACAATGTACTTACAGATTTTTCAATCAAAGCACACTCTATCTTCAGTCTGTGTACAACATTATATCTTTAACCCTGAACATGCTGAAATTTTGTAATGGATTTGCCCAGCTTTGAATTTGGAACAGTCCATTCAAAGTTTAAGGGTTTCAATATCAAAATACAAAAATGGAGCTACCAACAGTATAGAGCCTGGTCAGACTGCACGGATGTGCAGGCTGGCCTGGCTCTATAGTGGTGGCAAAGACTAATCACTTTCGGTTCCAGCAGGTTAAGGGTTAAAATGAGCCTTGAAAATTTATTCATTTGGGTTAGAAAGCATAAAATGTAAAGGTAGACATTTTTACAGAGAAAATTTCTCTCTCATAGGTATTGGTCTTGTTCCATATAAATATCCAATGGACTCGCAGCCAGGTTGGAGGGCGTTCTCTGTTGGTTACCATGCCGATGATGGGCAGTAAGTTTATGTTAAATCTTGTAGAGTGTAAAGAGTTCTGTTATAGACATGATTCAAATTCAGATTTACTACATGTACAGCATTTTACCTGACTTAACTACATGTATTTGGATACCCTATCAGGTTTAGGCACTTCTAGATATCAGCTTACGCCATTTTGCTTACTTTGTAAACTATGTCTAAACCTGTTTTTAATAACCTGAAGATATTACATATTGTTCTTTATCTATTTCTTCTGTCCAGTCATTTAGCTTAATTTGTATCATGTGACCATACAATATATTTTATATATTTGTTCGCACATACAGACAAAAATCCTGTATTTTCTGTATTCATACAGTCATTGCCTTCCATATATTAAACTAACAATATTGTCCAAATGGTATGAAAATGTTCTGAATGATCAGCATTGTTAAAGGGTAATTCCATATTGTCCATTAATACATTCTGTAGCCCCAATTTGAGTGTTTGAAGTTCATCACATGAAAGAGAAAGTGAATAAAAATAGGTGTAGAATAAAAATATTATTTAAAAATGTTCTATAAAAAAATGGGACATATTTAGATTTATACCAAGCTAGTAAAACAATACAAGACTGCCTAGCAGCTTTTCTAGTTACATACGTATCCAGATATATGTCTATATTATACAGAATACTATCATATAACCTTATAATGGCTCTAAATTATGCACAACGATTAAAATGTTGATTTCATTCTTTAAAACTTGAGGCATTGACAACATATAAAAATGCCATTAAACTTTCTGTTTGTGTGTGTTTGTACGATCATGCAGCCTTATGTGACATTGGCATAGGCGTCTTGTATTTTGCTTGTAAATATCACCATGACATGAAGGCTAATGAATAAAAAGACTTTTCAGAACTCAGACAGTGCCTGACACTTCTTTTCAGGCTGTTTAAAGCTAGTGGTTTTGGACGACCGTTCGGCCCCAAGTGTAATATAGGTGATAAGATGGGATGTGGTATAAAGTTTAAACGAAATGAAGATGAAAGACCTCAACCAGAACAAGCTGTTCAAGTGTTTTTTACCAGAAATGGCCAAGAGGTAAGACATCAAGGAAAACAGTCCATGCCCTTGCCGGCCATGTTTATTCATGAATCACAAAAAATTGCACAATTAACTTCAGTTCAGGTTGAGCTGTGTTTGTTTACCTGCCGTAGAGTTCTCAGGCTAGTATCAAGCCTAGAATTTAGCAGAACAACAGAGACAATCTCTGAGAATGGTCAGTACTAAATTGAGCATAGTTCTTGCAACAGTTAAAAGTTTTGTTGTAACAATATTTTAATGCTTCGAAACACTTTTTATCATTTCTTGTATTCTGTTTTGAATTACGAGATTATTTGTTTAGTTTGGTAAATTTTGTTTTTAAATCATTTTTCAGGTTGGCACAGTAACGGTTCCAAATCCACCTGGTGGTTTGTACCCGGCTGTTGGTATGCATTCCGATGGGGAGGAGGTACGATTAAACCTTGAAGCCGAGTGGCAATATGAGGAACTCGTGCACATGGCTGTAGACAGTGGGGAAGAGGAATGGTCCAGGCTTCATGACGTAAAGTTAAATGGAATGGTAATATAATAGTGTAATTACATTAACTATTGCTGAATAATATTTTTCCTGGTACATTGTACATCTAGTATTTGTGAGAAAACACCCTGTTTAGGTCATGAAAAGTTAAGTAGTCGAGTAGCATGGTCAGGAAATGTCACTAGGTGTTATATGAATTTTTTTCCTTGATGAGGATTGTGTAATTAAATCAATGTGACTCTTGTTGTTGGTCGATAGTTTCGCTTCAATTTTCTCAAGTGGTCAGGTCTACAATACTGTACATAGAGTAGTTGAGTTTTTCATGATAGATGCTTTATCGTTTCATTTGAATGTTAAACAAAGATATTAAATGAACCCACTACAACTAATACTGACTAATACAGTCTCTGTATGTATTTTCTTCCAGACCTTGGAATATTCTGGCCGAGGAAAGAGTATACATGACGTTGGGTTGGCTCAGGCTAAACATCCATTAGACACAATGAATCATTATTTTGAAATAGAAATCATAGATCCAGGGGAAAGTTGTTACATTGCCATAGGTGTTGCTAGAAGGGTAATTTGCATTGTTTATAATGCTTCGTTTCTCTGGGGTTGTGATAGATACTGATTTTAAAAGAATAGTTTTTGGGATTTCGTTAACATTTTTTTGGACTTAAATCTTTTAACATGTTAATAAGAATGAAAATGCAGTTTTAAGGTTCATTTCAAGGTACATGTAGCACCTATTTATCACAATATTTCTTGCATACTGGATCAGGCTATCCAACATTTGCACCCATGTAAAGTAGTGTGATTATCACACCCCTCACATAAAATATGTCTTATGACATGGCATTGTTCACAGTTACTCAGCTGTTGTAGCTATTTCCTTTCGAAAGAAATATGTAGTTATACTGAAATAGGAGAGGAAACAAATCTATGTTTTTTTGAACACATAATTCAAGGGATGAAAGGGAAAAAGCTATAAAATATGGAAGCATATCTATAGCAAATTTTTGCATTCACCCCTTGATACATGTATATACAACACAATCATTTTGTTTCAGAATTATCCAAAAGATAGACATCCGGGCTGGAATAAAGGGTCAATTGCATATCATGCAGGTAAGTGACAGGATTCTTGAAGGACATGGGGATGAATGGGAACTAGGGTTATCTGCTCCTTTGTGTCATAGCACTGGGATCTTTCTGGCATTCACTTCTCTGTACCACTTTCCTTTCCTATTTAGTTTATACAGGTACACAGAACTTACATATATTTAATTGATGATGAAATTTTTTTCACCAATGGGGAAGATCTTTTTTTTTTCAAAGTGTATTTTACCAGCGGCTATGATGATAATTTGCCTATAAAAAAAAAACCAACAGAATTAAAAATAATGCATTGTTATCTTATGTCACTTTTGGTGGCTGAGGAAGTTTAGGAGACATGCATTAGGATAGAAATACAATAAGGGCTGATTATTTCATTTTTGTAATGTGAAGAGTAGATTCAAATCCAGCTTTCAATTGTCATAACAGTTTGAGATAAGTTGGTAATTACCTGTAATATGGCAGATAGAGCAATCATATTTTGAAAAAATGGGTAACAGATCCATTTCTGTTTCTTAGAGGTTTAGAATGTAACATGAAGATGTTCTATTTGTCGTTGCAGATGATGGTAAAATTTTTGTCGGATCAGGCATTGGTGATCCGTTTGGTCCAAGATGTCATAAAGGTATTTCCAGAGAAATATTTTTTCATGAAGTTAAGAAGCTCAGTTAGCTGGTATATTTTAAAAAAAACCCCCAAAACTTTTAAATAATTTTAACTATGAGTTAAGGTATCACTTAATAATTTAATATTACTGATTTTTGTTTTTATTTTTAAGTACAGTCTTTTTATCTTTATTAAAATTGTAATGTACATGTAAGTAGACGTGAGTTTCATTTCACAGGTGATGTGATGGGATGTGGAATATTGTTTCCACCAGATTACGACAGCGAGGTGGACAGCGATTTATCTCCTGATGAAAATGAGAGCCCTGATTTTCAAGACGAACCTTACCACTCCTCAGACTCCGAGGAAGAGGAATTATGGGGAGGAAACAAAGATTTTGATACTGGAACAAAAGTGCAAGTATGTAAACCCATAAGGTCATAATTAAATCTGTGAAAAGGAATTTTTTTCTCCTTTTCAAGGTCAAAGTAAAAAAAATCTCTGACTTCTATCTTAAACAGAGTTAAATATGTGCAAAAAGTATTTGACATCTTGTCTCATGGCTCAGTTTTCTTATAAGAAAATTCAGGGGGTGAATTTGAATAAAAATCAGTGTGCTCCTTCATATTAAAGCACTTTGAACATTTCAACATTCACGCCTTGGAACATTCTGTTTTCTTGATAGAATACAAGAAGCCCGTTTTCCAACTCGTACATCATTTGTTTTTCCTTTCAGATATTTTTCACCCGAAATGGTAAAATAATAGGCTACAAACAAATTACTATACCAAAAGGAGGATTTTATCCCACAGTTGGAATGTTAAGTAGTTGTGAAAAGGTTCGAGTTGATCTCCGGCCTCTTACGGGATAGAGTTGTCCCCCTTGACTTATCCAGAACTGTGATGAATTGTGCAGACCAGTTTCTTCATTTATAGTATTTAATGAGCATTGATACAGTACAGATAATACAATACAATAGATCAAATGTAGACTGCATAATTAATATAGATTGAAAGCAGACTTTATACTAATGGTACCAATTACTGGTTAGTGGCTACAAATTGTACCAGCTACTTGGTAGTGGCAACAGATGATACAAATTACGAGGTAATGGCTACAGTTTGTACCAACATTTAGGCAGTGGTCACAGATAGTACTGACTGCTGGATTGAAGCTTCAGTTGATATTTATAACTGGATAATGGCTACAAATGGTACCACCACTCTGAATCTATAAATACAGATGGCAAATTGAAGTGGCACCAGGAGTAAATCATTTAACACAAATGGCATCAGATGCAGAAATACAGAGGGTTCAAATTTGGCAAATACTGTATGATGCAGAATACAGATGGTTCAAATTTGGCAAATATGATGCAGATGGCATCATATGCAGAATACAGATGGTTCAAATTTGGTGAATATGATACAGATGACATCAGATGGAGAATACAGATGGTTCAAATCTGGTGAATATGAGGCAGATGGCATCAGATGGATAATACAGATGGTTCAAATCTGGTGAATATGAGGCAGATGGCATCATGTAAATTACAGATGGTTCAAATATGGTGAATATGATACAGATGACATCAGATGCAGAATACAAATTTGGTGAATATGATGCAGCTGGTTTTATTTTTACCAGATTGAATAACTGAAGAAAAATTATCCCAACTGGCACCAGTTATCATACAAATGGTATTACCAATACTTGCTGTCTGATTACAGATAATATCAACTGAAGTTCAGTTACAACAGATTGAATACAGGTAGCACTAATTAAAGAGAATAAATAATGATTGTTTCTACTGCAAAAATCTTTTGATAAAGTGCAATCTATCTAGTTGTATAATTTTAGAAATGGGTAGCATACTTATAGAGAAATTTACTTACATATATGTTTAACTTTTATACACTTACTGGTTGAAAGTAAGTTTTGTATATGAAAAATCCAGGGTTTTTTTTTTTTAGACCAGTCTAAAATATTAGACAGTTAATTGGCTAGTTGTCAATGTAAGTGTAAAAACTGACCAGTCAGATCACAGATAGTTTAGACAGATTGTAAAAAGGTAAATCTTGAATAATTAATGTTACTATAAATGGAGAGATGGGTTTTCATAATTCTTAGGTCCCCCCAGTGCCACAAGGTGGCGCTCTATACTGTGATTCTTGTTTATGTATAGTTTTCATATTTTATATTACCCTGAAAAAGAAAATCTCAAGTTTTATTCAGATATTTGTTACGAGATATTAAATGATACATAATATATATATTTTTTCTAGCAGCTTTGAACAATTTTCTAGCCTGTATATCAAATGATGGTGGGTATTAATTGTCAAATGCTTAACAGCTTAATTTGTTTAGCAGAGAAGCAGAGAACCAGTCATTTTTCACTTTTCCTTCAATTTAACTCTTACTTTTTCATAATTACAAAAAGATTGTTAGTCAATTGAGGGCTGATATATTGATATTGGTTTCATATATATTTGTTGTACTGACAAAAGTAGTTTGCTGCACACTTTATTTGTATAAAGAAAGGAAAATAATTTTACCCAGTTTTCATGCTGTTTTGCTGTATTTGGTGTAAAATTTTAGCCGATACTTTGCATGACTGCTTTGCATTCAATGTTGTAAAAAAGCAGCAGTTTTTAGTGCATCTATGTGCTATGTAATAGGATATCTGCTGAAACAGGACGAATATGTCTTGCTTTGTAACATTTATCTAATTTGGCAGGATTTAATATTTATATTCAGTTATACAAATAGCAAAGCAGTGATTGAGACTTTAAATAATTCCTCAACAGTATTAGATTCTGAATAAAACTATAATTAATATTTTTCTTCTGAAACAGATATTCAAATGTTAAGGTCTTTAACTTTTTACATACCTTTTGTCATGATTGGTCATTCCTTTATGGTAAGACATTTGAGAAAAGATACAAGATATCCGTTACATTGTTATTGCCAGAGTAGCAATTCTATGTAAGTGTTTTAATAAATACTTACCGAGTTTATAGATTATCATTTTATTACCAGTCTGTCATCTTTAAATTCCTGATTGGCCAGAAATGAACTAAGTTTATAGATTATGAGTTTGTAACCAGTCTGAATTTTGATTCTTGATATTTGTCAGAAAGTAGCTAGAATTTAGATTAAATCAGTCAGAAACCAGATTTTAGACTGGTTATTGTATTTAAGATTTTTCAAACCAGTCCAACTTTCATGTCGAAATCCAGCTGTAGTCAGTCTGGCATCTTCTGACCAATCAGAATGGAAGGATTTTAGACTGGTTGCAGTGAGAATTTTATTGACCTTAAAGGTGTTTTATATTGAACTACACTAATTTTCAGGAGAGAACTCAGTATTCTAATTGTATCATAGCTTCCGTTAATGTATTTTGTTATGTTGTAATATGTTTATTATTGATGTTGTTTCTTTTGAAGTTTTTGTTCTGTCAGATTTGTGCTAGATTGTAAAATGCATCTGAAATTAAATATAGGAATCAGTTACATTTGTTAATAAGATAAACTGCTTAATGAATTTAGCATTGTCATAGCAATGGCTTCTGACTTATGTCTGTTATTCTGTCAGCAGATAGCTGTGAAACCACTTGTTTTACTTACAAAGAGAAAATGTATATTAATACAAGAGGGTTGTGTTTCAACAGTTCTTCTAACAAGCATCTACATTTATAACAAAAATTGGACATATGTAATATTTGTGATAAATTTAGATCTGCCTATGGTCACATGATGACCTACCTGACCATAGCTAATTTGCATTTAGTTTAAGTATCATCAAGTTAGTGAAACAGTTCGTTTCCTGAAGATATGTTGATACAAGGTTATTTGGCCATTTAAATAACAAGAATGTTCGTTTATGAACAGTTGTATCATGTTGAACAGTTGTATCACGTTGAACAGTTGTATCACGTTGAACAGTTGTATCACGTTGAACAGTTGTATCACGTTGAACAGTTGTATCACGTTGAACAGTTGTATCACGTTGAACAGTTGTATCATGTTGAACAGTTGTATCATGTTGAACAGTTGTATCATGTCTATTAAACTTGTTATCTTAGTATATTTTATCTTTGTAAATGAAACTTGGCCTTGAAAGGAAATATCTTAAATTCCTTACTAAAAGATGAACACTGCCAGACTTTTTTCGCGATGAAGTTCTTCACTGCATTCATACATATAGTTGAAATTTTCTTAAGTAAGGATATAACTGTCACAAAAATATTTGAAAATTCATAGAGCTAAAGAAATTAGTCATTCCATGATGACTTGAACTGACTCAGCTCTGTTTCCTTTTTGGATTGAAGTCTTGATTTCTTCACTTAAATTACAGTATTGAAATAATGCATATGGCTCAAAATCACAGCTCTCAAACTATTCCAGTACTCAATGTTTTCTTAGTCCCAATCAGTAAATTTGCACCTTCCATTGCTCTAAAGGGTGGAAGTCCTGAGGTGTGAATGTCACGGGTTGTCCTAACTTTGAAATAGCATGTCTGTTAATTGAATTTTGGCTTTAATGATTGACAAATGTTACAAGTGTGTAACTTTAATGAAGAGAAGCATGTAATTCCTTATAAGCAAAATTAAAAAAAAATATTGTTAAATTTAATGGCTGAAATTTCTCATCACTCAAAGTTTATGTTGTGGTTTTGAAAACTTCAAGCCATCAAGGAATAACTGAAGAAACAAATATTTTCTGAGGTTTAACAGCTCGAAATGTTTCACCTTTTTGGAAAATTGAAGAATAGATGAATTTTGAACTATGAACTGATGTTTATGTAAGTTAAAGTAAATTTTATTAGTTTCTTAATTATTAGACTATTATTACAACTCTCCAAGTACAGCTGTTAACTCATATAAAAATCTTCCGCTGGTTGCCAGCACAGATGGGAATATCCAGCTCGAGGGTAACTGTTTAAGGCGGTAACAAGACTGTGCCAAGTGCAACAGCACCTAGTTTAGTTATTTTTATTTACCCAACTTATTTGGCTTCCCAGTTTTCCCTGTTGCTAATTCTTTAGTTGGGGAGATTTTCCCAACAAAGAAGGGAATTTACAGAGTATGGCATAACTTGTTGTAATTTTGATTAAATTTAACACCAACTTCCACTGCTGTCATAACATGATACAAGGCAGTATTATTTTGTTTTGATATCTTAAACTTCTGTCAAAAGCCTGGTATGGATCAGGTAAAAAAAAACTTGCAAGCATTTATAGTGTTAGCTAATTATTCACACTGCTAGTCGCTAATTTAACCCTTACCCTGCTGGAGGTGTTTGCCTTTGCGACCAGTGCAGACCAAGTTCAGCCTTCATATCCATGCAGTCTGATCATGGTCTGCACTATCCCCCCAACAAAAAAAATGGATCTGTCCAAATTGAAAGATGGACTAGTCCATTTTTAGATAATAGGTAAAGATTAAAAGGAAGTGAAATGATAACTTTTAACTTAGAAATACTTTTTTCTGAAGCATTTGTTAGCATGAATGTTTGGTCACCAGAGTCCAAAATAAAATAAAAGCATAATTTTGTGAAACTGTCGTCATTTTTATCTCCTTTATCGTTTCTGCTGTGTACCTTTTGTGATCCATTGTACCTGTGGCATAACATGTAATCGACTCTAGACAGAGGTAAAACAGAAAGATTTTTTCACAACTAATTACAGTTAATAGTTCAATAAATGTTTTTATTTGCTATCACAGGTATGAATACAACAAAATATGCAAATATATCTCTCAAATACAGTGTTCTCTCCAGAACAGTTCTACTGGTGAAATTTTATTGTTTTTCACCACCACTTACAGTATTAACTTGTTTAAAAAATAAACAGAGAGACCATTATCACAAACAAATACTGTGTTCCTGCTTAATTTGTTTCTTCAATACTACAGCACAGCAGATACCATTTAATTTCCAACTGAATTTATTTGTTACAACACCCCAACAAACACTGCTTCTATTTGTCCCTACAGCACTACACCACAACATACCTTGTTTGTTACTTGTTCACTGTCAACATTGAACAAAATTAATTTTGTATTATGAACATTACTAACAGCAGACTGACTTACAATTATTAACATACCAGTACTGCTGATTACACCATACACATTCACAACTTTCAAGGTCAAAACACAATGCATGTTTTATTAGAGGACGCCATTTATTTTAACTTATTTCACCTCAACTGTAGAAAAATAAACGAATTCCTTAAACTTGTGTAGCATTTCCTTAAAACCTCTTTCCACTCGAAAGAATTTTCAACATTGAATTGATTGACCTTGACCTTTGATGACAAGAATCAGTAGTCTGTTGTCTGTAACTGGTACACCTTTGGCCCCTTTTTCAACAAGAACCCTTGGTTATTTAGGGAGGCAATAAATGATCCAAAGTCTGGAATATTCATCCCCAAGTCCTGAAAATACACAAAACAGACAAAAATTACCTTCGAATATTTATGATCATTTATTTTCTTCATAAAAAATCAGTGTGTTCTTGACAAACTTTGCAAAGGTATATTTAATTTACCTTATATATGGTATTATGAAATATGGAAATATTTCACCAAGGAGAACTGTGAAATTAAATTCCAGCTATTGAAGAGAAGCTAAAACTAAACTGTTACTGAACTTACATCGTGTACAGTGAAATCATGGTCTTAATAGTGAGGTGGTCTTTGCTTTGGGGTAGAAAATAGTGCAAAACTGTAAAATGGGACATTGAAATAGTGGTCTTATTATCGAGGTGGTCTTAATTTTTGGGTGATCTTAATGAGAGGTTTTAATGTACTTCAATATATGTAAATAACATTTTGAAATAACACCTTTACATTAAACATTATGTTGTGGCTACTTGGGTATAACTGTGACAAGCACACGGTAGCTTGGCAGAGTCATTGACAAGTGTCCCAGGTGTTGTGATTTCGAGTTCCACATCAGATCCACTTTTCTCCCTTGATTTAAAGTCTCTATATAATTATTATGAATACAGCCTGAGTTTCCCTCAAGTACTTTTTACACTTATGCTTAGATCTTGGTTATGGCTATGAACAGACTTACTCTAGCTATCTGCTGCATCTGTTGAATGGTGAAGATAGAGTTGTAAGTCTGGTCCGAGACTTTCTGCAGAGCTGCAATAAATTTCTTTGGCTGTGACCTGCCACTCATGCCTGACCCATGTTGAGATCTCTTGAAGTCCAGACCACCAAACTGGTCAGAATATGTGTCAACCATACTGCAGGAAACATAAAAGAAAAATACAATCGGATTTTCAGTCTAAAACTCCTTGAGAATTTTATACGTAAAACATGATGATGACAGTACATGTACTTTGTAAGATTTTACTCTGTAAGAAATTGCTGAACTGGCCTTTTTAACACATCTTTTAAAAGAGTATTAGTACTATAGGTAGCAAATTTACCTGAGTAACCTAACAGCCAGGTACTAGGCAGTATTACAAGAAAATTCTATACTGCTCTAAGAAAGAATTTACTTAATATATTTTATGATGACCAATTTAAAACACTGACATATTTTAACAAAATATTTTGAGTAGCTTCTTTAGGGGGCACTTCTACTGTTGAAATCACCAACCTGTATTTCATTATCTCGATTACATCTTGGGCATCCTCTCGGGTTGCAACCTCTCTCAGCTCTAGCCTGGCTCGTGCCTCTGTCAGTCTGATCATGGACTCAAGCTGGCGTGTTGTGATGGGCGTGCTGTCCTGGGTCTGGTGCTGTTTCCGTAACTCCAGGTAAAAATCCTGAATGGCCTTAGCAGCATCTGGACCAATCTTGGGGTGGACATATTTTCTGGCATAGCCCACATACTGTAGAATTGCAAAAGTTAAGAAGTATACATAATCTTCATTCCGTATTGTAATAAATCACTATTTCTAATAAAAAATCAAAGCACTTTGAGCGAAGAAAGACTGTCGGCTTCAAAGGAGACAAATTTCTATATATATATACTTGTATTATGACTGAATGATGTTTTGTTTACAAGTTAATTGCATCTTCCGAGTAAAAACAAAAGTGAACTTGAAAACAACATGAAGATTTTGCATGGCTGTTAATATCTCTATGAAAAAAATCAGCTGTGTATTTTTATTCAAATACATTATCTCCTTTTCAACCATGCATATGTCTGCCAACTGCACCAGCATGTGCAATTTTGTGAACTGACAAAGTGAATGTGTCTCTCAATACCTGATTTTGATTTGCGATATAAAAGACTATTGGCAATGCAAAGGTTATTCTGTTGTAAATACAGACACCTTGTTTTTACAAATATCTTTTTCTGGCAATTTTCACTGTAAACCTGAACTTTTCATGATTTTCTTTATAAATTACATTCTAATTTCTGGAAAACAGCTACAAACTTTTACGTCAAATTTTAAAAGAGACAAAACATTACAACATTTTTTAAGCGTGTTGTCTTGAAACATTAAGAATGTGAAGTCAACACCCACCTTTCTCAGCAGTTGCGCAGGAATGGGATCAATTGGTTGATTTCTCGTTGCTTTCAATCTTTCACTTAACGGCTTGTCAGACTCCCATAATAGTATTGACTCATTTGCACTCGAGTCCTGTTGTTATACCATAAAGAAAATTCTCTACTGTAAAGACTCGTTTTAAAGATCGACTGACACTTGCAAAGATATCTAATACTAGAATAACAAGATTTTAATTGTTCCAACCAACATCTAAATCTTTAATACAGGCTGGACATTGTTACGTTTGTGATAAATTTAGATATGCCTAGAGTATTGTGACTACCCACATTACTGTAGTTGATTCGCATTTAGTTGATGTATCATCAAGTTATGAAATGGTTCCTGTTTCCAGCAAATCTGTATAATGTGGGGCAGTGTTTAGCTGTTTGAATTTGAGGTTATTTTCAGCAGCAGCATAGCTGTAACTTATACTATACATTAGACATTAAGATGTCAATACAAGATGTTTGAAAGTTCCTTTCCTTCTAGTTGCCACAGCAACCAGGGTTCTGCACGGAACAGAATTTTTTAACCAATATTTGTAGAGCATTCTAGCAAAGTTTCATCAAGTTGCATGGGTGCAGGAGGAGATGTTGCTGAAGTTTAAAAAGTTGACAACACATGACACTGGACAGAGCACCGGACACATGGCACCAGATAGAGGACACAGGACACATGGCACCAGATAGAGGACACAGGACACATGTCACCTGATAGAGGACACAGGACACATGGCACCAGATAGAGCACTGGACACATGTCACCAGATAGAGGACACAGGACACATGTCACCAGATAGAGCACTGGACACATGTCACCAGATAGAGCACTGGACACATGTCACCAGATAGAGCACTGGACACATGTCACCAGACAGAGCACTGGACACATGTCACCAGATAGAGCACTGGACACATGTCACCAGATAGAGCACTGAACACATGTCACCAGATAGAGCACTGGACACATGTCACCAGATAGAGGACACAGGACACATGTCACCAGATAGAGGACACAGGACACATGGCACCAGATAGAGCACTGGACACATGTCACCAGATAGAGGACACAGGACACATGGCACCAGATAGAGGACACAGGACACATGTCACCAGATAGAGGACACAGGACACATGTCACCAGATAGAGGACACAGGACACATGGCACCAGATAGAGCACAGGACACATGTCACCAGATAGAGCACTTGACACATGTCACCAGATAGAGCACTGGACACATGTCACCAGATAGAGCACTGGACACATGTCACCAGATAGAGCACTGGACACATGTCACCAGATAGAGCACTGGACACATGTCACCAGATAGAGGACACAGGACACATGTCACCAGATAGAGGACACAGGACACATGGCACCAGATAGAGGACACTGGAAACATGGCACCAGATAGAGGACAAACATCAAGCTCAAAAGCTACCTTGAGCTAAATATAAAACTTACCATTGATCTTGACGAGTTGAATGTCTGCATCCTGTAAGATATTAGAATTCAGAAAGAAATAAAATTTCACTAAGTCTTGATATAAGTTTCCATTAAACAAGTAAAGCTGGTAAAATCTGGAGAAAAGAAAAAAACAACAAAGCAATCAAATAAGTTGAGACAACTTGTTTCACTATGTTTACTGTGTTCAACAGAATGTATAATTGTACCCCACTCCTGAACATACCACCTCTGAAAGAGATAGTTATTCATTGTTTCTGATTAGTGCCCCAGGGCGTTGCCCTAATAAGGGCCAGTTTGGCATGCTACTACAACTATTTATATGTCTTTTAAATGGTATAACTCCCTAGCATACTGTAGTAAACATAGTTAAGACAAAGATGTCATGTACAGTACAGTGTAAATAAGTTGTTGTTTTTTTTTAATTTTATTTTTGCATTACAGTTGTGTTTATTTGGAATAACTTTTTTGTATATTGCAATCAATTCAAGATTCATGACATTGAAACCAATCACCAGGAAAGACTAATTGTGAAAACACAGTGGAGGTGGGGGCATTAATTCTAGTGGGGTGCTTATAAGAAACAATACTGCACATATATTACCTGTTTTGCTTTGCATGTAGTGACATCACATGTTCTGATAGCATACTATCCATCACCTACAACAGCAAAATACCGAAAGAAAACATCAAAAACATTTAATTTAAATATCTGAATTTAATCTAGTAATATGCTACAGTAATTCTTTTTTTTTTTCTTTCTTTTTCAAATTCCCAGTGCTATTCATGAAATAAATTTAAAAATAGATAATTCAGCTTTTCATTCATGTAAATGTGTCAAAAGAAGACTGTAAGAGAAGACTTAAGGAACTGAGTCATTGGATACATTTGTCAGATATAATGTACTAAGTTATTACATGTAGGCAGGTTAAAGTAGGTTTAACCCCTGAACATTAATCAAGTTTTACAGTTGTTCACAAGTCAGTGACCTTGACCATTTACAAAGGAAGATAACTTGATTTAAGTATACTACAAAATTTTCCATGTTTGTTAAACAAGCCAGACACTTATAAAGACAATCTGACTGACTTCTAGTCATTAATCGGGGCATAATAGAAGCAGCTCTATATATTAATTTCTTAAGGATCACACCAACTTTAAACATTTAATGACCCCATTCAGCAAACACTCACCTCATCGGGTTTATCCAGCAAAATGAAAACTAAATCAAATCTTGACAACAAAGCTGAACCCATTCTGAAATACAGTATCAAATATCTTTATACAGTCACTGGATAATGCTAATACATATTCAGTCAAAAAAAAAAGGGCAACTGCTCTTGTTGAAACGAAAAACAAGATTTTAAGAAAAAGGTCACGTCAAATCTGGAGATGTGTTTTGAACATAACTATAAAACCAAATGGTAAATACTATATTGCCTTACGAGTGATAATGTCTATCGAATAACATCATAACAAATTTCCTTAGACACAAGTCTTGTATCATCCAACAACCTATCTGAAGAATTTACTGCGAAGGAAAAAGTAAAACATTGTACAGCAAATATTTAAAATGAACATACTATCAAACCCCGGCCAATGGACATACATGTAAGTAATTACAGCCCTGTACTTAACAGTTTTGTTGAGAAAAAACTTTGAAAATAGCATTTCCAAACACATACTTACTTGAGATTTTCAGCCACAGTTTTGGCCTTGTTATAATGACCCCCTACTGGGTTAGCTGCTGCTAGAATGGAGGTCCTTGCTGGTAAACTGTATATATAAAACAAAAAACAAAATGTAATTCAGGGACTGAATTCCAGACTTATACTTTCTCTCATTTTTGTTGTCTTTCACACTTAAAATTTTTAACAGACAGTATAAATTTCCTTACTGTGAAAACAGACTTCGAATCATGAGTTTGTTTTTTTATCTTTATAAGGAAACATGGCTACATTAACACTATATTTACCTGCACACTATTCCAGCCTTTGCTATGCTAATACTCTGCTGTTCCTGAAGTTAAGACAAAATTATAAGACAGAATTACACACAAGTTTCAATGCTGAATAAGGTAAGTACAGAAAGATAAAAAAAATCCACCATTACTGGATTTAAAACAGCATTTTGTTGTTCTGTAACAATATTCCAGTGCCTTATCTACTATTATGTGTGAACAGAACTGAAACTCAATACTCAATTTTCCACTGTGTAAAAAAAGAGATTTCTACAAAATAGTCAGGACTTGTAATTAAGTTATAAGCCCAATACAGTTATGAAGTAAGCAATAGAGTATTTTTCTGTATGTCTGTCTCTCCCACTCCCAACATCCCTCCCTCTCCCTGCCTGCCTCCCACTCACTCTCCCAGCCTCCTTCCCTCCCTCTGTCTCTCTTTCTCTCTCTATGTCAGGTATTAATGTCAAAACACATCATACACAGACAGTAACCGATCAAGAAACAAGACACCTACCATAGCTTCAAGAAGAGCTTGATGTTGGCTGGACATTTTATCAAACTCATCTATACAACAACATCCCTGATCAGCCAGAACCAGAGCACCTGCCTCCAGGGCGTAGTCACCTGATCCACTGTCCTTAGATAATGTCACCTAAACAATATACAAGGGCATAGTCACCTGATCCACTGTCCTTAGATAATGTCACCTAAACAATACACAAGGGCGTAGTCACCTGATCCACTGTCCTTAGATAATGTCACCTAAACAATATACAAGGGCGTAGTCACCTGACCCAATGTCCTTGGATAATGTCACCTAAACAATATACAAGGGCGTAGTCACCTGATCCACTGTCCTTGGATAATGTCACCTAAACAATACACAAGGGCGTGGTCACCTGACCCACTGTCCTTGGATAATGTCACCTAAACAATACACAAGGGCATGGTCACCTGACCCACTGTCCTTGGATAATGTCACCTAAACAATACACAAGGGCGTGGTCACCTGACCCACTGTCCTTGGATAATGTCACCTAAACAATACACAAGGGCGTGGTCACCTGACCCACTGTCCTTGGATAATGTCACCTAAACAATACACAAGGGCGTGGTCACCTGACCCACTGTCCTTGGATAATGTCACCTAAACAATACACAAGGGCGTGGTCACCTGACCCACTGTCCTTGGATAATGTCACCTAAACAATACACAAGGGCGTGGTCACCTGACCCACTGTCCTTGGATAATGTCACCTAAACAATACACAAGGGCGTGGTCACCTGACCCACTGTCCTTGGATAATGTCACCTAAACAATACACAAGGGCGTAGTCACCTGACCCACTGTCCTTGGATAATGTCACCTAAACAATACACAAGGGCGTAGTCACCAGACCCACTGTCCTTGGATAATGTCACCTAAACAATACACAAGGGCGTAGTCACCTGACCCACTGTCCTTGGATAATGTCACCTAAACAATACACAAGGGCGTAGTCACCTGACCCACTGTCCTTGGATAATGTCAACTAAACAATACACAAGGGCGTAGTCACCTGACCCACTGTCCTTGGATAATGTCACCTAAACAATACACAAGTCCTTGGATAATGTCACCTAAACAATACACAAGGGCGTAGTCACCTGACCCACTGTCCTTGGATAATGTCACCTAAACAATACACAAGGGCGTAGTCACCTGACCCACTGTCCTTGGATAATGTCACCTAAACAATACACAAGGGCGTAGTCACCTGACCCACTGTCCTTGGATAATGTCACCTAAACAATACACAAGGGCGTAGTCACCTGACCAACTGTCCTTAGATTATGTAACCTTAGTCCCCTGATTCACTGTCCTTAGATAATGTCACCTAAACAATATACAAGGGCGTAGTCACCTGATCCACTGTCCTTAGATAATGTCACCTAAACAATATACAAGGGCGTAGTCACCTGACCCACTGTCCTTAGATAATGTCACCTAAACAATATACAAGGGTGTAGTCACCTGATCCACTGTCCTTAGATAATGTCACCTAAACAATATACAAGTGGGTTGTTGGCATAAAAAAATTAATTAATCATTACTGCAAACTGAAAATAGGATAACAATAAGTGGTGTGAAGGCAGAATTTTGATTATAAGATTTTTTAACATATTTTCATGATACTTTTATACATGTATAATGAATTACAACGGGAACTTAAGATAGCTCATTTTATCACAAACTGGAACTCAAAAGAATTTAGAATAAGTAGACATTTCTGATATCTGCTGTTTTTTTTATAAGGAAGAATACTGTATTCTATGTGTATTTGATATTTTCTTTCTTGTCAAGATTTTATCTTTTTTACCCTTTTTTTTAAAGTACAATCAACACATGACTGAACAAGGTATGATAAAACATGTACAACATGTACAATCAACATGTACAATCAACACATGACTGAACAAGGTATGATAAAACCAAATTACGAAAAAGTACTGAAAAAAATCAATTTTTAGTCCCGTCACTACTTGTACTTTTCACTTTGAAAAAAAAATATGTGACACTAAGAGCAATGTTATTCTTTGTTAAGATAACCAGGTTCATAAATGATTCAAAGAATTGCTTTTCAACTGTGGTTTAAAATATACAAAAATGTTAGTTAATAATATTATGGAGGAGCAACGGTCTTCCTTTAGAGAAAAATGGTCTACAAGTTGAGCACCAAACTCCCAATCCAGAGACTGCTGGTTTGATTTCCACCAGAAGTGAGTCTCCAGTGACTTTCTGTCTTTAACACTTTTTGTCAGTACTGGGGCTTGAAATAAAATATTGATTGTTTCCCCTCCCGCAATCCATGCCAGTTTGGGTAGGGTAGGTAGGTAAGTAAAATACTTTTTTAAATCTAAAATGTTTTTCATTGATTTTATAATTTATATATCTATCTGAATTATATGGATTTCAAACAAACAGAAATTGTGAGTGCTTAGCATCTGTTCAAAGTTTAGAACCAAATTTTCAAAGTTTTATTTAATATATACATCCTAATTTGTATATTTACAATGCTAAAATATGAGTCAAATATAAAGATGTGATTCTCATGGACATACCTTGCTTCTATGTGCAATAAAAACAAATTATTTTTTTGCTTTCCAATCAGAAGTTTTAGGTACTGGTAGCTATGATTTTTTTGGGTAGGTAGCGGGAGGGGAAACAAACAATATTTTATTTTAGGCCTGGTTCAAACCCAGGAAACAGTCTTTGAGAAGGGTTAATGTAAGTCACAAGAACTTATTTCCAAGATAGGTTGAAATTTCAAATTTAAAAGTAGAATGTCAGAAATCACTTACTGTGAGCCCTGAGGTAGTTGTCGTGTTTCCACAAACATATACACTTCTCGGTGCAATGTTGGCAGTAGCTTGTAGCATCTATAAAACAAAGGGAAATCACAAAATGCCAGAAATTGTTAATAACATATACAAATTAGTAAGTGCAATTACGACCACCTTCTTAAGGTGGATTTGATCTAAGATCAGACACTCTACTAAGTCACCATAAAAGTTAGCTGGTAGGAAATGTCGTAGAAAACCCATATTACAGCTCTACAACAAAAAATCTGTGAGCAGGGCACAGCTCCTTGTGCAAAAAAGGTCTAGGAGCATGTGTAAGTTGTCTGAGGAAAATTATAGTTGTTTAAATAAAGCTGTTTGTCCCTTTATATATGTAAGGATACAATATTTTTCTCTTTTCACAACTACACTAATGGATTTGGGGTATGCCTGGAATACTGAAAATACATGTATGTCTAAATTTTGAGAAAACATCTGAAATATTGAAAATATGTCTCAATTTTAAGACTTTGCCGGAGCCAGTGCCCTTCGTAAGCAGTCCCACCTGATCTATCTCTTTATCCATTTTACATTTCCATTCATAAATTTTTGTTTTAAGTTATACTCCACCTGTGATTTGCCAAGACCTGGGTCCCCCACAATCAGTATATGTGGATCACCTCTGACTGGAATTCTGTTCTGAAAAGTATATGGTTAAAGATTTCATGAGTAAACTTGAACTTGTAGAAAAGTTGTGAAGAACCTTGCTCTCAATAAATGTAAATCAGCAGTCAGATAGTAATGAAACATAAATTAATGTAAAGACAAGTGGATGACAATGAAATAAAAGAAATCAGAACTTTAGTTAACCCTTACCATGCTAATTATCTAAAATGGACTTGTCCATTAATTGTTTATGAGGGGAAGGGGGGTGGGGTGGGGGGGGGTTGTTGAAAATAAACTGATTGAATATTGAATAGTGTAGACCAGGATCAGACTGCACAGATGAGTAGGCTGATCTTTGTCTGCACTTGTCGCAAGGCAGAGTTTATTGCCTCCAGCAGGGAACGAGTTAACTAATTCTTAAATAAAAAATACCTGTTTTAATTCTGTAACAATTAAAATGCTTGGCTGACCTGGAGAAACACTGTAAGTTTTTCTGACCTAATACAGATAAAAAAATACCCCTGAGAATTATTTATTTCTTTTTAACCTCAAGTACTTCAGAAACAAGCTACTGACATCACAATTATAATAATACAAAACCTGTAAGACATATTTAAAACCTTGCATAACCTTATCATTAGAGAATTTCTGGGTTCCTCCAAACAATCCAAGAACTAACCCTGCTTTGACCAGCTCATGACCATAGATACTGGGGCATAAGGACCTGAAAGTAATTTCAAACATATTTTTAAGCAGAAGGATACAGTAAGTAGCTATCTTTAGAAAGATTGAGACAAAATAGATTTGAACCTTGTACGGCTATCTTTGAATCCTCGGCAGCAATCTAGATGATTATAAAACTGTAATTAATAACTGGCTGATCATTTCAATATCCCAGCTAATTTCAGAGTACAGGTTTCTTAATGCATCAAAGACCATTGTCAGCTTGCTAAAGTCTTCAAAAGAAATTGAGACATACCTATTTTAACAGCAAACTACTGGAAAAGTAGTAAATATTGTATACATAATAAATGGAAATATTTGTGATTTTTGCAAAAATTCATGCCGATGAAAACTGCTTCAAACAAGAATTGTCCATTTAAATTACAAGATGATAATTTAAAAATAAAAAAACTGTAAAATTTTCCACAATTTTAGATTGTAATTGTAGATCTGCAAATTTTTTAACATGCATAAAATCCAGAAATATCTGCTAATATGTCTTACCCAACCAGCAATCTGAACAGATGTTCTTCACTTTGTATCATTTCTATTCCATATAATTCTTTCATTGTAAAATCCATGGCCAAACCTTCACTGCCTGATTTATTCCCCTTGGTATTGTTGACAGAATTGGCATACACATATAACAAAAACATGCATTTGTCTTTGTTCTTTCCTCGGCCTGGAGAAACAAAAAATATTTGTCTTTGTTAAAGAAGGGGTACCGACTGCCTGTCGGCCTGGCTTATATGAAAAGGAATCGAGAAGTACATGTGTACAATAGTAGAGGTCTCATACGCACAGGAGGATGGCCTTTTCAATAGGGGTGACGCTGTAATAAATAAGCATTTTTATTAAAATTTGAGTGACTTGTTGAAAGTTTTAGCATTTCTTAAGAAGTTCTAAACATGTTCCTTCTTATTTATTCTGACATTAACTTTTTGTACTTGTTTCACAAGTATGAAATGGCCTGCTCTGATCAAAGATAACAAGAGGGCCATGATGGCCCTGGATTGCTCACCTGAGTACTTTACCTGAGGGTCTATTGTTAAGCAAACATCAGATGCAACATTACATTTTCTAACTGAAGATATTCAAAGATCTCATATTTTTATACAAACAAGAGGGCCATGATGGCCCTGTATCGCTCACCTGAGTATGACTGCTTTTTACAAAAGTGGCTATGGGCCTAGTTAACTGACCCCAGATGACCCATTTTCGAACTTGACCTAGAAATTATTGAAACAATCTTTCTGACAAATTTCCAGGTTGTTTGGACTGAAAATGTTACCACTAACAAGTGTTCACAAGGTTTTTCCATATTTGGGCTCTATGACCTAGTTTTGGCTCTATGACCTAGTTTTTGAACCTAGATGTCCCATACTTGGACTTGTGCTAGAAATTATCGAAACAATCTTTCTTACAAATTTCCTGGATATCTGGACTGAAAATGTAACCTCTAGTTTTTGACTCCAGATGACCCATATTCAAAATTGAGCTAGAAATCATTGAAACAATCTTTCTGACAAATTTCCAGGTTATTTGGACTGAAAATGTTACCTCTAGAGTGTTAAAAAGGTTTTTTGATATTTGGGCTCTGTGACCTTGTTTTTGAACCCAGATGACCCATATCCAAACTTGAGCTACAAATCATCAAACCAACTTTTCTGACAAATTTCCAGGACATTTGGACTGAAAATGTATCCTCTAGAGTGTTAACAAGGTTTTTCCATATTTGGGCCCTGTGACCTAGTTTTTGACCCCAGATAACCTATATTCAAAACTGAGCTAGAAATCATTGAAACAATCTTTCTGACAAATTTCAAGGTTATTTGGACTGAAAATGTTACCTCTAGAGTGTTAATAAGGTTTTTCTATTTTTGGGCTCTGTGACCTAGTTTTTGAACCCAGATGACCCGTATTTGAACTTGAGCTAGAAATCATCGAAACAACCTTCCTGACAAATTGCCAGATTATTTGGACTGAAAATGTTACCTCTAGAGTGTTAACAAGGTTTTTCAATATTTTGGCTCTGTGACCTAGTTTTTGACCCTAGATGACCAATATTCGAATTTGAGCTAGAAATCATTGAAACAATCTTTCTGACAAATTTCCAGGTTATTTGGACTGAAAATGTTACCTCTAGAGTGTTAACAAGACTTTTCCATATTTGGGCTCTGTGACCTAGTTTTTCAACCCAGATAACCCATGTTTGTCCAAGAAATCATTGGGACAAACATCCTAACAAAGTTTCAAGACAATTGAGGCAAAAATGTGACCCCTAGAGCGTTAACGAACTAAGTGTGGACGGACGACGGACATTGAGCGATCCTAATAGCTCACCATGAGCCTATGGCTCAGGTGAGCTAAAAAAAATCCATGGGGCAGAGGCAATTTCGCAATAACAGCTTGTGAGGAGATGTCATTTGAAGCCATATATTGAAGAAAACCTATTTTTGCTCCGGTGGCCAATTTGTTTGATGGAGTAGAACCATTTAAGCAATTTTAAAGCAGGGGTATGTAAGGAACATTTCCGTGAAATTTGATGGAAAATTACCTTGCTACTGAGGAGGAGATTCTGTTTGATTTCATTTCTACTTTTAGCTTTTGCAGCCCGTATCTGCAATGGAGCAGAATGGTTTGAGCAATTTTAGAAAAGGGCGTTGTAAGGAACATTTCTGTAAAGTTTGGTTTAAAATGGCCAAGTCGTTTAGAAGGAGATGTCATTTGAAGCCAAATATTGACAAAAATCTATTTTTAGCTATGGCAGCCGTTTTGATCAATGGAGCATAACCATTTTAGCAATTTTAAAAGAGGGCTATGTAGGGAACATTTCTGTGAAATTTGGTGGAAAATCTCGCAACCATTTAGGAGGAGATGCTGTTTGAATTTTTTTCTTTTTTTTAGCTTTTGCAGCCCTTATGTGCAATGGAGTGGAACAGTTTGGTTGAAAATAGCTTTGTGGTTTAGGAGGAGATGTCATTTAAAGTATAATGTTGACGACGGACGTCTGACGCCGGACACAGGGTGATCACAATAGCTCACCCTGAGCATTTGCTCAGGTGAGCTAAAAATAAATATTTATAAAAGAAGTAATACCCTCATCTACACTGTTCACTTTAACCACACCTGACACAGTCACAATATCACCTGGTACACAACTGTCAACTGTAGACAAAACATATCTCAGTGTTACTTTTACCAAACATTACCAATAGTTATTACTGTACAAAGTTAATTTTAATTACCTTCAGCAGTGAAAAGTCACATAAAACATTCGATGCACTAAAGACAAGAAAAGTTCACAAAACTCAAAATTTATATATTTTTAAAATGCTTTAATATTTAGTGGACTGGTTCTTACCCTTCACACAAAGAAATCTTATTTAGTAATTTTTTCTGGACGTAAACCTGCATACATAGGCAACTGTAACTTCATTTTGTTAGGAAAGCAATGTCACAATTTTCATACAAACCTAGGTCATGTGTTAATTCACAGTCTATGGTGCGAGGAATTCTGCCAGCCTCTTTCTGGTCTTCTCCCATTATCTCTTGTAGCCTAAGAAAATACGCAAAATATAAGGAACACATCTTCACCGTTTTTGATTATTCTAGGTAAGTCACTCTACACTGCTGTTTCAATTTGGTTTTAGTTTGGTTTTATTGAGGTTTAACAGCTAAGGTCATATCCTGGCGGTCAGTCCACCTAAACAGTGTTCATGGGTATCCAAGCAGTTTCCTAACCAATTTCTCCACAAGTGACTGACTGCTTCCCCACCTGCTTCAGAGGTGAGAGAAAAGGACCGATAGATCAAATCATCACTGAGAAATTTTCGCCGGCTCTGATGGGGATTGAACCAGGATTGTCAAGATTGACAATCCGATGCTCTACTGATTGAGCTAGCCGGACAGGCTTACTTTTTCAAACATAACAGGAACATAGCTTGTTAGCTATTCCAATTATAACACAGTGCACATTTACATGTATTTGTTTATATATTCAATCATTGACAATTGCATCATAGAATAGATTTTTGGCCTATGTGGTGTAGTGTTAGTTTTTCAAGTTATTCATTACCTAGCAGTTATGGGTTCGAATCTGGTTTTTTTCCTGATGCATCTTTCTGTTGTGAACAGACGTTTGAACAAATATCATTTTCATCTATAACTTTACTATTACAAGGTTTTATACCAATTATGACCAAAGAATAAACTACTTATTGGAAATTCAATCCAATGTATCACAAAAGAACAAAATCATAGTGTACTAATAATATGTTCTTTGATAGGAATGAAAGATCTGAGACAACGAAAAAATGTGACTCTACCCAAGAATAACCAAGTCTTTGGCCATTTTTCTGAAGTATCAAGTTTTGTTTGAATTTCAGTCCCTATATCATAGTGACATGGCATACACTCTCAGCAAGTTTTACTAATTAATATGATATCGAGAAAAGCAAACATATGCCTCGTATACCTGATAGTTTGCCAGTCTATGGTCTCAGTAAGATTTGAACTTCTCTGAGGCTGAAACACCTTCGCTCTACAGTCAGCTGATGGACACTGTAACATTGTGAGTTTCAATTTTTTTTTTTAATCACGTTGAACATAAGACTTAAAATACACTTAAAAGTTTTCACCACATTTTAATTTACACGTCAAGAACTTCAAAAAATTTTCTAACAACAAGTCTGTCGCCAGAATTGCTAGTTGTGTTATTTCTATGTTAGAAAATACATTGTCCTTACCTATGTTTTAGTTTTACTTTATCAAAACAGAATAAAGATACTGTACAAATATTCCATCAAACCTATCAAAACAGAGTATAAAGATACCGTACACATATTCCACCAAACCTACAGAAATCTACTATGACAGGCAACTTTCGAAAGTGGTACTCAGTTTACACAAGACTGTTTCCACTTCATAAATGATCATGAAATATTAACAAGTAAAAGCTGTTGCCTTGTTCATGCTTTAGAAGTTACATGTACTTACAGATGTAGGGACAACATACTTTCCATCTGGTAAATTGACAGTCTGTAAAAAAGAAAGACGGTACAGTCAGGTCCCACTATTAATACGACTTTATTTCAAAATCACATGAAAATCATCAACTTTAAAGAATCAAACTCTAAGATTCCAAACAAAAAGGTCCACTGTTTAAAAAAGGTTTGTTATTTTAACCATTTTTGACTGGTCTCAGCAGACTTTTACTGATATATTTTTACCAAATACACAAGTATATAAAGTGAGAGACTTCTAATAATCTACTAATAATTTGTTTTGTTTTTTGAAAGCCACTTATGTCAAATTATCAAACCTGAAACAACTTGAAGGAGACAGTTGTACCTGACATATCAATTCACATGCATAGTGACTAATCAAAGCACTAGTGGTGCTGAGGTGGTGATCATTTGGAAAGGTTTTATCTGTAAGATTTTATCTAAATTCATAAGCTTTTACTTTTACCTATTTCTACCAGAAAGTAACATGTTTCATTTCCTCGATATCGTTCATTCAAGAATTCTATCTACGTGTACCTGTATACTTGAACAATTATTACACTCAAAAGCCAGAACTGTACACAGTGGTTTGATGTTGCTCACTCGTACTACTGTCCCTTTTACCGAGACGAACTTCCCTGAAAACATAAAAATTAAAATCACCTTCATGAAATACAGATTTGACAACATACTACAAACACCAAAATTGTAGAGACTAGAACTCACCATAATAGTTTGCTTTCAGATTTTTCAATGCCACAGGTGTTCCAAAATTGAGTACTCTAGCATGTATAATGGGTACATAGTAATCATCTGGCGTTATTTCTGTGCCATTTTCCTCAGCCGCCTCCCTTGCCTCACGTAATCTCTTATGGCTGATGTGCTGAAAAATATCAAATTTCTCTTCACTATCTTTAACTGCTTTAAACCTTTTGACCCAGTGGCTATGATTTGAACAAACCATGGTGGCTATGAATTAAGCTATACTATAAATCTGTTAAATGATACACATAAATAATAAGCCCCGCCTACTTTGTATTAGCCACTGGCCAATTGGTTAAAAGAATTACATCTGAATTCATTAAAATCATAGCCACTTAAACATAACGCCTTTCTTGTAATAGAACCCAAACACAACTGTGGCGACCGCAAATAATTTCATCTTTGAAACACCCATGAACCCTGATCATTTGATGCACATTTTGCTTTTCAGTCAACACCCCTGTAAATGACAAATGGGTCTATCCAACTTGAAAGATGAACAAGTCCATTTTAAACATGAAGGTAAGCAGTTACATATAAATTTGTGACACCTGCCATATGTTAAATTGATAATCTTACCCTAACTACCAGCTAGCACTAGCAATTGAAATGACCCCTTATCCCTTACATAAATAAAAAATTCAATGTATACATATTTTTTGTAATAATGGATATTATGAAAAAACAAATTACATTTCCACAAGTCTTGCATATCTTGTTACTTTTTCTAGACATGCCTTCATTGCCTGACACATGGCTTTTCAAGTGTTATTAACCCAACACATTTAACCTGGGTTTGATGAGCCTTGTTTTCCTGAATTTGTTAAACACTGACTCACTAACTGACATTGCTTTGGTTACCTGATATTATATATTCCTAGATTTACTGACACTGTTTGCCCACATCTTGTTTACCTAATATGGACTTCCCTAGCTTCGTTTACCCAACACTGTTTAGTTTAATTTTGTTTACCTGATACTGTTACTCACAACTTGTTTACCTTTTGTTCCCCCCCCCCCCCAACATATACACCAAACTTTGTTTACCTAATGCTGTCTGTCCCAGTTTTATTTACCTGATATTGTTCACCATTGCTTTGTTTACATATTGTTTATACAAACTTTGTTTACCTAATACTGTCTGTCCCAGTTTTGTTTACCTGATATTGTTCACTATTGCTTTGTTTACATATTGTTTATACAAGCTTTGTTTACCTGGTGCATTGCAATTCCAAGACAACTGAGAACATTTTGAGGCATATCTTTGAGCTCTGTCTGTAAATCTGGTAAACCCTCACAAACAGCTGAAATGAATGGATAGTATTTCCAGCCATAAAATCAAGCTTGTCATTAGATTATTCTAAAACTGCTATAATAGGTTTAACTGTCAAACTTTTCCAACATCTGTCTACATGTGAAGCTCTGCATTTCTACTGATTTCTTATTTTTTCTTTTCTACTTTACACTGCATGTATTATACATGTACCATAGTAAATGATTATTCTTTGTTCAATGAAACTGTATATTTCAGAAATATTATAAAGTTATGTGTATATCTAGATGTGGTACTACTGCAGAATTTGTCTGTTATAGCACAGTGTGCCATTTTTTACCTTTGCACCAAATAAACTGACATTATTTTATTAAACTCGTTTGTATAGAAGTACTTCAAGCATTTTTTCTCGGACATGTGATTTTACAACAAATGCATGTTACAGCCTTGTAAGCAGAATAAATCATGTATCCAAAGAATCATGCTACAAAAATGATCTATTTGTAATAATCTGCTTTCTATTATAATCAGTTTACAGGGAAGCATCACTTTGTATGGTAGCAATATTATTTCTATCTGTAGTTTTTATCCAAACCTTTCACAATTCAAAGGCTTCAGGGCTACAGAAGGCAGCCATCAAGAATGATCTAGAAACTCACATTGATCAGCAATCAACTCCTTATAATCAAGTGTAAAACTTCCCTTCAGCTCAATGTCCTCCTGCAAATATTCAAAATACAGTCAAACTTTGATAACTCGAAGTCCTTAGGGAAGAAAAACATTTTTTTAGGATAGCAAAATGCTCAAGTTAATCTGAGATCTCAAATTTTCACGAGAAAATATTCAAAATATTTAATACTGATCAACTTTTTGACTAAGTAATGTAGAAATAGGAAATGAAAGTTACTTTGTTTTAAAATGTCCTTTATACAATGAAATTAGAGACAATATATATTACCATAATTTTGTAAAGATGATCAAATTACCATCTTAAGTACAGTATATAGCTGAGATATCACAATGAAACAATATTAAGTGAGTTATCTCTTGGTAGTTTGCTGGTAGAAGTGAATAATCAATGTTTTTTACCAAATTGTATGAATGTAACCAGCCAAGTAGGTACTTTTCAAACACATGTATCCTCTGAACTGTGGGCGAGTGATCACTATACACTGCAAATATTTTCAAGAAAATATCACCTACCAAGTTTTAATGCTAATTCATAAACTGAAGAGACTCAATGAAAAAATCAAATTATTCTAGAAGTACCACTTTTATTTTTTAAAGTTTGCAGAATTATGTAAACAATAAAATATTTCTGTCTGTCACATAAATGATCATATTTGAAGTATCTGTAAGCAGACATAAAGATGTATACTTCTCTTTATAAGGAAATGATTTCTATAGTGATTTTACCCTAAAAATGATAATTTCTTCATCCTGAAAATGAAAAAAAACTTCACTTCTCTTTTAATATTTCTAAAGAAACATTTTTACATTTTTTTTAAACATTAACCCATTCCTCCATATATACACCTTTATGGCTTGGGCCAACAGTGTAGATCCAGATCAGCCGCCTGATCAGGATCTACACTGTTTACCTTTTGATATATTAGGTTATTTCTGACCAAAAAGTGACCAGTGCAGATCCAGACGGCACGGATCTGCACTGGTCGCACATGTGTAAAAATGCGTACATATAGAGTAAAGGGTTAAAATAACAATACCTTCATCAGAAAAGTAAAGTTTCCAACCATGGTAAGGTGAGGCCACATCTATCTTAGTTTGAACCAAAGCAGGTCTTTTTGACCTAGACTGGCTTGGTTGAGGATCAGGCATCATACCCCCACCCCTGTTTCCTCCTCCCCTACCACCCCTGTTTCCACCTGAAAAGTAACAACATGCTTCCTTTTCTCATCAGGTAAGAATAATTAAACATTCACATCAGGTTAAATATTGCTTGAGATTTTCACTGCAGTATGATAACAAAATCAGTTTATATTTCATGTTTTTGTTGTTGTTTTTTTCAGTGGCAATAATGTTGCTACTGTTTCAGAGATAACACTGTATTAGATACTTCAGAAAAGAACTTTGAAATTTCTCAGATAGTTGAAGACTGGTAATGAAACAGAAACCTATAACCCTCAATGAAGTGTTAACTTAAAGAGATAAGAAATCACACAATATAACAATTTGAAAGTTTGTTTAAAGATAAAAGCAGAGAATAAGAAAAATAGCACAGGAACTGTATTCACTTTGGAGCAAATTTGAGAGAAAGCAAACTTCATAGATAATTATTTTTTAAATTGAATTACAGATCCTGATGGGAAGCTAAGAATTAAGGATATTAGTGTTCCCACTACCTTTTCTCATCAGGTAAGAATAATTTTTATTGGGGGTATTTTACCCCTTACCTTGGAAAACTGGGGGTAAAATAAAAAAATCAGGGGGTAGATAACTACATAGTTGTGTACAATTTATGTTTAAAGTACAAGCAAAGTTTTTATCTTAAAAGTTACACTGTGTTCATTCATTTCTTCTGACAGAGTAATACATGTACACTACATAAATGATAGTACTTACTTATTAGCAAGGTTGACATGCTCTAGAGATTATGTCATTTTCATGTAAGTCTGCTCTATTATGGAGCTAACTGTTACCAGACATAAGTAATGACATAGTGAAAACACGTGTAAATAAAATTGAACAAGTCTCATATTGACTCGATAAAATGTAAGTATTGATTTAAGAACCAGTCAAAAATGATAAGGTATTTTCTAAAGACTTCATTACAATTTGGAATTCCGATTCCGCAGGTGCGCATGACTGAAAATAATAACAAATACATGATGGAGTTCTCAGTTTTTCTGTGCGTATTTTTATGTTCTAACCTAATTTTCTGTAAGTGAACGGCTGAATTTATGCATAAAATACACACGTGTGTGAATGGGAACACCGGATATATTACCATAGTTTTTGAAAAACTGTCCACGGCCCCTCCACCTTCCCCGCCAGTTACCCCGGCCACCACGCCAGCCTTGACCTCTTCCTCCCCCTCTCCAACTTGAGTTACTGGACTGACTCATTGCTTCTTTCCAGGAAACGGCACCTCCTGATAAATCAGAGATAATATCAAGTCTGAGAATTATTAAAGGTTAAGTCTGAAGTCATATCTATGAACTGTCATACACAAAAATACAATCTTGATTAATTTTATTTTTGAATTTCTAGACAATATATCCAAAGGAAGTGTTTTTCTAAAATGTTATTTTTCATCCATTTTATGGCATCAGAATGAATTCACCAGACAATCATTTATCTGGAGACACTTACAATGATCTTTAAATAAACATGTTCTGAAGATAAAGCCTTGCTACTGATGCATCTTGCTACAGACATCTATACTAGGCAGGCGTGTGTCAGGAACATTAAAATTATAAAAGATAAAAACAAAGAAAACAAGATTCAACTGAAGATCTTACTTAAACATTTATTTAAAATACTTAAAATCTATAAAACTTGTTTTGTCCACTGACAAAAGCTGGCACAGTTGGGGTAGCCTTAATCTCGGTCGGTAATTCGTTCCAGAGTCGTATAGTCCTTAGGAAGAATGAGTTCATGTGATGTTGTGTTTTTGATTGTGGGATCAGGAATTTGCTGTTTCTTGTGTTTGTAAGGTGATTGTGATCGACATTGACCTGTTTGTTTTTTATTTTGTGTAGCATGACCAGGCTGGCATGGTTTCGGCTTTGTTCTAAAGTTGACCATTTTAGTTCCTTGATCATGTTTGTTACACTGCTTGTATAGTGGTTATCATTATGAACGTACCTTGCAGCTGACCTCTGGACCATTTCTATTCTGAGATATTTTTGCCATGGATGCCATATGGCTGGGCAGTATTCAACCTGTGGTCTTACGTATGTTTTGTATGCTGCTTCTTTGAGTTGTTTGTTTTGTGTTTTGACATTTCGTCTGATGAACCTTAAGCTGTTTTTTGCTTTGTTTGTGATACTCTTTATATGAGATGACCAGTTTAGGTTACTACTTATTGTAACTCGTAAGTATTTTGCATTTTCTGTGGTTTTCAGTATAGTGTTATGTAGGGTGTAGGGAAAGATGACCGGTTTCTTTTTCCTGTGTTTTCTAAGTACTTCACACTTGTCAGGGTTGAATTCCATTGACGGTTCTTTTCCCCATATTTCAAGGTTGTACAAATCATTTTGTAAGGTTTGTGCAGATGTTTGTGATTTAATTGTTAAATAAACTATGGTGTCGGTATGCGAGAAAGAGACATGGACCTAAGACCGCTCCAAGCGGGACACCAGAAAGCACAGGGAGCCTGTCAGAGACCTTGTTTTCCACTAATACTTGTTGTTATGTTTTTGAGAAAGTTTTGTATCCATGAACTGATGTGTGGATGAACTCCCATGTGTTTCAGCTTGTGTACGAGTTTGTTGTGGTGAACATTCAACTGTATGTGAACCCACTGATGTAAGTTTAAAAGCATTTTTTTGATTTTTGGGGGTTATGTTGAACATATTCAAACAGAACACAGTATATGGGTGGTTTCTGGTTGAGACGTAAAGGCAGCATTCTGCCTGAAGTCGCGTTATTGAGACTAGATGACGCATAATGATAACACACTCCAGTTAACAGGTTTGCCGTTTTTTAATTTATTATGTATGACCACATTCATTTATGCACAGCTGTGGAGTTTAACTGACCGTCATAGAAAGCCTTCACTGGTTGCAAATCTAAACAAATTTGGTACTTTTACATCCACCATAAGTACCAACATTTGACATTTGGCGCCAAATATAAGTACCAAAAGCACCAAATAATTGTAATTAGCGAAAAGGAAGACAGGGATTGGAAACGGATACAAATTTATTTGGAATTTAGTAAGTAAGCAATCTCAGTATTCATCTAAAGTATCAAACATTGGTGCGGGCTAAAGGACATGTTCAACACCCAGTCATAATCGGAAGTCGATTGTTGGATTATACAGTAGATGTAGATGTTTAACTTTTTGTGAGAAATTATATTTTTCTCTCAAATAATGTTTACTGCACAAATGTAAGAATCTTTGCAGTACTAAGGTAAATAATAATAATAATAATAATAACAAAAATAATAATAATAAAACAGATTATAACATTTGACATAAACATATTCTATGTGTATTGTTCTTATATCAGAATGGCATCAATAAGAGTAATGAATTAGTGTTTATCGTATCTCTCGATGCGAACAAATCATACATGTAAACAAAACATTCTTGAAAGAACTGTCATATTGACTCAGTGAGGATATCAGTATTCAGATGTTATACAACTTTTTCAGCGATATATAGATAATTTGTCTTACGGCAAAATTAAGACGCCAAAATTGAACCCAGTTACACTTCTTTCTTCATTTCAATGAAAACCTGTGGCTCTTTGCTTTTAAGTCAATAGAAAGAACATGATTTTCAAATACTTGTACTATCAAGCTGTTAGGTTACTTAAAATACTGAAAGGTTACTAAAACTGTAGGCAGAAATACATTAGTTTCAAAAGCAAAATAAAACTTAAAACCAATCCGAAAAAATTTGGACGAGTCAAAAAAAGACCTAAAATACCACGTCTTTGAGTCAAAATAGGGATTATGGGTATATTTAATCAACCTTTTTTTATAAATTCAAAATCTCTTGTTGTCTAAAATAGGGAAAAATCTACAATAACAATTAGTTCTTATTTGCTCTTAAAAATACCTTCGCTAATAAACAACAAATCATCACTTAATATTTCTGATGGCAGGGATGCATGTACTTTTAGGAAAGACTTTGATGTACGCAATCTTAGAGCAGTAAAGCAGTAGTGCTCATGAAAAGTATGAATAGGTCTTTCGATTTAGAAACGTTATAGTTAAGTAGTTATTTAGAAAGGAAATAGTTGAGTCCTCTACAGGTGTATAGGTGTACATGATTATTTCTAATTCTTACATTTGAAACGAGAGTACCCAACTCAGTTTCCTCAACTTTCATTTACGTAAATCAAAATAAATATAGTTTAGTATAATTAAAAAGAATATGTACTGAAAAATATAATGCTAAATGAAATGTAACAAAGCTATTGAAACAGGCTTCTCCTTTTCGAATGTTATAATTTCTTTTCGCTTTATTGTAGCCGGTGTTCGTAATAACTAAATGTTGTATTTTGCATAATCGTACCAAAAACTTTCGGCCCAAAGTTATTGATTATGTAAAAATGCTTTTAAATGTCAACGTTATTTGTAAAGAATTACTGACATGCTGTATATGTATGGCACAATATCTTCATCAATCATCAGGAGATTAATTGTCATCAAGAATCACCTTCATTACAGGACAAAATCTGTGTTCACAATGGCTAACTCTGAAAAACAAGTCTACACTGCAGGAATTATTGGTTAGTGTAAATGTTTTATCTGAATACAATATCTTCATATCTAGAATGATCACTTTTAATTTATCTGGTTTTGTGTCTTTTTAAAATGAAGTAGGGATTGCATATTTTACCTAGGTCCAAGTAATTTTACCCAAGATTGAAATATATCAATATAGTGTTCTAAATTTTGACAGGTTGACAAGAAATAGCATTTAGGAAACATTCCAGATGCTTAGACATAGATGGGTTGGGGTATATAAAGGTTTGGTATCAGATTTAATAGACATTGCAATGTTGGAATGTAAAATCTTAAAGGGCACTTTGGAACCCATTTGGAGGTTGTCCAAATAATTGTACTTAAAATGTTGAATATCGTGCTTATTTTTTGAATAGTCGATATCTGCCTTCAGAGTAAAGGCAGCATCCTGCCTGAAGTTGCAATATTGTGACTAGTTTGGAGGTTGGTACATGCCCCTCTCCCCCCGCCACCTAGTTTCATTTACCAGCCATTTGGGCATCTACCTCACCCAAATTAGGGTCAAAAAGGCCTAGAACCAAAAAGGCCCAATACCATAACGGCCTGAGCAAAAACAGCCCACATCATAATGTTTACAGGATTAGTTGAAGTAGATTAAACTTACCTTAAATAAAAACAAACTATCATTGAAAATACAAATCATCAAAGAGAACCTCAAAAATAAGAGTCAGTAAATTAAAAATCACTAGATTAATCATAAATTTGATGTCAATTAGATAATTATTTCTTTAATTATTTTGTATATAGCCATAGTCTTTTCCTTGTCAAGGTGTGAACATAGTCTGCCTATTCAAACAATTACAAACTATGGAAAATATGATCAAAGATGTTTCATTAATTATTACCAGATTAATGTCAATAAGTGAATGTTTTTTGTAACAGAAACATTTTACTTTGTCACTTTGTGAATAACATACCTATTACATGTTCCTTGGTTTATACAATGTTAGCCTTTCTGGTCCAGGCCGTTTTGGACCAGACCTTTTTGGTAGTGGGCCATTCTGACCCGATACCCCTCACCCGACCCACATGGTCATGTTTGTTAGCCTAAATTCAGCAAATTCCTATAGATTTTTAGCCTCTTCTTGTTAAAATAAGATAAGTGTACTTGCTTTTGCCTCAGGTCAAGACTGGTAAATGTTAATGAATATACTTCTATCAAAATATAGTTTGATGGTTTGATACCAGTGATACTTAAGTGAGAAAACAGATTTCTTGTACACACCAGTCGGTGCTGAACACATGACTTTGTCAAAGTTTAAATGATACTCTTTGAACATAAGGTTTCATTTGATATGAATGTATACTTTGTTTTTCAGTGATAGGAGATGAAATCCTTAAAGGTCAGATAGCTGATACTAACACACATTTTATGACAAAGCATCTGTTTTCATGGGGCGTCAGAGTGAAAAAGGTTGGTAAATGTAGGGGTTTTCTTCTTTAAAAAAAAGAAAAAAGAATTTAAGCATCTTGGTTAGTCATATAAACCTTGCTCAGAGATGATAACTATTCATTGAAATAGCACAAGTTGTGTTCATTGTAAGTTCACAGAAAGAAAGTAACATCAAGTTAGTTTACGCTGTGTTTATTGTCTAGAAAACTGTAGTCCTTCTATAGTTAACAGTTATATAAATGCTTCCATGTGTTTGGTATGTAGCATTGTCTAGTGGACCTCTACCAAGTTTGTTCAAATTATATCAAATTTAGGCCTGCCCCAGGGGTCAATTGATTTTACATAGGATTATAAGGGAAAACTTTGAAAATCTTCTTGTCTGAAACCACAAGGCCCTGAGCCCTAATATTTTATATGTAGCATTGTCTACCCTGGGGTTCACTTGAATACATGTAGATTTAAATAGGGAGAATCTTAAAAAAGCTTCTGATGTTTGCTCAACAGCAGACCCAAAGGCATAGTATTCAGGTGAGCGATCTAGGACCATCAGGCCATTATTTTTATATTTTTCGGTTTACTGACCCTCCGACCCTGTATTTTGGAATATGAAAAAAAAAAAAAATTTTTTTTTAAGGAAAAAAAAATTCTGAACGCCGATTTTACGGAAAATGTACCGTATGAACGGCTCATTTTCCTTGGTTTCTTCACAGTAAAGACTGAATACATTATTAAAATATTCATATATACAGTATTCAGGAATAAATAGAAATAAGAAGACTTTCCGATGTTTTTTTGTTTTTTTTTCAAGATTTTTTTTTTTTTTTTTTTTTTCCTCCTCCTACCCTACCTGTTTTTGAAAAAAATCAGTAAACCAAAATATAAAAAAAAAATGGCCTCATGGAACATAATTCAAAAGCTCCAATACATAAACTTATCAGAGCATGTATCTTAAAGCGACTGACTCACAAAATTTTGCTGAAATTTTTTATTCTTTGAAATTTAAGAGGATTTAATATACTATGGAAAAAATATAATATTATGCTTCTATACACCATGAAAACTGAAAAAAAAAGTTTTGACTTAACCAGGATTCGAACCCACGACCTTTCGGTCAGTAAAATATAGAGCAACGACTTAGACCACTGAGCCACGACATCAAGTTATTAGATTGCCTCAAAATTAATGTTATAACTGAAGTATCTACCCCGTGACTAACGGGGTAAATTTTTTACCGATAAAAGTGTGTAAAACTTTATATTTTGATGTTTTTCTGTCACAAAAACTGAGTCAATAACTTAGTTTAAATATGTTCTTCACGATTACAGCAAGAATTTTAAGATGTATAAACATTTTCTTTTTATCATCGTCTGTGAGTCAGTCGCTTTAAGACCTCATACATGAAAGAATTATTTACCAGGGTACCTGCTTATAGAATTTGAACATTGTTAGGCAATAACAGCAAAATGTAATCTTTTGAATCATTTTTTAAGTACATTATTTCATAGTTTACAAGTACACATTTTTCACGATATATTAGTATTTTTTGAAAAACCAGATATACCTCTTGAAACACAAATTAGGTTTTACATTTAAATTACCATGCAACTTGTTTGAATTTTCACAAACAATCAAACCTGTGCTAAAGACCAACTCCAAATAAAGACCTCATATTAAAAACCTGTTGTGAAAGACCACCAAAACTTGCCTCTAGTATAAACTTTCTGTTGTGTTTTAACCTGCAAATAAGTACTACCTGTCCAAATAGACCACTTTTTGTCATTCCTGTGGGTGGACTTTTCCTGCTTTAACACTCAAGCAACTGCATTTCTGACCCAATCTTCTAGAATCATGTTCAAAATGTCAGCATTGTTGATGAGTTTGAAATAAGATCAGTTATGTTAAAACACTAAGTACCTATTTGTGATCCTAGGAAAACTTCGTTATCATTCTCAAACATTTTCCTAACAAACTTGTCAAAAGTCAGACAATTCTAATCCGACTGACTCTGAGGACACATGTTATCAGTGACTCAGGTTACCATGGTCCTCTTTTTTCCATTTGTCGTTTTTTGCAAAAAAAATAATTTATAACCTGTTTTGCTGAAAAGGATTCTCCACAATGTTTAAAACTTTCATTTTACCTGTAACTCTAAAATCAACCTTTTGATTTACATTCAAGCAGAAGACGGAGAGTCATACTATGATGTCAAGGACTGTTTAAGACAGGTGGCCTCTAAAAATTATATTTTTGCTAGACATGACTATATCACACATCAGTATTGACTGTTAAATGCAAGTGGTTGCATAACCAAGACAGCTATATGTTCAGGTCTTAAGTTAATCAAGTTATGGTATAGTGTAAGTGATTATCATTTCAAATGAAATCTATTTATAACATCTGAAAGTTATCAGGTACAGTGTACATGTATACACCATATAGATACTAGTCTATCAAGTTTCTTATTCAACCTGATAGTCAACAAATGATATGCATAAACAAAGGTCAAAAGACACTACTTTATAAAAGCTACACTTAAGAACTTTTTTTTATACAGTTTTGTTTACTGTTAAAAATAACATGTGTCTGTTAAGGAGTGGTGTCTAAGCATACAAAGATTTGTAATATTTAAAACTTGTATTTCATGTATGAAAGCTGGTGGGGAAACAACACTCATGAATATTAATAAGAAATATATTCATAAGAGAAAATTAGTGAGCTATTTGTAGACCAAAAGGAAATGTTAGTCTTGAAGCATTTTCAGAGAAATTATTCATTAAAAGCTTACAAGAGCAAGAGCTTATGGTAAAGGATGATGTAAGAGAAAAAATTACATGTCACAATTGCTACATATATGTATATACCACAATAGTACAAGAACTCTAGTTTTCACCTTTTTCTATTTTTAGATATCTGTGGTACCAGATGACATTGATACAATCGCAAATGAAGTTCTGGAGTTTTCATCCAAGTATACATTTGTGATAACATCCGGAGGGATTGGACCAACACACGATGATCTCACATTTGAAAGTATGCTTTTAATGATATCTTACCATTTTAAGTATTGTCTTTAAAGAGAACAAATTACCTTGTTACTTTACAATGTATGTAAAAGCCCCAGTTTCACTAACAAGGTTGAAATATACTAAATTAACAGGATTTTAAGTATGTGTTACAACTACACTTCAAACCAATTCTCATTATTTAAACTGTTAAATACAATCCCATATCTGCAGGAAACAACAATGGTTTCACAAACTGGATGATACATCAGCTGAATGCAAATTAGCTAGGGTCACATGAATAGTTACAAGACCCTGGGCAGATCAGAAGATATTTACAAACAAAAAGTCAAATGTCTGTTATAGATTTAGATGCGCGTTACAAAAATTGTTGTAAAACATATGTAAATCCGATATTTTATCGAAGATGAGGGGGCATATAGTTTTGCAAATGTTGGTCGGTTGTGTTGGTCGGTAGACACTTTGCTTTCCTTTGGACCCACCTTCCTCAGACTTGGTTTGTAGGTTGATCATGACTAGTAGATGACCCCTGTAGTTTTTCAGGTCACCAGGTATATGGTCAAGGTCACAGTGACCTTGAATAGGAAAATGTTTTCTGATCAATAAATATAGAACACTTGGTCCCAGCTGCTCAAAACTTCATGGCTGCCCTAGGGATAAGGTGCTAGGGGGCATATATGTTTTACAAACATCTCTTGTATATGTAAATTTTAACTTTTAAAGCACAACTGAATCTTTGAAAAATAATTGTTAACAATGTTTTTGTTTTTGTTTTTGTTATACGTGTGAATTCTTCACTACAGAAAAGGTGAATAGGTCTTTGCACAAAAGCATGACTTCACCGGGTTCACATTTCATTACCCATGTCATTCTACCTTAAGTGATAGATTTTTGTCACTTAATCTTTGAAGGTACATTTCTGTTCACCATTTATACTGTAAAAAATATATTGAAAAATACCGTCCGGCCCTGTAGTGTTGTAAAATCAGACTTAAATGAAAATAGATTATCAAATCAAATCGGAGAGAGCATTTCGATTTTCTGTTGGAAAATAATCCTAAATTATACAAGATGGTTAAGAGAAAGGATACCAGGAGATTTTTCTGCGAATTTTGATAAAATAGGTCCTATGTCAGAATTCTGTTTCAGGTGTTGGCAAGGCATTTGGCGAACCTCTTGAGCCCAACCCACATTTGGTAGAATTGTGTAAGAAATACTTTGGCACAGATGATCTCAACTCTCCAAAACTAAAGATGGCAAAAGTAGGTCATGTTTTATTGGTAAATTAATGTCCAGATGGTAATTATATTATAGAATTAGTTAATTCAGTGTAAAGATTCAATCTGTTTAGATGTGCCAGAATTTTTGGACAAGTGTTATTACTGTATGAAATAGAATTTCAGACACAGTGTCTTTTCATTTACTTACACTGTGAGTTGTAAGCATGGTTCATTATTCTATCATAAGATTATTTTCACACAAACTTGCAGGAGGGGGTTGGGGGGTATTTCCCAAAAAAGGCAAAAATGGTTGTAATATTTCAAATTAAAAGTTATCTAAAATGTTAATAAAACACTATCAGGTGCCTAAGTCTGCCAAGCTACTGTATGGTGAAGACAAATCAACAGGAAAGAGGACCAAATACCCACTCGTCACTGTCAGAAATACGTACATGTTCCCAGGAGTGCCTTCTATACTGGAACATGCCTTTCCATTGCTCAAAGTAAGAAATACTGATTAGAATAATAAGGAATGGGAAAAATGTAACTTTTGTGCAAAAATCAAATTTTAATAGTACCTGCGAATCTGCAATATTCAGGTTTTACAAAATCAACAAAATGACAACACAACAAAGTGTGACAATCTGTATGATAGTAACATAGTTTCTATGAAATTATTTTCAGCTGTGATAAAAGTTAATTTTTATGTCACTCTAGAGTCACCACCCCACCCATATTGAACCAGTCACTTGAGTGAAGAGCCAGATACATTCCTTACTGTTACCCATTAGGCTGATCAGCCTCTGCCAGAAGATGCACCTCATGCTCAACTAGGATTCAAACTCAGGACCTTCAGAACTAGAGGCAAATAGTCAAACTGTGGAGCAGTCCAGAACTGAGATGATAATACTCTATATATACTTAGCGGACATTAATATATTTCAGGGAAAGATAACTATTTCAATATCTCATGCTCTCAATTTTACCTTACCTCTAACCATTATCCTAAGAAAATTTAATGTGAAAATATAAAAGGTTAATTTGTTCCCTTGTTCTATTACAGGATCATTTTAAGAACCCAGATGTTGAGATCTACACAAAAGAAATATATGTACAGGTAGACGAGGTATCCATTACTCCAATCTTAAATGAAGCCGACACAAAATTCAAACGTCAGGTGTCACTAGGGTCATATCCCGATTTTATCAACAGGTGAGTCAGTGTTATCATGAAATTTGTAAATTTCCATAAATGCTTGAAGATGTATTTACAGTTGAAAATTAACATGAAATTGTTGAAGATACTTGAAAAAGAACAAAAAACATTTAGGCACCATGCTTTAGATAATGTCAAGAATTTGGAATACATGTAACCAGTTATTTTTCCTTGATAGTAAACAAAGCAAAAGTCAATGACCCAAGCTTGTGAAATAGTCAAGGCTTACCAGTATGACTCTAGAAACTCTACAGCCCTGAACCCAATTCCATAGGCCTAAAAAATTAAAACTTAAGTCTTAAAGTTAAATTCTGACTGGACCATTGGGCCTATGCTTGTGCAAAGTTTGTAGGCCGAGCTAGTATTCTACAGATAGTTTTTGGCTAATTTTTCTGACTGTAGCTAAAGATTTTAAATATCACGTCTTCGCTTGCCTCCCTTGTCCATTTACATGTATTTTACATTCCACATTTGTAGTGCTAATTTTGTCCATTCTTCAACATATACTGCTACTGTGTTAATTTTTTCTAGGGGGAGGGGAGAGAACCTCTTCATTGCCCTAGATTACTTGAGTTACTGTTCTGGATTTGTTCACAAGTGACCTCTGTGATTTTAACAAAATAATATTTTTAAAATAATATTGTTGGTTATTGAATATTGTTGTTGTTGTTGTAGTTATTACAAGGTTAAGCTGACCTTAGAATCAGAAGATAAAGAGCAGCTAGAAACCGCTATGAGATATCTGGAAGAAAATTTACCCAAAGGTTTGTTAATAACCCAAAGCAGATTTAAACATTTTTATAAATTTTAAGTAATCAAAAAGGTAAATAATTGCAAAATTGTCGTAGCTGTCTTTTTGTAGTTCCATTACATCTCCATTCCTAGAAAAAAAAATTGGAAAATAAGAATAATGTTGTTTGCCAGAATTTTTTCATTTATCTTCAATAATCACTGTGACTAAAGACTTACATAGATAAAAAATAATACCACAACATGTAATTCATAAATACTGTACACACAAGTCATTATTTTTTTCTAGAATATACATGTCTAGTGTTAATCTAGCTCAGTTGCAAACACTGTGCCCAGTAGTGGTTCACATAATTATAACTGACCAGAACTGACCAGCATTACCTTGGAATTTCAATGAAAGACGATTTCCTATATTTTCAAAATGCATGTAAAATATAAGTAAATCATATTGTATCCTGTGTGTTTCAGTATGTGTCTTGAAAATATTGTTGATAACCTCTAAGGTTAAAACACAGCACTGCCAGAAGGTATATTTACTTTATCAATAAAGGAACTGTAACTCTTACTTGCAAATAAAGTGACAGAGTTACCTTTTCTTTCCCTGCAAACATATAGTGGAATAATTCACAGCAGAGAAAAATGATATTAAAAATTATATAGATTTTTATCATATTAATTTTATATTAGTTAATAGCTAATAGTGAAGAAGTAGTTATGGCTAAAGGCTGTTCATTGTAAATGAAATATCCAAGTAAAAGTTATGTTTACCAATTAAAGGGACATATGCTTTGTGCGATAGTGAGCCACTAGTGATGGACATATTGCATATCTGTTTTACTGGTTCATCCACTAAAACTAATAATATAAAACAGAATATACCTTTTAAAAAAATTCTTTAGGCTTTAAAGTTCTTAATGTTTAAAAATGATACGATGACAACTCCCTGTGATATCCATTTTACCTTTTTGTACTTACAATGTTTCTCTGATACCTTGACATTGAGTTATAATTCATTCAAAATCATTCAGACTTACATGATTTTAAAGAAAATGTAATGCTGTAGATTTTCAGGTTTGACACTTAAAGTTTCCTGTAGCTTAACTAATGCGTTGTAAAATTTCATGTAGCTTGGCAAAAATGTTCACTAAATGGTATTAAGAAAACATTCTGAAAAAGAAAATTACTGCACTTATAAAAAAATGGTTGATTATTAAGATCAAAATTTAAAGCATATCTGAGGAATTTAAGTGAAATTAATCATTGAGTTAAATTTTGTTTGCTATATAATTTTGCCATTGTGACCTAGTCCTAGTTTGTGAATCCTGACTTCTGTCTAACTATCACTATTCAGATGTAGAACACAGTTGAAGTGATAATTCTCATGTCATACAATAAAGAAACATCAAAGTCGTTAACTGTTACTGTTTTGAAAGTACAGGCTGAAAAAAACCCATTCATTTTAACATGTGAAAGTCAGCTTCAACATGTCAGTAAAGTAGGAACCTTGAGAATCAAATAAAATAGCAGACAGTGACATACATGTATATAGTTAGATCAAAGTGTTAATGAAATAAGGAAAATATTTTTCATAAACACATTTCATTCCCTTCATTGCCATGGTTACAATATTACCATGAACATGTTGTTAGTTACACAACATAAGAATTATACACTTCCAAACACTTTGCATATGAAATATATTTAAAGGTCTTTAAAACTGTTAATAATGCCGTGTAGTACTACTTGATTGCTTTAGGGTAAATGTCACATATTTTAGTACATTAAAGTCCCTGGATCACAATTACAAACAGTTTATATTTTACTGAGAAAGATGTCTTAATGGTGGAAATGAAATCTGTACCAAAATCATTCCTAACTTTGCTTTATAAACCAGTGAACATCTTAGAAATATAGTGTGGTTATTTTTTCAATGATATTGCAAAAACTATAAAAAGTGTTTTTTATGAAGAAATGACTTGAAAACAAAAGGAAGGCATATGTCAACATTGTTTTAGAGTGAATGGAACATTTTTTGATCATTATCCTGTTATATATTTATTTTTCTATATATTCAGTAAAATCAATGTGATTCTGTGACTTCAAATTTGTATAGTTTCTCTGCAGTAAATGTTATACACAAGGACTTTCTCTGCAGTAAATGTTATACACAAGGACTTTTTCTGCAGTAAATGTTATACACAAGGACTTTCTCTGCACCTTTCTCTGCAGTAAATGTTTTACACAAGGACTTTCTCTGCAGTAAATGTTATACACAAGGACTTTCTCTGCAGTAAATGTTTTACACAAAGACTTTCTCTGCAGTAAATGTTATACACAAGGACTTTCTCTGCAGTAAATGTTTTACACAAAGACTTTCTCTGCAGTAAATGTTTTACACAAGGACTTTCTCTGCAGTAAATGTTTTACACAAGGACTTTCTCTGCAGTAAATGTTTTACACAAGGACTTTCTCTGCAGTAAATGTTTTACACAAAGACTTTTTCTGCAGTAAATGTTATACACTAGGACTTTCTCTGCAGTAAATGTTATACACAAGGACTTTCTCTGCAGTAAATGTTTTACACAAAGACTTTTTCTGCAGTAAATGTTATACACAAGGACTTTCTCTGCACCTTTCTCTGCAGTAAATGTTATACACAAGGACTTTCTCTGCAGTAAATGTTATACACAAGGATTTTCTCTGCAGTAAATGTTATACACAAGGACTTTCTCTGCAGTAAATGTTATACACATGGACGTTCTCTGCAGTAAATGTTATACACAAGGACTTTTTCTGCAGTAAATGTTATACACAAAGACTTTTTCTGCAGTAAATGTTATACACATGGACTTTCTCTGCAGTTAATGGTATACACAGGGACTTTCTCTGCAGTAAATGTTATACACATGGACTTTCTCTGCAGTAACTGTTATACACATGGACTTTCTCTGCAGTAAATGTTATACACAGGGACTTTCTCTGCAGTAAATGTTATACACATGGACTTTCTCTGCAGTAAATGTTATACACATGGACTTTCTCTGCAGTAAATGTTGTACACTAGGACTTTCTCTGCAGTAAATGTTGTACACTAGGAATTTGTCTGCAGTAAATGTTATTCACAAGGACTTTCTCTGCAGTTAATGTTATTCACATGGACTTTCTCTGCAGTAAATGTTATACACATGGACTTTCTCTGCAGTAAATGTTATACACAGGGACTTTCTCTGCAGTAAATGTTATACACATGGACTTTCTCTGCAGTAAATGTTGTACACTAGGACTTTCTCTGCAGTAAATGTTGTACACTAGGACTTTCTCTGCAGTAAATGTTGTACACTAGGAATTTGTCTGCAGTAAATGTTATTCACAAGGACTTTCTCTGCAGTTAATGTTATTCACATGGACTTTCTCTGCAGTAAATGTTATACACATGGACTTTCTCTGCAGTAAATGTTGTACACTAGGACTTTCTCTGCAGTAAATGTTGTACACTAGGACTTTCTCTGCAGTAAATGTTGTACACTAGGAATTTGTCTGCAGTAAATGTTATTCACAAGGACTTTCTCTGCAGTAAATGTTATTCACATGGACTTTCTCTGCAGTAAATGTTGTACACTAGGACTTTCTCTGCAGTAAATGTTGTACACTAGGACTTTCTCTGCAGTAAATGTTGTACACTAGGACTTTCTCTGCAGTAAATGTTATTCACAAGGACTTTCTCTGCAGTTAATGTTATTCACAAGGACTTTCTCTGCAGTAGATGTTATACACAAGGACAATTTCTCTGCAGTGTATCTTATATGCAAGGACTATTTCAGCTGTAAATTTATATGCAAAGTACTTTCTTCTGCTGTAAACCAAATACTCCAGGACTTTCTCTGCAGTATATGCAGTTTGTATAGCAATGTATAAGTTGGAATATAGGAAAAGTTTCAAGATATTTAGATAACAATAAATTGTGTAATATTTTGATATTCAGTGAAATAAAGTGAGTTATCCATCATAATTATGACTTCGGGTATGTATAAATTAAAGATATACATTTAAATTTCCCATTTTAATTTTTTTCTAATTTGACTGCTAAAATGTTGCAATAAATTTCTGTATATTGTTGTAAATTTCTTTTGTAAAACAATATTCTGAAAGATTATTTTAGCTTTCTTTGGAAAAAAAAATTGCTTAAAACAGTTTTTTTTAGCTTGTTTGTTTTTGAAGAAAAAAGTCAAGCTATTATGGTCACTAAGACATTAAGGTCATTGGCATCATGCAAAAACTTTAATGTAGCAGATTACTCATAAACTGTAAGACTTAGAGTTTTGATATTTGGTGCGTAGCATTATGTCTACAACGTTGGTCCAAATCATGACCCCAGGGTCAAAATTGGTCCAGCCCTAGGGCTTATATATAGTTATCTAAGAAAATAACTTTGAAAATCTTCTTCTCTAAAATCGCTTGACACAGAGCTTTGGAATTTGTTAGAGGCATCCTTTATTAGACCTCTATTAAGCAGTATGCATACTGGTTTGTGGAAATATGGGTACCCGTATTTATACCAGTGTCCTTTGAAAATTGTGGGTACAGTGCCCATAACATTGGTATGACCATTATTAAAATAACAAACTTTGCAGACATATTCTAACATACTGTTACACTTGAGAAGGATAATTCTGAAAGTAGTCTCTCGACTTGGGTGATATAAAATCTGGGCCAGTAATATCGGTTGTAAAATCTGGGCCAGTAATATAGGATATAAAATCTGGGCCAGTAATATAGGATATAAAATCTGGGCCAGTAATATAGGATATAAAATCTGGGCCAGTTATACAGGATATAAAATCTGGGCCAGTAATACAGGTTTTTAGGACCTTCTCTCAAAAATTTTAGTGGGCTGTGAAAAAAGTTTGCATGTAGATAGACACAAACTTTTACTCAGCCTGAGAGGTATTTTGAAACTTTTTTGTCACGTACTATATACATGTGTATAGTAAATGCGTCTTCTCTTTAAATGAAAAAAGCTTGATATTTATTTGTTGTGAGGAATTGAAATCTAGTTACCATGAATATTCGGGTATTTCAGATTCAGTTGTGCAGTATGACAAGAATCCACTCCTGAATGCGGTCGAGCAAGTATACAGTGTAGTCAATAGTGACGATACCTCGCCATACACGAGTAAAGTGAAACAGGCTGTTAGCATAATAGAAGAGGGGTTACAGAGATACAAGTAAGATTGACATGGAATTATTGCAGTGAGAGGGTTATTATTTAGTTAGTAATTTGTATTCATTTCCTGTAGCAGTACTGTTTAGTTGTATTTTCTTTACATCCAGTCTTCTCCAAACAATATATTTATTAGGCAGAATGATAAAATGTAGGTTTAAGTGCAAAAATATTGCAACTACTTACAAAGTAAGGAGATACAAAAGTTTTACACTGAACCCTCGCCAGTGACTCAGTTCAGTACTATTGTTTCATCCTATACGCTGTATAAAGATACAATAGTTTTGCATTGACACAACTTGTCTTTCAACCTTTAAAATAACTAGATTGTTCAAAACACATTCTGTAATTATTTTTCCTTGTGATCCGAAATATTGCTAGTTGCAAGAAAACCTTGGAAAAGTCTTTAATATAAACTGGACATCTTTTAGAGTCAGATTAGCTGGTTACGCCCCCACAAAGTGGGACCATACGATAATACGACCGTACGTCTGTACGTACATCCCGAAATTTTGTGAACGCAACTCCTCTTAAACCGGATGGCAGATTTTGCATAAACTTTCAGGGGTGAACAACCTTAATGTGTAGATGATAGTAAAGGAAGGAATTTTTGCTTCGACCAAATTTAACGGAATTATGGCCCTTTGTTGATTTTTTCACTATATACCATATAGCCAAATAAATTTGTGAACGCAACTCCTCATAAACCAGATGGCAGATTTTGCTTAAACTTTCAGGAATGAACATCCTTAATGTGTAGATGATAGTAAAGGAAGGAATTTTTGCTGCGACCAAATTTAACGGAATTATGGCCCTTTGTTGATTTTTTCACTATATACCATGGGTGGTGTCGTCATATTGTCTCTCCCTAAAATGAGGAGTTTTCGTTGGATCTTCATCAGTTTGGTGCTAATATTTGTAGTCATAGTATCTCAGCCAAGTTTGATAAATATCCAGGAGCTTTAAAGTTATGGTCCTTGAATTAACCAGATTTGGATTGATCATTGTCCTATCCATTAGTCAGATAATGTTTGTGGTCATAATATCTCAGCCAGATTTGAAAAACTGGTCAAGGCCTTCTTGGGGCTCTGGAGTTAGGTTCTTTGAATTATCAAAGTTGGCTGAATTAGCCTTTGTCTTTTCTCTAAGAAAATTTTAGTACTTGAGAAAGGTTCTGTTCATAAGTTTTTTTTTTCTGACAAATTTCAGGTTGGAGGAAATATGTGTTGGTTTTAATGGAGGCAAAGACTGCACAGTGTTGCTTCATTTAGTCCATGCAGTGGTGAAAAAGTAAGTGTTTCCCTTGTGGTGTCTTTTGTAAGCTCATTTTTTATTCTATAAAAATCATTATTGAAAACACACAGTGAACAAACCACTTCTTGCTAAATGATAGTTGCAGTATGATTTCGGAATTTATGTTTTTTGCATGTTTTTAGTTTAAGTTTTTATATGCAAAAATAAATAAATGAATAAAAAAAAAGACAAAAATACAAAAACATATTTCAGAATGTTCCCAGACCATGAAGGGAAATTGAAGGCTTTGTACATTCGAAGTAAATTACCATTCCCTGAAGTAGAGAAATTTATACAGATTTCGCGAGACAGGTAAGTAAAAGGGACATACCCTGCAACTAAAATTAATGATGATAAACTGCATTCTGCATTCTGTAAAGTGAAAAGTGATTGATAATTTAAAGAACGTATGTTCAGATTTTTTTTTTGTCATTTAGACATTTACATAATGTTCATTTGGAATAAATGGCAATCCACCATACATTTGTACAGCACCAACTCTCTATAATTATAAAGGTGAATATTAATATGTTAAGCTTGCCAGTTCTACTTAGAAATTTTGACCGATACTTTGGGGTATTAACTCATTCAATATCATTTACAAGACGTTTAGGCACTCATTTTTATATATTATTTATTTATTTATATTTATTTTGTTCTGCCCCAAACTCCGTAAAGGATATTGCAGTTCAGAAGTAAACCAGTATCTGTATCCTGAAATGGAAAGGATACTTCAGCTATACTTGCATGATGTAAGATAAATTTGCAGCCATTTGGAGAAAAGCTCATATCTGTTGCTAACATTCATGAATCACTTTACTTTTGCTGCATATTTTAACCTGGAAAAAATAATATGTTATGGATTAAAAATGAAAATTCGAACTTTATAAGATTTTAATGTTATGCAAGGAATTAGTTACATAAATGAAGGCTAAATTTTCAGTTTATTGTATGGAAGTGTTTATTCCAATGTATGGAAGTTGGCAGTTTTTTGAAGGAAGTTACAAGCTAGATATATGGAAGTTATAACTAAGTTTGATACTATGGCGTTATCTTCATGTAGGGAAGTTTTCTTTTTTGGTGTAGGGATTTTTTATGTTTTGATGCAAGAAATATGGTTTTTGAATTGGAGAAGTTGCTAGTATGAAATTAATATTATACAGTAGTGCATGTATTTCAATGGACCCTTCTTTAATTACTTAGTTACCTCCATCTCATTTAAGCATGGTAATTTTTTCACAAAATTTGCAAATAATTTGAACTGAAAAACTAAATCTTCCACATTCATGCAGATATTGTCATTGAAAAGCAATAATGGTGTTTTGTAGGTACAAGTTGGAGATGTTGCATTTCAATGGTCGTATTAAAGACAGTCTCGGTGATCTGCAGGCTCAGCATCCAGAGATTAAAGCCGTCGTTATGGGCACCAGAGAGACAGATCCTTATTCTAGTTTGTATACATGCTTAGTTTTGAATAACATAACTAATTTTGTGAATACTTAAGAATAGTTAATTATATATTATGACTCGTCAAAATTATATCAACTGTTTTAAATAGGAACTTTATTATCTCTAAACTTCTTAATTGTCAAAAGTCTTTTCTTCACGAGAAATTTTTGTTATTTTTCAAGCGGACTAAAATGTTGAAAATATGTAATTTACTTGACAAAACCTTGTGCAATGGCTGCTTCCTGGGTTGAGCCAGTACTCTAGCCAAAATTGTAGAATGCAGAAAGTCACTGGAGACTCTCACACCTTGTGGGATTCGAACTAGCGACCTCTGGATCACGAGTCAGACTCACTAACCATTTGACCTCTGCTTCTTTTGAAAACTGGTATTAATCTATGACATTAGCATGTTGCTTCTAATTATGCTCATGTTCCTTTTGAGCTGTGGACTATAGTAATTATAATTCTACACTTTCATACACACTAAGTAAATATTTCATGCAATGTTCTTATTTTTAGGTCATTTAAATCCCTTTGCTATGACTGATTCGGACTGGCCACAGTTTATGAGAGTGAACCCATTACTAGACTGGACATACAGTGATATATGGAAGTTTTTACGGTCCCTTTGCTTGCCATACTGTAGTTTGTATGATCGAGGGTAAGTTTTTTTATTGATACTTATAATGGCATTGTCAGATACTAAAGTTTGTTTTTCAGATACTACGATGACTTAGTTTTTATGCAGGTTTTCTGTTACAGAATTTGTGAATAATCAAGAGGTGATAATTTCAAGCCAAACTGTAATTTTCTAAACACAGAATCTAAAAAATATGGTTATTCAAGATTCAGTATTGACTAATTGCTACAACATTTTCTTCCAATGGGCATCTGAATTTATAACAGACACTTGACATTTGTTATGTGTGTAATAAATTAAGATCTTTTTAGGGTCTTTTGACTACAAGATAGATATAATAAACATTTTAAATAATGGCAAGTGAGTTGATATATGTTTAAAACTCCTAATTTGAAGTATAATTATAAAAGAAAATTTTATAAGTTTGCTTATAAACAATAAAAAACTGTTAATAGTTTGCTTATAAGCAATGAAAAATGGTATTTGTTTAATTTATAAACAAAAATATTATTACTCAATTAGTTTGCTTATAAGTAATAAAGGTGTTATTAATTTGCTTATAAGCAATGAAAAAAAATGTTGTTTTTTAGTTTGCTTATAAGCAATAAAAAAAGTTATTAGTTTGCTTTTAAGTAATAAAAGATGTTATTAATTTGCTTATAAGCAATGAAAAAAAAATGTTGTTTTTTAGTTTGCTTATAAGCAATAAACAAAGTTATTAGTTTGCTTATAAGCAATGGAAAATATTATTAGGTTGATTATAAGCAATGGATAATGTTATTAGTTTGCTTATAAGCAATAAAAAATGATGTTGTTTTTTAGTTTGCTTATAAGCAATGAAAAAAATTAAAAGTTTGCTTATGAGAAATGGAAAGTGTTATTAGTTTCCTTATAAGCAATGACAAATGTTATTTGTTTGCTTTTTAGCAAAACGAAATGTTATTAGGTGCCTGACATTTGGAAATTTTCTGTATATTCCAGGTATACCTCACTTGGTTGTATGAACAACACTCATCCAAACCCATCACTACAGTATGTAGATGCTGATGGTATCGTCAAATATAAACCTGCATACAGTCTCGAAGCTGATTCATTAGAACGTGCTGGAAGAAATACATGAAGAGATTTTAGCTGTTTATTTAATCAGAATTTCCATGGAATGAAAAGCGTTCTTTCTTCAAAGGAATTTGAAAATTTCTGTGATAAAAAACAATATAAAAATATTTTGAGATATTAGAAAGATTTTAAACAACATGAAATTTTAGACTATGAAACAGAATGATACACACTAAAAGAATATCCTGAAATATTCACAAAGAATAATTGCTTGTCAATTTACATGTTAATTGAAAAAATATCAACTATGTGATCATCTTTGCCCAATTTTGGAAATGTTCATGTCCACCATTGTTTCTAGGGTCAGTTATTGAACATTTTGTACATTATTTGATATGTATGTTGATTATACAATAAACAGATACATGTATGTGATTTTTATTTTATGCCTACCAATGAAATATAGGGAAATATCAGTGAGATAAAAGTGATAATCCACTGTTTTGAATCAGTGAAATTACCATTTTGATAATCCACCGTTTGTGCCGGAACTACTTTTCCCCACCACGTAAATACAAGAGAATCCGCTGTATTTCAGACAGTGACAGCGAGTGACATTTATTTACCTTGTTAAATCCAGTTATAATATTGATTTCCTGAGCCTAACTAGTTGTGAACAATGATGAAATTTGCCATAAATTATTTAAAATGTCTGATTTGTTTACATAACTCACATGGACAATATCCAATATGGCCGACTTTCAATTCAATTGATTGAATATTGCTCGGTATTAATCCGCTTTTATAATTAAAGTATGTATGGCTAAAATTCAATAAATATTGATAAACTGTGTAGAGAAAAATAAATGTTATTTGATGAAAGTGTATTCAGTTTATTTCAGCAGAAGTAAAGTTATCATATGTATTGGAGATTGTCTGCACTTTTTTTGTGCGGAGTAACGGTTTGACCAAAGTACACGTTAACTGATTTGGGGCTCACCATGGGGAATTTATTGAAGGCCCTGAGTAAAAATGTCATAAAATACCCATTTTTGACGTGTTGGCATAAAATAAAAAGAAAATTTGTTTGTTTTTAGTGGAAGATGGGAATTTATTTTGCGCCACGAGTGAAAATATAAACATGGTGTTCACGAGATGAAATAAATTCTCATCTTCCACAAAAACAAACAAATATCCTCTATATCTTATTTTGTTGATTGTTGCCACATAGCTATAGCTCAAGACTTATCCTCTTACGAATTTGATTTAATATTTCAGGAATATGGCTTGATTGTGATGAGAAATGAATGGTGACATTGCCTTACCTTGTAAATACAGCACACCTTATATCACTTGGCTAAAACTGTAAACACAACTTCTGAAAATGTGACTTTTGACCCGTTAATGATTCAGAGGATGATTCTGACACTGGTACTGCCCACATAAAACATGTTGTGTAGTCATACAAAGTTGCTGACATGTATCATTTTTTCCAAAACCTTTGCCGATATATAAATGATTGCTTATTACATTGTAAAATGAAAAGTTGCTCAGCATGATTTAGCGAGTCATATTATAAGGCACTTTATGATTAAAATAAGATCTACAGATGAAAAGTTAAATCTACTTATATTCTGACGCAAATCTATTGGTGAAGGCTAAAAAAAAATACGTTTATGCTTTTGGTCACTATTGGCACCACTCGAGGGGTCAGTTTTTTTTGCATGGACATATAGAGGAAAGGTTTAAAAACTGCCTTCTCTGACACTAGGGCATGCAGTCATCAAGCATTGTTTAGTAGGCAGTAGGCCTCTGACAAGATAGATGATGACTCAGATCCTAGGGGTTGCTTGTTTTAACATAGACTTCCAAAAGAAAATTTCGAAAATCCTCTTGTTAGAAACCACAAGACATGGAGTTCAGATGTGTAGTGTAAGGCAATGTGTTGTGGTCCTCCACAAACATTGTTAAATCATGGCCTTATAGTCAAAACAGGGGTGACTAATTTAACTTAATTAGGGTTTAAAAACAAATTCTCTAAAGCCATAAGGTCCAGAGCTTAGATATTTGTTATGTAGCACTGTCTAGTGGTTCTGTACCAAAGTTTTTCAAATCAAGACCTCAGGGGAAGAATCTCTCCCCTGGGGTCATTTTTTTAACATATAGGATTTATAAAAATCCTTAGCAAACTTTGACCTACTGACCTACTTTCTGTTTTTTGAAGCTTAATTTAAGAACTTTGAACTGTAGGTAGATTTCAACTTCAACAGCCAATGGATGTTACCTTGACATTTTTCCTTGTCTTCTAAGCTTCAGCATTGAAAATTGAACACCTTGCATAATTTTGCTTGCACATTTCAAATTTCACTTTGGCTACCATGACCAAACCTTCACCAGTCCTTTCTGTCCATAAACTTTGGACCCTATTTATAGTTTTGCATACGATAATCATCTTTGAATGTGATTGACCTTGGCCTGTCTTATTTAAATTACAAAATAGAAACACGAAACTGACCCTGTCCAGGGGTAACTGTGTTTAAACTTTATTTCTTTCTTTTATCTGTTTTTATCCATCTTACTAGTTGAAGCACAAAGTCTAGGTCCCCAGCAGGGGTTTGACTCAAAGGAAGATCGATAGATAGGGTAACCAGATGATTGTACAGTATACAAGCAATGGTACTCATTTCTTGATAAAGTTTATTCAAACCCTGAGTAAAGCTACTATCAATATGGGCACAACAAAATAATCTGATGCTTCAGTTATCATATTTAAAAATATTTCATGTTAGCATTTTATAATGGACCAAAGATTTATTTGCATGATAAACTTCCAAGTTCCAAATGTTAAATTTTATCATCTCAATGTAGAGTGGAAGTTACAACCAATTGAAAAAAAAAATTTGTGTTACAGTTACAAGACAGTTTACAGTTAATATGTTCTGCACCACAATCAAAGAGAAGGCAGACGCTTTCTGCAATTTCTCATTCTGAATTTTCGCTCTAATGGCATTTCATCCATCCATCCATCATTGCATGACAGGTGACTATAACGACTACAAACGAAAACATTCGTAAATATAAACAAATAAATGGCGGCGAACGAGTCCCATACGAAATTTTAGAAGAAAACAGTATATTTATGCAAATAAGACGTTTGACATCACCGTAGAAACATTTTTCTTTAAAGTAGCAAAAAGAATCTTTCAGTACTGAAAGATAATTTCGCGAAATTTATATAACTGATATCATTATCTTCAATTTTCGCGAGCCAAATTCAATTTCAGGATATTTTTTTTTTGAAATGGCAACAAATCCTCACATTATTTGTTTTTGAACCTAAATTCAATACTATTCCAGTTTTGCAAAACCAGCACCATGTCTTCTCCAGAGTATATGGATTCACCGGAGTGTGACCGGAATCCTTCACCTCCACCAGAGTTTGCTGAGCACCCTGAGATTCTTCAGGCAGAAACTATCGGCAACACAGTCTTCAGCAAACATTGGCTCTTTACAACATTGATAAAGCTGATAGAGGTCAGATTTTTGTGCAAAATGTAAAAGTTTAGCATGTTTCAAAATTAAATTTACTTCGCTTATTTTCCAATGCTGTCACCACTCCTTAAAAATGGTATCCGTTATCGGGTCCATTCGCCCTATATACACATTTGCTCTGGTCCATTCGCCCTGGGTCTGTTCGCCCCTTGTAGTGGGTTCGTTCGTCCTAAATATTTATATAAGGAATCTTAAATGAGAGTAAATTAAAGATGAAGTGCATAAATTAATACATAAATGAATTGAAAAGTGATATAATGTTAGAAAGTTTTTGTGTTATTTTGTTTTTATTCTATCCATCAGGGCTTTAATTTACAGGGAATGGACACTCCTTATCTATTGAATGAATAACCAAAATATGGTGTCGCGACTTCACCTGTATATCCTGTAACGGAAAATTGATCGATAATTAATTATCTATTGTTAGTTAGCGGTAAATTGGTATGCAAATCTCGCACCTAGTTTACAAAAACATCCGTACTTTTGTCAATAATGGACTGATTTCCAAAATTTAAAATTTGTAAGCAAGAAGAAACATTGATCTTTTATGACATCTATTTTTTATTTCAACAACAGAAGTGTTTGTTCCAAGTCGACGAGTAAAAGACGACAACCCAATACTTTTTACATCTATTTTTTGTAATTATCTCTCGTTAATTAGGGGTAAATTGGCATGCAATGCATGCACCTAGTTTACAAAAACATCCGTATTTTTGTCAATAATGGGCTGATTTTCAAAATTTAAAATTTGTAAGGAAGAAGAAACATTGCCACCTCTTATAATATCTATCTATTATTTCAACTTAGGAAGTGGCTGTTCCAAGCCGACGAGTAAAAGACGACAACTCAATACCTTTTTCTTTTGGTAAAAATCTTGTCTCGATTTGATAAAAAAAGATGTTCACGTGTCTAAAAAAAATTGTTTATAACTTTGTCAATATATGGTATAATTTACTGAAAAAAATATGTCTGGAAATTGTAGACTCAGATTATTTCAAATTATTCAGATTATCTTTACTTGTTTCACAGGTTGAGACTTTGATTGACAAATTGTAACAAGTATAAATGTAAACTTTTGCATGATAGTCATGTCACAACATCCTGACACCCAAAATTATGACAAAGCGATTAATTAATAAATTAATTAATAAAAGCTCTGCCCACTGAGCCAAAAGCACGATCACAATGCTACCCATTGTCCACAAATTTAATTAACCAGCACTTAACTTTAAAAAAAAATGAAGAATGCAACAAACAACACCAAATTTCAGTGCAAGTAATTTTAAAGAACACTGATCAGCCATGTGTTTAAAATAGCACAATATTTAACCGCCCATTTTGAAGTTAATATTCAGAGGAGGTCGGAAACCTTAGATTCAAATGTCAATCTCATCCAAGTAGAGTACGATGCAATTCATGTTAAGTGTGTTAATCGAGTCTGTTTGCACTGATACCACCCGAAATTTGTTAAGGTGTTGATCACCGAATAACACTTTTTTCGACAAAATTGCTATAATTTACTTTGCTTTATTTCATTAACAAACACAGATATAGCAATAAAATGCATAGTAATGCTCAATCCTATGTCCATTGATTAACTTCCATTTTATGTCAACTCATTTCATAACTCCATTTTTGTCTAATACCCCCCGAAAGTTGACAAGAAAACACGAATTTGTACATACTTTCCGCCGCCATTTTGGAAAACAACGATTACATTTTAGTAAAAGCTGCTTCGGAAAATAACAAACAAGATAGTCAAAATAGTTATTTCACAATATTTAATTTACAATTCGTTCTGAAATTTCTTAATGAAAGTTCTTTTCAACATTTGAGTATATAATCGTGAAAGCAGCAACATGTACCATCCGCCATTGAGGTGTTTTTATTGAGATCCAGCCACGCATGCGCGCGACACCATATTATCGCAATTTTGGAGTGTCCATTCCCTGTAAATTAAAGCCCTGTATCCATACTAAACTCCAAGGCAAAAAATTCCCTAAGATTTATCCAGAGAAACATCAAAACTCACAATAGGCAAATCAAAACTCAAGCCTATACCACCTATGTCAGACCTCAGCTAGAATATTGTTATATAATATGGCACCCTTGGCAGAAACATCTTACCTACAAAATTGAAAGTGTACAAAGAGCTGCGGCTAGCTATGTTTGTAATAATTTTGATTTTCAAAGTAGTGCAACAGATATGTTAAATGAGCTTAGCTGGCCCACCCTAGAAAGCCGCAGACTCCAGTCCTCCCTACTTTTTCTCTATAAGATCCAGTACAACCTTGTTTATGTCGACCATACATGTAGTCACCTTAGTCCAACTAGAAACTTGAACTTCCTGATCCCCCAGTCTCGTACCCAGTATCACCTCAGCTCCTACTTTCCCAGAACTTTAAGGTATTAGAATAGCTTACCATGCCAGGTCAAATCCAGTCCCAGCCTAGATATCTCTAAGGATAGGCTGTTGACCGTCACGATCTAACCCCGCCCTTCTTGTTTTTAATTTTGCACTCTCTTACACTGTAAACTTTTTATCTTTTAAACTTTTAACAGAGCACCTTATACATTTTTAACACAGTTTTCCTGATAAAGCGCCTCCCAGTTATAGTCAGTATTGATTGCTTGGGAGTATCAAGTAGAAGTATTATAATAATACCTTACATGTAAAAAATATGCAATGTATTAAAATAAATCTCTGAAAATAACCATGAAAACTGAAATGTAAAATGAGTTGAAAGAGTAAAAAGTTCAAACTGCAAAAATGATTCTAAACATAAATAGGGAAACAACCAGTATTAGTATGTTGCGTTGTTTTTTTACAGAGCGTAAATCTTACAATAGCCGTTAATGTCTGAAACATGGCATGTGTATGACTGAATTCCTTAAAATCTCACTGTTGATTTTCATTTTCTAGTTTGTCTGTGCCTTGTAGAAAATACTTAACAATAATTATTTGTTAAAAACCCATCTTTCGTCAGCATGGAAGTATATTTCAATTATATTTGGATATTTCATCTGGCTGTTACTGTGTATTTAAAATGTGTCCCCTGTCAGTGAATTTTTTTGTTCCCAATAGGAGGCCATAATGTTTTTGGTCTGTCTCTGTGTTTGTTTGTTTGTCACAAAACTTTAACCTTTTGAGGCCCAACAGGGTGCATGGCGTTCATTCAAACATAGCAGTTGTTACATTTTATTGTGATTTTAAAAGTGGTTATTGATATAAAAAAAACAATAATAACAAGAACTTACTAATATCATGTAATTAAATAACCCTGAATTACTGCTTAAAAATCTTAAAAATTCATCATTATAGAATGAAATGCAGATAAATATGTTTTAAAAGTAGCCACAACCAGTATGTAGTACTTTTCTTTTTGAGTAGTTCACAGACACTGAGAAGTAATTAATTGGTTTATCTCTGTTTTAAGTTGTAAATTGATTTAACATTGCACACACTAAAAGCCAAGTGGTAAAATAGACCTTGAGGGATAAATTGTATTATCAAAGTGCTGGGTGAATTTTTTTGCTTTGCCATGCTGTGCTATCATAAATTGAATGATTCACTCACAGATTTTGAAATAATTAATATAACAGGCATTTTGTACTGCATGATATTATTTGGAATCACCCTTAACTTTGTTTATGCGATGAAAATGCCAGTTAGTTTGCTTTTGCTACTTAACCCTTTACTCCATATATACACATTTTTACGCATGTGCGACCAGTGTAGATCCAGATCAGCGGCACATCCGTGCCATCTGGTCAGGATCTGCACTGTTCGCTTTTTGGTCAGAAATAACCTAATGTATCAAAAGGCAAACAGTGTAGATCCAAGCCATAAAGGTGTATATAATGGATTAAAGGGTTAAGTAGGACACAAAATGGACATACTAGTGTTTTTAATGATGCGTAATAATTTGCGGGAAAACTTGAAAATGTATTTCATCTGAAGTGAATTCTTTGATATTTGCATAGTATGTATATAATCTGACATAGGAGGTGGACAAAGAAAATGAAGAGGAAACAAACCTGGCTGTTGATGTCGATGAAGATCTGCAGAATGAGTTGTGTAAACTATGGGACATGTCCATGAATACAGTGAGATTTATTAATACTCTCAGTCTTTTTGAAATAATTAAAAAGCAATTCGAGGGGATGAATGTGTGAAAATGCTATCTGCTTCTTTATTAAGTACTTAGAACTTTTCTGCTTTAATATCATTTTTGGTCTTCACTTTTTCTTACGTAATCAGTCGAGCTCTTTGGCAGACAGCAGCTTGCAGAGGAGAGAACACCATGCATGCATGGTCTAGGCTCAAAACTGCTGAAAGAACATACTACTGGTCAAGCGACCCTGAATTCTCTACATGATTTATTTTCAAGGAGCTAAGTGTTTTGTTAAAGATTTTATCTTAACGTTTAAGCTAGAATTTGATCATACATGTAGCTAGCATAAAATAATATAGAGTTCAGGGCTTTTCATCAGGAAATTGGGAAGAGGCCCTGGCCTTTCAAATTGGGAAATTTATGCGCGATAATTGTTCATTTTGGGAAATTTATGAGACATTTGTTTCTGCAACAGGAAATAAACACCGATTTATCTCCCCTGAAATGGAATAAAATCCAGACTTTCGGAATGTTTGACTGTTTCACTGCGCATGTTTCTACTTTTATTTACTGATAACTACTGAGTAAGAGTCTATCGGAACTTAATGGATTAGACTGGTTTTGCGTAACACGGGTACCGTGCATTGTTCGGTTATAGTACGACAAAAAAGTCGATACCAGTCAAATGCTTCTTCCGGAAATAACAAATGTAAACAAATTGATCGTTTTTTAAACTAATCTAGGGGGAATTTCTAAGATTTTGGGAAATCATGTCTTGCATTTTGGGAAGAAACTCTGCCACAATTGGGAAAAAATCTATATTTTTCGGATTGGGAAGTGGCCGAATATCGGCCTCTGTTATATAAGGATGAAAAGCCCTGGAGTTGATAAATATTTTAAGTTTAACATAGTTCCATGGATTATCTCAGATAGTGAGATAGATCATCTCATTGCATAACTGGTTTGTAAATGATGGCCAGTTGTTTCCTCATGCCTGTTTAAAAAATCTTGAGCTTCTTAGTCTGTTTGACTATGATCTCAGCTTGCACTGTCAGATTAGCTTGAGTCATTTCCGTTACTTTATTTGGAGGAGTGGGAAAGAGGTATACATTTGTTTAAATTCTCCAGGATGTGGCAAGATTTCTGAATGAGTTTAAAGCCGTGGAGATGTTGACTGGTATCATTGAGAAGTCAAAAGCGCCAAGGGTTATAGTAAGTAATGAATTGTCTTTGTTGTAGTATTGCCAAAAATGTGGAAGTGTACTGATATAGGTAATTATGTTTATCTACTTGTATAGTCAGGGAGTAAATGTGATAAGTTTTAAAAAATTAGAATTCTTTTTAGCTTCACTTTTCGAAGAAAAGAAGTGGAGCTTTTGTCATCACCCTCTCGTCGGCGTCTTGGTTAACCTTTTTTTTAAGGTCCATTTCGCAGAAACTGTCTAAACTATTCACTTCAAATTTGGAATACTTGTTCACTATAAAAATGTGACACCATTTCTAAAGGGCAGATAACCCTTAAGTAATGCCCTTTTTTTTCTCTCTTTTTTTATCCCCTCCCCCAAAAAACAATTCAAATGCTTCTGAAATAAGTTGATCTCTTTTGAAGAAAATAGAAAAGTTTGTCAAATGTTGCAAAAATTTTATACCATAGATCTGATACTGTAATACTTTCATTGTAGGAGATTGCAGTAGGAATACTTGGTAACATGGCATGTGAGCTGACTGTTTGTAAACAGATGTCGGAAAACCATAAATTTATGTAAGTACTATTGTATTTATATACGCCCGTCTGAAAAACAGGACGTATTATGGGAACGCCCCTGGCAGGTGGCGTCCAATTTTGTCCAGAGCATATCTCCTACAAGCATGAAGGGATTTTAATGAAACTTCATAGAAATGTTCACCACTATGAGAAGCCATGTCTCGCTCATGAACCAGGTCTCTAGGTCAAAGCTCAAGGCCACACTTAGAGCTCATTGAAAACGCTTGTCCAGAGCAAAACTTCTACATGCATAGAGGGGTTTCAATATAACTTGGCACAAATGTTCACCATTGTGAGGCGCAGTGTGGCGCGCAAAATTCAGGTCCCTGTGGCCAAGGTCAAGGTCACTTAGAGGTCAGAGTTCAGATAAAAATATGAAAATGTGTATAGCGACCATTTAGTCATCATTTATTGAGGGATTGTAACACAAATGGTCATTATCATGACTACGGCTGTGACACATGCAATTTAGGTCAATGTGTGCAAGGTCAAGATGGTAGATGATGAAATATCCAGATTTTGCCTGGAGCATATCTCCTACATGCATGGAAGAATTTTTATAATACTATATAGAAATGTTCACCAACGTGAGCCATATTGCTTCACGCATGATCCAGGTCTCTATTGCTTTTCCGGAGCAAAACTTCTACATTCATAGGGGGATTTTAATATAACTTTGCACAAATGTTCACAATTGTGGCAAAATTCAGGTCCCTGCGGCCAAAGTCAAGGTCACACATAGAGGTCAAAGTTCAGATAAAAATATGAAGATGTGTGTAAGGACCATTTACTCATCATTTATTGATGGATTGTAACACAAATGACAACTATCATGACTACAGGTGTGAAAGATGTAATTTAGGTTAATATTTGCAAGGTCAAGGTAACTAGAGATGATTAAATATCCAGATATTGTCCGGAGCATGTCTCCTACATGCATGGAAGAATTTTATTGTTACTTTATAGAATTGTTCACCGCCATGAGACGTAGTGCCCTGCACACGAACCAGGTCTCTAGGTCAAAGGTCAAGGTCACACTTAGAGCTAATTGAACATAGACGTAAAATTTCAGAAAAAAATACGAAAATATGTATAGGGACCATTTAGTCATCATTTATTGAGGGATTGTAACACAAATGGTCACTATCATGTCACAGGGTGTGTCGCATGTAATTTAAGTCAATATATGCAAAGACAAGGTCACTGCAGATGATGAAATATCCATATTTTTTCTGGAGCATATTTTGTAAGTGTATTGACAGAATTAACTATTACTTCATAGAAATGTCACCATCATGAGTCATAGTGTTCTGTACAGTAGATCTTCCCTACTAATTTGTTTTAAGGTTCATGTAACAACACAGTGCCAAGAATAGAAACTTGCTTGCCAGCTAACACTTCTTATCCATAATGTCCACATCTCCACCTAAAGCTTTTGTGACGGGCGTATTTTGTGACACTTTCACCCTTGTTGAAAATGTGTTACAGATAGATATTTTGACATGGTTGTCAGAACGGTATTGATTTCAAAATAAGAATTGAATGACGTTAAAGTTTATTTGAATTTTTAATTGCAGTGAGTTGGTAATAATGTTGATGGAGACGAGAGATGTTCCTACACTGGTGGAGACAACAAGGTGAGTATTTACTCAAAAACAATTTCACTTTGGCTTTTACCAGAGTTTCAGGTCAATTTAAGAGCACACGGCAGGTCAGGTTGATTAAAAGCATATAGCACCTGAAACACTTAGAAAACATTAGATTTTTAATTTATTTTTACCATTAAAGCAAAATTCTGCTCAACGGAAACTTTGAATACATAATATTGAGAACATTGAGCGAACAACACAAAAGTTTTACATGCAGTAAAGCAAAGAAGCCAGTAGAACTCTGTTGCGCTTACCCCATGTATTAAATTACTTTTGAAGTTCTGCTTTTTTATCAACAGGTTAATCTTTACGTCTCTGTCAAATACTGGAACAAGAGGTCCTTGGATCCGAGCAATTCAAAGATCGGAGGATGTGCTTGGGCATCTGAAGTTTATCTTCTCCAGTTCGACTAATTGTAAGCATGTTATTTATACTTTTGCCTTTAGGTGCAGAAAAGGACAAGTTATGCTTTTGTATTAGATTTAGGTTGTCTCAGTTCTATAAACCTCAGTTTTCATTACACCTGCTATTGTTGAAAAAATAGTTTCTTCTTGCAACATTCTTTCTTTCTCTTCTTGGGCACACATAAAAGAGCAGCTTTCATTCACACAAAACCCCACAATTCTAACAAGAGAAATTCAAGTAACAGCATTTTGATGCACACAGGGACAATTATAATATCTGTAAAACTCTCCTCTTAAAGGTAGATTTAACATTTTTCATTAGCCAGTTTTGTCTTTAAGTTGAAATTACTGTAAATTTTGTCTCGCTTCTTTTTTCAGGTGATTTGTTAAAGAACACAGCTGAGCTGGTTAAAACATTACTGGACATTGAGCCTGACCTCTGTGTATCCTGGGCAACCATTGATTTTATTGATTCATTGCTAGAAGCCACAGAACAGATAGGGTAAGCTTATACAGTTAGTCACAGACATTTGGGGGCATGAAAAATATTCATAAATAGATGACAGTTTGGGTCGTTGTTTCCTCAAGTACTGTCTCAGTTAAAGTATTTGTATTTGAAATCTGCGAGAACTGACAACAGAAATTACACATTACTTATTGCATTAATTTTTAGTCTGTCCATGGTTACTTGTGGTTAGCATGCCTGAGTACAGATCAGGAGGTTGCGGTTCGATCCCAGGTCAGGTCTGTCCCTGTATGGCCTAAGTTGTGCAATGAGATGATAAATCTGAGTTTACGTTAATGTAAGTCTATAGGTCGACATGTACAGTGGAAGATTTTATTATTCATCTTTCCAAGAACAACTTTCTGGGAGCAGCGAATCGAAAGAGTTTCATTCTTCGCCAGCATCTGATATCCCAAAATTTTACCTTGATTCACAGAAATATCTGATGCTTACTGACATTCTAACACAGATTCCTCATTAGATATTCATACCACTGGCTTCATAGTATCTTCTTATGATACTGTGATTTCTTACATAATTAATATCTATTGTCTGCAGGGCTTTTTTTTATGCCCCAAAAGGGAGGCATATAGTTTTTTAATTGTCTCTCTGTCCGTCTGTCCCTGGTCTGCTTCTTGTCCAGTCCATAACTTTGTCAGTCATGGATGAATTTTGAAATAATTTTGCATAAATGTGTTGCACATTGAGACGATGTGTCACATGCAAGACCCAGGTTTGTAGGTCAAAGGTCAAAGTCACACTTTGACTTGATAAGAAATTTTAATAAAGTGCATTGGTGGTCTTGTTTGGTCAACAATTCTGTCATTCCTGAATGTATTTTAAAATGACTTTGCATAAATGTGTTGCACATGATAACATGTCACGCACAAGAATCAGGTGTCCGGCTCAGAGGTCAAGGTCACCTTTTGGGGGAATATGTCCGTTCACAACGACAGGTCTTGTTTTCTTATGATTTTATGTATATGACCCATACCTGTGGGTATGTAAGGGAAACTGAGACTGTAAGCTATACAGGTTTCTTCATTTTCAGGAGTAGTCACAGTGAGGCCCTGGAAGTGTATTTACATATATTTCAAAGTTTTTCTACAACAGAATCAGGAGTTGAAGCTCTTGGTAAGTCTAATTGTATCATTGATGTGTCATTGTTCTTGCTTGTTGAATCGAATTTTTATTTAAAGAAGGCTCCACACTCACACACACACAAAGATCAAATTAATTGTGCTTCTTGAACATGTATTCATAACATACATGTTATCCAAATAATTGTTATGCTGATATTTATTTCTCTCATGTGCTTTGTTTTGGCAGTAAAATGTTTTTTATAAATGTGGCAGAAATATAGGTGGCAGAAGAAACTCTTTACGGACAAAGCAAGTGTTAGGATAATTTCTGTGGAAACAAAAAGAAACGGGAAAAACAATTTTTTAATTGTTTAACTTAATATTTATACAAAAATATTTTTTAAAGAAGGGCCTGATACATGTTGCTACATTGCCCAAAAAAAGCCTTGTTGAAGCACAGTGATCTGTATGAAGACTTTATGACACATTATTTATAACTACACTTTCTGTACTGTGTTTTAAATGCTCTTTTTGTACTTTTTTTTAGTCGCACACATTGATAAACTTGAAAAGAAGATAATCAAGTATTTAAACATAGTATGCGAGTATGAGATTGTTGGCCTCGATGGAAAGGAGGGACCTTTGGCCTCAGCTTTGTCAGTGCTGAATATCCTTCTCACATCCCGGTCTATGGAAAAACTCCAACATTTATGCAAAAGTATGAATGCTTTTATTCTTCTTTTCTTTAATTGATCTTAGGTACAGTCGAAAGATGAATGTTTGAATCGGCAATAGATGTACCAGTTTTTCGTCTTTTTGTATCTGTTGTTCCTTTCAAAAAGCATTTAAGGAACTGAAAAATGTTTTCCATACACCTATATTTTGTTCTGTTTTGAGACACTTGACTGCTTTTCGACTGTACCTCCATCTGTTTGCTCTGTTCGCCATGGCTTTTTCCACATTTCTATCGTTCATTTACCTATTTATTGAACTCCATATCATTTCTCCCCATTACATTATTGTTGGTCCTTACAATCACATATAGGAAACTGATTTTTTCCTACATAGGTCTGTTTCATATAATTCATTATGAAACTACTCTTACATAAAGTGCTTGAATGAAGACGTATTTCCAAACAAGTGATACGGTTTTATGTCTAATAAAACCCAATCTGTTCTACTTTAAGACAAAACAAAGGAAGATCCAGTCTCCTACTGATTCTGTAATGAGTGCTGGAAATGCCGTAGGAGTAGAATTAGATTGTTACGAAAACTATTTCTCTGTTATGTCTTTGTTTCTCGAAGCAAATTGCTAGTCTTTTTAAGGGAGAGAAATATTCAGACATAATAATATCAGTAATACTGACATGTTCTCTTAATTAGCATAGAAATGTTCAAAATGTTACAAAAATGACATACTTGGCAACTAAAGGTAATATATTGAAATAAAATTGTAAAGTGCATTGCTCACACTACTGTAAGTTTGGTGTTTTTCTTATTATCAAATTTGACTGTAAATTCTCTAGATGAAGCAATAATTCGAATCCTGCTGAAGATTTTGGAACCCCTGTATCCAATGATTCAGAAGTACAGAGAGGAAAAAAATTCAAATTCAAATGAACCAGTCAGTGAAAGGGAAACCAGTCATGTGACTTGTAGTGACCAATCAGGTGCAAAGAATGAGACTGATTCCAGTACTAATGCAAATGACAACAAAGATACTGCTGAAAAGAACAAAAATGGCACCGAGGGATCTAAATTGGATGAAAATGAGGAGGGAGAGTTAAGAGAACTTCAAGTGTTGTATGAAATATTATCAGCATTTATATTGGACTACTGCAGTATTGCTTTCAAGGTAAGACTCGAGCCAAAGAAAGTAACTTTCTTAACTTTGCTTCTTTTTGTATCACATTTTTATATTCAAGGAAGGGATTAGAGGTTTAGGGGGCTTTGATACACATGATCAGAGGTTGAGGGGGTGTGATACACATGATCAGACATTTAGGGGGTGTGGATGATTCTGTCTCTTAATTACATTGTATGATCCAGTTCCTGATATTTCATCAGGATAAAATTTTAAATAAAGAAAATAACACAGTAAAGAAAATGTAAAAGATGCTGTTAGTTCATGTAAGAATGATTGGTTTTTAGCTCACCTGTGCACATAGTGCACAAGGTGAGGTATTGTGATCAGTCAATGTCCGTCGTCGGTGCGTCTGTGCGTGTGTAAACTTTTGTTTTAAAGAACATCTCCTCCTAAACCACTGGGCCAATTTCAACAAAACTTCACAGAAATGTTCCTTGCATGAAGCTCTACCAAAATTATTCAAAGAATTTGATTCCATGCAGAACTCTGGTTGCTATGGCAACTTAAAGGAAAAACTTTAAAATCTTCTTGTCTGAAACCACAAGGCCTAGAGCTTAGATATTTGGCATTTAGCACCCTCTAATGGAACTCTACAAAAATTGTTCAAATTATTTCCCTGGGGTCAAAATTGGCCCCGTCCCAGGGGTCACTTCCTTTTACATAGACTTATATAGGAAATCTTGAAAAATCTTCTTCTCAGAAACCACAATGCCTACAGCTTTGATATTTGGTATGTAGCATTGTCTAGTGGATGTCTACCAAGTTTGTTCAAATTATGTCCCCTGGGTCAAAATTGGCCACGCCCCAGGGTTCTCTTGGTTTACATATAGATATATAGGAAAAACATGAAAAATCGTTTTTCTCCAAAATTAATAGGACTAGACCTTAGATATTTGGTGTGGAGTATTGTGTAGATAACCTTTACCAGTATTGTTTATATGTTGGCCCTTGGGTCAAAATTGGCCCTGCCCCGGGGGCCCTTAATATGTAAAAAAGGAAATCTTGAAAAATCTTCTTCTCAGAAACCACAATGCCTACAGCTTTGATATTTGGTATGTAGCATTGTCTAGTGGATGTCTACCAAGTTTGTTCAAATTATGTCCCCTGGGTCAAAATTGGCCACGCCCCAGGGTTCTCTTGGTTTACATATAGTTATATAGGAAAAACATGAAAAATCATTTTTCTCCAAAACTAATAGGACTAGACCTTAGATATTTGGTGTGGATTATTGTGTAAAGAACCTTTACCAGTATTGTTTATATGTTGGCCCTGGGGTCAAAATTGGCCCCACCCCAGGGGCCCTTAATATGTAAAAAAGGAAATCTTTAAAAATCTTCTTGTCTGAAACCACAAGGCCTTGAATTTTAAAATTTGGCATGAAGCAAGCTTTATCAAGCTTTTTCAAATTATTGGATTAGGTTAAAGGTCACGGAGGCTAAAAATAGATTTATCTACTGTACCTCATAAAGCCTTCGGTTATAGACCAATATCTTTGATATTCAGTATATAGGTTCCTTGCATGGACCTCTACCCATGGGTAGGGTTTGAGGTTACTGAGTCAAGGTCAAGGTCACCATTGCTTTTAATAGATATTTCTACTTTCTGCCATAGAGCCTTTATTTATTGACTGATATTTTACATATTTGGTTTGTAGGCACTTATATATTTTCAATTAAAAAATGAAATACTGCTTAACAGCAAACCTACAGCCAAAGTACTCAGGTGAGCAATCCAGGGCCATCATGGCCCTCTTGTTTAACCCTTTGCCATGTTAAATTTTCATAAATGATATATGCTAGAATTTTTTGTTTTGATTGCCCAACAGTTAAAAAAACGTAATGTGTTGGCTCTGTTGAAGGGATGGTGAATATTCCTTGTTCTGATTGTTACTTAATGTAACGGGTGAAGAATTTAAAAATACAAATTTTTGTCTCAACAGGCCACTAGCCGCGATGGCTTTGAGAAGTCTTCAACTGACAGTAGTACAACAAGAGATTCATCAGTTGACAGGAGTAATGATGAACCAGCATCACAGACTGTCGATGATAAAAGTGCTCAGAACAGCTCTAAGGGAGATCACTCTGAAGCAGAAGCGGGCAGTGATGTCGAAAAAGAGTCACAAACTTCTGAATATGCTAACAGAGATAACAAAGATTGTGAAGATAAAGCTAAAGAAATAAACAGAGGAAATGACGTTCCCGTTACTATCGATTGTGTTCCCATTCTTACATATCTGGACGAAGCATGCAGCCGCTGGAGAATAAATAATTTCGGATCGTGTTTAAAAGAGTCAAGCAGTGGACGCCGACTTTACGAGAGGCTGTCTGAACTTGCAGAGAGAAATAAGAAAGAAAGATTGTGTCGAATATTGACAGATATTTCTGAAGGGAAGATAGTGAACCGTACTGATTCTTCCAAAGAATTAGGAGAAAGTAATGCATCTTGATAACACATCAGTGTCTCTTATAAAACAGAATCAAACTACTTGTAAAAATAAAAAGTATTTTTGAAAGATGTAAGATATTGTTAGAATGATATACAATAAATTTTGTGTGAGTACGAAATATACTCACAGCTATTTTGAAAGATTTGTACAGGAAATTGTTTTTCCGGGAACTGTAAAGACATTATTTTTCTGACATTGAAGGTCAGTTACTGTGAAAAAAAAAATTGAATATTTACAGATTGAAATAAAAAAAAAAACAGCTTGAGGTTGTGATGTAATTTTTGTTTGTGTCGTTTTGGGGTGAGAATTTAGGGGCCTAATAACGACTTCCTGGGTAAGGCTGAATGAAGACATTAAAAGCTTAAATACTAACTGGTTTAAAAGAAATCTCACAGACCAAAAAATGAACTGGTACATAGTCATGTTATGTGTTGACAAGATAGATTTCTTTTACAGCCTGAAGCCAACACCTATAACACACCAAAGCCATAGAGTTCATATGTGAAATTTGTTGAATAGGTAAAAACCAGTACCAGAAAATCAAATACTTGACACAGAAAAAAAAAGTGGAATTGGTAATCTGACGATGAAAGACTATAGATTACTGTCAGACCATCTAAATCTTCATACCAGTTTAGTTGGGGGGGAAAAGACGATGTTTAAATGATTATAAAAAATACTAGCCGTCTTTGACTTTGTTTTTAGAATGATAATTTAAGGATAAGTGCACACTCAAATAAAACTGCTGACTACTGCATTAGAAAAGTTTTTGGACTTGGCAGTATAGAGCTCTGGTTTTTCATGCTACTGATCTAGCTGGCATGTGTTTAAACTCTATTTACAATGGTCTTTCTTCTAAACTATCATTATATTGGGGCTTATCAGGGATGTACGCTCCTGGAAGTCTTCTACTATAGCCTATTTTTGTTTTTTGACGGAGGTGGATAACCATGATATACAGGAGCCAATTTTAATTTTAACAAAATTACTTCCCTTGAGGTGAATGGTTGGGAAAGCTATTTTTAGATTCTAAAAATAAAACCACAGACAGCAGATTCTAAATATATTTATTACAACCCGTTTCTACCCGGGGTCTGTTTTCCTAGAAGACGGCCTTGAACTTGAGTTGCGCTATCTTGGCTAAACTTCAATAACCCAGCCAAATATTTGGTGAAGACGACAGAATGTACTCCATCAATTAAATGGATTTACATTAATGTTAAAATAGTGGTAAGTTGAATTTAATCATTTTATAATCAGCTATGCATTATTGTTTTTAATATATGTAAATATCTTTTTGATAATTAGATTATTTGTACATAAACTTGAACTGTCATGCAAAGTAAGAGTGATTCAGCTGATTTAAACAGAAATTTTGCAGGGAAAGTTTAGCTCCAAAGAAATTATCTTGAAGACGTTATCTTATTTAGTTTTTTTTTTTTACAATCTTTAAAATTAGGAAATTACTGATGACTTAATGCACTATTGTGGGTTAAAGTTTGTTAAATTATACATGTATGAAGCATGTTAAATGAAAATGTTGTAGGTAAGAGCATTTGATCTGGTTTATGCCCAAGTGAAAAAACTGATGCAAAAAAAAAAAAATTATATTAGCTTAGATTTTATGTTGTATCTGCTATTGAGATATCTGAGCTGCAGTGTTAGCTTAAGAAATGACATCAGGCTTATTTCAATTCTGTTAGCTCGGATTATATATTGCAGCTGCTATTATAGAGATATCTGAGCTGCAGTGTTGGCTTAAGAAATGACAAATTAATGCTGAAATATATTATAGCAAAGGTGCAGCAAAAACTGTGAGTAAAAATCAGTTAAATATCAATCATCAAGCAAAATATTGATAATTGTAACGATGAAGGCAGTGATATGAAATGTTTTATATTATTTTTGGGTTACTTATGAAAGAATTTTACAAATTTTACAATATCACTCCATGTTGAGTTATTACATTGAGCCATTATACAAAATTAAATGTCGTGTCCTCTTTCATTTCTTCTGGTGTTTTCATTTATTTCAAATGTTTTTTGTTTCTCAGAGCAAGTAATTTTCTATGATTTCGCCCCGAACCTTAATTTATCTGTTACACATGAAATGTGTAAAAAAAACGCATATCACAAATGTTCAAACTTCAGTTTCCAAATCTTATTTTTTCTGAACTTTGGAAATTCCGAAATTTGGATTTAATATTGAGATGAGATGAAGACCCCACATTTTAGAAGCATCATTCTAAGGTCAAGGTCATAGATCAAGGTCAACAAGTTTAGCCGTAATTCTGCTTGAAGGATATTAATAAACTTCTGTTCAAAAATTTTTCTGATCGGATGTTAATTTCATTGAGACAACATGCAGAAACAACACTTCAGAAGCATCACTGTAAGGTCAAGGTCACAGTAAAAGGTCAAATATTTGAACCATAGAATTCCCTTTGAAAGATTTTCATGCCATGGGTCAAATGTTTATCTCATTTAGACGACATGCAGAACTTGTTTCAGGCCCACAACTTTAACGTCTAGATCACAGTTCAAGGTAAAAAATCCGAGCCATTGAATTCCTGCACCATATCTTCTAAACCCACTCAGCTGACCTGGCTAGCTCAATAAGCAGAGCATTAGATTGTCAAACATGACGATCCCAGTTCAATCCCCATCAGGGTCGGCAAAATTTCTCTGTGATAATTGATCCCCAACAATGCATCTATTAGTCATTTGTCCTTCACCTCAAGCAAGTGAGGAAGTAGTCAGTCACTTGCGGAGAAATTTGTTAGTAAACTGGTTGAATACCCAGTAACACTGGTTAGGTGGACTGACCGTGAGGGATATGACCTTTGCTGTTAAAACTGGCGTTAAACCCCAATAAACCAAACCAAACCAAACCTACACCTTCTCAGGTTAGTTATTGTTTGGTCAGATGTTTACCTCAGTCAGGAGACATGTAGAAGGTCATAACATCCTGAGCGCCCAAAACTTGCATGATTTCAGATAAAACATTTTTCGGTCAAAGGCCATTCAGTGTCAGTAGCTTTCTTCAGGCATACATTGTACTGCTATCAGCAGAGTTGATTTTTAAGATTCAAAATCTTAAATTGATAGTTTTATGGCTGTTTACATTTTTTTTAACACTCGACAATCGTGCATTTATATTCTAATACATTGTCATAGTTGTACAGAAAGTCTTAACAGTTCAAACTGTTCAAGCATACGTAACTACCTCTTGGGGTGTGCATTACAAAATAATGACACTGTCAACAATTGAAGAAACAAATATATCTGATGACACCGTGATAAGGCCATACAAATTTATTTAAAGTGTTTTCAGAGTTACAGGATTTCAGGTATCTTGGTGAAAAAATGGTTAAATAATGTTAGCCAGTATGAAGGTCACAGCAGTCAAAATAAAAAATATAATATTAAATAAAATTAAAATGTACCAACTCATTTTTTGTCTAAAATTGCATTGTTTGTTGAATTGCATTGTCGGTTATATTGCATTGTTCATTGTATTGCATAGTTCATTTGTATTTCATTGTTCATTTGTATTGCATTTAAAGTTGTATAGCATTGTCATTTGTGTTGCATGCATTGTTCGTAGTTGCACAGTAGGTTGTATTGCATTGTAGGTTGTTTTTTTTTTTCAATGTAGGTTGTATTGCATTGTTAATTTGTATTGCATTGTTAATTTGTATTGCATTGTAGGTTGTGTTGAATGCATTGTTCATTGTTTTGCATAGTCAGTTGTTTTGCATTGTTCATTGTTTTGCATAGTAGGTTGTATTGCATTGTAGATTGTTTTTTTTGCATTGTAGGTTGTATTGCATTGTAGGTTGATTTTGCATTTAGGTTGTATTGCATTGTTCATTTGTATTGCATTGTCGGTTGTCTTGCATGGTAGGTTGTTTTGCATGGTAGGTTGTCTTCCATTGTTCATTGTTTTACATAGTAGTATATATTGCATTGTAGGTTGTTTTTTTCCATTCTAGGTTGCATTGCATTGTAGGTTGTATTGCATTTGCAGTTTTCTTCCATTGTAGGTTTGTATTGCATTGTTGGTTGTATTGCATTGTCAGTTGTATTGCATTGTCAGTGTACTGCATTGTTTTGCATTGTTTATTTGTATTGCATTGTCAGTAGTTTTGCATACATTGTTCATTGTTTTGCATTGTCAGTTGTATTTTATTGTTCATTGCAGGTTGTATGGCTTTGTCGGTTGTCTTGCATCGTAGGTTGGATTGCATTGGCAGTTGTCTTGCATTGTAAGTTTGTATTGCATTGGCAGTTTTCTAGTATTGTAGGTTGTATTGCATTGGCAGTTTTCTTGCATTGTAGGTTTGTATTGCATTGGCAGTTTTCTTGCATTGTAGGTTTGTATTGCATTGTTGGATGTATTGTCTGTTGTTTAGCATCTGTTGTTCCAAGCAAAAAATACAGATGAGATAAAAAGCTGCGATTTCTTTTTTTTGCAACTTACTCTGTTGTATCTAATAGAGGATAGAATGAAAAAAGTTCTTTCTTTCACCACTAAATTTTTTTTTCATTACAGTTAAACAGGCTGTTAGCGTTGACGTTAATATAACGTGTTATGTTTTAGTTTAAATGTGTTTAAAGCACTCAGAGTTAAAGACATATCAGGCGCACATTTTACCACTGCCGGCTATCCCTAATCAATGGTAATGGTCAATTGTGTGACTTGAACCCATGACTAACAGTCACTGAGAAGTAAAGTTATTTGAAATCAAGGACTTTAGCTAGACAAAGAAGATAGGATTTGTTTTGGCCTATATGTATAAGCAGTATCAGTGTCATTGTTTGACAGCTTGCAATTTGAAATCAATTCAACTTGAATTTGCGTGTCATTATGGACTTAATTTGTAGTAAAAAAACTGGAAACAAACAATCACTGAAAATTGATAGTTCTTTTATCACTCAAAAAATGTTGCAAATTTATCAGTCTGATCTGCATATAATAAAAAGGACATCTAGAATTTCATTTGTTTCTTATTGTTTGTTGCCTTCAGAGAAATATAACCCTTTTGTTAATTGACAGTATTTGTTTAAGACCTTTTTTTCCTTATTTGGCAATTTGAGATACTTAAAATTTCTTTTTGAGATTAGACTGTTCATGTAAATTTGATACCAGAAATTAGGTCAAAAAAACAATATTTCTACTCTTTTTTTTTTTTTTTCAACTGGTTATTTTGATATTCTTAGATTGAAAATGCAACCAAATCCTTTTTCTACTGATCACATGTACAATCTGGAAAATCAAGTGTTGCTTTAATTAATTTTAACTTGAAACTCTGAGAGAATATTTTTGTGGATTGAAGCTGTCGGAAATGGGTTGATGAAAAAGAGAAAAAGCATTTACAGTCCAACCTCCCCAAACATCCCCTCACAAATGGGGTGATGAAAAAGAGAAAAAGCATTTACAGTCCAACCTCTCCAAACATCCCCTCACACGAACGGCATCCTCTTTACAAAGACATTTCAATTCCCTCCTGTTGGAATTCTGTGCATTTTTACCTCTATAGAGTCTAACGAGAGACACCTCTAAAGAATGAGCAACTTCACTATATTTCTCAAACGACATTTTGAAAATCAATAATTTTCATTGTTACTGGCTGGTTATCTATTCATTACTTGTATAAATATATTTAAGCAAACAACAACTTGGGAACCATGTGAGGCATGTAATCTCATGGCCATTTTTTGTAACAAAAATGATAAGTTGCAATCACCGTGAGATTTGGGCTAATTATCCAATTGATTTAGGGTAATTATCCAATTTATTAAACAAACATACAATGACAGTGTGAACTAATGCTTCTGTTTTGCTTTTTGTGCAAGTATTTTAATTACTGGTGTTGAAGTTTGTTTATTGAATGGCCGGCTTTGTTCTTTGCTAAGATTGCCAAACATTACAATGTAAGAATTCGTAGGTCATTAAAATTAGTGGATATAGTAAAGACAGGAACAAGAATATTGAAAAATCTAATTCAAAAGATACAATGAACAAATTATATATTTGATGATATGTTTAAATAATATACATGTAATATGTTTATAAGGAAAATATGATCAAATCTTGAAATTTTTAATAAAAGCAGAGTTGGTCTAGTCAAATTTTGGGTTACAGAACATTATAACTTTGAACTTACAAGTCCATCACTTAAGACTGATTGAACTTCTATAGAACAACAACCTCTCTACAACAAACAATCTTACTTGATCTGAATGGTGTTCGCTCTTGGGAGGTTGGGTTGTATTTGTCATTTCAAAGTGAGAGACTGCCTTAGTGGTCAAATGGGTTAATTTGCTCTCTTGTGTTCAGTATGCCTCTGACTGATTGAAGGTCATGGATTCAGTCCCTGCCACTGACTATTACCATTAGTGTGAGAAAGTTTCCAGTTGCATACAAGAGATGGGAGCCTAGTAGCGATTCTTCACATAAAAAAACATGGCTGCCTGGTAACGTGTTAGTGTTAGAAGGCCTTAACATCGACCTCTATTGTCAGATCTTCATAAAGCTTTTAGCGAACACTGTCGTAACCATATCTGGAATGAATTTATTTTATCAAATAACCCAAACACAGACCGAGACATTTTACATTAAGATTTAAACGGCATGCATTTATGGCCAAGCTCATATAATCATTGTACAAGAAACATGTATGAGAAATATAAAGCATGTCATATTGAGGGTTTTGTGAAAGCTGTAAACACATTGCAGGTATAATATAGCGGTAGGGGTCTTTTCTTCTCTATTCGTTAGACATGCCCAGTTTTTAATGAGAAACTAATTTTATGATAATTTTGAGTGGATGGCCCAGGAAGCAAATTTTTTTCTGAATTCACAACAAAAAATTGATGAAAAAATACTTCAGTCCTCTAACCTAGAATTAAAAATCTCAAGGTTATTATACTATTTTAGTAAATTTGTAAGTGCAAACAGAGATTTTAAAAAACAATTTGTAAGAATTTGAAGTAAAAGAATGTTGAAAATCAAATTTGTTTAGATTATTTTTTTTCCAAAATAAGAAAAAAAAAATCAAGTGCAGTTTATTTCTGTGAATCACAGTATTTTTTTTGTTTTAAATAATTACTTAACACGCATACTTCATTTCTCATATCTTAGATAGGAAAACATTTTTTAAACCAGTACATGTATTTTTTTGAAGACAAACATTGAAAGAACACTCCTATATTTAAAACATTTTATCAGAGATTAGAGTACTTCATTTTGGCAGCCATTTTATCTTATCAGAAATACTTAATTTTGGCACCCAAAGTCCATTATAGCTATTTTTTAGGTTACATACCACAACTTTTTTCCAAAGTTACTTGGGTTAGAATCTATTTTTAAGTATGGCACAGTGCCACTGAAAGGCTAACAAGGACTATTAATAATATAACCGTTCTATAACCACAGTATTTATTCAGACACATTTCATTTTTTAAATACATGTATGACTGTGTGATATGGAATTATTATTATATAACTAGTCCAACTAATTGTATGTGAGTCAAGATTTTGTATAGTGTTACTATGTGCTTTATGAATACAACCCTTGATTCTCCCTGATGCTTACAACCCCTGATGCTTTTTGAATACAGTCCCAAATGCTCCCTGATGCTTTATGAATACAACCCCTGATGCTCCCTGATGCTTTATGAATACAGTTCCTAATGCTTCCTGATGCTTTATGAATACAACCCCTGATTCTTTGTGAATACAACCCTTGATTCTCCCTGATGCTTTATGAATACAGCCCCTTATGCTCCCTGATGTTTTATGAATACAACCCTGGATTCTGCCTGATGCTTTATGAATACAACCCCTGATGCTTTATGAATACAACCCTTGATTCTCCCTGATGCTTTATGAATACAACCCCTCATGCTCCCTGATGTTTTATGAATACAACCCTGGAAGCTGCCTGATGCTTTATGAATACAACCCCTGATGCTTTATGAATACAACCCTTGATTCTCCCTGATGCTTTATGAATACAACCCTGGAAGCTGCCTGTTGCTTTATGACTACAACCCCTGATGCTTTATGAATACAACCCCTCATGCTTCCTGTTGCTTTATGAATACAACCCTTGATTCTCCCTGATGCTTTATGAAAACAACCTTGGAAGCTGTCTGATGCTTTATGACTACAACCCCTGATGCTTTATGAATACAACCCCTCATGCTCCCTGTTGCTTTATGAATACAACCCTTGATTCTCCCTGATGCTTTATGAATACAACCCTGGATGCTGACTGATGCTTTATGAATACAACCCCTGATGCTGCCTGACGCTTTATGAATACGACCCCTGATGCTTTATGAATACAACCCTAATGCTCCCTGATGCTTTTTGAATACAACCTCTGATACTTTATAAAATACAACCCCTGATGCTTTATGAATAGATCCCCTGATGGATTACCTTACATGGGATCTGCAAAGCAATCTTTGTGAGCCATATTGTTTTTTAATCTCAAATAAAAGAACTAAAAGAAAGAGAGAGGTTTAAGTCTACAAAGGGGGGTAAATATATACAAAGATTTTATTGAGTAAACAAAACAAAAAACTTGAAAAGGAATGTGAAAAAAATACCCTCATGTAGTAATTATTGACTTTTATATCTGTCTGACAGTAAAGCTTGGCATTTAGTGTTATTCAGTTGTTTATCATTTTCAAATGTTTAATTTGTGTATCATTTTCAAGTGTTTAATTTTCAGCACTGTAAATTTTACTAGTGTTTTTGAATTTAAAAATCAAATGATAATTTCTCCAAATTAGTCAACTTTTTTATCAAGACCCTTTTATGGTATTGTTTTGTATGAGAGGTCAATGTTAACAATGTTGGTAAAAAAAGCAAGACTTTTAGTGCAATGTGATAAAATTGTTTGATAACAGTTTTGGCATATCAGAGTTTCATGCTGTTTAATCTGATAACAACAAATTAATCAGACCCCATGACTGAGTCTTTTTTGTACAAGGGAATATCTTGTTGCATGATGACAAGATATTGTCAGTTGTCTTTTTGATTAGTTTATTTGGTCATAAATCTTCAGTGAATTACGCTTCTTCATTGTGCTTGAATTAATTGAAACAGATTCACTTTAGAAATAGTTTGCTTTGCAAAAAAATAATTGAATATGACTTCCAGTCAGCCATCTTGAATCTGATGGGAGGAAAAGGTTATGTATTTAGGAAGACTGTAGTTGGCTTATATTTTAATAAATATTACTGCCTATTCTTGGTGGCATGTGGCTGTGCATAACCCATTAATTATTTTTGGGATACTAATATTTCAAGGATTTCTTGAATTAAACTGTCAACGAGCCAACCTTGAAGGAAAACCATAAAACCGAATTTAACAAAGAAATGTTAAGCTATGTCATATCAACTTGAAATGCTTAAAATATGCTTCACCACACTTGAGTTTAGGTAAAAAGTTTTATGCATAACAATTACTAGTCCTTTTTGATTATGCAAAATTATTGAGCAGTGAAGTTGTTAAAAAGTATACAACCAAGGCAGGGGGTTAGATGATATGTTTCTAGTATTGATTTTACCTTTGTATAGCATACAAGACTATAATTATGTAGCCTTGTGATGAAAATCTGAAATCTTGGGTAGTTACTGACAGAAATTGCAGTCATTTATTATCATTTAGAACCCATTTAAATTCTTGTTTGCATTCTAGTGTCTCTGACTATAAGTGACACTCTTAAGCTACCAAGGTGCTACTTGATTGTAATGAAAATTGTACCTGTAGGTCATATTTCAAGGTCAAGGTCAATTACAATGCAGATTTGAATAATATTTGGTATAAAGGTACGTCCTACAGGCTGTTTCATTTGAAAGTTTTCTTGTTTTTTTGATATTCCATATAAGTATGAGGCAACCAACTTGATTTGATTTAGATGTTATATAAATCTGAAAGAGAGTTGAAGGTCATATTGAATGATCAGCTGTAGCTTGGGTGAAAAATAACTATGTCAAAAGTTAATAGTAAAAGCTATATATACAGTGTATTTTCATACAGACATTCCATGGTGTAAAACTTAAAAGAGAATAAGATTTAAAGTAACTACTTCTTTTGTAAATGTTCAAATTAAGGCTAAAGGTCATATTGAAAGGTCAAGGTCAGAAACCTGGCTAAAATATAATCTGTGAAAAAGAAGTGTATTATATAGGCTAAATGCTCTAAAGATATAGTTTCATCTGGTTATATTCCATTTTAGCTAAAGTAACACTGTAAATAAATTTTGAGTACATATAAACGATTCATCAAAATTTTTGGGTGAAGTATAGTATTATATTTGCCAAACAATTATTATATTGCAGTGTAAAAATGAGATTGTCTGAAAATTAGTACAGTGCAAGCATGGTAAAAGTATTTTTGATACCTGTAAATGGTTCGAATGACTTATTTTCCAATAGAAAGGCAGTACTTTTCAAAATTTATTGACACTTTATTTAGGTAGATCAGTGACATGCCCGCTCAAATAATGGACTAATTTTAGTCAGTACACAAAACATAATTTTAGCCAATAAGCCACCTACTGTTTTTTTGTCTGCATTGATGAAATTTTATTAAATTTTATCAATCAAATTTTATGAAAAGTCTGACCAGCCTAGCTAATTCTGTAGGGCATCAGAGTGTCAATCCAGGAGTTTTTAGTTTAAAACCCACAAGGGCCGATTAAATTTCTCTGTGATAATTGATCTCTTGGTTGTAAACTGTTTGGATACCCAGGAACACTTGTTATCGGTACGTGGACTGACCGTAGGGATATTACCAAAAAAAAGTTTGAAACTTGCATTAAACCCCAATAACAAACAAACAAAGATTAAAACTAACCTGTATTTCAAACAATCAAAAGTCATTTTTATCAGAATGAAAATTTATTTTTATCTACCCTGATTTTTTAAATCAATAAATAAGTACATGTGTAAACCATTTGTAGATTTTGTGTAGACAGTGGCAAAATAAGAGATATTATACATGTTCAAGGTATGTGCGGATCTTTTATAAATAACTAATTTAAATGAAACAATGTAAGATCAACTATTATCATTATTGTGAAGTAAGACTTTAAAAACATGAAAAGGTAAACCAACAAGTGAGCTGTTTGAATAAATATCTATGAGACTTTAAAGCAACTGACTCACAGAATTTAGCTTAATTTTTTTTCGTTTAAAATTAACGAGAAGTTAATATACTGTGAAAATGTTTCTAAACATTATGAAAACTGAAGAAAAAGAATTTGATTTTAACAGGATTCGAACACATGCCCTTCAGGTCAGTAAAATTAGGAGCAGTGACCTAGACCACTGAGCCACTATGGAATGTTCTTGGCAAATCTCAAAATTAACAATATAAATGAAGTACCTACCCCATGACTACCCGGTAACGGGGTAATTTTTTACTGAGAAAAGTGTGAAAAACTTTATATTATGATGTGTTACTGTATCAAAAACTGAGACAGTAAGTTAGTTTAGATAATTATGTTCTTCACAACTACAACCAGAACTTTTAACATATATAATGTATAAACATTTTCTTTTTTATGCACCATCGACCCATCTGTGAGTCAATCGCTTTAAAACTGCTTATTTTAATGAATCAAATATTTGGAACTTCTTTGTGTATTCTTGTTAAGTGATATAAATAAATCAGCTTAAAATGAGTTAAAAATATATTTAGATTATGTTTCTGTTAAATATTTATCATTCTCTTATATATAGAAAACAGATTTTGAAGTTTATACAAGTTATATTATTATGATACAAATGAATTAGGGTTTGAGTACAATATTCTTAGTATATTAACAAAAGTCCTGGCCTGGCTAGCTCAATCGGTAGAGCATGAGATTGTCAATTTTTTACTATCTCGGTTCAATCCCCATCAGGGCCGGCGAAATTTCTCCGTGATAACTGATCTCAGACAATGCGTCTATAGGTCATTTGTCCCTCACCTCTGAAGCAAGTGAGGAAGCAGTCAGTCACTTGTGGAGAAACTGGTAAGTAAACTGGTTGGATACCCAGGAAAACTGGTTAGGTGGACTGACTGCCGGGATATGACCTTAGCTGTTAAAACTGGCATTAAACCCCAATAAAACCAGACAACAAAAAAAGCAGTAGTGACTTTTACATAAAGGAGCTAAAAATGACACTGCATCATGAAAACACAATATAACTTAAGAACAGGCAACAAGTGGGACAGGGGTATATGATACAACTAACCCTTGTGCAAGAACATTCCAAATGAAGTAAGTAATAGAATTTTGTTAAGTTAGTTTTCCTTCAGCCTTGCAGTCACTAGGGTTTTTTTCTGATGTTTTGTATCCATCAGAGAAAAAGAAAAAAAAACCTGAAATTTTTTTATTATTTTTTTTTCTATTTTTGAAAAAGTTACATTTGGTCGGTTTTGTAAACCAATAAATATATAAGTACACTGGCCCTACTGTACTGACATTTACTGTTGAAATTTGCATCTGTCATATAAAATAATGGACAAAAAATGTTTTCCTAGGAATTAATTACCCAGTAAACCATTAAAGCAACTTCAGAAATGAAGCTATTTTCTGATTGGTGAATGTAATAGGCGAACCAGTGAATGCAGGTGTATATTACAACACAAAATGTCAGTTTTAGGCATGAAGAGGGATGAAATGATGTTACTTGAGATAATGGGGTGCAATCATTGTTTGACATCAAACAATAAAACAGTCCGTTGATAACCGAATGTAGCGTCTTTGGTAACATCAATATAAAATATGTCAACTAATTCAGCTGATGGTTATATTCCTGGATGAAAAAACAACATTATTACCACTACAGATCCAGAGAGGGATGCACCCGGTGCGTGCCCCACTAAAATTCCCAGACCATAGGTGTTATTGTAGGTCTATTTTCAATATGTCTTTAAATAATGTATACTTTATTGTTCAACACTGAATTGAATAATCAGAGGCCCATGTGATATTGCCAAATCAGTATACTTTACCATAACCACAACCGTTGAAATGAGGTAGAAAACAGACACAAATTGAGGCCGAACATTTTGCGCACCCCCTAACCTGAAATCCTGGATCCGCCCCTGATTACAGTGATGTTCCGCTGTCAAGACCACTTTTAATTATTTAAAAATTATCTGAAAGTTGTCAGTTTGAGAGAGTCAGAGTCTGAAATTTAGAACAAGAAATGTTTGCTGTTTTGGTTTTAGCAGTGGAACTTTACCATAGTTATACTTTCATTTTATGTCCTAATATTAAAAAAAAAACATCACCCTTCTTATAATAGTAAAAGGCACTTTAATAGTTGGAAAAACGGGCACAAAACATGAATGCAGATGATTTTGGTTGTGATAAACATTTTCATCTCACTTGTGGGTGTGGCTTGGTGGAGCTGAATGTAACACCCTCTTGAATGCTGGTCATTTCATCAGTTTAAGTAACCTAAGAAACAGCCTTTCCAACATAAATGGTCATGGTAGCGGGACTCAAACACATGACATCCAGTCAGTGAGAAATTTAGTGACTATAAATCAGTGGCCTTAACTCGTCTACTGTAGAACTGGGTCACAATTGCCTGATGAATTATAAAATGAATATTTCCTTCAAATTTAAAGTTTTTGTGTCAAAGATAGTAGATCTATCACCTTCTAGTAAAAAACAAAACAACAGTGATGTGAAAGTGCTGTTAAAAAAATGAATTTTTATTATTGCAAATTGTAAACATTTAAGTAAATGAAAGTCAGCAACTGTCAAAAACTTAAGTGCTTAAAGTTTTCAAAATGTTATCTAAATTATACCAAATTCATCAAAGGTTTTACATCATAACTGATAATCACCAAGGGAGACTACTTCAAAACACACCTGTGTTACCTGTGCATAAAATAGGTGTTAAAAATTTCTTAAACATTTTACTTAATAGGGTGTATATTTCATTAAGATATGGTAAAAAAAATCCAAATTTTTAATCTTCATATTTTTGGCATTCTTGGCGATAATCTAGAATAAAAAATGAAGTCATCTTTTTGGACTTGGGGCTGTTTTAATCAGAGCCAAGGAGACCAGTGTTCATTGAAGCCTTGAATCACCAGCAGAAGGCAGATAACTAGTGAAGAGCCATACATCTGCCTGAAGCACTCTGCCTGGCTGACACATTATTTCATGTGAATAGAACAGAATAGAATTTGAGGTCTTGAAATAAATCCTTGCTACACTGGCATCCATTTGTGCCTAGTGTACCCATAACAACATCTGCATGCAGGAATAACCCAGGTTGACTCTACCAGTGGAATGTGGTATTTGCACATCTGCCGAAGATTTGAATTGCAGTGCATTGTAATGATACGTTCCTATATTAAACCAGATTACCTCGTAAGACTCGTTTTTAATGACTGATTGACATAATGGTTACAGCTGGTACCATTAAATCTACCCTTTATGAAACATGCAAACAATTTTTATATAAAATTGAGTGATTACTAGTTTGTAATGTAATTATGTCACAAGTAGGTTTGTAACCTAGGTTTGTTACAACTATTCTTTAACAATGACAATTGTGTAAACTTGCATTTATTGTTAAATTATAAATTGTTAAGCTGCCACAAGTCACGTTGTACAATTGTTGCAGTCAAGGTCACAGTGGTATATTTTTATACACTTGATTTTTTTTTTCTTGTCAAGTTTTGCATTTCAAGAAATTGGCTTATACAACATTTGTTTCTGTATAGATGATATAATTTTCAACTGCATCATTTTACCTTATGTTTACCTAATATTTACCTTATGTTATAACTAGAGTTTTTATAATACTATGATGCATATTTTTTTCAAAAATATTACATAATTATTAATACATCATTATGCAAATTTAAATAAATTTATTTAACTTCAGTCATGGAACACTTTTAAAAAAGGAAATAATTTAATTTTACCGTTTATAGGCAAATACAGCATGAAAAGATTTGTATTTTAATCAAGGTTTTGAATTTTACATTCTTAATTTTGAAATTTGTACTTTAAAACAAAAACTCATAAAATTATGTTTATTTTACTTAATTATTTCTCTGGTAGACAAGCCAGACAGATTTTGCCCATGTTGTTTTAGCTATATGGATTTACATTAGCACCTTCTGCTCAAATTAAGGTTTGTTTGTATTCTTAAGCCTTTGTTATATTTTGAAAGTTGTAAACTTATCTGATATGTTAAAATGTAACCTTTTACTTATCTCACCGAGAAGCAAGTGGCTGACCAATCAGAGAAAGCCATTTGAGTGTTTACTTGAGAATTAAGTGATTCTTAAACAAGTGTTTAGAGTTTATGTTTAAAATACATATGGTGCGATATGGTCCTGTGGTAATGTGCTGGACTGGTAAACCAGGGGTCCCGAGTTCGATCCCCTGCTAACATTACTAAAAGTCTGTCGGATGAGACGTTAAACCGTGGTCCCATGTATCAGTGCTATACACTGAGCATGCAAATGAACCAGGGGTGTCTCTGGAATGGGATGCTTTCTGTATCTTGCACTATCCCCACAGTGATGTTAGTGGAGGAGCGCGTTACCACTGGATCTTTGATCTGCTCCCAAAGGGCACTTGAACAGCTCCCAAAGGGCACTTGAACAGCTCCCAAAGGGCACTTGAACAGCTCTCAAAGGGCACTTGAACAGCTCCCAAAGGGCACTTGAACAGCTCCCAAAGGGCACTTGAACAGCTTGTGTAATTAAATCAACTTCTCCATGGTTCAGTGGTTTAAGCGACAGATTCTTACTTATTGAAGGTCGTCAGTTTAAGCCTCACTGCCAACCATTACCACATATGAGAGAAAGTTGGTTGTTGAACTCACAGACGATGGGAGTTTGGTCCTTACATGAAACAATGGTTAGGTTAACTGCCCTCCCATTATGATTTCGACTGTTAGAGGCCATTGAAGTCAGTTAAATCAAGCTAATTATCAGCTCCTTATATTACTTTCATTTATATCAAGAAAAATACTTGGAGGTCACATGGGTGTATTTGGAACAGCCGAAAACGTAAGAGGGGTGATGATTTTTAAACAGTTTTAAACTCCTGTGTCTGTAGATCATTTGAAAGAAACATTTGAAAATGTCATTCAAGACACCATGTGAAATTTGTTACCATATGAATTACCAAAATGAAAAAAATGGTACACATTCGAGTGAGCAATTTCCAAATTTGGAAAATATAGTTTTATAATGCAATTTACAGTGTGGACTTTGAAAACAGGTACATGACATAGTATGAAAAGAGATCCAGGACATTAAATTTCCTTGTCAAAATTTCTCAGTAGTTTAAATGACAAAAGATTTTTTTATCTCTGTTCAAACAGTGGATGTGAAAATATGTGCCCATTCTAAAGTTTCCCTTGCAGCTTAAAAGGAGCATTTTTTTGTGTCTCTAAAATGTCTGAATTGATCACATTTCACAAGTAGAAAATATATGTATAAAGCTCTTTTTGCCCAGTACAATTCTGTAGTAAGTAAATATAAATAAAACTGGGTTTACAACAAAAATGCCCTTAGACATCATATTTAATGTTTTGAAATACTTGTTTTCAAGATTTGTATACATGTAGTTTCAGTTAAGACATCGGGAGTATTTTGCTTACTGCTGTTTTGATAATAAGGTTGAAACACACTTGAACAAATTTTGACGAAATGAATTACTTTTTTTCTGGGTAAACATTCTATGGTCCTGTCATTTTGTCAGTACTTCTTACTATAGATTTAAATTGCTATACATTAAAAATAATTCTTCAATTTTTACAAAATTTTTAAGAATCTGCAATTTGATTTGATCTGCTTGAATATTCAAATGTTTTATACCATGAATTTAATTTACTCTCCTGGAAGAAATAAACTTTGAAAATAGCGGTCCGGGCACAAGACTGGATTTTAGTCCAGCTGAATTTTGAAGGCACCAATCTCTTGAAATATGAAATAATTTGTGAAAACCATGGATTGATGCAACTTTTGTGATTTTGTAAAGGATACATGCATGCATTTTCTTGTTGCAAATTTTAAGGTGCCAGTCACATGACTCAAGAGCAACATCTTTTTTCCTGCCAAAGGTCAGTCACATAGTAATAAGAACATAGACTCAGTTCATTGCTTAAATAAATTATTTTTTGTTCATTTGATACTAAAAACAATGGTGTCCTTTTTAGGTCTAGTCAGTATGAGGATTTATCAACCTTGGAAAAATGATATCGCCCTGGGGCTACACCCTTGGTCGACATCATCTTTTTAAGGTCAATAAATCCTCATGTTGACTTCACTAGAAGTCAAAAATTGTCTAATATCTTTTTTATGACACACAAAAGACAAGATTTCTTTCTTGTGAATGCAAACTGGTAGAATTATAAAAGACAAGGAGAGTGAAGTGAAGTGAAAAAATGAAATTTTAGGACAATAGTGAACTAGTATTATAGAGAAAACTTGCAAGGGATTTGTTTTAAGTCTAGAAATAAAACAGCTGTTGGTTTACTATTTATTCCATAGTGAAAACATAGACTTTTTATCAAGAATTATCATCTTTTTACATTTATTTATTCATTTTTTTTTTTAAAAAGTATGAAAATCTCTTTTTTATAGTCAAGTTAAACTTGAATTTCAAAGTGACACAAAATGTTGTCAGTACTTTCACAGTGAACAAAAGCAGACATTTGCAGATTAAGGGAGTGGGTTTTGAAGGATGTTTATCAAAGAGGAAAAATAAACAACAAGTACATTTTAATAAGGATTGAAGGGCTTTAAAATATAATTTATCACTTAGCGTATTCCCATTTCTTCTAAAAAAGAAAGTTTCAAGGGAATAACATTTGTTGGCTTGAACGTTTTGAAATAAATATGAGTTTCTTTGAAGGCTGTCTATAGTTAAAAGTAATGAAAATTGTCAGCCTGTATTGACTGGTGGCCTTGAAATATTTTGTTTGGGTGTGTTGAAAAGTACACAGTCTGTTTTGACATTCAGCAAAGTCATAGGTCATCAGGTAGATTTAAACTTACAAACAAGTAAAGGATAGAGAACGAGTGGGGTTGTCTGTATGAAATAGATACAAGTGTTAGTGAGTGCCTATATCACTATATCATAAAGACAACCCCACCAGATTTTCTCTCCGACTTAGACCACATGAAAATCAAAACAAAATAATCGTGCTGATATAGTTTTCATGTATTTGCATTCCCTTTTAGCTCAACTATCCGAAGAAAAGCGATAGTTTTTGCACACACCCAGGCATCGGCGTTGGTTAAAGTTTTTTATTATAAGTGTAATAGCTTGTTCATTATTAACAGAGACTCCATTGCAATTTTGGTTAAAGTTTTTTACTAAGTATAAAGCTTGTTCATTATTTAGGCGTTTCAATTAAAACTTAAAATACTTGCATATAGTGACAAGGCCATGCTGATGGACAAGGGCATAACTCTGATAGAAATATTTACAAAATTATGCCATTTCAGTCTTGCTTGCTGTGAGACAAAGGGCATAATTGTATTAGCATTGTTTGGACCATTCCTCTTTTTTACTTTGAAATTTGGTTAAAATTCTTGATAAAGTGTTTTATTGTTATTTCAGAATTATTCCTCTCTCATTTGGAATGATGTTAAAGTGTAGCATCTAGTTTATTATGGAAGATTTAATTGAAAATAATAATACTTCTTTATGTTAATAAGGCTTTACTCTGGGACAAGGTGCTTGTGTCAATATTTTTTAGAATTATGCCCATTTTATGAGAAAATTTTATTTCAAGTTAAATCTGTAGTAACTTGCTTATAGAGTGAGTTTAAAAAAATATGAAATATATAAAATAAATTTGACTACATAAATTCCTTTTGCGACATAGAAAAGGTTAAGAATTATCGCTCTTTAAAAGGCATGCTCAGACTCCACTATCAATATACTGAGAATAGCCAAGCGCATTACCATGAGGCAGCACTTGTTAACATGTTACTGAAAACATAAAAGTTATTTCAAGTCAACTGAACCTTGACATAGCAAAAGATTAATTCTTAAATAGAATAATGATAAAGCAGTGTCTATGTGATATATACAGACAAAATATTTAGCACCGATTGGCCAAATCGAAGGTAATATTGTCAAATTACATTTGTACTTTCTAAAGCCTTGTACAAACTTGGACTTGACATTCTTGCAAATTACAAAATCCTGGTTACAGTTGGTTTCATCTGCCGGGGAAAAAAAATAACAAAATATAGCAGATGTGAATAGAATATTTTTGTGTATAATTTTTTGTCCATTAATTTTCAATTATTTTGTGATAAGTCTTGGTATGTCATAGGAAGCCATTTTTTTTTATTATAGGCATGATTTTGTCTTTAAAGTAGCTTTTATTTTCATTTCTTTTCTTTTTTCTGTCCAAGGACAAAACATCAGATACGTGTATATATAATGGTGTAAACAAGTAAATGTAGGGAAGAAAATACCCAAAATGTAAGAACAGCCCTTTAATAGGTCCCAGATTCCCAAAAGATACTTATTACTTAAGTATGTGCTCTGTAATTTATATTTATATGTTTTTGATATTTTTCTGTGAGGCTGGTTTATGAAAAATGTAATAGTCAAATCCATCAAAAAAATACCTCATGATTAAATGGTTATGAGTAAGTAGACAAATATGGGTTTCCCCTTGACCTACAAAATACTGTTACACTTGAATTGTTGTAGTTTCATAAATGTAATAATTGAGGTCAAGTCACTAAGCTGGTTACTAAAATACATGTTTAGAAATTGAGCTGGGAATAAATAGATGTTATCCGGAACTCGGCAAATGTGGGTTTTTCCCAGCTAATCCGGGAGTACAAACAAACTTTTACCGTTATGTTTTCACGGTACACAACCCTTCACAAAAGGTTGATCAACGTGTTGCGCTGATTTACCTTGTTGTAACTGTAAAAGTTTGTTTGTACCCCCGGATTAGCTGGGAAAAACCCAAATATTCTTTATTCCGGAGTATGTCTATTGGAACATGGGCGTGAAAATAAAGTCTACGAAGGGGGTAAAAAGAATGGGGGAGGGGAGTATGGGGGGGGGCATGAGGAGTAAATTGAAGAGCACTTAGACAATTGAGGTTGGGATCAATAGAGGCAGGGAAAGTGAATTGGACAGCGTGTATACAATTGAGGTTGGGGTAAACAAAGGCAGGGGAAGTGAATAAGAGAGCACTTAGAAAGTTGAGGTTGGGGTTAGTAGAGGCAGGGGAAGTGAATTGGAGAGTACTTAGACAACTGAGGTTGAGGTAAATAGAGGCAAAGGTAGAAAATTGGAGTCTACATAGAAAATTGAGGTTGGGGTAAATGAAAGGAGGGTAGTAGATTGGAGTCTACATGAGGGTAAATGGGGGATGGGAAAGTAAATAGTTGTGTAGTTAGAGGTCTTGTATTGGACTTCTAAGAAATGATGATTTGGTGCAATGACTGTTATCACGATGATGTGTGTTTGGATGTCTGTTAAAAGGAGACCCAGAAATAATGTCCTTATAATATACAAGCTAAATTGTTAAGAGGGATATATTACTCTTTACCTCTATTTTACTTCTGTTTAATATTTGTTTTTCTTATTTTTAACCTAATTTCATTGTTTATAAGATTATTGTTTAAAGAAATTTACCCCAAAACACAAAACAGCCGGAAGATTTGTGGTAATTTGTGGTGTCTGCGTCACCAGTTACTGCCAAAGTCCACTACAAAAAAATGAAAAAATAGAAAATGTAAATTCATATAGTAACTGGATATTATATATGGTTTAAATGGGTATCTAAATTTAGAAATGTTCAATATATAGTAGAGATTTCAGACTTAACCAGTTATTTGCACAGTGACACAGATTACAAATTACTATCATAGGTTTAAACGTTAAAGCAAAATGTACATGTAAGTTTTTTTTTAATGTATTTTAAAAGTGCATTACTGTTTTTGTATCAATTGTTATACTATAGAGGAAAAGTAGATTTATTTATTTTTGGATAAATTTTTGCATTATTAAGTTGCCATTAAAGGTGCTTGAAATAAAATAAGAAAAGTACATTAAAAATGAGTATTTTTGTTTATATACCTCTAAAGAAGGGCCTACAGTAATCATACAGTATGTGTAATTCATACCATTCAGTACAATTCTCTGCAGCTTTGCTTTTTAGCTCACCTGTCACGTAGTGACAGAGTGAGCTTTTCTGATCACCTTTTGTCCGTCGTCCGTCCTTCTGTCCGTCAGTCTGTCCACATTTTTGCCTCAATTGTCATGAAACATGGTCAGGATGTTTGTCTCATTAATATCTCGATGAGTTCGAACATGGGTTATCAGGGTTGGAAAACTAGGTCACAGAGCCCAAATATAGAAAAATCTTGTTAACACTCCAGAGGCTACTTTTTAAGTCCAAATATCCTGGAAATTTGTCAGAAAGGTTCTATCGATGGTTTCTAGCTCAGGTTCAAATATGGGTCATCTGGGTTCAAAAACTAGGTCACGGAGCCCAAAAATAGAAAAATCTTGTAAACACTCTAGAGGTTACATTTTCAGCCCAAATTATCTGAAAATTTGTCAGTAAGGTTGCTTTGACGTTTTCTAGGTCAACTTTAAATATGGGTCATCTGGGGTCAAAAACTAGGTCACAGAGCCCAAATATTGAAAAACCTTGTTAACACTCTAAAGGTAACATTTTTACACCAAATAATCTGGGAATTTGTCAGGAAGGTTGCTTCTATGATTTCTAGCTCAAGTTTGAATATGGGTCATCTGGGTTCAAAAACTAGGTCACAGAGCCCAAAAATAGGAACATCTTGTTAACACTCTAGAGGTTATATTTTCAGCCCAAATAATCTGGAAATTTGTCAGAAAGGTTTCTTCAAAGATTTCTAGCACAAGTTCAAATATGGGTCATCTTGATTCAAAAACTAGGTCACAGTGCCCAAAAATAGAAACATCTTGTTAACACTCTAGAGGTTACATTTTCAGCCCAAATAATCTGGAAATTTATCAGAAAGGTTGCCTTGAAGATTTCTAGATCAAGTTCGAATATGGGTCATCTGGGGTCACAAACTAGGTCACAGAGTCCAAATATGGAAAAACCTTGTTAACATTCTAGAGGTAGCATTTTCAGTCCAAATAACCTGGAATTTTGTCAGAAAGGTTCTATCGATGATTTCTATCTCAGTTTTGAATATAGGTTTTCTGGGGTCAAAAACTACGTCACAGAGCACGAAAGTAGAAAAACCTTGTTAATGCTCTAGAGGTTACATTTTTAGTCCAAATGTCCTTGAAATTTGTCAGAAAGGTTGCTTCAAGGAATTCTAGCTCAGATTTGGATATGGGTCATCTTGGATCAAAAACTAGGTCACAGTGCCCAAATATGTAAAAAACTTTTTAACACTCCAGAGGTTACACTTTCAGTCCAAATATCCTGGAATTTTGTCATAAAAGGTTGTTTTGATGATTTGTAGCTCAAGTTTGGATATGGGTTATCTGGGGTCAAAAACTAGGTCACAGAGCCTAAATATCGAAAAACCTTGTTAACACTCTAGAGGCTACTTTTTCAGTCCAAATATCCTGGAACTTTGTCAGAGAGATTGTTTCGTTAATTTCTAGCTCAAGTTTGAATATGGGACATCTAGGTTAAAAAACTAGGTCATAGAGCCCAAATATGGAAAAACCTTGTTAACACTCTAGAGGTAACATTTTCAGTACAAATAACCTGGAAATTTGTCAAAGAGATTGTTTCAATAATTTCTAGGTCAAGTTCGAATATGGGTCATCTGGGGTCAATTAACCAGGTCCGTAGCAACTTTGTTAAAAGCAGTCATACTCAGGTGAGCGATACAGGGCCATCATGGCCCTCTTGTTTATAGAATATGAGTATAACTTGCCACAAGTCCCCATCACATTGAGAAAATGTGTCTTGAGCAAGACTCAGGTTTCTAAATGTTAAAAAAGACTTGCAACTATTATGTTTGTAACCACTCTGTGGTGCATCTAAGGATTTTGAAATCACCAGATATAAGCAACATGTCACAACCTATCCATATGTCTGTTCAGCTGTCTTTTGGTCTATACCATCTATTAATACAATAGAATATCATTGTGTGAGGGAATCATGCAGTTCTTTGGCACAAAGATTTTTTTTTTTTGGTGCCGGTTTGCGTAAGCTAGCATGAATCCATAAGGGGACTGGGATTGATATGAACTTGTGTTCGTAAGATTGGGCTTTTTAGGGATGCAGTATGGTGGGCTTCATAATAACCCATAATGTTCTCTACTTAGAATTTGTTATGTCATCATAAAGGATGACTTTTGGATGAGAATGTGTATCAATACAACCTCTGACAACTCTGTCGAGAAATCATTTCCTTGGCACAGTGGTCTGTTGAATTGGTTTTTTTTGTGTGCCCATTTACCTCAACAGGTTCAAATCCCATTTAGAGTAAGATTTTTTTCTGGTGCATTACATCTTTGTGTTACAAACAGAAGTTTGTAATAACACATATTAGTTTATACCTTGACCTGTATGCAACCTTATAAGTCTATTTTAACCCTGAACATGCTGAAATTTTGTAATGGATTTGCCCAGCTTTGAATTTGGAACAGTCTATTCAAAATTTAAGGGATTTCAATATCAAAATACAAAAATGAAGCTACCAACAGTATAGAGCCTGGTCAGACTGCACGGATGTGCAGGCTGGCCTGGCTCTAAACTGGTGGCAAAGACTAATCACTTTCGGTTCCAGCAGGTTAAGGGTTAAGTTCTATTGTATTTACAGACTACTTATAATCAAATCATTCACTCACTTTCAGACATAGCGTTCTATAATGGATAGGAACTGGTGGATGCAGAAATGGCCAATGAAGTACTTAAAGGAACATTTACGTTGGCAACTTGCCAACAGTTTGGATGTAACTACAACAACAGGCCTTGGTTACCCGACATTTGCTGCTGAACTTCTTATCGCAGGTTCTAGAGCATACCTGTCAGAAGAAATAGATCTGATAAGAGTAAGTAAGAAAATATCTCTTAGCTGTGAAACCAAAGAACACAGGTGAGGCCCTTTAAAAAAAGATAATGAAATAATCATGTAGCATGTAATTAAAATATACACTAGTGAGTCAGTTATCCCACCATTACCCCTGCCATTTGGCTGAAAATGGCATTTTAGAGTTACATCCAAATATCTGATACCTTGGTGTACCCTCCCCCTACATATTTCTAGGTCCAGGCCTGACAAGACGGTTGATTTTTTTTTGTCCAGGTTTTCAGATGTGTTCCTAGTACATGGAGCTGTGTTACAGTCCTCATGAAGTATAAGTTCCATATTATGTGGTAAATCATGCTGTAAATATCATACAGGGGATATTTAATGAATGGTTATTTAATACATGATTTATTGCATGAGTTATTTGAAACAATAAAAATGAGGCTCTGTTTTTAAGTTTTAACGAGTGTAATGAATCCCATTTTACATGATGACGAATGTAATGTTCTGTTTTACATCATTGAACTTTGTAAGTTAATGCTGACAGAAACTGTTTGTTTTGTCTTTTGTCCGTCCTTACACATGTGAACATCATAGCATGAACATTTTTTTTTTTAATAATGTAAACATCAAAGTGTTATTACACAAGTGTTATATCAAAAATATAACATGGCTTTATAACACACCCATGGAATTGTCTATGATCTAAAAAAAATATCAATTGATGTTTCCACTGGTATTCAAAAATGGGAGGAAAATACGTTCTTCATGTATTTGGGTGCTTACTGAAATATGTAATATTTGATTATATTAAACTTAACATGAGAAGGACCATACTCCCTTACAAATTCTTTTTTGGGAACACTGTTTATGTCAAATTTGTTTGAAACAAATTATTTGAGATTTGTTAATGCATTTAACTATATTACAGGCCAGAAGCAGAGACAGCGTTACCATTTCCTTGCTACAAGATTATGAACGCAGAGGAGGTACCATACAAGGAGTACAGTTTGCATTAGAAAAGATAGGTCATGTTGCTCAGACCTATATACCAGCTTATTTACAGAGTAAGTGATTGCTGATCAGGTCTTAGTTACCAAAAAACAAAAGTGAATAAATAAATATTTGTGAGAAAAATGTTTATCACAGTGATAATTATCTCCCCTGATTAAGTCTCTTGTTACGAGTTATTTTAAATGTTCAAATATTCAAATGTTCAATTTTCCATTTGCAACATGTAAAATTTATGTGAGAGAAATATTGTCAGTGATAATGAGTTATTTTAAATGTTCAGATAGATTTTACATTTGCTATATGTAAAATTTGTGTGAGAGAAATATTGTCAGTGAAAATTATCTCCCTTGATGAGTTTACTTTAAATAGTTGATATCTGCAGAGAAAAAAAAATTCTCATTTGCTATTGATAGGCTTATGATTTTTTTCCTACATTAGTAAGTCACTTGTATGATTGATAATGTTTTATTCTTAACCCTGAACATGCTGAAATTTTGTAATGGATTTGCCCAGCTTTGAATTTGGAACAGTCCATTCAAAGTTTAAGGGATTTCAATATCAAAATACAAAAATGGAGCTACCAACAATATAGAGCCTGGTCAGGTTGCACGGATGTGCAGGCTGGCCTGGCTCTATACTGGTGGCAAAGGCTAATCACTTTCGGTTCTAGAGGTTAAGGGTTAAATAATATGAAGAGCTATTTGTTTAAATCAAGTGGAACGGTTTAAATTGGATTTAAATCTAACATACCACGAACAGCTTTGATTTAATCGGAAGTGCATCAGTCGTGATCAAAGGAAAATATTTGAATGGCATTGATTTACTGTGTTCATGTGTCTGTTTATTAAGAAAATTATAATGCTGATTTTCTTAAAAAGATTTTTGACACGATCTGGTTAAGAATAAAGTGAAAATTTCTATTCCAAACAAGCATAGTAAGGAGATAAGATGAAGGAGAATTTACCAATTAATATCATGACCCGTGTATTCAGTACATATTTCTAACCCATTAAGAAATAATTGGATTCATTTTGAAATGTATGAGTAACATATTTATTGTGAGAAATGTGAAGAAAACAACTGCTGAAATTCTAAATGTTGCTAGTATCATTATCATAATACTGATAATATTTGATGCTTAAATCATTTTGCTGTATAAATACTAAAAGTGGTACAGGCAAACTTATTCCCATTACCGTATCTACAAAAAAAACTCCTATTAAGCACATTGGTGAGTGCAATTAGGTCATTCAGGGCCTTAATATCCATTCCCTCTCAATTAATGCCTAGGTCTTTACAGAAAATAAAAAAATTGGACCATACTATTCTGCATCAAAAAAGGGTATTTCATTATTTTTGTGAAATTTTAAACTTCAGGAAAGCCAGAACATACCATTTAGCATTTTCTAAAGGAGACAGCCCCTTCCCTTCCTCGAAGATGGGTCTATATTTCCCTATAAGTCAGGATATGCCCCTGTAAGCATTACATGACTACTTTATGGGAGTGTTGTCAGGTTGAATCTGTATCTGAGGAATTTTATCAGGTTATAATAGTGCTACACAGAAAAATAAATTACATCAGAAGTCTGAAGAAATTTTCAGAATATTTTTTTTATCTTTTAAGGTGAAGAAGGGGCACAGTTGCGACGTAACCTGGAACAGTTACCACCCTACACCCGTGGATATTATGGTTACCAGCAGACCGAACTCAGCACGTGTAACTGTTCACAGTGTCAACACCCAAACCATACTCCAGCTAATTCCTCTGTAGAGTCTAGCAGACCAGATTTGATTCAGCGTCAAAGAAGCATGCCATCTGACAGAATTTCAGCATCTGTAAACAGAAGAAGATATACTTTGGAGCCACAACGCACAGAGTATACTGCATCTGTTTCCTCTGTCACCAGCTCAACAACTCAGACTGGTGAAAGCACCACTCAAAATCAATGGTTTCAAGTTTCTAGCATGCCACTAAATCCTGGGAACACTGGACTGAGACCTTCTGGTTCTATTAACAGGGAAAAAAGTTATTGTGTGTGTGATTGTGAAAAATGTAGGCTTGAGTCAGACCCTGACCAAACACAAAGACTTACATTTGGTAGTGACCATAAGGTTCCTTGTCGCTTGTTTAACACAAGGCCAGAAAATATGGATCAAGGTCAACGATTAGGGGATAGTTCCTTACACAATTCAGAAATTGCTAGCAGACCTTCTCAGTTATACTTGGACTCAGATAACACTACAGAGACTGAAAATTCAGATGAAACTTTCCTGAAGGATGTCAGTGACCCAGGGAGTCAGCAAATTTCAGAAACAAAAGCTACAGCAGGAATTAAGCAAACAGAACAAGATTCAGCCAATGACATTAGACGACTTTGTGCCAGATCTGACAATGGACAGCACAGGCTTGGTGATAAGATTGCTAGTTGTCCAGTTTGTAAAAGGTATGCAGGAGCAATACCTAAAAAAGGGCAGAGACCAAGAAATAGTTCCACCCCACAGAAAACAGAAGAGACTGAGACAGACTTACGGCGGTCATGGCATGGATCCCAGGAGCATGAAACAAATGAAAACTTGCGTAAAATCTTATCAGACTCGGTTCTTTCAGTGTCCAGTGCCAGGAGCAGTGGAGAAAGTAATACACAGTCTTCAGAAAACTCTATTGAAGCAACTATGCTGGTCAGAATTTCATCTGGAAGTAGATCTTCTTCAGAAACAAATGCAAGACTGAATAGTACAAACAGTTCTGGGAGTGGTGAGAGTTATTTAGATTCACGAAACACAAGACTTTTGGTGGAGCAACAAGCCTGCTCAAGGAACATTGTCCAAAGTGATTCTTCAAACTGCTCAGGCCAACAGCCCACACAAGAACATGTCTCCAGTTATCCTCAAAATACTGTACAAAATGAGATACAAAACCAAAACAGAGACACCATAACACTTGAAAGTGTTCCAAGAGGCAGCCTTTATGCAGCAAGTGCTCGAAGTGATGGTGATATGAGAGCAGGGAATATTAATAGAGAGTCAAGAGACAGTGACAGAACATATCTGAGCTGTGATAGACCAGGCAGCAACAACAGAAGGGAAAGTGAAAGTTCAGTTGACTTTGAAAGAAGGGTCGGGGACAGTAACTTGGGGGCAAGAGCTAGAGACAGGATGTCAGGGGACTGTGAGAGTCGATCAGGTGACTTTCAATCAGGTGACTTTGTTCTCGTTACATTTAGCTGGAATGGGAACACCGACCGTGAAGAATTCATCCAAGATGTGATAACATTCTGCAAGAAACTGCGTGAAAGTGGAATAAGGGTGAAAATTGATATGGACGAGTCATCATACGCAAGTCTGCGACTGAACAAGTTAGATTGGATTGACAGAAATGTTCGAGAGGTGAGATTTTACATATACAGATAATCAATTGTTGTTAAACTGAATATTTTGCTTATACATGTGGTGATGGACTTGCTTACCTTATTACTAAGAGACCTAAGTCAAGAAAGCAATTTAAGCATTTATAGCAAATGTATACATAACATGAACTGTTCCACTCCAAGGTTATTTAGGGGGTAGTTCTACTTTTGGGTGAAAAAATCTTGTCTTACGACATCAAATCTCCAGAATGATTAACTAGCTGACAATCTTGGCCCTAGGGTAAAAATTGTCCCTGCTCCTGGGGTCACCAAGGCTAAAACAGACTTCCAACTTTCATCACAGAACTTTATTTATTGACAGATATCTTAGATATTTGGAATATTTGCACCTTGTATTAACAACTTCCATTCCCTGGGGTCAAGGTCAAGGTCATCGAAGCTAAAATAGATTTGTGTACTCAATATATTGACCGTTATCTTAGATATTTGGTATGTAGGTAACTTGCAAGAAGCTCTACTCTTGGGTTGGATTTGAGGTCACTTGGGTCAAGGTCACCTAGGCTAAAAATAAATTTTTCTACTTGTCTACTTTTTCTACTTGAGCCCCTATTTATTTTCTGATATTTTACATCTTTGACATATAGACACCTTGCATAAAATTCTGCTATTAACTGTGAAGGTCCATGAGGTTAAAACTAGATTTTTCTACTTCACCTCAATTGACCAATTACTTAGATATTTGATATGTAGTTTCCTCACATGGACCTCTACACTTAGTTGGAGTTTTAGGTAAATCTGTCAAGGTCAACAAGGCTTTTAATACACTTTTTTCTTTCTGTCATATATTGACAAATTTTTTAGATATTTGGTTTATAGACACCTTCCATGAACCTTTAACATTCACTGGTGTCAAGGTCACCAAGGCTGAAAATAAATGTTTCTATTTTTTTGTTATTTAGCCTTCATTTATTGACCAATATCTTTGATATATGATATCATGCATGGACCTCAACCACTGTGTGGGGTTTGATGTTACTGTGGTCAAGGTAAAGGTCACAAAGGTTAATGAAAGATTTCTCTACCTTACGTCATAGTGTTATGCTTGCAATTGATTCAGTTGCAATCAAACTTTCACAAAACATTTATAAACAATAGATCTCCTTTCTTTTCTTGTTCCAGCCTGTTTCCATCATTGGTGCCAGAAGTATAGGTGCCAGGATAGGCTTAATTTGCCATTTTTGCATTTCACAGCTTTGCTTATCTTTTACCACTTGCCTGAGTCTTCATTTATGGACCAATATCTTAGATATTTGGTATGTATGTATCATGGACATCTGCCCTTGGGTTGGATTTTAGGTCACCAGGGTCAAGGTCACCTAGGTTAAAAAATCAAAATTGGCCCCATCCCAGGGGTCACTTGGTTATTTAAACTGACATAGGTAAAAACTTTAAAAAATTTCTTGTCAGAAACCACAAGGCCTAGAGTTTAGATATTTGGTGTGTTAATGAAAGTAGATGCAGTTGTTCTCAGGTGACCAATAAAAGGGCAATCATGGCCTTCTTGTTTAGAGTTAGAAAGGAGGGCATTGGCCATTTTAAAAAAATTGCATGATATAATCATTTTTTCATATAATCTTTACTTCAGGCTAAGTATGTGATTGTCTGCATCACTCCAACATATGCCACAGACACCAGGGAGCCAGACCCACGAGTTCAAGCAGCACCAAGGAGCAGTCAGCTGAACGCAAGATACATTTTTGATAAACTGCGTGAAGAGTATTACAGAAATCATTCGCAAAACAGAAGAGTTATTCCTGTAATGTTTTCAGATTATGAAACAGAATTTGAACATGTTCCGGAATGCATGCGTTCCACTCTAATTTACAGCTATCCAAATAGTGTCAGGCAAATAGTTCAGGCCATTTTAGGTGTTGGTGTCTTTCATCCAAATGAATTACCATAAAACATAAATTATCCACTTACCGTAAGTCATTACATTTCATCAAATGGAGTGGAGGGGGGTGCTTTCATAGTTCAGATTTGTAAAATAATTTTGAAATTAGTTTAGACTAGCTTTTCTCAGCACAGTATTGGTCAGTTCACTGAGATGTTTACATTTAGATCTGATTTCCCACCCCCCCCCCCCCCCCCCTCACCCCCCAGTATAAATCCCAATTACTACAGAGTTGACAGACAGACAGAGAGACCAAGGCAGATGGGTAAAACTGACCCTTTATCCGCCCCCTCAGCGCAGCACAAACACCCTCCATTTCATTATGATGTTCTCTTCTAAAAATGGCTTATGCTGTCTATTAATAATATCTGGGTAAAATTTGACCAAAATCCTATTTATTCTTTAAGTCTGAAAACGGGATCGTGAACATATGTAATATAATGATAATATCCGATTTTCAACACACAATTTTTCTTTTAATGTATCAAAATATTTGCTAGAGTTTATTTCAAACTCCATTATTTTGTTCAAAGTCACTTATTGCTGACAAGGCTTTTCAATTAGTCAGTCGTTTTGGAATTTTCTACTGGACTAGGACTTTTAGAGGATATCTGTGGTATCAAACTGGATTACTATAAAATATATTACTGTCCATTGTACAAAACTTTAAAGGTGCAAAAAGTAAGTTCAGTACAGTAACTGTTTATTACTGGATCTGTAGTGGACTAACACCTCCTAACGTAAACACCTATATAATTAGATTTAGTATCAGTCTGTTATTTCCACTTGATAACAGGTGTATTAGGCCTACAATTGCATGACAGGTACACGTCCCTGTTGATATTTGTATTGCTTTGATCTGCAAAATTGACAAAGATCGTAATGAAAGATTTCACTGGGAGTTTTCACCTCCTGCCGTGAGACCATATTCCGTGAGATGTGGCCTCCCAGCAGGAGATGTGGCATGTTACCATGCGTCAGTTATTCTTAACCTGTCAGCCTTTTTTTATTGAGAGAATACAAATATGTAAAGGCCGTAACCTGATTTCGAAAACTGGTAGTTTCATACCAAAGTCCAGATTCAACCACAACATGTTGTTGTAAAGTGAAAAGTGCAGTGCATTTGTACTTTGAATTCAGTCTTGAATGCTTAGCATAATTGGTTTGTTTTTCATAGGAAAGGTCAATACTTAAATGTTAAGAATAAGAAGGGCATACTTTTGTTGTTGTTGAAAAACAGGCTTGTACTTTATGAACTTTGTATCAACTGTATATATTTCAACCTGGTTGCTCAAAAACATAAATGGCTGGACCATTTTCTTGTTTTGCGCATTCCAAAGTCCCATATTTTTACATAATACAGAATTTATTGTTATTCATAATATTTCATAGTCTATTAAACATTCATTGTGTGTAATGTTTATTTTTAGATTATTGAATTACAATCATACTTTGTCATATTTCATTTTTATGTAATTACTACCTTTACCTGCAAAAGCCATAGGTAAAACAAACATATAAATAGACTCCAAAGACGTCTTTTCATCTTTGCTAGACTCCAAGAATCAGTGGTATATTGTATAAGTTATGTAGCCAGGGATAGGAAACGCTACTAACTTATACCTTTCAAACTTTTCTACGACATCTGTAACTTTTTCAAAAAAAAAGTAAATAAGAGAAAGATCTAAAAGGATGTAAGGATTGCGATGCAACATTTTGGTGGGCAGTTTACAGATTTTTTTTAAAAGTATGTAAGGATTGCGATGCAACATTTTGGTGGGCAGTTTACAGATATTTTTTGACCAATGAAATAACTTGAAATATTCATTCGGTATGATTACCTCATTTTCGGCCACAACTTTGATTGGTTGGTTAAAAAGGCCAGGTGAGTAGTATACAGCTACCCGGGGAAAAAACTATCGCGCATTATTTTCAAGTATTTCATTTACTAGTTGAGCAAGGGTTAATTAAAATAAATCAGTGTCTTGTCATGGTCACACCCAACATTCTTGTTATTTACACTTTAATGACTAGGGTCTCTATTAGACTTATGACCTCTATCAGTTCAACATTAACTTAGCTATACATATCGTATCTCAGCAAATATGGGGACCGAAATTATAATCAGATCCTATTTGAACGCTCTGTTCACATTGGAACTTAGGTAAAGATTTGTTGCTGAAGGAATATGCCATCAGCCGTCGTAATAAAGATCATCCAATACCAGATTACCATAGGTCTTTGCTTTCAAAAAACTATTCGAAGGAGATGTTCAGATGGGAGGTCATCTGTGACGCTATATATTTTGCATATAGTTGCCTGGGAAACAACTTGAAATGTGTTTTGATATTTTTTTCTTAAATAACAGAACCTGTGAGGTCAACTTGTTTGATGTGTTCATATTTTCATATTATTTTCATTTGTGTTACTTGTTATGACAAGATGATTGAAATTGAACAGACCTAATGTAAATTATTTTTTGTATATATGTACACTAGATGAACATGTTACTCATGAAATGTAACCTGCATTAAAAACTGTGCAACGAAAATATGAATAAAAGAATAAACTTTTGTTACTACTTTTCTGTTTACACACAACTGCGGCTCGTGACAAATCTATTTATAGACATGTTAAACGAAATGGTAAATTCCCTTCTGTTTTCGACCCACAAGCAGTAAACAGAAAAGAGTGCCGAAACCTGATACAGTTAGAATTTATGCGTAGATACAGACGTGGCCGACGATGAAACCAAGAGAATATATTTATACATCTAGAATTCTAGCTGTGATTGTGAAGAACATATCTAAACTATATTACTGACTAATTTTTTGTTACAGAAACATATTACAATATAAAGTTTTACACATTTTTATCGGTAAAAAAAATTTACCCAGTCAGTCACGGGGTAGATACTATTTCATTAATTTTGACGGCTTGTGATAAGTCCCTGTGGCTCAGAGGTGTAGATCGTCGGTCTATATTTTACTGACAAAGGACGTCGCGAGGTCGATCACCGCTCCTCCACTTAATTAATAATTATCTTTCGGACACGTCGTTAAACCGAGGTCTCCTGTATCAGGGATATAAACTTATCATGTAAAATGAACCAGGGATGTATCTAGAATGGGAAGCTTTCTGTACCGGTACCGACTAAATGAACTCGAATAGATAAATAAAGATACATTTGAATATAAATATATTGTGCAACAACAACAACAACACTTCCACGTCTTCAGAATGTTCTGTGCAGACTTTATCAGCTTTGCATACAGGAACACTTCAGTTGATAATTACAATACCGCAAAGTCCGTTTCAAATGTATCTAAACACATTCAAATGAAAAAAGTTTAGCACGTTTAAAAGTTGGTTGACCATATATTTGAAAATTCATATTTATTGCAATGAAAACAAAGGTATCTCCCTCTTAAAAAATATATTTGGAACAATCTTTTCTTTTTTGCTGAAAAATGTTGATTTCAAAAGAGACTTCCATCACTAAAAGACAGAGGGGTTGGTATGGAAAATCACATTATTTTATATTGTCAATATCTGATGTGTCCTCAATGTGCAGCCTAAACCTGACACACACGTCGCCTCCTAATGTTATACATGTATATCAAATAGCGTGTCTCATTTGTTCAAGAATTAAGACTTTGGTAATAGCGGGTCCCATTTGTGTCTCATTTGCTCATTTGTTCAAGAAATAAGACTTTGGTAATAGCGGATCTCTTTGTTTTTGAATTAAGACTTTGGTAATAGTAGGTCTCCTTTGTTCAAAAATTAAGACTTTGGTTATAGTAAGTCTCTTTTGTTCTAGAATTAAGACTTTGGTTTTAGCGGGTCTCTTTTTGCTTAAATTAAGACTTAGGTACTAGCGTGTCTCATTTGTTTAAGGACTAAGACTTTGGTTGTAGCGGTGTCATTTGTTCAAGAAGTAAGAACTTCGTATTAGCGGGTCTCTTTGTTCTTGAATTAAGACTTTGTTAATAGCGGGTGTCAGTTGTTCTAGAATTAAGACTTTGGTATTAGCGTGTCTCATTCGTTCTTAAATTAAGACTTTTGTAATAGCGTTTCTCATTTGTTCTTGAATTAAGACTTTGGTAAAAGTAGGTCTCATTTGTTCTTGAATAAAGACCTTGGGAATTGCGGGTCTCATTTGTTCAAGAATTAGGACTTTGGTAAAAGCGTTTCTCATTTGTTCTTGAATTAAGACTTTGGTAATAGCGTTTCTCAGTTGTTCTTGAATTAAGACTTTGGAAATGGCGTGTCTCATTTGTTCTTGAATTATGACTTCGGTAATAGCAGGTCTTATTTGTTCCTGAATTAAAGCTTTTGTAATAGGAGGCCACATTTGTTCTAGAATAAAAGACTTTGGTTCTCTCAAACGGTAAAATTTCGCATGATATTGAAATAATCAGAGCAGTCGTAATAGCGAATCCTAAGGAGATTTGACGTCGTTTTTAAAAAGAATTTTCGAACATGTACTCCAAGCATGATTATTAACCATGCATTCAACAAGTGCTCAAATTATGTGGGGTTCATTATGTCGATTTCGGTCTATTTTACAGTTTTAAGTACATATGTACTCGATCTTACATTCAAGGGAATGAAACACTTTAAAGACGCGCTCGAGTTGCCAGACAAATTCATAATTGTACGCAGTGTATACAGAACATAACAAAACGTAACGTAAGGTATCGTCACATAATCTTTATTTGACATAAAAACACACGAGCATACATACAGTCAATATACATTCAATTACATATGAAAAGGGATAAACGTGTTACAAAGAAAAGTGTACAATGTTTAAGCAATTTACAGTCAGAAGGATGGTACAAATAACATTTTAATCAATTAACCTCTAAAGATACATATTTTCTATTTATTTAATTTTAATATGTTGTAGCTCTCTTTTTTGAAATACAAAGTATAAATATTTTGATAAATTGCTTATCATCAATAATTCATTTTTTTATAGTAGGCCATCTACAGAAATACGGTTTTAGATATATATTCTGGTGTTTAGGCCAAACTATAGAAAGAAACGGACAAAACATACCAGTCTTGACTATGGAAATTTTCATGTTACAGAAGATATGAATGAATTTTGATAGAAACTAGAGAAAGTGGAAGCACTGAATTCGAGCAGCTTCAGTCAAGAGTGATATTAGGACGATAATTTTCGATCAGCGTGACTTTTGACAAGTTTTTAACGAAAACTGCAATGTATACATAACATATTTTCAGTAACATTGTGATTTCTGACGTTTTGATCAGAAACTGACCGAAATTTACCACCCTAGCACCGACCGGACTAGGTCCCTTTGGTCTCAGTTACTGATATTAGACAGTGTTTGAACATAAGGGTCAATTTAGATTTTAGCTCTCATTAAACGACAAACTTACATACACTTGTACGAATCTAACTCAAACGCGTGTCATATATAATTCTAAAGAGGTCATTGACGTACAAATAAGCTATAAATAGAAACAACAAAATACCCCGTGTTTTCCGTTCCTGTTTTACCGTAGCGACGACCGACTTTGAAGATCGCAAACTATGTATGCGCGTACTTAAGGATGGGCTGTCTGGGTCAAAATGATCATTTTCTTTACAACAAATGACTAAGGAAATAAAAATACGGAGAAAAGGCAGTGACAAGAAGGAATTGCCACAGCTTAGCCTGACTGCAATTTGTGAAATTATGCCTGTTGTCTTTATAAAATGATATTATTTAATGAGTTTTTTTTTATATAATTTTAATGCATCAAGTACTTTACTACCGGAATAATACGAATATTTACATTACAATCATAACTAGACAGCCCTTAAACGCTCACCTGAGAACATATATCTTTCCAGTGGAGCCAAAAATTACAGCAGGGAAATATTTCCTAAAGGAACGTATGTGAAATGACATGGTCTTTTGCCACAAGGTAAAGTACAACTCATTTCCACAATCACGCTTCAACAATGAGGGACATTCCTGATAACAAATTATCTCCCTTACTCAGACTATATCAAATGTAATATCAGAGAGTATTCAGGGTAGATAATCCACTAATGTCCCCCATTTGGTTGTCTTGGCGACAGATATTTCTAAGAAGATACGAATATTCGACTCAGCAAGAGGCCAAAGGCATTTTAATATAAATGTCTAGAAGGATAAGTGAAAAGGCATCTGGGTGGAGTCATTCCCTAGAATCATAGTGTAACCAATTCTTGTTCTCTAAAATACTGAAACGTTTGAAATAAAAGATCGCTCTGTTTTGAACCTTTGAATCCTTAATATAATTCTTAAGGATTTTAACTCTTAATTTGCATTACTGTTTTAAAGGACTAACTATTTGGTAGGGTAACGATATACAGTATGACCATGTTAACGATGCCTATACAGTTATTTTTCCTCATTCTCAGTTCGAATAAGGAACCGGTTCCGTATTCCTTATTCAAAGCCCAATAAGGTAGAAGATGTTACGCAAATAAATGCGACAGTTACGACTATTTCTCTCTAAACTGGATAAGAATAAAATGTAGTAAGGAACAATCATCATAAAGCATCTGCATCGAAACATTTGAAAGAAATGTACTAGTCGAATAACCAGTTCCTTATTTCTTATTCAGTTTTGAATAAGGAATGGAAGAAGTTAGGCAAAGAAATCTGCAATTATAATCATTTCTGTTTGACTCTTTTCTGAGAGTTGCATTGCCGAAGAAGAAATTTTTTAGCATACACGTACGTTCTTCAATTTATCAATTATTATTGATATTTTTGAAAATGAGCCAAAGAAGTATCGTCAGTCAACTGTAGGAGTCGACTGAGTTAAAGGTCTTTTCATTACCCTGTGAGCTGATGTTTTGGAGTAAAAATTACATACATTTGTCCTTCAAGTAGAGACAACAGGCCAAATCAAACAGTGACTCCAAAACACACGCCAAACAGAATTGTATTTTATATATGAGAACGCTTTAGATTTCAGTAATGAGAAACAAATCCTTTTAATTGATTAAAAGAGTAAGGAAGAAATATCAACTTCAAGTGTAATGCTGTGTACCACAAAAAGGACAATACGCACATTCAATCGGTTTGCAGATTTAAACTAGAGCGCACGCACAGAATCTTAAAATTGCGAGCAAAATCAAGCTCATTTATTCATTTTTTTCCTTGGCGGATGTTTCAATACATTAAAATGAAATGTGCATAGTCACCGTACAGATGATAATATTCTTACCATGTGGTTTACAAGATTATTACGCTCTGGAGGGTTTTGTTTAAATTTCATTCAGTGATGTCAGCTCGCTTAAACATTTGAATAAAAAAATATGCGAAACATAAAGCAGAGGCAGATTTCACACGCTTTAGATCAGTATATTTGGCAGAGAGTATGCTCAAGTCTAAATAAATTGATATTTCTGCTTTTTATGTTAAGAAAGCAAATTCCCGGTAAAAAGATTAACCATTTCAACGCAGTTTTGACATAAACATGTTTGAATAACTGCTATGATATTTAAGTTACTACTCATAAACATTTAACTGCTTCTTTTATCTAAAATATGTTTAATTATTGTAGTATATTTTGTTTTAGGAATGTTTCTAACAAATAGCCTAAATGAGTGTAACCACGATGAAATAGCGTTGTTTTAGAGTTAAGCTTCGAAAGAATCTGACAATATTTAATACTCCTTTTTAAGTCTTACTCAACAAGTTCATCAAAACTATTATCTTGATTAATAATCGACGCGAGTGTAAGATCATTTCATCACATGACAAATGTTGTTTGTAACACCATTATATGTGTGTAATACATTCGGAACACCTCGGGCGACTTCAATAAGTCACCTCGGAAATAATGTGGTAGGCGCCATATATGACTATTTTATAATACAGGTGCTGTCTGCTAAATTGAAAACATTTCTTAAAGCCTCTACCTGTTTATACTTTAAATTAACATTTATTTTCATTTTTTTCTAATGCATAAAACAAACACTGCGTGAGTTTTGCCATATTTGTTTACATTTTTATGAAAGCCGGAGCGAATTACCATTTAGTGTATTCATACACTTACATACGAGGTCTTTATACGAAGTTGTCGGAAAAGGCCGAGTTGTTACGATTGGTGTGTAATATAACTCTAATAAAACATTACGCTTCTAATTCTTGCTTCAAATTACTGATTACACTGAGAGGCCGGGGACAGTGTTAAAATGCTATTTTACAATACATGCAGCAACATGTTGTGATAAAAGATAAAATGTGCTATTATACATGAATGATTAAAAGGTAAAATCTGTATGACGTCTAGAATATACGGTACGACCCATTTACGGTTGTTTTAGTCATGTGATAAAAAAAGACTCCGACAGTCGTTAACATTTTTCAACTCGACCAGGAATAATGTTATTAAGTACGCCAGAAGCTCGCTTAATTTCATTTTTAGTGAACTCGTTGAACAAAAGTTTTATATAAAACTAAAACTCGTGTCAGTTCCTATTTATAACAAAATGTAGAGGGGATGAATGTGCGCATGTTGTATTCGTTTTAATTTCGTTTCATTTCGTCGCTTCAGTTCAACTGTGTGACAGGATAATACTTTTTAAAGTGATAAATGACTGAAGTAAATTATATTATTCTAAAGCTATATATCTTTGCTTTTCTTGAAAAAAGGGTAAACATTGGCTATTAATAACGTTGAAACAAAACCTTTTCTAGGAATTCGTAATTTTGCCATAAAATTAAGCTTTATAAGTATTTAATATGTATAGAGGAGAAAAAAATACTTTCTATCGTTATAGAATTAAGCACAAGACGATAAGAACTCTATCTGTTTATTAGAAAACATATATATTAAGATTCTCTACATAAATATATGATATTAGTTCGTGCTAAGAGACGGACAGACAGAACGGGTTAATCTATATACTTTCCTTGTACGGTTTCACCAATAGAAATAAATAACATTAAGATACTGAATATCCAGAACCGTCGTATGAAACAGTTCCTGTTTCAGTCTTTTTAAATTATGTGATTTCTTCATCTAACAATGTTAACAGGATTTGTTTGAAGAAAGAATTGATTTGAATTTTTAATAAATCTTGAAGCTATATACCTGCCTACTTTTCGTCTCTACACGTGGAAGAAAATCGATGATATTTGTAGAACTGCACGTTTCTGGCATAAAAAGATTTTTTCTTCAATTTTTAATGCTTTATACAACAGAACATAACACGTACTGGTCTAAACTTTGATTAAACACTAAAGATAACTTAATTTCGCTTTTTAGAAATTCTTTAGTTAATTCCCGACAGGAAATGACGTGTCAAAAGTTTATAGTACAAATGTTGAGACCAAAGTAAATATTGCAAAGCCATAGTATCACTTAATATTCTTTGATGTAAACATAAATGGATTTCAAAATCCATCATAAGTTTGTTATATATTTTTAACTTTAATTTCTTCATTTTAAAAACGTTTTCCAAGCTTTAAATATGGTTTAACTGTTTATAGAGTTACCATAAAGAAAATATATGTCAACACGTGCGCCATGGGGAACTATATGTGGACACGGAGGGAACTGAATAACGCCTAACAGACCTTTCTGTACTTGAAACATATGAGTGTCTATAATAAAGCTAAAGTCTAACTTCTTTTCAGCCTTTTTTCCGAACCGGGGGGCACGTTATCGTAAGACACGGGAAAATATACAAATACTCAGCTATTGTATCTTGAAATCACGTGTCGCTCTTATTTGGTTAGTCAATAAATTTGAAATATTCATACATTATTTTTTCTTTTTTTTATCTCACCTGAGCACAAAGTGCTCAAGGTGAGCTTTTGTGATCGCCTGATGTCCGGCGTCCGTCCGTCCGTGCGTGCGTGCGTGCGACGTCAACTTTTTCTTCAAACAACTTCTTCTCCTGAACTGCTGGGGCAATCTTCCTGAAACTTGGCAGGAATGTTACTTGCATGAAGCTTTACCAAAATTGTTCAAATGGTTCAGGTCCATTGCATTTCTAGGCCACAGGAGCTAAAAATAGATTTTCAAAGTTGGAACTTTAAAAATCTTCTTCTCCAGAACTACAAAGCCTGGAGTTTAGATATTTGGTATGAAGCATCATCAGGTGGACATTTACCAAGTTTGTTCAAATCATGACCCCTGGGTCAAAAATGGCCCTGCCCCAGGGGTCACTAGTTTTACATAGAATTATATAGGAAAAACTTTAAAAAATCTTCTTGTATGAAACCACAAGGCCTAGAGTTTAGATATTTGGTGTGCAGCATTGTCCAGTGGACCTCTACCAAGTTTGTTCAAATCATGGCTCCTGGGTAAAAAATGGCCCAGCCCCGGGGGTCACATGTTTTACATAGAATTATATAGGAAAAACTTTAAAAAATCTTCTTATCAGAAACTGCAAGGCCTAGAGTTTAGATATTTGGTGTGCAGCGTTGTCTAGTAGACCTCTACCAAGTTTGTTCAAATCATGACTCCTGGGTAAAAAATGGCCCAGCCCCAGGGGTCACTTGTTTTATATAGAGTTATATAGGAAAAACTTTAAAAAATCTTCTTGTCAGAAACAGCAAGGCCTAGAGTTTAGATATTTAGTGTGTAGCATTGTCCAGTGGACCTCTACTAAGTTTCTTCAAATCAAAGCCACTGGGTCAAAATAGGCCCCACCCTGGGGGTCAATTGATTTTACATAGGCTTATAAAGGAAATCTTTAAAAGTCTTCTTCTCAGAAACCACACTGCCTATAGCTTAGATATTTGGTATGTAGCATTGTCTAGTAGACCTCTATCAAGTTTGTTCAAATTATGTCCCCTGGGTCAAATTGGCCACGCCCCAGGGTTCTCTTGATTTACGTATAGTTATATAGGAAAAACATGAAAAATCATTTTTCTCCGAAACTAATAGGACTAGACCTTAGATATTTGGTGTGGAGTATTGTGTTGAGAACATTTACCAGTATTGTTTATATGTTGGCCCCGGGGTCAAAATTGGCCCCACCCCGGGGGCCCTTAATATGTAAAAAAGGCAATATTTAAAAATCTTCTTACTGGAAACCTCAATGCTTACAGCTTAGATATTTGGTATGCAGCATTGTCTAGTGGATGTCTACCAAGTTTGTTCAAATTATGTCCCCTGGGTCAAAATTAGCCACGCCCCAGGGTTCTCTTGGTTTACCTATAGTTATATAGGAAAAACATGAAAAATCATTTTTCTTCCAAACTAATAGGACTAGACCTTAGATATTTAGTCTGGAGTATTGTGTAGATAACCTTTACCAGTATTGTTTATATGTTGGCCCCAGGGTCAAAATTGGCCCTGCCCCGGGGGCCCTATATATGTAAAAAAGGCAATCTTTAAAAATCTTCTTACTGGAAACCTCAATGTTTACAGCTTAGATATTTGGTATGCAGCATTGTCTAGTGAACCTCTACCTAGTTTGTTTGAAAAATGTCCCCGGGGTCTCTACTGGCCCTGCCCGAGGGGTCACAAGTTTTAAATAGCAGTATAGAAGAAACTCTTTAAAAATGTTCTTGTCTAAAACCACAAGACCTAGAATTTTATAATTTAGCATGAAGCAAGCTTTATCAAGCTTTTTGAAATTATTAGATTAGGTTAAAGGTCACGGAGGCTAAAAATAGATTTATCTACTGTACCTTATAGAGCCTTCTTTTATAGACCAATATCTTTGATATTCATTATATAGGTTCCTTGCATGGATCTCTACCCATTGGTAGGGTTTGAGGTCACTGGGTCAAGGTCAAGGTCACCATAGCTTATGATAGATATTTCTACTTTCTGTCATAGAGCCTTTATTTATTGACTGATATTTTACATATTTGGTTTGTAGGCACTTACATATTTTCAATTAAAAAATGAAATACTGCTTAACAGCAAACCTACAGCCAAAGTACTCAGGTGAGCGATCCAGGGCCATCATGGCCCTCTTGTTTTCTTTTATGAACGACAAAGAATGTAAGAAATTTATCTGAATTCGCCTGTTTGTGTTTGTGTTTTCATGTGTTTTACGGTTTCATTTTCACATGCACATCTTGACGTGTCATCTTGTGTAGAAGTGAAGAATTTTCTTTACAGAAATTAATTATTGTAATTGACACATATTTAAAAGATTTTTCAATGACCTTTGTTTAAGCGTTTACGTCGAGGTACATGAGACCATGTTTCACGTTTTTCCGATTGTCTGTGTCAAAAGTCAATACAAAATACGATTTGCTCGTATAAATGGATGGTATACGTGCATGTGCACAAGCACAGGAAGGTATAGTTACCTGCGCACGTGCACGGGGATGATATACATGTATAGTCGCAAAGTGGAATACTGAGCCTGGGTGAATTTCTTCATAATTTACACAAAGTTAAATAAAACATTTTCATCTTTTATCGGCTGTCTGTGTTAAAATCAATACAAAATACGACTTACTCGTATGAATGGATGGTATACGTGAGGAGGAGTGTTGGTCGAGGGGTTAGAGCGTCAGACTCCCGATAAGGAGGTTGCTGGCTCGAATCCCACCAGAGGTGAGAGTCTCCAGTGACATCCCGCAGTCCTCACTTTCGGCGCGAGTACTGGTATATACACATGAAGCAAGAACTGTCCTGCCTAGTATAGTCAGTATTGGCTGTTGGTAGTAATAAGTTGAATTGAATTTGAACATAATTGCAGGCTTCCCTCTTGAGGTTTCCTGTGGCTAACTAAGAACTAATGCCACACAAATTGCTTCCCTACATATTCACGTCGTATTAAATAACATCTTCATTTAGGAAAGTGCAATTACTTTTCTGAAGTTTGACATCATCCGATTTATTATATAAATTTACCCGGCGTCCATTTTCATTCCGTCAGTCTGTCCGCAAAATGCTGGATAATGCGATTACACAAAAGAAGTATGTAATATTGTGATTAGAGAGTAAGTTATGTGTCCTGCTTCAGTCATTCTGCGTTTGCATCAGATGTAAAATCTAAATAAAGTATTGAGGCTATATTCATAAAACTGTACAAGATAACAGTAAGCAGTATAAAGATAATGTGTTTCAAATTTTCGCTTTACTCGCATATCTGTCTGTTTGTCTGTATATCCATACAATATTTATACTACAATATTCGTAAGTACGCAGTTATATTTAAACAAACAAACAAATCAATCAATAAATAAAAAATAATCTACAATAATTTTAATTGATAAAGTTTATGCACTCATTTTTGCGATTTTAATGTCCTTCGGTTATGATATAGATAAAGGCACATTTGCATAAATTGCAATCAATTGCCCTTTTAAACAACATCAAACGCTTTGTATACAACATCATTGCGATTTCTAGACCGCAGGCGATAGTATATGGGTTTGAACCGGTTCGTATACCATATAAGAAAATATGTCTTTTACTTAATAATAATGAAGCGGTCAGTGGCCCAGTGGTAACGCGCTGGACTGGTAATCCAGGAGTCCCGAGATCGATCCCCGCTCCTCCACTAACATTACTAATTGTCTTTCGGGTGAGACGTTAAAACGCGGTCCCATGTATCAGTGCTGTACACGGAGCAGGCAAAAGAACCAGGGGTGTCTCTGGAATGGGATGCTTTCTGTATCTTGCACTACCCCCCACAACATAAAATAACTATACTGTATATATAATCTCTGCAGCTGGCATCGTTCACATGGGCAACCGGTACCGACGATAAATAAACTCAAATAGATAAATTATAATAGACATAGCTTTGTGCAGAATATATAATTATCTCTAAATTTACAAAATCTATATCATTAATTATTTCATTTTGGCAAAATCACTCGTGTTTAATCAAAGGCCTTATAAATAGCATTGGCTTATCCACTTGAAGCAATTAGTATAAGTGTCCAGTAAAAAAGTATGAAAGATGGAATGTGTACTTAAATTTCAGAACCTTAAATAACATTTTGTTTATGTCGTTAATAATGAAGTTTCCTCGATGAAGCCTGTCCTAAATAGGGATGATAATCTTTACTTAACTTGCAAATGTTCCAGGCACTCTAACTATGTCGCTATAGAGCAAAGCCAACAGTAAGGGAATGTCAGACGTTTAGACCCATTGTCACCTAGACCCCTTTAAATTTTCAATTGAAGGTGACACTTAGTCCCCATGAAGACACTTAGACCCCTATTTTTTTTAGACACTTTGACCCCTTATTTTGGATTTTGACAATATAAAGTATGTTTGATAATTTTTCCTCATATTTGTTTGAAATGAATTTTTTGTTAGGGAATGTATATTTTTATTAGTTTGGTGATTGAAGCAATAAAAATATACAATGTTTACTTATTAAATTCAATAAAGTAATCCAAAATATTAATTAAAGTAATCCAAAAAATCAATTTCACAGTACCAAATATTTCCAGCATAGAGACAAGGAATGGATGAAAGAAATAATGCACGTATTTTTGTAATAAACATGAGTTGCCAATTTTTAATGCAAGATCAATCAAAAGTCATTGCAACTGAGTTCTTAATTAAATGAAATCCCATCTTTCACCAATGAAATTCAATTTAACATATGAGTAATCAAATTAGTAAAAACATGTTGGGAAAGTGCTATAATAACTAATTATTTCTCAATTTGCCCTTTATGTTTTTGATCTTCAACACCTCTTCTTATATTTAACATCTCTCCTGATAGCTTTTTCCCCATGAAATTAGGCCTACGTTTCTTTTTTTAAAATACCTAAAAGTGGTACAGTCTGGATTTTAGGCGATGTCAACATGCCTGGAGTTGACTGGGACACTAGAATAGTAAAAGATAATTGCAAACTTGCAACACTTTATGGCAATTTCATTGAAAATCTTACTAATTTTAACCTCGAACAAATGGTTAGATCTCCAACCAGAGAAAACAATATTTTAGAATTATTCTTAACAAATCAACCCAGCCAAGTTCAAACATCAACTACCTTACCACCTTTGTCAACATCAGATCATAACATTGTATTCATTGAAACAAACCTGAAAGTTGGCAGACCACCCCAGCCTAAAAGAAAAATCAAGCTCTTTAAAAAAATTAATTGGGAATCTCTTAAAAAGGACCTGAATGAATTTTATGCAAACAACTTTGTGAATTTGCCACTTGGTGATGCAAATGCACTATGGGTAACGTTCAAATGTAAACTGAACGAGCTTTCAGATAAGTACATTCCTACAAAAATGACCAAAGCTAGGAGTGATCTGCCTTGGATTACTAAAAGAATTTCAAAGTTAATCTCCAAACGTGACAAATTTTATACTAAATACAAAAGATGCTTAGACAATAAAAATCAAAGTAAAATCAAACAAAAATTTGTTATTCTTAAAACATCAGTCCAAAAAGAAATCAGGAAAGCTTACTGGGAATATTTAGAATCTGTCATCTTTACTAATGATACTGAAAAAAATGGCAAAAACAAGAAAATGTATTCATTTGTTGAACACAAAAAGACTGACAATCAGGGTGTAGCTCCTTTAAAATCAGATGGAAAAGTTTTCACAAAGCCTGTAGATAAAGCAAATATCCTTAACAAGCAATTTGAATCTGTATTTTCTAAACCAAAACCCATAGACTTGAAACACTTGTGTGAAATGAAGTTATTCAATCATGGAAAACTCCAATTTAAGAACCAAATGCCAAATATTGAAATCACACATGATGGTATTTTGAAAATGCTGCAGAACTTGAACCCAAATAAGGCATCAGCCCCTGATCAGATATCACCAAAACTGTTAAAAGAAATGTCAAAAGAAATAGCACCCTTCTTAACCATAATATTTAGATCTTCCCTACAGTCTGGTATTGTTCCGAATGATTGGAAATCAGCTGTTATAGCGCCTGTTTACAAAAAAGGACCTAAATGTAAACCTAGTAATTATCGACCCATTTCCTTAACATGCATTTGCTCTAAACTTATGGAACACATAATGGTATAAAACATCATGAACCACTTAGATAATAACAATCTCCTTACTCCCTTCCAACATGGTTTTCGCTCAAAGCATAGCTGTGAAACTCAACTATTATCATTTTCTCAAGAAATTTTTGACAATTTAAAAAAAAAGATAAACAATCTGACTTAATTGTGATGGATTTTTCCAAAGCTTTTGATAAAGTTGATCATAAATTGTTATTATATAAACTCATGAAACTTGGTGTAAATAAAACTGCAACATCCTGGATCAGCTCTTTCCTAAATAACAGAACACAATCAGTTGTAGTAGATGGTTCCCATTCATCCACATTGCCAGTCATGTCAGGTGTTCCTCAGGGCTCGGTGCTAGGCCCGTGTCTCTTTCTCTGTTTTATCAATGACATGCCTGAATCAGTTAGATGTAGAATCAGACTTTTTGCAGACGATACCATCATTTATTTAACTATAGACTCCACCACTGATTCAGAAAAACTACAGAAAGATCTTGAAAATTTAGAAAAATGGGAAAGAAACTGGTCGATGGAATTTAATCCTGAAAAGTGCGAAGTTATGAGAATTACTACAAACGACAAAATTAAATTGTTTCCCTATAACAGAGACATAGATAACAGAGATAAGCAGCTCCCTATTTACTCCATTGAAATAGCGCACATGCCTCTCAAAAAGTGAAAAAATTAGGCATTTTGTAGCAATTAAAACTCAATGGCTATTTGTTCGACACTTTTAAGGTATACATCATTTGAAAGCTTAAACAGTCGTCTATAGCTGCAAGTTAAAATATTGGCAACTTTCTAGCCCTTTAATTTAATATAACTTGGCAGAATATACCCACTATACCAGTTTTTCACCATCTTTATAGTTTTGTGAAAAATGATTAAGTGACAGTTCTCTTTAACACATGATGCATCATTTTTTTACCAGGACTAAAATTATTTTTACCTGCAGCAATAGACAAATGACTAGGCTTTCAGAAAATGTATAATTTGATTCAATTTGGCAACTAGTTAACAAGTTATACTTGCTACAAGACACTGTCTTAGCAGGCACGTGTGAGACCTTAACTAGCTAGGAAGTTGCCTATCTCTGTTATCTATGTCTCTGTCTATGTAACATCGAACTAAAGTCTACTAAACACTCCAAATATTTGGGCGTAACTATCAGTGATGACTTTACCTGGAAAAAACATATACTAAACACATCTGCTAAAGACAATATTACTCTTGAATTTATTAAACGTAACATCCAAACAAATAATCGCAAAATCAAAGAAACTGCCTATAAAACCACAGGAGTTTGAAATTCTATCAATAAACAAGAGATATTGTAAAAATATGTCCTCTACATAATAAAAAATAACACCTGGTGTTATTTTTTATTATGTAGAGGACATATTTTTACAATATCTCTTGTTTATTGATAGAATTTCAAACTCCTGTGATAAAACTTATGTTCGGCAACAATTAGAATATTGCAACCTTAAATATGAAATTGAGAAAGTTCAGAGAGCTGCTGCTCGATATGTCATGAATGATTATTCACATTACAGCAGTGTAACATCTATGCTAGAAACATTAAAATGGCAAACTCTTGAACAAAGACGCATCTTTTCATCATAAGTCATGTTATTTAAAATATCAAATAACTTAGTAATGGTTGATCATCACCATCTTATTCCAACTATCAGAAAACCTTATAACTATGTTATTCCTCATTCTAGAACCAACTACCATTCAACTTCCTTTTTCCCACGAACTATCAGATACTGGAATGCACTACCAACTGAACTAAAGACCTGTGTGAAGCTGTCATCTTTCACATCTGGTCTCCAAGCTCATATGTTCTAGACGTCATACAGATTTTATCTTTTAATCATTCATGTATGATAGCACATTTTATCTTTTATCACAGCATGTTGCTGCATGTATTGTAAAATAGCATTTTAACACTGTCCCCGGCCTCTCAGTGTAATCAGTAATTGATTTTTAAGAGTACGCCCGTAGATGTAGAAAAAAAATCAAAGCAGGGGTCTAGGTGTCCTAGGGGTCTAAGTGTCATCTAAAACTGAAAGAGGTCTAATTGTCAAGGGGTCTAAGTGTATTGCTCCCAAGCAAGGATATTTGAAATGCCTTATCTAGCCGATGTCCAGTACAATAATAACTATTTTTTCAGCAGAAAAGATGTATGCTCGCCCAGGGCCTTAATTGATAATCTCAAGTGGCTCGCCACAAAAAGTGTGAGAGAGAATATGTTATGCTGTTTAGTTTTGTAATTGATCTTTGTGGACAATATACCGAATCAACCAAGCCGTCAGAATAAGAGCCAGACATATTTGGTATTTTGAAACTTAGACGTGTGTTGCCAGTGAACAAAACTGCAGAGAATAGAAAGCGGAAGTGGCATGGTTGACAAAGCTGACAGTTAATCTCTTCCACGGTTAAATAAGTAGGCGTCGATCTCGATATAAAATGGTAACCTAGATGTCTATTTGTCTCACAATTTCTGAAGGGAATACCTTTCGGACTAAGAGGTGAGGGAGTCTCCGAAGGCGGAGGTGAACCGATTTTACCGGCTGATATTTTTGGTAAAGAGTCAACTCGGCCCTATACCAACTCGGCACGGGTTAACTCGGCCCACTTCTAAAAAAACATATTAAACATATGAACTTTTTCTGATTACTTGCATGTTATCAAGGCAAGCTGTTTTAAATAAAAATAAGATATATCTGTTATATTATATAATTGTACTTCTGCAGAATATTTAGAAGAAATTCATTACGTTTATTCTTGCAATTTCGTTAAAAATTAATATAATACAAATGTGTTTCCTTTGATGCTTTTTGTTTGTAAAGTTATCTTCAATAAAATTTGAAATAAAAACGTGTTAACTTATTATCTTAAGCTTTAGTCCAAATAATTGTACTCTAGAAGGTGAATATCGTGCTATTTTATGTTAGGTCAATATCCCCTTCAGACGCTAAAGGCGGACAACGCAAAATATCAGATTAATAAATGGGTCCACTTTTGAAGGCGAGTTATTGAGACTACTTAAGCTTCTAATTAGTTGCAGGTGGTCATGATTCAAATTTGAATGATTGCATCAATCAAAATTATCACCTGATTAATCGGTAGATCTACCCTTAACATACACGTGGTAATTGATTGGTAATAATAGCGGGTGATAATAGCAGTCCTTTAATGTCCTTTTCCAATTTCACTTAAATTATTTGTAATTGTCAAATATATTAAAAGTGAAAAATGGGCCAATCTGACCCGTGCCGAGTTGGAATAGGGCCGAGCTGACTCGGGGGCCGAGTGCATTTTAGGGCCGAGCTGACCCTGATTCATATTTTTAACTTTAAATCTTCTACGTGTTGAAGATTGAACAACCAGGCCACCAACAAGTGTAGCTTGGTCCTGGCATGCATTAGCCAAGCCCTGACGATCAAACAAGACTTTAGTGTAGCTTGGTCCTGGCATGCATTAGCCAATACCTGGCCACAAACAAGTGTAGCTTGGTCCATGCATAGCCAAGACCTGGTGATCAAACAAGTGTAGCTTGGTCCATGCATGCATGAGCCAAGACCTGGCAATCAAACAAGTGTAGCTTGGTCCTGGCATGCATTAGCCAATACCTGGCAATCAAACAAGTGTAGCTTGGTAAATGCATGCATGGGCCAAGACCTGGCCACAAACAAGTGTAGCTTGGTCCATGCATGCATGAGCCAAGACATATCAAACTTTCACATGTTCCATATTTGCTCATAAATATATCAAATGAATGTAGTAACCACAAATAAGTTGTAGCAACATGGTCCATGCATGCATGAGCCAGCATTTGCAGAGGCTCCCTTAGCTATGAGGAAGACAGATGACTTGGCCTGACCAAGATAGGAATGACTGAACAGCAAGATTCTAGAATAGATGTCAGATTGTAACCTTCAGGTATTACCGTAGATGAAATATTCCAACTTAAAATCTGCTAGTATGTACTGGTCTGACAGATGGAAGTGCTACATAGAAGCTATTCTGTTTCAAGAGGGAAACCTGGAACTCATAAAAATTCTGAAAAAAAATGCATGATCTGTTACTTTTGGCTGCCAATCAAACAAAATTGTAATATTGACTGTTATAAATTTTCATTGATGAATTAATCATTATTAGCCAATAAAAGTGGTGCTTACAGGGCATATCTGTTTACAATTATTACTGTTAGCCAATAAAAGTGGTGCTTACAGAGCATATCTGTTTACAATTATTACTGTTAGCCAATAAAAAGTGGTGCTTACAGAGCATATCTGTTTACAATTATTACTGTTAGCCAATAAAAGTGGTGCTTACAGAGCATATCTGTTTATATAATTTAGTGCCTGACATGTAGAAATACCTTTTGAGATAATCAGGGAGATAAAGGGTTATAAAACCCTAATGTAACTTACTTTGTCTGTTTGTTTTGTAAACTGGGAACTTTGTTTAACAAGAAATCCGAAAGTAAAAGCCAAAGTAGTTCATTTAGTGCATTGTAGATTTGAGGAATATCTCAGTCATGTACTGTATGATCTTAAAGTGGAAATGTGATTTATGACTCCTTAAGATTTTAACGAATGATCTCATTCTGAATTCTGAAACTATACTCACACTTAAAAAACGTCTTGATGTCATGCAATCGTAACAACTCGGCCTTTTCCGACAACTTCGTAAAAATACCTCGTATGTAAGTGTATGAATACACCAAATGGTAATTCGCCTCAGCTTTAATAAAATTATAAACAAACATGGCAGAATTCAAGCAGTGATTGTCTTATGGATTAGAAAAAAATGAAAATAAATGTTAATTTAAAGCATGAACAGGTAGAGACTTTAAGAAATGTCTCCAATAAAGCAGACACCATTTGTGTTACAAAATAGCCCATTATGGCGGCTACCATATTATTTCCGAGGTGACTTACTGAAGTCGCCCGAGGTGTTCCGAATGGATGTCATGATGTATATGGAGGAATTTTTGCAAAATCTGAGATAAACTGAAATTCAAAATTATTAAAATATTTTAGATTTTTCATCCTTTATTGAAATGTAAATGATTGTTAAATTACAAAATAGATGAAAAGTGAAACTGAGACAGTGCTTAGCATGTTTAGAATCTCATATTTTTAAGGCATTATTGGAAAAATAAAACCTTCAGGCAAATTGTTAAATTTACTGATATTTGGACCCAAATTTTCTAGTGAAGGCTAAAGAAGGTTCACATTGAATTTCATGATTTTGGATAGTCAGGCTAAAATAATATATGCTATTGAAAATCACTGTGACCAGAATAGTGTTGGAGATCCTTGGAACACCTATTACTAATCTTTCAATACACATGGCAGTATGAATCCTCAGGACAATTCCTCACTCCCTTATTTTGACAGATTTTTGTTATCCCGGACTATTCCCCTCTTGTCATTTCGTCACTCCAGACAATGCCTCTCCCATACTTTTGCACCACAGACTAATTCCCTCTGTTATTAAACATGTATGTTACATTCCTGGTTGGCCTTCCCTCTGTCTGTTACCATACGTCTGTCTGTAGTCTGTCCGTGATTAACGCTAATCAGCAGGATACATAATAAGATCATGTTTATTTGTAAGGACAATTATTAATTTTGCCAGCCTTGCAAATAGGTAAAGGACATATAAAAGTCTAACCCAAGGATGTATGGGTACTTTGTTTTTATATTGTTCCCAGGCTGCAAAACATTTTGGCACAAATGATCAAGGTAACCATGACTGTGACCATTGTCATGTTTTGGGGACATTTATATCTGTGACATTTTTCTTGTTTTTTTAAACATTGATCCCTATTTTGACATTTGACATTGTAGGTACTTTGCAAGAAGTGGAGTTTTGTATGTTGTTGTGCGCAGGTCGTTAAGAGAAAGGATCTGCTCAATGCTTGTCCAAGTTTCCCATCTCTTGTGAGGAAAGAAAGCTTAAAGGATGGAGGAGATTCCGGATCTCATGTCAGATTATGTGTCGTTTGATGTTGGCGACATATCTTTCACAGTTCCAAAACGTTATGAAGATTTGAAGCCTATCAGCTTTGGTAATCGTGGAATAGTTTGGTATGTTAAAAAAAGTCTTCTTTTCACTATTCCAACTATATATTTGAAATTTTGATTCTCCAGTACTAAAGAACATTGTCACTGGCCATATTTTCTTTTCAGCAATTTCATATAAATTTATTAGTTCAAAAACCAAAAAATAAACATTGATGCAGGGCATCAAGTCAGCGCAGAAGAATATATCAGATACATATTATTTTTCATTTACAGCCGTAGAACTGTTAGTGCATTTAAACAGACCTTCTGTGAGTGCAATTTGTACTTGTGCCACCTCGATCTTAAGTAGTTTGCTAAACCAATGCTTTTACCATTGACCCAAAGAATCGAATTCCTGGTGCATTTGTCAGAGGTTGAAATAAGTTATCAAACAAGTCAGCATCAAATACTAGAACACTGCAGGTAGCAGCTTTTAGTTATATATATTCATTACTTAACATTTTGATTACACCACAACCATTTGATAATCGTACTAGAATGTCATATTTCTAATGAATTATTCATGAGTATGAAATTTTACCAACCAGTTGTCCCACAGTTGATGAATAGAGTGAAACAGAATGGATCGAACGTGGGTTTTCGACAATGAGGTAAACCGAAATCAGAACAATCTCCATTACATTGTGTTGTTGGTAAAATATCAGGAAGCAAACTTCATGAGCTGACAAAAGAAACTAACAGTCAAAATCAACACACAAAAGTCACATTTGTATACAATAATTGCTAAAGTATTTTTATTATTATTTCGTTTCATCTTTCTCATTAACTTTGTTTTCTTTCTTTCTTTTATTTTGTCAATATTTTTTATCCTGAAAACCCACACATTTATCTATTTATCTGTCCATTCATTTGCGAGCAACAGAACGATAAAAGAAACAAACATGAAACACACTGATGTCCAGCAGAAATTTTTATGCCCCCTCTTCAAAGAAGTGGGGGTATATTGCTTTGCATTTGTCTGTCTGTCGGTCCTTAGACCAAATGGTTTCCGACCAATAACTAAAGAATGCTTAGGCCTAGGAACTTCAAACTTGGTAGGATGATTGTCCATCACCAGTAGATGACCCCTATTGATTTTGGGATCAAGGGGTCAAAGGTCAAGGTCACATTGACCTTGTAGGTAGAAACGGTTTCCGACCAATAACTAGATTACGCTTTGACCAAGGTTCACTAAACTTGGTATGCTGGTTGGTCATCACAAGTAGATGACCCCTGTTGATTTTGAGGTCATTAGGTCAAAGGTCAAGATCACAGGGACCTTCATCCTAAAAACGGTTTCCGATCAATAACTAGAGAACGCTTTGACCTAAGTTCACCAAACTTGGTATGTTGGTTGTTCATCACCAGTAGATGACCCCTATTGATTTTAACATCATTAGGTCAAAGGTCAATATCACAGGGACCTTCATCCTAAAAACGGTTTCCGATCAATAACTAGAGAACGCTTTGACTTAGGTTCATCAAACTTAGTATGCTGGTTGGTCATCACCAGTAGATGACCCCTATTGATTTTGAGGTCATTAGGTCAAAGGTCAAACTCACAGGGACATTCATCCTAAAAATGGTTTCCAATCAATAACTAGAGAACGCTTTGACCTAGGTTCACCAAACTTGGTATGCTGGTTGGTCATCGCCAGAAGATGACCCCTATTGATTTTGAGGTCAAAGGTCAAGATCACAGGGACCTTCATCCTAAAAATGGTTTCCAATCAGTAACTAGAGAACGCTTTGACCTAGGTTCACCAAACTTGGTTTACTGGTTCGTCATCACCAGTAGATGACCCCTATTGACTTTGAGGTCATTAGGTCAAAGGTCAAGATCACAGAGACTTTCATCTTAAAAACGGTTTCCGATCAATAACTAGAGAATGCTTTGACCTAGGTTCACCAAACTTGGTTTGCTGGTTGGTCATCACCAGTAGATGACCCCCTATTGATTTTGAGGTCATTAGGTCAAAGGTCTAGCTCACAGAGACTTTGACTCTAGAAACGGTTTCCGATCAATAACTAGAGAATGCTTTGACCTAGGTTCACCAAACTTGGTATGCTGGTTGGTCATGACCAGTAAATGACCTCTATTGATTTTGAGGTCATTAGGTCAAAGGTCAAGGCCACAGAGACCTTGATCCTAATAACGGTTTCTGATCAATAACTAGAGAACGCTTTGGCCCAACCACAAGCAATTAGGTGCTGCCGGGGGGCATTTATGTTTTACAAACATTTCTTGTTTAAGACTTGAATGTATCAGAAACATGTTATTTCACAGATATAGAATATCTATATAGCTGTAAAACTGTTAGTGTATTTATATAGTTGATAGTGAATGCAAGTCGTACTCGTGCGGCCTCGATCTCGAGCAGTTTGCTTAACTAATGCTTCTATCACCTATTTCCTGACACGTTTATCAGAGGCGAAGGTGTGTAGCAAGACAAACATTGATACACAGCATCGAGTCAGCGCAGAAGATTCTGTGAGTCAATTCTTGCTCACAGGTCATTTCGCTACCATTACATGTTCGCACTAGTCACTCGCTACCCGGTAGAATGTCGATTCACCACCCAAGCATTTTTGATACCCGAGTTTCATTAGATCAATGATACTTTGCAATAACATAGCGACATTTGATATAACTTAATACAAATTCATATTTTTGTTTTAATTATTGCCAACTGAAAATTGGAAATCAGTGCAAATTAGTATTTAATGCAAAAGGGCCTTAATTAGGGCCCTGAAACAAATTTTTTTTTTTTTTTTAGAAATTAATCGTTTTAATCAACCATACGCATATGCAATATGTTAGAGAACTGTATGTATATTACGGAATAGGAAACAGAATTTAGAATTTGTCTCCTTATAATTAATAAAATAAGTTATCAAACAAATCTACATCAAATAATAGAAAACTTCAGTTTTTTGTTATATTCATAACTTATCATTTTAATTCCACCAGCGCCATATTTGTGCTAAAATAAAAATAAAAAATTCTTCGTCCAGTTCCAGACGAATGTTAGTTGCAGCTGATGATCCTTCGCCATACACTTAAAACCTGTAAATTGTTTAATATTAATACACTCAAACCATATAATCATCATGTATATTTGCTTTAAATTAAATACCTAACCCGTTTAAGTCCGGTAATAAGGACAAGTTAGCTTATGTGCGATAAACCCTGTCGCGAATCTTCTAAGTAGGGAATAGACTAGGTACGAAAGAACATAGGTAGCAAATTTGTACAGATAGCGAACTGACAGTACAGCCAATATCCTATCTACACAAACACAGGCATGTCTGATAGTTTGCTAATGTAAGTCTGCTAGTCTGCTGCAGTTAGTCTGCTAGTCTGATGCATGTTCATACCGATGAAAAATTTTGTAATTTTTTCATGTTGGTTAAATTGGTCATACCTTGGTTAAATTTCAATAATTAAAGTTGAAGCTACGGGCAAATGTTCGAGACCTCTCTGACGTTGGCTGGATTGTGTAGGAGAGCTCAGTGTTCATAAACATGGCAAATAGAATTTACCATATATCTCGTATACTATACAAGTATGCAGCTCCGCAGGCTGGACAGTTATATGTCAGGCGGCACCATAGCACCTGTGCAACCTTTATTTCCTCACATAAGCACAGTGTGCTCAGGGTGAGCTTTCATGATCACCCTATGTCCAACCAGCTTCATGAGTTGTCAGCAACATTTCTTAAACCAATTAGTCAAAGTTGATCACACTTGGCAGGGATGTTCCTTGCATGAAACTCAACCAAACTTACTCAAAGAGTTCCATTCCATGCAGAACTATGGTTGCTATGCAGAACTCTGGTTGCTATGGCAGTAAGAATAAAAAACTTTGTCTAAAACCAGCAGGCCCAGAGCTCTGAAATTTGAAGTTTAGTAGTTTAAAATGGACCTTTACTAAGTCTGTTCAAATTATATCCCTGGAGTCATTATTGGCCCATCTCAAGGGTCACGTGTTTTACATAGAAATATATAGGAAAATCTTTTAAACCCTTCTTGTTCAAAACAACAAGGTTCAGAGGTTTTAAATTTTGAAATAAGTATGGACCTCTGCATTTTCCCTTAGGGTCATTATTGACTTCACCACAGGGGTCAAAGCTTATATAGACAAACTCTTTAAAAATCATCAAGTCAGAAACGATATTGTTGATACTTATGATTTGGTTTGTAACATTGTCTTATAAACCTCTACCTAAGATTTTTCATATAATGCTCCTGAAATCATTGGCTCTACCCCATGGGCCACATTTGACATAGAAATAAATAGAGAAATTTTTAAATTTCTTCTTATCTGAAGTCACAAGGTCTAGAAACGTAGCATACAGAATCTTTTAGTTCTTTCTCTTATTTTGATAATAAATCCATTGAATTGCAGCAGTTATTTTCAGGGAGTAATTAAGTGTCATCCTGACCCTCTTGTTTGATATAGAAGTCCTGTCCTAAAGATAAGTGAAGACATAGAAGCAGATATTAAGTTCACTGCAGAGAAAGCAAGTTGACTTCATTTATTATAGTGTAAACTCTTATACAAATGTATGATATTTTTTCAGTTCTGCATATGATCGTCTTAAAGACCAGAAAGTTGCAATTAAGAAATTACGAAAGCAGTTTTTCGAAAAAAAAGTTGCAGAAAGGGCTTATAGAGAGTGTGTCTTGTCAAAGATAGTTAATCATCAAAATGTAAGTACAACCATACTTCTGTAAATCTAGTAAGTCAAGTTGAAGAAGGTTCATATCCATTTTTAGCAGGTTCGACATCGTAGGTTTGAATCTCATACAATTGGCACAGAACTTGAATACAGTATTAACTTGCTCTTAACTACACTTGATTATAACAACATTCACAGCATACCGACATATTTGTCCGGTCCCATTTTTATGCTCCCAGAGGGAGCATATTATTTTTGGTCTGTCTGTCTATTTGTCACAAAACTTTACCCTTGACCATAACAAGGAAGTCTTTCCACCTACTGCCTCCAAACTTAACAGGTGCATGCACCTTGATAAGCTTTACCCACCAGAGCCACTTAGAGGTCACAGAGTCAAAGGTCAAGGTCATCTCCAAATATCAAATATTAACTGTGGCCATAAAACAGAAGTCCTTCCATCCACAGCTTTCAAACTTCACAGAAGTATTCACTTTTATACACTCTACCAGCAAGACCCACTTAGAGGTCAAGGGATCAAAGGTCAAGGTCACCTTGACCCCAAATAGCAAATATTTACTTTGGCCATAAAGTAATCATGCTTCCATCCAAAGCATTATTACTTCACCTGTTTATGCACCTTGATGCGTCCATCAGACCCACTTAGGGGTCCCAGGGTCAAAGGTCAACGTCACTATATTGCAAAAAATAAACTTGGCCATAAAATGAAAGTGCTTCCATTCAAAGCTTTCTAACTTCACATATGTATTCACCTGGATGAGCATTAAGAGGTTACAGGGTCAAAGATCAAGGCCACCATGACCTCCAAATATTAAATATTAACCGTGGCCATAAAACAGAAGTCCCTCCATCCACAGCCTTCAAACCTCACAAATGTATGCACCTTGATATTCTCTACCCGCAAGACCAACTTAGAGGTCACGGGGTCAGAGGTCGACATGACCCCAAATAGCAAATATTTACTTTGGCCATAAAATAAACATGCTTCTTGATGAGCTCCATCTGCCAGACCCACTTAGGGGTCCCAGGGTCAAAGTCAGTGCACCCCTGAGGGCATGGCGTTCATTCGAATGTAGCACTTGACTTTATATAACTTGCCATATCCGACAACATCCCATAACTGACACAACCAACTAGTCCCAATGATTGTCGGTATAGACAAGTTTTGCTGTATTAGGGAAAAGGAGATAGTCCATACCCAGCCCTGGAAATGCCTGGATCTAAGTCAAAATTAACATGCAGCTTGAGAACAAAGGAAAACAAATAAGAGCAAAATGTTAGTGGTAGAATACAACTGACTGATTTCTGTAGTTTAAGGATTTTTCAGACATTCTTAGCCTAAATAAAGTGATATGTCTAAACAAGTCTGGTTCCAAATTTATATTATTTATACAATGTATTAATTTATTTATCCCCCTGCCAAAGGCATAGGGGATATTAGAAATGGTCTCTTTCCGAGTGTCCGTGCTTCTGTCTGTGCATTCGTCCCAACATAACTCCAAAAGCACTTGAGCAATTTTCTTCAAACTTTATACACTGAAAGAGCACATTTGGAGGAAGTGCATTGTGTAAGAACAATGACTCTACCTTGCCTACTTTTAGAGTTATTCCCCTTTATCATATTTACTTGAAAAAAAAATTCCAGAGCATAACTCCAAAAGTACTTGAGGGATTTTCTTCAAACTTAATACACTGACATAGCACATTGGTAGGAAGTGCGGTGTTTAAGAACAATAACTCTACCTTGCCTATTTTTTTTGGGGATTTTCTTCAGACAGCATACGTGCATTATTAAATTTATTTTTTGAATGTACAACCTTCAGGTAACTTCTTCCCGGCGGGGGGATAAACCATATGTAACATGGCGCTTGTTCAGTGATATGACAGTATTCGAGTGTTACTTGATTTGTTGTAAACATGCATTTAAATTATATTAAGGTGCTGTGTAAGTACAGCATGATATACCGCTGTATGAAATGGTAAGGACTTAACCTAATTTATTATATGACTTTTAAACTATCTGAATTGCCATTGGTTCTGTACTGACCATGTGTGAGTCAATAGAAGGTGAAATTCACCTCAAATAATTGTATTGATGTAAACAAAAGTTGTGTCTCTTGTGATCTTGATGCTGCTTTTGTGTTTTCTATTAAAATGACTGGGTAAAACGGTATTAAAAAAAAAAAGAATAAGTGGGAGAAAAGATGTAAAAAATTACAGGGTTACTTCTATAATTAAAAGTTCTTTGAGTTACATTTTGTATGTCTGTAAAGTCATATAATGAATTATTTACTGCATGATGATATTGGAGAATTTCAAATTCTATGGACCTGACAATGTGATATTTAACTCTTGTCTATACCATGAGCCAGGTCCATTTACTATGATATTTACCTCATCATCTTATAATTTTCTATGATTGTATTTATTCAGATACTGCATGGAAACTCGGTCCAGTATGATTCTAGCTGTAGACGACTTATTCATTGACTCATAGCCTTCTCTGTACTCTCTATGCATGATTCCGTCTTGTAGTTGAAACTCAGTAGAATGAATCATCATAGAACAAAATTCTTGTGTACTGCTAAATTAATCTTTTGGAGTCATGATTTAGCTAGGAACAGAGGAAAAAACAAAAAAAGTGGTTTCACAAAAACTAATTCTAGGTCCGTCACTGATAACAAGTCACTTCTGAAGTTTCTGAAGTATACATTTCATGACATTGAAGGCGAGGCTACAGGATGTTCTTTGCAGCTGTGTTAGTCAGATAGGTGAAGTAAGGCATACTTGTGTAATTTCATCCAGTCAGAGGCTGCAGAAAACAAGATGACTGATTGGTCAGGGAAAAGTTTGAAGCAAAAGCTTTGTAAGAGTGCTGTTTATTGGCTCGTTTGTGTAATCTGTGTTTTTCTTTTTATATAAGTTACAATGTAATGAGATTGAAGCATTTTAATTTTGCAAGGGATTATTTTCCCATATGAATTCCATTTCACAAGCTGTTATATAACTTTTCAGGTTTTAGGGTTGTTGACAGCTTTTACTCCCCAGAAGTCTTTGGAAGAATTTCAAGATGTGTAAGTATAGTTTGGAAGAATTTCAAGATGTGTAAGTATAGTTTGGAAGAATTTCAAGATGTGTAAGTATAGTTTGGAAGAATTTCAAGATGTGTAAGTATAGTCTCATGATCTCATGAAAAGGTGAAGGCTGTCTCACATCCCTTCAAGTAAATTGCACCATTTTACCAGCTGTACCACTGTCCCTTTTGTTCAGTTTTATTATGTGTTTAGTTCATTTATCTTCATTTACATCAGCAAACATCTTCTTCTCTTTTTATTTGTCAAAGAACCTCTGAAAACCTTTGCCATCAGATTTTTGTGTTTTCCAGATACCTTGTTACCGAGTTGATGGATGCAGACCTGTCCCGAGTGGTTAAACTGGAACTTGACCATGAACGAATATCTTACCTCATGTACGAGTTATTCTGTGGTGTAAAACATTTGCACTCAGCGGGAATTATACATAGGGTAAGATACAACTGAAGTTATAATATTTTAAACCCTTGCTAGGTTTAATAGGTTTTACCTTTTCGAAAAAAATAAAACTCTCTGTGACGGGTATTGGAATAATTCATTTCTTAGATAAATTTTATCTATATATGAAAATTGGGTCTTAGGTTGAACTAATATTGCATTTCAGGATTTGAAACCTTCAAGTGTGGTAGTGAAGTCAGACTGTTCATTGAAAATCTTAGATTTTGGGTCAGCTAAAAAAGCCGATGCCATGATGACAGGATACGTAACAACACGATTTTTCCGAGCACCAGAGGTTATCTTAGGCATGAAATATACTGAACAAGGTGAAGAAAGTTTCTTTGTAAAATGTGAAATCATCACTGTCCAAATGCTTCCTTTTTGCATATGAAACACTTTTTTTGTGTGCCTTTCTCCCTGATAATACCCTACATATAGAATGTCTGGGGCTTTATTGGATTCACGTACATTGATTGGTTAGTCAGTCCAGACTTCATAAGACAGAACTGTCTGGACTAATTCTGAGCAACTATCACTCAGATTTTAATGATACTTTGGAACTATCGTGAGTACCAACCCTAGTAATGCATGTCATTGTCACGTTCCACTCTGATGACTTCACTGAGTTATGACCCTTTAATTTGTTTTTACACATCTACTTGTCTGGACTGTTCTCGTCAACTATTATTTATATTTTAATTATACTTTGCTAGAATGAGTACAAAGCCTAGTTGTACATGTTATTGCCATGTTCCACTGCCTTGATTTTTCAGTGAGTTATGGCCCTTTGAATTTTTAACCTATAAATTTGTCCAGACTATTTCACAGCAACTGTTTGTCAGATTTTAATAATACTTTTCAAGAATCATAAGTACAAAGCTTAGTAATGTTATGCATGTTAGTGTTGTGTTCCGATGCAGTGAATTTTCACTGAGTTATGGGCCTTTATTTTTTTTTTTGCACATAAGATTGTCAATGTATTATTTCTCAGCATCTGTATGTCAGATTTTAATATATCCTAAAACAGAATAGAAAATTGGATCGACATGCATTTTTAGCTCACCTGAGCACAAAGTGCTCAGGGTGAGCTTTTCTGATCAGTCTTTGTCCATCGTCCGTCTGTCATCAACTTTTCATTCAAATGACATCTCCTCTGAAACCAAAGGGCCAAATTAAATGAAACTTGCCTGGGGTGTTCCTTGCAAGAAGCTCTACCAAGATTTTTGGTATGAAGCATCATCTAGTGGACCTCTACCAAGTTTATTCAAATTATGACAGGGGTCACATGTTTTACATAGAGTTATATAAGAAAAACTTTAAAAAAAATCTTCTTGTCAGAAACAGCAAGGCCTAGAGTTTAGATATTTGGTGTGTAGTATCATCTAGTGGACCTCTACCAAGTTTATTCAAATTATGACCCTTGGGTCAAAACTGACCCCACCCCAGGGGTCAGTTGATTTTACATAGATTTATATAGGGAAAACTTAAAAATCTTCTTGTCAGAAACCACAAGGCCTAGAGTTTAGATATTTGGTGTGCAGCATTGTCAAGAGGACCTCTACCAAGTTTGTTCAAATCATAGCCCCTGGTTCAAAAATGGCCCCGCCCCAGTTGTCACATATGTTACATAGAGTTATATAGGAAAATTTTTTAAAAATCTTCTTTTCAGATACCACAAGGCCTAGAGTTAAGATATTTGGTGTGTGGCATTGTCCAGTGGACCTCTACTAAGTTTGTTCAAATCATAGCCACTGGGTCAAAAAAGGCCCTGCCTCGGGGGTCACTTGTTTACATAGAGTTATATAGGAAAAAGTTAAAAAAGTCTTCATATCAGAAACCAGAAGGCATAGAGCTTAGATATTTTGTATGTAGCATTGTCAAGAGGACCTCTACCAAGTTTGTTCAAATCATAGCCCCTGGGTCAAAAATGGCCCCGCCCCAGTGGTCACATGTTTTACATAGAGTTATATAAGAAAATTTTTAAAAATCTTCTTTTCAGATACCACAAGGCCTAGAGTTAAGATATTTGGTGTACAGCATTGTCTACGGAAGGTGGGGGGGGGGGGCATTGGGTGGGGGGGTCATTTGATTTTACACAAGGATTTATATAGGGAAAACTTTAAAAATCTGCTGCTCTGAAACACCAAGGGCTATACCTTCAATTGTTTGTTGTAATGTCTCCCCCCAACCCCACCCTTCTGATGGAGACATATTGTTTTTGACTTGTCCATGGGTGTATGTTTGTCTGTCTGTCTTTCACACTTCGTTTCCTTTCAATAACTTGAGTACCAGTTGACCTAAAGCCTTCAAACTTCACAGGGTTATTGCCCTTATTGAGTACAAAAAATCCCTTTTGTGTTTTGGGTCAGTAGGTCAAAGGTCAAGGTCAGAGGGACCTCTAGAGTGAAAACCGTTTCCACTCAATAACAGGATTACCATTTCACCCAGAGCCTCCAAACTTCATAGGATGATTGCTTTTACTAAATAGAAGAACCATATTGTTTTTGGGGCTAGTATGTCAAAGGTCAGGGTCACAGGGACCTGTAGAGTGAAAACTATTTCTGCAGAGTAACTGTAGTACCATTACACCCAGACAAACTTTATAGGATAATTGTATTAGAAGAACCCTATTGTTTTTAGGGTCTATAGGTCAAAGGTAATGTTCACAAGGACCTGTAAAGTGAGAACTGTTTCTGCTCAGTAACTGGAGTACCATTTTACCCAGAGCCTTCAAACTTCATAGGATAATTTTCTTTACTCAGTAAAAGAACCAAATCATTTTTGGGGTCAGTAGGTTAAAAGTCAAGGTCACAAGGACCTGTAGAGTGAAAACTATTTCTTCTCTGTAATTGGAGTATCATTACACCCAGAACCTTCAAACTTAACAGGGTAATTATATTAGAAGAACCCTATTGGTTTTGGAGTCTGTATGTCAAAGGTCAAAGTCACTGGGACCTTTAGAATAAAACTTTTTCTGGTCAAAAATTTGAGTACCATTTCACCCAGTCTTCAATCTTATTGCAAAACGTATTCAAACTTGCACCCATAAAAACCAATAACGATATTTGTAACATGAGCAATGAGACTCAGGTGAGCGGTTTAGAGCCATCATGGCCCTCTTGTTTGTTTAACTGGCTGGCTGTAGCTAACACGAGTTATATGGTTTAATCGTTAGCAGCTGTTTGATTGATTTGAAAAAAAGTTTGCAGGAATCATAAGAACTGATCATCGATTTGCATATGATTTGCATATTTTGCAGCACTATTTTTCATCAACTTTTAAAGTTTTTAAGTTTAATTAACCCTTACCATGCTAAATATCTCTAATGGACTTGTCCATCTTTCAAGTTGGACAGATCCATTAATTGTTTATGGGTGTGCTTATTGGAAATTTACTGACTGCATAGCGAAAAGTGCAGACTATGATCAGACTACACAGATTTAGAGGCTGTTCATAGTCTGCACTGGTTACAAAGGCAGAGTCAGTTGCTTCCAGCAGGATAAGGGTTAATGAGAAATTTGAATAAAGTATAAAGTTCAATAATATTCTCTTTTGTTATTGCACATCACTAGAATTTATCAAGGTATGAAAAATAAGGGACTTGGCATTCATTGATGTATAGATGTGTAGACTTATAAATCTTTCCTTTGAAGAACTAACACAACTTTTGCTTTTGTTTCAGTTGATGTTTGGGCAGCAGGGTGTATTATGGCAGAGCTAATACAAGGGAAGGTTATGTTTCCGGGAGCCACTCATATCCTTTCAGAATCATTTGTGAACTTGTGATGGTTTATGAATAAAATCCTAGCAGTTTTCTAATCTCATTGTAGTCAGGGTTACGGTGTTAAAAAGGTTACAGTGTTGTCTTTAGGACTGAGACTGAATGTTTGAATATTCATGAATGGGCTGAATATTTGAATAAAAAATGTATTAGTATTTTCACCTTTTATAATTAAGTAATTTTTTTTTTAAATTCTCTATTAAGAAAATTTTGCATATTGAAACGATCTTCTCTACTAGTTTTCGCATCTGGGCTGTATGTTTCTTTATCACCTCTCATCGGGTCTGTCGCTGCAGACTGATTTACTAGTTTGCATTAGAATTTGTTTATTCTAAATGGTGTCCTCAAGGGCTTTGTACTTGAAATTAGGTAATATCAATATATGTCATATTTTAGGCTACACAACCAGTCATGTTAATTTTAGCTTACTTGAGCACATAGTGCTCACAGGAGCTTTTAGGATCGATTGCTGTCTGTCATCCATCCATTACCCATTCACAGTTGAGTTGTTAAAACTCTTAAGGCCACGTCAGGCTAAAATATGTGTCATGCAGGACTGAAACCTAGGTCACTAGGTCAAATCAAAGAAAAATGAAAACAATCCAGAGGCCACTTGTTTGTCCTAGCTATCATGAAACTTAGATTATTTGTCTTTATAAGGTCCTGGCCAGCTTTGAATAAAGATCATGTAGGACTTAAGACTAGATCACTAGGTCAGATCAAAGAAAAACCTTGTTAACATTCAAGAGGCCTTATTTTTGCCCCAATCTTAATGACACTTGATGAGAATATTTGAATCAGTAATATCTTCCTTACTAAGGGCAATTCCAGTAATAAGTGTATGTGGGGAGAGGATGGCTCCCAAAATTTTTAAATCTGTCCAGTTTGAAAGATGGACAAGTCCATTTTAGATATTTAGCATGGTCAGGGTTAACCTGCTAAATAATAATGGACTGCATCTGTCATTTTCATTTTCATGAAATTGTATTTTCAAGTAGAGCATGCACACATAGATTATTGGAGAGTGGTTCTAAAGATAAGGGCTTCAAATTTTGAAGTTGGATATGCAAAAATGGATTCAGCCTGCAACTTTTTCCAACACTGTGGAGAGGTCTGATGACCTCTCAAATGATGCGAAAGAAAGAATTTTACTTGAATAAAATACAATCATTTCAGTTATTTCATGCATTTGATATCTGATCAGTATGACTAAGAAAAGCTTTCACAATCAGTCATTCAAAAATAAGACAGTAGACTTAATCTTTTAAATTTTCGAACGTATTCGAAAGAACAAAATCAGATACTCAAAAACCAGTTCAAGGTATTCATTCCCATCTCTAGTATTCATTGATCCCCTGTGGCATAGCGGGGAGGGGATTATAGGAATGACCTTCATCTGTCTGTTTGTCAGTCTGTCCATCCATAATGTTTTCCTGTCAGCTCCGTAACTTTTAAACTCATGGAAAGTTTTTAAAATAACTTGGCACAAATGATCACCATTATGAACGATGTTCATAGTGCCAAACCAGGTCACTTCCTCCCAGGGTCAAGGTCACATTTAAAGGTCATATATAAAAAAGTCCACATTTCGTGTCTCCATTATTATTAAACTGCTTGAAAGTTTTTTAAAATAAGTTGGCACAAATGATTGAGATGATGTGCACAGAGCAACAACCAGGTCGCTACACCAAGGCCAAGGTCACACATAGAGGCCAAATATAAAAAAGTTCACATTTTGTTTCTTCTCCATAACTTATTGACTATTGTAATTTTCCATATTCTCAATATCTCATCAGTTGAATAACTCACAATTTCATTTTCATGATTCCATCATTTACAAATGTGATGTTCAAATGTAACTGCCCCTTTTCTGTAGAAATCATTATCCTATGTCATATTAGGAGGTCTAAACTTCTCTCTTCACCCTTGTTATCCATTCCAATGTTCCACTGTGGCAGGGGATATAGCTGTCCTTCAGACTGCTTTGTTATTTTTGTTTATGTTTTTATTTTCAAATATTGGATATTTAGAATGACTTTTGTTTGTAAACAAAATGAATGGCTAAATGTGAAAGGATCATCCATTGTCAGATCATTGGGATAATGGCTGCCAAACTTGAATATTATGATTTATGTCAACAGAATTTGCAGATTATCGAAACGTCACACATATGATTTTTTTAGGACTAGTTGATCTTGATGAATGTGATAAAACTTTTCTCATCAAGCAGGTGATTTATTACATAACTTAATTGCATTTGGTGGTTCATTGATCACTCTGATGCTTAAAACAGGAACAATTTTTTTACATCAAAACTTTAGTCTTAACATAGAGCAGATATCGATCAGTGGGATAAAATAGTTGAGAAGCTTGGAACTCCTTCACAGGACTTCATTGACAAGTTACGGGAGCAAGTTAGACAATACTTACAACAGCAGAAGATGGAAGGTTTTAGTTTTGAAGAACTCTTTCCTGATTCGGTATTTCCACCAGACAGCACTGAATTCGCAGTATTTAAAGCAAATGTTGCCAGAGACTTACTATCGAAAATGCTTGTTATCGACCCTGAGAAAAGGATTACAGTAGATGAAGTATTAAAGCATCCTTATTTAGATGTATGGTATGATGAGGAAGAAGTGCATGGGGTAAATTTTCTTTTAGAAAATTGTACTTATTTGCAGCATGTTTATTGAGAGTATGGGATTTACATGTATACACACACAAGGGCCATAAGCTAAAGTATGCAGCATATAGGCCAGGAATTGCTAACCTTCTTATAAGTGATACAGAAATGTACACAGTCATAGAGCAAAGCAAATTTACCTTCACTATGGGGAAGAATCTGTTTGAAGATTATTCCCAACATCCATTCAGTTAAACCAACTGTTATTTTCATCCTGTAAGTCATCATGCCGATAAAGGAATAGTTAAAGTCAAATATGGAATACATGTCACCATGTCAAAAAAAAACAACAGTTTATGTCCAGTATGGAATACATACTGTCACCATGTCAAATAAAAAACAGCTCATGTCCAATATGGAATACTTATTGTCACCATGTCAAATAAAAACAGTTTATGCCCCATATGGAATACATGTCACCATGTCAAATAAAAAACAGTGTATGTCCAATATGGAATACATATTGTCACCATGTCAAATAAAAACAGTTCATGTCCAACATGGACTACATATTGTCACAATGTCAAATAAAAACAGTTTATGTCCCATATGGAATACATGTCACCATGTATAATTAAAGACAGTTTATGTCCAATATGGAATACATGTCACCATGTCAAATAAAAAACAGTTTATGTCCAATATGGAATACATACTGTTACCATGTCAAATAATAAACAGTTTATGTCCAATATGGAACAGATGTCACCATGTCAAATAAAAAACAGTTTATGTCCAATATGGAATACACGTCACCATGTCAATAAAAACAGTTTATGTCCAATATGGAATACGTATTGTCACCATGTCAAATAAAAAAAAGTTGATGTCCCATATGGAATACATGTCACCATGTCAATAAAAACATTTCATGTCCAATATGGAATACATATTGTCACCATGTCAAATAGAAACAGTTTATTTCCAATATGGAATACATGTCACCATGTCAATAAAAACAGTTTATGTCCAATATGGAATACGTATTGTCACCATGTCAAATAAACAAGAGGGCCATGATGGCCCTGTATCGCTCACCTGAGAATGACTGCTTTTAACAAAGTTGCTATGGACCTGGTTAATTAACCCCAGATGACCCATATTCAAACTTGACCTAGAAATTATTGAAACAATCCCTTTGACAAATTTCAAGGTTATTTGTACTGAAAATGTTACCTCTAGAGTGTTAACAAGGTTTTTCCATATTTGGGCTCTATAACCTAGCTTTTTAACCTAAATGTCCCATATTCGAACTTGAGCTAGAAACCATAGAATTAAGCTTTCTGACAAATTTCCAGGTTGTTTGGAATTATAATGTTACTGCTAGAGTGTTAGCAAGGTTTATCCATATTTGGGCTCTGTGACCTAGTTTTTGACCCAAGATGACCCATACTTCAATTTGAGCTAGAAATTGTCAAAGCAACCTTTTTGACAATTTTTCAGATTATTTGGGCTGAAAATGTAACCTCTAGAATGTTAACAAGATTTTTCTATTTTTGGGCCATGTGACCTAGTTTTTGATCCCAGATGACCCATATCCAAATTTGAGCTAGAAATCATTGAAACAACCTTTCTGACAAATTTCAAGGACATTTGGACTACAAATGTAACCTCTAGAGCATTAACAAGGTTTTTCTACTTTTGGGCTCTGTGACCTAGTTTTTGACCCCAGAAAACCTATATTCAAAACTGAGCTAGAACTCATTGATAGAACATTTCTGACAAATTTCCAGGTTATTTGGACTGAAATTGTAGCCTTTAGAATATTAACAAGGTTTTTTTTCCATATTTGGACTCTGTGACCTAGTTTGTGACCCCAAATGACCCATATTCGAACTTGATCTAGAAATCTTCAAGGCAACCTTTCTAACACATTTCCAGATTATTTGGGCTGAAAATGTAACCTCAAGAGTGTTAACAAGATTTTTCTATTTTTGGGCTCTGTGACCTAGTTTTTGAACCCAAATGACCCATATTTGAACTTATGCTAGGTATCTTTAAAGCAACCTTTCTGACAAATTTCCAGATAATTTGGGCTGAAAATGTAACCTCTAGAGTGTTAACAAGATGTTTCTATTTTTGGGCTCTGTGACCTAGTTTTTGAACCCAGATGACCCATATTTGAACTTAAGCTAGAAATCCTAGAAGAAACCTTCCTGACAAATTTCCAGATTAATTGGTCTAAAAATGTTACCTCTAGAGTGTTAACAAGGTTTTTCAATATTTGGGCTCTGTAACCTAGTTTTTGACCCCAGATGACCTATATTTGAACTTGACCTAGAAATCGTCAAAGCAACCTTTCTGACAAATTTCCAGATTATTTGGGCTGAAAATGTAACCTCTAGAGTGTTAACAAGATTTTTCTATTTTTGGGCTCCGTGACCTAGTTTTTGAACCCAGATGACCCATATTTGAACTTGAGCTAGAAATCATCAATAGAACCTTTCTGACAAATTTCCAGGATATTTGGACTGAAAAAGTAGCCTCTAGAGTGTTAACAAGGTTTTTCTATATTTGGGCTCTGTGACCTACTTTTCCAACCCTGACAACCCATGTTCGAACTCGTCCGAAATATCAATGAGACAAACATCCTGACCAAGTTTCATGACAATTGAGGCAAAAATGTGACCACTAGAGTGTTAACGAACTAATTGTGGACGGACGGACAGACGGACGGACGACGGACAAAAGGTGATCAGAAAAGCTCACTCTGTCACTACATGACAGGTGAGCTAAAAAAGTTTATGTCCCATATGGAATACATGTCACCATGTCAATAAAAACAGTTCATGTCCAATATGGAATACATATTGTCACCATGTCAAATAAAAAACAGTTCATATCCAATATGGAATACATACTGTCACCATGTCAAATAAAGAAACAGTTATGTCCAATATGGAATACATGTCAACTTGTCAAATAAAAATCAGTTTATGTCCAATATGGAATACATACTGTCACCATGTCAGATAAAAAACAGTTTATGTCCAATATGGAATACATGTCACCATGTCAAATAAAAAACAGCGTATGTCCAATATGGAATACATACTGTTACCATGTCAAATAAAAAACAGTTTACGTCCCATATGGAATATATGTCAATAAAACAGTTTATGTCCAATATGGAATTCATATTGTTACCATGTTAAATAAAAAAACAGTTTATGTCCAATATGGAATACATACTGTTACCATGTCAAATAAAAAACAGTTTAAGTCCAATATGGTATACATATTTTAATGATAGTTTAGTTTGAAATTTGATCATCTAAGTACTGATTCTGATAAGAACAAACATTTTATACAAAATCTTTCTACCTTTTAAGTGTTTCTTTTATTGTTGAGCATTGTTACAAAATTATAAATGAGTTGGAAAATCATTGATGGCCTTTTTCATGAAAAAAAACATTGATGACATATGGTAATTACATTTGAGAGTACAAGCTGTACTTTACAGGCTGTGCTTGGATTCTATGATGAAACACTTGACAATGAAGACTATACCGTTCAGCAATTAAAAGGTAACTGCTCTGTCATTCAAGTTAAAACTGTGAAACAGGTATTATGTTGAATTTGAGTAATTCTTAAAACCATTTTCCAAAACAGTTTCCTGTTTATGGTGGTTACACCTCTTGGAATACAAAAGCCATATCGGATGGGTTGGTGTATATGATTCAAGATATTCAACAACCAATAACAGAATCAAACAAATGTAAAGAAACAGATAGCAGCGTATTGTAACCCATAATTTATTTATGAAGAAGTCTTTATGATTATTTAAAGTATGTTGAAATGCATATCTATTCAGGCATTTTGGTAATTTCATAAACTGGTGGATCTTTTTATAAGGACCGAACAAGTCATATTCAGAAGGGTTTTACTTCAAATTATTGTCCTAATTGCAAATTATTGTCCTAATTGCAAATTATTGTCCTAATTGCAAATTTTTGCCAGTGTAGAAATACTTAGCATTGTAAATAAGAGCTAATGGCTCATGAGAAAAAAAACTTACTAAAACAGTCAGTTTAAAGTAGACCCGAGAGCCTTTATTGCTTTGCTTGAGTTACAGCTTGAAAAATGTGAACAATGTTGAATTACTTTTCAGAGTTGTTGTACAAAGAGATAATGAAAATTGAAAAGAGAGAGATAGAGTCTCTTAAATCAGGTAATGTTTTATGGCTTCTGTACATGGGTCATATTATTGTCTTAAATCAGGTAATGTTTTATGGCTTCTGTACATGGGTCATATTATTGTCTTAAATCAGGTAATGTTTTATGGCTTCTGTACATGGGTCATATTATTGTCTTAAATCAGGTAATGTTTTATGGCTTCTGTACATGGTTCATATTAGTGTATTAAATCAGGTTATGTTTTATGGCTTCTGTACATGGTTCATATTAGTGTCTTAAATCGGGTAATTTTACATCGTTTCTGTATACCTTTTGTATTAGTGTCTGAAATCGGGTAATGTTACATTGTTTCTGTACACCGTTTGTTTAAGTGTCTGAAATCAGGTAATGTTACATTGTTTCTTTACATGGTTTGTATTAGTGTCTAAACTCCGGTAGTGTTACATCATTTCTGTAGACAGTTGATATTACTGTCTGAAATCATGTAATATTTTATGGTTCGTGTAAACGGTTCATATTAGTGTCTTAAATCATAGTAGTGTCTTAAATCAGGTTATGTTTTACAGTTTCTGTACATGGTACATATTAGTGTCTTAAATCAGGTAATGTTTTTATGCTCCCCGAAGGGAGAGCATATAGTTGCCGCTTTGTCAGTCCGTCCGTCCCGTCCGTCCGTCCTTCCGTCATAATTTTGTCCGGAGCATGACACAAAAACTATGAGAGATATCAAGACCAATCTTCATAGGTAGTTAGATCTCATTAAGGAGCAGTGCATTGCACAGAAACCATAACTCTTGCTTTATTAATTTTTGAGTTATTGCCCTTATTTCTCATACTTATTTTTTGTCCGGGGCATATCTCACAAAGAATAAGAGTTATCATCTTGAAACTTTATAAGTAGATAGATCTCATTGATGAGCAGTGCAGTGCACAAGAACCATAACTCTTGCTTTATTAATTTTCGAGTTATTGCCTTTTGAAATTTCTCATACTTATTTTTTTTGTCTGGGGCATATCTCACAAAGTATAATAGATATTAACATGAAACTTTATTGGTAGATAGATCTCTATGAGGAGAAGTGCAGCGTGCAAGAACCGTAACTTTATTTTGCATAATTTAGGAGTTATTGCCCTTTGTTATTTTCCATACTTTAAAAAAAGAATTAAACAATAGCCCTTTTGGAATTGGCATTTATTCGGGGAGCATCCATCGGTTCTACCGATTTCTTGTATGGCTTCTGTACACTGTATTAGTGTCTGACATCGGGTAATGCTACATCGTTTCTGTACATGGTTTGTATCAGTGTCTGAAATCAGGTAATGTTTTATGGTTTCTGTACACGGTCCATATTAGTGTCTTGAATCAAGTAATGTTTTATGGTTCCTGTACATGGTTCATATTTGTGCCTTAAATCATATTAGTGTCTGAAATCAGGTTATGTTATAACGTTTCTGTACATGGTTCATATTAGTGTCTTAAATCAGGTAATGTTTTATGGCTTCTGTACATGGGTTATTTTAGTGTCTTAAATCAGGTAATGTTCTATGACTTATGTACATGGTTCATATTAGTATTTTAAATCAGGTAATGTTTATGGTCTCTGTACATGGGTCATATTAGTGTCTGAAATCAGGTAATGTTTTATGGTTTCTGTACATAGGTCATATTAGTGTCTGAAATCAGGTAATGTTTTATGGCTTCTGTACATTGATCATATTAGTGTCTGAAATCAGGTAATGTTTTATGGCTTCTGTACATTGATCATATTAGTGTCTGAAATCAGGTAATGTTTTATGGTCTCTGTACATGGGTCATATTAGTGTCTGAAATCAGGTAATGTTTTATGGCTTCTGTACATTGATCATATTAGTGTCTGAAATCAGGTAATGTTTTATGGTTTCTGTACATGGTTCAAATTAGTATTTTAAATCATGTAATGTTTTATGGTCTCTGTACATGGGTCATATTAGTGTCTGAAATCAGGTTACGTTTTATGGTTTCTGTACATGAGTCTTATTAGTGTCTGAAATCAGGTATGTTTTATGGTTTCTGTACATGGGTCATATTAGTGTCTGAAAAACAAGTTATTGTATTTTCTGTACATAAAGAAAATGTCAGCAGCATGTATTTATCTCTCTTACCATTTGTAATAATGCATTGGCTTTGATTGATGAAATCGTTTAGCCACAAGGTTTTCATCCTTTTGATGTAGACAGTTGGTATAACTCACCAAATTTAATTTTAACTAAGACATACTACCCATTATTTGAACTAGAAGATACTGTATAGTATGATTGGAACAGTTACATTTTGACATTGGATGAGAAAAGTACACAGTACATCAAACCTAAATAATGTGCATAAAATCACATGCATGTTAAGATGGCTTTTAATGATGTAAATATTGTTTTTTTCTTTCAGGTTATGGAGTGCCTAATGAACTTACTGCTGATCCTCGAACACTGGAACTGTATGAGACTGCTCTCAGAGAAGGCAAAGAAAAGGACAGAAATGTTAGGGTAATGGTGATTGGCTGCTATGGTCAGGGAAAAACCTCATTGGTTAGACATTTGACAGGGCAGTCACTAGAAGGAGTCGAATCCACAAATGGTGTAGAAGTTCAGCTTTGCAAAAGTGCCATTGATGGCTCAGACACCTGGAAAATAAAACAGTCTGATGATGTATTGACAGAAAGTGTCAAACGATTAGTTTCAGTTGCCAGAGCGACAAAGTTCCAGAAACTGTTACTTGATAATCCTTCAGAAAGGGAGGTTAGTGCTGACAGCAGTATGGAGGTTGAAGAATCTGGAATGGATGAAGAAAAGACACTGCCAGCTGATACCACAGTAGGACAAAATGATGAAAAGATTATGTATGAAATGAAAGAAAATGTGAAAGAAACAAAAGAACTCGGAGCAGATGCACCTTCAAGTTCTGTAACTGCATTAAATTCTAGAACCCGATTTTGCTCTGAGTATTCTATAGAGTTTGCAAAAGAAATTAAACAAAGTGACTCAAGAACAAATGAATCTGATGAGAATTTTTTAAATTTAAGCATTTGGGATTTTGGAGGACAGTTTGTATACTATGCAACACACCAGCTCTTCCATTCAAGACAAGCTGTTTACCTTTTAGTATTTAACATAGCAAAGGGACTTGATGTGAAAATATATGATGAAGATTGCCCAAATGAATTGAAGCAAAAGAAAATGGAAGAATACATTAAGTTTTGGGTTAATTCAGTCCATACATTTGTTGGAAATGAAGAAGGTACGGAACCACCTATATTCCTAGTGGGTACCCATGTTGACATGTTAGAAGAGCAGAATGATGTAGAAGACTGCTTTGAGGAAATCAGGATGCTGTTTGATGACACACAATGTGCCTTTCACATCCAGCCAAAACACTTTGCCATCTCTAACAAAAATCCTGATTCTGCCCTTCTAAAAGAATTGCGCAGATCTATCACTGGTTACTGTGAAAAACAGGTGGCTGATCGATTCATACCTGCTAAGTGGATACCGCTTGAAAAAAGTCTGAAGGAGAAGCGCAATTTGAAAATTGTAAGCTTTGAGAAAGTCAAAGAGATAGACAGTTTGAATGAGATACCAATTGCATCAGATGACCAGCTCAAACTATTTCTGAGGTATCATCATGAGAAAGGCACATTCTTTTACTTTGAAAATGAAAGCGATGCCTTAAATCATGTTGTTCTGGAACCACAGTTCCTGATAGATGCATTTAGATGCATAATTACTTCCGGGAAATTTTGTCGAGTGCATGCAAATTTAAGAAAGTTGTGGAGGAAACTGTGTAATGAGGCTGTACTTGAAAAGGAGCTTCTGCATGAGCTATGGAGCAAGGACCCAGAAAATGAATTCATGAAATTCGAAAAACTGCTGTTGTTTTTCCTTCAGAAGCATCGAATCGTTGCAGAAGCGCTAGCATTTGAAGAGAATGAGGCTTCCTCAGGCTCCATACCTTTAAACTTTTTCATCGTTCCAAGTCTTCTGAAGAGAACTGCTGATGGCGTGATAGAGGAGTTTTTGAAGGGGAAAAGCTACACCAAAGTTTCTTTAGGATACACTTTTAATTACGAGACAGTTCTGTGTACCATCTACAATAGAGTTACTGCAGCTGTCCTCGGAAAATGGCCAGTTTTAGAATTTAAAGGCAACTCTTTGATCTATGAAAATGCTGCTACATGCAAAATTAGTCTGAATCATGCAGGCTTGTTTAAAATGATGGACAAATCACTGGAGTTGTTGGTTGTAAATCTTTGTCCGGGAGAAGACGTTTCTAGCGAAGTTTGTGACTCTTTTCGAAGGTTTGTCGAAATGGTTATGAAACAAGAGTTGCATAAATTCAAGAGAAGTGATTTAGAAAACCATGGACATGTATTTAAAGAAATGGTACGATGTCACAACGAAAGTCATGGTTACCAAGGCAGCTTGAATGTGTATGAAATTGAAACACTGCAAACCTACGACAGAGGTGTAATAGGGTGCCCAGATCATTGTAGTCACACTATCAACATAAATGAAGTTATGGTTGAGTGGTACAGTGCAGGCATTGCGAGTGCTGACATTCCTAAAAGGAAGCTGACAGAAAGAGAACTTAGCAGTTTTTCTACTGCTATTGGGAAAGATTGGGAATACCTTGCAAGGCAACTAGGATTTCCAGATGCAGAAATTGAGCAGGTTTGTCTGGATAAAGTAACCACACCATCACGAATATATGAGATATTCAGGAGATGGAAAAACAGAAATGGTGATAGTGGAACACTTGATGTTTTGGTGAAGACTGTCGAAGATTGTAGAAAATACATTACAGTCAATGATGATAAGTTAAAAAATCTGATTGACGGCATTTTATAGCCATTGTACAGTGTGATCAAGTCAGACTGGAGTATATAAATTGTTTAGTGGCTCGGTAATAAACACCAAACCATTGCAGATACAGGTAAGTAGATTGCCCAGCATCAAAACTACAGCCCTTATAAATCCATGCCTAACACTGAAATCTCTGTACAAGGAGTTGAAAAACTCCTTAAAAACTTATATCTTCACAAGGCCACAGGGCCAGACCAAGTAAGACCTGTGGTCCTCTAAAACATAAGTAAAGAAATCTCCCCAATTCTGAGAAAACTATTTCAAAAGTCCCTACAGTCTAGTACCCTCCCAAATATGTGGAAAATGGCAAATGTAGCCCCAGTTGTTAAGAAAGGCTCCAGGTCAGACCCTGCCAACTACCGTCGGATATCTCTTACCTGTATCCTGAGCAAAACTCTGGAACACATTGTCTACTCATGTATTACTAAACACATTACATATAACAGTATGGTCTATGATCTGCAGCATGGTTTTCGAGAAAAGAGGTCTTGACCGACCCAACTTCTTATGTTAGTAGATGATATTCTTAAGTCAGTCAATCAGAAGAGTCAGGTCGACCTCTTACTCCTTGACTTCTCAGAAGCCTTTGATATAGTCAACCCTGAAAAACTTCGTTAAAGCTGCATTTCTTTGGTAAAAAGGGCATAACTCTTAAACGGAACGAGTCATTTCTAGATAACAGAAAACAGGCTGTAATTGTCAGTGGTATCCCAGAGGCACAATCCCCGTCTCTTCTGGTCTCCCCCAGGGTTCGGTCCTTGGACCGCTCCTATTTCTCATCTACATAAATGATATTCCTGACTCGGTCAAAAATTCTAAAGACAGACTCTTAGCAGGTGATACAGCCGTATACCTCTCTCTTTCAGTAGCTTCTCACTCTAGCCTCTTATAACACAACTTAATTACACCAGCTTGAGCTATGGGAATCAAAATGGGAATTATACAAATTACAAAACGCAAGACTCCAGTAACAAAACAATATAAATTACACAATGCCATATTAGAAACTGTTACATCAGGTAAATATCTTGGAGTCACATCTCAAATAATTTTTCATGGAACCATCATATAAATAACATCACAAGAAAGACACATCAAACATTAGGCTTCTGAAGACGTAATATCAGAGTCCACTCTAAACCACTCAAGAACACTTGTACGGTCCCAGCTGTAGTATGGCTCGACAGTTTGGTCCCCTTACACTTGGACATTATCGACCAGCTGGAGTCTGTTCATCGCTGGGCTGCCCGCTGGGTCAAGAAAGATTATAAGCATACATCAGGTGTCACAGACATGATTAATTCTCTTAGGTGGAGACGCTTTGATATGCGACGTATTGATCAGCGTCTGTTATGTTTAGTTTATACCAAATTTATTTTAGTTCGATTGTGTAGGAAGCTTTTAGCTTATAGACACACTCTCGAATCCGTTCCTGGAACTAACCAGTACTAAGCAATGAGTGTAAAGTTTCTTGCTCAAGGAAACAACGGCTGTAAGCCGGATTGATCACATCTCACCATAAACAAGCCCGCCCAATTTTTATCTGTTTTTTTTTTTAAACTTTCTTTTTTATTATCTGTTTTTATCCGTCTTACTAGTTGACGCGCAAAGTCTAGGTCCCCAGCAGGGGTTTGATACAGGAAGATAGTAGTTGTGGAATTGATAAGAGTGCAGGCCTACCAATCCAGAAGTCACTGGTTCAAATCCCTCCACTGACGAGATTTCTAAGTGGAATTCTCTGCATTCCACACTTTGGTGTGAGTACTGGTTTGAATCCAGGAAGCAGACCGAGCGGTAGATTAATATAAGTTCCCAGAATTTGTTTCTCAATCTGTGTAAAATGAATGAGTTTAAACTATATCAGAATATTTTCTGTAAAACAAAAGTTCTTGAAAATGTTTCGGATGTAGTGTGGATTTGACCAATAGCAAAAGTCTCATCAAATCCACCGTCTACGTCTAAATATTTGGACTAAAGCTAGCCTACTGGGACGAACGTACCACATATGAAATATATTGTGGAATAAATCAATATTTGTCAAGTTAAGTGAGCAAATACATATACAAATGTACGTGTTTCTGTATGTAAGAGACGTATTTTTCACTTCCATTTAATATACAAAATGTACTTTGTAAATTTGAAAGACAGGTATTATACTTTAAGTAAATAAATACATAATGTTTACCTTTTTAAAAAGGATAAACACTTACCCGAACAAAAATATGTATGCATGCTGTTCAAATTAAAAACATTTTGTACATAGATAATTATTGGTTTTTTTTTGAGGAGTGATCAGTATTAATTATGTCAAGCCAATGATGCAAACAATCAATTTACACAAATAAAGTCTAAAAACGTGTTCACCTTTCACTCATGTAATTTACTGTTGATATATACTACTCAATGTTGTATTTACCTGGGGGAGGGGGTGGAAACATTGACGTACTAACACTAATCATGTCTGCTACGGAATACCTTTGTTTCTTTTGTTCAAAGAATAAAAAAGGACGTCGTCATGCAATCCAGTGTGACGTTTATGAACGCTGGCACAGGGTCTTTTAAATAGGATGGTCCGGAAACAAACGGATTTCCAATTTTAAAGACCTTGGCTGGCAGCATCGTAAATGCAATACTAGTAAGCATTCTATAAGTACTTTACTAAATTTTGCTTCTTCAAATTAAACTATTTATTAATAAATACATGTCTAATGAAAAATGTAAACATATGCATATCATTAATTTATTGTACATGATTTTGTCTTCCTATTTTCTCCCTATGTTGCCATCCATATGATTTTACATATATAAATAAATGTGTATATATCATTTATTCGTTACTTATAGGATTCCGTCGAGAAGTCCGTGTATTTGTTGTTTCTTACTTTTCTTTCAAATATAAATGTGTACATATTATTAACTGTTGCATTATTTTAATGCACCAATAATACTAGTAGATATCTATAATATGTTAAAATAACTTCCATAGTTCTTTCTTACGTGACTAGATAACAGTAAATAGCATTGTGGATTTTCCATCACAGTTTTGGTCTTAAGAAATTTTCAACGGTAATGGATTCTGTTGGAGTCGAAGCTGTCCATAAAATGTGCACGTTGGAATATTTCAGCTAGACAGGACAGTAGACTATGGTGGCCGTGTCCTGTATGTTTCGGAAAATGCGGGTAACAAGGCGAAACTGCGAACAGTCGAAACATGCAGATGAAAGTATGACGGACATTTCCGTCGCGTTGGCATGTAAAGAAAAGTCACATGATGCCCTGATTTGTCGTGCTTTCGCCCCTCCAAGTGAAGAGGCGAAAATTATTTTCACATTTTCGCCCTTTTATTTTTGCACCGCCAGGCGAAAACACGACATGGTGGAAATCCACGTCATAAAAAGAATGTTTACAACAACGTTACATTAGAGTTACATACCCCAAAACTAACCAATGATAAACTGTGTTATTATACTATTTATTTAGATTCATCTGTGGTTTAAGGTTTTGACTGCCACCATAGCAACGGAGGATGACTTCATCGTCATTCACATAATAATAATTTCGAAGGAAATGGACTGCTTTACATTTTAAAGAGGTATAGCCTAAAATTTTATGTATTCTATTTTCTTTAAAATCATGTAAATGTTAAAATCTATTAAATGAAATATTGCCAGATGTCAAATCGTCAGTAGGAAAAATCCGAGTACAGCAAAGGTAAAGCAAAGGCATTGAAAGTACACATGTAGAAGTTATAGTTGTTGTGCCATTTTGGACGGATAAACATTTTTAGACGCCCGTTTGAAAAACGGGACGTATTACGGGAACGCCCATTGCGGGCGGCGTCCAGTTTTGTCCGGAGTATATCTTCAACGTGCATAGATGGATTTTAATGATACTTGGTACCAATGTTCACCATCATGGGAGTAGTGTCGCGCGCATGAACCAGATCTCTAAGTCAAAGGTCAAGGTCACAGAAGTCAGAGAAAAACGCTTGTCCGAGCAAAACTTCTACATGCATTGAGGGATTTTAATATAACTTGGCATAAATGTTGACCATTGTGAGGCGGAGTGTAGTGTGCAAAATTTAGGTCCCTGAGGACAAGGTCAAGGTCACACACAGAGGTAAAAAATCAGATAAAAATATGAATATGTGAGTATGGGCCATTCAGTCATCATGAATTTAGGGATTCTATCACAAATGTTCGTCATCGTGAGACTGAACATTACACGCATAATCCTGGTCCATATATGCAAGGTCAAGGTCACTAGAGATGATGAAATGTCTAGATTTTGTGCGGAGCATATCTTCTACATGCATAGAGGGATTTTAGTGTTATTGATATAAAAGTTCGCCATCATTAAACGTAGTGTTGCGCGCAAGAACCATGTCTCTAGGTCAAAGGTCAAGATCACACCTAGAGGTCAGTGGAAAACGCTTGTCCGGAGAAAAACTTCTACATATGTTGAGAGATTTTAATATAACTTGGCACAAATATTGACCATTGTAAGGCGGTGTGTTGTATGCAAAATTCAGGTCCTATGGCCAAGTTAAGGGTCACACATAGAAGTCAAAGTTCAGATAGTCATCATTTAGTCATCATGAATTGAGGGATTCTAACATAAATGTTCACCATCATGAGAATGAGGGTTACACGCATAATCCTGGTCCATAATGTGTAAGGTCAAGGTCACTAGAGATGATGAAATGTCCAGATTTTGTCTGGGAACATATATTCTACATGCATTCAGGGATTTTAGTATTACTTGATACAAAATTTCACCATCATAAAACATAGTGTTGCGCGCATGAACCAGGTCTCTAGGTCAAAGGTCAATGTCACACTTAGAGGTCAGAAGTTCTTTTCAAATGTTTGTTTCTCTATCCAGCACTAGAAATAGTCAAACTTGCTTCCCTACATACAGCTGTTTTTTATCCATTATGCCCACATCTTCTGCAAAGCTTTTGTGACGTGCCTATTTTGTGACAATGGCACCCTAATGCCTAAATAAGTATTTTGTGCATTCAGTTTGCTGTTTGGACTTGGACTTTTCGACTGACATCTTGATAATGCGTAATAATTTATTCAATACCATTCACGTTTATAGGATTTTGACGGAAATGGTTTAGTCTTAAATACAGGGTCTCCGAGTTTAACCTCGATAAAGATCTTTGAAACAACTTTGCTATATGAAAAGAGTGCTCGACCTCGACGGATGTATTTAGGAAGTGAAATTCTATCGCCATTATATTCAACGGCTATGTGCGTCACTGTGAAACTACTGTTATTGTCCTACTCTTAGGACAGAGGTAGTAGAGTAAGACTGTCCCCAAGTCTTAATGTTTAGGAGCAGAAAAGTCATTCATCATAACTCGGTTGATTACGCATGAATCGAAGTAACCAGAGTGCAGAAAATTTGGCCTGAAACTATTTGAGTTTATTTATCCTCGGTACCGGTTTCTCATACGACCGACACACCCTGCTTAGATTAGTTATTTTATATTGTTGGGGATAGTGCAAGATACAGAAATCATCCCATTCCAGAGACAACCCTGGTTCTTTTACATGCTAGGTGTACAGCATTGATACATAGGACCTCGGCCTAACGTCTCATTTGAAAGACTACTGATCTGCTTCAAATCATAGACAACGTGACGTCGGTGTTGTTTACCAATCGGAACGTCTTGATCATGTAGGTTATGCTTGAGGTGTTCCGACTGTGTTATATAAGTCTCCGTAGATCAACATTCAATCGGCAATTAGATATAAGAACTGTGATGTCAAGAAGGGAGTATGTTGCTATTTCGGTTAGCTCTAGGAAGATCGGATTTGATTCACAAGTAGCACGGTCATGAATAGGAGGCTAACGTTTTGACTGCATGTTTAATTTCGTTAGTTTATACTTGAATCGAATTTATTCATATTCTTTGTTTCTATATAACATGAATATTTGATACCGTATCAAAGAACATGCTTTGTTTTAAATTTTCTCGCATTTGTAGCATTTCCTTATAAATAAGTCAACACTACTTCGCTTCTCCGTTACTAAGCCCAGAGCCGGAGTAGAACCATAAAAGTAACACATTCCCTCTGCCGTATTCACACCGTATGCTAGGCAGTATGGCTTGGTAGAACAGGCAAACATACAGTCGGACGTTTTAGTTGGTAGACGTTCGACGTATTTTGGAGCAAACGTTCCAGGGATGCGTATTACTTCGGTGAGACTTAAAGTTCCACACCCTGAAACAGAAAAAAAGTTGAAATGAAAATGCGAAATAGTTCTTTCATTGCAACGAATGAATGCCCTTTCGGTAATCGGGAATGGACTCGGGCAGAGTCAAATGTAATATTTGGGTCTTGTTCAAAGGTCAAGATAAAAGGTAATCCAAAGCTGAAAGACTGTCGGCTGGATGGGAGGTAAAGATTCATTCCCAGCCAAATCTTGCTGTTTTCTTACCGCCCTCTGTTTGGAATATAGAGATGCTTTATGTCAGAAAGATGTTAGTGTTTGAATTACGTTAGTAGAATTTAGCATAAACATAAAAACAAGTGATGGCATGAAACGAAATGAAATTCATTTATCATTCTTTACTCGATCATTTGCTTTTTTGCTATTTGCTATCGTGTTGTAAAAAAAGAACAGCGAATGTAAGCTATGTCGAGGGAACGACTTACTAACTCGTGGGAACGAGTTAGCTATGTCGTGGGAACGACTTAATATCTCGTTCCCACGAGATACTAAGTCGTTCCCTCGAGTTAGTATCTCGTGGGTACGAGATAAAAAAAAGAAAAGTGCAATTTAAAAAAAATGTATTGCTTTGGAAAAAAAAGTGTTGCACAATATATTGCTTTCTCGTTCCCACGACATAGCTAACTCGTTCCCACGAGTTAGTAAGTCGTTCCCACGACATAGCTAACTCGTTCCCACGAGTTAGTAAGTCGTTCCCTCGACATAGCTTACATTCGCTGTTCTTTTTTTAACAACTTGATTCTTTTTTTTACTGCGCAACTCATTTTTTTCAAATGCGATTCTTTTTTTCAGATTTGCACTTCTCTTTTTTTTATCTCGTTCCCACGACTTAGTAACTCGTGGGAACGAGATACTAAGTGGTTCCCTCGAGTTAGTATCTCGTGGGAACGAAATAAAAAAAAAGAAGTGCAATTAAAAAAAAAAGTTGTGCATGTCACCTCTGTGCCACCGTAGTTATCTGATTTTCGTTCACGTTATATTTCCCAAATACTTATGCAAGGGATAGCAGTTACTTGTATGAAATGATTACAAGTAACTTGCCACATATATTTACTACGATCTTCCTACAAACAACACAGACACAGTGAAGATTCGGATATGTCGCCCTTCGGACGACTACCATTGGTCAAATCACCTGTTTCTTGTTAGAATGTTTTCGCCAGTTCATGCTAACAATGAAAGGTGATGGATTTTAGTTGTAACACGCTAATTCTCGAAATTCAAAATGCATAAAAAACATGAAGCAGTGTTTTATGAATTATAATATATCACATCTGACATATAAACGTTTAAATAAAAGACAAGAATTTTTTTAATTGGAAATGTTAATGGCGCCCAAGTGAATCGTAATTGCTTTTGGTTCAGAAGTTTACTGCAATAGACATGGCAAACATCTCTGAGCTTACTTATCGTCACTACCAGTTGCCCATATGACCGACGCCCCCTGAAGAGATAGTTATTTTATGTTGTGGGGATAGTGCAAGATACAGAAAGCATCACATTCCAGAGACACCCCTGGTTCCTTTGGATGCTCAGTGTACAACACTGATACATAGGACTTCGGTTTAACGTCTCATTCGAAAGACAATTAGTAATGTTAGTGAAGGAACGGGGAATCGATCTCGGGACCCCTCGGTTACCAGTCCAGCGCGTTACCACTGGACCTCTGATCCGCTCCTATACGGCAAACATGAAATAAGTTATGAAGTTTATACTTACTACAGTTTGGTTTTTCACACATGGAACAGTTTGTTGCACAAGAATACCCATCTCCACACATCGCGCATTCTGCAACGACAAGAAAAACATCGTTGTGTTTGTAGATAGATACGTAATGGTAGAACTGATCGAGTTTCTGTTGGCGCTAAAATATTTAAAGGAAGACTTTGTAAGTGTTAAAGTTCCTTCTATAAATTTTAGTGAGGTTAATGAACAAAATGCCCGTGGTTAATGAAAATTGTTATGTTTGAGGTCATATTTGTCACAATTTAAGCAATGAATGATTAATGTATATACAAGTAACATTGAATTAGTTGATAAAAAAGATAGAAGTACAAAATTCTTTTCTTTGTTAAGTCTGTATTTAACAATGACTTCGAAAATGACCATACCCAAATTTGCAGAAAGAAGCTAGAGGAATAAAAAGAAAAAAGAAAATAGTCATAAAAATTTCGCACGGCAATTCTTGTCGAATTTATTAACGACTCGATATCCTGCCGATACCACTATCTCCACAAACAGTTACTTCCCCTATTTTAAAAGGCATTTTTGTGCTGAAAAAGAGACCTTATCAAATATTCTAGATTTAGTTTTTATCTGGTCATAACGTAATTGTTTTTACTCTAAGCTTACATTAAGACCGATGTTAAAATGGACACAAATTACTGACGAAATATTTAACATTAATTTGAATTAGGCCTAATAATTAGAAGATTTTGGGTATTTTTCTGGATAGGTATATAAAACAATTCACTTCTTTTAGAAACAAAGACTCTAAAGGAAAATACGATAGGAGACAAAGATGTAAATATATAGTGTTATGTCAAGATTGCCTTGATAGCTGAGTTTGGTTCGAGACCCATAAAGAAATAACACCTTTTAGGTTATACGAGTTTAATTTACATCATGCAATTCAGGCATTCTGATACACGCCGATATGAAAACAGTAGAGCATGCATTGTATTTATGGCCATCAAGTGGTTCCGCGGGAGTTGCAAGAGATTGCGAAGCTTGTAAAACAAAATTAACATCAAAATACAAATACAACACGTTTTTATTCAGTAAAACTGGAAATTTGTGATGTAGAATAAGATTAGCTTTCTTCTTTGTTTAGCGAGAGTGGAAGGAAGTACGCATGGGCATTATTATGCTCCGTGATACGGTTTACTATTGATTGATTTAAACGGTATTCTGCCACACAAAAATTATAAAAGAACCATCTCGGTTCTTTAAAATATTTTACTATCATAAAATCCATATACTAAGTATTAACCTTGTAGTGCAGCTTAGTATAATTAACATGATAATCTATCTTTATACGAGAACACTATCAGTTTACACAACAAACAGGTCAACAATATTGTAGCAACTTAGTATTAAATATCTAAGACAGCTTTCTCAAAATACCGGTTCTATGGGGAGAAGGTTCTAAATCCTAACAATAGCACAGGATGTGTTCTTGGCTAAAGACAAACTAAGTATTATCAAGATATCCAGCCTCAGTTCACCTAGCCTCAGTTCTACCAGTTTTAATAGGCAAGTATTGACTTGCTGACACACCTCTTTCAAGTTATTGTGACTGAAATAAGTTTTATAGAAAGGTTGCAGTGCAGTCGAGCAAGAAGTTTGAGCACACTAGTGCTTGATCAACGATAGACAAAATGATTTAGTGGTGTAACACCTCCCTAAATCATGTATTTATGTATTCGACGCTGTCTAAATTAAATATGTAATATCTTTTACGTTTTAATTTAGTTTTTCACAAGTGAAGTCTTTGAAACTCTTGCAAAAGTTTTATATGGACTGGAGTGATAGCTTTTGAGTTTGTTATACCTCAGATTTCTGGAACAAGATCACGTGATTACGAACTATACTGTATAAAGCATATAGCACTCACAAAATGGTCACTGATCAGCCTATGTCTATATCTAGTTTTAGTAAGTAGTATTTTAAGTATTTCTTACTTAAGATATAATGTAAAAACATGTCTTCACCTCTTACATTTCTGCATGCATGCTTAATTTCGAGCTTATGAAATTGTTTGCATACCTTTAAATGGAACCATTTTCTCTCAAGTCTATAAATGTTAATAATTTCGTTCGTGTTTTCATAGTTAATTGCTCTGTGTATTCAGTCCGTGATTTCCCAGTAATAGTCGTAATAATTTGTGTAGATATGTTATTGTTGGCAAGTCATACTGAAGATATCTTTTTATTATGAAATTTTCAATATTTCGCCATTTACTATTAAATGACATATTTACTTAAACTGTATTGTATTACTTTTATTTAGATCAGACGGAGGAAAACTGCATAAGTAATTGACTGATATAAATATATGAAACATCCTAAAGAAGACAACACGAGAAAGGCTGAGGGTTAGTTGAATAAAGTATTACTAATATTTGTTTCCAACTTTGGCATGCTATGGTACCTTTGGCTAAAATGTCTCAAAGCCATTTTTTAACAACAAAAATGGTGGTCTTTTATTAGATTAACGTACCTTGATGACAAACACCATCACGTTTAACACGGCTGTAGCCGAGTGATTCCGAGAAGACGGCGTTGCCCAAGAAACCACAAATCAGCAGCTGTAAACATAAAATACATTCTCGTAGTTTATTGTGCAGAAAAATAATTATATGTCATATAGATTTGGAAGTGATCATTGTTATAAAAATATCGCCCAAAGAGTTTATTTTCATCACAGTTAAAAAATTATCCATTTTTCTAACTTTTATATATTTTTTTCGCAGTTTATGACATATTAAGAAAATACAAAGTGTTCACTATACTTCAATGGAGAACGAACAACTGTGTAAATTGTACCGGCTGAACCTATGAATATGTATATACATCATGCGCATGTTTTAAAAAATTGAAAGAAAACACTGTTAAAAATGATACCTTACCAGGAAATAAACAGAATTTGCCATGTTGATGCAGTCCGCTATTCTCGACTGAGAGATTAAATATGAATGCCAGTATATATGAATCTATTCGCAACGTGGAAGAGTTTGATTCGATTGCCGTCACGTGACATCAAATGATTCTGAGCGTTGGGGCGGGATAGTTAATTATGTTGCAAAATGTCAGCAGAACCTCATTATTCATGATATTGACAGCTTATAAATATTTTCTAGAGAGTTTCACTACCTCGTCCGGAATTAACGACAATATGAATATGAAATCTGCTGGTGTTCGGAACTTGGACAACAGTAAAATTGTATTTCAAAAAAAGATCAAGTAATGTAGAAATTTATATTTGATATTTTTTTATGTTAATTAAGGAAACGTTACGAATAGTATAGAATTCACTAAAATATAACATTTTAGCTCACCTGAGCACAACGTGCCAGAGGTGAGCTATTGGGATCATCCTGTGTCTTCAATCGTCAACATTTTACTTCAAATATGACATCTTTTCCAAAACTGGCAGGTCATTTTCCCCTAAACTTTACAGAAATATTCCTTATATTGCCCTTTTTGAAACTGCTCAAACAGTCCTGCTCTGTGGCAAATATAAGGGCTGCAAAAGCTTATGTATTGTAGAAAAATTAAAAATCGCCTTCTTAACCGCAAGTTTTTCCACCCACTTATACAGATACACCATATAGCCCTCTTTTAAGATTACTCAAATTTTGATCCGTTGCACAAAATTGGCGCGAGACCTAACACTGTATTTCCGTCAACACTGTGCACAAATGACATCGCACAAAACGCTTAGCCATTTCAAATAAAACTTTACATAAATGTCTTGTTTTTAAAATTGCTCAAATGGTCCTGCTCCGTTGCCTTTAAGAGCCACAACAGCTTAACATAGAAGAGAAAAAAAGAGAGCCATGATGGTCCTAAATCGCTTAGTTGTGTCCCATTGCTCAAGTTTTTTTGTTTTTTTTTTAAGTCAGGCCAGTGGTTTGTAAGATTATCAAAGCTGTAAACCACTCTCATGCAGGCATGGCGAAACATGACTGTTCTAGCTCCCATATCTCTGGAACCCATGATGGAATCAAACTGTTTCAGGAAAAGAAAGGAGATCTATTGTTATTAAATGTTTTATGAAAGTTTCTTTGAAGTTGAATCGAATGCAAGCATAAAACTTTGACGTAAAGTAGAACAATATATTTTTAACCTCTGTGACCTTGACCTTGACCCAAGTGACCCTAAACCCCCACAAAAGTAGAGGTCCATGCAAGGTACCTACATATCTAATATCTAAGCTATCGGTCAGTTAATGAAGGCTCCGTCACTAGAAGTAGAAAAGTCTATTTTAAGCTTTTGAAACCTTGACCTTGGTCCAAGTGAACTGTAGAGGTTCATGGGAGGTGCCAAATATTTAAAATATATGTAAGTAAAGGCCAAATGGCAGAAAGAAGAAAAATCTATAATTAGCCTCGATGACATTGACTTTGACCCAGTGAACTCAAACCCACCTAAGGGTAAAGGTTATGCAAGGAACATACACACTGAATGTCTACGATATTCAATAAATGAAGGCTCTATGAAGTAAGTAGAAAAATCTAATTTTAGCCTCCGTGACCTTGACTCCAGATAATAGTAAAGGTACATGTAAGGTGTTTGTGTATATAACCTAAAATACCAGTCAATAAATAAAGGCTCTATGACAAAAAGAATCTATTTTTAACAAAGATGAACTTGACTTTGACCCAAATGAATTCAAACCTCACCCAAGAGAAAAGGTCCTAGCAAGTTACCTACATACCAGATGTCTAAGATATTGGTCGATAAATGAAGACTCTTTGGAGAAAAGTAGCAAAATCTATTTTAGCCTCGGTGACCTTGACCCCACTGAATGGCAGAGATTCATCAAGTCTAGGCCTTGTTACAAATCAAATAGCTTAAAACCAAACCTTGTGATTTCATAGAAGAAAATTTTCGAAGTTTTCCATTTAGACGCCTTTATCAAATCAAGTGACCCCAAGGGCAGAGCCATATATGACCCCAGGGGTATAGTTTGAACAATAGAGGACCTCTTGGAGAATCTGTATGCCAAATATCAAAGCATAAGACAGAGTAGTTTCAGACAAGAAGATTTTAAAATTTTCTCTATGTAAAATCATGTTGCAGCTCGGGCGGGGCAAAACTTGACCCTGTCGCTATTTGAACTAACTTGGTAGAGGACCCTAAGACGATTCTCCATACCAAATATTTTAGCCTTGCGGTTTTGGTTTAAAATCTATTTTAGCTCCCGTGGCCCAGATCTACAATTGCCTGGAACCATTTGGACAAAAATGATAGAGCTTCATGCAAGGAACTTCCTGGCAAGTTTAATCAAACTTGGCCTTTTCTCAAAAGTTGTTTTAGAGATGTTTTTTGAAGTAATTGTCGACGACGGAGGACGGACAGCCACCGATCCTAATTTTTTTCTTCTTTAACCCCAAGTTGTTTTTCACTAAATTATACGAAAATACTCCTTATATTTCCTGTTTTTAGAACTGCTAAAAAGGAAAGCCCCATTGCACCATCGCTGAAAATATAAAAAATATACAAAGGACACTTTTTCTTGAATAACAAGATTTTTTTTCACCAAATTTCACATAAACATTCGTTATGTATCCTCCTGCTTATTGTTCGAGTGGTTACACTACGTCGCACAAAATGGCAGCTAATTTTTCAACATTTTACCTCAAATGGCAGCTAATTTTGTCAACATTTTACCTCAAATGGCACCTCACAAACTGCTAATCCAGAAATATTTTGAATGAAGTAATTATCTTGCGATTGAAATTATCAGGAAGTTTTGAGTGGCCTAATGGTAACACATTAAACTAATCCATGAGCCGCCCGCCTCAAAGACTTTTTTTCGGATTGAACATTAAACCGACGTCCCATGTATAGGGGTTATACATGAGAAGCTAAAACAACCGAGGGGTGTCCAGATTGAGATTCTTACCCCCACAACCTAAAATAACCATATGTGCTAATAAAAGTCCTTACGATGCATAAACTCGAACAGGTAGAATAGCCTCACATGTTTTTTAGCCTCATGTGCTTTTTAGTTGTTAAGTTATTGATACTTAATTGCCAACTATTATTTCAAAAAGCACAAAGATTGCGTTAGAAAAAAAAACTACTTGAATCAAACGGTAGGTAATTAAATTACGGTGGTATGAAAAAAAACTTCTCTTCTATAACAAGAACTGCTGTTGAAACAAAACAAGTGACAAAATAGAATCATATATATACGCCACGAACACATGTAAACCACTTGATAAGGTCTCTTTTAATTACGTAAATGAATATAAATTAGTTATTACCACAAATATATTCATTTTGACTACAAAGATTTAGAAATAGCAGTCGTCTTGGTTACCTGCCTCTATCACTATCTTGCCGTCTGTTTGAATACACCGTGAACCAGATGAAGTCGGGAACCAGACTGAAATAACAGCTGCAGTAATACTAACGTCGACAGTCGCAGTATTTGAACACTATTCGAGTCTTGATTAGTAAACATTCTGTGAACACAAAATCTTACAAAAGAAGTGTTTTCCACCATATTTATAAGGTAATGCAGTAAAACTAACTATATTGTATCAGGCTGTGTTATTTGTCTTGTCTTGTCTTGTATTGTATTTATTGTATTGTATTGTATTGTATTGTATTGTCTTGTCTTGTATTGTATTGTCTTGTATTTATTGTCTTGTCTTGTATTGTATTGTCTTGTGTTGTATTGTCTTGTCTTGTCTTGTCTTGCATTATCTTGTCTTGTCTTGTATTGTATTGTGTTGTCTTGTTTTGTCTTGTATTGTGTTGTCTTGTATTTATTGTCTTGTCTTGTATTGTATTGTTTTGTCTTGTATTTATTGTCTTGTCTTGTTTTGTATTGTCTTGTCTTGTATTGTCTTTTCTTGTATTGCATTGTCTTGTATTTTCTTGTTTTGTCTTGTATTGTATTGTCTTGTCTTGTATTGTCTTGTCTTTGTAATAAGTCTCTCCAGTATCAAACATTAAAGCCTTTGTAATAAGTCACTCCGGTATAACACATCCAAGCCTTTGTAATATGTCACTCAAGTATTACACATTAAAAAAGCCTTTGTAATATGTCACTCCAGTATTACACATTAAAAATGCCTTTGTAATATGTCACTCCAGTATTACACATTAAAAATGCCTTTGTAATATGTCACTCCAGTATTACACATTAAAAATGCCTTTGTAATAAGTCACCCCAGTATTACACATTAAAGCCTTTGTAATAAGTCACCCCAGTATTACACATTAAGGCCTTTGTAATAAGTCACTCCAGTATTACACATTAAAGCCTTTGTAATAAGTCACTCCAGTATTACACATTAAGGCCTTTGTAATAAGTCACTCCAGTATTACACATTAAAGCCTTTGTAATAAGTCACTCCAGTATTACACAGTAAAGCCTTTGTAATAAGTCACTCCAGTATTACACATTAAAAAAGACTTTGTAATAAGTCACTCCAGTATTACACATTAAAGCCTTTGTAATAAGTCACTCTAGTATTACACATTAAGGCCTTTGTAATAAGTCACTCCAGTATTACACATTAAGGCCTTTGTAATAAGTCACTCCAGTATTACACATTAAAGCCTTTGTAATAAGTCACGCTAATATTACACATTAAAGCCTTTGTAATAAGTCACTCCAGTATTACACATTAAAGCCTTTGTAATAAGTCACTCCAGTATTACACATTAAAAAAGACTTTGTAATAAGTCACTCCAGTATTACACATTAAAGCCTTTGTTATAAGTCACTCTAGTATTACACATTAAGGCCTTTGTAATAAGTCACTCCAGTATTACGCATTAAAGCCTTTGTAATAAGTCACTCCAGTATTACACATTAAAGCCTTTGTAATAAGTCACTCCAGTATTACACATTAAAGCCTTTGTAATAAGTCACTCCAGTATTACACATTAAAGCCTTTGTAATAAGTCACTCCAGTATTACACATTAAGGCCTTTGTAACAAGTCACTCCAGTATTACACATTAAAGCCTTTGTAATAAGTCACTCCAGTATTACATATTAAAGCCTTTGTAATAAGTCACTCCAGTATTACACATTAAAGCCTTTGTAATAAGTAACTCCAGTATTACACATTAAAGCCTTTGTAATAAGTCACTCCAGTATTACACATTAAAGCCTTTGTAATAAGTCACTCCAGTATTACACATTAAAGCCTTTGTAATAAGTCGTAACCACTGATTCGTGAATTAGTTTAATGGGTTACCGTGAAACTGCTGAAGCCTTCCTGACAATTTCAACAGCCAGATAATCACTTCAGTCAAAATACTTCGCCCTTTTTATGCTTAAATGACAGTCGGCCATTGTTACGGACCATATTCTATTCGAATACCATAATCTTATCGAGCTCAAACTATCCAGTCCATAAACTTGTATTCTTTTCTTGTTCGTCTGTTCGTTTTTTTTCTTTCTAAAAAGATATGGCTCGGCCATGACTTTGAAGTCAACTTTTTATTTAGAAAATAAAATGTTTAGGATGCGGGTATAACTAATAGAATATATAAAAAATTTTATTTAGAACACATAGCCCCAGTTTTTGGTGAATAATTATGCGTAATTGCATTATGTTTTACAGACTTTGAAACGGTGAACACACACACACACACACACACACACACACACACGCACGCACGCACGCTCGCACGCACGCACGCACGCACACACACAACAAACAAACAAACAGTAGTTTATCTTCTTATTTTCAGTGTGCAAACAAACAATTAGGGTCGCAGACGTGTTTCATCCAGTCCTGAAAACCAAGAAGTTTTCTTTATTCAGTGCAGGCATTCGTCTGAATGCCAAAACTTTTCGCATTCATCTTTACCTTTTGTTCCTTTTTTCAGAGCGTGCTTCTCTAAGCCTTATTGAGGTTATACCCATTCCTGGTACATTTGCTCCTGACTACGTCAAAAGTAAAATATCTTCAAACTATAGTTATGTATGAAGCCATACGTTTTGCATACAGTGTGAATACGACAGACGGAATGTGTTACTTCTATGGTTCTACACCAGCTCTGGGCTTAAAAACGGAGACGCAGAATGGTTTTGACTTGTACATACGGAAATGTTTAGGATGCGGGTATAACTAATAGAATATATAAAACGTTTGTACGTTGTCAGATGTTCGTGTTACAAAGAAACAGAGTACATGTATCTAAATATATTTAAGAAAAGTAAGTATTACATGTACACTGTATATAATAACGAGATTTATTAAATAACTACCGTAAATATTATTAGCACTATAAAACGGCACAGACCACGTCCAATATTATTGCGGCCTCCACTATAACAGGGCCAATATAGGGTTAACGCACGTTTTTTCGTGTTATAACATCTGCAGAATCCCGAGGGATGGTTGGTGCCCGAGCCCGTATGTTTCAATCTGTCGAGCGGCCATCTTAAAACTTAAAAAGTGTCGATTAAAAAAATATTTGGAAGGATCTCATGTGGATTTACGATTGATAGTATACACTGACGGCTTGTATGGCTATTTGAACTCACGTTTTTCTAAAATTCATGAATGTTTCGTCTACGTTCCGATCTGCAAAGTAACATAAACTGCCGATTTGGGGCAAAAAAGACGAAGAGCGTCCATTATTAACAAAGGCCCTGTAAACGAGTAATAACAGCGCGTGAGCGCGAGAACTTCCTTGTTAACACGACTTTTTGCTCTCGTTAAAACATAGGCAAAACGGGCAAAAACAGGCGATTTTATGCTAGAATATCTATATAAGTCAGCGGCCCCGGGCTGATATACAGAATCGCTGCAGGAAGATCGGGGAAACGGCAGCCATTTTGTTTTTAAATGTTTACAGCTTGCATATTAATTAGTGTTTGAACTCGGGACCGTTTCTTCAAATTTAAACAAATATTCTATTAGTAGTGTTTAACCACATTTGCTAAATTTACAACGTGACGATTTCACAAATTAACAAGCGTTTACTTAACATGGATTAGTTGTCTGGGAAAATGTCGGGCGGGGAGGAAATGCTTGAGTGTTAAGTTCCATTACATGTAGTTATTTAATAAAATTTTCAATAAATAAGTGATCTGATATTGGCTCTGTTATTTGTCCTCGAGACAGTTGTATTGGCCCTCGGCCTCGTGCCAATACGACTGCCCTCGGACAAATAACGATGCCAATATCATATCACTTACTTATTAACATATAAGAACAAGAGCTGTCATTGGAAATTGACATATGCCCCCCATATGTAGCTTTAAAATGAAACTGGTGTAAATATATAAGGTAAAAGGTAAAGTAATGTCTTTCTGCTTAGATTCTTATATGAAGGTTGAAATAATTATTCATTGAAATAGAAAGCTGTGAGTTTGGCCCTGAATACGAACAATATTGTCTTATTCCCAGTCCCTACTGATGTTTATATATAATAAAATTCACTAAGCGGTTTTGGAGATGTAGCTTGGACAAGATTTTAATATAGAAGTTATAGTAAAAATGACTAAGTGCCCACAACTCTCCCAAAAATAATCCGAGCAGAAACTCCTGACGATATGCACAACAAAGCTTGGTGGCAAACATTTCTGTGAATTTTCATTGAAATCCTCGAAGCGGTTTTGGAGATGAAGTGTGGAGAAGATTTTAATATAGAAGTGAGAGTAAAAAATGACTAAGTGCCCATAACTCTGCCAAAAATAAATCGAGCGGAAACTCCTGATGATATGCACAAGTAGGCTTGGTGACAAACACTCATATTAAGTTTCAATGAAATCTCTCAAGTGGTTTTTGAGACGAAGCGAGGACAAGATTTTACCGGACAGACGGACGGACAGACAGTGCGATTATTATATGCCTCTTTTCGGGTGTATAAAAAGCAAATAAAGCGTCTGTTTAATCTGTTATTGTCCCCCCCCCCCCCCTCCCAGTAAGGACATTTACTCTTTAGTCTTTAAATGTACTATTAGAAATTTGCCCCAGATGAAATATTACAATGGACATTTGCCCCCCAGATGAAATATCATCTTGGACTTATAATAAAATAATATTTTTTTATATATTTATCTATTTTCTATGTTTATGTATTTATAATAATATATTATAATAATATAACAAAATAATAAAACACGGAAATTCAGCAGAGGGCCTATCTTGGTAATATTTCTATTGGGTGGCAAATGTTTGGTAATGTTTCAATTTAAAACAAGCACAGCATAACGACAATTTTGGGACACTTGTAGTGTTGACGTCCCAAACTTGTCATTCTTGCGGAGTTAAATACAGTAAATTCGCCAGCACGACGGAACTTCGTATGTGTAAGACATGAGTGACCTGTTAAAATGGCTCTTATTCGTGAAGTGACTTATTTCAATATTCTAATGTATAAGATTTAAATGATTTATTACAAAGTCTCTAATGTGAAAGACTGGAGGGACTTCTTACAAAGGTTCCAATATGTACATAAGACTTGATTGAATTGTCTAATATGTAATACGTAAGTAATTTATTACTAAGGCTCTAAAGTTCCGACATAAACGATTTATACAAAGGCTCTAAAGTGCCAGACATAAACGATTTATTACAAAGGCTCTAAAGTGCCAGACATAAACGATTTATTACAAAGGCTCTAAAGTGCCAGACATAAACGATTTATTACAAAGGCTCTAAAGTGCCAGACATAAACGATTTATTACAAAGGCTCTAACGTGCCAGACATAAACGATTTATTACAAAGGCTCTAAAGTGCCAGACATAAACGATTTATTACAAAGGCTCTAAAGTGTCAGACATAAACGATTTATTACAAAGGCTCTAAAGTGCCAGACATAAACGATTTATTACTAAGGCTCTAAAGTGCCAGACATAAACGATTTACTACAAAGGCTCTAAAGTGCCAGACATAAACGATTTATTACAAAGGCTCTAAAGTGCCAGACATAAACGATTTATTACAAAGGCTCTAAAGTGCCAGACATAAACGATTTATTACAAAGGCTCTAATGTGCCAGACGTAAACGATTTATTAGTAAGGCTCTAAAGTGCCGGACATAAACGATTTATTACAAAGGCTCTAATGTGCCAGACATAAACGATTTATTAGTAAGGCTCTAATGTGCCAGACATAAACGATTTATTAGTAAGGCTCTAAAGTGCCAGACATAAACGATTTATTACAAAGGCTATAAAGTGCCTGACATAAACGATTTATTAGTAAGGCTCTAATGTGCCAGACATAAACGATTTATTAGTAAGGCTCTAAAGTGCCAGACATAAACGATTTATTACAAAGGCTATAAAGTGCCAGACATAAACGATTTATTACAAAGGCTCTAATGTGCCAGACATAAACGATTTATTACAAAGGCTCCAAAGTTCCTGACATAAACGATTTATTACAAAGGCTCTAATGTGCCAGACATAAACGATTTATTAGTAAGGCTCTAAAGTGCCAGACATAAACGATTTATTACAAAGGCTCTAAAGTGCCAGACATAAACGATTTATTAGTAAGGCTCTAAAGTGCCAGACATAAACGATTTATTACAAAGGCTCTAAAGTGTCAGACATAAACGATTTATTAGTAAGGCTCTAAAGTGCCAGACATAAACGATTTATTACAAAGGCTCTAATGTGCCAGACATAAACGATTTATTACAAAGGCTCTAATGTGCCAGACATAAACGATTTATTACAAAGGCTTTAAAGTGCCAGACATAAACGATTTATTACAAAGGCTCTAATGTGCCAGACATAAACGATTTATTACAAAGGCTCTAAAGTGCCAGACATAAACGATTTATTACAAAGGCTCTAAAGTGCCAGACATAAACGATTTATTACAAAGGCTCTAATGTGCCAGACATAAACGATTTATTAGTAAGGCTCTAATGTGCCAGACATAAACGATTTATTACAAAGGCTCTAATGTGCCAGACATAAACGATTTATTACAAAGGCTCTAATGTGCCAGACATAAACGATTTATTACAAAGGCTCTAAAGTGCCAGACATAAACGATTTATTACAAAGGCTCTAAAGTGCCAGACATAAACGATTTATTACAAAGGCTCTAAAGTGCCAGACATAAACGATTTATTACAAAGGCTCAACTGTCTAAGACTTAAGTGGCTTATTACACGGCTCTGGTGTGTAAAACGATTAATTTCAAAGTTTCTATTGTGTAAGCATTGAAAGTTTTATTTAGTGACTAGTAATAAAATCTTATGTTTTAAGACTTGAGTGACTTATAACAAAGTTTGTAATATTTGACTGGAAGGGTCTGATGTGTAAGACAAGAGGTACTTATTAGAAAGCTTCAAAGTACAAGACGGAAGTAACACATTATTTAGGATCTTATGTGTAAGACTTTAGTAATTTATATCAAAAGCTCTGAAGAAAAAGACTTAAATGACTTATAACAGAGGTTCTAAAGTGTAAGTCTTAGGTGATTCATTACAAAGATGCTTAGTATAAAACTGTAGTGATTTGTTTTACAAACGTTTGCAAGTATAAGACTTTAGTGATTGATAACAAAGGCTATTTTATGTGATACTGGAAATACTTATTACAAAGGTTCTTATGTGTACAATTTATTCAGTACAAAGGCTCTAATGTGTTAGACTTGAGTGACCTATTACGAAAGTTCTAATATGTAAGACTGGAGTGCTTTATTACAAAGGATTTTATATTTAAAACTTGGACATTTTTTTTAAATTGCTATGGTATAAGACCCGGGGGATGAATTTAAAAGGCTCATATATGTAAGAGTTTAATACTTGTTACAAAGGCTCTAATGTGTAAGACTGAACTGATGTATTTCAAAAAAGGTTCCAATGTTTATAAGTGGCGTGACTTAATACAAATGCCCACAAGTGCCAAACTTGAGTGACTTACTACAAAGACTGCAATGGGTAAGACTGCTGAGACTTAATACAAATATTCTAAAATGTAAGCCTGAATTGACTTATTACAAAAATTCTAATATGTAAGCCTGACGTGACTTATTACAAAGGCTCTTATCAGTTAGACCGGTGTGACTTATTAGAAAGACTGGAGTATGAAAGGGCTATTAGATGTTAGACTGCTGTTACTTGGTACGAAGTTTCTAATGTGTAAGACTTGATTATTTTTTATCACAAAGGGCCTTATTTGTAAGACTGGAGTTATAACAAAGGTGATAATGGGTAAAACTGGATTCGTTTACTACAATGTCAAAGACTTGAGTGTCTTATTGCAAATGCTCACAAGTGCAAGACTAGTGTGACTTATTACAAATGCTCACAAGTGTTGGACAGGTGTGACTTATTACTAAGGCTCAAGAGTGCATGACTGGAGTGACTTATTACAAATACTCTAATGTGTAAGACTGGAGTGACTTATTACAACTTCTGATTGTTTTTAGCAGAAAATGATACAGTACTGTTTATTTAAATCATCTTAATAAAGCTTGAACTCCATACACTTAAAATATCAGTATAACTTGTGTCTTTTTCAAGGACCCTGGTAATATTTACCTTTCCCACTTAAAAAGACATACCCAAGAATTTAGTGGGCACCGTTGTCTTTAAAATCATGTAGATGTGAATGATATTGAATGAATTATTATCCGATTAAAAATATGTAAGCTCAACAGATAAAGTAAATGCATTAATAATAGGTCTTTATATAGAGAATTGTTGTAACAATTGTTGATGGATAGCCATTTATTCCAAATGGACTCTTTCTTAGGGTCTTAATGCCTGAAGCAGCAATTTATGAACATAATTATGTTCTTCTTTAAATTATCAAATATTCTTCATTTTATTAGAAAATGGGACAATAAAACAGATGTACAGTATATTAACAATTAAAAGTTCCTATGTGCCATGTAACATTTAAACACGATTTATTAGACTGGAACATTAAAACAATTGTCTGCCCCAATTAACTGGAAACTTTCTGAAAGATAATAATATTGACAGAAATAAAAAATTCATTCCAATATTTGAAATAACAGTCCGTATTTTTTTCCTGAAATTTTAGAAATTATTTGTAGCATGTGTTCTGGAGATGCAATGTACTTAAATTGTTCAAGAATAGCCTTGAGTATGTGAGAAATAAAACAGCTTTAATCTTTTGTACAAAATCAATACTTTAATATAAAAAAGTAAATTGTTTAAAAACTAGCCATAGTGCAACTAAATAAGAGCTCTGCTGATGGCGGGGCAATATGAGCACGAACAAGATTTTGACACTGAAGGACTTTTGTCGCTATGAACATTCTTTATTAGAAACAAAACACGATAACATGTTTTATCCGAAATCATGCTGTACGAATGCGTCGCCTCGATTAGACAAACGTTTGACCTAAGTTTCATGAATATTCTTCAAGCGGTTCAACAGATAGAGAACATACAGAACATTTGTACAACATTCGTATTATCCGAAATTGTGCAATTTCAGCGTGCCTGGAATGTTTGCTTTGCACGTTGCCTTGATGACATTAACATCTAACCTTACTTACATGAATGTCCTGCAAGAGCTTAAGTAGAAAATTTGGTCAGGAATTTATTGGCTCAAATCTTTTAACTTAAACTGTGACCTTGACCTTAAAGTGTGGGGTCTGAAATGGGGGTTTTGCACACCAGTATGATAAATATTTGAAGTTTCATTAATATAATTATGTACATATAATCAAATAAAATTCAATGCTCATGTCTTTGACCTTGATCTCTTGCATTGACCTTAAAGCTATGTCTGTGAAATGTGTGTTTTGCACGTAGTCTCAATGAAATAAACATATTATTATGACCCAAGTTTCATGAATATCAATCAAGTGGGATTCTGGGGCTCAAATCTTTGAACTTGATCTACTACCTTGACCTTGAAGTGGAGTCTCTGAAATGTGGTTGTTTCACGTCGTCCCAATAAAATAAACATTGGCCAACATTTCATACACATATTTATCCCTCTAGCAGTGCAAAAAATAGTAAGCGGACACAAATTTTGTCCTAAACATGCATTATCCGGAATAGTGCATTTTCAGCGTAACTAGATTGTTTGTCCTGCACGCACTGATTTAATAAGCATTTGACCAAACTTTAATAGATATCCTGCCAAGGGATATAGGAGATATAATGCAAACAGGAATTCTATGGCTCAAGTCTTGACCTTAAACTGTGACATCGACGCAAATTGATTCATTTTTCCCACGGTTTGATTAATGTAACAATCAACCGTGGGTATCCGACGATGTAATTGTTCAACTTCAACGTACTTTGAATTTTGAGTCTGCTCATTACCTTGACGAGACAGTCCAAACACTGTAAGAAAGAAACTGCCCCTTGGCCACACTTTTCGACCCGTTGCCGAGGTAAATTCTACGAATCAGACGATCAGCCTGAAATTTAAAGGCCTACGATAAAGTCATAACACCGCATTTGTTCGTCCGCTTTGTCTCACCTAAATCAGCTAGTGCTAGATAGCTTTCATCCCTACCCCACTCACACAGCCTGATGTTACTACATTTTACAACCATATGGAACAAGGACAGTTGAAAAAATGTTCCAAGATGACGGAAGTGATTATGTTGTAACATTTCTTTTCAATTTTTAAGAAATATACACACACCTTAGATCAAAGTCCCTGATTAAATCAAGAAATCTAATTTTTTTTTACCTGGATAACTTGAATTAGATTCTACTCTATATTGTATAGGTACATTTTACTCTAGAAAAAATGGTATGGTCCATTCCTACTGTGTAAAATTGTATTTTCTATATATTGAATGAAAAAACAAAAAACAAAATAAGAAATGTAATATTAATTCAGTGGTGACTTTTAGCTCTGGACAAGCTTTTGCGTCGAGGCTTTGTCCATTATTTGTGGTGCGTCGCCAATATTGAACAAGCTATAGAACACATTTTTATATAGCCTTCATGAAGCTTGCTCAGAATGTTCACCCTGATAATCTCTCGGATGAGTTCCAAACTGGTCTTCTTGGTTAAAAGTAAGGCCTTTAACTCTAATCAACAGAAAACCTTGTGGACAATTTAGAGGCAAGATTCTTTTTATTGAATATTTATTAAACTTGTTCTGAAACTTTGTCTCTAAGATCTCGTTACGTAATAGGTAACGTAAGGTCAAAAACTAAGTCGCCAGCTTAGTTATTCATGCAATCCTCGAGAAACCTTGTCAGAATATTTGCAAGGATAAGCTCACCGATAAACTTGAAGCTCAGTCAGGTGGGATCAGAGACAAGGTCACTAGCTCAGATTTGATGAAAGCTGTGAGAATACACCATTATTTACGTTTTTGTCTAAACCGCAAGAAAAGAAACATAGTAAATATGTTTGTTTAATGATCTTAAGGATTAGTTCGAAATTCGGTCACGTGTGGTAAAAAAAGAAAGTTTTCAGCTCAGATCTGTGGAAGAGTTTTTGAACACTCGAAATGTCACATTTACTTTCAACAAACTTGATGAGAATGCTTGTTTTTGATGATCTTCAGTGCGAAACAGAAACTTGGTCACATGGATTCCTAAACTAGGCAAATAGCTTAGATCATACTGAAACAAAATCCATTGCCTTGAGCTGGGTTTGAACTCAGAAACCTCCGTTTACTAAGCGGATACGCTACCACGTCGCCATAAAAGCTAGCATAGAAGCGGCGTATTATACCTCTGCTAGGTATTGAAACCTTTTGGACGTACTTGTAGTCATATTGTTGGCCCCAATCTACACAAGCTTTTGTCAGATGTTTATTTGGATTTTTTCTATGGAACTGGGTCATGTGGTCATCGACGCAGATTTATGGAAAAGCTTCTTAACGCCCTAGAGGTCACATGTTTGCTGTTTGGATTAATAAAAATACAATTTTGGTACATGGAAGGACTTTTAAGGCACTTTTTATGACACGTTACCCATTCTTTCCTGAGCAATTTCTTTTGCGGAAAGCTTCTACAGTTTTAGTCTGATTGAAATGAAATGAAGAGAAGATACGCAAGACAAATTTTGGGAGTTAACTGCCCTTAGATATATGCTTTAGCAATTCTTTTGTTTGGACTATTCCACCTAGTTTTCATTCGGTTGAAATAAAACTTCTTACACATTAACTGCATAAAGCGTATGTGTACATAACATATTTTACAGGAAGATCAACTCATGCACTGAAGAGGAATATATGCCCTCTGGTGTGAAATGGTTCATACAGTTAACACTACAATAAACTAGTTCAGCTGTTACACAGTCCAAAATGTAGTTTACAACAATACTTTTCATTCGTCTATAAACAGGAGGAAAAGTATGTGTTATTTCTTATTTATACGATTTTGAACATTCGCATACATCTAACAGCATGGAGCTTGGTCATTTTCACCAGCTTATGATTTGACCATTTAAGATTGACAATTTTTAACTTGACAGTTTTGAAGCTTACATATTATCAACTCTTGATTCCATGCTCATTTGACTCGCATTAAAAGAAGTTTGAATAAGTGCTTGACAAAAAAATTAAACGTTAAAGTAAGTCTCACTAAACACGGCCACGTGCGGGTCAGTACGGTAGGTGACGGAACAGTACGGAGAAAATGCTAATCTGGTTACTACATTATGTTCACAGCTCCTCAACTGAGCCAGGAACCAGAACACCTACCAATCGGCGAGTTTGCTTCCAGGAAGTAAACAAACTATACAAAGAATTGGCGTGCCATATAAAGATGAGCATTCGTAACTTGTTCGCGTTGAAAATAGAAATTATGATACAATGGAATCATTAGTGTTTGTGTTAATTGTCTTGTTGTTTGTATTGAAATGCGATGCCGCAGTCTTAGGGGACTGTTCACCTCAGGTAAATTTTTATAAAATTTTGACACCTGTGTGACTAGTCATATCCTAGTGTTACTAGAATAACCATTTCATATTACTTGGAAGAAAAACGTGTCAACTTAGTCCATCAGATCAGCCACGACCGAAAGTGCCAGATTTTATTGATATTGGTGGTTGAATATTGAAACTGGAGTACAGTATAAACTTAAATCATGTTTTTAGTATTGCAACAGCAACAGTGTATTTGAAACACATTTCTGTTAAAACTTCTAGTTTCATTTTTTCCACTTAAAACTCACTGAACTCTCACAGCATTATTTTGTTAAGCAAAATTACAGTTTTTTTAATTGAAGATTTTCAAAGATCTTATATTTTATTCAAACAGGACTCCCTAAGGCAGGGCCAATTTACATCCCAGGGATATAATTTAAACTATACAATACTACTTAAAAATTTCTAAGCTCTTGGGTAAACAGTTTCAGACTAGCAGATTTTCAAAGTTTTTCCAACACAAACTCGATGTATAACAAGTGACACCTTGGAGGCACAGGCGTTCGGCACATTTGTCTTGCCAATAATGGTCAAATTATTATAATATAATCTCCCTTTGATCATCAAGAACAAAATAACTATCCAGCACTCGTTTACTGTATAATATATTTATATTATATAGTAAACGGGTGCTTGATAGTTATTTTGTTCTTGATGATCAAAGGGAGATTATTTTATGATAAGTTGGCCATTATTGGCAAGACAAATGTGCCGAACGCCTGTGCTTGGAGTGATAAATTTTCACCCTAGTGAAATAATTACAGCAATCCTTGTAGAAGTTAACGATTAAATAGAACTTACCAAATATCTAAGGTCTAGACCTTATGGATCTTACGAGAAGATTTTCAATGATTAAATATTTTACAAAAATAGGACCCCCTGGGCAGGGCCAATTTTGACCCCAGGGACAAAATTTTAACAAACTTGATAGAGGTGCACTAGACAATGATACATAAGAAATATTTCTAAGCTCGAAGAGAAAGTTTCAGACATCAAGATATTTTAGATCGTCCCTATATATAAGTCTTTGTGAACTTAAGTGACTCTCTAGGGCAGGGCCATTAATAAACCAGGAGGCATAATTTGAACAATCTCCAATTAAGAAACTGTAATTTTGCTTCTGATGTTTGTTCAAGAGCAGACCCATAGCCAAAATATATAGGCGAGGGATCCGAGGCCATAACTGCCCTCTAACTGATAATGTTACACATACAGTTTTTTGCAGGAATGGTATTTATAGACATTAATTCTGCAGATTACAGATTACATCTCATTATTGTAGAAATATTTTATATTTACTTGAAAATGCCACAAAGTTTGATATTTAAGGAAACATTTCATATTCTTTCTGAATATTTTTTTTAAGTGAAATTCAAAAGACTGATCACTCCAGAACTCCTTTTACTTATGTTTCATATTTCAGGATGACATTCCATGCACATTGTACAGGTTCACAGGAAATGGTATGTAATATTTTCCAAATTTATTAGCAATTAACTTATTATAAACTTATTTATTTTACATCAACTGGGTAACAAGTATTTGCAACTTAAGTCATCCCTGCTTGATGTCTGTCTCCTTGGTTCCAGCTCGCTTGAGTCAAAGATGTGGTATGAAGAAAGCCACTGGAAACCCTCACCCCTAGGTGGGTTCAATCTAGTGACCCCTGGATATGAAATACAGCACACTAGCCGTTGACAAATGCTCCTCAACAATTGGTACCAGTTTCATGTCTATTGTAACTTAGGTCAGTGTTTTAGAAAACAAAGATTCTGAGACCTTTCCATGCAAAGACTATAGTTCACCGAGGTTGCATTCTTCTGCTGTGGATCACTTGCGGAGAAATTGGTTAGTAAACTGGTTGGATACCCAGGAACACTGGTTAGGTGGACTGACCGTCAGGATGTGACCTTAACTGTTTTAGGATTAAACCCCAATAAAACCACACTGAAACCAAATCTTCTGCTGTGGAGGTAAAAAATAAATGTAATGTATAATTATATCAGGAGTTTTTTAATTCAGTACTGTAGTCTCTTTTTTTCCGATACAGAATAAATATTATTAAAAGTCACTGTTCTTTTTCCTTTTTTTAAAACAGAAATAAAGAAAGGAAATGTTTAATATATAAATTGAGGGGTGAAAATGTGATACAGTGCTTCTGCTTCATTATTTTCTATCACTTAGTACTTTTTAGCTCACCTGAGCACAAAGTGCTTAGGGTGAGTTTTTCTGATCAGTCTTTGTCCGTCGTACGTCCATTGTCAACTTTTCATTTAAATGACATCTCCTCTGAAACTAACAGGCCAGATTTAATGAAACCTGCCTGGGATATTCCTTGCATGGAGCTCTACCAAGATTGTTCAAATGGTTCTGGTCCATTGCATTTCTGGTTCACTGGAGCTAAAAATAGATTTTAAAAGTTGGATCTTTGAAAATCTTCTTCTCCGAAACCTCAAGGCCTGGAGCTTAGATATTTGGTATGAAGCATCATCTAGTAGACCTCTAACAATTTTTTTCAAATTATAACCCTGGGATCAAAACTGACCCCACCCTAGGGGTCAGTAGATTTTACATGGATTTATATAGGGAATACTTAAAAATCTTCTTGTCAGAAACCACAAGGCATAGAGTTTAGATATTTGGTGTGCAGCATTGTCCAGTGGACCTCTACCAAGTTTGTTCAAATCATGGCCCCTGGGTCAAAAATGGCCCCGCCCCAGCGGTCACATGTTTTATATAGAGTTATATAGGAAAAACAATAAAAAAATCTTCTTGTCAGAAAAATCGCAAGGCTTAGATTTTAGATATTTGGTGTTTAGCATTGTCTAGTGGGCCTCTACTAAGTTTGTTCAAATCATAGCCACTGGGTCAAAATAGGCCCTGCCCCGGGGGTCACTTGTTTACACAGATGTATATTGGAAAAAGTTTTAAAAGTCTTCACATCAGAAATCAAAAGGCCCAGCGCTTAGATATTTTGTATGTAGCATTGTCTAGAGGACCTCTACCAAGTTTGTTCAAATCATGGCCCTTGGGTAAAAAATAGCCCAACCCCAGTGGTCACATGTTTTACATAGTTATATAGGAAAAACTTTAAAATCTTTTTTTCAGATACCACAAGGTCTAGAGTTAAGATATTTGGTGTACAGCATTGTCTATTGGACCTCTACCAAGTTTGTTCAAATCATGACCCAAGGGTCAAAACTGGCCCCACCCGGAGGGGTCATTTGATTTTACACAAGGACTTATATAGGGAAAACTTGAAAAAATCTGCTGCTCTGAAACACCAAGGGCTACACCTTCAACATTTTGTTGTTATGTCTCCCCCAAACTCTGCCCTTCTGATGGAGACATATTGTTTTAGCCCAGTCCATGGGTGTCTGTTTGTCTGTCTGTTTGTCTGCCTGTCACACTTCGTTTCCTTTCAATAACTTGAGTACCAGTTGATCCAAAGCCTTCAAACTTCACAGGGTTATTGCCCTAATGGGGTAGAAAACACCCTTGTTTTTTGGGGTCAGTAGGTCAAAGGTCAAGGTCAGAGGGACCTCTAGAGTGAAAACCATTTCCACTCAATAACAGGAATATCATTTCACCCAGAGCCTTCAAACTTAATGGGATGATTGCTTTTACTAAATAAAAGAACCGTATTGTTTTTGGGGCTAGTAGAAATTTTGTAAACTACAGGTAGTGGATATTTCAGCTACTGGTAATGCTAACATATAAGTACAAACATGTACATGTCCCTAGGTAATAAACTAGATTAGGTCTTCCACAAACGCTCTTTCCTGTTGACCTTATCATTATAATAATAATGATGCTAATGGCCTCTTCTTCAAAGTGGAAGGACCAAGGTTCAATTCTCATCTAGGACTTATTCGGATGAGGCCATGACAGAGCTTGTTGACCAAGACTTTTAGATTTCTGCTTTACTTTGTGGGAATAAGAAATAAAAGAGCAACACAAGGGGGTAGGGGTGAAATTTTATATAACACAAGGGAGTGGGGGTGAAAAGGTTTTATAACACAAGGGGTAGGGTGAAAATGTCATATTACACAAGGGGGTAGGGGTGAAGAGGTTTTATAACACAAGGGGGTGGGGGTGAAAATGTTTTATAACACAAGGTAGTAGGGGTGAAAAGGTTTTATAACACAGGGGGTAGGGGTGAAAAGGTTTTATAACACAAGGGGGTAGGGGTGAAAAGGTTTTTCTAACACAAGAGGGTAGTGGTGAAAAGGTTTTATAACACAGGGGGTAGGGGTGAAAATATTATATAACATAAGGGGTAGGGTTGAAAATGTTATATAATACAAGGGGGTAGGGGTGAAAAGGTTTTATAACACAAAGGGGTAGGGGTGAAAAGGTTTTTATAACACAAGGGGGTAGGGGTGAAAAGGTTTTATAACACAAGGGGTAGGGTTGAAAAATGTTATATAATACAAGCGGGTAGGGGTGAAAAGGTTTTATAACACAAAGGGTTAGGGGTGAAAATGTTTTATAACACAATGGGGTAGGGGTGAAAAGGTTTTATAACACAAGGGGGTAGGGATGAAAAGGTTTATATATCTTTATTCAAAAGCATTAGAATCTTTTTGCAACATGTATAATTAATAATAAAATAAAACCCCTTGAAATATGATTTAGAATTAAGGTTTTCTCATAAGCCTAGAAGTCTTGCTCTTTGGGTAGTGATAATGATATAGTAAAGAAATACTTTACTTTTACTTTTATTTATTTTTTGATCTTGCTGTGTTTAGCAAAAAAAAAAAAAAATAGGAATCAATTATTCATGTGAATATTGGTGCAGTAACTTATAGATAAAAAATTTTGTTTGATCTTAAGTATGTCAAATTATTATTATTTTTTTATACTTTTAATGAAGGACATTGTATTTAAAGTTTATGTTTATAAGACTTTAGAAAAGTTTGCTCAGATGATGGGACGTCTAGTTATTCATTGATGATACAATTGATTTTATCTTGATTTTCAACATATTTGCCAGCTTTAGTACTATACTTCAAAAAGCAGGGTTTCATATACACCTACATGAATTTGAAACACAAGCTTATCTGGGTTAAAAAAATTGTTTAATAGAACAAAAGAACCAGGAAGTATTGTCAAATTTATTATTTTTAAAGGAGTGTCCCTAGATACGGGCTATATCTATGCACTGACATCGCGTGACCTTTTAAATACAGGTGTACTTCCTGAACTGGTTCGACGAAAGGATATTGAGGGCAGAAGAATTTATTTTTGGATAACACTCACCCAGTTCACTTAAATCTATTTTCAGTCTTTCCTAAAAACAATCTACAGAAGACAAATTTTAATCCACAATTTTCCGTTAGCTTTAACAGTACTGAACAGTGGAAGAGTAGTTAACCCTGAGTTTTAATGATTTTTTTTTGTTTCCCTAAAAGCAAGTAAATACTCACCACTTCGACCATTAGTCCTGCCGTTTGTTTGTCATTCCGTCTGTCACAGTCAAGAAAGTGTGACTAGTAACCCAGGAGCCAAAAATGTTTTATTTTAAAAAATGATTATACCTGATGAAGGTAGGTATCATTTTAAGAGAGTTTTTAAATGGTCTTAGGTTAAAAGCATTTAGTATAGCGCCATGGTCCAGGGGTAGAGCACAGGGCTCTGGATCTGGAGGTCGAGGGTTCGAATACCGTCGGAGGCAAGATTCTCTCACGATCTTCACATTCCTCACCGCTGCGCGAATACTGGTATGGAACCCAGGAAGCAGTTATCGAGCATGGTGAATCTAAGTTGTAAGAACTTGTTTCACAATCGATGTAAAATAGATGAGTCTACTAAACTATAGTGCCGTGTTTGTAAGTATGCTGTAACAGAATAGAATTGGTCAGGCACCTTGTAGGGATGTAGAGTACACTAAGCAGCTTAGTTGTTAATCATATTATTTAGGCATAGCTACATGTACCTACCCTCACTTTTGACCTATAATGGAATGATGATAGAAGACAATGCGGGATGAATAATTGCATGACTTTTAATTTGATAGATATTCCTATACTTAGTGAAAAAAGTTAGGCTTTTATTTTAAAATCTTTTCTGAAACTACTTGGCAGATTTAAATGTAAACTGGCACAGATATAATCTTTGGTTGGCTCTTTGCAAAAATTGTAAAATATGAAAAGAACTTAAAAAATATGGAGAGGCTTATTTTCATATGTCATAACCCCTCCACCACATTGATTGACAGCCTCTTTTCAGGTGACTTGGTTCTCTTGTTTAAAGATATTTCTTGTTTCTACTGACTAAAATGGATGGATAAACAGATGCTGACTAACAGTTAAGACTGTCAACAAATTTGAAAAATACTGCAGTGCCATTGGACAAAATATAATTCCACTAATAAGTGTATGCAATGGACGAGGAAGTATACTTGATCTTCAGCAAGACACCTGCAAAGATTGTTGGTACCCATGTCCCTGGGGTCAAAGTTAGCCCCACCCCCAGGGGTCACTTGATTTTGCTTATACTTATATATAGGAAAAAAAGCTCTTAAGCCTAGAAATAAAATATTAACTGACATGAGATGTATAAGTACTCCCCCCCCCCCTCCTCCCACCCCCCTCCTCTGCATGGGGACCCCCCTTACCCCTTCCCCCTCCCACATTATTATTTTTTAATATGTAGGTACTTGACTAAAACCCCCCACCTCCCTGCATGGGGAGCCCCCTCTTACATCCCCGCCTCTTTTACCACGCAAATTCTAGGGCCTCTTGTTTAACCTGGCTTATAATTTATTATCCAGCACTGAGAAAAGTGGAGCATGCTATATGCGGACAGGTCTTGTACTTGGACTAGCATGCTGTCTTTCCCAGTAGGCTCTTGTTTACCTTTTTAGTTATTCTTAAAGAGTAACCAAGGGCGACACAAGTGTTCAACTGAACACCCATCTAGTTTTTTAATAGCTTTGATACTTTATTTCTTTTTTGCAGACTGTTCACCTGTTAACCTTAAAAGAAACTTCCCCTTTTATGAGACGAATACAACCAAATTCCCAGGAAAGCCAGGATCTTTAAATTCCACACTCAGCTACAGATATCATCCAAAGTTTGGTAAATGGTTCCCTGAGGCTAACTTGACCTTCACCACACCTCAGAATGGTAAGCAGCCCTGAGTAGCGAAAATTAAAACAACAATATCCTGGTAAATCATCAGTATTCACATATTTATATATTTGATTGTAAGATTCACTTGAAGAAGTTTTTTGCTGTAAAACACAGATATGTCATAAACTAAGCTAACTGATTTCCTAATACCACATACGCTTATGTCAGGCTGCTAAAGAATTTTTGGAGGTCATCTGGTTTCATAAATGTCCTGGCATCATTGAGAAACTGCAAAAGTCTGGAGACAATTTTTTATAGTAGTCAACCCATAATTGATGCCCCACCAGGTGTTCTGCCAAAATTCGTAAAAATATTTCAGCAGTGTTGATGAGCATCGACAGTTGACTTTCTTTGGCTTGTTCACAGGCTCCTTAGGGTCCTCCTTCCTAGGAGGCATGTTTGGTGACTTAGCATTTTATCTTTTTCTTGAAATCGGACAGTTTGAAAGTGAGTCACTTTGGGTTGAAAACTAGGTCACCAACTCAAGTAAATGAAAAACTTTGTAAACACTCAAAAAGTCACATTTTAACCCAGTCTTCATGAAACTTGCTCAGAATGTTAGCCCAAATGATTTCATGAATTATTTTGAAACTGGGTCAAGTTAGGTCTTAAACTAGGTCACCAGTCATAATCAAAGAAATTCTTGTGAACACACCAGCGGTCACATATTCGGTTCAATATTCATTAACCTTATTCAGAATGTTTGTTCTTTTGGTTTAGTCTGAAACTAAGTCATATTGGGTAAAAAAACTTGGCCCCCAACTCAGATCAGTGAAAAAAATTATGAACATTCTAGATGCCATTTTTGGCCTGATGTTTATAAAACTGAGTCAGAATTTGTTTTCTTTGAAGTTCACTAGTTCAGGTCATAGCAAAAACATAGTATATACTGTAGGAGTCTCTTTGTTGCTCCAATCTTCATAAAGCTTATTCCTAATGTTTGTTTTGATAATTTCTGAAACTGAGTAAAGTTGGTACAAAATCAAGGGTGTCAAAAGACAGATCAGTAGTACTCATATCCAGTATCATTTCTGGTTGATTGGTTGGTAGACTGATAGACCTCTTAATTGATTGATTGTTACGTGATTGGTTGATTTATTGATTGATCACTTTGTCAGATTTGGTTGGTTGGTTGGCTGGCTGGTTGGATGGATGGATTAGTCACTTGATTGCTTTATCATTTGGTTGATTGTTGGTTTATTTCAGCTGCCAGAATGTCTGTGGAGGGTTTTGAGGTAACACGTATTAATAGAAACAATAATCAAACCTGCTACATAATGGACTTGTCAAATGTCACTTGGGATGACAGCTCTTTTGCCCAAATGAATGTAAGTACATAATAACAAATAACTTTTTCCTTGTTAAATGATGTTAAAACAGTATGTATGAACAAGTCAGTGTTTGTTTCTAGGCCTCTGAAGGGAGGCATATAGTAATTAAACCTTCAAAGCCTATTTCAGGTCAGTTTTATGTAACACCTTGGAAGATTTTTATGTTCCCTGAAGGGAGAGCATAAATTATAGTCCCTGCTTTGTCCGTCTGTATGTCCGTCCGTCGGTCCACATTTTCTTTTCCGGGACATAACTCTGAAACTACAAGAAGTATCAACAAGAAACTATGTAGGTAGATAGATCTTATTGAGTAGAAGTTCAGTGCATAAGAACCATAACTCTGCATTGCCTAATTTTGTAGTTCTTGCCCTTTGTTCATTTTTATGCTCCCACAAAGTGGGGAGCATATAGCGTTGCACTTGTCCGTCTGTCCGTCCGTATGTCCGTACGTCCCGAAGTCTTGTGAGCACAACTCCTCTTAAACCGGATGGCAGATTTTGCTTAAACTTCCAGGGATGAACAACCTTAATGTGTAGATGGAAGTAAAGGAAGGAATTTTTGCTGCAACAAAATTTAACAGAATAATGGCCCTTTGTTGATTTGTTTTTAAATTTTACCTGCTTACTTTAATATCAGCAACATGTAATTACTTGTGTGTCTCTTTCTTCGTCTTCGCTAATGTGATTCCTCATAGTACATAAATATTTACAACATTTTTATGTCAACTATTCAAAGAATAAGGAGGTCTATTGTACTTGCGGCGTGGCTATCGGGTTAAAGTTTTAGGGCAAGCTTCTCATTTTCACTATTTCTTCCCTTTCTACTGCAGATATTTGGTTCAAACTTGGCCGTAGACTGTGTCATTCCATCAAGGCCCATAACTCTGTTAAGCATTTTTATTAGTTATTCCCCTTTTAAGACTTTGAAAAATCTTTAATTTCAGGCTTTTATTATACCTTCAAGCACTAAGAATAGTCAAGTGTGCTGTCCATCCGACAGCCCTTGTTTCAGTATAAAATATCTAACTTTGAAATAAAAGGACAGCATTAATAATATACAAAACACCTCAATTCATTTGCAACTACAGAAAAAAAATTTTCCCCACCTAAATCTTATACAGAATATACATGCTCTTGTTTATGAGCACTTATGCATAGTGGGGGCATCCGTGTCCTATGGACACAGTTCTAGTTACACTTGGAACTTTGTCCAGGACATAACTCTACAACTACAAGAGGTATCAACAAGAAACCTTGTAGGTAGATAGATCTTATTGAGTAGAAGTGCAGTGCATAAAATCCACAACTATCCGCTTCGTAACTTTTGAGTTCCTGCCCTTTATAATTTTTCATACTTGTTTTTTGTCCACAGTGTAACCCCAACAGTATGAAAACTACTGACTTGAAACTTCACAGGTGGATAAATCTCATAATGGTGAAGTGCAATGCATAAGAACCATTCCCTTTGCTTCATTATTTTGGAGTTACTGCCTTTTGTTATTTTTCATACTTTTTATTGTCCTAAATTATCATACTTGTTTTTTAATATGTTTCATACGTACATTTTCATTCTGTAATATATGTTTTAATACTTCCTCCCCCATTTGATGTCATGAGGCTTTTGGCAGTAGATTATTTGGCAGTTGTCATGGATTCACAATGTGCCAGATATCTTCAGTGTTAATGTAAGTAACCTTTTTATGGACACGCTATTCTGTGTCCAAAACCTATTCGGGGAGCATCACCTGGTTTGACCGGCTCTTGTTAAATTATTTGGCTGATGTATAAAGTATTGCGACATGTTGGACAGATGTACTGTATATGCCAGATGACTGCATTTAAGGTCAAAGTAACATGATATCAGAAGTTGTATTTTACACATTTTATTTTACCAATCTGTTTATTCTCAGCTATATTCTATGACCAACATTAGGAGCTATAACTATATTCAGTCAGACTTTTCATGTATCTTTCTGTGATATGGCACACACCTGCAGCAAGTTTTAAAACTCTTGAAATTAGGTAGTATTTATTCCATGAAAATGAAAATATCTGCTGTGGAATCTAGGTTGTCCAAAAGCTTTATGTGGCAAATTTGAACAACTTACTTTTTGTGTTGTCTTTGTAATGAAAGATGAAACTGACGGTCAAGATGTTTAGGAATCTTGGAAATGGATATTCTTACAAAAGTATTCATTAAAATTAAGATACATTTTAATTTCAATACTTTCAGGCCAAGTTCCATTTACACTTGTTTCCTTTGGAAAGGATCCAGCCAGCGTTTTTTTATTTTGAAGTCTATGCACTTCCAAAACAAGAAAAAAAGGATGGCCAGTATGACCAGTATCAACATTTGTTTGTTCAGTTTCCAGGTTAGTATTTTATATTATTCATTAATTATAACAAATTTACCCCTTATAGTACAAAATGTCTGGCTGGATAAACACACATTATCTCAATCTTCACTGGGTTTCAAAAAAGAAAAAAAATTAAATTTGACCTCTTGTTAAGCATTTATTTTAAAATGTTTTTAATATCAATGACTCACTTTTTTGACCAGAATTAGTAAAATAAAGAATGACATGTCCACGAGTGACCTCAATTATATTTGAGGTCAATAGATCAGAGGTCAGGGTCATTTACAAAAGATTATTTAAAATTTGACTCTTGGGGAGAATTTATTTGGGAACCTTTTTTACATGTTTTACAATAACTCCAGAATATTTCAACCAAAAATTTTAAAATTTAATTTATAAAATGTGACTGGTTATGAGGTCAGAGGTTGGGAACATGTAGTTTGACCTTGACAAAAAAGAATGCTGAAAAATCTTCAAACACACATTAAACAGGAAATAAGACTAGTGTTGTTATATCTGGTTATGTGAGTGAATTGAAGGTCAGGGTCACCGAAAGCTAATCCAGCCCAATTAAACAGGAAATAAAAACTTTGATGAAAGCTCAAGTTAGCAAAAGTTAATTTGTAGCGAAATACTTCATGAGGTTTTCTTTTTTGAGTGTCAGAACTTTGAATATAAAGGCATATCTGTGACCTCTAAACTTAATAGATTAATTACTCTGATTTTGTTAAGCATTTAATGTAATAACATAATATTATGAAGCAAGCAGTATTCTCATGTGATTTATTACAAGTCCTGAAAGAAAATTTCTCCATTGAAATATAACAAATGAAAAAAAAATGTTTTCAGTTAGAGAGGTGAATGCAAAAAAAAAATCTAAGTGCAAGGAAATGAAGAAGCAGATAGCTCTTTTTTTGCATTCAACGTTTTTCCAATCACCCCACCTTGAAATTTATTATTTTTAATTTGGTCTGTTAATTTTGTAGCATTGCAGGTTTGCTGTCAGTAATGTTTTCAGTATTTGCACGAGGCCAACAGCAGTTTTGTCAGACTTTATCATTAGATCTTGATTGAAGATTGAAAGCTAAAATGTTTTATCTATTTCTCAGTTCATTAGCACATAGAACTTTTTTACTATCAACCCTCACAATTCAGTGTCGTCTGCTATTTTAAAGCGTAATGTTTTAAGTAGTGTACTGATGAAGTGATATGTTTAATGTGGAATTTTTTAGATTTTTTTTTTTTTTTTTGAAAGATCTTCAACTTAAAAGAAAAAATTACCTTTTCGAATAAAGAGTACAGCTTTTAGTGCAGACTTTAATTTAGGGCACTGGTAGGCTATTAACAGCTTTCTGAAGGTGGTTGAAAATCAAGCATCCGAGTAATTTAGTATGTGCATGAATAGGAAAGTGCATTTATCTGACTTAATTACTTACTTATTTAAAATAACCAGATTTCTCTTCGATTTTGAGCTCCTGGTTGAAACCATGACATTGTCCTTTTAATGTCAGAATTCTGACTGAAAAAATTGGTCTAGAACTAACCCTTTGTAAGAACAATTTTCCTAAAACCAGTTTACCTGAAGTAATCAGATTGGTTTGGTAGAATAGGCCTTGGTTTTGGTTATACAAAAGAAATTATTTACATGAAGAAAGAATTGTGTTTACAGAATATGTGTCGGAAGAGAGCCAAACTCCTCGGAATTGGAAGGCCACAATTTCCTTCACAGAGGATAGCAGTCTTGGAACAGTATATGTTCGAATTTATCCCCCTCCTGAGGAGTTTAAATTTACAAAGTTCGAGTACACATTGTATAATACCAACACAAGCAGCAGTTATTATACTGAAAATTCACACAAGGTAAATATACCAGATAGATGTTTTGCTCCGTCTGCAACGTGCTTAAAGAGATATACCCTAAAATCTTGAGCATTTATTGAAATCCCTTAAACTTTGAATGGACTGTTCCAAATTCAAAGCTGGACAAATCCATTACAAAAATTCAGCAGGTTCAGGGTTAATATTACGTCAGGTTAGCGCAACAAGGTTGTAACTCAAATTTCTATGTTTTTACAGGAAACAAAAAAAACTGAGCTGTGTTTAAAATAGAAAAAAGAAAATCTGAATGTTTATCAATTTCATTTCATTAAACTGTAACATTCAATCAAAACGTTATAGATTTTTATAAAATAAATTCAAAACTGAGACTTTGAATAATGACTGAGTTACAACCTTTTTGCACTGAAATTGGGAACATTTTTTTTGTGCAAGAAGGTTGTAACTCAGTTAAAATGTGTTTTACATATTGTTGTAAAGAGAGATTAAGCATCTTTTTGTAAGAATAATTAACACAGTGTATTGCAGCATTAATAAGTTTATTCCTTGTAACCAGCTTTACTATATATTCACTTATAATTAAACAATCTAGCTCTTAAATGAAATCTCGTGTTAATTTATTGTAAAAGTGAAACAGAAAATGTATTTTCAACATTCTTTTTTAAGTATACTTGTAACAGAAAATGTATTTTCAACATTCTTTTTTAAGTATACTACAGCTAAAGGTGAAAATACCATATGCGACTGACCTTTGAACAATTTCTATTCTGTGATTAAGGTATGCATTAAGGTTTTAAGGTACTTTAGCCAGTTAGGATGCGATATGTGCTGAAAGTTATTTGAATGGAATTGAAATACCGTAAATATTGGGTTCAGAAGTGGATGGCATGACTTCTTCAGCAGAATTTTATAAGTATTATTTAAATTATTTCATATAATACCATACACATTTGTTTTAAACACAAATTATTGACTTTATATGTAATTTTGTCAGAAAATTAAGTACACAAATTAATTTGAAAATGTATTATACCTTAATGAAAAGGCCCAAACCCAAATATAGGGTGTTTGAGTTATTGTCCAGACAAAAAATGAGTTTGAAAATTTACAGAGGCTGCGAGTAATTTCAAAATTATATATGAGTTACAGTTCATGGTGACTGTACTTTCCTCATACTGTAACCTCTTTATAGTCTGTGAGTTGTGTTGGACAAAAAAAAAAAATGTGAAAAAAAAAACAGCAGTAAGTCAAAAAATACAAAAAAGAGAGTTAATCATTAGGTCTTTATGCACTGAATTTTTCAAAATGATATTTTTCACCTATTAAGTTTCATGTTAATACCTGTTATAGATTTTGAATAATACAGTGGACAAAACTATTATAAGAAAATTAACATAGGACAATAACTGAAAAATTACTCAATGGAGGTCACTGCTCTTATGCACTGAACTCCTAAATGAGGTCTATTTCCATATGAAGTTTTATGTTAATATCTCTTTTTGTATACAAGTTTTTCTCTTGACAATTATTTAAGTATAAAAGTAAACAAAGGGTAATAACTCCAAAAAACAAAAGGCAGAGTGATGATTCTTGTTCACTTCCCTTTCATAAGATCTGACCACCCGTGAAGTTTCAAGTCGATAGCTCTAACATAGTGCAAGAGTTACACTCAGGGCAAAAAGTATGTACAATAAATCATCAAAGGGCAATCACTTCATAATTACAAAATGTAGAACACTGGTTATTTTCCTTCATTGAATCTTATAATCCACCAATGAAATTTCAAGCTGATAGGGCTTAAAGTTTCAGAGTTACTGGTAGCCTCCAGACAAAATTAAGTGCAAAAAATCAACAAAAGGCATTTCTTCTACTATGTAAGGCTGACTCCTATGAGCCATACATCTGAAGCAGCCCATTCTTAATATGAAGAATAGATTGTGATTTTGTTACATTGTGAAGACTCAAATACTGGAGTGGATAGAGTCACCCTCAATCCAGACCCTAGTGTGAAATGGATTTCAGATTGAATTTTTGCATGTCATACCACAGCATTGTCTTACGAACATGAATGTCCATAACAGAAAAAAGGCTGTGTTTATACAGTTATAGGAAGGTGTGCACTAGACCGTAACAATTGTTACAGAGAATTATTTTATTCAGTAAAGTTATCACTGCAAAAGATGAAGTAGCATTTTTCCTCTCCGACTCCAAGTTAAGTAAATGAGGGGACTATTTCACAATCACCTCTTCCTGCAACTGACTCATGCCAAATGTAGCAATGATACACCACCTTAATGTAAGTTTGTAGTGTATACAAGACTCAAAGGAATTAGGACTTAGAAAACCTCTTTTCAGTCAAATACAACTACTACCGGTGACCTATCATTACCCTGTTTCGGTTTTTCTTTATCATTTGTTTTGGTTCTATAGCCGTGTCTTTGTTTTTATTGTTTCCTATGTAAACTTAATTCTTTTCTATTTTTCTGGTAGGGATAATGTTAATCTGGAGATTGAATGGCTATCTTTAAGACTAAATTTGTTTGTTTACAGGCATACCTTAGTGAAAGTTTTATCTGTCCTAAATACATTATATTTTTATCACTATGGAAGCTTAAGCCATAATTTCTGCAAAAACTTACTTGGTGACTGAGCATAAATTGAAGAGACAGACGGCCATATTATAAGTCAGTTATATTAAGTCTAACTCAAATATCACTAAAGTGCCATTTTTTAAACTTCCAAAATTAACAGAATAAAATATATATTCAATATCCATACAGATATCTTTACAACAAAATTGAGACAATTATGCTTAATGAAGAAGCAATACATGACAATTTGTTTTTAAAATTTTTATGAACAGAGTAACATTTTTTTTTTTACAAAATCCTTAAAATTTAACTTTAAAACTTATTCATCTTCTGTTTCACTCAACTAAACTAGAAAAAACTTTTACTCAAAACCAAACCATGCAGAGAAATACTGTGACTTTTCAAGGAACACTATTTTAAACTGTAAAATAAGATTTGAAAGATTTCTAATTAATGCACTGATACTAAACTTAATGACATCATAATTATGACAACAAAATCTAAACAGAAAACCTATTTATAGTTATCCAATAATCTTAGATACAGCCTTCTTGCACAACATAAAATCAGTTATGTCATGTTTACTACTTTGTGCAATAAGGTTGTAGGTTGAGTTACAACTTTATTGCACAACACAGATTGCCCGATCTGAGATACAACCTTTTGACAAAATTCTACTTTAAAGGTTTTCAAGTTGAAATTTCACTTCAAACTTCCACAACTGATGTATTTTATATATAAAAGACAATTTAAGTAAAAATAGCAAATTTGTAAAAAATATGAGTTACAACCTTGTTGCGCTAACCTGACGATTAGTGTTTTTTTTCTTCTTTGAATTGATGATTATTTTTCATTTTATAGCAAATGATAGAATAGATATGTAGTATTTCATCTGTTCACTGTAGGGTATGTGCATATAATAATGTGTATGTGTTAATTTAGTAAGCATTATAAAATCACATTGGTCAGGCTCAGCTTATGATCAGCTGCATGACCAATTTGATTTTATTTATCCCCCCGCCAAAGGCGGAGGGGATATTAGGAATGCCCTTCGTCCGTCCGTGCATCCGTCTGAAACAATTTTGTCCGGAGCATAACTCCAAAACTACTTGAGGGATTTTATTCAAACTTCATACACTGACAGAGCACATTGGTAGGTAGTGCAGTGTAAAGTGCAATAACTCTACCTTGCCTTTTTTTAGAGTTATTCCGCTTTATCAAATTTACTTGATAAATTTTGTCCGGAGCGTAACTCCAAAACTACTTGAGGGATTTTATTCAAACTTCATACACTGACAGAGCACATTGGTAGGTAGTGCAGTGTGCAAGTCCAATAACTCTACCTTGCCTATTTTTAGAGTAACTCCCCTTTATCAGAATTACTTGATAAATTTTGTCTGGAGCATAACTCCAAAACTACTTGAGGGATTTTATTCAAACTTCATACACTGACAAAGCACATTGGTAGGGAGTGCAGTGTGCAAGAACAATAACTCTACCTTGCCTATTTTTAGAGTTATTCCCCTTTATCAGAATTACTTGATAAATTTTGTCAGGAGCATATCTCTAAAACTACTTGAGGGATTTTATTCAAACTTCATACACTGACAGAGCACATTAGTAGGTAGTGCAGTGTGCAAGAACAATAACTCTACCTTGCCTATTTTTAGAGTTATTCCTCTTTATCAGAATTACTTGATAAATTTTGTCCGGAGCATAACTCCAAAACTACTTGAGGGATTTTATTCAAATTTCATACACTGACAGAGCACATTAGTAGGTAGTGCAGTGTGCAAGAACAATAACTCTACCTTGCCTATTTTTTAGAGTTATTCCCCTTTATCAGATTTACTTGTTTACATTTTAAAAATCCCAGCATATACATGTATATCTAATTCTTGAATTCTTGAACTTATTATCCCCCTGCCAAAGGCAGAGGGGATATTAGAAATGATCTCTGTCCGTCCGTGTGTCCATCCATTCCAGTTTTGTCCGGAGCATAACTCCAAAAGTACTTGAGTGATTTTCTTTTAACTTCATATACTGAAAGAGCACATTTGGAGGAGGTGCAGTGTGAAAGAATAAAAACTCTACCTTGCCTACTTTTAGAATTATTCCCCTTTATCAGATTTAATTGAAAAACTTAGTCCGAAGCATAACTCCAAAAGTGCTTGAGCGATTTTCTTCAAACTTAATACACTGACATAGCACATTGGTAGGAAGTGCAATTTGCAAGAACAATAACTCTACCTTGCCTATTTTTTGTGGGATTTTCTTCAAACATTTTTACATTTAGTGTTTGAAAGTACAACCTTCAGGTAGCTTCTTCCCGGCGGGGGGATTAACCATGTGTAACATGGCTCTTGTTAACATATACTAATAAACACTAATGGCTTAGTGGTTAAAATGATATTTTGTCTACCAACAAATTGCTCGATTAACTGACATATTGATGAATGCTGATCAACCCAAATAAACTGTAAAAAAATTAAAAAAAATTCTGAAATTCTGCAAAGTGATTGGGCAGATTATTCAGTGATTGTTCACTAATTACAGATATATATGTAGCAATTTGAAGATGCAGTCAGTGGATCGTTACATTATATTTAGCTAAAAGATATGTACAGTGGACTAAATAGTTATATCTGTCAAGAGATAGTTCTAGGGTTCCCTATTGTTTACAGATATTCTCAGGGTTTTTAAATGACCCACAGTAATTTTTGGCAGATCTTAAAAATCTCATTGGCCCGAAATGTTTGTGTTTTCAAATATTTAGATGGCATTTGTTGACAAATTTCAAACATTGAGTGTGCCAGTCAGGTGAAACAAAGCAGAAAACCCTTCGTTCTTCTTCAGGTTTCACCATACACTTAACAGTTTATAGTTTAGTTAGTCGTAACATCATGTTATCTCCATTTAAATTTAAACCTGGAAAACTCAACACAGATTGCTTAACCCTGCGATATCATTATAAACTTTACGAGGTTGGACTGTGAGACGCCATCCTTAATCACATTGAATTCGTGGTATTTATCTGCTAATGTGCATAGGTTGAGAGAACCAAAATTTGCCTTTAATTTGTACTTTCATTTTTCTGCTGATTAAAGAATATTTAAAATTTAGAAAAAATACAGTTAATTGGTCGCCCAGTCTATGTCATATTAGCTAGGACCTTAGCTGTGAGCATTGCCACAATATTGCCTGACTGTGTCCTTTCAGATAGGCACTAATACCATATGTCCCTTCAGCTGTGAAGGGACCCAGTATCTAAAATCACCTGCAACTTTGTCAAGTTTGTGGTGTTATGAGAGTGAAATAAATGATATCTCACTGAATCAAAATGGATTTATAAATATAACTTTAAATCCTAGATAGATATATTTATATGAATTATATGTAAATTGTGAAAATCTTTGAATAGGTTATACATTTGGATATCTGATTTCACTGAATGCATTTTCCGTTCTTGTGTTTAATGTTTTGTTTAGAACATATATCTCAGGCATAATTTTACTCTTTGTGAAGCATAATATTTTATGATAAACCAGGCAGAAGTACAAAGCAATACTTCAGGTTCATAGAGATCAGCTTAAATGAAAAAAAAAAACAACAACAAAAAACCCAATAAAAATGTATGAGTCACTTATAATTCTCGACTTTTTAAAAATTTAAATCAAACTTTAGAATAATAGAGCACCAAAGGAAATCATATGCAAAAGCTCTTGCCCTTATCTCAAAGGTCAAGGTCATTTTATGTGACTGAGACCTCACTTTAGAACACTATATAAAATATTCCTTGTTTAACCCTTAACCTGCTGGAACCGAAAGTGATAAGACTTTGCCACCAGTATAGAGCCAGGCCAGCCTGCACATCTGTGCAGTCTGACCAGGCTCTATACTGTTGGTAACTCAATTTTTGTATTTTGATACTGAAATCCCTTAAACTTGAATGGACTGTTCAAAATTCAAAGCTGGGCAAATCCATTACAAAATTTCAGCATGTTCAGGGTTAAAGTTCTCCCTTTTATGCTTTTTTAAGGAGTTTGATTTACATAAGGGCAATTTAAATGAAAATGTGTGTGAAGAACCATGTCCTTTTGCAAGCTGCAAGTTCTTGATTTACTGGCATACAGCACAGTGTGACTATAGCCAGTGTGTATAGTGTTGAAGACAGAATAAAGTATATAGTATTAAATATTATGGAACACCAACATTCTGAACACCTCGGGCGACTTCATTAAGTCACCTCGGAAATAATATGGTAGCCGCCATAATGGACTGTTATATTTCATAACACAAATGGTGTCTGCTTTATTGGAGACATTTCTTAAAGCCTCTACCTGTTCATGCTTTAAACTAAAATTTATTTTCATTTTTTCTAATTCATAAGACAAACATTGCTTGAATTCTGCCATGTTTGTTTATAATTTTATTAAAGCCGCGGCGAATTACCATTTGGTGTATTCATACACTTACATACGAGGTATTTTTACGAAGTTGTCGGAAAAGGCCGAGTTGTTACAATTGGAACACCAAGTGAGGGAGTGTAGCAACTCCCTTGATGTTCTGTGATGCTTAAATATTTTGTATGGTTCTTAACTTATTAAGTATTTGTCAGAAATCTACTCACTCTTCATTTGCAAGTACTGCTCTACCATGTCATGTAAATTTCCCAGTGTTTTAACCTGTGTAAGATGGGGTTTTCTTGGATAATCAGTCAGTGTTTGTTGTTCTTTTTTTTTACTGACACATGATAGCATGGTCCTACTCTGCTACCCTCCCATGTAAGATAAGTATTTTCAGTTTTTGTTAAAATTTGACATCATCGGCTATTTGCTTGATAAAATCTATGTATAATTGATATTGAAAAAGAGGGCAAACTGAATTTTCTTCTGCTATGAATATTATACATAAATATTCTATGCAAGAAAAATCCAGGATCCAGCCCTCTGGCAACATTATTGTGGGAAATGAGGCAGAGCAGAATGAGGCTGATCTGTACTTCAAACACATGGAAGAGAATCTTATATTCCCCCCCCCCCCCCCCCAATTTTAGATGAGCCGTGCAATGCTCTTGACTTTGTATTGTTTACAGCCTCTCTGATGTCACACTGACGTTATCAGTGATCAGAGTTTTTTGTTACCATTAAAAGAGGACAAACAGAAAAGTTTTATAAAGGTATTCAGTGTGTAGATATTGTATGTCAGTTTGGAAAAATGGCATTCATAATGAAATTATTTTAGGATTTGATTGTGAAATTTGGCCCTTGTGAGGTGCATTTCATTAGAGCTGCCGTCTGGGTGGATCAGCCAGTTTATATTTCAGTCATATGATAGATAATTTTATCCTTTTACCATGATTACTTTTTTGTGACATTTTATAATTTTTGAGCTTTCTGAACAATTTAAAGGATCAGTCACAAACATAGCAAACGTCTAATGTCTTTTAACATAACAACATATAATGTCTGTTATAAATTTAAATGTTCAGTAGAAGAATAGTTGTAGTTCATTTTTATAATCTTGTTACTTTTTGTCGAGCCCGCTTGCGGATAGCTCAACATAGTCATCACATTTGGCACCGCAGTTTGGTGTAGGTATGAGCGTGGGTGCTTTAGTGCATGCGTGCTTGCATCCTGATTACCTTGTCCAGGCCATAACTTCTCCCTGCATGGAAGGATTTTAAAATTCCTTGGCAAATTTGTTCACCTTGATGAGATGGTGTGTTGTGTGCAAGACCCAGATTCCTAGCTCAGAGGTCAAGGTCACAGTGACAGCTCAAAGGTCCAAAATGTTGATGATAGAACTTGTATGGGCAATAGAAGAATTTGAAAATAAGGTGATACATCTGTTATGCTTCCTGAAAGAGACATCATATAGGCCTGCCTTGTCCTTCCATCATCATATTCCCACAGTTTCCATTTCACTGTCGCATGCCCATAGGCGGCTTTCCATTTGCGGGCTCGACATGCTGCCCATGGGCATTCTAGTATAGTGAAACTGGTTCTTGAAACATTAAAAATAAAACTAAAACAATTATGTTTTGTAGGAAAAAGTATGTTGAGATTTTAAATTTTTAATAGAAATGTAAGAAAAAAATAAGATTTAGGTTTCAAAAGCAAGTAATATGTCCTCCAAGTACATTGCTATGAATTTATGCCTTTCTCTGAAAACATAAATTCTTTGTTTCAGACTTCACATAACTTCACCAACGTCCCCACTGGCAGATATCAAATATGGGTAAGTGTCTCTTGAAACATTTTTTAATATTTATGTCCCCACAAAGTGGGGTGCATATAGCGTTGCACTTGTCTGTCCGTCCGTCCGTACGTCTGTCCGTACGTCCCGAAATCTTGTGAATGCAACTCCTCTTAAACCGGATGGCAAATTTTGCTTAAACTTCCAGGGATGAACAACCTTAATGTGTAGATGGTAGTAAAGGAAGGAATTTTTGCTGCGACCAAATTTAACAGAATTATGGCCCTTTGTTGATTTTTTCACTAGAAATTTTGTGAACGCAACTCCTCTTAAACCGGAAGGCAGATTTTGCTTAAACTTCCAGGGATGAACATCCTTAATGTGTAGATGGAAGTAAAGGAAGGAATTTTTGCTGCGACCAAATTTAACAGAATTATGGTCCTTTGTTGATTTTTTCACTATATACCATATAGAAATTTTGTGAACGCAACTCCCCTTAAACCTGATGGCAGATTTTGCTTAAACTTCCAGGGATGAACAACCTTAATGTGTAGATGGAAGTAAAGGAAGAAATTTTTGCTGCAACCAAATTTAACAGAATTATGGCCCTTTGTTGATTTTTTCACTATATACCATATAGAAATTTTGTGAACGCAACTCCTCTTAAACCGGAAGGCAGATTTTGCTTAAACTTCCAGGGATGAACAGCTTTAATGTGTAGATGGTAGCAAAGGAAGGAATTTTTGCTGCGATCAAATTTAACGGAATTATGGCCCTTTTTAATTTTTTCACTATATACCATATAGAAATTTTGTGAACGCAACTCCTCTTAAACCGGATGGCAGATTTTGCTTAAACTTCCAGGGATGAACAGCTTTAATGTGTAGATGGTAGTAAAGGAAGGAATTTTTGCTGCGACCAAATTTAACAGAATTATGGCCCTTTGTTGATTTTTTCACTTTATACCATATAAATAATTGAACATATAAATTTTACATTTGTAATTTAATTTAACATGTACATAAGGTTACCTGTAGATCATTTTAGGTATATGTACAGAAAAAACCTTACATACAGGATTTACATGCTCTTGTTTATGAGCACTTTTGCATAGTGGGGGCATCCGTGTCCTATGGACACAGTTCTAGTTTGTTCTGTATTATATAAAATGAAAAATCGATGGAGCGATTGAAAAGTAGTAAGTTGTACAGTGTAACTGTGGGTTAATGCTATTTTGACAAATGTTAACTATAATGATAAATTAAAACTTATAGAGTCAAGTGTAGACTTTACTTAAAAGTGTAGATGATAGTGACAAATGTAGACTGTAGTGACAAATTAAGATAATAGTGATAAATGTCATCTCAAGTTACAGATTTAAACAAAAAGGGCAAGTGTAGTCTTCATTGATAAGTGTAGACTGTAGGGACAAGTGTAGATGATAGTAAAAAATGTAGACTACAGTGACAGATTTACACAAAAGAGATAAGTGCAGTCTTCATTGATAAGTGTAGACTGTAGTGACAAGTGTAGTCTTGAATGACAAGTGTAATGTATAGTCACAAGTTTAGATTGTAGAGACAAGTGTAGACAATTTAGACAAATATAGACTTCAGTGTCAGGTGTAGATTGTAGTGAGAAATGTAGATGTAAGAGACAAGTGTTGTCAATAGTAATAAGTGTAGACTGTAGCCACAAAGTATAGACTTGAGTGACATGTTAAAACTTTTGTGACAATGTAGGCTACAGTGACAAGCATGATGAATTTAGACTAGAGTGCCAGGTGTAGACAACAATGTAGACAACAATGATAGTGTAGATAATAGTTATATGTTGAAGACAGGGAAGGACCATAAGAAGTTAAAATAATATAGACCATGATCATGATAGATCATTAGTAATGTAGACCATGAACATGATAGATCATAGTAATGTAAACCATGATCTTAGACCTTGAACTTGATAAACCAGGCATCCTTTTATGAGGATTAAACAGTTTTGAAATAAGTGTAAACAAGTATTCCAGTAAAAGGTGTTTTTAGTCATGTTTTTATATTTGTACATTACTAAACAACTTCATCATTTACAGTTTTCATTGTGCATCTCTGTTTACATTTTGTTATCGCATCAAATGGCTTTCAAAACACTTCAGTTGATGAAGTAAATATTCTTTGTCATATTCAGCGTTGCTAAGGTGACTTTGAATATGATAACTTATTGAGTTGTGTCATCCTGTTTACAGCACGTTTCAGTCACATCTCCAGTTTAAAATCTCCACTACCGGCTGATAAAACATGCTCTTTAACTGTGCATTAATAATTTAGTACGGTGTAGGATTGACTGACGTGAGATTATTGTTAGGGTACATAGAACTAACCTTTTTCGTAAAAACTGTTGCCGCAAACAAAGAAAAAAAAAGTCAAGTGGTTTAGATAAGATTGCATGAGTGTTTCAATGAAAAAAAAATGTATACAGCTCCTAACATGGCGGTTTTTAAACAAGGTGAAGGTCATGGTCACAAACTAACCATGGAAAATTCTCACTGGTTTAGGGTCACTTAAGTTTTAGCCCTGACCTGTATTTGTCTATCAAAGCATATCCTAAAATTTTTAGTACTCAGTAATGCCAAAATCATGTAACTCTTAAATTAAATTATGACTCAGTGTCAAAATGTAAGTAGAAAATTCAAAGTACATAAGGTAAACCAAGTGCATTGTTGTTGTTGTTGCTACTTGACTCTATATACAATGTAAAGAGTTGATGTACCATTTTGGGGTGGATTCCTGTTTATTACTTATGAGCACTTTTTCAGTGTCCATATCATTTGCCTGTGTGGAAAATGTTTGAATATAATCTGACCCTGTGATTATAAACCATTCTCATTCCCAAACTCAAGCCCTGTACTTTCTGCTCAAACTCATTCTCAGTGCATGATTCTTTGTCCAGATGGAGAAATCTTACAAGATATTTCTGAAATACTAACATACCATTCATTTTGTAACAAGAAAAGTATAACACTGACGTGTTATGTGTGGACGACATTTAAATGATGTGGAATATTGGGTGAAAAGGTGGCCAGTAAGCTATGATATACTGTAAATAAACAAATATTGGAGTGGAAGTTTTTTCTGTTCTTTATTGACTATTGAGGTATTTTCATGGCCTTGTGTTGATGTTAAAATTTGTATACAGGATATTTATTGAACCTTGAGATTTAACTGGCCAGGTTAGAACATGGGTTCTGCATATCATCTTGATGGACTGAACATTTGATCAGTTTCATGGAATTCATTCCAGAAGTGAAAAAGATATGAAGTGGACATGAAACACATGGCTCATATCTTTAGACACCACTGGTGACCTTGACCTGGCCAGGTTGGAACATGACATCGGACACAGGGTGATCACAATAGCTCACCCTGAGCATTTGCTCTGGTGAGCTAAAAACACCCTTCGGGCATATAATGCTCCGCCTAGCAGTGCTCTTGTTGACTTATTTTCTACTAAAATGAAATTTCTGTTCATTTAAAGAAAAATGCTTCGATTTTTTTTCATATTTTGCATGTGTATGTATCTTATGAAAATACAGGTTACTTGCAAAATTGGGCAGTACATCTCCAAATTTGTCAGAGTTTTGACCTTTATAGACTAAACTTCTGATAACAACCAAAATGTCTTCACTTTTATAGGGTTGTGTTTTGTAGCACACTGTTCGTTAAATAAATGTAACAATTATACTGCTTTTGACACTCCACCTGCCTCTTTAATTTGTATCATCTGCTTATGATACATGGCTGGGGCAAATGTGTTCCATGGACACATTTCTAGTGAATTGTTGTTTTTGATAGTTTTATTTTTTTAAATAAAGATAATGTTAACAAGTATTGCTTTCTTGTGTTTGTGGTAAACTTATTGTCAGCTAAGTTTTACCCCCTCTTTACAGTTGTATTCATATCAGAGTCAGTTTACCTTCCTAAAATTACTGGAAAGAACATGTACTAGACTGCAAATGTTACCAGTAAACTACCAACAGAACTTACAATATTGGTCAGTATGCATAAATCATGGTTGGTATAATAGTACTCTTGTACTTTTGTAGAACATTATAGTTGGAGTACCACAGGGTTTTAGAAAAATAAGTGGAATTGTCAATACTAAATTTGATAAATAAGTGTTGGAAATGATCAAGATCAGTGATAGTAAGTTTTGATTAGAGTGTTCAGTAATTATGTACAAAAAATTTCCAGTGAAGTTGGACTATAATTTATGGCAAGGCAGGTAAAAAAAAGCTTTTTATCATATTCAACTAAATGAGACTAGCTCCAATGGACCTGTATTGCACAGAGATAAATTCTCTCGGATAAAGGTATTGCATTACATGCATGTATCCATTACTTGAAAACATAAACCCAGCAATACGCGACAGGTTTTGCAGTATTTTCAGTGCTTTGATATAATGTACATGTGTTTATCAGTTTAACGCCATCTTGGAAATACAGCGGGGTCAGTTCAACATTATCACAAGAAATCAATTAATTTGCTGAATTATCACTACACATACGGTTTTGAGGGTACATTGATTCGCATCTAAATAATATTTTCTACATACTTAAACATAAAATTTTATCAAAGAAGACCCATAGATCTAACATAATTTAACAAAAAAACTCCACATAAACAACCAAATAAAAGAAATTAAGTTGAAATCTTCGCTTATTTGGCCAGTAATTGGTACCCACGTTCAACAACGCCAGACAATCGCTGCTGCTTCATTATCGTTGTAAATGTATATCTAAAGCCAGATACATTATTGAAAAGAGATGTTCAAAAAGTTTATTTGTCCTCTCAGGTTAACCCGGACATTTTCCCATTATAAACTAATGTTTTTATTTACGTAAATTTTCAGAATTAATAGATTTCATTAATAAAATTAACATTCTCTTGGAAACTACAGAATGTTCAACATCTTTTTATGACACAAACACAAGAAACATATTTCCCTAAAACAAACCCATATACACGGTACTTTTTTAGTAACCCTCATGTCTCTCTTGGGTCGGAATAGATGTGTGTTGTAAAGGTCATCTAGTAATAGTACTTATAATTTATGACCCATAATCCGTCCAGAAAATTACTTTTTTCTGCTGAAGCTATTTATGTATTTGACCAATTTTAAATCGTGTAGAAATTTTAGCTTGCCAGTAGAAACACTTGAAGATGACATAAAATGAATTGACTAAATGTTGAAGAGTCTTATTGACAGAAATGTAGTTTAGAAATTAGATGCGCTAAATTATCTTTCGGAAATATATTTGTTTACAGTAGTGGTTGCAATGCATTTTTTTTGGTGACTGACGAAGCATTTTGAAGGATGAAAGCGAAAATGTTCTAACTGACAAATTAAAGAAGTAGTATGTTTTTCGCTCTCAACCGTCATTTTGTTTCTGTTGAAATAAGATGGATAAAAACAAAACAGTGACCACATTATCTCTGTTTTAGTATTTACCCATTTTTCACTCAATGGTGGTGAGCCATTTCAAGGATGAAAAGTGATGAGAAGATAGGATCTTGTCACGTTTTAAAACTTCCTTATTATGAAAGTATATAAGGTATGACATGAATGATGAATAAGGCAGAGGCGTGTTATTAAACTCTGATGTGAAAAAGATGCGGAGGTCAAAAACAGTCTTTTATTGTTGAGATTTCTCCTTAAAGCTATTGAAAGACGTTTCAAAAGGCTCAAAAACTTGATCTATTTTTTTCTCATTGGTCCAACCTTTTTATCCTGCTATCATTCCATCTCTTCCTATATTGTTAACCTTTACCAGGCTAAATACATTTATCTGAAATGGACTTGTCCATCTTTCAGTTTGGATAGATCCATTAATTGTTTAAGGGGTGCTTGACTGAATGGCAATTAGTGCAGACTGCATGGTTGTGCGGGCTGATCTTGGTCTGCACTGGTTGCAATGGCAAAGTAAGGGTTTAAATATAGCCTCTGTGAAATTGAAATGATTCCAATTTAGGAAAAAAAAAACTCAACCAATCTTTAACATTTAACTAAAGCAGTATGTCGGAATATTTCATATTGGGGGAAAAAATATCATAAACAGTAGCGTGAGATAAATGGCCTGTTTAAAAGATTATTTATTGTGCCGAGGTGTCTTAGGTGACATCATTATACATTTTGTTTCGTTAAAAAATGTAAAAAGGTTTTTGACAGTATGTGGAGTGGCTGAAAATAAATCTTTCATCACATGAGTAATACGTACCAGTCAATAAAATATAAAATACCTGATAACCTACTTTTTTTAAAGACGAAAACTTCTTGTTTATTTACAGTAAAATAAACATATCAGCATGCACTCTATTTGTCACTTTGTTTAGGAAGTAGCCAATAAATCTTCCCTGAGTGGCTTGATGAATTTTGTTGTTAAAAAACAACTTATTTACAGTCTTGTAAGTAAGGAAAGTTATTTTGAGATGGTGTAGAGATAATGAACAATAATTTCATGTTCTGTCAAGAAGCACAAGAGTCATCATCTGCATCATCATCAGCATAATTATCATCATCTGCATCACCATTATCAACAGCATCATCATCTGCATCTGCATCATCTTCATCATCATCAGTATAATCATCATCATCATCATCTGCATCATCATCATCATCATCATCATCAGCAGCAGCACAACAACAAACCACCATCATCAACATCATTTTCATCATTATCATCAACAAGCTCATCATTATTGTTATAATCATTATCCTTGTCTCTGCCATAACTCCCAGTACCACCAAGACCATCATCTTTTAATTAAACAGTTGAGCTGCTGTAATCCATGTGACATGCCAATGAATGAATTTGATTAATCTGTCATCCATCAATCATTTCATCTCCTTGAAATCAACATGAAATGATGTTGTTGTTTTCTTCAGTTTTTCAAGGGAGGCAATCACGAGTCACACATAATTATTGTATTTTCTTCAGGTGAAGCCAATAAATGATGAGAATAGGTGTGCCTGTAAAGATGTGACTGATCAAGTTTGTGACAATTGCATTACCACAAGGACCAAGGAATTTAATTTCACATACAGTGAGTACACTTTGTGTGTAGCCATTTTGTTTGGTCATGTTATTTTGCTTTTTAAGGGCCATAAAACAGTTGTGACCTTTCTCTTAGTAAATTTAATGATTCAAGGCTCTTTAAAGACTTTCTACATTTGTATTAAACTTGTTAATATTGATAGGAAAATGCTCCCTTTTTGTTGACTGATCTGACCCTTAAAGTTGGCAGTCACATGTAAAAGAAAGGGGAACTAATACTTAGAAAAAAACAACAAAAAACAGAATTAAAGTGCTGAATGTGAAACAGTTCGAAGTGCTACAAAATGAAGAAAGCACAGAGCACCTTAAAGCATTCACCCCACCACCGTTATAATGCAACCTGTCTGCAAAAATGAGTTAATTTGTCGAAGGAAATTAAACAGAACAGAACCTACCAAATAAACTGCTGACCCGGCTAACTCAGTTGGTAGAGCATTAGATTGTCTTCACGATGCCGGTTCGATCTCCATCAGGGCTGGCAAAATTTCTTGGTGATAATTGATCTCAGACAATGAGTCTGTAGGTCATTTGTCCCTCACTTCTGAAGCAAGTGAGGAAGTAGTCAGTCACTTGTGGAGAAATTGGTTAGTAAACTGGTTGGATACACAGGAACACTTGTTAGGTAGACTGACTCCCGGGATATGAGCTTAGCTGTTAAAACCGATGCTAAACTTCAATAAAACCAAATTAATTTCTGATTTTATATCTAATTTACATAATTGAAAATTTACAGAAGAATACCGTAAACTGCTTTATTAACTAAGTAAAGCCAAAGTTTGAGAGTTATCCAGATTTAAGTGTAAGATGGTTTTACTTTAATTTTTGATTTTTGTCTCAGCTGGTCTGCCGTTACCATCAAAACCTTCTGTTACTAATAAAGCAACTGAAACTTTACGTACAGAAGAAGTGTTGACCTCAACAACCCCAGAAAATGACGTCACTGAGCTCATAATAAGATCAACTACTGAAAGCAGGGAAGTTTACCAAGTACAAGTTGCTATGGCAGTCCTTGGAACTGTTCTTGGATTGGCTCTGGCATTGGTTGCCGGACTTATATACCATAGAAAATGTCGGAAAATAGGAGGTCAGTAAACATTGGCTTTCCATTTTAAAGCTTTTAATTTCTTTTTAAAAAAAGTAATGCCAGAAAGTTAAAAACATTGTAATAAAATCAGATACAATATAGAGATGAAAAAAAAAAAGATCTATATTCTCACTGAATAAAATGCTGAAAACCATCATTTATTTATAAATCAATTCCTTGTGTGAAATTTATTGTTGACTATTGCCTTAAACTTTACAGCTCATACAGAAATGTATCATTATGTGGACCAAAAAGCCACCACATCCTTTAAGATAAGATAAAATAATTAGCATTGTCTTGTACATTCCTGTCACAAATGTAGCTGAAAAATTCATTGTCATGATGGCAAAAGGAAAACAGACAAAGAAAATAGTGATTTACTGTCTGACAGTTTCATGTTCTACATGTAAAACACTCCATAAATGAGACAATTTTTATTAAACAATTCATAGGTCCATGGTAAGTAAGTATATTTAATGATATATAATTGTTTCAGCATGTTGTGTTTTAGTCCACAAATACATGGTATTTGTGATCTATATGTTCATCAATTGTTACCGGTATATCTTTAGCATTTGAAGTATAGTTCTAATTTTCACCTTTTCTGTTTTCATTGTCCAAAGGTGAGAACGTTTGTACATGTTGGCTGTCTTTTTTTCAGTGCACAAAGAAATGAAAATTAATTTTGATATATGTTACTTGCTTATATAGAAAATCTATAACAGTATAAGCATATAATTAATATGTGAGACCAAAACTTTAGGCATGAAATTGAATAAAAATGGCATGATTGTAACATTATGAATTGTTTTTAGTCATTTGTATTATTGGATTATTCTTAACCATGCTGTCAAGTGTTTCTTTTTAGCTCACCGAAGCATGCAGTGCTCATGTGAGCTTTTAGGATCAGTGATTGTCCGTCGTCCGTCAGCCGTCTGCCACAATTAGTTCATCAAATATCTCTTCTGAAACCAGCAGGCCAAATTCGATAAAACTTGCCAGGAATGTTCCTTGATTGAAACTCTATCAAAGTTATTCAAATGGTTCTGGTTCATTGGAGATTTAGCATGGGACCTAAAAATAGATTAAAAAAGCGAAAATTTTAAAAATCTTATTCTCTGAAACTGCAAGGCCTAGAGCTGAGATATTTGATATGTATCAAAATTGACCCCGCCCCTGGGTCCACATAATTTTTCATAAGTTAATATAGGGAAAACTTCTAAAATCTTCTTGTCTGAAATTACAAGGCCTGGAGCAAAGATATTTGGTATGTAGTATTGTTTAGTAGACATCTACTAAATTTGTTCAAATCTTGGCACTAGGGTAAAAAATAGACCCCGCCCCAGGGGCCACATTATTTTTTTTATATAGGCTTATATAGGGAAAAATTCAAAAACCTTCTTCTCTGAAACTTCAAGGCTTTGGGCTAAGATATTTTGTACTTAGCATTGTCTAGTAGTCCTCTACCAAGTTTGTTAATTCATGCTCCTGGGTCAAAATTGACAACGCCTTAGGGGCCAATTGATTTTACATAGGCTTATATAGGGAAAAATTCCGATATCTTCTCTTCTGAAACCACAAGGCAAAGAGCTAAGATATTTGGCTTGTAGTATTGTCTAGTGGACTGCTAGACTGCTATCAAGGTTTTTTCAAATCATGACCCTAAGGTCAAAATTGACCCTGCCCCAGGGGCTACATTATTTAACATAGGCTTATATTTCTACTTTTTGTTATGGAGCCTTCATTAATTGATTGATATCTTTGATATCATACCATGCATGGACTGCAACCACTGGGTGGGGTTTGAGGTTACTGGGTTCAAGGCAAAGGTCACAGAGGTTAAAAAAACATTTCTCTACCTTATGTCATAGTATTATGCTTGCAACTGATTCAGTTTCAACCAAACTTTCACCAAACATTCATAAACAATAGATCGCCTTTTCTAATCGGACCTGATCCCGTCATGTGTTTCAGAGGTATGGGGGTCAGAATAGCCTTATTTTGCCATGTCTGCATGGTTTCACAGCTTTGATAACCTTACACACCACTTGCTTGAATCTTCATTTATTGACATATCTCTTAGATATTTGGTATGTATGTATCATAAGCATCTGCCCTTGGGTTGGATTTTAGGTCACTAGGGTCAATGTCACCAAGACTAAAAAATCAAAATTGCTATAACGCAGGGGGCACTTGGTTATATATTGACTGACATAGGTAAAACTTAAAAAATTTTGTGAGAATCCACAAGGACTGGATTTTAGATATTTGGTATGTGAAAAAAGTAGTTGCAGTTGTTTTCAGGTGAGCGATAAAAGGGCCATCATGCCCCTGTTGCCATGACAATTGCATAAAAATGACCTATATAAGGAAATAAATAGAAAAGATTCTTTTTATACTTGGTAAAACATACAGCTGTTTAATATTTCAGAAAAGACGATTACTAATCTAGAAAAACAAGACATAGATGGCTCTCCAAAGTTGTCTGCCAAAAATCCTGCATTTGCAGATGACGTTTCATCAATATCAGCTATCTCAAACTTTGGACAGATTAACAATGGGAATGGTAAGATTTTATTTTGATTTAAGTTACAATTTCTTGTTTGAACCCAGTTTGACCTAGAAAAAATATTTTCTTTATAAAGTGTCTTATCTATAGTAACACCGTTGTCAGACATGCTTTGTACTGTGTTATGTTATCATTACAATAAGTTAAGAGTAACAGAATTTGTCAGACATGGTATCCAATGATGTATTAACTCATTTCATTATAATGTGAACTTTTTTAATACAAGAAATTGTGTACTTCCTCCTTTTGTTGATATACTAACGAAGGTCTGTGTCAATAAATTCAGTAATTTCTTGTGCTCATGCGTTGCCATTACAGTTTCACTCAGACCATATTTGCTCTCAGAAGGAACAGAAATGCTGTAAATATTGATAAGTAGTAGCTAAACATGTCAAAGTAACGCCGTTCTCCTTTCAAAACTACCGCATTTGGCGACCAATTAGGTTAAAAAGTTATAGTATGGGAACTATAAAGAGTCACAGTTTAAGACAACAGTTCTGATTGGCTGGAACATCTGAATACAAAATTTTCCTTATGTTTTTTGTCTTATTGCTTGTGGAGACAGCTTATTAAGGAGGTAATCACATCATATTCAATGACTTTCTAGTTGTTGTACTACTCAGAATGAATGTAGTTAAAGGGAAGTAACCAGGAAACACTTGTCAAGGGCTTGATGCAAAACTATCCTATCTCTTTCATATTATTTCAGTAATTGTGATAGATTTGCCACTGAAGCAACAACTTATAGTTGCATTTTTTTCCTCGTTTGAAGTGTCTTTCTGTTTCGAAGATCTGCTTTTAATTTATTGGTTCAAGTAGCTATTAACACAAATGAAGTGACTGATAAGAGGTTCAAGTGGCAGACGACGTAAACGGAGGAACAATAGTAAATTGTCATTTGGTGTAGAAATTTGTTGTTTGAAAAGCAAAATTGTAGAGGTGGTTTTATTAAGAGAAACTGTTGAGTTTATAAGCTACTTGTTAATTCCTTACTTATAGATGGTCATTTGTTGATTCGTACATTTTGTTTACTTCTTACACGGCACTTTATTAAATGGATTGACTGGTTATATGAAAAATTGAAGTCTTATTTGATATGATATGTATATTTTCAGCTGAGAAGGTAAGGTTGAATAAGAAGCAGAAGTTGTTTCTACTGTATGAGGATGATCATGAGAAACATCGTCAGGTTGTCAACCATTTTGCGACATATCTACAACAACATTGCCAGTGTGTCGTGATGTGTGTTGAGTGGCAGCTGGATGCGCCTTGGGTACACCAGGATCTTGAGCAGGCTGATTACGTGGTTATCGTCAACTCTGAAGGTGCTTTTACAACTTACATGAACAACTATGGGTTGCATAAGGAATCACCATTGCCAAATATGTCACCATCAACCAAAAGAATGTCAAGTATAAATAGTGTTAGGAATAAGTTTTTGCATGATGAGAGGTACGATAACATTGTTATGGTATATTTTAGTTACACAGATGAGAAATATGTCCTTCCCGACATCTGTCCAGGTTATAAATACCTGCTACCCAAACATTTCACTGATTTCCTTCTCCATATTCATAAATTACACCGAACTGATAACTTACTGCAATACGATCTTCCATTGGACGGAAATCATAGCAAACGACCAATCGGTCAACAGCTTTTAGAGTCTATTGCTGCAGCGGAACAGTATCAGCTGAAGAATCCCAATTGGTTACAGAAAAGGTTTGGTTATAGTAGAATGTATTCCTATGGGAGCGATGACAAATGTGATTCTGGTTTCCCAGAAGACCTCAGTTCCCCAACTCAGACCCCACAGAATGAGAGAGTTGCCCCATTTATCAATCAGAGAGAGACAGATTACATTCATCTACTTGAGGGAAGGTCTGTCTGTACAGTCAATCCTTCTGACCTTGGTATTGCCTTGCACAACCAAGAACCAAATATTTTACCACCTTTTACTGAGGAAACAAATGTTTCTCATGTTCCGAAACAGAGACCAAAACTCTCTCCGCATAGCTTCACTGCAAATGCAGATCAAGTTTCAGATAACTCGACTCCTCCCCCACCCACTTGTAGCACAGAGGAAAGTGATTTTGCTTTCTTCCCTCCAGAAGACCTTGATGAGGAATTTGATGTGAAAAGCAAGACACAGTCTGAGCAAATGAAAAGAATTGTAGACCGGTACCAGGCTGAAATTAATTTTGAAACCAGTCAGTTTGAAAATCCTCATGGAGAAGGGAACCAGTTGGAGGGTTACGATAGGAACAGGGATTTACTGTTACTAAAAGTTCACAGTGGGGAGCTTCCATTCATTAATTGTAATATGAGTGGGGATGTGGTCAGTTTAGGTGGGGAAAGTGTTTGAAATATCCATTTTCATCACATTCAAGCATTTCAGTGGTTACAGAATTGAAATCTTAAGGCAGCAATAGAATGTTATGAGTTACAGAACCCCATTAAATCCCTAAATGCATGCTTTCTCCATTGTCTCAAAGATAAATGAACATTGTTCATCTAGAATAAAATGTACAGTATTAAAATGCATTTGTGTATTCAAGTATAATTACTGAAGCTGTTATGTAATCACCTTTTTGTTTAGAATGAAATAATGAATTTTTTCTAAAAGTCCTGAATGATTGTTGTTTTGCTCAAATGCTCATGATCAGGAAGAAATATTTTATACCATTCCCTGTCTCGAATTCCATTGGTCAGAGAGACTTGGAGAGATTTAATCTCTTGTTGTAAACATTTATCTGTTTGTGCTTGAAGTAAGGCTATAAGAAAAATATGCATTTCTGTGTTGTGATAGTTCACTATACCCTACCATTTATATATCACACTTGCTTGTTCCTAGAGGTGATTTATATGATTGGTAGGGTATTAGTGCAAAATATTCACTGCCTGGAGATGAAATACTTTGTTACAAGTTTTTTTTGTGGCTAAAGCTTCCAATATTGATTGATGTTAAATATTTTATCTTATCTTTTGATATTCAAACCATAGAAATATATATTTGTTTATGCTTTGTTAAAGATATTATACAATTCAAAATTTTATTTACCTGTGTAAGCAAAAACTCACAAGATCTGTTGTGAATTTAAGTTTTATCTACAACCATTAAGGGAGTGTAGGCTTTAGATTGTAGAGTCCTGCTTGTTATTTCAAAATCATGTAAAAGCCGCCTAGCTGAAAGAATCAAAGTTGAAAATATAAAGCAAATGAGACCAGTTAATAAAGGTGCTTACCCTACAACTAACATATATAAAGCAAATAAGATCAGTTATTACAAGTACTTACCCTACAGCTAACTGATATAAAGCAAATAAGATCAGTTATTAAAAGTACTTACCCTACAACTAACATATATAAAGCAAATAAGATCAGTTATTAAAAGTACTTACCCTACAACTAACATATATAAAGCAAATAAGATCAGTTATTAAAAGTACTTACCCTACAACTAACATATATAAAGCAAATAAGATCAGTTATTAAAAGTACTTACCCTACAACTAACATATATAAAGCAAATAAGACCAGTTATTAAATATATAAAGCAAATAAGACCAGTTATTAAAAGTACTTACCCTACAACTAACATATATAAAGCAAATAAGATCAGTTATTACAAGTACTTACCCTACAACTAACATATATAAAGCAAATAAGATCAGTTATTAAAAGTACTTACCCTACAACTAACATATATAAAGCAAATGAGACCAGTTATTAAAAGTACTTACCCTACAACTAACATATATAAAGCAAATAAGACCAGTTATTAAAAGTACTTACCCTACAACTAACATATATAAAACAAAAGATACCAGTTATTAAAGGTGTTTACCTGACAGCTAACTGATATAAAACAAATGAGACCAGTTATTAAAGGTGCTTACCCTACAACTAACTGATATAAAATAATTGAGACCAGTTATTAAAGGTGTTTACCCTCCAACTAACTGATATAAAATAAATGAGACCAGTTATTACCCTACATCAAACTGATATAAAACAAATGAGACCAGTTATTAAAGGTGCTTACCCTACAACTAACTGATATATTAGTTATCAATTTCACTGGCTCAATTAAAAATAATAAATAATTTCAATAGGAACATATGCTTCTTCAGGCATTAAGACTCCCAGAAGGATTTCTTTTTTAATAATTGCCTATCTACCCAAAACTGGTACAGCAACTAGTATATAAAGAACAATATTGATGCATTGAGTTTATCTGTTGCACTTAATTTTTTTACTGACACTTTGACATCAGATGATAATTCATTCACATTTGCATGATGTTAAAGAAAAGGGTACACAAGTTTTAGGGTATGCCTCTTTAAGAAAAATTAACCCCAACCCTGTTTGAGGCAGTTGATTACCTTTGTGACCAGTGCAGTCTGATCATGGTCTGCCCTATTTGACATTCATTCATTCAGTATATTTTTAATAAACACCCCCATAAACAATTAATGGATCTGTCCAGATTGAAAGATGGACAAGTCCATTTTAGATAGGTTAATTACCATTTGTTGACTGGTCTTATTAATAGAACTTTATTTTTTCCCAAATTGATCTTGGTTTTGCCTATTTGCAGAAAAAAATCATTAGTTTCTGGCCTGTGGCAGTGCCAAAAGCCCATAAGCTCATATTATGTAGACCAAATACATAGCTCATTAATTTTTATATTCATATATAATATTTTTATCATTTACATTAAGAAATATTGAAATTGTGTGGGTTTTTCTCACCATATTTTTCTCAGTGTAAACTGTTTTCCAGAAAGTTCAATGCTATGATTTTCAGAAAGCTCTGTATTGTATGAGTGAGCTTTGAATAAAAAAGATTGTCACTGGTTTAAGCTTTAACAATTGTACAGCTTGCTTTTACATTATTATGTAATGATTCATTTATACAAAACATTTCTTATCTTGTGCCATATCTATGCATCACATTATGAAATAATTATGGAAGTTCCATTGCAAAACTGTTGTATTTCTTTCTCATTTTTATAAAGTAATACAGTAGTTTTGTGCTAACCCTCATTACATGTTTTTTTTTTTTTTAATGTTGTTTTTTAATAAATAATTTTTTTTATTGTAGTGAATATATTTTTGGTGTTATTATTTAGTTAGTTTGTGGTTGATATGTGTGTTTTATAGATTTAATGTTGAAGGACCTAGCTGTAATTGTGGTTGATATGTGTGTTTTATAGATTTGTGGTTGAGGGACCTAGCTGTAATTGTGGTTGATATGTGTGTTTTATAGATTTAATGTTGAGGGACCTAGCTGTAGTTGTGGTTGAGGCCAAAGGAAATTGTATTCAGGCTTTCCAAGTAATGTTTGTATACTCATGGATTTGGCCCAGAAATACTTTGTGGTGTTTGTTTATACAAGGATTTGGCCCAAAATACAATGTGGTTTTTGTATACACAGAGATTTAGCTCAAAATACAATGTAGTGTTTGTATACACCAGGATTTGCCCCAAAATAAGATGTGGTGTTTGTATACACAGGAATTTGGCCCAAATGCAATGTGGTGTTTGTATGTATAAGGTTTTGGGGATCAAAGTATCTTGGACCTTTGTTGCATCAGTTTTGATCAATCTGTAACATAATTAACATCCTTGTGCTATTAAGCACTTTAATGTGAGTATTTTTGGGCCAAATCTCTTTATGTGTATTCTGTATTTTATATAGTTTATATTGAGAGTTAAAACTTTATTTTGTGCTAACTGACGGATACTGTTTCCTCATTGTTAGATAATCAAAATCTTGATTTATGAAAATAATTATACAATTTTGTGACCTTCATCAGAAATGCACCTTGTATCTTAATATTGATTTGTGTATGTACTTGAACATGATTTGTAATTGTGACAGAATTTTTTTCTGTAAAGCCTTGCTTATGAAATATGTTTGCTTCATTTTTGTTAGAAGTTTGTTGAAGTGAAAAAATGTACAGAATCTTTGTTACATAGAATGTGTTTGGACTTTTTAGAAAGTTAAAATGATTGGCCAGTTGTAGATGATGTGTTCAGACCCTGTTTACTTTCTGTACACATGATCTCATGTTCTGAAAATGTGCTGGTAGATGTTTTGTTATTTTATGTGAAATGGCTGCCCTTAAAGCGACAGACTCACAGATGTGCTGATGATGAAACAGAAAGAAAATGTTTAGACATCTTGAAATTCTTGCTGTAGTCTTGAAGAACATATCTAAATTAACTGACTGACTCATTTTTTGTTACAGAAAAACATCAATATATAAAGTTCTACTCATTTTTATCGGTAAAAAATTTACCCCGTTAGTCATGGGATAGATACTTAAGATATAACATTAATTTTGATAACTAGCATCTGTGGCTCAGTGGTCTAGATAGTTGCTCTATATCTTACTGACCGAAAGGTCATGGGTTCGAATCCTGGTTAAGTCAGAACTTTTTTTTTTCAGTTTTCATGGTGTATAGAAGCATAATATTATGTTTTTTCCATAGTATATTAACTTCTCTTAAATTTTAAAGAAAAACAAATTCAGCTAAATTCTGTGAGTCAGTCGCTTTAATGTCCACCTAACAAAAATGTACTTAACTACATCTAGTAAAAAAAGAATATGGACGGCAGAATCAAAATAAGAAATGACTTGATGTGAGGATCAAAGATTTCACATTGAATTAACCAATCAAAATCCATTTTTGACTTTTTCAATCCATATTTACCTCCTTTGAATCAAACTACCAAATTCCAGATCCATTGCTGAAGTTCATACTCATCGCTGTAAAATCTTCATCAGTTCTTTTGTTGTCAGATCAAATGTGTGAATTTAAGATTTTCAAACATGATTTAAATCCGTTAAAATGAATCCAGATCCAACTATGTAAATTTGGATATCCAACTGTGTTAATTTGGATTCATTTACTTTAATAACTACTGTAAGAATCCATAAATGTCTGTTTGTGATTCCAGATTCAACTACATGTATTTAAATTTATTTATAAATATTATATATATTTTTTTCTAATAACATTCAAAGTACAGTCATGAAAGTTGATAAATTATTGATTTCTGACAGTACGAATCCAGTTTTTCCTTTTTTAATAATAGATCATATTTATTAAAATCTCGTTCGTTAAGATGGGGGCAAAACTAGCAGGACCCCTTAGTAACAATTAATATTTTATTTGGTATCTTAATAACATATAATTTTCAGTCTGATAGACCTGAACACACTGATGAGATTTTTGGCTGCAGGTTATATTCTGAAACCAAATAGACCATTGAAAAGCAGAATTTAAAGTGTGAATTCTGATTCACATTCAGTTTTGTTCATGAATCTTCGTGGTTAGTTTATGTGTCATTGCTAATATGTCCAAAAGATTTTATTTAAATAAGTGCTCGTGATAATGTTAGCTGCTGTATTCTTTTGTAAGGTATTGCCACTTTTTTTTGTAAAAAATGGATCAATAAGGAATTCTTTTATAAATTTAAAGGAACAAATAATAAAATCAGGGATTAAAAAGGGATATTTTATTCATACAATTGTTATATATTCGAAAAAAAATCTCATGAAATCCGTTTTGTGTTGTCCAGAGACTATTTGTGTAACTGTTATTAAATATTTACCATTTAGTTTATTTTGAAAGAGTTTATATCATATATTACCATATTCATCCTTTGAAATTTCATTTTAAATTGCAGCTGGCTGCGGTTATCTTTCGCTAAATAATTCATTATAATTTGGATTGTCTCCCTTTTTATTATTCATGTGTATATAGCATTTGAAACATGTGAAAACAAAATTGCTACTGGTTATGGTCATAAATCCTGCTGGGTAATTATTTGACACTTTTTTTGATATTCAAAACATGGCTAAGAAAGATAACATACAAACAAATATGGCGGAATATTTGTGACCTCGGACAGAGAGTTGTATACCTTTGATGGTAATTTAAAAAGTACTATTTGGTGTAATGAAAATCATAATGATGAAATATTTTTACGTCATCATTAACATTTAGAACCCTTCTATATTAATTTAAAAAATTGATAAATTATGTCATCACATACTGAAACCTCAGATAATAAGTGAAAAATAATGCCTGTAATTATGACCATGACCAGTATATGAAAAAATATGTTACTTTGAAAACATATTGTATAAAAAGGTTTACTATGTTCGATGTGTAATCATAAAAATGCATGTAGCTTATAATGATATCTTATTTTTTATAATACATTTGAATATTTTGAAACTTTCAATTTTACCATGATTATATTGGGTCAGGGCCTCAATTAAGGCCCTGATTGAGTGAATGCCAAAAAGTTATAAGTGCTAAAAAGTGAAAAAGCAGGTAGGACTTTTTCACATTAACTGCTCAGTATGGAATAACTTCATATATTAGAAGTGCTGATCTTAATAATATTCATGTATGTCTGATATATATTGCTTGTTATATTCAACTTGGTGAAAATTCATGACAAAAACTAAACTAATAAAGAGTTAATTAGTAAAACCTGAATACAAAAGGAAATATTTTTTTATTGCTGTGCTCTGACTTTTCTTATTCTAAATCATTTCTATTTTTCTGTTTCTCTTTAAACTTGTAATGAGAGGTCAACTGAATTATTCCCATTTCATTGATCTCTATCTATTTAAGCTTATTTACTGTCGGTACCGGTTGCCCATATGACCGACGCCCCCTGAAGAGATTAGTTATTTTATGTGATGGGGGTAGTGCAAGATACAGAAAGCATCCCATTCCAGAGACACTCCTGGTTCTTTTACATGCTCAGTGTATAGCACTGATACATGGGACCTCAGTTTAAAGTCTCATCCCAAAGACTATTAGTAATGTTAGTGGAGGAGCGGGGGATCGAACTCGGGACCCCTGGTATACCAGTCCAGCGCGTTACCACTGGACCACATCCGCTCGAACCATTTCATTGACTTACTGTAAGTTACATAAATAGATCAAACAAATGAAAACCAGTCAGATCTCCAGTCTGTCATTGGTCAATTTTTTAAAACTGTTATCAGCCAATCAATTATTAGGATTTTTAGACTGGTTTCAGAGAAGTTTTTCATAATAAAATGAAATAGTTCCAGCTATGTAAAAAACTTGTTGTATTGATAGATTTTGTTCAGTTTCTGAAAAAGTTTTGATCAATCAAACTACAGTGGGTAAAAAAATAAAACTTAAGTGTTGTTTTGAGAAATCTGAAATTGAAAAGAGAACACATATCATACAAGTGCCATCAGCTTTTTTTTAAAAGAGGGGCACATTTAGTGCCTTGTTTATATATTTTTATACCTTGATTTTATCAGTTTTAGTATTAGAATTAAGGAAATTATTTTTTATGTATATTTTATGATATATATCATAGTTATGGAATTAAAACTGAACTGGCAAAGAAAAAGTGCCATACAAGAACTTTGAATATGTTAAAAAAAATCTTGCCTGTAGATCTTCGACTGTGAACTTTACAGGTCACTTTTTTTTTGAGGGGGAGGGGGAAGGAGTAGGGAGGATGAATTGAACTCAGAAGCCCCAGAAGCTGTTATCAAAAGAAGAAAATTGATTATCAGTTAATGTTCCAAGACCACTAGTTATAAATTTTATTGATTTACAAAAGGTTTGACTACAAGTTATGTCTTTAACCCTTTCCTCCATGTAGACACCTTTATGGCTTGGCAAACAGTGTAGATCCAGATCAGCCGGCACATCCGTGCCGTCTGATCAGGATCTACACTGTTTGGCGTTTGATACATTAGGTTATTTCTGACCAAAAACTGACCAGTGCAGATCCTGATCAGACGGCACAAATGTGCCGGCTGATCTGGATCTACACTGGTTGCACATGCGTAAAAATGCGTATATATTAAGTAAAGGGTTAAGGTTTCAGCTGTAAGACTTGCAGCACAGATAAGAACTTGTTTTTACACAGCAAGGCTCAAATTTTATTGTAATATTATTTGAGATGAAGTATGGTTGAGAAATGTCTTTATCCAGTAATGAAATCCAACATGGCTGCCAAACCCTGAATATATTACTGTGATAAGATGTTGTTATATGTAGATTTTGTGATTAATATATGTGAAGACATTGTTTTGATGTTAATACATCTTTTGAAGATTGTAAGACAAAAAAGTAACAACTATTTTACACACTTCAAAACCTATATCATCTTGTTCTAATACCAGCTCCTTAGAGTTTCTGACTGTCTTTACTTGTCATGTTTACCTGTTACAGATGTTTGGATTACATTTAATAGGATTAAGTTATTTTGTACTGGAGAAATATAAAAAAAATATTAAGAGGTACTTTGAAAAAAACACTAAAAAAACTGAGTGCTTGTGTATGAGTTTTGGTAACCAATACTTCGATTTTCAGTCAAGTTACCTGGTTACTCATTGCCATCCCTGTATTTTGGGTCTTTGATGTAAAAATTCAGGTGAAATGCTATCAGCTGACTGGTTTTGGCAAGTAATTTACCTGATTTTTTTTATCAGACTAACAAAAAAGAAAAAAAAAATCAGGAAATTCCTGCCCGAGGGTTCTCTACAAGGATATGTGTTGGATTTCAAACCATAAAATTAGAATGACATTGCTCAGTTGATTTTGACTTGAATTTTAATTTGATGTATCCCCTCTATAAAGCTTTATATTTTAAATTGTATAGTTTTATCATGATTCTGCTAACCCTTACCATTAATTGTTTATGAGGTGCTTATTGAAAATTTACAGACTGAATGGTGAATAGTGTAGACCATGATCAGACTGCACGGATGTGCAGGTTGATCTTGGTCTGCACTGGTCACAAAGCCAGAGTAAATTGCCTCCAGCACAGTAAGGGTTAAGATGTAATAATAATGTTGCCAGAATATTTTGTCAGAATATATATTATAACCAGACCTTTTATTACTGTTTTATTTAGCAAATTTGAATTGTTATAGATACTGCTAGCTTTATTTTATTAAGTGTTATTAGATTATTGCTGATACAGATTTTGTATTTTGACTCTAAATTTTGGTTGAGTTTGTAATGAGAAAGGCTACAGAAGTTATTTGTTTGAGGTTATTTGGGAAGTTATGGGTGAAGTTATTTGCCATTCAAAACAAAGAGTTTTCATAATCCATTGAAGGAGAAAAGTCTTCACTTATTATATGTACTTGAGTCTTACACAGTTAAAATTAAGTTTAGCAGTAAATTTGACTGTTATTTTTATAAGCCTGTCAAAAATCAGGATGTAGTTTTGGAACACCAGTGACAGGTTGTCTGTCCGTCAGGTTAGGTCCACAGTTTGTCCTCTGTATAAGTCAAGGAGTTTTCATCAGATCTTCATCAAGCATGGTGATAATGTTTGTAAGCAAAAAATCTCAGCCAGGATTATAAACAAGACACTCTAGAGTTATGACTCTTGAATTATCGAAAATTGGCCAAATAACCTTGGCTACTCTTGAAGTTTGAGTTTTTATTAGTTCTTCACCAAACATGCTGAGAATTTTGTGTCTGCATAATACCTCAACTAAATTAGATAACAGGTCCAGTCCTCACAGGCATTCTGGTGTTATTGCCCTTGTATTATCCAAAATTTTCAAATTAACCGTGTCCCCTCTCAAAGTTGAATTTTTTTTTTTTTTTATCTTGCTGAAAATGTTTGTATATCTGAGCTAAATAAAAAAAAAACCCAGTCAAATCCTGTAAGACATTCTAGAGTACTGGCCCTTTAATTATCAAAATTTTTCAAAATTAGCCTTGAATGCTGTCTTAATCTTCACCAACTTTGTTGATAATATTTTTTGGAATAGATCAATATTCATACAACTTGGTAAAAATGTTTATTGGTATAATATCTCAGTCAAATCTCTCCTGGGACTAGAGTTATGGCCCTTGAATTGTACAAAATATGCCAAATATCTCTTGTCTGTTCTCCAGGTAGAGGAGGATTCATCAGAGCTGAAATACACATATCCGTTGGATTTTTTTATGAGGGATTTAATAAGTTTAAATTAAAACGATGTGTACACTGGCTTTCAATTGCAGTCTGATGCCATAACCATGGGAAGGGCATAATTATTTTGGGATTGTCAGTACTCTTGTTGTCTATTGTGATTTGTCTTTGTGGAATTTCTTTTAAAATAGGGTTGTTGTTTGACCTTTGACCTAATGTGACCTCAACAGTAACTGTTTAAAACCATCATTGGAATGAAAATGAAATGTTTTGTTTCTGGAAAATATTCTGAACTGATTGAGGTTTAAAAAAAAAAAAAAAAACTGTAGAAAGAACATTTTTTTTGTCAATAAAATCTTTTGTAAGAAAACCAGAGATAGAAATAATTTTTTGTGATAATAATTTTGTTCCAAAATAAGATCTAAATGTGTTTCCTTGGAAACGGTACAGTATATGAATGCCATGAAAAATAAAGATTCTAATACACAAATAATGTGAGACTTTCCACTATTTTTATCCTTTTGAAGTGAAAACTAACTGGCGAAAATTTCCAATTCAATTTTCTTGTCAGTGCTTTTACGGGTGAATATTTTTGAGTGAGTTGGATTTACACATTTGTGTATTTCCTGTTGTGTTCAGGTAGGTCAACAGTTTCTATGTATACCTCATGCTTGTTACATTTTTCTTTGCATCATTCCTGTTTCCATAATTTGAATTATAATCGTTTATGAAAATATGTGCTATATTTTTGTTGTTGTTGTAAGCAATGAATTATGTTCTACACATTTTTTTCAGCTTGGTAACAATAAACTTTTCGTATTTCTGTGTTGCCACTACATAATAATCAATATTTACCGGTGTCTAAAAATATTTTGCATTTATCTTAAATTATGCAATCTTGTTATAACAGCTTTTGCAGCAATATAGAATTCTTTTTACTTGTTTTCTGTATGTCCTGTTGGCCCTGACAGATCTGTGTATGTTAATTCCAAGTCGATGGAAATCGAGAAGCAGTAATCAAGCTTGAATTAAAGTTCAATGCATAGTTTTGTAAAATTTCAAAAATTCTGAAATTTTGATTAAGACTTGCCAGACATTAGTAACTGACTTAGATATTTCAAATAATGAAAAGTTTATTTAGGTTTTAAGGAAATTAGTTTAATTAATACTGCAAGAAACTTCCAGACATCAAGACAAATTCAGCCTAATAGACATCTTTAATACATGTAATTTTATATGTTGTTATGCCCATAATGATGTTGAAAAATCATATATCTATAGCAACTTTGTTACTTTCTGCAACTATGCTTTAAAAGAAAAATAAATATTACACTTGCAATAATTTCCAATAAAAAAAAATGCCTTGACAGAACTGTCTTGTGTTTGATCTCTGTGACGGAATTAGCACAAAAAATCGAGCCAAAATTCCACCAAATTGTACTTTGTTTGCTTAAAAATTAAATGCTTCCCTGCTGGAGGAAACTGACTCTACCTTTGCAACCAGTGCAGACCAAAATCAGCCAGCACATCCGCATGCAGTCTGATGATCATAGTCTGCACTACTTGCCATTCAATCTTCAATAAGCACCCCCATAAAAAATTAATGGATCTGTCCAAATCCAAAGATGGACAAGTCCATTTAGACATTAAGCAAGGTAAGAGTTAGTCATTACAGAATCTTGAAGGTGTATGGAGTGATGCATCAACTCTTTGAAACAATGAGAAACATTTATAATGCATCCAGTGGGTTTCTCTTCATGTTTTGGTCCAAAACCACAAAACTCAAATCAGAAATTAATAAGGTCTTAAAGTGTTGTTTCAAAGCTAGACTTTAATCTATTTATACATGTTTATATCGAAGATATTAATTTAGTCCATTTGGCTATACTGACTAAAAAATCTTTGCTGTTATTCTTAATTTGTTAACTTTGTGGATCATGGGTCCAGTTGTAACACACTGGACCAGTCATAAAGGGGTTGTGAGTTCGATCCCATGCTTCTCAACTAGTGCAAGTAATTAATTGCTTTTCGGATGAGACATTGAATTGAGGTACTGCTTAAAGATGCGAGACACCAAACATGGAAAAGCTGAGTGTTTGTAGAATGGGATGCTTACTGTATCCTGTACTACCACGCCCTGCCCCTCCCCTCCCCCTTGACAAAACAAATCTCATTGGTCATATGGGAAACCAGTATACCGACAATAAATAAACTAAAGAGAGGTTGAAAAGTCAAACTGTTGTCTTCTGCTGTGGAAAGCAGGATTTAGGTAGTGAATGATTTTCTGTTTCCACAAAGAGTTACTTCCCCTATTGAGAGGCTAGAAAAATAAGTGGAAGACGAACAACAAGAAAAACATTGTCAAAGAAGATTCTAAAAATGTAAACATGTTCGATACATGTAATTTTACACAAACATGATATTTTCAGGGGCGGATCCAGGATTTCAGGTTAGGGGGGTGCACAAAATGTTCAGCCCAATTTGTATCCGTTTTCTACCTCATTTCAACAGTTGTGGTTACTAGAGTATACTGATTTGGCAATATCACATGGGCCTCTGATTATTCAATTCAGTGTTGAACAATAAAGTATACATTATTTAAAGACATATTCAAAATAGACCTACAATAACGCCTTTGGTCCTGGAATATTGGGAGGGGGGGGGGGGGGGGGCGCGTCAGGTGCGCCGCCCTCTGGATTCGCTAGTGATTTTTATCTTTGGAAGACCGTTGAATGTTATTGTTTTGAAATCTATTAATAGTAACAAGTAACTGATAAGAGATACAGGTAACTTTTTGAAGGTTGGCAAAAACATGGCGGTTGATAAAAATGCAAAACAGAGTAATTTTGTAATTACAGTTACAAAGACATTTTTCATCAAATAATTCAATATTTTATATCATTTGAAAGGTCTGTAAACTCATTTTTTAAATATTTAAAAAATAATTGTTAAAACTGTTAAATCTTAAAATTCGGCTGACAAAGAAAAAAGTTATCTAAAGTTAAAAATTCTGCTGCTATCAAATGTATATAAATATTGGTTGTTTTTGCCAACCAGTAGTTCAGCTATATTTTGGTAACAGGTGCTTGTGATGTCATCAGTCAATGTGCCTATACAATTCGTAAATCAACTTTAATTATCTAAGTTACGGAATAGGAGACACATTGTAGAAAATGCCTCTGATAATTAAGAATTTGTATCAGTATACTAAATAAAACGACTTATTAAAGAAATCAGCATCAAATACTAGAACACTGGAGGTAGTAGCTTTTAGTTATTCATAACTTATCATCTAATGACACTGCAGCCGTAATCGTGCTATTATTGGCGAGGGGAAAATCCCGGGATCGTTTTTAGAAAAGCCGGGATCCGGGATCGTATTAAACATATAGTAATACACCACCTGCCATAGGTGTCATCGATAAATTATCGATTATCGCTTGCCTTTTGTTATAGATAAGCATGTATAGTATAGTATAGGCGTGAAAATCTTTTTTTTCCAGTAAATTAATTTTATCGTTGATGGATTTTATTTTTTATATTGGATAAAGTTGCGACATTCTTTTTATTTTCATATTAGCATTTTAATATCGTACTAACATGTGTACTGAAATTCTTTATAAAGCATTACCAAAAGTACGTGATATTTAAAAAAAAATCTAAGCAAAATAGGTTTTGAATAAACATTTGCTTATTTCATTATCACAAAAATCAAATAATGTAACTTTTTGATTGATATATTTATATGACATATATTCACGAATAAATCAATCAATCAATCAATTTTTATTGCCACAAATTACGACAAATATCAAAACCAACACTGTTTATTGTTTCCCTATATGTTTAATACGATCCCGGATCCCGGGCGTCCCGGGTCCCGGATCCCGGGATTTTCCCCTCGCCGCTATTATTTTCTATTTCTTTGTCCAGCCCCAGACAATAAAATCTTAGTACATGTTAAACATAAATACAAAAAGATTATATAATCAGCATGTATTTTTGTATTTATAAATACCTAACCTGTTTAAGTCGGGATATTATTCCGAAGTAAGCCAATGTGCAATAAAACCCTGTCATGAATCTGCTAAAGGGATAGTGCATACTGTATGTACAGAAAGCGAACTGACAGGTAGCGAAACGTCCAGTATACGTTTCACGTATAATAACGTATCTGATCGTATCAAACACAAGCGTGTACTAAATTGTATTGCACTTGCTCTTCAGGTCATTATTCTTCAGAAACTTCAAAAGAAACCGGAAAGGGGCAGAAATATATGACGGGGATCATATTAGCGTTCCAATTTCGTCATGTGTAGCTAGTAGTTACCACCCTGAACAAGGGGAGATTAATGCGTAGGCAATGTTGCAAACTCCATGCAGCGGTTACTTCCCTTTCATTGAGGAGATTGGCAAGTTATGTAATCATCAAACATGATATTTACAAGTTCAAACCTATGACGTATTTCATAATCTTTTCAAGTAAAAACGTTGGTTAACTTTCAATATTTTTTATTTAGTGAAACGGCGTAATGATAAAAAGAAATTAATCGTCAAATAACAACTAGTCCACAACTTTTTTGACGTTATCAAATTTAGTCGTCTGTGTTTTTCTGGATTATCCTCCTTCTTCTTAAGTTCTTTTCATAAAATTAAACTTGCTTCAAAATGAAGTTCTGTGAGGAGTTGACATAATATCTAATGTATATCATGCATATTGTATGCCTTGATAACAGGAAACGATTCTGCCATGTTTCGTATAAAACAGATGTTATACGCACAGTGTGTTAGATAATGTTTAGTATATCAAGTGTTTGGGCGAAGCTAGAATATTACTTCTTATATGCTGCAAAAGAATTTCATTTGCACTCGATGCATATATTGCATCGCCGGTTGAAGACATATAGTAATAAATTAATCAATTATATTTTCCTCATCATAAACATGTCTATACTTTCTGAGACAGGTCCAGCCATGGCTGTTTAGAACATTACATGTTGCCTTTCAATCGTAGATGTTGGAGTCAGTAACAACAGTGTCTGCTGTGTTGTGGCAGTGCACCAGACATGTGCTAAAGATGTTTTTAGTAAATAACTTTGTGATAATTTCCAGTCATCGATGTATGCAAACTAGCATTTTAGCTTGTAATCATAAAACATGATGGTATCCGGCTTCAGTAACGTCTGCTGTATTAAGGCAGGACACCAGCGAAACGTTACAGCTGCATCTAGTAAATAATTTTCCGAGGTAATTTCCAGTCATTGATGAATGCAGTGCAAACTATCATTCTGGCTTACAATCATAAGACATGCTGGTAACATATTCAATATCGTTTGCTCTACTGAAGCACGGCACCAGGGAAATATTGCAGCTGTAGCGAATAATTATGATCTTTTTGGTAAATAACATTCTGTGATAGTATTCAGCCATAGCTGTTTGCAAACTAACACACAGGTACTGATTTCGAAATTGTCTACTTTTTTTGCGTCAGGGCACCAGAGAAATACAAGAGATTTAGTGTATAGGATTTTTTAGAAACAATGTTCTGAGACAGTTCTTTTGCCTTTGCTGTTTACAAACTAGCGTGAACTATGATCATACGATGCTGGTACTCGGTTTCAGGGCCGTCTGCTTTTCTCAGTCCGGGAACCAGTTTAGTTACGTAGCATTAGTACAATGATCTATTTCAAAATGATTTCAGAAGATTTCCTCCATGGTCAAGGTCTAGTTACGTAACTGTCCGTCTCTGACATTCATGGGTTCGAGTTTCCAACCCATACTCGAGTCAAACACCCTGTCTTGCTCTTTCCAGGAGCAGTGCTGACGTACCTTACCTGCCCGTAATAACTGAAATAATTACGGTTTTAATTCAGCACATAAAGTCGACTGATAAATGCAGTGATTTTTGTCCAGTTAAAAAGCTCCTATACTTCCTTGCAGCAATAAGAAAGACATTTCCGAGGTAAGTATTGGTCCAGTTTTGTGTTCTACCTATAAAGGCGGGCCAGGAGGTATTGAGGCAGTGAAATAAAAAAAGACCAAAATCGAATGAATAATGTTTAATACACATAAAATCAATAGAAACTACGAAAATGTGTAGGAATAAAAAATCAATTACTTACATATTGGCATAAATTTATTTCTTTAACAATGAAAAAAAAACTTTTGTTTGGTTACTTACGAAGGCTTGTAATTATCCTGAATATTAATAATGAATTATATCTTAATTCAATGAAAATATAAAAGGCTATTTTTTTTCTGCTAAATTTTTCAGAGTTTTGAAATTTGAGTCATTTTTTTTTCAAAAGAAGAGAAACACGATAACACCGTCACTCACATTTTACTGACGGTAAAGTATGTTTGAAATCTACAAAAAAACAACTCAAGTTGAGTTCTTGTAGTCGTTTTTTGCACTTGTTTCGTCTAATTTATGAAGGAAGTAGGGATTTTGACGTCTGCCCATTTATTTGAAAGGCGTGGACAGGTTGGACAGATTTGCTATTAGTCATGGCTTGTATGTCAACATAGAAATAATCACTGTTAGTTCTACAGTACTAAATCAAGTAAACAAAAAAAACAGGTTTTCGAAAAATAAGAATGGTAGGGGAAAAAGAAGTTTTAGAAGAAGTAAAAAAATCATGAACTTCCCAAGAACAGACACAAGATCACCAATTCACAAGTTAATCAGTAACAAAAAGCGCTTGACAGTCAAGCGTTTGTCAGGTTAACAGACGACAATTTAAAGTTTCCCTAACGCAGAAAATTATGTGTTTATCCAATACAGAAGGTTCGGTCATTCTAGTAATTCTGAGTTGATATTATGATGAAGACACTTCTGATATTACCAATTCCTCGTGAACAAAAATTTAGGCAGTTCAAGTTACCAAAAGTAGCTTTCCTGGGCATTACGTACGCACAGTTGATTCTATAACACTACTTAATCTCATAATAAATACCTCTTGTAATGAGTTACATTTAGGCCAAAACAGTTTGTTTCATGCCCCTTAAACGTACAGCAAAATAACAAAAAGAATAGATTGCCAGAAAAGTAAATTGCTGAGCCCGCAAAAACTCTTGAAACACTTTACGATTTACAACTTGAACGAGTAGAGACTCAAGATGGATTTTTGTGACTGGAAAATAACTAACGCTGCTTCTCTCATATTTTTTTCTACCAATTCACGTATAGAGGGACAAGAAACAGTTTTGTTTCATCCGGCCTTTACATTTCTCACTGTCATCGTCCGGCTACGTTAGTAAACCCTTCAGAATAATGCGAAATTGGCACAGATCTTATATATGGTGCCTCCACAATTAATTTTCCTGTATCAGAAAAGAAAGCTTTTACGGAATACGGATCAACAGTGTCGGGAAGATGGATTTCCCTGTTTAGTTCCTTTGTTGACGTTCTGTTTCCCAATTTCTCTTCTCTTTTCGCGCTAATAACTAACTTCCGGTCTACTGTTTTAACTGTTAGTTCCTCTGGCGCGAAATCTTCAATATCAACATCGATCTTGAACTTCCGGTCTGATTCTTGTATATTGCTGAATGAACTTGACTGTGCCTGTGGTGGCGGTGGTGGAGAAGACATTGCCTGTGGAGGAGAATGCGGCGGATGTGACATCACAGGTGGTGTCGTCTGGGGTTTTTGCGATGGCGCCCCGGACAGAAATGTCGTGAAGGTTGACGAATGCTTTTGTTGTGGCTGATTCTGTAAGGTTTCTTGTTGTTGTGGCTGTACTGGAGGTGGAGTATTGCGAGCGCCGCTAGGAGGCATACTAGTTGTTTGAATGATGTGCTCCTTCGGAATATGTCGGGCAGGTTCTCCATCTTTGATCGCTCCGTACGGCGGGCCTGGCATTGGGGCCTCAACGGTCAGAACTCCGTCAGTAGAAATTGAACACTGTAGGGCCATTGCGTCGATGTCACGTGGTAAATCCACCTCGCGACTGTACTCCCGACTTACACTTTTCTTATCCGACTTTTCCTCATGTTTTGCGTGAACAATTAACTTATTTGTATCTATTTTCACACTCACTTCGTCCGGTTTATAAGTAGCAACATTAAATCTAACTCGGAACACTGGCTTGCCATTTTCGTCCCGTTCAATAACACCACGGGCCTCGTCTTTTAAGCTATCTCCCATTTTGAATTTATCACTTATTGATTCCAAGCGGCCATTGTCCTCTGGTTTTAGAGTGAAGAAATCTTTGCGCATACGCTCAATTTCGTCCTCCCACTCTCTCCTTCGTCTTTCCATATCTCTCTCCATATCTCCCCAAATTCGACCTTGGCGTTCAGCGAAACTAAGATCGTCTTTAAAGATGGGTATTCTTTGCGCCATTACGGCAAATCACTATTTCTGAAAAGATAAAAAGTAGTTCCTAAGTTATTCTTTTGTTTGAATCAATACACACGAATCAGTCCGTTCTGGGAAATGATAACAACAATAATAATATTAATAATAATTCTAGTAAATATAAACTGCATGCAAAACTCGTGGAAGAGATAAGATTGTTTCCAAGATGAATGTTTCTCTCACCGAACTTCTGACAGTGCACACGTATACGTGGATTCGTCCACCCTATTTTATGTAATGTTGCAATCACAAAGAAAACTTTTGTAAACCTATTAACTTTCTTTTCTTTTCTAGTAAAGATAAAAACATAGTCCATCCATACTACCTACATGATCAAACTCTTTCAAGTTAGTGAAATCTGACGACTCGTAAATTAATGCGAAACAATAAATCAAACTTAAGCCAAACGATAGACACCTAATAAATCATGTATATTCATTAAATACATACAACTAAATGTTACAAATCTATTGTTGCCCTAAAAACTAATATTGGAAAAACAACCCACTAAGTCCTACTGCGTGAAAAATGTTGCAGAAATCAAATGTGAATATTTCTTTTTTTCAATTTGCGATTGTAAACAGCATGCATCATTTGTACACTCATTCTGCTAAACATGTAACCTTTACAAACATATGGCATTTTGCAGTTTTGCCAGATGAAAAAGATAACATCTAACACAACAAACTTCTCAATAATTCACACTTCAACAAGATTCGTATCGTACGAAAACCACCATGTAGAATATAACGAAGAATATCTCAGAAAAATAACGAACCAGTGATTAACAAGAAATTTAGCAGACGACAATAATTATAACAGACAGTAGGTTGTACATGTACATGACTTTTCTCATATATCTTCTATCAAGTTCGTTTACATGTAGATATGTAGAAAACACACTTATAATTTATATATCAACGTTCAAAGGTGACATTTTGACCATTAACGGTGGGAATTACCCATAGGCAAGTGCGAGGTTAAAACGTGTCAAAAAAAAAAGTTTGGGAGAGAAATGGTACTGATTTAGTGAACATATTCTCTTCATTTTTATGACTAACCTAACCTTAGTTAAAAACAAGCATACCTTACTAAAATAAAATAAAATTCGCGTGGCAATAAAACACAGGTGCAGCACTTTCACAACTGAATGATTTTAATAACTAGCTTACAAAACAGAAGAAAGCTCTTGAAATAATACAGATACAAAGACAACTCTTGCAGCAATAAATCGTCTGTATATAATAGGGTTTTGTAATAAAAGTATTGGAATTAATGATCTCGTTTAGTTTTCAGAGTAGCTCAAGTCGCAGAGTACATATTTTATACGTACGTTACCGTACATTCTTGACATGAACAAATATAGGACCCATAAAATAAAAGGCACGTACCCATAGTGGGGGATGTGGGAGAACGTAGATTTAGAAAATTGCAAAGTTTAACTAGCATATTTCACTCGATGTTTATCATATATTTTGCTGATCTAGAAAACATCCAAGTATGCCTCATGCGCGTGTTTCTCGTGCATTCCTCACATATATTTTGATGGTACATTTCTCCCAGAACAGATCGTATCTCCCAGGCTAATGACCTGCTATCAACGCTATGCAGACTTTTATGCCTTAAATTTATATATAAAGATTTAATCTCTCCATAACCTTAGCATGCGTATTTTGACCTATTTCTTTCATTATCCTGTGAATATATTATTTTAATGTTGGATTGTCTTTGGTGCACAGTTTTTAAATCAAAAGAATCTCTACAAAGATTTAGCGCTAAGTGACATTTCGAAAAGCAAAATGTTTTACATTTTGAAGTAATGCAATTAAATTTTGAGAGTATTTCGAAATATTCCAAATATAGGGGACCCTAAGTGATAACATTTTGAAGTATTATGGATTCCAACTGACAATAATCAAATGTCTACATTTCTTCTCACTGAAAAATAATCGATTTCGGAAAGTTTAAAACTTCATAAAATATAGGCACATAGAGGGAATTTTTCAGAAGAATGAAACTGCTTTCAGGCCCATGAAGTTCTGAAATCATAATTGTAGGACAAGTGAGTCTTCGACAGAATGTACATTACGTTTTGATATACATTTTCTTGGAATCACGAAGTTTCCGAATAAATACTGTCTAATCCATAACAGAAATACGAGCCTTTTAACGCTTCAGGAATTATCAGTTACCAGAAATCGATGATGAACTCCGATAACGTTTGTAAGCATCCGAGATAAAAATGAGTCCCTCCTATCACATAATTGATAATCAAGTGTGCCGAGATCGGTGGGGCTGATTTTGTATCTTTTGCAATGATAGCAAAACAAACATAATCAAGATCTTTAAGAGAGTCTGGCGTGTGTTTTTTTACGTGTTCTCAATCGTATTATGCCGTTTTATGACACAAATCCGCTACAGAAAATAGTTCTCATCAATTGCATTAAGAAAACGTATTTCCTTATTGAAGGGAAAAGAAACATATATGATTGTAAATCTCAATAAAGTGTGTTAGCAAAATAACTTTAGTATAGTAAACTCAATACAGTATCCCGCAATAATACAGCTATGAACATTATATAAGAACTACGAAAGAGTCATAAAAACTGCTTGAAGTCGTAATTTCGGCTTTTAGTGTTGATAATGGCATTAAACAAAATGCAATTTTGGTGTAAACCACATAAACATATAATAAAAGATCGCTTCAGCTCAAACTGAAAAAAAGACAACGCATTTACAATTTGGTATCTGAATAAACTATAGGCCATTATGTTGCGTCACTGTTGCTTTCTCCTAAATGGACTGTAATCTTCTGTTGCATATATTGAGAAGCAATTATATGGACGCCTAAGCTGGTCTGCGGTTAGCTGTAATTGGTATACAAATGTAATAGAAATGTAAATGTTGTATTGATGTGGTATTTTAATTGAAGTGTCTCTACAATATATGCATGCAATTGAGGCTGGATCATTCTTGTTGATAAACCGCAATACAAAGTCAAGTACATGTATAGTTTATACGTACCGCAGCCATCACGGTCATCAAGTCCACATCATCATCATCATCATCATCATTAACAATAATGCATTATATAATACATACTAGATCGTTGGATTAAAATGTAACAACTTATTTTAATCGCTACCATTTTGTCAAAGCTTCCTAAACTTTGTCAAGTGTGTCCAATCAGTCACTCAATTACCACCGAGATTCATCTAAACTGGTCTTACCTTCCTTTCAATGTTGACAATTTTAACCTAGATTCCTTAGATTAAATGTTCACAACCCTAGTCTCATTTACGAGACGTTTGGGCACTAACTTTGCATTAAGACGTTTATTTTATATTACTAGGATTACTTTCGGATTAAGTCTGAGAAACTTTAACCCTACTTTTTAAACTACATAACCTAGACACAAAGTAAGCTAAAATCTTAAACTTAAGGCTCAGTAACTTTAGCCCCTATGTCTAAGTTTCAGCTACAATGACCTTACGTTTTAATCTAAACAGCCAAGAAGTCTTCGTTTCATTCCAAGCCACCTTTACCAAAAGTCTGAGTCTCAACAGCCTGGCATTCTGATAGGAATATCAACATCCCGGGTCCTGAAATATTGATCTTAGCGACCTAGTTCCCTAAAATACTTCAAATCAATACAGACTCCTGACCCTCAAGATTTAGTCTCTTGAGCCATTGCAATAAAGTCACTTAAAATCTAGTCCCGGCAACCTACTTCCTTTACGTTAATTTCAGAAACCTTGACCCCATGGTCACGGAAGTTTGGTATAATAACCAGATCCAATTTATGGCAAATCATTTTACAGTATTATTTCACGTACCTATAGCCCTAGTATTAACTACTCTAAATCTTTAACAGAGAACTGAACTTATTTTCTAGCAATTCACTATTTAACTACAAGATTACCACAAGCTAAAAGTAATATATCGTTTATAATTCTTGATTATTATCATGTGAAGACTTTGAAGTTGAGATACACAGACTAAACATTTCTTTAAATAATTATTCAACCCTGGCTTAAAGTCAACATCTGATTTATTTTCTACATACCGTCTTCGTTAAGCTAAAATCCTTAGAGCAAAATCAATAATCCACTTTTCCAAGAAAACAAATCTACAAACACAGCTCAAAATCCAGTAACAGTCGCCACATGTAAAACACATTTATCGTCTAAGAACGTACAGAACTCGGGATGTAACAGAAAGTCGTGCGCTGTGTTTTTTGTAGAACACATTCACTCTAACACAACACCTTGCCGTGTAAGTTTTTTAATTTCCCCAGATCGTATATACTGGATTCATGGCCTGTTACTGCAGTTGTGAGTTGATATAAAGTATTGATGTTGTTATGATGTCTGAATACATCGATCCTGTTCTACATTCATGCTATTTAGCAGAAAACCAGCTGACGGTTGAGAAGTACATGAGGGAATATAGCTTAACTGGAAATTATGACTAGAAGGAAGCTTTAGAGAATTCATTAGTGATTCGCTCACGGATCAAAAGCAATAATGATATTAATCTGGAGCTACATTTCTTTTAATACGGTAAATCAGACACATTAATTAACACAGTTTAATATATATTCCAAGGGTATTGGAGTCTTTTCACCATCATCACAATAATTTAATGATTTTGATGCCCTGTTTACAAACAGCCTTGTAATCATAACAGGGCAATTAACTTATCTTCACTTCTATCACACATTTTCTGAAACCTTCCTTTGCAAAAAGGCTTTTTAGATATATCACATACTTAGAATGAAAAAAGAGAGGATAAAACTGAACTCTGACCTTAATGATAGAGCAAAGAAATAACAAAGATATAACATCTAAACAGCTGAATAAATTTTTCATGATAAACGTTTTTTTTTCTTTTTTTTCTTCTCGCGAATACCATACATTTACACCCAGTACACATAAATAGAATAAAGTCGTCTGCGTCGCACTTGACCAATTCAATTTATTAATCAGCATTAATAAACAAGAACTATTTTCAGATAAATTTAGATTGACAGATAAACCTGTCGTCAACAGAACCACTTTGGGTTGGAGAAACTTCTCCCATCGAACATGATTTGTCTGTGTAACGGCAACGAAAGATACCTTTACTTAAACAAATCAGCGAAAACAACAACAACAACAACACCAAAAACAACATGCTTTTCCTGTAGTCTCATTTACGAGTCATTCGGGCACCCATTTTCATTTGAATGTTTAAAATGTGCCCTAAATTACGTAAAGTATATTGGCATTCAGAAATATATATCAACATTCTGAAACGGAAAGAAAACCTGGACTAACTTCTTCTTAAATGAGTACCACGTGACTTGAATTCTTCTAAAAGATAATCACAGTCTTCAAAACATATTTTTACATGTTATAAAAAATCCATATAAGTTCACCACAGAGTTGTTTTACAGTGAATAATTTTTAAAAACTACCTGAACGTATTTCGTTTTCACCCTACGATGAAGGTACACCATTTGCTTAGGTCATAACTAATCCCGTAGGAACATTTCCAGAATCTTTTAAAAGCATAAACTTTTTTCACTGGCGTCATTAGCATCTTTTGTAAGCTGATTCAGTATTCAAAATTCATTTGTAAAACAAATGCTTAAACTCAGACACTTACAAGTTACTTAAAATAACAACAGACACAGAATGTCATACAAATCCTATTTTAACACATTTGGTCATTAAATTTTACCTTACCTGTGGCAAAACAAATTTGAAACAGAATTTTGATTTACACGTTCGTGCAAAAACGTCGTAACTTGTGCTTTCAAACGGTTTGACACAGTTTACCTTGCCTTGAGTGATGCATGATTTGCATATTGATCAACTTGTCAAGGCGAGGAGAAATTTTATTGATGCAAAATTAATGAATTAAGCGAATGAAAGTGTAAAATGTCATTCAATTAAATTAAGATCTCACATATCAAGCGAACTGTCTTTTGTGGTAAACAATATTTTGTAAGCGAAAACACGAAACATGATGTCAGCAAAGGACTATGTACAAGGTTTCGGTCTTTGCAACATAAACTAATGATAAAGTTTAAATTGTGTGTTTGAACGTCGAAACAGAACAAAATGGTGCGTTTTGACAAGAGGGACAGAAAAATAAACTGATTTGTTTGATTCTGTTTATGAGTCAAATTTCGATAAAAAATACTAATACAATCTAAGGTCCCCTTTATTGTGACACGTGACACGTATTCATACTCAGACCTACATATAGGCAACAATTAAGCCGAACCAGAGGCACCGCAGACATTCCAGTAAAGCTGTTCAAAAAGTGGAGTTTTCGTGAAACCATGACAGAAATCGAATTCGGTGAAACTTTGCTACACTGCAGTCTTATAGAAGACCGGCCGATATTTGAATAAAGCTATCGGCAGTGGATCAGTGGTAACGCACACGACTGATAATTCAGGGGTCGCAAGTTCGATCTCCCACCCCTCCACTCACAATTACTGTCTTTCGGATGAGACGTTAAACCAGACTCCCATATGTTTGTGCTATACCCTGAGCATGAAAAAGAATCAGGGGTGTATCTGGAACGGGATTCTTTCTGAATCTGTACTGTCCAACACAACCTACGATAACAAAACTCTGCACGGGGCGTCGGTCATATGGGCAACCGCTACCGAGGATATATAAACTCAATTAATAGTAAGTAAACCCATCGACCGAAAGATGACCGCTGTCTACGCCCTCAGAACCTCAAAGATTAGAACGATATCAACAATAACGCATTCATAAAGAAAGAAGATTCCGTCTTACCTTTAACGATATTTAAATCTAGTAAAATTAATCCACAACTGAACGAAAAGCAACCAGCTTGAATCTGTGAAGTGAAACACAAAAGCACAGCTTGCTAGAGTATTCTGTTTAACAATTAGTCACATATTTCCTTTGAAAAATGTTGTAGTCATGGTGACAGCTTGCATCTTAACCTTCATGATTCATTTATCAACAATGTGACAAGATCAGCCTTTTTTTCTTATATTTAACCTTTTGTTTCTTATAGGGATCCTTTTCATGCATTTTCTTTACTGGGGATTAAAGAATTAGGTTCATTTAAATTTTAAATGTCAACATTCCTTCATCACATTTCGCAGGAAATGTGTCTTAATATGGTTCGAAGTCTCATTAAAAAACATATCCTAATCTGCGTTTCTCTACTATCCGTGAATTATGAGCGAAGATACTGAATCTGATTTTACTGAGACTGACAGTGAGAAAAATAGCTTCCTTTAGCATAATGAAAACTAACTTGATATTTATAATGCATACCACTGTCCGTCTGATGTCTTTAACTTTGTATTTGATATGTCATCATAGGCCTTTGAGCCTTAATGATTTAAATGAACTTGCTGTTTGTCTGTCTGTCTGTCTTGATAGAGTTGTTGTTCTTGTCAAGCCGTCGTAGGTCAATGCTTACACATCTGTACAACGCACCATGATTTATTCGATGACAAATCACAAAAGGGATTAAATGACTAAATTGATAGATATTTGATTTGCGTAGCTACAACATATATATGAACGGGGAATTTCACATGAAGTTTTCACACATTTTGTATGGTAAATGCTACAAAAAATGCTTATGTCTTTTGAATTACAGCCTGAATATACGTTGTGTTTAACATACAATAAATATTTATTACAAATAATGAAACAAACAAAATACAGCCGACCTCTATCTTAGGGGTCACCTCTTCAGAGAAACCACATCTTTATAAATATATATTATTGCTTCCATAAAAGATGGAGCAATTCTAGGTCAGTCCGGCTGACTAGCTCTCTATAGCAAAAGGAACTAAATCATAGGGATCTTTCAAACCCTTGTTTTACGGACATAAACAAATAAGAACCTTTCAAAAACATTTAGAAATGATTTAAACTAACATATAATAATAATAATAATAATAATAATAATGAGTATAAGAAAATCAACAAACCTGTTTAATATTATCACAAAAGTGAAAAAAAATATGTTAGAAAAAAATCCACTAATGTTATCCTTTTGAAATCTAGTTGTGATCAAATTCTATAACAAATCAAAACTTAAGCTAACCTTTCACACGACATTTCATCTATTAAATGTACATAAAAAGTCGATACCTGGTTTCCGAACTAGCATCTTTATCTTCCGTTTCAAGTACCAAAATGTTTAAACAACAAATCAGGTTTTGATTTTATTTTCGCGTTATACCGATCCCCTTTGCATTAAGTTGAAATAAAATATTTTCGTTTTCGCTTAATTGAATGCATAAAACGTTTAGTGGGCGAACAATGTAATTTGTTATTTGAATGTATTAATGGTTTACTTTTACACTTTTACCTTTTATAATGACTCATGCACATTTACAATAAAGTCAGTGTAACGTTTCGCTAACCCCTTGGATCGTGGGGTTTGAATCGTGGGGTTTGTTGAGGGGTTTATTTTACGACCCGTTGTAAAATATTGTTTCGTTTTGAAGAATTAGTTTCAATCAAAATGGTCATGGTCATTATCGTCATCATTTTCAACACCATCATCACTGTCATCATTAGTATCATCACCACCATTTTTATCATCATCACCATCATCATCATCAACACCATCATTACCGCCATCACAGTCGTTGTCGTCATTATTTTATATTGTTATTTTTTATCATTATCATAGTTTTCATTATCTTTTACTTTGTTGTTGTTGTTTAAGTTTTGTTTTTTGTTCTTCAACACCCGGCAACCGCAACTTTAACCCCTAAAGGATATTTCGCTCTCTTTACGAATTACAGGCCATTTAAATATCGTAGGAATCAACCTTTGGCTAAAGATAATGGCAGAATACATTATGACACATTAGTGCCGTAAATCACAAGATTTGTTGATATCACCCTCCCATATCACCCTCCCATATCACTAATGCTTTTAAAATAATAGCTTACTGTTTAACCGACTATGACAATACACATAAATCAGAATACAAGCAAAATGACATTTTGCAACAATATTAACTACATTTACTACAGTCCACTAGACTTAGTTTGATGTGTAGCTATACAGAATTTTTGTCTTTCATATTCTTCAAGGTCTCTCATATTTAACTTGAAGTAATTTTTTTCAAATTTAGAAAAAAAAAAGAAAAGAAATCACTGTTTTAGCTAGGGTCTTTCCTATTTGAAAGACCCTGTTTTAGCACAGTATTGACCTGTTAAAATGTCATTTTTACGATATTTATTTCGTACATTCATGACGACACTGTCTTACTGTTATAAAGCTTACTATATAGTAACGATTTATTATCCTCAGTTATACATGCTCTTTTTCAAAAAAACTATATGCAATACAACTTCATATGTCTTTATAATTTTGATATATGCTGGCGGAAAAAGAAACTCCCTAAAATTGTTTTGTTTAATCAAGAATATTTACGTTTGTTACTGACTCGTTTTATCATTTTGTATCAAGTATTTTTTTCTTGTTCAGAACTTGACGGGATATTGTTGACCTAAAACACAAGGTCACATGATTAACATAAAAAAAATATCACCCCCCTTTCCTTGTTTATGATAACGTTTAAAACGGAAACTGCATTTTTTTCTTTCCGTTTTATTTCAAATTTATTTTGTCTTTTTGCCCTAGTTAGTATATTTCCTTATTTACCGGATTAAAAGCTTCCATACAATCTGAATGGTTTGTATGGCGAAACGAAAAAGTATTGTAGACACATAAGACACATATCTGCTAATAAAAACAAGGATATTGGGTGCAACGATGGATTACCCCCCACCCCCCACCCCACCCCCTCCTCCCAAAAAAAGCACTTTGTCCATATTTGGGTTATTATCATAAGGTATCAAACAATGATCCATTTATCCCATTGGAATAACTGCACAATATGCAAATATTTTCTTGCATGAGAAGCTTGACATAAAATTTGATTGAATTCAAGATATTGCTTCCTCAGAAAATGCTCAGAAACGAAACTGTTGTCTCCTAAAATCAATGGGTCATAAGCACGTGAAAATCATGCGACCGGAACATCCTGATAATCTCAGCATCTCTTGCTAGTGGAGCGTCACACAAACATTGGTTGAATTCGAGCCATGATCATTTCCATCATCACTATCATAAAAGTTCCTGAGAAATACCAAACAAACGAAAATGCAACCGACGGACGGACGGACGGATGAGCAGACTAGCGACTTTGTGCAACCCGCTTTGGTATGCATAACAACCTCATTCGTAGTGATCTGAAAGTTTTGAATAAGGACAAGTTTTGGGAAATTGAATACTGCTTTATTTATTCAAGGAAAATACGATCAAGAAAACACTACTAGAAATCCATGGTAGTTTATAAATGAACAGGCACATTAAGCATGTCAGTTTATTGACATAAAAAACCCATCTCTTAAGATATATTTAACGCTCAAATATAATGTAAATATAATTATACGTTTCGAACATGGGAAAGGAGGCAAGGGAGATAAATCGCTCTTCCATATCATAAAGTTCATTTCGTTTCAGAAGATGGACAGTTTGCAATGATGCCGAACTAAGCTATTTAAAACACCTATAAATGGTGTAATATTCTAGCAATATTGATAGAAAATTGTTTTAATGGATCGAAATAAATCGTATTACTAGTGAAAATTTGAAACACTTTTGAAGTGACGTTTTTCACCTTCAGTTATGTACAACATGAGGTTTTTAGGGGTAGACGTGGGATCCGTCGGTACTTGATGGGGATAAGGAACAAAAAAGGTCAGAATAAGGCACCCTGCAAAGCTGCTAAAACGTTCTAGACTAACAGTTTAATAAGAACGTGGCTGGATTAAACCGCCTTTTTATTACTTATCTTTCAATATCTCGAGATATTATCTCTTGGAAATGTGGCTTATCAGTTTCTGGCTTCTGTTTCCATAGAGATTCTGTATAATTATAGCTTATATTGATTTCTGTAAATACACTAGGCTGGAGAATGTTTATGAAATTATTTTCAAGGATCTCGGAAGAAATGAACGAGCGTCTTAAAGTGGTTTATTACCAGACAATAGTCTTTCTATATGTGTTTCGAATCGCGTATCAAAAAATCGATAGATATTGTCTGATTTGATATCGAACATTTTCATATCGGTTTGATATCGCAAAAAAAGTAAAACTTCCTGTTCACTCTCCATTATTTTGGCAAAATTACTCTAAACTTTCTTCCTGTTTTTCAGAAAAAATTCCATTGTTTCTGCATTTGCACTCTAGACATACTGTCTGAAAAATGATCTTGTCTAGAAGAAACCCAATTAAATGATAAGATGCCATTTACTATCCTTTTCTTGAAAATGAAGAACAAATACTTGAGTCTTAAAAATTTACCAAGAGCTCATCAATCTAACTGAACTCAGCCAACCGACAGGACAATTAAGGGGTTTCAACAATTATCATAATGATATATCCAATATATCGTTCATTTTGTAGCGATAGAAAGTTATTTTCACTGGTTCTCAACTTGGCCTAGCTCTAACTAGATTAAAACTGAAATGAAAACCAAAGACTTTAGTCCAATGACAGGTTTTCTTCGGTTTAGTCATTTTTCTATGTCTTTCGGAGAAGAAGATAGCTGTTACATTCTAGTCTGAAAGATTCTTTATTTACCCTCTAGTTTAACGTTAAAATGTTTTACAAAAGTTACATCTGTGTCAATTCTAAATAAAATATAATTATTGTCGTAACATCATTATTATCACTACATTACTATAACATAAAATCTATTTAAAAAAGCTTGAATTATTCAGGTGTTGATGAAGTCATTACCTACACTACATGCCCAAAGTTTCTGGCTTGCCAAGTATTCTGAAATATATTACACATAACCTTGCGTTTCCACTACACATAATCAAGTGGGTGAACATTCGAAGAATGCCAGAAATATTATCATTATGAATTCAGGTACACTAAACAAATAAACACGCTACGAAACCTTCCTACAAGCATTTCTCACATAAGTCCACAACAAGCCATTCGAATCCTGGTGAGAAAAGTCTGCGAGTTTCTAAATATAGCAATTGACGTAGGTGAAATTTACATTCACGAGGAAGAAATTTCAAGCATTTGAAATGCAAGCCCCCTCATAATTCAGATTTTATTACAGCAAAAAGATATGAAAATGTCAGAAAAAAATCCTGAAAACAAATATTAGTCCCTTTGTATGAGCAATGCATCTTTTTTTATTCAGAATGAATCTAGATAAAACATCAGTGGCAGCTCGTCAAACTAATGTTACAAGATAAAGGATTTGTCTATTAACAGATTATAATCAGAAAATATAAACTGATAAAAAATAACTTATTCTACACGCAACCCTTCTGAGAAATTCTTACCCTGATAGACATACATGTTATGGAATGAGCAGACTGCAATGAATTTCTTTCCTTTTCTTTTTTTTTACAATTGTAGAGAAATTATTAAAACGCCATTCAAACACACTGTCATTTCGATAAATATCATCTTGTCGAGTAAAAAAAAAATAGCTTGAGAGTTTGCAGAAACTTCTGCAAAATGATCTGATAAAAAGGCTATATAGAAAATACAAATCACCAGCCAAATATAGGAATACAAATCCAAGTCAAATAAAGAAAATAAACTTAAATAAAATAATTAGCAAGAACTTTTATTTCTAATACATGCAATTATTTGCCATAAAAGAAAGAAAGAAAAAAAAATCTTAGGGATTTTTTTCTGACTTATTTTGTATGTGATCACATATTTATAACAAGAATACAAAATTTCAGACTCACCACACGGGTATGCCATGATTATCCTATGTGAAACAGGTGAAAAATGAAATACAATATAACTATCTTTGAAACTTTCTAACGTTTGCACCGTACACTCTCTCACACCTGTAACCAGTCACGTATGTCTTAATGTTCGGGAGGGTACCAGTCTGAGAAAACAACAGACGACATGCATCGTCTTTTCTTTGCTCAAATAAACATTTTATGTTCCTTTGATATTTGCATGAATAGATTACTAAATTATTTTGATATTCTAAAATGAGAAAAATAACATGAAAATTTCATGATAATGACTGATTCGTTATTGTCGATCTGTGAATATGATGCATACTTTTTTCTTAATGTTGTTGCTGTTTTTGTCGATTATGATGATATGTTGTATATAATGATAATGATGATGATGTTGTTGTTTTTGTTGCTGATGATGATTTTGTTTCTGATGTTAATGATAGTCATGATTATACAAATGATGATGATAGAAAATTAAAGGCGACTTATTTACATCAACATTTTCGCCAACTTTTAGATGAGTATATACCTAACAGTATACTTTCTACGGCTTTTTGGCAAAAGCTTTAAGGGACAAGACCGTTCTTTGATCTTACGTATCTTGTTGAGTCACGGCAGTGCCTTTAGGAGTCAGACGTAATGACGTCATGTCAAAATAAATAGTTTTCTGTCCTTCTTTTTCACCTTCAATTTAATTAAGTTCATTAATTATGTTCCAACGGCCTGCCTTCACAAAGACGGAGAGAGGCAGATGTAGCTGGCTTTGAAATAGCAAATTATTTCGTTATATGTAACTGATGGTCAATCAGACACTCACTTGATCTCACATGTGTTTAAGGATGAAAAATATCGCTTGAATTGACGGTGTCTGGCTTGAATTGCGTGACGTCTGCCTCCCTCCCTGCCTCTCTCCCCACGTTCTGTATCCCGTAAACTTCTCACAACCGTTGTTCAAACATAACCTTTTCGTATGGTGTAGAATTTTGGCTTTTCATATTTTGCTGAAATTCTTATTTTCCCCTTTATAAATATCAGTCCATCCTCGGTGACCTCGTGCCAAGCGTGCCTGGCTACGAACTGGAAGATGGCGGTACGATTCCCGGTTGGGTATGGCCTTAGTAGATGAAGATTTAACTTGAGTTCAGACGCTCTTTCACAAAGCCAAATTTATTGAAACAGTTGAGAAGTGATGATTGCCTTTACACATTCAAATGTATGACTGACTGTGTAGGACTTATTCTATGTAATTATACAACACGTATATTACTACAGCGACCAAGCGATTAATCTTCTTAAATTGTAGAACTGAAGGGATATGATTTTCAAGTAAACGATATGCCATCAATTGCAGCCTTCTTAGTCTAAAAAATCTCTAAATACTTTCGCAAGAACTGACACTCATCTCGTTCAGGGTCATCTCGATTTGACCTTTGTGCTAACCATGTGCTAACCAATCAAACATCACTTGGCAGAATTGTGAAATCTACGTCTGAAAAGTGAGTGATTAACCAATGAACAGCGCAGATAATTAAAGCGTTTCATCATTCATCAACATGTTCTTGGGATGTGTAAGACTTTAACCTGACTCTTAAACAAACTTATGAAACATCTGATTTGATTGGTCGTTGAATAGATTCCTTCTACTGAATCATTCTTTGAAATAATAAAAGTTGAAGGGTATCGCTGACTGAAAGAAATTACATCTCGTTTGCATACCCCTGCCCTCACACTCACCATACACACATCAGATTAAGTGAGAAACAGCATGCTTTATCTTTCAATATCAACGTGATATAGGTTGATTTGTTTAACAAGGTAAAATTCATCAACACGTTACACTCAGATCGATAAATTCATTTCGTATGAATTATTTCATTCTCATTTCTTCTTTGATTTTGTGCAATTTTCTCTACAAGATTTCATACTTTTCTTTTCTCAGATTTGTAGCCATTCCTCAAAATCCTTAATATAACTCAGTCTCTCTATAGACTTTGACAAATCTCTACTAACAAGAAAACAAAATGGATCCGATTAAACTCAACCGGAAATCAATAACTAATTACCATATATTTGACCGACAGTCAATATTCAGAAAGATGCCTCAAATATTTGAAAAAATCTTGCATGACTCACCGGTCTATTTGTACAGACGAATTTTCTAGATAAATCCAGCTGCATTTAGTCAATTCCGCTGACATATTCGCTTTGCATTTTCCAAAATGTCAACATGTTTTGTGAATTGTTCTGCTTTGCCCCCCCAATCTGTTTCTGACATCATTTATCCAATGCAAAGACTTATAAAGAATGCATCGTGGGTCTGCAGTTCTCATAGAGTTACACAAGAAATTGCGCAAATCACACAAGACCATGTTGAAATAGACAAAAATTCCCTCAAGTAAAACAACTAAGGCATGTCATATACAACCATTAATTAACAGCCAGATATTCTGTTTTCGTAGTTATGTTAAACACTTCTCGCACACATTTATTTCTTTATCATATTTTATAGCAATATTAATTTTATAATTAACCTTTATACAGAGACCACCTCTCGTCAAGGGTTGCAATAATAAATATGACTGTAGCTGTCTTTATTTGAAGGTCTTAACTAAACAGAACAGAACAGAACATATCTTCTATTTTTTCACCCAGGTACATTGACATGATACAACATGGGGAATTTACAAAATAACAATGTTTCCGTTCATATCCAGGACCGGAAACAGAAAAAAAAAAACTGAAGACGAATGCGAATTTTCACTGATGGGAGGAAAGACATCGCACAACACGGTGGTTCCTGGTTTGAAATGAATTATCTCCCTTTCTACAAACGTAAGAAGAACAACTGGTACTTATATGAAGCCATATTTTTGCAAGTAATTAATATTTTGATGAAAATAAAATGAAATAATAACAAAAAATATTATGCGTCCAAATCACGTAAAACTTTTCAAGATTTTTTTTTTTTGATATTAACAAATTACAGATCTTAACTCCATGGATATACGATATTCATGCAACAGTATTTATGCCGTCTAAAATCATTGCCTGAAGCAAATTATATAATTTATTTTCGTAGGCTGCACGGAGCATCTTATCTATAATTAGATGACAGAACAATCCTGCATATTGCATACGTAACAATAATAGGAGGTTTTACGTTAACATAACATATTGGTTATTCTGCGATTGTGCATGGCTTGATTTCAAACATATGTTCTTAACGAAAATATGCGAGTCTTGTAGAAACAAGCCTGAATCATTCGGAACACCTCTGATCCTTCTACGGATTTGTCGGAGAAAGCCGAGTTGTTACGATTGAGCCTGAATTTGGTAAGAAACCGGTCTTATTCCAAAACTGTTGAAATACAGGTCGGAGAAAAACTCTGTCATACAGTACATTAGATTAGAAAGTAAATCATCCAAGAAATGATATCATCATCATCATCATCATACCATCCGCATCATCGTCATCATTAGAATCATCACCAGCAACTGAAGCAGCACCATCACTACTATCATGATCGTAAATCATAGTCGTGAAATCATCATTAACATCATCAAAATCATCATAAACAGCGTTAACATTTTAATCATCACTACACCAAACATTTAACCATAAACGACAAAAAAAAACTTCAAGAAAACACACATCTGTCATTTTAGATTATTAAAAAAAAACTTTTTTTGCGTCATCCTGACGTGTAATATCAATTGAAGGTTTGATACGAGTAAGATATTTAAAAATGTAAACATCCGCATTTTTTGCTGTTAATATTTCTGAATAAGAAAGTGAAACAGAGAGAATGTCTCAGAGAATTGCAGACGACTCTTTAAGTTCTAAGAATGTGTAGCAATTTCAGTTTACCCTTATAAGAGATTTGCTGTAAAGTACCTTCTGAGTACCATTTGAATACATACATTATATACTTGTAGTATATAGTTGCACTTTTAGTTTACCTCTACAAGAGATTGGCTTTTCAGTACCTTTTTAAGTACCTTTCTAAGTACCTTTTGAGTATATACAGTGTACTTTTAAAATAAAGTAGGCATTCGGTTTACCTTTACAAGAGCTTGGCTTAAAGTGTTACGGTCTAGTGCACACCTACCTATAATGTATAAAGACAACCTCTGACAACTGCGTCAGGGAATCAGTGGTTAGAGTGTTGGCGTGTCACGCGGGAGACCAGAATTCGAATCCCGCTCTGGGTTGTGTATACTAAGATGCATTGCATATTTCTGTTGCGGACTTTTTCGTAAGAAAATTAACTTTTGAGTAGCATTTGAGTAAACATATAGCGTACTTCTAGAGTTAAGTAGCCATTTCAGTATATCCCTAAAAGAACTTGGCTTAAAAGTGTAATTTGAGAACCTTGTGAGTACATATATAGTGTACTTGTAGAATAAGGTATGACTTAAAATTTACCTCTATAAAAGCTTGGGTTTAAAATACCTGTTTGTGAATACTCATGGCTTTAAAGTGCCCGTTGAGTACTTTTTGTGTACACATGTAAAGTACTTCTTGAATAAGTTTGTTAAATAGTAGATGCCAAATGTCACTGTTGTCTTTATTACTCAATGTATCATATAATACATTGTACAATTTCTTAATATTGCTTGATATAAAAAAAAGCTGTTCTGTATATTCTGACACAGGATACACTCAAGAAGAAATTAAATGAGCCTTCGGAGTTTGGAAATAATTCATCTAGTATTATTTCTGTTATTGCATAATGTTTCAAGCTTAAAATTGCAAGAAACAAAACGACCAAAATACAAACTTACCGTATAACTATCACTGTTGTTGTTTTTGTTGTTCGTATTTTAATTTGTAATGTCCTATATTCCATTTATTTGTAAGAAGTCCTTGTTTTGTTCTGTTCTAATCAACAGTAACACATTCTGTCCATTATCTCATGGTGACACCAATCTCAGAATGGGAAAAAAACGGAAGCTGTCTTTGTTATCAAATGTCCTTGAACTTGAAAATCTTTAGAACATCAATACAATAACATAATATAACGATGGAACCGTAGCGCGTGCTCGTCCCGCGAGAGAATAATTGGAGAAAGCCATAAAATCTGCCTTTGTAATTATCGTCTGCATTTTGTGATGGTGTTTGGAGGTAATTATTCTAGGGCTAGCAATTATGATTAGTCCTGGAGAGCTAGTAAATTGCTATTGATAAATAACGATGCAGTTTGGCGATTTGTCATGGCGTTAATATCATAAATGTCATGTTATATTTCGTTTGAAGCTTGTTGAGTCAAAGATGTTGCTCTTGAGTCAAAATCTATTGATGCAAGCAAACGTGATAAGTCTAGCTTAATAGAAAGCCCCTAGAAAAACCAGAGTTGGTTTCTGGCTGGTTAAATGTTTTACATTGAGCTGAGCTGTTGTCTAAACATGACACCCATGAATCGACAGACTTTAAAAAAGGAGCCGTTTTTCCTGCTGATGTAAAAACCAGTCTCTAACTTTTTTAACCTCAATGATTCATCTCTCTATCTATTTAAGCTTATTTAACGTCGGTACCGGTAACCCATCAATCTGATCACCTCGGCCTTTATGCTATGTATTTTACGAACCATACGGAAATACCCGAAGTTTTACGATTGGTAACCCATATGACCGACGCCCCCTGAAGAGATAAGTTATTTTATGTTGTGGGGGTAGTGCAAGATACAGAAAGCACCCCATTCCAGAGACACCCCTGGTTCTTTTTCATGCTCAGTGTATACACTGATACATGGGACCTCGGTTTTAAGTCTCATCCGAAAGACTATTAGTAATGTTAGTGGAGGAGCGGGGGATCGAACTCGGGACCCCTGTTTTACCAGTCCAGCGCGTTACCACTGGACCACATCCGCTCCAATGATTCATTGTTTTAAATTGAGCTTATATAAGCAGTTAGAGACAAACTGTCCTTTGGAAAATGGAGACAAACTGTCCTTTTGAAATTTGAGACAAACTGTGCTTTGGAAATGAAGCGTGACCTGGGTTTATTTAACGTCATCAAATAAACTCTGATTTAATTGGCAAATATCGGCATTTTCCGAGTTTTTCCGTTTCTTGTTTGCCGCAAATGTCGGCAACAGTCGCCGATACTTAAAATAGCCAATCCTTGGATTCTTTGTCAGGGGAGATAATCAAACATGAAGAATGTATAATAGTTGTTTAGATAGTTTGAGACCCGTCTGAAGGTTTAAATACTGTTATAGTATTCAGCGATTGAAATATACTTTATTTTGTTTCTAATACACTCCATAGTGTCTCTGAAGTTAGTAAATAGACTTTTGAGAGTGCATATATAATATTGTAAATAGTCATCTGAGCGACATCTCCTACGTGAGGAAAATTATTTCTTTTAGCGTCTCTCATGTTAGTTAGAAATGTTTCCTTCATACATGTTTCCAATATTTTTAAAATATATCTAAAAGGTTTTATAACAGAACGTTATCTGTAGATTCCAAAGAACTGTTTGTAAACGAAATGGTGGTGAGGCAAAAACCCCTTTTACCAAAAATAAATCGTAAATTGTGAGGTAAATGTAAAACTGTTGTAACCCCTTAATTTGTAAGTTTATCAAATAATTTTCTATGCAGTTTTCGTCTGTATCTATGCAAGACAAGCAACGCTGTCGACAACAACATAAAAGTATTCGCAAATATCTTAACTTTACCACGAGAACGGCTTTAAAACTTAACTGATAACGAACAAAATTTACAACACTAGTGAAGACTTTATAGTTCAATTTATTTGAAGTGGGATTTATAAAAGATTTAGCCTTTGAAAATAAATAAAATAGATAACGTAATGGCATAAGTAGCAATATATAATTCCTAAGTTATGATCCCGTGTTGACAAGATGACATGAGGTATTATAATATTATCATGCCTGTATGAAATCAATCACTGATTGATAATTTAATTTTACAGTATCGATCAGCCGGGCAAAAGAATTTTGAAATAATCAATAGTTGAAATACTTTTCATCGTTAAATTACAAGCCATTCTTTGTTGCCAATATAAACAAAATGTCTCACATTTATAGCTGGCAACGAAACAAGACATGCACAGCTCACGTTGTATTTACAGTTAATACAAAGATGAACATGAATATCCATGACATTTTTGTTAAAGCGACTGACTCACAGATGGGCCGACGATGAAAAAAAAAAAAAAAAAAAGAAAATGTTTTTACATCTTGAAATTTTGGCTGCAATTGTGAAGAACATATTTAAACTAAGTTACTGATTCATTTTTTGATACAGAAAAAACATCAAAATATAAAGTTTTACACACTTTTATCTGAAAAAAATTTACCCCGTTAGTCACGGGGTAGATACTTAAGTTATAACATTAATTTTGACGCAACTTTGCAAGTTGGTGCTGTGGCTCAGCGGTCTAGATCGTCGCTCAATATTTTACTGATCGAAAGGTCTTGGGTTCGAATTCTGGTTAAATCAAAACTTTTTTTTTCAGTTTTCATAGTGTATAGAAGCATACTATTATGTTTTTTCCATAGTATATTAAATTCTCTTAAATTTCAAAGAAAAAACATTCAGCAAAATTCTGTGAGTCAGTCGCTTTAAGGTCAAGGTAGCTAAAACCGCCCCTATTGTCAATGAATTGCAAAGCCCCGGTACTAGTCTGGCGGCTTTTCTTTGCACAAAGTCGGCATTTTTTTCGCAGAAAGGCAGCCTTTGAATGGTTCTTCTTCGGAAAGATTGTTCAACTTAAAAAAATGATATTAAGACAGACTTTTAACAGAAATCGGCTTACACAAGGCAAGTAATTTGTACCATCTTTAGACTAACAAAGAACACATATTTGGGTTTAGACTATTTTCAATAGGAATCTTAAAGATTTCCTTTTCATTGCAGATGTAGTCTAGATGCCACACTTGCAAAGAAATTATTAAAAATGTTCGCCCGGAATGTACAAATCCTGCAAAAGATAAATTGACGTCATTTCATTTTCGTAGCTTAATCGGATTAGTTTGTCGTGAATCGTTTAAAAGATATCAGTTACAAACTCCTAAATTTTTTACGAATCTTATGTGAACATGAATTGAAAGCAGGCCAATGTTAACCTACCGGAATGTACCGATATTCAACGATATTAACAGCGATCTGTTACGGAGAGGCTAAAACGTAATGGCGGACGGGTCACGTGACCTTCGTTAATATTTACCCGAGAATAAATATGAACCTATACCTGGTCTTACAAAGGCATGATGCACATTTTACCAACAGCTTAAAGACAGGCAGTCACACAATAGTTACATCACCCATACCCGCTGAACCTGGAAACCGCTGTTGAAACAGTAGGAAACACAAACTGTTAGATAATATTGAAAAAACAACACTGACAACCACGTATTAAATACAATACAAACCGGGCGCGGCTTTTAAAATTATTGTAATTTTCAAGGCCATAAATTCAAGTTATCATTCACTCTCGATTTTCTTTTATCTCTCCCACTATCACCCACCCGCTGATCGAACTTTGGTTCTATTATATATGTATTAAATTACCTCAATTTATATTTAACATGTTATTATCTCTTTTCGTTTTACGATTGCTGCCTGTTTACAGAAAAAGCGATAATGTGCGAAATGATAGTTGCCAAAAATAAATGTCATATCGATATAAGGCTATTTATAATACCAATTTGTAGATATTTTTTCTAGTGTAATGCTTATGTTTATATACAGTCGGGATATTTTAAAGTGCGTTTTTAATTTGCGTTTTAAATTGGATGTTTAATACTTACATATATGAGCATTTCTACGCTACAATAATCACAGTTTAAATTAAATCATTTTTTTATTCAAATTGGATTTTGCTGCCTGGTTATTTCTGCGCTAATGGACTTTGTGTTCGATTACTAAATATTTTGCCATTTGCGTGTTTCTAACTTTTTAATGTTTTCTGATGTAGGAAGAATGGCGGATGATATAAAACAAGGTAAGTGTAATATGAATTTAAAACTTTTACAACATTTTAAGACAAAACATTATTGATGATTGTAATGAACTGTAAATGTGATCCCAGTGTGGATGCTTGGACCGAGCAAACAATATTTTTACGGGTCCAAGTATTCTTGGCTAAAACCATACAAATTGAACTTCATCGTCCTTCCGTCCATCCGTCTCTCCTTCCTTCCTTTGTTGTCCGCCCTTCCTTTGTTGTCCGCCCTTCCTTCGCTCGTTGTTCTTCCTTGCTTCCTTCCTTCGTTCTTTGTCCTTCATTTCTTCGCTGTTCTTCCGTCCTTCGTTCGTTGTACTTCCTTCGTTCTTTCCTTCGTTCCTCCCTTCATTCATTCCGTGCATTTTGTCTAGACTAGAAATATAGTGTAAGACAAGATAGGTGACCACTATTTCGAATTATTTCATAATCTGAACATGCCGGTGCTATACAACTGGAAACATATTTAAGTGGCCTGCACGAATGAACTTGCATCAATTCGGTATTTCCTTTGCAGAGCCAATGGCTTCAGGGAGCTTAGCTCATTATTTGAAGCCTAATTTTCCCGACAAATGTATAGAACTAAAGAATAAGGTCATTTATCGCATTCAGATATATATAAACAACAGTTCTGTTATTTTGTTATTTATCTGGAATTTATAGTGAAGAGAGCATGGGTTACCAAGATAGAAGCAAAATTGTTTCAAAAAAACAGTACAAACGGTTTGGCTCGATCCATAAATCACTGGATTTGCTAGTCCTGATTAATCCAATTACCTCAAAGTGTAACACGGTTTTAACATTTTTATTTGAGTTAAATTTTTTTTCAGCATGTGCACGTGTTTTTGCGTCCGTTGACGTGAGCGGTCAAGGTTACATATCACGTGATCAGATGCTTTTAGCGCTCAGAATGTTGAACTTTAACCCAATAGACAGCGAAGTTGAAGAACTCCTACACGAGAACGACAATAAAAGTAATATCATTGGCACTTATCTAGTAATTAAGACTTTATCTTTTGACATTTATTTGCGTTTAATTGTGTGTGAGATATGCTTTAATTACCATTACTGGGCGCATCCCTGCGAAATGCTACATTCTGTTTACTTCGGTTTATATATGTACATAGATTTCCAAACCCAAGTTATGCATTTCGCAAATAAAAAACAGACAACTCTTTTTACGATGCACCGGAAACGGTTCAAACTTCTCGGAGACACAGATCAATATAAGGATGGTTGTTCCACAGCGCAGCTCAGATCTGTGTGTCAGATTCACTTATGCTCTTGTAGATATGAAATTTGATAATTGTAGAGAAATAGACTTTTCTATAAACAGTGAAATAAATACAATATATTTCTCGTAAACAGAGATCTATATCCCTTTTGTTTACTGTGATACCGAACATATGTTTTATGCATAATGTAGCTGTTGTCTTATTGTCCTATTTTTAAGCCAAGGTAATTTATCAGTGTTTTCTTTTATTAAAATTGTTTTAAAAAATAAAAACAATTACAAAAGAAAACAACAAAACAATTAAAAACAAACAAACAAAACAGCAAAACAAACAATTTATCAGTGTTTTCTTTTATTAAAATTGTTTTAAAAAATAAAAACAATTACAAAAGAAAACAACAAAACAATTAAAAACAAACAAACAAAACAGCAAAACAAACAATTTATCAGTGTTTTCTTTTATTAAAATTGTTTTTAAAAATAAAAACAATTATAAAAGAAAACAACAAAACAATTAAAAACAAACAAACAAAACAGCATAAACAAACATCCATCAACAACAACAAACTGAGTCTTAAAATCTCTGTTTTGTCCTAGAAAAGTTATCATAAAGCTAAGTTTGGTTTGATTATGTTATTTTTCGTTTAAAGAGATATACCCTAGAACTAACAGATGATATACTGCATGTTCATTTTACTGGCTCATTCATTATAAATGAAAACTAATTCATAGTACAGAACAGAACAAATTATATTCAGTTTTTTTTCCTTTAGGCATTTAGACACTAAGAAAATGTACATTTGGAATAAATGGCCATCAACAAAAAAGGTACAACAACAACAATTTTATAAAGACTTATGTCAATATCACGCGCTCGACCATACTTGAACAGCGGTGAAATATGGCGTGATAGAACACGCTCTCCCGCCCGCACGCACGCACACGCACACGCGCGCGCGCACACACACACAAACACACACAAAAAAGCCATTTTGGAGAAATTTCACTTTTCTTACAAGGAACACCTCTGAACAAATATTATCTGCATTCGTTATTTGTTTAATCTTAGTTTTTAGCATTCGGAACACCTCGGGCGACTTCAAAAAGTCACCTCGGGAATAATGTGGTAGGCGCCATATTGGACTATATGATAATTCAAATGGTGTCTGCTAAATTGAAAACATTTCTGAAAGCCTCTACCTGTTCATGCTTTAGATTAAAAATTATTTTCAGTTTTTTTTTTTCTAATGCATACGACAAACCCTGCTTGAATTCCGCCAAGTTTGTTTATGTTTTATTAAAGCCAGGGCGAATCACCATTTGGTGTATTCATACACTTACATACGAGGTCTTTATACGAAGTTGTCGGAGAAAGCCGAGTTATTACAGTTGAGTTTTTAGCTTAAAGTTTAATAAAATTCTTTGCATCAGAAAAGTCATTACGTAATGATTCAATTGTATAATTATAGACATGCATACAATTCATATGTGTACAGTTTTATATGTTTAGTATTATGTTTTCAGCTTTCAGTTTTGAAGAGTTTGTTTCATTTGTAACGAACATGAGACTGCCATCCATCGAGGAGCAGAAGATAGATCTACGAGAGGCGTTTGCACTGTTCGACAGAATGAATACAGGTAGAAACATGACTTTATGCGCTTTGATCAGGTTTTTAGTCCAGACGGAGTTGCTTCCCTTTGATCTATTTGTTGATTTTTAGAAATCCGATGTGTTTTTCACTCTTTTCTAGTAATTTTGAAGAAACGAGTAGATATAGAGAGTAATAGGTTGATGTCGTGGATGGACAAAATTGTTCTGGCGAGGCGTAGGAATTTACCTGGTGAGCCGAGCCAAATAAACTTTTTCTATCCACGACCGACGTATTATTCTATTTATCCTGTCACATAGTTTCTTTTGTTTTTACCGACAAAAAATAAACAAAATGCAAGCGCAACATCGATAAAAGCTCTGATTTAAAGTATTCCCGCTGATCACATGATCTGGTAACCGTATATCAATATCACGTGTGCAACTGCCGTACAAAAAATTAAATATACGACACCTTGTTATAGGCCCGAAATTGTTATTGTGACAGGATAAATGGTTAACATTGATCTATAATGATGATAAATGAAGATTTTTTTTTTTATTTTGAATCGAGTTATTTTTAAAAAAAATCTTTTACCATTTTTTTTGAACAGCGAACGTCTTTACCTAATGTTGTTTTTAGTTGGGCAACAAAAAAGCAGAAATGTAATGCCGATTTGGAAGAAACCAGATGGTATATTTTCATCAAATTATAAATCATGTGTTACTTTCAAAAAATCATAACACAGGTACGGTTCGACGCTTTCCAAATATTATCTCAATTAACGTTGAAAATAGTTCCGAGTTTTTTGTTTAAAAGACTACCGTTACTCTTCAATTACAGGATTTATTATGAAAGACGAATTTATTGAAATTCTTACTCAGTGCGGCGAAATGAAAATTGACGAAAAGGAGGCCATGTCTTGGGCCGACGCTTTAGATCTCCATAAAGACGGGAAACTTAGAATTTCAGGTACGGTTGGATTTTTCAGCCTTTTTAAGCACACAATTATGGGTACCTGCTCCTAAAATAGCCATGTAAGTTAAGTTCCTAGGCTGCAGTCGTTACATAATAAGTAATAACTACTCTTACTTAAACGCAACAGTTACCTGCCCATTAACTACTATACTATATGGAGGGATGAATGCTTAAATTCAATGTTTTAAGTCCTAAGTGGTGGGGGGGGGGGGGGGGGGGGCGCTTTCCAAATATTCTCTCGCTTTTTCACTTTCATCCCCCATGAAACATAAACATAAAAGAGTCTGAGTTACTTTTTCTACCCTGTAAACAGCAAGAGATTATTTGCTGCAAAATATTCATCGGTAGAAAAAATCATTATAATCGCCTGTAGCAAGAGTGAAATCTGTGGTACACAGAACCCATAAAACGTGGTCAAACATACAGTTACTGAATGATTTGAACTTAAGTCTTAAAGCTATGACTAGGTAATACATGACGCGCATCTTTCAAAGTGAACTCCTGGTTACAGAGTTTCAAGTTATATTGCAACCGATTTGATGGAAAATCTTTTCCCAAGAGAGTAAAATTCGTCTAAAGGCAGCCTTTTTTTGTTTTATATCCCCCATAGCCATGTCCCTCTGTTAGAAGCCTAAGAGGAAAACATCGCAACAAGTCTCAATATTTTTAATTTTTTCTTACAGAATTAGAAGAATTATTCGTAAATGACGAAGATTTGCAGAGTATACTGAACGGACAATCTTGGGAAATGGTGTGAGCTTGTGAGCTGGTGTGATAATTATATGGTTATGACATTTAGAAATCACCAATCCTGTATCAGTGCCATCATTTATTGACGTGTGGCAGCAAAAACAAATATTTTTGTTTTAACCTAAAAACTTTTAAAAATAAATAAATAAATAAATAAATAAATAAATAAATAAATAAATAATGTTTGATAAAGAAGTGACCAAGGTTTGTATGATACCAACATTAAGATGAAGACTGTTGGAATCAGATCTTATTTCACGGACATGGTTAAACATAAACTATATGTTTATTATGTTAAGTATAATATATTTGTTTCATGTACATGTCATTATGTTCTTTCGAGCCATGTCACAAGAAAACGCAATCTTTACTCTGATAATTTACCTATAGTTAGCATAACACGTTACATATGCCTTCAGAAATATGAAACCTTCATCTGAAGGTCCAAGTCTAAATCTCACAAAAACCATGAACAATTCATCAATAGGTCTCAAAGACTTAGTCATCCCGGTGCTTTTAGTCTGTTTTCAAGATCATCAAACATTTAAAAAGCCCTGCATTAAGTAACCCAGTATAAATAACACTAAGCTATTACTGTTAGAATGTCATCAAATGTAACAAATCAGTCTCCGCACTTTTGGTGTTTGGGTGTATGCTGTTCGAAGTACCCTGGTGTCTAGTCTCATTCTCAAAATTTAGGTCAGGTGACCGAGTGTTGGTAACCAATTTCTTATCTGTTCTGGTATTGTCACCAGTCATTTTCTGTCAGCGATTCAAAACGAACAGCAGTTGCTACAGTCTAAATAACCCAGAACAAAGCAACATCGGCCTTGACATCAAATGCCACGGGAGCTACATATTGCTGCAAACAAACAACATTATAAATAACACTTTTATTCCACCCCCTCCCCTCCTTCCGCATCCTTTCTATTACTCCTGCCATTTTGAAGTGGAAGTCAACTAGTTTTAGACACACAAAAAAAGACAGAACATTTTGAAATAATGATGGACTTTCTCGTATTTTGTATGACAGAAAGTCATTGATTGTCTAAATACTTACTACTGTTTAGATACCTGAAATGAGACACTTCGTTTGTTTCAAAATAATGCACTTTTCACTGCCATCCGCCTCTTAGTGGGTAGCAAGGAAGTGGTTTTTTACGGGTCCATATCTTCCAGCGAATTGCACAGCACACAGTCTCCTGCAATCTCTTATCAACTGTTGTCCACTTTTGTTTCGTTGCTTCCTGCATGATGTAATGATCACCCAGCTTTACGATAGTCCCATACAGCCAACAGAAGTACAGGTATAGTCTGTATAGTCTTTATTCCGGTATTTTTTGCTCCCCTTTTAAGAGATGAGCCAGTGGAAGAGTACACAATCTGTTATTCATCATCATCATCATCATCATCAACAACAACAATAACTGCAACAAGTTTTCAAAGGCAACATCATTTGAAAATATAATTATCAAATCTCTCTACAAATAACAAAGTTATGGCAAATTTTAACAAAATTCAATAATTTGACCTTGAAAGTCAAAGTAAAATAAAGGTCAAGGTCAAGATAAGTTTAACCTTCTATGGAGGTATTGTGTTAAAGGTAGTTATGTCCAAGTGTGAAGACACTACATCCATTAATAACAAAGATATAGTGAATTTAAGCAATGTTAAGGTCATTTAAAGATCAAAGTAATACTTGAATTTTTCAACATGTTCGTTTTACGCTCAGTATTGTTTTGTTCAAGAATGTATCAAATCCACCAATAAATAACAAAGTTTTGGCTATTTCAGCAAAATTCAATAATTTGACACTGACGGGCATGGTCATTTTACCCGAATAACTCAACATGTCAGTTTTGTCATCAGTGTTGTCTTGTCCAAATCCAATCATATTACAAATTTATGGCCAATTTTAGCAAAATTCAATAATTTGACATTGATTTTCAAGGTCATTTTAAGGTCAAGTCATACCGGAATAAATCAAAATGTTTTCGTAAGTGTTGTTTTGTCCAAGAATGAGTCGAATCCTTAGATAAATGAGAAAGATAAAACAATCTAAGCAAACTTCAATAACTTGACCTTGACATTCTGGGTTATTTAAATGTCAAGGTCATTCTTGAGTAATTCAAATTGTCGGTTTTATCATAGGTCTTGTTTTTTCTAAGTATGTATCAAATCCAACAATAAATAACAAAATTATGTTAAATCCAAGCAAAATTCAATAATTTGACATTGACAGTCAAGGTCAGATTAAGGTCCTTCTTGAATTATTTAACATGTCGGCTTTGTCATAAGTGTTGTTTTGTCCAAGTATGATTCAAATCCATAAATAAATGACAAAGTTATTACAATTTATGCAAAATTCAATCATTTGATCTGAATGACAAGGTCATTTTAAGGTCAAGGTCATATCTGAATTATTTATCATGTTGGTTTTTGTCATAAGTGTTGGTATGTACAAGTTTGAATCAAATCAAATCACAATTTACAAAGTTATGTCCAATTTTAGCAAAATTCAATAACTTGACCTTGACGGTCAAGGTTATTTATAGGTCAAGTTCATACTTGAAACAATCAAAATGTCGGAGTTGTCATAAGTGTTGTTGTCTAAAATTGAATCGAACTGTAAATGAATGAGAATGTCATCAAAATTTAAGCAAAATTCAATAAATTGACCTTAAGTAACGGTCAATGTTTTTTGAAGGTCAAGGTCATACTTAAATTTTTCAATGTGTCAAGTTTTCCTAGGTGTTGTTTTTTGTGCAGGTTAAAATCAAATCCATACATAAATGATAAAGTTATAACAATTTACGCAAAATTCAATCATTTGACCTTGATTGTCAAGGTCATTTTATGGTCAAGATCATATCTGAATTATTTATCATGTTGGTTTTGTCAAAAATGTTGGTCTGTACAAGTGTGAATCAAAACCAACCATAAATAACAAAGTCATGTCCAATTTTAACAAAATTTAATAATCTGACCTTGACGGTCAAGGTCATTTATAGGTCAAGGTCATACTTGAACCAATCAAAATGTCGGAGATGTCATAAGTATTGTTGTATTGTTGTCTAAGTATGAATCAAATCTGTAAATAAATGGGAATGTTATGACAATTTAAGCAAAATTCAACATTTTGACCTTGACGGTCAATGTTATTTTTAGGTCAATGACACACTTAAATTTTTCAGTGTGCTAGTTTTTTCCTAAGAGTTGTTTTGTGCAAGTATGAATCAAACCCATACATAAATGATTTAAGCTAAATTGAAGAATGTGACCTTCATGTTCAATGTCATTTAAAGGTCAATGTCACATTTGAATTATTCAGCATGTAGGTTTTGTCATAAGTGTTGTTTTATCCAAGTATGAATCAAATCCAACAATAAATAACAAAGTTATGACCAATTTTAACAAAATTCAATAATTTGACCTTGAATGTGAAGGTCATTTATGAGCCAAGTTCAAGTTCTTCTGGTCTACTTGAAGGTCTTATTCAAAGGGTTGTTGTATTCAAGTATGAAGAAAATCCATTTAGAAATTAAAAAAAGTTATGATTAATGTTTTCGGACAGCGACGGCAACGACACTATGACTGAAGCAATAGCTGGATTTTTTTCTTCGAAAATGTCGAGCTAAAGAAACAAAGGAAAAACAGGTGCTCATCAGATTTCTTCTCTTGAGTTCTATGTAGGAGTGTCTAGACGAGCTATCAAAGTTGGAAGTGCTTCGAAGGCATTCTCGGTTCAAACTTCACCAGGACATGCTAAATTCATCGTGATAATTGATCTCAGACAATGCGTCTTATGGTCTCATTTGTCCCTCATTTCTTACTCAAGTGAGAAAGCAGTCAGTCGCCTGTAGACGAATTGGTTGGATAACCAGGAACACTTGTTAGGACAGCTGGTATATGACAAATAAACAAAAACTTAGTAATTGAAGTCAAGCTTTTTTAGCCACTAAGAATTATTTACTGTATTTGTTTATCAAATAAAATATTTGTATGGTTCTTGTATGTGAACAACACGTCTATTATTATTTCCGTATTGGATTTTCTTCCCGAGTATCTATTTTTAGCAACTGTGTTTGTTTCCGACAGAAACGTAGACCTATGGTAACTGGCTATTTTTCACGATTTGATTTATGGTAGATTAAAATGTTGTTTTTTTCATGACAATCAAGATAACAAAGTCGTTGCAGAGCACAAATTAACGCAAATGAGTACTCTTCAAGAACATCGCGTTCAGCCTATGTAAGGCAGTGACAGGTTTTTCGTTGTTGACAAATAACCCAATCCCACGTCTTAAGGCGCTTAGATAACCAGTGTGCATCCCTCTTCTGCCTCATAACAACTCAACAAGTTTAATGCAAAACTATCTAGAGCTGATGATTATGATTTTTACTAAATTTAAGTATTCAACGTTTTTATCGTATAGGTATGGGTTATTGTGGCTGATTTTTGTCATGTCGTGTTTAGTCACGCAAGGTGAAAGTGCTAAAAACAACAACAACAAAACAACAACAACATCAAAGAAACAATCAAACAAAACTGATACAAAACAAACATTAATTTATCGTGTTTTTACCTATTCGCGTGATGGGGCGAAAGGGTGAAAAAAACGGCCTTGCGACGTCGCTTTACACGTCTTCGCGACAGAAATGTCCGTCGCCGTCCTCGCCAGGTGAAAACACGGCATGGCAGGAATCAGCCACCATATTTAGTTTTAATATGTCTCAAAAATGAAAACGAGTTAATTATCTTAGGGTAAATATAGGTCGGCAAGTTTCAGAACTTGATTAACTGAACTTTGACTTAACCGTTTAACGTGACAGATAATATTCATTAATTCAATTTGAGGGTCGTTCAAACACTTTAGATGATCATATAGAGTTTAATAAAGATTTGTTTGGTTTAAAAATCCTTTAATTAACCTCTCGTTTTTGCATTTCTTTTCAGTATACCTTTAAGCACAATATATGATGAAATTAAACTCAAAATGGCAATATGCAATGTAACGAATTCAAACGTCTACACGACCCTCTTTGAAGGACATTAAATGTTGAGGCAATATTAAATTTAGATACTTTTTGAATGGTTAATAACATATTCCGTTTGAAGTGACGAAAAGTCTTTTTCAAATTTGACAATGGAGGTCACCTTGTATGTGGCAACATTTCTGGACAAACTAAGAATAAGATTCCCGGATGCTTTGCCAAAAGAGACGACGATTGTTTTTATGAAAACCACACGTGTTTCTGGCGAAAAATGTAAGTACATTTCTTTTGCATGAAAATAAAGTTGAAGTGTAAGTTAGTTCTTTTTCAAATTTAACGCTCGTAGATACTGGATAATGTCAATGAACGCATTCTCAGAACGCAGTCTTCATTTTCAAAAGCCAGGAGAGACCATTAAATTGGAAGCGTTTTTTTCTCTCCTTTTGGTTAGGTATTTTCCATAACTGTATAATATTTTTACGTGTTTTTTCGGATCGATTGTGTGTATGTTTCTAAGGACACCGAACTTACTGCAAATCACCTATAAACGCCCAGAATTTTCTACCTACGACCAAAACAAATAGTTCTATCTATTCAAACATTTGAAATAACATTAACGTAATTAGAAGTTAAGTGATTATTTGACAATATTGAAATTGCCTAATTCAACACGTTTCTAACTACCGTGGTATGAGAGAAAGTTGTTTTAGATTTTCTATATTGTTGTATAATTTTCTGTCTACAACTGATGCTTTTTAATAAACAAGAGCTTCGCGGAGCGGAGCCAACGCTCGTCTGTTTTACATGTCGACAATGGGGGCCATAGTTATGGTTCTTGTGCACTACTCCCGAAGGAGGTCTATATACCTCTGACGATTCATGCCAAGATGTTGATGTTGTTCATCTTGATACCTTTGGTCATTCAACTTAGTAAGCAATTTTGACAAAAATTGTAAGTTAAAAAGGGACATAACTCCAAAATTGTAGCTTTCAGAAGCATGCCCCTTGTGTTATAACTGCCTCTTGTCATGATAAACAAGCATTCAAAGTTTCATATTGATTCCTTTTAAATTGTTTGAGTAATGGGCTACTTGAAGTTTTTGCACGACGACAACGACAACGACGACGTAGCGATCATAAAAGCTCAACTTTTTTTTTTTGAATTAAATAGTTTTAATCAATGCATGTACAGTACGTTAAACAATTTTATCTATGTTACGGAACAGGAGACACATTCTAGAAAATGATCTTCTAATTAGTCAAAATTTGTATCCTTACCTTATCAAACAAATCAACATCAAATACAAGAACACTGGAGATAGCAGATTTTAGTTATATTTATACTGATCATATTAATGCCACCACAGCCATAATCGTACTAAAATGTTATATTTCTTCTCCAAGTCCCAGACTTGTTAGTCGCAACTGATGATCCTTCCCTATGCTGATTAAACCCGTAAATCGTTAAACATTAATGCAATGCAATAATATATTCATAATGTATGTTTGTTTTAAATACAAACCTTACTCATTTAAATTCGGTAATAATTACAGGGTATCCAATGTGCGATAAACCCTGTAGCAAATCTTCTAAGTAGTAAACAGACTACGAAAGATCATAGATAGCAAATTTGTACAGATAGCGAAATGACATGTTGCGAAATTAGCCAGCATCCTATCTACACAAACCCAGGCGTATGCTAAATTGTTATACACTTGCTCTTCAGATCAGTAACTAACTTCAAAGAAACTCGAAAAAAAACATGATCAAATGACTGGAATCATATAAGCCGATATTTGCCGAGTTCTAATATCGTCATATGAATGGCCATACAACGCAGCAGTTACTTCCCTGAATATATGAAGGCAAAGTTGAACTCACTTTTAAATACTTAGGGAGCAAATGTTAAGAAAATGTTGATCATTATCAAACATGATATTTTCATGTTCATACCGATGGAATATTTCATATTTGTTTGAGGGTTAATACCTTCGTCAAATAAATTACATTTCAGTCATATGTATTCAGTGAATCGACATGATGATGGTAATAAAAACAATCGTCAAAAACAACTAGTCCACAACTTTTGCGGTGACTTTGACAATATCAAATACAGCGCCGAATAATCACAATTGTTCATTGTTTTTCTATTTCTTTTCCCCTTCTTTCTGGCTTTCATTATCGAGGGAATGAACGAAAGAAATATCAGACGAAAGTGAGAAGAATGAATGAATGAATGAATGCTTTAGTGAGTGAGTGGGTATATGAGTGTATGTGTAAGTGAATGAATGAATGAATACCTAAGCTTTTCTAATACTAAATATTAGGTTTCTACTTCAGATTTCTAGTAACATTTGATTCTTGCTATGTTCGAGTCACGCAAAGGCGTTTGTCTCCTTTAAAATTAACAGTCTTTCTTCAATCTAACCGCTTTGATTACAATAATTATGTAGAAAGCAAACCTATTGAGAGTACCTGCGCATTTATACTGAATCGACTAAACATTTAATCTCAGGTGTCTTCGTACATTACTCAACAGGCTGTGTGTGACCAATACTAGAATTTCAAATGTGAATTTCAAATCAGTTTCTCACTTATCTGATGATGTGCAGTCACGCCCATATATGCAAAATTCTTGACTGCATTTCGTGACAGTAAGTAAACAGAATGATGACAGTATATGCGGCTAGTGTTTGGACACCAACTATCTTGGAACTACTCGAGCAGCGCGTGAACTGTAAGATAGTGTGTTTGAAAATTCTCGATGGTGAAGGTAACGGCATTAAAACAATTCAATTCATATAAATTTGAAAATCACAATGGCTCAATTTTTGATTTAAATAGTTGAGGACATTACTTTAAATGCAAGTTTCAGTCACGCACATTGTGGCGTTGACTTTTGTGACAAGCACGTGTCATGTGCTCTGCATATTTTGGTTATATTAATTTCTCAGCACCATTTAAGGTCACATTTTCAGACAATTCTAATTAAGCTGCAGTGTCTCAATATTGAACAATGCAAGTTATTTTGTACGCTTAAAACTTTGCCGATTTAGAAAAATGGTCTAAAAGCGGTATGCTGAATTTACATATGAACTGACAGTTTTTCTTCAAGAGGCAAACCATTAATTCTTAAAACACTCAATTTTTCTTTTAAAAATCACGTAAAAATCGTGAAAATGTGAATGATATTGAACAAACCATGACACGATGTCCAGGTGTCAGATCGGGTCAACTGACGGCATATAATTAGTCTGTATTTAGAGAGTTGGAGGAGCGGATGTGGTCCAGTGGTAACGCACTGGACTGTAAAACCAGGGGTAACGAGTTCGATCCCCCGCTCCACTAACATTACTAATAGTCTTTCGGATGAGACGTTAAACCGAGGTCCCATGTATCAGTGCTATAGATTTAGGATGCAAAAGAACCAGGGGTGTCTCTGGAATGGGATGCTTTCTGTAACTTGCACTACCCTCACAACATAAAATAATTAATCTCCTCGAGGGGGTGGGGGGGGGGGGGTCGGTCATATGGGCAACCGGTACCGACGATAAATATATAGATAGTTGTTCTTGTAAAATTTTTGGATAGAGAGCAATCTATTATAAAATTACACTTTCTATGTGTAACTAACCCCCTTCCCCAGACCCTAACCTTAAAACATAAAAGGAAGATAATTTTTGATCTGTTTAATTTTTGTTAATTTTTCATTTTGAGGGAATGGTCCGGTAAGATTTTCATCGGTTTTTGTTTTGTTTTCATTTTGAGAGAATGAACCGATAAAATGTACCTGTGATCCTAGATAAATGTATTACTATTTTTATAAGTGTTTTTCTTTATTACTATCTTTGAGTACTGTTATCATTTTGATGTTTTGATGGTATGCAATGAAAAAAAATGTAATTGAGATAAGAAATCATTTTGTTTATTTACTTGCAACATGCGTGCAGTAACCTGAAGTAACCGCTGCGTGGAGTTAGCTTAAGCAGTTATGGAAGGAAGTTTGAAGGACGAATGGGTAGATATAATATGTTTTTTTTTTTTTCAATCGCCGCGCGATTACATTTATACACACGTACGTACTGAGATAACGCAGTTATGTTACAATAACCGCAAGTAAACTATGTATTTGATAGAGAAAAAAAGACGGAGCCCAAACTAATGACCTTCAAAGATAACCCTTTCTGCTCATAAAATGTTTGCGTTTGTAATCTTGTGACAGATTATTTCTGGAAATACTTTCACAGCATAAGTAAAACCATGAATGTAATTATATACATCTCATCATTCTTGGAAGAATGTACTACAAAAGTGAAGAAACTTTTGCCCGAGGCTAAATTTGTTTCTCTCAGGACAATTCGGCAATCAGTTTACGAATGTAGGTATAGAGAAATTAGTTAAAAATAAATTTATTATTTTCATTTTCATTTTTATTATTGTTATTTTGAACAGAACAGAACATATCTTTATTTACTCAAGTTACAAAGTGTAACACATGAGTTTACAGAGCATAAAAAATATATATATTTGTATTACACGTGACAGGGTTGTAATTTATAAAGCGTAACGGTAAATTAGGGGTTAAATGCCCACAATCAAAAGTGTATAGGCATAACATAACTGCTGTGCTTAAAATCATGAAACTGACTATATTTACTAAACTTTGCGGGGGCGGTATTACGTCACTAATCATTTCATGGTATGTTGGATCACATCACGTTTGTGAAGATACACGGTTAATAGAACAAAATGAGACATTGTAATATAAACAATATGAAACAACTGAAAAATGATACAAAATATCAGAAAAAAAAAATTAAGATTCTACTTTGAATAGCTGACAAAATGTTTAACAATATAGTTTAGATGACTGACAAAGTTTTTATCTTGAATGGAAAAATATAAACCTATGAATATATATAATAACGGAAAATATTTAGATATCAAAACAACGGTTACAAAACGCAATTATCTTATTGTGTGCAGTAGTATTTTTATGAATTTGCACGTTTTTTGGAGTTGAGCTTTACAGCCGCTTGTTAATAGTTCTCTAAACTTTAGTATGTTTGGTCTCATATAATGATATCTTTTAATGTATGTCTGTCTTTCATTGTTAAAAAAAGGACATTTTAGTAAATAATGTAGTTCGTCGGCTACGTCATTAAGGTTACATTTTTGACATTTCCTTTCTGATATATCTTGGCCTATCCATCTGCCTGTTTCAACAGGGAAGTAATGATTACCAGTTCTGAATTTAATAAATGTAATATAATCTTGTTTACTAAGTAGCAGTAAATATTTTTCCAGTTCAATGTTATCTTTATAAATAGAGTAGTTTCTACCTTTATTTGAATTATTTAATGAAGCTTGCCAGGTTTGGAGATTCTGATCTAATAAAGTCTGTTTTATGATATGTTTAAGGTTATCATTTTTTATAGTATTTTGATTTAACCACAAATCTTGTCTACCTGTTTCATTCAGAATTGATTTTATCTTATTTATCCATTTAGATTCAAAATTAGGGATATTGACCATATATTGGTATATTTGATATGAAAGCTTACTCTGTTTGCCAGTAATTAGTCTATTCCAAAAACTGATCATTCTACATTTGATAGTTATATCTAAAGGGTATCTACCAGTTTCGGCGTATAACATATAAGTAGGTGTACTTTTCCTAAGCTTAAGAATTTTCCGTAAAAACTCACAATGAAATTTTTCAAACATGTTTAGGTCTTCATACCCCCATATTTCTGCTGAATACGTTAATATTGGTAATATAGTATGATCAAATAATTTAAATACTAGGTCTATAGGTAAATTAAGATTTTGTGTTCTCTTATAAAGAAGATGAAGCGCTTTCTTAGCCTGTTCCAGTAAGTGTTTTCTCGTATGTATGAAACTCCCAGATTTGGCGAAAAAGGTACCAAGATACTTGTAAGATTTTACTATCTCTAAAGGCGTATCCCCTATTTTGAAATTATAATTCCTATCTTGTCGACTACCAAATTATTACATATATTTAATCTAGTGTGAAACTTTTGAGAGGTTGTAGAGAAAACAAAATCTTTTGACATTTTTTGTTTGTGTAGTTTCAATAGCGACTTATTTTTACGCTTTGAACACTTATCTGAAATAATTGTCAATATTTGTCTGACGTTTCTTTACTTTTTATGCTTGCAAGCATTTTTCTAATTGTTTTAATTGTGAATCAGAGTTTACTAAAGATGAGGTCATGGTCGGTAAAATATAAACTCCTTTTCATTAATACTTCAAAAGTCAGGAAATATAACGTTTCAGTTCCTTTCACTTATTATCGAAACAAAAAATCAAGACTTTTCTGCTCAAGTTACATTCTTTTGCTACAAAAGAGGAACTCGGTTTTCATAATTCCTCCGCCATTTTCCCGGAAGAACTGTCAATTTCAGTCACGTGATTTCCTTTCCTGAGGACTTTAAGTCATAACAACAGAAAGAGCAAGGCACAGCTTATACTCAGATAAGTAGTTTTTTTGTTTGTTTTCTTTTTCAGTCGAAGTTCCAGAACTTGAAGATGAGGCTGTGGCCAGTAAAATCGAAGTGTTGTTTGCAGACATTCCTGTCATATCGAGATACCGGAAGAAACTCGTGAACCTGAAATGGGCGCACACAGCATGGAACGGTATGCCTACTTGGATCTGAGCTATGATTAAGATACGCTTATATATTATTCGTAAACAAGGATATAGAATTAGATTTTTTTTCAGAAATGCATTTACGAACTCATAAATTAGGGCGATATTACCTCTTCAGTTTTCTGTTATTTTCTGTTGTGTTAACCAAAATATGAATGATATTTTGCATTTTCTTTATTTCGATTTGAATTTGTAGCTGTTTGTTATATATCAGCATATGTCCAAATTAAAAAGTAGCCATTTGAAGTGTTAGCAGAGGATTGTTTCCCGACCTCTGCTTAACCTATGGCATGAACAATAAACGTGGTAACCTAATTACGGCAGTAGTAGTTATTGCGGGGCAGAGTGCCGAACTCCTGAGTAGACTGGTTTGCATCCCGCCGTTGGAATGAAGCTAATCAGTGACTTTCCTCATTCCTTAGTACCAACATGATGAAAAATTAAAAAAGTTTCACATGAATAATCAAATAAGTTTATATGCCATGAATATGTACAGCTATAAAAATGAAACAACAATTCTCGGTTTGTAAACTGTTTTATATGTGTTCGGCTGATGTTTGTGTATGATTAAGTTATTCATGTATAAATATCTTATAAACAATCGTGTTTTATCAATGAGCTCTTATACACTATAACAATCTGATTATATATGAGCACATTATAATATACCATAATATCTCATACAATTATTCCTGCCTGTTATTTAACTGCGCATGCAAAAGGGACTCGTGTATTTAAATCAAAGATATACATGTATGCAAATAAAATTTAAATCTCGTTTCAAAATCTTCTTTAACATAGAAAAATAACTTCATTTCAGGTGTTGATGTACTTATGGACTCATTTGAAATGGACGAGGTAAATATCCGATGACAGTCGTTTGCTACTACTAACAAGCTACCAGAACCTAGCTACTTGTCTAGAGAAAAGTAACCTACCATTAACTAGCTTCCAGTAAAAAGCTTCTTGTCCTGAGAAAACTTAGCTATTAGTTATAATCAACCAATAGAAAGTACCTTGTCCAGAGAAAAGTAAGATACTAGAAACACTCTACCAAAAGCAAGTTTCTCGTCCAGAGACATATTAGCCTAAAAGTAACCATCTTCATATAGCAAGCTATTTGTCCACAGATACGTTAGGTATTGGTAACCATCTACTAATAGCAAGCTTCTGGTCCTGAAAAAAATCAGGTACCAGTAACCATCTACTAATAGCATTCTACTTATCCTGAGAGAAAAGTCAGGTTCTAGTAACCATCTATTAATAGCAAGCTTCTGGTCCTGAGAAAAGTCAGGTTCTAGTAACCATCTATTAATAGCAAGCTTCTGGTTCTAAGAAAAGTCAGGTTCTAGTAACCATCTATTAATAGCAAGCTTCTGGTCCTGAGAAAAGTCAGGTTCTAGTAACCATCTATTAATAGCAAGCTTCTGGTCCTGAGAAAAGTCAGGTTCTAGTAACCATCTATTAATAGCAAGCTTCTGGTTCTGAGAAAAGTCAGGTACCAGTAACCATCTATTAATAGCAATCTACTTATCCTGAGAAAAAGTCAGGTTCTAGTAACCATCTATTAATAGCAAGCTTCTGGTCCTGAGGAAGGTTAGGTACCAATAACCAACTACCAATAGCAAACTACTTGTCCTAAGAAAAGTTTGGTACCACTAACCATCTACCAGTAGCAAGCTACTTGTCCTGAGAAGTTAGGTACTTGTTAGATCTATCATCTTCCAGTAGCAAGCTTCAAGTGTCCTGAGAAAACTTAGCTACTAGTAACCAATAGCAAACTTCATGTTCGGTGAAAAGTTAGATACAAAATATCAGCTTAATCTACCAGGACCTAGCTATAAATCAAGAAGAAAAATAGCTACCTTTTACTTGCTACTAAAAGGTAACAAGGAGTGACTGCTTGCGAATCATAATAGACAAAACCAGCTACTTACACCGTTTGATGTCTTAGGTTTCCCAAACTAGGATACCATATTCTAACTTTATCTTCATTGAAATTATCTTTATGATTACAGAGCTCTAGATTTACACCTATTTTATACCAAAACAATCATGCTATGGAATGAAATAGACAGTCCATTGTTCTGTGTTATCCTTAGTTTGTACTGTATTGTATTTTTCTCTGTCTAACGGAAAACGAAAGCTTTTTTCTGAAGCTATAGACAGATTTTTTTCACTTAGGCCTACGTTTTCTAAAGACTAGATCTAGATTTGAATCTTAGTGATATCCATTAAGATAATTCCTGTTAGGAAACTAATTGAAGATAGTGCTGTAAGTTGAAACTAGTGTCTCTATTTTTTTTCCACTTAAAAGTAACAAAAAGATGAATAGATCTATTAAAATTTATTTTGGCAGCCATTTCCTGAGTTCACGCTTACAAAGACGCCAGGTTCTGTGAACGCTCCGATGATTACAGAATATGTAATTGGTTACGTCATAGCTAACGAGAGACGCTTCTTCCAGGCCAAAGAATCCCAACAAATATCGAAATGGGAACAGTAAGTTTTTATAACATGTTGATTTAGCTATCAGTGAAATTAGATAATTATGTTTGTCATTTGTTCATAGCTGTGACAGATTCCATAATCAAGTAGACTAGATCTACGATTGAAATGTTTCTTCGATAAAAAGATATTTCGTAAAAAAGAAATACAATAGATGTGTCAAACATGAAATGAAAGCATTGGGTGCCCCTTGTCAGAGGCGTATAGCTAGGCATATGGGATTTGAAGACGGTAGGGTATACACACCCATATGCCTCTCCATACGCTGACATATAAGTGATAAACCCCTTCCCCCCTCCGCCTCCCACTACAATGTACTTAATAGTGTATTAGTATACTTATTATGTCAGTGCTCCATGAGCTTGTTTTCTTAAATTCATCTAAATATCAATTAGGAACTAGATCTACATTGAGCCTTAATTATCTCAGTCTATAGTTGTTTTAATAAAATTTTACATTATATCTACCAAAATGCATCATTTGTCACGATTATGTTTATTTTTCTCAGAATGATTTATGCACGTTCACGAGGGATGTCTTCCCTAACAATTGGCATTCTTGGTGTGGGAGAAATAGGAAAACACCGTAAGTACATGATTGTGTTGACATAAAACACCGTAAGTACATGATTGTGTTGACATAAAACACCGTAAGTAAATGATTGTGTTGACATAAAACACCGTAAGTACATGATTGTGTTGACATAAAACACCGTAAGTACATGATTGTGTTGACATGTTTCGTTAGACGGTTTTACTTCTAGTTACGAAAATAAGGACTGATTTACTAAAATATATATTTCATTTTAAGAGCTTGAAGGGTCTTTACACTGAGGTTCAATAATACAATTAGTTCTTTATCATAGCGACAGACAAATGGTTTATAACACCGACTGAAAATTGTGTTTAATTTTGTTTGCTTGTTTCAGTTGCCAAAATATGTAAGACTTTTGGAATGACAGTATGGGGATTATCAAGAAGAGCACATTCCCCAGACACTAGCTGTCCGCACATAGATGTCTACAGGTTTTTTTTATATGCAATTCATTTTTTCTTCTCTACTTCGTTCAGCAGTTTGTTCAAATGACGATTCATTTTCAACTTTTGCGTGCTCGTTTGTTTTGTTTCTTCAAGTTTTTTTACGAAATTGTGAAGCCTTTTTCATGTGATATACATCTGAAATAAACTTACTATTTTAGTATTCTAAATACATTATTATCGCTTCAGTGCAACTTTAGAAGCCCGAATATGGTACGGTTTTTATCGTCTTCAACTCAGAATTTACTAATTAAGAAGAGATTTATCAATTTAAATACAAAAAGTTTTACCTTTGCTTTTTCTTCGGAACATTCAGTATTTGAAGTATGAGTACAAAACTCACATTAAGTACTAAACATTCCGGGAATAGAACATTTAGTTGATGGAAAACAGAAAGGTATCCTAATAGTTTAATTTTTATCTTTGCCAGGACACTTGATGGGTTACAAGATCTGCTCGAGAACTGTGATTATATCTGCAACGTGTTACCAAGCACGCCTTTAACTAGAAATATGTTATCTGGTGATGTGTTGAAACATTGTAGACATAAGGTCGTATATATTTAATCTTTATTCAAGTCTCATTTCACATGCATACAATGTTAAGATGCACAGTCTGTACACAGGCAGTCGTATGTCAATTAATTTTGAAACTGTTGACTTGTACTTGTGAGAGCAAATGTTGCTTTGTAATAAATTTTGGTTTTCAAGGAATGAAAGAAAAAGCAGAATATTTTATTTCTATTTTTGTGTGTGTGTGTTTTTTTTTTTTTGTTCTGAAGATTTTATTTTGTTCCGTTTTATTTAAATTATACGAGTATTTTGTGTAATCACTAATATCGATCGATAAAATGTGCTAGCGGGAGTTAACACTAATTTACCCATAAAAGTGTCAAGAAATAAGAAAACAACTACAATGCGATTGTACAATATAACTGTATCCACTAAAGTTTGTGTACTGTGCTACACGGTGTCCATAACTAGAAATTTGAAAAAAAAAAAAACAATTTGGCTGGACACAATATAATTCCAACCACAAATTTTTGTTCCAAGTCTGTTCTGTCTCAAACCTGACGGTAAGGAAGTTCTTGAAAATTTATGTACGTTGCAAAACACGGAAAATATTCTTAATAAAAAAGTCTTCAATTTCAGAAGGGTGTTTTTATCAATGTGGGTCGCGGTGATGTTGTAGATGAGAAGAGTATTGTTGAAGCTATTACGTAAGTTTTCTAAACCCTAATCCTGCAAAATCGCTATTGACTGACCTTATTTCTTTTTAATTTTGAGGGTTTTCTAGATGTGTCCATAAAAAATGTATATATAAACTGACCACGGTTTCCAATAGTCGCAGTGGCAAACAGAAATTGCAATTTTAAGGATGCTTATTCAGCTTTAAAAAAAGTTTTAAAGCAGACGATACGAGCCAAAATACGCAAACAGGTAAAACTAATTTAAGCCTGGTTATGGTTGGTACTATTTTTGCCACTCTTTTCTGCGATCAGAATTTTACGAAATTAAGCATTACACAAATTCGGTGGACAATCTAAATGTATTTCATCGCTTGAACTTGATATGCATGTTTTCATGAGTGCCTTAGCCACGAGTGATAATATTTCTCTTTTTTGTGTACGAAATTTTAATTAATTTAGAAAGTCTTTATTACACATTTTTATCGAAATAATGAAAATTACTCAGTTATTCGGTAAACACACTCAAACCGTTTGTATGTTTATCACACTATAGAAATGGCTGGTTGAGCGGAGCTGTTCTTGATGTATTTCAAAAGGAGCCTCTACCAGCGTCAAGCGCCCTATGGACACTACCAGAAGTAATAGTGACCCCTCATGTCTCAGGCTGGTCCTCTGAAACCAAGGTTGGTAGTTTCCCATCAACTTTCGTACTGGTCATTTAACTTTTGTTTCTATTTTTTTTACAGAATAATTCGTGCAGTTTGTGAAGTTTTTGGATGGTTTTACTTTTTTATTCCATATAGTATAATTATTAGGTAAATTAATAAATACTGCGAACAGTCGTTGATCAAAAATGTAAAATGAGGCGCGTGGAAATTTTACATTTCTTTTACTGTAACGGAAACTTTAATTTCAAAATTGTTTGTTCAAAAAGCCATGTTATTTGTGTTTTGTTAATGAATTCAGCATATTGACAACGTCGTGGGATGTTTTGTGGAAAACTTTCGCCGTTATGTGGAAGGTCGCCCTCTACAGGGAGCATTGGATTGGTCACAAGGCTATTGAAACACGCAACTTTATTGGGCTGGGATCATTGTTTCGTTTAGATCTGAGCTGAATAATGACTGTTTGCAAACAAAGTTGAGGTTAAATATAGAAAAGCTAGCTTTGTTGCTGCAAATATTGTCTTTTAGTAGCACTGGAACAAAGCAAGAATTGTTTTTTTTTATAAAATTAGTAAATATATAGATATATTCAAATTTGGTTTTAATAACAGGACTGGAATATACCTTGTACAAACATTATGAATAGATTATACATGCATACATTAAACGGAAATGACAAATTCTTGTTTTGTATTGCCATGGAATAGAGAGACGAAATTAGAATAAACAAAGAAATTTTTTTGACTCACAACATTGTTTTCTAGAGAATGAAAGTAACTCATTTTGAAGCTCGATGAATGTAGAGATGTATGTACAAGAAAAAATAAAAGAAAAAGAAAAGCAGATGGTCTTCAGATTTATTCTTTTGAAATGTAAAGATACGTAAGACCCAGCATCGGGTTGTCAGTTCAGGGGTTCTCGAATCGAACTTCGCAACGGCTGGCTAAATTTCTTCTTGATAATTGATCTTGGACAAGGTCATTTGTCCCTTACCTCTGATTCAAGGTGGAAAAACCGTAAGTTGCTTGCGGAAAAGTTGTCAAGTTAACTGTCTGGATACCCTTAAACACTTGATAGGTGGATTGGCCGTAGGTATATGACAAACAAGCAAACAAACTTAGAAAGTTGTTTAAGTCAAGATTTTTTGGACAATGATGGTTAATCGTCTGCTGATGACTGAAACTTGCATGTTAAAGTTAAACAAAGGCCACAAATTGCAGAAAAGTGTTTGTTCTGCTCAGGATATTTTAACTTACTACTCTAGCAACTAATATTTCTATTACCTAAATTTCTATGAATTATTAACTGTATTTATTTATATTATAATTTGTTTATTTAAATGCTTATATGATACTTGTCTGAATAGAACGACGATGATTACAAATTGTGACGTGTTCCACGTAGATTTTTTCTCCTGCTTATAAAATGCCTTTGATTGTCTACTTTTAGAAACGATATTTGTTTCCGACATTTGCAAAAAAATGAATAACGGAAACCGACGGAAACTGTTTTTAAGGCTGTAAAGACAAGGTGAAACCGATCACTAACTTTAGAGACAATGAATATTGTGTTAACTGTGGCACGTATGATCATTGCACACGAAACTGTTATTTCAGTAATGACAGAAACTGGGATCAACAATAGGAACTTTCAGACAAATGCTCCACTGGCAGATTCAAAACATTCTATAATTGTGAATTTTCAGAAACATATGACGATTATAATGCAGATGACTACTTCATAGCAGTTTTTACAGGTATAGATCATTTCGTTGCTTTATGTACTCTACAAAATGAACAATATTTAGCAAGTTATGAAGAAATAACACATATAAACACCATACGAAATAATAGTTATGCAGAAGTTATAGCTAAGAAATACCAAGAATACATGTTGATATCATTTAAAGCAGGACAATACGAAATTATCTTCAAATTTCTAATATTTTGTTGGATATGTATTTGTAGATTTCAAATACTGTTAAAGAACTTTTTATATTCACAAAAATTATTTATTCCGTTGAATGAAACTCATAATTGTTATAAAGAGAGATATTAATGTTCTGGTAAAACCTTAATTAGCGAGGCAAGTTTAAATATAGAAAATCCTATTATACTGGACACGGATTTAATAAATGTATCTTTAAATCACACGAGCTCAATAGACAATTCGCTACATTTTGATGGCAGTGGACTCTTTATTGCCAGTCTTAATATACAACATTTATTACCAAATTTAGATGAAATTAAACATATTTTAAACAGTCCTAGATCACCAAAAATCTTTGGCTTATGTGAGACTTTCCCTAATGAAAACATAAGCAATGATTATATTAGTATACGAAATTATAATTTTGAAAGACGTGATAGACTTAATAAGAAAGGAGGGGGGGGGGGTAATATCTTATATATCGGAGGATATAAATTACAAACGTAGATATGATTTAGAAATAAATGATATCAAGTCAGTCTGGCTACAGATTTTTATTTCAACTAGTAATTCGTTTCTTATAAATTTTGTTTATCGCCCACCAAATTCCACACAGTCGTGGATTGATTCATTCGACGAACAAATAGAAATGGCCGATTCTTCTCTCCTTGATTATTACATTCTGGGTGATTTAAACATAAATTATATACCAGGACAAGGATCGGAAAGCTTTAGTAATACAAAATGGATGAACACATTAACGAAGTTTGGCTTGTTACAGCTAATACAACATCCTACAAGAACAACTAAAAAAAGTTCAACTATCATTGATCATATATATGCAAACAATGTTGGCTATGTTGAAGAAATATTTGTTTCATCTTTGTCTATAAGTGATCTCTTTCCCGTGTGTATGGTGCTTTCAGCTAAAATTAACAATACTAAAAAGAACGGGACGCATAAGGTAATTAAATATAGAATGATAAAAAAATTTTAATGAAACAAATTTTCAACATGACCTTTTAAACTCTGGTCTGGAACTTACAGAAACAATTACTGATCCAAATCGGTCTTTAGATTTCTTATACTCTGTTTTAAATGGTGTTTTGTCGAAACATGCGCCGATGAAACAGAAACGCGTGAAACGTGAGCATCAACCAGACTGGTTCACGGATGAAATTAAAGCTATGATTAATTCCAGAAATAAGTTTCATATCAATGGAGACTTGGAGCAGTATAAAAAACTTAGAAATAAAGTAACTTCGTTAATAAAAAAGGCTAAGAAAAATTTCTTTAATAGAGCAATAAAAAGCAATAAAGATTCAAGCTACGTATGGAAAAATTTAAAAAAATATATCAAACGCTAATCAAATGAGGCGCATCGCTCTTCCTTCGAAAATTGAAAAAAATGATCAGGTTATTGAAAATGATCTAAATATCGTAAATGAACTGAATAAGCATTTTATAAATATTTCAAATATTATAACTAAAACTCCTTTTTCAGAAACAAGTTTTTCGGTTCTAAAAGAAAAACTTGATACAATGTTAGGCACAAACGTCTTTGATGTTCCCTATATAACAACCCTGGAAGTAAAACAAATAATCTTAAAACTAAATTCAAAGAAATCAACAGGTCTTGATGGCATAGGACCTAAAATTTTAAAAAGCTCGGGGGATACTATTATTCCTTGTGTTACTTCAATAATAAATAATAGTATATATATACTGGTATTTTCCCTGATAAACTTAAGGAGGCTCGTGTCTTACCTATCTTTAAATCTGGAAGTAAAGAATTGTGTGAAAATTATCGCCCGATTTCTATTTTACCAACCATCTCCAAAATATTTGAGCGTCATATAGCAACACACCTCCAGGTATTTTTTCAAAATACTAAAATAATACACGAAAGACAATCTGGTTTTCGCAAAAATCACTCTTGTAATACAGCATTAAATAAGTTAATTGATGCCTGGATTAAGGATATTGATAATGGTAAAATGATAGGCACGGTTTTCCTAGATTTAAGGAAAGCATTTGATCTTGTTGACCACGAAATTTTAATGCACAAATTAAAGATACATCATTTTTCTCAACAGACATTAAAACTTTTCAGTTCCTATCTATCCAATAGAAAACAGACAGTTCAAGTAGGTAATTTACAATCTGACATTCTTACGGTAAAATCAGGAGACCCTCAAGGCTCAATCCTTGGGCCTTTACTCTTTTTAATATATATTAATGATATAGCAATACTTCGCGATCATCTTAATATAGACTTATATGCGGACGACTCTACACTTTATAAATCCGATGATCTTTTATCAACAATACAAGATAACCTACAGAAAGATTAATCTTATATTAATGAATGGTGCATCCTTAATAACATGTCTTTACATCCAACGAAAACAAAGTGTATGATAATTGGATCTTCAAAAAAGGTCAAGAAATGTAACCCTCTTATTTTGAAAATAAATGATACAACACTAGAAAATGTTACTGTTCAAAAGATATTGGGAATATATGTAGATAATACATTAAACTGGCATTATCAAATTGACTCTGTATGTAAAAAACTAAATGTAAAAATTGCACTGTTAAAAAAGATTATTTATTATCTTACAGATGAAGTGAAGCTATTGTATTATAACGCGTATATCCTTCCACTGATCGATTATTGTTGTACGGTTTGGGGAAAAAACACAAGCTCATATAAAAACAAAGTATATTCAGTTCAAAAAAGAGCCGCGAAAATTATACTTAATCGATCGATTCTATCTCCTACATCGGACCTCTTCAATAAACTAAAATGGCTTAAATTTAGTTATAGAGTGAAATACCACACCGCAATAATGGTTTATAAAGCTTTGAATAATATGACACCTATTTATATGAATGAAATATTGAATTTCTCTAACAACAAATATCATAACTTACGCTCTAACACAAACAATGATCTTGTTTTGCGTACCATACCTCATTCAAATTATCTTAAGGATTCTTTCTCTTATTTTAGTATTAAAGTCTGGAATAAACTACCTGCTGGTATTAAGCAGTGTACAACTTTACAATCCTTTAAACACAATTTCAAAATTCATTTTCTCAATATTCAGTCTGATATATGATTGAACCCACAGTTTTACTATAATAGTTTTACAGATTTATATTGATGTTTAATTCATAATATTGCGTGTTGTTGTCAGTTTACGTTACTTTCTTATATAAATTATATGAGCATTTGTCGTATGAATAAATGTGCATTTTCAATTGAAACACTCATGTAAAAGTATTTATATGAATGTTACTTTTCTTTTTCTTAATTTCATTTTTATTCGAGTAATATGAAAAATGAATGTTCAATGTTGTATACATGTATAGTTTTGATTTCTGTTATTGTTGGATCAGAAGGCCATACTGTAATTAAGTTTGCATGTTATGTTTATGTGTACACTTTGTATGTTACCTTCTATAAATAAAGATTTTATTATTATTATTATTATTATTATTATATCAAAAGAAATTATCAAATCGTTGTAGAACACACATTAACGCAAACAAGTTTTTCTTTAACCTGGGTTGAGACTTCGCAGTGACAAATAAGTTGAGAAAGTTGACAAATAAGCTAAACCCACGTTTAAAGACGCCTAGATAACCGGTGTGCATCTCCACGCCCCTTACCCGAACCCCTCATCACAGTTTAACAAGCTAAATGCAAGAAGTATCTGGAGCTGATAATTATGAGTTTTACTAAATAAAAGTTGTCGACCTTTTATCGTGGCATATTTCTGCCGTGTTATTTCTTTATTGCATAACGCAACAGTGTGTAACAATAAAGGTGACATTATATGCAACGAGTGTGGTACTCATCGTTTTCTGCTGTTTCTACATAATTTAAATGGAACTACTTTTAAACAAAATATGCACGGTACGGTACGTAGCCGCATGTTTGGTTTTACACGTTTGTAGCAGAGTACGGCGCGTAATGCTGTTTTACTGAACGGCCTGTGCCAAATCATTCAAGGTATTGCTGATAGCAGAATATCACTGATTTCATGTGAATGATGGATTGCTCTTTGTTTACAAATACGCGTTAACTTAATGTAGTTCTTAAAACTGGTTATTCCTTATTTAGTTAAATGAAAGTTTGATTATTGGCTGATACTGACCATCGCCTGTTAATTATTAACAGGCTTTTACAAAATCAACGCTAGGCGAATATTCCACTGCAATTGCCGCTTCCGCTATAATATGCTACACAGAACACGCCAATTTTGAAAAAAGTAAAAGGTTAAGCATTCTAATTTGCAATTTTCAATTTCTCTGTACGTTAAGAAAATTAATGTTGATATATAGAATTGTTTGCATCCTTCGTCGTTTTTTATACGAGACGTTTTAAATTTATTAAGGAACACTATCAAAATACACCTATAATATCTTTCAGCTCACAAAACCTTAAGCAAAATGATTAATACATGTAAAGTTGTGTATTGTTTACATAGTCAACACATTTGAACTCAAAATTCAATATGGTTAGGCAAAAAATAAATAATTTAGTTGAGGGCAGTATTTTATGGCTTTTGAAGCAAACAAAAAATGTCCTACAGGAACATTGTGAAATTATTAAACAGATGGGAAATAATGTTTCTGTTGCTACTGTGCATTGCATTCAGCATGATAAAAGGGTAATTCGTAATCTACGCAAAACAGATAAAAGTGGAAATTTTAACAAATGTTGTACTGCAGCTACTACTGACGTCGTACACAAAATTCGTAATAAGATTAAATTGGTGAATGATTAAATTGGTGAATCCGCCCACACAAAGAGAATGGCAGCTAAGTGTGGAGTGTCTTTAGGCACTGTAAACAGAATTATAGCCAAAATTCTAAAGCCAAACTCAAGAAAAAAATGCCGTGTTCATAGGCTTAGTGAGGTCCAGTTTTTGAAATGACGTGCTCGATCATGGCGTCTGTATCTCCGTCTTTACTTTGGAAAATGGAAAAACGTGGTCACCACTGACGAGGCTATTTTATATGGGCGGTAGTTATGGTCGACGTCGTGTTTGCTACGTTTGTCTAACGAGACCGACCTAGACTAACTGTAGTAAGTAAAACACCTGGATTTATGGATTTGGCCGGAGTTAGTTTCTATGGCAAGACATCTTTGATTTTTATCACTAATAATAAAAGAATGGAAGTCATTGCAAATTATTAGACGTTCTAAAGCCATTTCTGAAAAAAAAATGTTCCGCGCCTTTTTACTGGAAGAGAAAATGAAGTGGTGTAAATAGTTAAGCTTTGTTTAAAACAGTTTCATTAAAAGGTGAACACCTCTCGTTTTTTTCAAACACTGATTAAGTTTACACATATCGTAAAATTTAGGTATTTCCGATTTGAACTACTGGTGACCGAAACGGCGCGTGTCTGACAGTTGAATCACTCTTTTCTAAATATACCAATCAAAACTCCATTCAAAGTAAAAACATTTTTTCAACCGCACTTCTGATTTCTCTCAAATGAATTTCATCGCTTGTTTACAAAACTTTTCGTGACACCACTTCCGGTCTCTTACGCAACAAACAGAAATTAGATAATAAATTGTTGATCAGCCTTAGTCCGAACATCTGAATTAAGTGTCAGATTTATTGTAAAAATAAAATGATGTCTTTAGTGTACTTTAAATGTTTTTGTAACAGACCCTGATCAGCTGATATACTTTCATTTTCAATATCATGGCAGCGCTTGTGATATCGATGTTTGGAGGGACCATTTTAGTCATGTTTGAAGTAAAGTTAAATGACCATAAGATTCATTCTTGTGAACTTTCGCATCTTGTTGGTTTATGCCCTTCGGGGTATCACTCAGGATAGTAGCGAGCGACAGAGCGTCTATTGAAAATGAATTTTAAGCAGAGCGTCTGGAGCCGGAGATTTTATGTCATCCTTATTCTGCGGCCCTGTGATCCTATTTTCGGCCTGATTTGCGTCCCTGGTTTTAACAATGTAAAGTCATTTTATTTGTCTAAATAAATGTTTATTAGAGAGGGTTGAAAAATAAATGTAGCTGCATTCAATGTATTGAATTTGATTTTTTTCATTTCGATTGATAAATATTTGTTTGTGTTTTAGGTAAATGATGTGTTTAAATTTAACATAGAATTTTATTGTAATTTTAATATAATTTTGCACAATTTTTGATAACGACAGCAATAAAACTGAAATTTATTTACAAAGGAAACAGACTTACATTTTAGACTTGAGCGTTGCTAAATTAACTGTGTATTGCTCTGTCTGAGTTTATTTATCGTCGTACCTGTGACCATTTGACCGACACCCCATGGAGTGGTTAGTTATATTTAGGTTGTTGGTGATAGTGCAAGACAAGAAAGCATCCTATTTCAATGACGCCTCTGGTTCATTTCCATGCTCAGCGTATAGCACTGATATATGGGACCTCAGTTTAACGTCTCTTCCGATAAATAATAAGGAGCGGGGAGCAAAATCGCGACCTCTGGATTTACAGTTCAGCGCGTTACGACTGCTCCTACAGGATACCAGCTTAAATAGACATTTTGAAATGTGACAACAAAAAACAAAATAAAGTGCATTTCAAATCTGTAAGTGAATATAATATACACATTGGAAATGCGTCTTGTAAAATATATAATTGATTTGATGTTCCCTTTTTAGTTTCATATACGATACTTCAGTTATTTCTTAAAGAGATGATCGTAGTTGAGTTCTCAAAGATTATATTTTATTGTATATGCATTATATCCTGTGCTTAGCATCAAGGTGTGATCACATGAAAATTTCAGTTATTTGGCATAACCCATTGGATGCTTTTTCAAGCAGCCAACTTGTTTAGGTTATATAGTGGTTCGGGGCATTTATCCATGAAACGAATCACTGTTGTTTTTGGTACAATATTCATATACGGATATAATTTGAGCGCATGCATGAAGAGGGATGTGATCAGTCATGTGACTGCAAACGAAAATAGAAATTCTAAATATAAGTTTTATACCGTTCGTAACGCTATAGCCTACGATGGAGAAACTACCAACTGTGAACAAGTTGCTTGAAGATTTACCGGTCGCGGAGATATTGATACACTTTTATTGGTCGTTTAATGTTCATGGTAAAGGTCAAAATCATAAATCTAGTCACATAGCTGCTTAGGGAGCTAACTGCAATACGTGATAGTGTAAGTTAACAAAATGGTGACATTATATGTGGCGAGTGTTTTAACACCAAATATTTTGGAAGTACTGAAGCAGCGAATAATGAACTGCACGATTGTGCATTTGAATATTCTCGAAGATAAAGGTAACAGCACAAAAAGGATTGAATTTAAATAAATTTGATATCAGAATAGCTCGTTTTTTTAATGATAGTCGAGTTCATTTCAAAAAAAGAAGAAGAAAAAATAATTCACTGAGACACATTGTGGCATTGACTTCTGTGGTAAACAACCATTACGTACTGTGCATATTTTCATGCTTTTAATGAGGATCATTAGTGAATTATTCACCTTGTTTAACATAGTTGGCTCCGTGACTACATTGGTCCTACTTTACTTCCGCTTTTCTTCCTGGTTGCCAATAAAAAATCAATTAGCTAAATATTTTATCTGAATTTTAAGATTTTGGGTTAAATTATGTTTCCAATAGAATCGAGATATTGTTCCAAGAGTCTTCATGATTTAAAGGACAACAATCTGGACGTATAAAGGGAGTTAATTGATCGGTATGTTTTTACTTTCGTTTTTTCTTTCCTTTGTGTTTTTTGTAGATTCGCTTTAAGAAAGTTTAGCGGATGCGAATATTCAATGTTAAACTTATTGAAGCATGTATACCGGCAAACTCCGCGCACCGGTTACGCTACGCTCAGTAACCACTGCCTTCACACGAATCACGTGATGATGGTCTTATCACATGATTGTTCAAGATGGCGGATACGCCAAAAGAAACCGTTGAAAATTTGTTTCATCTGTGATAAACAGCGACACAATAATTTGAGCTCTGGTGTCAATTCTGCTGATATGATTTTTATAAAATTTCATTTCTGTTAAAAAAGAACTTTAGCATAGTAGTATTGATGACTTGAATGATTTCTTTTTCAAAAACGGTCATATTGTTTTGAAATAAACGGTGCGATATTAAAAATTATTCTCAATATTTATGTTTCCGAAATTATTTTTATTTGAGTTCACATCTAACACATTACAGTCTTGAAACATTAGCAAAACTGTGTTTACTTTTTAAAAATAAATCAAAATTGGAAAAAATCATATCGTCAAAAATCTTGACGAAAAATGTTGTGACGGCAGAGATCTTATCCTAATAAGGGGAGATCACTGCGTGGGAGATTGGTATACCGGATGATGAAATAAGTCGCTATTATATATGTATGAAATAATGAATATTGATTTTTTCATTAGCAACATAATATAAATGTGGCAGGTGTAATGTATGAATAAATTGCATGAAGATTTATTATGACTGTTATTTCTTCGACAAAACTTGATTGTTAATACACCCATAAAATTAGTAATGAAAGCATGATAAAACAATTATATTGTATTAATATTTCAGTCTGGAGGCATGTGACAGAAAATCCAACACTGGTCCAATAAAACCAGAATATTCAATGAAAATTACCTGCTCCTTTGATGTACATCGACTTAAACAGTGACAGGAAGATGCCATACATTTTCATGGAAAACATAGAGACTTACATATGTACTTATAGTAAAACATCTGATGAAACACCAGCAGGTTTGTACCATGAAAAATTCTGTGTTTTATTATAGTAGACGAATCTGTGGGCACTTTTCGTAAAAAGTGCATGTCATGCCTTAAATGAAAAAAATCCGTACTGTACACTGTTGATATAGAATTGTCCATTACGGGTGAAATTGAGGAAGACCAGAGTGAATGTAGATCTGGTATGGGACCAACAACCCATTGTAAACAGGTGTATACAGTTTTATATGCGTCATCCATATTTTGTAAAACTGGATCTGTCTTAGTTGAACATACTTGTACAGAGAAGCTTCAATCGTTCCACAGAGTGAAGAAACATACAGGATCACCGGTAAACGCCAGGGACCTTAAAAAAGATGGCGCTGTTGAAAGCACAAATATACTCCTTAACCCAAGGCCAGTCAAGTGCAAGAAATGTGAGGGTTATGAGGAATATTTCAGAAATGCCTAAATATTAAGGGTATTTCTAAAATGCCAATATTTCAATTATTTCCACCAGCAAATGCCAGGGGATTAGCCTGCAATCAGGACTATTTAAGCAAAAGTCCTGAGGACTATTTCCTAGAGGGATTTGGATTACTGAATGTTACAATTGAAAGGTTGAAAAGTATTGAGAAGCGTACACGGGGACAAATAAAGAATGACTTATGGCATGAGGTATGAAGCAAACTGATTCAGTCCTCAAATTTTGGACGAATATGCAAAGTGACAGATCAATCTGACAAACAAAAGCTTTCTGAAGAACAGCCTAAGCCATATAGGTTCAAATCAAAAGCTACCAATCATGGATTAAAGTTTGAAAAACAAGCTGTGTAAAAGTGCGAGGAAGCGTTCAAGTGTAATGTGCAGGAGTGTGGCATTTTCGTATAAAGGTCAATGCCATTTATCGGCTGTTCTCATGTTTTTTGAGGAACATCTTACATGAAGTAAAGTGTCCTTACAAAGATCGGGAAAAGAAGATAATGCCTCATACTGTACCATATTTGTGACAAAATGAAATATTGCTAAGTCTTGACACATATCATAACAGTAAACTACTTCTACCAGTTTCAGGGCCAGTTATTCTGTGCAGGTGCACAGCATTATGATTTATTGTACACTACAAGTTGCAAAATGTATTAGAATTGAAAGAGACAATGACTTCATTTCCGCAATGCTCGATAAGCTGGGCAAGTTTTATGAAGATTACTTTAAACCAGCTCTGTTGGCCAAATATGTTTTTTTACAAAGAATAGATTTTCAGGTACACTTCACCCAAAAGTGATATTCCTGTATGGAACAGAATTACTCCATTTATTCAGTCTTGCTTGGTGACATTGGTACTTACATTATGCTTGATTTCATATTGCTTTATGGTACTGGAACTTGCATTGTGCCTGATTCGATCTTGCTTGATGACATTGGAACTTACATTATGCTTGATTTCATATTGCTTTATGGTACTGGAACTTGCATTCTGCCTGATTCCATCTTGCTTGATGACATTGAAACTTGCATTATGCTTAATTCCATACTGCTTGGTGACTTTGGTACTTACATCATGCTTGATTCCATCTTGCTTTATTTCATTGGAACTTGAGGTATACTTAATTCTGTCATTCTATCATAGATTGTTGGCCTTTGAACTTGAATAACTCTTCATTTAATCTTGCTCTGCACTATTTCATCGTCTTTTTTACTGTGTTGGCAAAATCAAAATGCAATGTCATGTAGCTTAATGTATCACACAACTTTCTTCATGCTGTATTCAGACTAATTTAGGATAAGTGCTTTTTGCAAGTTGTCATTTTGAGCGGTACACATTCCGTATAAACTACATTATACCGTATTTATAAGGTATGATGAATAACCGAGTTACCGAGGATGACTATTAAGCAGGTAAAATAAACATTAAAGTAAAATCGTTCTCAAGATTTAAGGATATTCAATTTATAATTTAGTCGAAATTTTTGGTATGCAAACAAAATATTGAAATAAACATCAAAACTTTGCAAACATTTAGTCGAAAAATGGCGGAATCATCCGGAAAATAATGGGATGTACCGACAAAGCGCCATCTGCTGTCATAATATGAATACAAATATTGCAAATCGCATTATACTTACTGCTTAGTGCTTACCGTAAAGTGAATACTTTGTTATTGGTATTGTTGTTATCCTCGTGTTCGGAGCGTAGTGTTTATGAAATGCTTTTATATTTGTGTTGACTAAATGCATTGAAGAATAAGAATGCTAAGACATGACAAAATCGCTGAGCACAGACCAAAATTAATTATTAATGATGAAATAGGTTCGATACACGTAGGTAAATGATAAAAGACATTCAGTTAATTAAGGTAATTGAAGAGAACGTAACATTTACATCAAGTAATATTAATAACTAGTAATTAAAGACTGTTCGATAGAACGCCAAACATAATTCGTTGTCATTAAAGAAAGCTGCAATTAAACATATAGAATATCGTATATGTCGGAGAGAAATAAATGAATTAGCGCATTCATTTACCATAAAACATGATGTTAATCAGCAAAATACAGGTTTCCAATGCCATTAAGCAAGATGGAATCAAGTATCATGCAAGTTCTAATGTTACCAAGCAAGATCGAATAAATGCAGTAATTCTGTTCCATATTCCTGTGATAAAAAGTATTTGTGTTTCATGATACCAAAATGTGTCACTATTCGACTTTTTTTGACATTGAAACAGTAAAAGGTACCATTATTTATTTTAGACATGGGTTCAACATCCGTATAACGTTTTCTTTAAGCGCTGCCAATTTTTACTATTTTTACGACCCAGACTCGATTCGTAAAATTTACCCTCATATGAATTTACCGCAGGTAAACTCTTTCACTTTTAGCATATACAATACAGTACTCGATGTTTTCAAATACTAGTTGGCACTACAATACACGGATGTGTTACCAATTATACATGTTATCACAGATACTTGGGGTCTGGTCCATACTGCAGCCCCCACTTCGTCCCCTTGCTCCAGCTTCATCCCTTCATGGTAACTGTATGAGTCCAAATATATCGTAATAGATCTAACTTACGAAATGAAAATAATTTAATACATAAACCCCTTTAAAACATTGGTGCTTACACTAGGGTCTACAAGTATCAATAAAAACAAGATGTGAAACGGCTCCAATTATTATTATTTTTAATATCATTGGTCACTTGCTACGAAAAGGGAATGACTCTCGGAAAAGAACTCTAAATTTTAAAATTTCTGACTCTGAACCTAAAAGTATTCTAATTAGTTATTTTCATAAGCATTTTTCATTTGTTTTATATTTTGAACATTTGATGTCCGTGACAACAAAGAAACGAAAGTATATTGTCGGCGAAAATGTCGATGTCGAATCCAACATTTCTCCTTTTTCCAGTCATTCATTTAAAACAAGTTTTCGAGCGTGCATCATTCCCGCCAAGCTAGTAACTAAAATGGTGCTGCACTTCTTGTACTCAAATTGTAAGTGTATATTTTTCAAATTTCACGTGTCTTTGTACCACGGCCGCGTTTTTATAAACACATTTCTTATCTGGTTCATTTCCAGACGAAGTTCCAGAACTTGAAGACGAGGCTGTGGTCAGTAAAATCGAAGTGTTGTTTGCAGATATTCCTGTCATATCGAGATACCGGAAGAAACTCGTGAACCTGAAATGGGTGCACACACCATCGAACGGTATGCCGACTTGAATCTGAACTTGAGTTTAGATACATTTTATTAATTATCGAGGGTAGTTAACTTTGGCGAGTAGTTGATCGGTAGAGCGCCAAACTTTTATATCCCGCCATTTGAATGAAAATTATCAGTGGCTATCTGCATTCCACAGTTTTGGCGCCAGAGCTGGTTTGAACACACGAAGTAGACATCGAGCGGGGTTTTATTCAGTTGAAAGAAATTCTTTCCAAAAAGATGTATAATAAATAACAAATATCTTGTTGAAAAGCTGGGTTAGGTTACGTTGTAAGGATAAAGTATTTTTCAGTCTAAACATTGGTGACTGAAAAAAGTGTAATCGATTATGCTCTACTTTGAAGAGTACGAAGAGTATACTTTTTAAAGAAATACATTGCAACAATTGCCAGGTTACGCCGGCTCAAACAACTCAGATTGTCGAGTCCTAATTGGTAAAACTTTGAAGATTGTTGTTAGCAACGCGTCCATATCAACAAAATTTCAAACCATAAAAAATTGACTACGCCATAAGTTTTCAAGTTATGGATATGTACATGTATGTATGTGTGAACTGCGTCGTTTTCATTTGGCAGATGTTTGTGCATGATTAATTTATATAAATATTTTACAAACATTCGAGTTTATATAAAGAACACATATCTGGTAAATCAAACGTGTATTGAAGTTAGATATTTACATGTATGCAGATAGTAATTTAGTCTAGCGTTATTTCAAAATCTTATTTTAAATTAAATATATTTCAGGTGTTGACAGTCTCATGGGCTCATTTGATAAAGACGAGGTAAATGTTAGTTTGCAAAATTTTAGATACGAGTAACCATACTCCAATAGCGAGCTACTTGTAAAGAGAAAAGTTAGCTACTAGTAGCCAGCTACCAGTTACTTATCATTTCCAAGAAAAAATTAAAATACTAAAAATCAGCTACCATTACCCAGTTACTTGTCTAGAGAAAAATTAGCTACTTGTAGCCAGCTACCAGTAATATATTATTTCCAAGAGAAAATTAAGATACTAAAAGATCATGTCTAGAGAAAAATTAGCTACTTGTAGCCAGCCACCAGTACCCAGTTACTTGTCTAGAGAAAAATTAGCTAATTGTAGCCAACTGTTAAAAACTGGCAAGGAGTAGGGATCAAACCATGGTAGACAAAACCAATACACCGTTCGATGATGTCCAAGGTGTCCCAAAGCATGTAACTCTTTCTTCACTGAGCTTACCGTTGTGATAACATTCACCTATTATTTCCAGATAAAATCATGCTATAAACATTACTTCCTTATTTGTAGCACGCTTTATCATTAAGATGGCATAAAATTAACAGACATTGACATGTCTTTGAATGGAACATATGCAAATGTTGATTGCGAAGGACACTGATGTTGTTAGAGGCTTGATCTATATTGAGATCAATAAATAGTACAGATGACTGAGTCCGCTACTACGCTCTCTCTTTCGACTTTTCTGTATTGTTATTTTTTCTGCCTAACAACTTACATTAAAAACGTTTTATTGACAGATTTTTCCATACTTTGCAAAAAGAATAGATTAGACAAAAATCTTATTGATTTCTCTTCGTTCTTTCATTTCGTTTCTGAAAATAATTAAAGCTATACGATAAGTTGAAGCCTGATTCCTTAGTTCTTTTACATTTAAAAAAAAAGTAGCAAAAGGTGTATATAAAACGGTATTTTTACAGCAATTTCCTAAGTTCACGCTCACTAAAACGCTGGGGCTCGTAAACGCTCCGCTGATGACAGAGTACGTCATTGGTTACGTCATAGCTAACGAGAGATGCTTCTTTCAAGCCAAACAATCCCAACAAATATCGAAATGGGAACGGTAAGTATTTTATCATGTTAAGTGAAATTAGATTTGCTTGATATTTGTTCAGAAGTGGGGCTGTTGGTTTATATGGCATAAGCATGTATACTAAACCTACGATTGAATTGTTAGATCTACTTCGAAAATATTTTAAAAAATGTAATCGATGTGTCAAAGGCTTACGGTTGAAGACGGTAGAGTTCTAACATCCTTCTTTGTCTCTCCATACGCCTCTGGATGTCTCTCCATACGCCTCTGATATAAAAATCCATTACATTGTACTTATGTACTAGCAGGCTATTTCTATTTATCTATCGCTGTTCCTGACACCTTTTTTTTCAAAAACTGAAAAAACGTAATCCCATGAAATAACAAATAGAAAAAAAAAGAATAAAAAAAACGACAACAACATTGGTTATCTCAATATCTATTTGTTTTGTGGCCAAAATATTTCACAAATCTAACAACATGCATAATTTGTCACAATGTTTTTTGCTGTTGCCGTTTTCAAGACCAATCTGTGAACACTCACGAGAGCTGTCTTCCCTCACAATTGGTATCTTTGGTGTGGGGGAAATAGGAAAACACCGTAAGTGATTGTCTTGACATTTCTTTGTTTGGCGTTTGTACTTCTAGTATTGAAAATAATATCTTTTTTTGCAATGATGAATTTACTAAAATATATATTTTATCTAAATAAGAAGAAGGCCAAAGGGTCTTTACACGGAGGCTTAATGATGAAATAGTTTGTCATAACCTTTGCGTTATCAGACAAATGGTTTATAACATCGGACTTAAAAATTTATTTTATTTTGTTTGCTTGTTTCAGTTGCCAAAATCTGTAAGGCATTCGGGATGACAGTATGGGGATTATCAAGAAGAGCACATTCCCCAGACATAAGCTGTCCATACATAGATGTCTACAGGTTGTTTATATATAGCGAGAATCTTTTTGTAATTTTGTTCATATAGCATTTTGATCAAAGACAATTTCATTTTTCTCTTTTGCGCATTCGTTTCTTTTCTTTCTTGCGTGTGCAGCCTTTTTCATTTGATACCTGAAATAATCATTATATTTTATCGTATCAAGTGCACTAGTCTTGCCTTAATGCAACTACTGGAGCCCGAAGTTGATAATTTTTAATCGTCTTTAACTTAAAATTTACCAAATAAGAAAAGTCTTATCAATTTAAACCACAAAACATTCTGTGAAACCAGCACTTGTTTTTTTCTATTTAGTTTGTGTAGGGTAAGTATAAAACTCACTTTAAGTACTAACTGTTCCGAAACCTGAACTTTTAGTTGACGGAAAACAGAACGGTATCCTAATGGTTTAATTTTTTTTTGCCAGGACACCTGACGGCCTACAAGATCTTCTTGAGAACTGTGATTATATCTGCAACGTGTTACCAAGCACGCCTTTAACTAGAAATATTTTATCTGGTGATGTGCTGAAACATTGTAGACATAAAGTTGTACGTCAATTAATTTTGAAACCGTTTGCTTCTACTCTTGAGAGCAGTCGCTGCGTTTTAATTTACCATTTTTTTCATTCAACAGCACGTAGAATTATTCCACTTTCGTCGGCCGATAGGTCTATTTTATTTCTGCTCTTTTAATTCAACCGCATTGAAGTAAGTTTTTATTTTTATGAGACATTTTTAAAGAGTTAACTAACAGTTTATCGATCGATTCTAGATCACTGCGCTCCGCCACTCCAATCTAATTCTATCAATACATTCTAGAAAACTGTTGAAATTATACTTGTGAGAGCAAATGTTGCTTTGTAATTAATTTGTTTTTCTAGGAATGAAAGAAAAAGCTGAATATTTTATTTCTGTTTGTGTTATTTTTCTTCGGAAGATTAATTTTGTTCAGTGGATTTCAAATATATGAGTATTTTGTGAAGTCAATAATACCAATCGATAAAAATGTGCTAGGGGTGTTAACACTGGATAACGCATAAAAAGTGATGTCAAGAAATTAGAAAACAACTACAATGCGATGAGACAAATATTACTTCAGTCACTAAAGTTTGTATACTGAATTAAATGAGCTATGCCGATTCACATTAAGTCTGAAAAAAGGACACATTTTCTGTACAAAATATCATTCCAATCACTAAGTTTTTTCGAATTCTGTCATGTGTAAATGTTCTTGTTAAACAATAAACAGTAAGGATGTTCTTGAAAATATATGTGTTTTGTATAACACGGTAAAAACAATAAAATATCTTACTCAATTTCAGAAGACTTTATTTATCAATGTGGGTCGCGGTGATGTTGTAGATGAGAAGAGTATTGTTGAAGCGATTACGTAAGTTTGTAAATCCTTCCCTATCATTCGATGTTGAATGACCTATTTCTAATTAAGTTTTCTAAACATGTCTATTAATACTGAAGTGTATGTAAACTGACAAAAGTATGTAATGGTCAGAGAAGTTGGAATGTTAATTAAGCTTTGAAGAGATATAGAGATATAGCAGATGACACTGCCCCAAATACGCAGAAAATGCGTTTCTGCTTAAAACTATGTAAATGGAACGTGCACAGACTTTCCTATATTCACATTGCTAGATCTGTTTAGAATGTACAGTTGGCATTATTTTTGTCACTCTTTCCTCCTGTCAGAATTAAACGAAATTAAGCATTACACAAAGTCGGTGGACAATCGAAGTGTATTTTAATGACTGAACTTCATAACCAGTTTTTTCATGACTGTCTTAGCCACGAATGGTAATACAATGTATTTATCTTTTTTGTATACAAAATTTTATCTCATTTAGAAATTCTTCGTTTCTGACATAAAGTTACACATTTTTTTTGAAATAATGAAAATTACTCATTAATTTGATAAATACATCCAAACCGTTTCTATCTTTATCACTTAATAGAAATGGCTGGTTGAGTGGGGCTGTCCTTGATGTGTTTCAAGAGGAGCCTCTACCAGCGTCAAGCGCCCTATGGACATTACCAGAAGTGATAGTGACCCCTCATGTCTCAGGCTGGTCCTCTAAAACCAAGGTTGGTACTTATCCATCAACTATCATACTAGTCATTAAGCTTTAGTTTCTGTTTTTAACTGAATACCTCGTGCAGCTTCTAAAGTATTGGACGGTTTAATTTTATATTTCATTCGATAACAATTTACTATTACTAAGGCACGTTTTTAATGTAGTTCAACTTGGACTATTTCTTAAACATTCTACAGTTTTTATATATTTTTCTGTTTTTTTCCCAATACATTCTTTCTTTAATATATAAAACTGTGTTCTGTATATTAATCACTATTGTGAACAATCGTTGATCAAGAGCATGTAAATTTTAAATTTCTCTAAATGTAATGGAAACTTTAGTTTCAAAACTGTTTGTACAGAAAGCCGCGTTATTTGTCTTACGTTATGCATTCAGCATATTGACGACATCGTGGGATGTTTTGTGGAAAACTTTCGCCGTTATGTGGAAGGGCGCCCTCTACAGGGAACATTGAATTGGTCACAAGGCTATTGAAACACGCAACTTAATTGGGCTGGGGTCGATGTCACGTTTAGATCTGAGTTGAATAAGAACTGTTTGAAAAGAAAGCTAAGTATAGAAAAGCCAGCTTTGTTGCTGCAAATACTGTCTTTGATTAGCAGTGGAAGTAAGCAAGTACCGTTTATGTAAATATATGAATATATTCAAATTTTATTTAGGACTGCAATACCTTGTTCAAACGCTATCAATGCATTATTTATGCTTACATTATACGGAAATGACATTCTTGTTTTGTTGTATTGCCATTGTGTAGAGAGACAAAATTAAAATAATCAATGAAAATTTTCTGATTCACAAGATAGTTTTCTAGAGAATGAAAAATTTACTTATTCTGTAGCTCGATGAATGTAAATGTATGTAAAAGAAAAAAAAGAAAAAGAAAAACAAGTGGTCTTCAGATTTATTCTTTTTGAAATGTAAAGATATGTAAGACCCAGCATCGGATTTTCAATTCAGGGGATCGTGAATCTAACTCCCCCACGACAGGCTAAATTTCTTCGTGATAATTGATCTTTGACAAGGTCATTTGTCCCTTACCTCTTATTCAAGTGGAAAAACAGTTGCTGGCGGAGAAATTGGTAAGTTAACTGTCTGGATACCCTTGAACACTTGATAGGCGGATTGGCCGTAGGTATATGACAAACAAGTAAACAAACTTAGAAAGTTATTTTAGTCAAGCTTTTTTTGACTGTTAATCGTCTGCTGATGACTGAGACTTGCATATAAAAGTTAAACAATGGCCACAAAAATTGCAGAAAAGTGTTTGCTTTGCTCAGAATATGTTAACTTACTACTCTAGCAACCAATATTTCTATCACGTAAATGACTATGATTTATTAAATGTATTTGTTTCTATTTAAAATAAATATGTTTATTTAAATGCTTACATGATAATTGTCTGAATAAATCGACGATGATTACATGTTGTGACGTGTTTCCTGTGACGTGTTTCCAAGTTGGATTTTCTCCCCTGGAAAAAAGCCTTTGAGTGTTGTTGTATTTTAAGGGTAGTAAGTACATGTAACATAACTTTATATAATTATTCTTAGAGGAAATTCTTATAGTTGAAACATTTAGGGGTCAGTTGAACTCATTTCATCTTTGGTTAACCTCTGCGGTGAATCTGCTAGAATGAGTATTGTTTGTTTCATAATAACATTATGTTCAATTTCTAAATGATTGTAAGAGTTTGAGCTCTGTGACTACACTATTTTTGAATTGTTGTGTTTGGGATGTAAGTTCTTAATGGGGACCAGTGAGGCTAAGTGAAGAGGGGAGTGTTGTATTTTTAGGGTAGTAAGTACATGTAAGATAACTTTGTATAATAATTATTTGTAGTAATTCTTATAGTTGAAACATTTAGGGATCAGTTGAACTCATTTCACTTTTGGTTAACCATTACAGTGAATCTGCTGATAGAACAAAGGAGTAGCATGTAGCACCATAAATCATGACTAGTAGGCTACATTTGTAGCATTCTCTGTAGGCTAGCATATGATGTATTATGCTACACTCCTTATTGGGAAGGAGATGACAGACAAATGATGCTACACCCCTTATTTGGAGGGACGGGTATATATACTGGAGCAATCAGGTTTTATCGGCTTCTTATATTAGGTCTTGGTTTGATCGGGTACTTTTTTACTAGTATTTTATAAAAATATTACCATAGAGATGGATTTTACTTAGAGTGTAGTCAACTTGGAGCTAATTGTGAGAGAATTATATCTTTGGATTTATTACTGTATATATATATATATAGCATAGAATTAAATTAGCAAAATGGACGTATTGCTTTGTGGCTAATTTTGGCAAGTTGAACTTTCCATATTTGAAATATAATAAACAGACACTAAATATAGATGACACCACGCTGACCATGCTATTGCAAAAATCACAGCCAACCTCCCCTCCCCGGAATTATTAGAACTTTGGTGGCAGCAATATACCCGTATGTCCAAAAGTATTTTACAACAGTATCTACTTTTAGAAACGATATTTGTTCCGACATTTGCAAAAAAATGAATGACAGAAACCGACGAAAACTGTTTTTATGGCTGTAAAAACAATGTGTAAATGATTAAAAGAAATTATCAAATCGTTGTATTACACACATTTCCGCAAACAAAAATTTCTTTCACCTGGGTGGATACTTCGCATTGTGCCTGTTAAAGGCAGTGACGATTCTTTTATTTTCAGTTGACAAATAAGCTAATCCCACGTTTAAAAACGCTTAGATAACCGGTGTGCATCTTCACGCCCCTTACCCGAACCCCTCATTACAGTTTAACAAGCTAAATGCAAGAAGAGCTGATAATTATGAGTTTTACTAAATAAAAGTTGTCGACATTTTATCGTGGCATATTTCTGCCGTGTTATGTCTTTATTGCATAACGCAACAGTGTGTAACAATAAAGGTGACATTATATGCAACGAGTGTGGTACTCGTTTTCTGCTGTTCTACATAATTTAAATGGAACTCCTTTTAAACAAAATATACACGGTACGGTACGTAGCCGCATGTTTGGTTTTTCACGTTTGTAGCAGAGTACAGCGCGTAATGCTGTTTTACTGAACGGCCTGTGCCAAATCATTCAAGGTATTGCTGGTAGCAGAATATCACTGATTTCATGTGAATGATGGATTTCTCTTTGTTTACAAATACGCGTTAACTTGATGTAGTTCTGAAAAATAATTATTCTTTATTGAATTAAATGAAAGTTTGATTATTTGCTGATACTGACCATCGTCTATTAATTATTCACTTTTACAAAATCAACGCTAGGCAAATATTCCATATTATAGCCGCCTCGGCTATAATATGCTATACAGAACACGCCAAATTTTGCAAAAAGTAACAGGTTAAGCATTCTAATTTGCAATTTTCAATTTCTCTGTACGTTAAGAAAATAAATATAAATATAAGGAATTGTTTGCGTCCTTCGTCGTTTTTTTTATACGAGACGTGTTCAGTTTATTATGAAACACTATCAAAATACACCTATAATATCTTTCAGCTCACAAAACCTTAAGCAAAATAATTAATACATGTAAAGTTCTGTTTTGTTTTCATACTGAACAAATTTGAACTCAAAGTTCAATATTGTTAGGCCAAAAATAAATAATTTAGTTGAAGGCATTATTTTAGGGCTTTTGAAGCAAAAAAATGTCCTACAGAAACATTGTGAAATTATAAAACAGATGGGACATAATGTTTCTGTTGCTACTTTGTATTGCATTCAGCATGGAAAAGGTGTAATTTGTAATAACGTACGCAAACAGGTAAAAGAGGAACTGTTAACAAACTACGCACAGCAGCTATTGCTGACGTCGTATGGAAAATCCGTAAAAAGATTAAATTAGAGAATCTGGGATCCATGGCAATAGTGAATCATTCTGCACCTTCTAGGCCAGCTTTCTAAAGTCTCGTTTATGCGAGACTGCTCAAATTTGTTCAATTCGTCTTTAAGAACCTTTGGAAGACCGGTCATGGTAAAGATCGTGTGTAGCCTACGTTTCAGAATGCCCCAAATACCAAAGTCCATGGGAGCTGCATCTTGGCTTTTTGGCATCCATTCTACAAGAGTTATATAACTGACTTTGTGTTTCTTGAGAAAATCAAAAGTCATTTTGGCAGTGTGACCAGAAGCCGAGACTTGATGGAATATCATTTCATTTTCTCTTCCTGTAAAAAGGCGCGGAACATCTTTTTTTTTCAGAAATGGCTTTAGAACTTTGTCTATATAATAATTTACATTGACTTCCACCCTTTTATTGATAAAAAAGATGTCTTGCCATAGAAACAAACTCCGGCCAAAACCATAAATCCAGGTGCAAATGCGTCTCGTTTTATGAACTTCAGTTTGTCTAGGTCGGTCTCATTAGAAAGGACGTAACAAACACGGCGTCGACCATAACTACCTCGATATGTGTAAACTTAATCAGTGTTTAAAAAAATCATGTTCACCTTTTAATGAAACAGTTTTAAACACTACCTCCATATGTGGTATCATATATCGAGGTAGTGTTTAAGCTAATCCCACGTTTAAAAACGCTTTTTAACCTTTTTGTTAAGGTTCTTTTCTCAGAAACTAACAAAGATATTTACTTCAAATTAGGAATACATGTTCACTATCAAAATGCGACACCATTTCTCAAGGACGGATAACCCTCAATTTTTTTTTGCAAAGTTATGCCACTTTTTTCAACTTAAAATTTCTTGGTTAACCTTTTTGTTAATGTCCATTTCTCAAAAAGTGTCAAAGATATTCCATTCAAACTTGGAATACTTGATCACCAGCAAGAACCCTGCAAAGAGTTTTGGTACCCATGTCCCTTGGGGTCAAAATTAGCTCCACCCCAGGGGTCACTTGATTTTGCTTATACTTATATACAAGGAAAACACTTCTTAAGCCTAGAAATAATCTTTAGATTACATAGGATGGGTAAGTACTTACCCTCCACCACCCTCTTCTCCAACCTCCTCTCTGCTTGGGGACCCCCCAGTCCTGGCATTACACCCCTCCCAATATTTCTTTTTCATTATAATTATATTTGTTTAAAAAATATATAGGTACTTGACCCCTCTCCCCGCCATCAATTTCTTTTCATTTTTTTTAAATATGTAGGTATGAAGTGACTTTACTCCCCTATCCCCCCACTCCAGCCCCAGGTATCACCCCCCTCCCCTCCAATATTTTTTTTCATTATAATTATCTTTAAAAAAATATGTAGGTACTTGACTCCCATGTATGGGATCGCCCGACTCCAAAAAAATATATATATTTTTAATATGTAGATATGAAGTTACTTTACCCATCCCCTCCCCAACCCCTACAAATTTTTTTTCTCATATATTGGAAAAGAACTTCTTAATTTTTGAAATAAACTTTTTTATAAACCAATTTTTTCCATTATTTTTTTTTTGAAATACATAGGTACTTGACTCCCAAATGCATGGGGACCCCCTTTCTTACCTCCCCACCACGTTAACCCTCAACAATTTTTTTTATCTTATATGACTAGGTACTTGCCCTCACCCACTGAAATATTTTTTTACATGGGCCTCTTGTTTGACTTGGCTTATAATTTATTATCCAGAAAAGTGGAGCGTGCTGTCTGCAGACAGGTCTTGTTTACTGTAATCTCTATATTTAATCTTGTCCAAGCTTCATCTCCAAAACCGCTTGGGGAAGTTTATTGAAACCAGAATGTTTGTCACCAAGCCTTGTTATATATAAAACATCAGTAGGGGTTGGGAATAAAACAATATTGTTCGTATTCAAGACCAAAATCACAGCTTTCTATTTCATTGAATAATTATGTCTTCAACTTTCATGTAAGAATATGAAGCAGAAAATCATTACTTTACAATTTACCTTCAGCTCATGCTCTATTTTTTGTCTGATCTCTTTTCCACAAACATATTCAATTATATATTTACACCAGTTTCAATTCAAAGCTACATTTCAGAGGCATATGTCAATTTCGAGTGACAGCTCTTGTTTTCTCTAAATATACCAATCAAAACTCCATTCAAAGTAAAAACATTTTTTCCACCGCTCCTCTGATTTCTCTTAAATGAATTCCATCGTTTGTTTACAAAACTTTTCGTGACACCACTTCCGGTCTCTTACGCAACAAATAGAAATTAGATAATATATTGTTGTACAGTCTAAGTCTAAACATCTGAATTAAGTGTCAGATTTATTGTAAAAATAAACTAAAGTCTTTTGTGTACTTTAAATGTTTTTGTAACAGATCCTGTGGCTAAACTCGAATCAGTTGATATACTTTCATATTCAATTTTCATTTTTAATGGCAGCACTTGTGATATCGATGTTTGGTGGGGCCATTTAAATCATGTTTGAAGTAAAGTTAAGTGACCATAAGATTCATTCTTGTGAACTTTTGCACGCTGTTGGGTTATGCCCCTTACGGCATCACCCAGTATAGTGGCGAGTTTTCAAAATGCGATAGAACGTCTATTGAAAATGAATTTGCAGCAGAGCGTCTGGAGCCAGAGATTTTCTGTCATTCTATTTCTGCGGCCTTGTGATCCTATTTTCGGTCCCATTTGCGGCCCTAGTTTATACAATGTGCAGTCATTTTATTTGTCTAATAAAATGTTTATTAGCGAGAGTTGAAAAAAAAGGAAACTGCATTCAATGTATTGAATCTGATTTTTTCATTGTCATTGACAAATATTTGTAAGTGTTTTTAGGTAAATGATGTGTTTAAATTCAACAGAGAATTTTATTTTAATTTTCATATAAAATTTCGCATAATTTTTGATAACGACAGCAATAAAATTGAAATTTATTTACTCAGGAAACAGACTTACAATTTAGACTTTAGCGTTGTTGCAACTATTTTTGCCGTAGAATCATGTTTCACACTTCTAAAATCATTTGATAAAAAACATTAGATTTGATATTTTATAAATGAAGACTCATTTAAGCATGTGAAATAAATGTTTAGTACGTAAACTATTTGAACAATTCCCCAGAATTCAGAAAATGCTTAAAATACCAGCAGGCGACGTGAGCGTTGCTAAATTAACTGTGTATTGCTCTATCTGAGTTTAGTTATCGTCATACCTGTGACCATTTGACCGACACCCCATGGAGTGGTTAGTTATATTAAGGTTGTTGGTGATAGTGCAAGACAAGAAAGCATCCTATTTCAGTTACGCCTCTGGTTCATTTCCATGCTCAGCGTATAGCACTGATATATGGGACCTCAGTTTAACGTCTCTTCCGAAAAATAATAAGTAATGTTAGTGGAGGAGCGGGAAGCGAAATCGCGACCTCTGGATTTACAGTTCAGCGCGTTACCACTGCTCCTGCAGGATGCCAGCTTAAATAGACCTGTTGAAATGTGGCAACAAATGTGCAAAATACAGTGCATTTCAAATCTGTTAGTGAATATAATACACACCGGAAATGCGTCTTGTAAAATATATATATTTTTTGCTGTTCTCTTTTAAATATGTTCACTTTTAGCTTCATATATGATACTTTAATTATTTCTTAAAGAGATGATCGTAGTTGAGTTCTCAAAAATTGAGGTGTGATCTCATGAAAATTCATTTATTTGGCCTAACCCATTGGGTGCTTTTTTAAGCAGCCAACCTGTTTTGGTTATATAGTTGTTCGGGGCATTTATCCATGAAACGAATGCCTGTGGTTTTTGGTACAATATTCAAATAGGGATATCATGTGAGCGCATGCATGAAGAGTGATTGTGATCAGTCATGTGACGGCAAACAAAAATAGAAATTCTTAATATAAGTTTTTATACCGCTGTAGCGTGAGATTTGTAAGACCCTTTAAAGTCGTAAGATCTAACGATTCTCTCAGAACACCCGTGAAAAATGTACGACGTGAGAAGTGTCAGACTTGTTTTTCTGTCAGAGTGTGAAGTAATATTAAGTGGAAAAATATCAATTAAAAAGCAGTTTTGAAAGTAAAATAAAACTTTATTGATGAAAATAATTATCAAATGTACAAGAATGATTCTTAAAAATCCGTTTTTGAGTAAAATAGATCTACGTGACGTAAAGCTATATCTAAAGTTGTTATTTGAATGATGGTTTAATCAAAACTTTATATTATATATTACAAATATAATTTGCTGGTTGTTATTCTTGTTGATACATAAAGGGTAAGGAAATGAACGAATAAACGAATGACTATAAAAGCAGTTGCGAGCTATATTTCTTATTCATATGAATGAAGACTTCAAGTACATGCATTATGTGTAGCCAATTGCCGTGCAAAAAAGCTTTCAATCAAAGACATAAGCACTGTTAAACTTTATCTAATTAAACATTATCAGATAGATACTGAACACAATAGAACAGATTCTATCACGTCCTTTCTCCTATTCAACTCAATACTACAGCTCATGCATTACACTATAACCATGAAAACCATAAGACCAGATTGATTTTGGCATGTTTTACACAATTTCTGTTATAACTGGTTCTTTTTTTAATACAAACATTTTTAAAGGAACATTAAGAAAACATTTTATAAGCCAGTATGATAATTCAAGCACAGAACCTTCTAGGAAATAAGCATTATACTTCATTTAAATTTCATTTAAAAAAGATGAGGCGTGAAAAACGTAAGACTTATTGAAATGAAGTTCCCTGTCTTCCACCTTTACTCAAAACAATTCCAAATATATTTTAATTGCAGTTTCACTGTGTATGAGAGAGACCTGCATGTCACTGCATGTTTCACTGTGTACAAAAGAAGCCTGCATGTTAAAATTTAGATTTCGTATCATCATGATTTGAGGCCGTGAGAATTGTAAGACTTCAAATTCATGCATTATGTGTAGCCATCTTCAGTGCTAAAAAAGCTCTCAATCAGACACAGACATAAGCACGGTTAAACTTTATCTAATTAAACAATACCAAATTGAAACTGAACATATAGAACAGATTTCATCACGTCTTTTTTTCCTATTCAAGTGAATAATAGAGTTTATGCTTTTACACTTTTACCGTGAAAACCGTAAGAATATAATTTTACCAGGATGGCATGTTATACACAACTGCTGATATAATTGGTTCTCAATGTATTTAATTTAAGCATTTACAAAGGAACATTTAGAAAACATATTATAAGCCAGTATGATAATTAAAGCACAGAACCTTCTAGGAAATAAGCATACTACATCTTTTAAATTTCATATAAAAAGATAAGGCGTGATAAACGTAAGACTTATTGAAAGTAAGTTCCCTGTCTTGCATTTTCACTCGAAACAATTCAAAAACACAAATGAACTGTTTAAATTTTATTTACAACTATTCTTTAACAAAGTTTTGATTTAACCATCATTTAACAACTTAAGAACTCCGATTAAATATCCTCATGATTTGTAAGACTTCAAATACATGCATTATGCCAACTGCAATGATAAAAAAGCTCTCAATAAGAAAAAGACATAAACACTGTTAAACTTCGTTTAATTAAACAATATCAGATAAATACTGAATATGACAGAACAGATTTCATCCTGTTTTTCTCGCTATTCAGGTGAAAACTACAGCTCAGGCATTACTCCATACCCGTGAAAACCTTAAGGCCATACATTGTATAAGGAACAGCTGGAACAATTCTTCTCATAAACAGAATCGCTTTGGCGTTCAAAATGTCATCGATGCATCTTTGAGCGTTTAAATTGCTTCACAGAACAACAAGACTTTTATCCACCAATTATTCTGCTCAAAACCATAATGCCACAAGCCCCGAAACTATCATGTGTTAATATACTTTGATCAACTGGTGCAAATCTTTCATCATTTCCTAATACGATCTTGCACATCGCCTGTAAGCCTTAAATGTCTGACAAGCCCATTAACAGTGTTGCGACTGCAATCTAACGTTCTGCTGATGTCAACAACATCTGTGCAACCCAGAAGCCTTCTAATAGCTCGATTTCTCTCAGCCTCTGACAATCGAGGCATTTTTAAACCCATCAATTTTAGGTGTGATTTACACTATGTGGTTACTACGGACATGTACAGTACTTTATTTCAATCTCTGTCAGACTCTGTTCATTGGCACGAGCTCCATGTGCAAAAACTAACATTTTATAATCAGCTGCATTTCACTGATACCCTGAGGGCGAGAAGATAAACATAAACTGTGTATTGACAATACATTGATAGGCAATATACGTTTTTTAAAAAAATCAATCTAAAGTGCCAGGTTTCTTTTTTTTGTTGAGTATATTTCAAATTCACACAAGTCGCCAATCTGAGGTATTTTAGGTCTTTGATAATGATATATAATGTGGTGTTTTTGTGAACAGCAATGAAAATAAGTACCAGTGCTACAACATATGATTTGCTTCAGCTGAGATTTCAACTCAGATCTCTTTCTATTTAAGGAAAGTGTTCTCACTATTGAACTACCAAAGCGTTTTCTATGTTTTGTAGACACTAAGTATGTTTCTCACGTAACTCAGTTTTCAATAGAGAGTGGTATTGACTACAGTCTTAGCAAGACAACTACATATCAGTATGACACAATTAACAAGTCAGGTTTCACTTCAAACATCTATGAAGTTGTGAAAATTGTAAAACTTCATGTGTTTGTCTTATACATAACCAAATTTCAACAAAAGTGAATCCAAAAAAAGAATAAACAGTATCATTGTCCTAGTGGGCAATTGTCCTACACTCTCATCTCTAATTTTTAATATTAAATACAGGCTCTAAAACAAATTTCATACCTGTGAAAATGCTAAGACACTTAACTCTTATAGAAACAGCCAAAAGCACACATAAATTTCTATTTTCTTTTTGTATAAGGTATCTTTATAAAATCCTTCTAGTTTACTCAAATTTCCCTTTCTTAAACAGCTTAAAGGTCAATATAATTTATTGTATCAGCTGGTAATAAATAACTTCTATCAATTTAATAATCTAGTAAATTACTTTATACCAGCAGTTTTTTCGACCTGTTATTAAGTCATGTATTGTTTCCTTAGGAAACAGATTTTAAGTTTCAGTGCTCTACCGTCAAATATAGCACGGTGTCGAGTTCATATGCGTATTAATTTGATCAAGAAGGCCGTAGGCCTGAGTAATTAAACATTTACGCATCTGAACGAGATACCGTGCTATATTCGACGGTAGATCACAAAAACTTTAAAACTCTATTTCCATTCTAACACACATGTTTAGTTATAATGACACAATTATGCGCACTACTTTTCATGCCATTTTTTACGGTCATTGTTCCTGACAGGCTATTCTGTTTACACCGCTATTCATTCCCCACGTGAAAATGAAAACAACAATGTCATTTTAGTCAGTCAATAATTTACGTTAAAACAAATATGTATAATTTATCATAGATGAACATCAAAGAAGATAATATAGTCCGTAACAATATTTCACTGTAAAAATATTTTAAAATAATTATCGCTTTATAATGATAATTAAGAACATCCGAAAGAAGTATGCAGTGACGTCAGTGGGCGCACGTTTTTATTCAGAGTTCTCTAATGCCTATGATATATCACGCTCAATTCCCTCTTTGTTTATTGTCGGCGAATTGCGGATAGTGTTAGAAAGATTTTTATTGCACCCCTAATAAAATATGACATGCAAGTACAGATCAAATATCCTGTGATACAATTAAATGAAAAGTTAAGTTTTAAGAGAAAGTAATACATATCTTTGCATGTTTCATTTTTTTCTCTATTTGACTTTATTTACCATGAAAGCTTACTTGTAACTCCACTTTTATTTCTTTTCTTGACAAAATTCATATTAACATTTTTCACATATATTAGTTCCTTTTGCTTTTTCAATGCTAATGAAATTAAAACAGTTTTGATATAATAATATTTAAATTATGTAACAATACAGATTCTACAATCATACATAAAATCTTGCACTAGGCAAGATATCTTTCTAAATTGTTAAAAATATATTTGGAATTACATTTTCAGGCAAAAATCCTTGTTACAAAAAATTGACATGCATTCTGAAAGAAAAAGAAAGAACAACAACAAAAGAAAAAGACACATACTTTAATTAAATTGTTTAGTCAGCATTTCATCCAAGATCAGGTTAATCATACAATGTAAATAAGTTTTTAAAATAGGTCAAAAGATAACGCTATAGCCTATGATTGAGAAAGTACCAACTGCGAAAGGTCGCGGGGATATTGGTACACTTTCATCGGTCATTTAAAGTTAATGGTAAAGGTCAATATCATCTATCTAGTCACATAGCTGCTAAGGGAGCTAACGTGTAAGTTAACAAAATGGTGACATTATATGTGGCGAGTGTTTTAGCACCAAATATTTCGGAAGTACTGGAGCAGCGATTGATGAATTTCACGATTGTGCATTTAAACTTTCTCGAAGATGAAGGTAACAGCACAAAAATGGTTGAATTCAGATAAATTTGATATCAAAATAGCTCGTTTTTTAATGATAGTCGAGTACATTTCAAAACAAAAGAAGAAGAAAAAATAATTCACTGAGACACATTGTGGCATTGACTTCTGTGGTAAACAACCATTACGTACTGTGCATATTTTTATGTTTTTAATGAGGATCATTAGTGAATTATTCACCTTGTTTAACATAGGTGGCTCCGTGACTACATTGGTCCTAATTTGCCTTCGCTTTTCTTCCTGGCTGCAAATAAAAAATCGATAAGCGAAATACTTAACCTGAATTTTAAGATTTTGGGTTATATTATGTTATAATAGAATCGAGATATTGTTTTAAGATCTTCATGATTTGAAGGACAACAATCTGGACGTAGAAAGAGAGTTAACTACTTTCCAAACTGCATGAACCAGTTAAACGTATGGGGTTATATGTTATCAATAAAATATCGGGACTGAATGTGGATTTACCTTCGAGAGGTAAAAGCAATGAACGAAAGGTTTGACTTGACATCGCTCACTAGATATATCACTCTCTACTGTTTTAGAGCATCTTCAGGAACAGAAAGAAAACTGAAATTATTTTTGAGGTTTATATGAAAGTAGTGGAGGAAAGATTGAATTGAATTTGAATCGGTTTCAAAATATCATCTCAGATTACGTAATGAGACAATCATACCTCCGCTACTTTCATATAAAGCCTAAAAATATTTTTGTTTTAGAACCTTTGTTAGTTTATAAAAAACACACTCGAACGCAGATCTAACCTAGATCTAATTGTGTACTCTTGATGATATCAAATATAGACTATACGACGGAACTTAATGAACAGTATCTTCTTCTTTCATTCTATTTCATGAAAAACATACTGTCACTTTATACTATCAATACATAAAAATCAGGAAAGAAATTGTCCTTAACACGAGGTCATGTGTAATGTTCGCTATACGGTCCAAGTGATGCGAACTTAGCTGGGACAGAATACCAGACCCATCACCATTATAACAAAACACAATTATTAACCACTTGTACATTTATTAAGTTATCGTAGAATCACTCCCTGGTGTTGAACTCACAACGAGTGTCCTTTATATTGATAATAAAAATAAGCTACATGTTGTACAACTAAAATTTCTTCATGAACGTTATAGTCAATATTTTCAATTATTAAATGACAAATGAAAAAAGTTAAGTAATTCTAGCGGGTTACTCTGTGTTTGGGGTTCACAGATATTAATTTCGAATAATTACGTCCCCCGTTCATTTCTCATTTAATAATTCACTGTCAATTGGACGGTAAATCGTCTCTATCGTTCAATTCCATTCACTTGAAATAGTCATCCGTCCATTCAACGCACGTTCCCCTTGCTCCTGCTTCACCCCTTCATGGTAACTGTATGATTCCAAATATATCGTAATAGATCTAACTTACGAAATGAAATAATTTAATGCATAAGCTTCTTTAAAACATTGGTGCTTACACTAGGCTCTACAAGTATCAATAAATACAAGATCTGAAACGGCTCCAATTATTATTATTATTATTATTATTATTATTATTATTTGTCACTTGCTCGGAAAAGAACATAAAGACTCTGAACCTAAAAGTTTTCTTATTAGTTATGTTCATGAGCATTTTTCATTTGTTTTATATTTTGCACATTTGATGTGCGTGAAAACAAAGAAAGGAAGGTAGATTGTCGGCGAAAATGTCGCGGTCGAATCCAACATTTGTTCTTTTTCCTTTCGTTCATGTTAAAACCATTTTAGCATATACAATACTGTGTACAATCCGTGCATCCTTCCCGCCAAGCTAGTAACTTAAATGGTGCTGCACTACTTGTGTAAAAAGTGTATATTTTTCAAATTTCACGTTTCTTTGTTTTCTTAAACAAATTTCTTATCTGCTTTATTTCCAGATGAAGTTCCAGAGCTTGAAGACGAGGCTGTGGCCAATAAAATTGAAGTGATGTTTGCAGATATTCCTGTCATATCGAGATACCGGAGGAAACTCGTGAACCTGAAATGGGTGCACACACCATCGAACGGTATGCCGACTTGAATCTTAACTTGAGTTTAGATACATTTTATTAATTAGCGTGGGTAGTTAACTTAGGCAAGTAATTGATCGGTAGAGCGCCAAACTTTCATATTCCGCCATTTGAATGAAAATTATCAGTGGCTTTCTGCAATCCACAGTTTTGGCGCCCGAGCTGGTTTGAACACATGAAGTAGACATCGAGCGGTTTTTTCAGTTGAAAGAACTTCTTTTCAAAAAGATGTATAATAAATAAGAAATATCTTTTTAAAAAGCTGGTCGTCGTAGGTTAATCGGTTACGCTCTACTTTGAAAAGTACGAAGAGTATACTTTTAAAGAAATAAGTTGCCAGGTTACGTCGGCTCAAACAAAGCAGATTGTCGAATCCTAATTAGTAAAACTTTGAAGGTTTTTGTTAGCAACGCGTTCATATCAACGGAATAACAAACCATAATAAATCGACTACACCATAAGTTTTTTAAGTTATGGATATGTATATCAATTGGACATGAAAATGGTTTGGTGTGCGAACTGCTTCATTTGGCAGATGTTTGTGTATGATTATTTGTATAAATATTTTAGTACAAACATTCGAGTTAATATAAAGAACACATGTCTGCTCAATCAAACGTGTATTCAAGTGTGATATTTGCATGTATGCAGATAGTCTAGTCTACAATTAGTCTAGTGTTATTTCAAAATCTTATTTAACATTAAATATTTTTCAGGTGTTGACAGTCTTATGGGCTCATTTGATAAAGACGAGGTAAATGTTAGTTTGCCAAAATTTAGGTTCGAGTAACCATACTCCAATAGCGAGTTACATGTAAAGAGAAAAGTTAGCTATTAGTAGCCACCTACTAACAACATATTATTTCCAAGAGAAAGTTAGGATACTAAAAATCAGCTGCCAGAACCCAGTTACTTGTCTAGAGAAAAGTTAGCTACTTGTAGCAAGCTACCAGTAACATATTATTTCCAAGAGAAAGTTAAGATACTAAAAATCAGCTGCCAGCACCCAGTCACTTTTCTGTAGAAAAATTAGCTACTTGTAGCAAGCTACCGGTAACATATTATTTCCAAGAGAAAGTTAAGATACTAAAAATCAGCTGCCAGCACCGAGTTACTTGTCTGTTAAAAAATTAGCTATTTGTAGCCAACTATTAAAAAACTGGCAAGGAGTAGGGATCAAACCATGGTAGACAAAACCAATACACCGTTCGATGATGTCCAAGGTTTCCCAAAGCATGTAACTCTTTCTTCACTGAGCTCACCGTTGTGATAACATTCACCTATTATTTCCAGATAAAATCATGCTATGAACATTACGTCATTATTTGTAACACGCTTTATTATCAAGATGGCATAAAATTAACAGTAACTGACATGTCGTTGAATGGAGCATATGCAAATGTTGATTAATTTAAATACTCAGCCAAAATAAAAAGTTCCCATCGTACATTTCTATCTAGGTACTTAGAATTATCGTAAATTCTGATTATTTCTTCTGTCTGTGATGAAGAATCATTCTTTGCTTACATGATTTGAAATATTGAAGTCGCTGCGATAATTCTTTCATTGAAAAAAATCAAGTTATATCACATAGGGGTCAATTTCAAAAATCACACTTAATTTTGTAAGACACAACAAATTGTTTTGAGATCAACCAACAAAAAGAGACTGAAGATTCAATGACATGTGTCAGTATCGCATGTGTCCACCATTTTGTGCAATGCACGCTGTGATACGGCGGCGCATGCTGTTGAAGTAACGCTGTATAAACGGCGCAGGTAAATTGGTCCACACAGCTTGTAAGGCCGCTGCAAGATCAGCAACAGTGTGTATGGCACGATTTATTCGAACACGGCGCCCTAACTTGTCCCAATTGTGTTCAATGGGATTAATGTCGGGACTATTCGCAGGCCAGTCCAAGACATTAACATTATTTGTCGCCTAAACTGTCTGGATATTGTGGTTGTATAAGGACGGGCATTATCGTGCATTAAGGTGACATTTGGACCATGTAACTGAATGAAAGGAAGAGATTCCACAGCAAGAACATCATTTATGTAAGTCTGTTTCCATTAATAACGATAAAGCCAGTCTTGTTACCTCCCAGTATCCCACCCCACACTAAGACTGAACCACCTCCGAAACGGTCCCGCTTAATGACGCACGCATCGGCGAAACGCTATCCCCGACGGCGATAAACTCGTTCACGTCCGTCGGCATAGCAAAGGTTAAACCGACTTTCGTCGGTAAACAAAATCAAATCCCAATCAGCACGTCAGAAGCTCAGGTGACGGCGGCACCAATCCAGTCTTGCAGTTCGATGACGTCGGGTGAGAATTTGACCGAAGTATGGTCGGTACGCACGAATAGGCTGAACGTTCTGTCTCAACCGATTTCGGACAGTCTGTGGAGGAAAACCATACTGTTGCCCGGTTGCTGCTGCAGTAAGACGCCTGTTACGTAGGTGCTGCAAGACAATATATAGCGATCATCGACGGCAGTGGTCACACGTGGCCTTCCACTTCGAAGACGGTCGGCAACGTTTTCTGCGACACGGAATCGTCTCCGTAAACGCTCGATAGTCTTTCGAGTACAACCAAAGTGCCGGGATACAGCGGTTGCTGACATGCCTGCATTTAGCATCCCAATAGCTTGGTTTCGTTCCTCATTATTTAACCTTAGAATTTTCTTCGACTAGTTTCAACACAATTTTATTGAGTTGTGACGGTTTGTAAAAAATTCTGTGAAGTCCAATACTGACAACGGATATTGATATGTGTCGCACGAATTATAAAATGGGTACTTTTTATTTTGGCTGAGTATTTTAGTACAAACATTCGAGTTTATATAAAGACCACATATCTGCTCAATCAAACGTGTATTCAAGTTAGATATTTATATGTATGTAGAAAATAATTTTGTCTTTTGTTGTTAGAGGATTACTAAGTCCGCTTCTACGCTCTTTCTTTCTTTTGTTCTGTATTGTTATTTTTCTGCCTAACCACTTACATTAAAAACGTTTTGACAGATTTTTTCCATAAGTTGCAAAAGGAATAGACTAAATCTTATTGATTTCTCCTCGTTCTTTTATTTCGTTTCTGTAAAATGATTAAAGCTATATGCTAAGTTGAAGTCAGTTTCCTTTTTATTTTAACATTTATGAAAGTAGAAAAAGTTGCAAATAAATCGGTATTTTGGCAGCAATTTCCGAAGTTCACACTCACTAAAACGCTGGGTCTCGTGAATGCTCCGCTGATGACAGAGTACGTCATTGGTTACGTCATAGCTAACGAGAGATTCTTCTTTCAAGCCAAACAATTCCAACAAATATCGAAATGGGAACGGTTAGTATTTTATCATGGTTAGTGAAATTAGATTTGCTTGATATTTGTTCAAAAGTGGGGCTGTTGGTTTATATGTCATAAGCATGTATACTAAACCTACGATTGAATTGTTAGAGCTAGTCTACTTCGAAAATTTATAAGAAAATGCAGATTCTCTAATCGATGTGTCAAAGGCTTACGGCTGAAGACGGTTAAGTTGTAACATCCGTATTTGTCTCTCCATACGCCTCTGCATGTGTCTCCATACGCCTCTAAAATTAAAATCCACTACAATATACTTATGTACTAGCAGGCTATTTCTATCTATGTTATCGTTGTTCCTGACGCCTTTTTTCAAAAACTGAAAAAAAACACGTACAGACCTATTCCCCTGAAATAATAAATAAGAAATAGAAGTAAAAAAACAACAACAACAAAAAATAACAACATTGATTATCTCAATATGTATTTTTTTGTGGCCAAAACACAAATCTAACCATTTGTACATTTTGTCAGAATGTTCTTTTTGTTGTTGTTTTTCAAGATTTATCTGTGAACGCTCACGAGAGCTGTCTTCCCTCACAATTGGTATCCTTGGTGTGGGGGAAATAGGAAAACACCGTAAGGACATTTCTTTGTTAAGCGTTTTTACTTCTAGTATTGAAAATAATTTTGCAATGATGAATTTACTAAATTATATATTTAATCTAAACAAGAGGAAGGTCAAAGGGTCTTTACACTATATTTTAATAATAAATTAGTTTGTCATAACCTCTGCGTTATCAAACAAATGGTTTATAACATCGGACTTAAAATTGTGTTTTGTTATGTTTGCTTGTTTCAGTTGCCAAAATCTGTAAGACCTTCGGGATGACAGTATGGGGATTATCAAGAAGATCACATTCCCCAGACACTAGCTGTCAATACATAGATGTCTGCAGGTTGTTTATATAGCGATGATCTTTTTGTAATTTTGTTCATATAGCATTTTGATCAAAGATTTCATTTTTCTCTTTTGCGCGTTCGATCATTTAGTATTTGTAGGATAAGTATGAAACTCACATTTATTTAAGTACTAACCGTTCCGAGACTTGAACATCTGGTTGATGAAAAACAGAACGGTATCCTAATGATTTAATTTTTATATTTGCCAGGACACTTGACGGGCTACCAGACCTACTTGAGAACTGTGATTATATCTGCAACGTGTTACCAAGCACGCCTTTAACTAGAAATATGTTATCTGGTGATGTGCTGAAACATTGTAGACATAAGGTTGTACAAATTATTTTGAAACCGTTTGCTTCTATTCTTGAGAGCAGTTGCTGCTTTTTAATTAACCATTTTTCAAGGAATGAATAGAATTGTTCCACTTTTGTCCGCCGATATGTCTATTCAAAGAGTAGGACCTAAATTGATACTTTATCCAAATTCCTGAATATGTACGCGAAAACTGACGACATCAGTCATAGACTACAGGTTTTCTCGCTTAAAGCACCGAGCTACATGATTTAGGTCCTACCCCTTGTTATTTATTGCTATTTTTGAATTCAATCGCATTGAAGTAAATCATTATTTTCATGACACTTTTCAAGCGTTAACGAGCTCAATTTATCGATCGATTCTAGGTGACTGCACTCCGCCAGTTCTATTTATACGTACTAGTAAACTAATTGTTTAAATCATACTTGTGAGAGCAAATGTTGCTTTGTAATTAATTTGTTTTACTAGGAATGAAAGCTAAATATCTTATTTCTATTCTTGTCTGATTGTGTTTTTTTTTTATTTCTTCGCAAGATTTATTTTGTTCATGTCTTATTTTGTATAACACGGTAAAAACAACCAATTATCTTAATCAATTTCAGAAGACTGTATTTATCAATGTGGGTCGCGGTGATGTTGTAGATGAGAAGAGTATTGTTGAAGCTATTACGTAAGTTTCGTAAATCCTTCCCTATCATTCGATGTTGAATGACCTATTTCTAATTAAGAATGTTTTCTAAACATGTCTATACTGAAGGGTGTATATATACTGACAAAAGTATGCAATGGTCAGAGAAGTTGGAATGTTAATTAAGCTTTGAAGAGATATAGAGATATAGCAGATGACACTGCCCCAAATACGCAGAAAATGCGTTTCTGCTTAAAACTATGTAAACTGAACGTGCACAGGCTTTCCTATATTCACATTGCTAGATCTGTTTAGAAGGTACAGTTGGCATTATTTTTGTCACTCTTTCCGCCTGTCAGAATTAAACGAAATTAAGCATTACACAAATTCGGTGGACAATCAAAAGGTGTTTTAATAACTGAACTTCATAACAATTTTTTCATGACTGTCTTAGCCACGAATGGTAATACAATGTATTCCTCTTGTTTGTACACAAAATTTTATTTCATTTAGAATGTCTTCGTTTCTGACATAAAGTTACACATTTTTATTGAAATAATGAAAATTACTCATTAATTTGATAAATACATCCAAACCGTTTCTATCTTTATTACTTAATAGAAATGGCTGGTTGAGTGGGGCTGTCCTTGATGTGTTTCAAACGGAACCTCTACCAGCGTCAAGCGCCTTATGGACATTACCAGAAGTAATATTGACCCCTCACGTCTCAGGCTGGTCCTCTAGAAGCAAGGTTCGTACTTATCCATCAAATATCATACTGGTCATTAAGCTTTGGTTTCAGTTTTTCACAGAATACTTCGTGCAGCTTGTAAGGTATTTGGACGGTTTTACTTTTATATTTCATTGGATAACAATTTACTATTACTAAGGCACGTTTTTAATGTATTTCAGCTTTGGCTATTTCTTAAACATTGTAGAGCTCTGATATTTTTTTCTGTTAATCTCGAAACATTTTTTTTTTAATAGATATAAATGTGTTCGATATATTAATCACTATTGTGAACAATCGTTGATCAAGAGCGTGGGAATTTTACATTTCTCTAAATGTAATGGAAACTTTAGCTTCAGAATTGTTTGTACAGAAAGCCGCGTTATTTGTCTTACGTTATGCATTCAGCATATTGACGACATCGTGGGATGTTTTGTGGAAAACTTTCGCCGTTATGTTGACGGGAGTCCTCTACAGGGAACATTGGATTGGTCACAAGGCTATTGAAACACGCTACTTTATTGCGTTTGTGCCGCTATTACGTTTTGAACTGAACTAAAATCAAATTTAAGTATCGCAAAACCATCTTAGTTACTACTTATACTGAAAAGCACTTGACGTATCGTTTGAATAAATACATTCTAATTTTGTTTGATAACAGGACTGGAATATACCTTTTACAGTCAGTATGCATACCAAATACGGAAATAGCATTGTTATTTTGTTCTATTTACTTGGAATAGAGAGACGAAATCTGAACAAACGTTCAAATGCTGACTGACAGCATTATTTTCTTGACAATGAAAATTTTACTTATTTTCTAGTTCGATAAATGTGAAGGTGAATGTAATAAAAAGAAAAAAAGATGGTCTTCAGATTCATTCTTTTGAAATGTAAAGTTTTGTAAGACGTTAGCTGAGGTAGCCAAGTTGGTAAAGCACCGGATTGTCAGTTCTGGGTTTCTCGACTCAAACGCCGCCACAGCTGGCAAAATTTCATCGTGATAAATGATCTGAGATTTGTAATTTAACGTTACACAATTAGTCACAAATTACAAAAAATGTTTGCTTTGCTCTAAATATTTATGTCTACCCACCTCTGAGGGAGACATATTGTTTTTGCACTGTCCGTCTGTCAAACTTTGTTTCCGCTCAATAACTGGACTACCATTTGACCAAGAGCCTTTAAGCTTCATAGAGTGATTGCCCTTATTGAGTAGAAGAACCCTATTAATTCTGGTGTCAGTAGGTCAAAGGTCAACGTCACAGGGACCCGAAGAGTTAAAACCGTTTCCGCGCCATAACTCGAGTTCTATTCCACCCAGTGTCTTCAACCTTAATAGGATGATTGCCCTTATTAAGTAGAAGAATCCTATTGATTTTGGGGTCAAGGTCACAGGGGCCCGATGAGTGAAAACCGTTTCCGCTAAATTACTGGAGTTGTATTTCACCCAGAGTCTTCAAATTTCATAGGATGGCTGCCCTTATTGAGTGGAGGAATCCTAATAATTTTGGGGTCAGTACGTCAAAGGTCAAGGTCACAGGAGCCTGAGGAGTGAAAACCGTTTCCGCTCAATAACTGGAGTTCCATTGCACCTAGAACCTCCAAACTTCATATGGTGATTGCCCTTGCTAAGTACAAGAACCCTATTTATTTTAGGGTCAGTAAGTCAAAGGTCAGGGTCACAGGGGCACAATGAGTGAAAACCGTTTCCGCTCAATTACTGGAGTTTTATTTCACCCAGAGCCTTCAAACTTCATAGTATATATAATGATATAATGATATGTATATATATAATGTTCCTATTTATACCATAATAAATGACAGAGGCATCTGTTTCAGAAAGGTGATATCTTTTCCTTGGCCTTCCTTCCATCGGGTGCAGGCGGGAGACATGCGTTTTTCACAAAAACATCTAGTTTAACTTACTACTCTAGCAACTAATATCTTAATCAGTAAATTTCTATGATTAATTAACTGTACAACGTACTTGTTTATTTGAATTTGTTTATTTAAATGCTTATTTAATACTTGTCTGAATTTTACAACGATTGTTCCACGTGACAGAGTAGAAACAATTAAATTCGTTTATATTTTAAGACAGAATGAAGATGAAGATGAAGAGTTGTTTGTATTTCATATATACCAAGTTTCAGTGAGATGATCTGTGGCATTGACTTCTGTAGCAAGCAAACGTCATGCATATTAACTGTGCATATTTTGGTTTTATTGATTTCTCAGCAACATTTAAGGTCATATTTTCAGACAATTCTAATTAAGTTGGAATGTATCAATGTTTGAATAATTGTAGTTATTTAATACGCTTAAAACCATGCCGATTTTGAAAAATGGTCTAAAAGCGGCATACTCTATTTTCAAATAAATTCTTTTTGTAACTTACAACAGTCATGTAACCAGCACGGCTAACACCTTTTAAGAATTTCCAACTTGGCGGACGAATCGTTTGTAGAGAAGTAGGTGTCTTATTTTTTCGTTCGTTTTTTTGGTTTAACCGAGTTTCAGGAATTCTTTTCTGGTACCTTTGTAGAAAGCATTTATCCACTACTGTAAATATTCTTTCTCCTTTATATAATCCTCATTCAAACCGATAGGTAGGTGTTTGCTGCTCAGTAGTTTGAGCGAGAGTATTCACATGATTTGATATCATACGATCTTATTTTTTCGGCAAATCAATCTAGAAATAACTCCGTAACGCTTTTCGTCCCCATTACGATGGCACTCACTATTTTTTGCTGTGTCTACATCAGTTCACAAGAACAACACTTAAACAAAATATGCAAGGCCGCATATATGAATTTACCCGTTTGGCATAGTACAGCGCGTAACGCTGTGTTACTGTACGGCCATTACCAAATTATTCAAGATATTACTATACGGTTCGAATAAGATATCAAAGATTTCACGTTGATGAGGGATTGATTTTTTTGAACAGATACGCGTTAACTTAATGTAGTTCTGAAAAGTGGTAATTCTTAATTGCATTAAATGAAAATGTTTTAAATGGCTGACACTGATCTTCATCTGTTGATTAACCAGAGAGTCTTATAAAATCATCGCTTGGCAAATACTCCACTGCAGTTGCCCCTTCGACTATAGTACGCTAAATTTTGCAAAACGCAAAAGGTATATTATTCGAGTTTGGAATTTTCAGTTTCTCTGTATTAATGATTGGTTGGATTTTTTTTCTGGCAAACAATACACAAATTCGATGGATAATTGTAATGTATCGACTTTACTTCATAAGCATTTTTTCATGACTACCTTAGCCACAAGTGGTAATATTTCTTTGTATTAAATTTAATTTCATTTAAGCACCAAATGACACACAAATAATAAATGGTTAATTGCATTCTCCAAGAATTTAGCAGTGGTTTATAGTATGAAGACACGTTAATTTCAAATATTAAGTCTACTATAAAAAGTCTCAGTTTTTGATACAATGTTACATATTTTCATTGAAATAATTAATATAACTCAGTTATAACAACATATTCAAAACTACACTATAGAAATTATTGGTTAGACTGTTCTTGATGTATTTATAACGGAACCTCAACTAGAGTCCAGCATCCTCATGTCCACGATGGAGGGTATTCATGTTTTGAGTTGTTCACCGGACAGCCGTCTGTCATTGTGTCCGGAAACTTTAACATTACCCATAACTTTGTTATATGTAAATGTATTACATCATACTTTAACGCAATACCCCTTTAAACAAATGACATTGACCCCAAAGGTGCAATTGTCAAAAAAACTTTAACATTACCAATTATTTCCTTGTTAGTTGATTTAACTAATGTTTGCACACGACCCTTTAGATGAAAGCTTCCAAATGATATTAAACCTTTTTACCGTGACACCTAATTGACCTTGATCTTTAGGTCCAATTGTCAAAAATATTGTTTGAAGGGTCTTCAATTTATCTGCATGTGGTCCTCAGGTCAAAGTTCAAAACATCACTTCGGGGGCATTGTCATCTTTAAGGAAGGTTCTTGTTTTATCTGTTTCTCCCGGCACCTTCTTTAACAAAAATTGTTAGGTACATTAATCTCTATTGTGAACAATTGTTGCTCAAGAATGAGGCGCGTAGAAATTTTACATTCCTCTAAATGTAATGGCAGCTTAAATTTTAAAATTAATTGTTTGTTTAGAAAGAAATGTTATTGTTTTGTCTTAAGTTAATGAATTCAGCATGTTGACGACGTCGTGAGATGTTTTGAGGAAAACTTTTGTCGTTCTGTGGAAGGGCGTCCTCTACAGAGAACATTGGTTTGGTCACAAGGCTGTTGAAACTCACCACTTTATTGGGTAGGAGTCGCTGTTACGTTTAGATCTTAGCTGAATAATGACTGTTTGAAATCAAAGTTAAGTATACTTTGTCTTACTGAAAAAGCACTGGAAGTGTGCAAGTAACGTTTGAGTAAATATGTTCTAATTTCATTTTTTAACAGAACTGAAATATTTTTTTACAATCGTGTATACACTATACGGAAAATGACATATTCTTGTTTTGTTGAATTAACGTTGAATAGAGAGACAAAATCAGGGCAAATGTTGCAAATTCTTTACGACTGCCAATATTTGCACCCAATTATTCAAAAGATTCATGCTAAACAGTGTAAATATTGGCATACGAAAACGGGTAAAATTAGAACCAGCATCAAGACATATGATATGAAGTTTAAGGTAGCTCTGTTCTTGTAATACTGACAAACAGTGTAACGATGTTTATAAAATAAACAATTTATTTGCGTGGTATATCGGCAAATATATATCATGCTTCGAAGTTCAGATTTGCAGTAATCTGACCATGAGGACTTAAGCACAAGTAGTTAAATTACCTGCATCTGAACGCCTTGTGTTCACCGATACACCACTCTGCGAATATTGTTCATTTTGATTAAAACATAATGAAGTTCCCTTCTTTGGTACTGAATTTTCAGTTCTTATTTTGTGGAAACATTAAAACAAGATAACGTCATACACTAAAGTCAACATCCTTCTCTGCCCATAGGACATCGCAAGTATCATAGTAGAATCAGAATTGAACTACAGTAAGGCTTTGAGTAACAGTATTTTGAATTGAAATATTATGTTAAACTATTTCATTGATGCTGAAAAGTAGTTGACTACAACTTAGAACTTTAACTACCCTACGTCATTAAGTGAACGGGACTGAAGTAATAACTGACTGACTGGCTGACGGACGTACGTACAGACATGTTGTCAGACGCTGGTATTACTCTCAATGTTTTGATTTCAATGAAAACCTGATTATCTAGTACGTGGAAATCAGACAGAGCATTTAGCGCATCAATGCTTTTACTTCATGTATTAATCTCTTTTGTACCTTAGTTCAAACTAACAAACGTTTCCTTCTAAGATAATTTTTAGCTTCGGAAGCTTTTTTTAAAAAAAATCATTTTTGTTGATGAAAACAATACAAGAAACACAATTAAACGAAATGAACAATTTATTTTTACAAGCAAATTAATTGACATGTACAAAAAGACAGATCGGTCGACCAAAGTGCAAGCAAGAGCCAAGAAGGCGTGTAGAAAGAGCGCCACCTAGGGGAACAAAGTCCTCAATTCTATATAGCCTGTCGAACAATGATGTACATCTTGTTATAAGTAAACAAAACACATAAAAATTACATCACATTTTGGTGCAAAAGAAAGAAATGTCAAAGCACATTAAAATTGTTCTTCGAAAATATCTATTTTACAACAACCTTTTTCCCGGGAAGATGTTTTTTACCACGTGGTCATTCTTTTCCAGACCTTTCCTTTGCAAGAAGCAAGTTAAAATATTTCAATGCGCTTTTAATGAGGCTGAACAGTAGATGATGATGCCACGTGAAAGGTGATGATCACGTGTTTGAAGCCACGTGACTTATTCCCTGTCGATTGTCTTCGATATTTCTCCCGTATATGCTGGCATGAAACCCTTTGAATTTGCCTGAAGGACAATAAATTAGTATGGCTAGTCCATAAAACAATGTAATGCAACCAGAAAATCTATAAAAGTGATTATAATCGCAGTCTTAACGATTTATAAAGTTAAAAACGAAAAGTAGCTTTAATGTAGTTTTTAAAAATGACACCGGAATTACTTATTATTCCAAATCCAGGGTTTTCCTAATCTCGCCCTCGTATTTAGGCTTAACTCCTTTTTCGTTTGCCTGAAAGAAATTTTACAAAGGGTGAAAAAAAACATACATTTAAACGAAACCAAACATGCAATATGATTTGTTTGTTTGCAGGGTTTTCAAGGTGTATTCTGTTAGAAATATTGCCAATTCATAGGCAAACGTAACAATTTTGGTAATGTCAATGGCCCAGTTTCACTTACAAGAATGAAACATACTGTAATAACAGGATTTACATATGTGTAACAACTATGCTTCCAGTGATTTTTCCCATCATATGTGTATATCATATGTGTAACAACTATGCTTCCAGTGATTATTCCCATCATTCAAACAAATTAATACTTCACCATATCTACTAATCAGAGCTGAAACATCAATTCAGTGGAAACTAGCTACAGGCATGCCAGTAGTTAAATCCTAGCAACTGACCTGCAAGCGGAGATTCGCAAGTTCGAGTACCGCTCTGGATAAACGAGTTTTTCCGACCAACATTTATCGTAAACATAACGGAATCTCTTACACATTTAGATGCTAGTCAGAAAAAAAAGCTGAGAAAATTTGTAAATTTTGTAATCTTAGCATATTCTATTCCTGTATGTGAAATAGAATCATTAAGAAAAAACAACATTTCAACGAATATATATTTACATCATTAAAAAAATTACTTTCAGGCGTTTTTCGTTTTGTTTTTGCAAACAATATATTTTCATGACAAATAAGCTTTTTAGAATTATCTCTGAATGTTTGTTACATTATTAAACCGAAAAATTGAGAAAGAAGAGACAGAAAAACCCCTGCAAACACCACAAGTAAATATTAATACACACCATTCACTTTAAATAAAATGATATACTTTCTACATGACATAGTACGGTACACACAGGGTATAATGGAAGGATAAGACGTAGGGTCAGTTAAAAACCATTGCCACTGCATTTAAAATAAAAAGATGCAACAATTCTGCATTGAACCCTCTGTATGTTATAGCTAATAAGGATGATACAAAGTTTACATAATTGGGTACAAAACAAGGATTTTCTCTATGAGAATATCACACATCTTATGCAGTCACAAGGGCTTAGGAATTATATCATTTAGGCAAAGATCACGACAAAAAAATTATTTAAAAAAATCAACATATCACACGCAACTAGAATAAGAAAGATGTAAGAGCTACATGTTATAAGTAAATGCACGTGGTCGAATTACATAAAGAAACATTACAAGAGAAATACAAGTAGAAAAAGTTTGGGAAGGTCGGTATGGCAAATATACAAGAAAATAGTAACTTAAAACTCTTCACATAACATGCAAATACAAGCAAGTTTTTACTTCTTTATGAAAGGTATAGAGTGCACGGAAGCCTTATGAACTAAAATCTTATAAATCAAAGATGCAGGACAGGATTGAAGAACTATAATAGAACCAACGAAAAGGTAGTTCATATATCAAGGTGCAGAGTAATGGATACATATCGTGCAGTCTTTCTTTCTGGCAATAAGGCGTCGAGGATGCAGACACAAATTGTTTCAACCCTGCTAGATATTTATATCTTTTAAGGACACATGTAAAAAGTACTCTTTAATTTAATATTTATGACTTTTTCAGTCAAAATTACAAATACTTACGACAAAACCTAGGCTGTGACAGCAATTTAAAACATTGAAGAAACCGGATTTTCTAACTTCCCACAAATCTCCAGACTGGAACGTGAACTCTTTGGCTAAGCCATATTGCATACAACCTTTGTTAAAATTCTCTATGTTTGTCATGGCAACAAACGGGGACATTACTTTCTTCTGGAATTGCACTGGTTGCTTACCATCAGCTTTCAGAAGCTTATTTATTAACCTACAAGTGTAAAACATTAACAAAAATGTAAATAAAAATTATTTCTCATATTTATAACCATAGATATTTTCTGAATGTTGCAAAGTGTGAGTACAAAATTGCTGAAAACCCTTAGAACTGACAAAAAAATTGGACTAGCAAACGTAATTAATTTTCAAATTCAAAGATTTTGATCATACTGAATTTTCTTCGAAAGTAAGCAATACATTGGTAATGTTCAAAAGAATTCGCTCTTTGGAATACATCACTGTGATAAACAACAAAATAAAAAATGTCCTATTGTAATACTGTTGCTCTTTCGGATTTTCAGCCACCAATATCATTTGTTTCGTTCTGTTCTTACCAAATGAAGTGGCGGAACAAGACCTTATGCGATACAAAAATGATATCTAAGCAAACAGTTGTACATCACTGAATGTTGAGATGCAAAGGGAAGACAGACAACATGAAAACAAGCAAGTAAGGGTTTAACTGGTTAGAACGAGGCATATCTTGGACATTTTGTTCCGCCAAACTTCTAAAATTTGTTTTTCTTTTGTTTTTTGGGCACAAAGTCGACGCAACGAGAGAAATTCTTCAGCACGAGCAAAAACAAGTCATCAAATGTTTTAAAGTTGTTACTGCCAGTGCAGAGGCAGTTTTTGTTTCGGTTAGCATGTTTCACTTATAATAAGAACAAAAGTTAATCATAAATATACTCTAGATGACAAATTATGTGGCGAGAGTTATAAGCATAGTTGCCCTAAGGTATTTCCAATTATCTATAGGCGTTTCGAGTTATCTTCAGGTGTGTCCAGTTGCATGCATTATTTATGTATATTACTTTTAACCCTGTCTTAATTGTAATTCTTTTAATATTCGGAAATTATACATTTTTAAAGAGGGATTTTAAATATAAACTTTCTAAAGACAATCGCATTATTTCACTCGCACCACAAATATTGTTTTATCATATTAAACTAACATAAACAAAGGTATGTCAATATTAAATGAGGGAAACAGTGCAGAAAACGGTTGGTTAGTAAACATGTTAAAGGAATAGTCGACTAATAAATTCATCTATAATGGATTCGTAAGAAAGCCTTCAATTAAGAAGTGACATATCTAATTTTGAGTAATACTGGGTGTTCAAAAATCAACCTACATGTCACTGCTTTCCGTCGGCTGTTTCCCCAGTGAATATTGGTTTCACCTGGAGTGCATATAAAATCATGTCAGATTTTTGGTGTAACATCACAGCCATGTCCATGTTTGTTTCCACTGTATTATTCAAAGTATTATGTCAATGTTCGATTCCAGTATAATAACATGACATTGTGATTATGTCAATGTTCGATTCCAGTATAATAACATGACATTGTGTCATTTCTATTCAGTATAATTATTCTTTTATCCCGTTTTGTTTCAAATGATTCTTTCTGATATTTGTTTTCAATCCTTTTCAATACTGAAATCTTTTGGGTAGCAATCCTCTTCCAAAAGATGTTCCTTAGTTTCAGCCTTAGATTAAGTTTCATTCGGGACAAATACAGTGTTTCCACGCAATGCTTGACAAAGGAGCATAATTATACAGAGATTTGTTTAACTGAAAGCAAAGCATGTAAGTATAAAATATATCGTTAACAAGACTGGTTACTATATATAGAAACAATTCTATACTTTTTACGTCTGATTCATATGTTTCTTAACACAATGCTCTTAGCACAACATTTCTTTCAAAATTGCTAAAATATCTTTACTTGAATACTGTTTTCATGTTAAAAAAATTCATCTATAATTGAATAATTCTTACACACAGTAATGGAGGAGTACGTGAAAGGCTGTAAGTCAAACACAAAACGGCATCTGAATATTTTAAATTTCGTAAAGAACTACAATGTAGCTTGGAGCCTGTGAATGCACGGGATTAAGGTTATAAAAGACCAATAAAGGCCTATAATTGTGTTGCTTAAAGTCTTGAAAATCAAAGCACTGCAGTTTTGCCTACGAAAGACATAATCTCGAACATTCCCTTTCCAGAAGCAAGGAGAAACATGCTGTTAAAACAACAATAATTATTGTATAACGCTGATTTACATTCTTTTGAACAGATGATACTAATAAAGAAATGTCCTGAAGGTCTCCATGAATTATATGGTAACTGACTGCTTAGTAATGAGTACTTGTAAAAGCTGCTGAACCTCAGATGACCAAACATGCAAATAAAGTTTTAGTTTGATTTAATTACACCTTTTTTAAATTTTAAGGCATTAAGTCAGTTTTCTGGGTGACACCCTTTATCCAACATATCAATCAATAGTTGCCTTCAATTAAAATGCAAAAAATATTTTACACAAAGAATCAAACACACAAAGATTTCGGAGTTTTCTGTATCTATTTTTAGTTTTCTATTTTTGGAAAAAAAAACACTCCGTTTGTTGATTTTCTTGACTATGTCAGCTTGATATGGCCATATTTATATTTTTTTTTGGTGACATACATCAGATTTGTTCAAACCCCTGCAGTTTTTTTCCATAAATCAGCAAATTCGTTTTTTAACAGTACAGAAACCAGTTCCCATTGACATGCGAGTATCATTTAAAGTAGTTAAAATCAAATTTTATTTACGACTGACCTTGTAATGGCATGCATCACTATAACTGTTCTAAATACAAGAGTCAGGATAAGAATAGTAAGGATTGTGTTTCGAAACATAAGAATCAGACGCTGAATACGTAAGCACACTCCATTATTAATACAAACACACAGAATTATTTGTTCCAAAAAAAATGTAAGCCCTGCCTTCTTGAATTTGTCTTCTCGTCTTTGATGTTTGTTTAATTCATTTGTTTATACAAACACTTAGCCCAATCTTAATATTAATCCCAACAACCGTTTTCATACTACATTCTTACAGATGTAACAAAGCTAGAATGCATTCTAAACTAACATCCAAACGAACATAAAAGGTTACTATTTCAGAAGTGAACACGATTCGCCGAAAAGGAAATAAAGCATGTAAACATATTTTGTTTCTTCAAAAATATGTAACACTTTCTTTAATATTTTTAAACTTACAGTAGAGGTGAACCTTATGTTTGTCGTTTGGATAAATAAAACACAGATAGCATAAGTTACTCATTCCAAAGACAAATTCAAACTTTACCACATGTCCTAAATACAATTTTTAACGGACTTCACATATGGGAATATGTCATGTTATTGCCCCTAAATCAAATGCGACTTTTTAAAAATAAAGAAAAACCGTTTTATCTCTAGAGCGGAAGAAAGCAAACCAACATTACAAAAACTGAAGAAACTTTAACTTTAATCTTGATAAATGATTTAAAATTGCCGCATACACTGGATTTGTAGGCTTGTCACTGTCTGCACAGGTCACAAAGTGACATACAAATGCCAACAGCAAGTTCAAGGTTAAACACTGATTTTAAATCTCATTTTCCCCTTTATGACAGTCCGAAAAATTGACTTTTGTCACCTATACTTACTTGCACAGCATAACACCATCTCTAATGTGAGTGTTGAATGCTTTCCATTCGACATCGGGCTAGGAAAAGGTAAAAATGCAAAAGGCTACAAAACAGTGAGTTGATAATGGGTTGTTCTTTTTGAGGGAAGGGATAGGTGGGAAAGAGATATTTTCTCATTTTTTGTTTGCAAAAGGAAAGGTGTCACATGTCTTAGAAAGTGGGAGGCGCTTTTGGTCTTTTACTTTGAGGTTCACGTGCGTATGTTTGAGGGCAGTAAAATATGTTGTATTTTAATAAAATATTAAAAGGTAAAGGACAACAAATATGCCATTTTTAAAAATATAACCCCTGCTAACTCATTATATCTTTATACATAAACCCTAACCTTATATCAAGACTGAAAAAAGGTTACAATGTGACTAAACATTCAATATTTCGGCTAAATCAAATTCAGACAACAACCAAGAAATAGATAATAAGTGGGCGAAGATTTTAGTATTACACTGAAACAAATGTAGCACGAAAATCATAATGAGTTTGTCTGGAACTGATAGTAGACATTTTATAGACCTCTAGTAGTCATGGTGAAAATAAACACGTGCTCAAACATTGCATTCAGTTTACCGTTTGACTTAAAATGGTAAATACATGTAGTTAACTTTGAGAGATTAAATAAAAAAGACCTAAAACTTACGATTTTGTCATGTTCTCCCTCAAGAACGGCATTTATCCAGTTAACAACAGCTTGGGGGGTACCTGCAGCTTCCTCGCGGTCATAATTCTGAAAAAAAATATATTGACCAATCATATGAGAGCAAATATTACATCATCATCAAAACAACAACATTAAAAGTAGCAATAACAATTCAAAATTCAGTTAAGATAAAATAGATAAATAAATGAGCCATGTTTGAAGTTTCTTTAAAATCTAAACTATTCAATCATGTAAAAGACAAACAATAAGCCAGCGATAAAGAGAACTATTTTAAAAAAGTATTTCATGCATGATAAGCAAACATTGATCAACCTTTGTCGCTGGAAATAGTTTATTGTGATTTTATATAACACAATAGATAAACCGCTTGAATTTGAAAATATCAAATTGCACATACTCTTTTTCTAGCTAAAAGATAATGTTTTCTGCCTACAAATTAAGAGAATTTCTGGAAATAAAATTAAAGTTTTTAATATTTCATTCCAAGAATTGATTCAATCTTTTGTGATCTTGATCATTTGTTGGGTTCTTTCAAAACTATTTTCACCGACATATATATTTTTTTATAGAATCAGAAGGAAGTTACCTCTTTCAGCGCCTATTCTATAGCATAGCTAATTCTACAAGCTGATTACACCTTTGACTCTGCTGAGTACAAAAGTAACAATTTCTACTGTTAATTGTTAAAACTAAACAATAGAAAAAAATCTAAAAGTATCAACAGCAAAAAGGACTTTAAAAGCAATCAAGCAAGACAAATTAAATGTTTGTGGTCAATATCAGGAAATAAATACCAAAATGCTTACAAAGAAATCGCAGCCCAACTAATGTAAAATGAAACAGCAATGATACTTTAGAAGGGCTTTGATTTGCAAAATTAGCAGGAGTTTATAAAGTCATCATATCATGTAAATAAATCATCAATACATCCTAGCCTATAGTATTAAATGATATGAAAAAGGAAAAAAAGCGAAACGATAAACAGCACGATTGGTTCAGTCTGTTTAGCAAACACAGATGTCGATAAGATTAGATCTTTCATGCAATAGTTTGAGATTATCGACGGTTTCTTACGAATAACCTCCTCTGTTTTTTCGGTTGTATGTAGAGATAGGCAATTTAACATGCAACATGATTTTGTTCAAGCACCTGGTAAAATATCGACTGAGTTCGTCAACTGGGGAAAATACGGTCAGAGAAACGAATACAACCTATGCCTGATCGAATTGTCCTTACCGAGAAAGATAGCAATCAAATTTGGATCGACATTTTCTCGTTGTTTTTAAACAAGAACTTTGAGATATTTCTAAATTTTAATGCCTAGACAGTACAAACCCTTTAGAAAGTCTAGAGGACGCCCTATTACCGGTAATTATGTACGGTATTGTAGCTCGCGTAATCGATCACACCTTTTTCAATCAGCTTTTTTCGATTGACATGTATTTAATCCTCACAATGTAACCAACGTCGACCAGCTTAAAAAGCATTTCTTGTTTTATATAAAACAAGGCGGGTACAATAAAACATTATTTGGAGTCAGTTCTTAACTAGCAACTTTATACTTCTTATAAAATAAATATATCGTTGTCCATCTTGAAGCTGCATTCCGGAATATAACTTCATTAAAGTTTTTTTATTATGTTAGTACCGAAGCAAACCCGTTTAAGAGTAAAAAGCATTGTCCTTTGAAGCTCAAACCAGTTAACAACGTTAATAGGGAAACAGCTCGAATTATATGAAAACATTACAATAGAAATTTTGATTTTGATGAATTGTAAGGATACAAGTTGTAACTTATTCATTTTACAACGATTGGGAAGCAAGTTCTTGCAACTTTATTAATAGCTCTTGCCATCAGAAAAGGTATAAAAACATAGTATGTCTTAAGGTAACTGAAAATATGTTGAAGATACAATATATAAGATTATTTGTTTTGAATTATTATTGAAAACACATTCATAAAACCCCTTACTTGCTCCATTTTTTGTTCGACAACATAGCCGATCCCAGTCTTCTGGGCCCTCAATTTTTCGCCACTCATGGTTATTTTGAACAAGGTCTGGATTGCTGTAAAGTTTGGGGGATTATTTTTGGTGAACATTATTTGTTTAATCGGTATTACCGTTAGTAACTTTGGTAGTTTTGTCAGCAGGTATATTGTTGTAGTTTCAAACGGACTGAAACAGCATCTGTGCAAAGCAGACATTTTTAAACAAGCGACATTGAGCATATTGGAAAAAAAGAAGGAACTGATGCAAAAAATGGCAGAAATGATTATCCAGAATTATCAAAACCTACATCATGAACGAGATTTCTAAGTTCCGGGAAACAATTCCAAACATAAAGGAAGAGATTTTCTAAGTTCCGGGAAACAATTCCAAACATAAAGAAAGAGATTTTCTAAGTTCCGGGAAACAATTCCAAACATAAAGGAAGAGATTTTCTAAGTTCCGGGAAACAATTCCAAACATAAAGAAAGAGATTTTCTAAGTTCCGGGAAACAATTCCAAACACAAAGAAAGAGATTTTCTAAGTTCCGGGAAACAATTCCAAACATAAAGGAAGAGATTTTCTAAGTTCTGGAAAACAATTCCAAACATAAAGAAAGAGATTTTCAGTGACTGTTTAAATCGTTTCTGTATCGAACGTTCTGATATGCTTTGCTAATTCTGGACTTGAACCATTCTGTTCTTTATCTCGGAGTTGTCTTTGAACATTGCAAATTACTTGTTCCAATTTTTGCTCGACTTCGTACGCGATGCCAATTTTTCCAGCACGGAGTTTTTCAGACATTGTTACACTACCGCTATTGTAACCTGAAAATTGTAAATGCGTTTTAGTATCACAGCTCTATATTGTACATGTACACCAACAGACAGACATAGAATTATCCTAAAATCATTAAAATATGCAACTTATGCGTCATTTGCCATCACCACAGTTCCTTTAGGCTGGGAGGACTGAAAATTCCAGATATCTTAGTAAGCTTAGCAAACCAAACAAATGCAAATTTTCCCTAAAATTAATGCCAAAATTCTTTGGAAGGCATACTTCCATAGCTCAAGGGGCATATTTCTAGAAGCAATGAGTGATTTGATAAAACTGGAATAATTGTTCGATAGACGCAACCGTGGCAAAAATTGATTCACTTTGCATTTTATGATTTTAGGACAATCGGTAGCTTCTATATATAGATATATATACATATATATATATGTATGTATGAAAAACGCATTTTTTATATCATACTTGTTCCAATTTCTTCTCCACCTCATAGGCGATGCCAACTTTTTGCACTCTGTTTGTTCCCGCCTGCATTCTTGATAATGTTTGGAATTTTACAAACTAAACAGACTCAAGATATGTACAGCCACCAAACGACTCTGATTTTATAAGAGTAATTTTTCCCACCTTGACAGGTGGAATTCTTCTAAATATTTCACCTGCAAAGATTCAGAAAGGTTACTGACAAATAAGTTAGTAAATAATTTGGTTAGTAAACATCTACCAATCATTAAATATTTAAAAATATAAATATACTTATTCAGTAATCGTTTTAGTTATGAGAAAATGAATAATGTTACTATTTACCAAAATCTTTCAAATAAGAAAAGAACTGATAAGTGCAAACTATCTGAAAATGTAATTATTAACGTATTGGGTTTATGATTTTAGGCTCAAGAACAGATCATTAGTCAAAGAATCCTCAAAATATACATTAAATAGGGCTACGACAGCTTCGTATAAAAGAGAAGACAGTGTTCCTAAAAACAGACATATTGACGAAATAACAGTTTACTATTTATTATCTCTCTCTTCGTGTAAACATTTTGCAATGCAAAGTACTCTTCCAGAACTTCAGTACAGAGTTTATACTTATTAGTACTGATTTGGCAAACTTGATTTTTTGTTTTTGTAAAAATGGATTTCTTGATGTATTTGGGCGTGCTTTAAATGTCCTATTTAATTTTTGTCTGTTATGGTAAAAATGTCGTGATGTGGTTTTGATTGAGAAAGTTTCCAAGTAAGCCCTCGTCTTGAAGAACAAAACTACATTTCTTGTTTGCAGATAAATGGAATTCTAAATGAATGGCAACGCCAAAGAGTTTTCTCACGTAGATTCGTGTCTAATTTTCTTTACATTTTTTTAACTGTAACCTTATGAATGATTAAGAAAACAAAATTATATCCTTTTTTTCTATTATAAAATATTTTTTCTGGTCAATTTGTTATATGTGTAATATTAAGATTTAAAATGTAACATTTTTAAAAGTGTCCTTGATAAAAACCATGAAATCAACTGTTACTATCCTGTTATTCACCGTTAGATTTAAACACAAAGCAATCCTTACACTTTTAATTTCCAAAATAAAATCCCTGCACAGTAAGAACACACTAAGCTTTCAGCTGAACGTTGGTTTGCAAACTACAGTTAATCCATCTAGCAATACAGAGCCTCTTAGAAATCCTAAGTGTTTGCATGACACATCTCAAAAACAATTCCTGGAATCCGCTTCCAGCCGAACTTCTTTCGAACCTAATCACTCTCAGGTAAATTTACAACCGCTTCTAAAAATAGTTCAGATTGGCAAGACCGCTATCTCATCTTAATACCTAGTTTTGATCAAAGAAGTATGATCGTTACCTATAAAACTAAAGGCCTGTTGAGCCAATAAATATGAGTATTTTGATACAAGTTCCTTGTATTTTATAAGAATACAAGAAAAATGCTTTTGTTAATTGTTCTCAATAATTTCCCACACGAAATATATCATCGAAGGTAAATGCATACAATTGGTATCTACACATTCCTAACATATCGTTTCCATGGAAACGTAACGTTTTATTCTAATTTATCTTTTCACTGTTTTGCTATTTTTTTACAAAGAGGAAAGCCCAACGCCTGAAATTCTACAGCCTTTTAAAAACACAGACATTTTACGGCAGTGCTGATTTATGTCGGAATTGCTGATGTTAAAAAGGCTTATGACTGCATTCTACGAAAGGCTCTTAAAACATATTTATATTCAAAGAATCAAAGAAAAAGGTGCTATACATTATAGAAATTACACATAACATTAAAACCTTAAGGAATACGAATAAAATATGAAGTTTTAAATATATAAAAAAGTTTAAAACTACTAAAACATTCTTTTTTTACAAAACCAGATACTATTGTGATGCGTGTCTGAAGGTTAAAAGATTTATAAGACTTCTGATTGATAGTACTTAAAAAAAACTTACTATAATTTTGTTTAAGAACACTCGGGCTTTTGCTCTTAATAAATTGCCTTAAGTTTGGCAAATGCAAAGAAAGCTTTAATCGCATAATATATTTGTTTGGTCTGAATCCAAAAAGAGGACGGATTTGAGCCAAGAAACAAACAAACAAACTGCGGACTACAGCAATACTAATATAGCAAAATGATAAAAATCCACATGTACTGGTCATCATAACATATAATCATCATATCATGTTACCATCATTATATAATGATATCTTATATTTATAGTGTGCGATATACAAAATGTACATATTTTATCTGTGATCAGGAACCAATCTTAAGATGTAAGATAATCTAATCTTTCAGCCGTATGCGCAATCTAAAAACATCAAGGTTCATTCAAGCTCTGTAATAACATGGCCATGATATTGAGTTACAAAATACTTGACTGACCGTTCGCCAGGAAAGCGTCCCTACCAATATGCCTATCAAATGTTTATACTTATAACAGGAAAATCAACTAACAGAGCTGGCTTTGTCCCAAAATGACAAAGATGTTGAGAAAAACAATATAATATAATTAGATGATATATTATGACAGCCATGACTGACGCTATGCGGCCATTGATTGGTTTTGCATATTCTGGTTCGCTTTGATCCGAATATTTTATTAGAATAGGAATGGAAATAGACTTCCAGAATTAGTAAAGGTTGCATTCGTGGAATCGTTTCATTTTGCGAATTTTTTGCCGAAAAAATATATATTTGCGCTGACTCATAGAACAAATGTTGAAAGCAGTTTTATTAACGGAATGCTTTCAAAATACCTTGATCTGTAATAACTAATTAACCGATTCCCCTGACCTTAGTTTATATATATATAATAACTACGAAAGAAATCTTATTTTCAATCTTTTTCTTGTAGAGGTAAATGAACTTTGTTTTCAAAATCTAAAATGGATACCATACTACAAAATATTCTTCACATATAACAGAAATGAAAAAAAAAATAACTTAGTGATACCTCAAATTTCAAACTTATTAAAAATAGAATGTACACACATGTTTACAGATGGGGCGAGATGTTGAATGTAGAAGAAATGCTATCTGCGTTTTTTTAGGCTCTTTGAACATTTTTGCATTTACCCCGCAAAATTTAATGTTCATAAAAATGTGAGTACCATGTATCAGATAACGGACTTTGTTAATGCGACAACAACACTACAACTTTGATTTTAGCACAGTTCTTCAAAAATCTTATAAAGTATATATGAAACAAGTACAATTGTTTGCTTTCCAACAAAACATGTTTAAACACATAATGTTTCTGTGTTTAAAAGATACCTTTCGCAGGTGTTTCTGATATTTACAAAAAGTCCATGTACTTTTTCGAGACAGGTAGCGTGGTAATTAAACGTGAAATGAAAGGCGGACCGAATGAGTCAGAAATTGTTCCGTGTATTTTATCTGAGAATTCTCACTAAGCTATGCCGTTATAAGAATTCTGCAGGTAGTCTTGGATTATTGCCGAGAAAACACTGGCGAGGAATTTCCACTGCATAGCAGAAGAAACAGGAAATTTTCGGGGCTAACAAAATGCTTGGTTAGCATATTTCTACGGACACAAAATAAACACGATAACACGTTTGCATCATAAGAACTTTCCAACAACAAAATATGCAACAGTACTCGAAATAATGTGTTAACTATCGAATTATTTTAAACCTTACTAAGTTCTTCACAATGCCAGCTTATCTTACTGCATTCAATGTCAGTTATTATACAGAAATAAAGATGGCTGATTGTGTTTCATACATTGTAGTTTACAAACAGGAACTAAAGAAATAAAAACAATTTATATAAGTAATAATCTATATCGAAGGAACTGTTATATCAAAACTTAATAACTTCAATTGATGCAAATAATAATATTTATAGTAGGACCTGATATATCAATATTTAATAACTTATATTTATATATGCTGTGTAAAAAAATAAGAAAAAAAACACATCATATTTTTAAGTTATTTCTTACAAAATGCTGTTGCATACTAGAATGTTTATTCGTTGGCTGTCTGCAGCTTTGACTAACGATGTAATTATTCTGACAAGTTTTTAAAACACTCACGTTAAAAAACAGATTACTGTCTGATATATCAAAAATTGTTATACAATGTAAACAATTTACAAATTTATCATAAATAATTAAAAAAGCAGCTTAAAACAACTTTATTCTGTCTTACTCTATAAGTTTAAAACTTTACTTTTAACAGCAAGCTAAAATTAAAAAAAAAAAATTACTTACCACTCAAGCGAAGATGGTTCCGATCTGACTTCCTCGTGTACACCTTATTTCAAGCTGAGAAAGCAGAGAAAGTTAGCTGAATGTGTACACTCTATATTGTATAGGCAGTACCAGCGTTCGTTTGACGTGCTTACCTTTTATAGGCAACGCGCTCAACCTATAGCACTCGCCGCCAGCCAAACCGCGCGCGCGCACATGAAATACGAACCGAGCTCTTGTTTTACTCTACACTACAGGTATGTAACAGATATTTTAGTAGAATTGGAAAATTTGAGCTATAATTTGTTGCTTTCTGAAGTAAGTTAAGACAAAGTGAAAGTACGGAAATATTCTGAGCACTAATTATTTTTTCTTTTTAACTTCCTCCGGCAAAAAAAAAATGAATTTCGTCTTCTTAATACTTTTCTGTACAGTGTATTCTATTCGCAACTGAGTCATGCTTGAAAACTTCAAGGTAAATAAACGTGTTTATTTATCAGGTTCAAAATAGAGACTGGCCATAAACATTGGGTAGGACATGACTCACGTTTTCAGCATTTTATTTTTTTCAAATGGGCCATGATGAGTGACATAGAATTCAAATCACTAATTAGACTTAACAAAATACTACCATTTTTTTATTCAACCTAAAATTGGAAATCATACTGAAAGACCAAAAGCTCAAAGTACAAAAAAGGACTAATGCTTTTCGTTCTATTTTCGATTTTCATCACTTTTTTTATTGTTTAACTTCAATCAAATGTTTGACATTACAGAAATATTCTTCTAGGGTACACAAGGATGTTGGGACGGCAGTTACTGGTTGGCATCAGTTACGATTGAATAGTTTTTGAAGCAAGAAAGCAAAATTGTGTAATATTCTTTAAATACTAAGTCTGTGGAGCTTTGAAAATTTGATACATTTCACAAGGAAGATGCTGAATGTTTTTAATACGTTACCTATGGTTTAGTTATCACAGATAGTTTAATAATAGAAGCGAATATTTTAATCACTTTCATTTGTCACTGCTTTTTTTCGGCCTAGTTGTATCAAACTCGATTTTGACCTACATTTGTAACGAATGAAGTTGTTTGATACAAAGTCTTCAGCTGAAGAAGGGAATTTCTCATTGGATAAACATGCTGCTGTCATGAATATTTTATGGCAGATTACGTAACTGTTAGTTTAATTAGGTCTGAAAATAATGCAGTGATAATAACATTAATACAGCCATAAATTAGATATCAAAACGTTTTAACTATTTCAATTTAATTAATCTATACTAAAAAGAATAAATATAGAATAAATATAAATATTTAATTTATTTAATTGAAAATGATATTTACACTTTAAGCATTAAACTCAACATTTTATAGCCTAAACTCTTATGGAAATCGGCCAATTTGATTACTATGTGGGTTCAATATTTCCCAATGTCCGAAAACTGTACGGTATCTACGACGATCATCTTTTTTGAAGATATGTCTTGTTTAAACATTAGTGGTTGTAATTTCTTCTATGCACGGGATAGAATTAATCAACTTGAGACAGTTAAAGTTTTGAAATGAGTATGTAGAATAAATACTCAAGGATAAGCTGACTTGGAATGGTTTCAGATGTTTGCTTGTAACAGTTATAAGACGTTATTTTGGTACATTCTAAAGGTAAAATAACTGTAAATATGTATCACATATCTACAGCATTTGAACTTTGACTTTTGTACTATACGCCAGCTGGATCAAGCGAGTTATTTCTTGTAAAATCAAACGAGGGTTTACTTCAGGTAGATTCAATCTGTGATCAACAATTTCCTCTCTGTTGGCCAAATACATTGTCACTTTTTAGGCGTAGCTGTACGAAACTCGAAAACGAATGAAATTGTTAGGTACAAAATCTTAAGTCAACAAGGAATTTAGCCGTTGGTTAAATGTGTTGCTGTTGGCAGAATTCGTAACTGTAAGTTCATTTTGCGTCTGAAAATAATACAATGATTATACCATTAATACAGTCGTAAATTTAATATCAAAACTTTTTAACTATGAAGAATTATGCTAAATAGAATAAATATGAGTAAATATTTGATTTATTTCATTGAAAATGATACAGACATTGTAAGCATTAAACTCAACATTTTTGTTTATAGCCTAAACCGTTATAGAAATATGACTTTCGATTACTATGCGCGTTCAATATGTGTTATGTCCGATAACTATTATACTTATTGGGCATTAATTTTGCATTTGCGCCGATCATCATTTTTTTTTTGTCTTTACCTTCCATCAAAAGGATATACTGACTCAGTAAGGAATTTATACAGCTTCTTAGTCCAAACCGTCGTACCATTACGAACAACAACAACAACAACAAACTATAAAGGAAGACAAACTTTAACATATCTGTTTAAAACGTGGGGACTTCCGAGTTTATGTCTGGCTAAAATGTAACGGATCTGCGTCCACGGTTCCGTGACGAAGTTACAACAAAGATTCCGTTCAAAAACTGATGATTTACAAATTCTTGTTTCTTTCTCAGACTCTCAGACAAACTACACCCCCCAAAAAAAACAACAAAAAAACAACAACAACAACAACAAAAAAAAAAACAAACACACACACAAAAATGCGATACAACGACAAACATGAGTTGGTTTTGGTGCTGCAGTACATACATATATAGTGATATACATGGCGAATTCCAGTCACCATACTTCGACACGCCAATATATTTAATAAACATTCTTCAATACAAGTACTCACCCAAATTATATGTACAGACTGTTTTATGGAAATGCTTTACATTTTGTAGCAGTTATTCATATTTATCGTGTTATAATTATGCGATGAGATACTGAAGAATAACAATATTCCCTGCAGTGATATAACATGCAGTTAATCACAGTTTTCAGCTGTTGAAAAAATTAGACCAACCACATGCACCTTTACGTACTTCCTAAACACACGTGCCGACATAAATCTAGCCATCCAAGAATGTTGAACGTATTTCCTCGTACGAGAAAGATATTTCACATAAACGTCATAATCATTACATCATCAACGTCATCATGATCATCATCATCTTCGCCACCATTACCGCCATCGTTAGCAGATATATTAGGCGGTGTTACAACAAGAAAAACAACAACAACAATGGCGACGGCGACGACGACGACGACAACAATGCAAATAATACCACTACTACTAATAATAAAAATTGTGATAATGGTGATAATAATAATAATTTTGAATATCATTATTATTTTCGCATGTTTTTATTATTATTATTATTGTTGTTGTTGTTACAAGTATGGTGGTGCTTATGGTGGCTGAAGAGACAGAACATGATGATATAATTTATTGTATAACTTCTTGCTGTAACTTTTTGTCTGCTTAATTTCCGCTTCGTCTGCTTAATTTCTGTTTTCTGTGAAATTTCATTTTAAACCTTTGTTTCTGCAAATAAATTACAAAGATACGCTGACTTTTGTAAGTTGTAACTATTTGTTCTAGTTAGAGTTAAAAACTGCTAGAAGTCTGTTGCTGTCATTCATTTTGGTCGAGACTTTGGCAACAAAATATGAAATACCTTTATCTCATTCTTATATCCCTAATCAGTGTTTCTTCTGTAGATTTCAAAGCATCAAAGAAGACAGATTCTATCTGTCAATAAAAAATACGCGAGGATGAAACACATAGATAAGAGTAAGAATTTGAAAACCTATATAGCTAGGTGGAAGTCACAACATATTTTCCTTAAGTGTGGATTAATTTTCATTTCGTACAGCTTAAAGTCGCTAGCCTTGGATAAATTTGGATCTGGGGCTAGACCATTTAATTTCGTAAGACTTATTCTCATTATCAACAAGGAACAGTAACTCTAACTTGCTCAAGAAGAAATTGAGTTACCTATTCTTTCCTGCAAAAAAATAGCTATGAATCTAAAAATAATGAGAGAGAGAGAGAGAGAGAGAGAGAGAGAGAGAGAGAAAGAGAGAGAGAGAGAGAGAGAGAGAGAGAGAGAGAAAGAGAGAGAGAGAGAGAGAGAGAGAGAGAGAGAATCAATTATTTTTTTCAGTAGTAGAACATTTATTTCTGAAATATGTTAATAATTATCTTGTCGGCAACCTTAATAGTAGCTTTTACGAACTTAGTATATGCTCAGATAATCTACATATTATCCCCAGGAAGTAAAAACGAATATGTGTCTGTAACGAGACTAGTAGCCTATACGAACTAAGTATATGCAATAGTCTGGCCAAAACATTTTATCGCCAGAACGTGAAAACACGAATATAAGAAATCCAACATTAATCTAAATTAAGACTCTTAAATGACGATAAGCAAATTAGAAGAGTCGCATTGATAAACAAATAAATGTCAATGATATTCCGGAAGTAAACAAATCAAAAGTTATATCACGGCAATAAACATATTTCTGCGACCCACTGTCGGCTAAGCTGTGTATGTTTGTCTTGCAGCCAGCTTTAAAATGCTTTTGGGATATTTTTACAGGAGCTGCATAAAAGATTTACTTTTACTTAAATGATCAGTCAGCTCGGAACTGTGGCGTCCCGTTAAATATTACAGCTTTTTTTTATTATTAACTTTGTAAAATTTCCGAGTCTCGCAGTCAGCTTTGCTCTATAATTCGGTTATGCAATAAGTTTGCTCACCTTCCGGAAGGTTTCTAACTAGGTACATTGACATACTGAAATCAGTTAGGTATCAGTCAGGTATCAGTCAGGTATAAGTCAGTCAGCTGATATACACTTGGGAAGATCATGGATTGACAGAAATGTATATTAGTTTAAGAAAAACAAAACTCTATGACCCGGTAAGCTCTGTATCCTTTGCAATATTACAAAGCTGCAACCATAATACTCTTTTAATTCTTGACTTGAAAATACGTTTGATATCGTATAACATGTATAATGCAAACAGTATTGTTAAGATGTATTGTTTTTTATTTTTTAATTACACCTCTCGGGATTATTCAATATAAAATTCAGACTGACAGCGAGGGTGATAATATTTTCAAATTTGTTGTTGTTGTGTTTAGTTTTGATTTTTTGATTTCATAACAAAGAAAACGAATGTTTAATTAATTAAATAAGCATTAACTATTTAGAGATTTAACCCATTTATCCTCTATTTATCATCCTATCGTCTACAAAAGTAGACATATGCAAACAGTGCACATCCAGATCAGACTCCGCAATATGCAGGGTATTCTCTTCCCTTGAAAATTCTTCCAACTAACAAGACTGACAGATTCCATAAAGCATAAATGGGTTAAACGGAAGCAATTTCATTCGCCATCAGGCAATCTGACAGATTAGTTCCTTGTAGTTTACCAGTTGACAAATAATTTTTTTTTGGATAAATTACATTTTTCTGTTTTTTCGCATTCGTTTACAAAACTATTTATATCCTACCTCCGGCTAGGTGGAAGCTTAAATGACAGTAAAAAACTGGTGTATTGCCAATCACACTGGTTTCATTTCTTTCCCTAGTAATTGCTATGCAAAGTTATTTATAAGAAATTACTGCAAAACTTGGCAACAGGAGTAGTATGCCATACACCACTAGACTGCTCGTTAAAAATATTTTTGTTTGCGAGGATGTAGTTTCCGAACAAGTATATTTGTCTGCATTTCTGAGCGCTATTCTCTTTTTTTTTTTTTTTTTTTTTTTTTTTTTTTTGCTTTTTAACAAAGGGAGACAAATCGTACGGATTAAATGCGTAAAGGTAGACCAAGTCCGGAACTATTTTTTTCTTCTTCCGCTGTCAGGCTAAATATTTCGATCATATTTTCTCAATGTGAACCGTCAGGTCCCAAGGAGTTCGACCCACAAATATCCCCCCTAACTGTTTGATAAATAACATCCTTTTCTCACAAAGACACACAAACTAAGATCTAAAATTATGTATCTTAAAATTTATCGACGATATTCTGGCTCATTCTCTTCAAAACATATGTAAAAAAAAGTACTTCCTTAAAGCATATAGAAACAAAGTGAGTGTGCATTTGTCTTAAACATACATCGACGCAAAAAAGAAACGTCACATTTGGGTTGTTCTATTTTCTCTCTCTCTTTTTTTTTCGTGTCTTGTCTTTTGTTATAAACATCAAAAGAAAAAACCGCATTTAATGACGTAGTGGTCAAAATAAAATTTACACCTTCAATAATCTTAGAATTTTGCCGTTCATCTGTTTAAACTACTGTGCTTTGTCCAATAACGAATGTGTTCTCTACTTTTACGAATTAAAGCAACGTCTTTCGATCACATTGACCGGACGTGACGTCCAATGACGTCATTTGGCACGTCATACAATCCCTGGATATGGGTGTCAAATGTTATTGATTTAATAGTTCCTTCTTTCCCAAGATCCAAGAAAATTCCATATTTTCTCAACTGGGTTAATATCTGGCAAAAAAGCTGCCGGCAGCTGAAGCACGTTGACTTTATTCCGGGCAATATTAGTTTGTGTCATGCGAGCCATGTGTAGCCTTGCCTTATTATGCATGAATGAATAAGGATGTTGATGCAGGAAGGGAACAACAGTTGGACAGACAATCTTGTCGTTGAACATTGGAATTATTTCCACGGAGCGCGCAATAAAAGGTTGCATAAATATATTTGATAGTTTGGAGGACATGTTTACGATAAAATGCACATAAACGTTTAATCAACAAAGGCAACAAATAAATTAAATAATTCTCGTTTGATGCCTGGTCATATTCAACGAAAATAAATAAGAGGTTTCAGCTTCAATATTTAATTTAAATGTTTAATCGGTCCACTTCTTGGACTGTTAATAAAAGATGTTTCTCCAGTAAAAGCCTTGCTAAGATTGACATTCGACAAATAATTTTATCACTGGCCTCTCTATTCTTCGCTATAACCTGTTAGTCGTGTAAGTCAGTCGTACATTAAAATCGTACATTAATGGAGTTACTTTATTTATCTTATACCATTTTTTAAAACAATTTTTGTAGGGCTTATATTTTTTATACGTCTGTCAGCTCGTATTAGTCTTTTTACGCACTTTTTCGTTGTTGAGCCAATGAAATAGTTCTGAAAAGTCTTTCGACTAGAACAAAGAAGCAAATTTCAGAAATACGGAATTTGTACGGCTTCTGCTAACAATCCAATTAAAATTGTCTAACAGAGTGGAAAAGATTACAAAGTTACATTTGAATACATCGGTTACGTTAGGCCACAGCTGCGTAACAGACACAATATGGGAAGTAACTCTACGTCGAGTTAAACACTTGCCTTCAAGAGTTATCGATTGTACTTGGCGGCGTACTGCAGCAAAATCGGTAAGATATAAAGTACACGTATTCATAACAGACCACCATAAGATTCTTTTACTAGGAAACCCTCGACTTAATTTATAGCAGAAGTTGCAAATGTTGTGGACTAGTGTTTTTAACGATTATTTTTTTATTTATAATTATGTCGTTTCACTGAATACAAGTTACAGAAATTTACTCAATGAAACAATGTACAATAATGAAATGTTTCATCGGTATGAAAATGAAAATGTCGTGTTTATTAATGATCAACATTTTCTAAACATTCAATCCAAGGGAGTTTGACCGTACCCTACGCAGTAATCTCCCATTTTCAGGGAAGTAATTGCTGCGTTGTTTGGCGCTACATTTTTATGACGAAATTACGGCTCAGTAAATATCGGCCAATATGTTTCCGGTCCTTATACGTCTGCTTTTTTTCCGGTTTCACTTGAAGCTCTTATTTAATAATAATTTGAAGAGCAAGTGTATTACACTTACGCTTTTTCTGGGAGCGCCGACTAAATATGATATTGTCAAAGTTACAGCAAAAGCTGTGGACTAGATGTTTAGGCATTCGGAACACCTCGGGCGACATCAGTAAGTATGTTTACGAAGTTGTCGGAAAAGGCCGAGTTGTAACGATTGGATGTTTAGGACGATATTTTTATTAATGTTTTGTCGTTTGACTAAATAAAAATTACTGAAATTTAACCAAAGTATTAACCTAAAACAAAAATGAAATGTTTCAACTGTACGGACATGAAACTATTTTGTTTGATGATGATCAACATTTCCCTTAATATTTATAAGTGAGTTCAACGGATGTGGTCCAGTGGTAACCCGCTGGACTGGTAACCAAGGGGTCCCGAGTTCAATCCCCCGCTCCTCCACTAACATTACTAATAGTCTTTCTGATGAGACGTTAAACCGAGGTCCCATGTATCAGTGCTATACAATGAGCATGCAAAAGAACCAGGGGTGTCTCTGGAATGGGATGCTATAGATCTGTGTCTTGCACTACCCCTACAACATAAAATAACTAATCTCTTTAGGGAGCGTCGGTCATATGGGCAACCGGTACCGACTATAAATAAGCTCAAATACATGCTAAAATTCGCAATAGCTGTAGTCATTTGAATATGTATGCAAACAATTTGATAGACAGTCCATTTTGTTCTTGTTGATATATAGAAGATGTTAAACTTTTTTTTATGTATGTAACAAATACGCTACTCAAAGAAAAAAACTATTCCAAGATAAAGAGTGTCTTCCGTTAAATATGAATGCTTTATTGTATGGTAGAAATATTTTATCCTTCTTCAAAATCGAAATTTCATGCTGGTTAAAAATTCTTTACGATTTTGAATGACTATGTAACTGTATATAAGCTGACAAATATATTATAGATTATACATCATTTTTTGGACAAAACTTAATTTCTTTTGCCTTTTTTCCCACTTTTCCTATCATCTAAATTGATTGTTGTAAATAGATTATTCTAAATATTATATGTGACATTTTTTCTTTGGGATCACTACCATTTAAATCTTTAAGTGTAATTACAATATTTTTTGGGAAGAACCGTTACTAATGTTGCAAGAACTTGTGGTCAACCCATTTATCAATTGATTAAAATGTATGTATGTATGCAATGTCACAAGTTATAATATATTGATAATATAAGATATGTTTTAACTATAAGCTCAGATAGATAGATAGATACCCTCTTTCTTTCAGGGAAGTAACTGCTGCATGCTGTGGCGCTGAATATAACGATATTTGAACTCAGTAAATATCGATTAATATGATTTCGGCCATATGATTTGCTTTTTCTCCGGTTTCTTTTGAAGTTACTTATTAAATAATGACACAAGAGCAAGTGTTATACAATATAAAGCACACGCCTGTGCTTGTGTAGATAGGATACTGGACGTCTCAATAACTGTCAGTTTGTTACCTGTACATACTTACCGCCCCTAGTCAATTCGCTACTTAGAAGATTCGCTACAGGGTTTATTGCACACTGGCTAACTCATAAATAACCACCCGACTTCAACGGGTTAGGCATTTAATTAAAAGCAAATATATATGATAATTATAAGATTTTAGTGTTACAGTGTAAAATGTTTAACAATTTACAGGTTTTAAGTGTATAGCGAAGGATCATCAGTTGCGACTAACAGTTGTCTGGGACTGGACGGAATTTTTTTTTATTTTCATTTTAGCACAAATATGGCGGTAGTGGAATTAAAATGAAAAGTTATGAATATAACAAAAAGCTGCAGTTTTCTAGTATTTGTTTGATAACTTATCTTAATAATTATAAGGTGACAAATTCTAAATTCTGTCTCCTATATAGTTATAGTATTGTATAGATATTGCACATACGTATGGTTGATTAAAACGATTAATTACAACAACAAAAAAAAGAAGAAGAAAAAACATTAATTTGTTTCAGGGCCTTTATTAAGGCCCTGTTTGCATTAAATACTATTTTGCACTTATTTCAAATTTTCAGTTTGCATTACTTAAAACAATAATATGAATTTGTATTAAGTTACATCAGATGTCGCTATATTATTGCAAAGTTTCAGTATTCTAATAAAGTTCGGGTATCAAAAACGCTTGGGTGGTGAACTGACTTTCTACTGGATAGCGAGCGACTAGTGCGAACATGTAATGGTAGCGAAAACGACCTGAAATCTATAGATACAAAATCAGCTACGTCAGGGAACCAATTCTTCAATTCTTCTTACTATCTGACAATAGTAAGAGCGTTAATTTTGCAACTTTCTTAAGATCGAGGCACCATGAGCAAGAATCCACTCACAGAATCTTCAGCGCCGGCATCAATGTTTGTTCGCCTCTGACAAACGTATCAGGGAATAAGTGATAGAAGCGTTGGTTAAGCAAACTACTTGAGATCGAGGCGGCACTTGTACGACTTGCATTCACAAATCAACTATTAAAATGCACTAACAGTTTTTTTCAGCTTTGTAGGTAATCTGTATCTGTAAAATTACATGTTTCTGATACGTTCATATCTTACAAATCTGCTGAGCATCAATGTGTTTCATGTTTGTTTGTTTTATCGTTCTGTCGCGCGCTAATGGATAGACAGATAAATAGATAAATGCTTTTTGTCAGGATAAAAAATATTGACTTAAAACAGAAAAAACAAACAAACAAAACAAAAAAAAAACAAAACAAAAAAAAACTAAAAAAAAAAGAAAAACAAAAAACAAAACAAAGTGGCGAGGAATAGGAAACAAAATAATAATAAAAATACTTTAGCAATTATAGAATACAAATGTGACTTTTTGTGTGTTGATTTTAATTGTTACATTTTTTTGTCAGCTCATGAAGTTTGCGTACTGATATTTAACCAACAAGACAATGTAATGGAGATTGTTCTGATTTTGGTTTACCTCCGTATAACAGTTTCTAGTTTCAGCGCTTCTATAGAGAATTTTTAGCTTGCTTTCTCTTTCTTGTTTGTTCTTGCGTTTGCTTAATGCAGATTTTTTTATGATTAGGCAAAAACTTTGTGAATAAGCCATAGAGATATAATTTAAGCCTTAGAACATGTTAAAATATGATTTATGTCTCAGATGATAAATTGATTTTGAACACATTTTTATCCAAGAAATGGGCACATAATTAATTGTGAAAATAACCTATGTTACCCTTAACGTTAGTTTTAAATGATCCGATTACATCAAGTTACAAATTACTCAAGTTTTTTTTACTGAAATGAATCTACTAGTCTAAAGCATCTTTTCTATACCTTTTCATATAGGGATGACGGATTTTATCTCCTGGCCTCCAGCTTAGAAGTAATAGTTTTGCAGACAAAGAAGAAATGCATTATGGAAATAATTCACTTTTTTGCAGTTACTTTAATGAATAAATTATCATAATTTTCTTTCAGGGAAACACTTTTTCGAAATTTTACATTTAATAAATCAAAGTTGTGAAGAAAATACTACAATTACTAATTAATTTAATATACTTCATAACTAATGTGTTATTTTAATTAGAATCCTTAGTTAAAATTTGTGCAAAATTTCAAATAGTTTTAAAAAAAGCTCATATAAATAAATCGAACTTTTTCAAAATAGCATATGTCATGATGAAATATTTATCATAGGTTTTACAGTTTAATTTCATCTCTATCATGACTGTTTCGAGTACTAAATTAAAATCTAACGGTTTGAAGTCACGATTTTCTCGCGTTTTGTTTTATCCAGTTTCCATTTTATGGTCTCCATATACTAAGTTTCATCTAGAAATGTATTTATTGGTTTGATATTCTATGCGAAACCTTTTTGTAACTAGAGCTTTATTGCACAGGTAATTCTTTAATGGACAGTTTCCATTAGCACTGAAATATTCACGACGTCGTGTGTATGACTATGGAACCCCGTATCTGTCTTACAGCTTGTATTATTGATTTTACAATGTTATGGGGGTATTTTTTTTTTTTTTTTATGAAAATAATGTATTTTTCACATTTATTTTTATTTCATCTAATATTGCGGCACTAGTTAAAAATGTTTTACTTTGCAAATTGTGGCGTGTAAATTTACCCTATAAATAACCAATAAATAATCCTTCTGACTTTCGAGACACAAAACAGCATAACCATATCAGATAAAATGATGCCCTATCGCAGGTTGAGCTGTTACCACAATATGACGTTCAAGACGTCATCCAGGTATTCCACGAAGACAAAGCCTGACCTTTAACAAAACGATTAAAGGAAAAGAATTAAAGTCAATACAAAAAAAGACAAATAAACGCTAAAATGATCTTTTTTTATCAGTTTGTTGGATGTATTTTTAGAAATCGACCGATATTAATTATACTGTAAGGGAATGCTTACGTTCAGAATTATTTTCTTTAGATTTAAGTGCACATAAAACTTTATTAGTCTTAAACTTTGACATACCTGTAATATTGAGATTATAATCCTTGAACTTAAAATTCCATTTTTTTTATCACCTGGAACAGAGTTTTCTCTCTTGAAACTGTAGTACAATGTGTTTATGAAGTTGTATCTATCAGTGAATGACCCAAAGTTTCATTGTTTTATGTTAATATGTAGTTTTTATCAGCTAGAGCTGGACATTGGACAGTCGAAAAATTTACACATTAATTGTAGAGGGATTTCATTCATAAATCAAAGCACTGAAGGCACTGAATTTGTTTGGGTCACAGAACCAGTAATCAGTGTTGCCAATATTTTCTTTTCCTTTCATTTTGCAGAAAGGTTGTTTAAAAGTGATCATATCTCATAATTATTAGTTGATCCTATAAGAGACTAAATACTCCTCTACATGCTGCACCAGTGTACTCGGTATTGAACTTTGAAACCCACTGTCCTTTCGAAAATACTCCCACATATCACTTTGTCAGTAGAGTATTATGTAGTTTCATGTTAATACATGATATTGCCTTAAAGTTATGAACAATAAATATGAAAAATTACAACGGACATTAACTGCAAAATTATGCATAAGAACGTCATGGTTCATACTTCAGCACTGCATTTTATCAATGAAATTTATCAAAGTGTGAAGTTTCAAGTATATATATTCAATACTTTTGAGTGAATCAACCTCTATAAATTAAGGATGAAAAATCACAAAGGAGAATAACTGCAAAATTATGCTAAGAAAGTTGTGGTTCTTGGACACAGCGATCTCCTCAGTAAGATTTGTCCATCTACGTAGGTAAGTTTGATAAATTACAAATGGCAATAACTTAAAAATTTTACTAAAGAGATCTATATTGTCTCAATGAGGTCTATCCATCTGTTGTTTAATCAAAGAAGTTTCAAATTGATACCGCCAATACTTTTTGAAGTATGCCCTCAACAAATAACCAAGCCAGGTAGTAAGCTGGTCAAATTGATTCCAGTATTACCTCCGCTCCCTCCCTTCCCTGTGCGAGAGGTTGGCGGGGGATATAATGAAATTCAAGTAGTAATTGCCTAAGATCAGGTGTATGAAGTTGAAATACTAGACAGTGTTAGTGTGCAGACCAGTATATATAAATAACAAAATTTCACCTAATGAATGCTGTATTAATGGATTTTTGGTTGGTCAATATAATATAATTCAGATTTGGTACCAGGGTTCTAGCTAGCCTATTATCGCTTGTCGCGTGCGACATGTCTTCAGGCTTAAGGCTGTGTTTCCGATATGTTTTGAAGTCACCTACACCCCTAATTGTCAAAGGGACATGTCTATGGTAAACAACAATTACATCAGATAGTTATCAGTAGAACACCACGTACTCTTCGTTAATTGATGTCAATCAAATGGAGCGACTGGGAACCATCAACCAATGACAGCTTACTATACGGAACGTGTGACGTAAAACATTCAGCAGCGTTATTAAGCACCGCCCTAATTTTTTATTTGACGGGTATTTTCTTTGATGTATCGATAGATGTAGCATAACAACTCCTAATTATTAGAACTTGTATTTCATTTTTTAAATCATTGGCTAAATTAAAGATGAGACAATACAAGACTTTTGAAGATTTGTTCAACGTAAAAGTGTTTTTCACCTGTAAAGTCAGGATAAAGACAATGCCGGGTGCTAAGTTGAAAATTACTTATCTGTTAAATTTTACCAACAAACATTATCGCCGCAATGTTGTTAACAAGTATTTGTCTTGTTTTCATTAGTGGATCAACGGAGAAATAATGACTGTTATAAAATTCAGAGTAATATTTCACTGGCGTCACTTTAAAGAACTTTTACATTATAGAGAAAACTTCATGAGAGGATGTTGTCCAGTGGTAACGAGCTGGACTGGTAAACCAGGGGTCCGAGTTCGATCCCTCGCTCATTCACTAACATTACTTATAGTCTAACCGAGGTACCATGTATCAGTGCTATACACTGAGCATGCAAACAAACAAATGCAAACCTGTTAAATGATGGATCAGACGCGAATCTGTTTCCCAATTTAATATCTTAGAAAGAATCAACACCGTTTGCTAAATTACCATTTACATTTTTTTTGAATCTGCCATGGAAGTAAAGGGAGATGTAGCCAAAGTTATATGGCATTATCTTTGATAGTATTAAAATAAATAACTTTAGCAACGAACTTTATAACACTTTGTATATGAATCTCTTCAGGAGGCGTCGGTCATATTGGCAACCGATACCGACGATAAATAAGCTCAAGAAGATAGATATCTTTCTTACTTTTACTTGTAAATTTAACCATTACTGCTGTCTGCTTATCGTGCATATTCTTTGTTAATCTAATCTTATTTCGGTGTATTCCGGGTTTTCCGTAGAATCGGATTAATTCTTTATCAAATTAAACTTACTTCACGTCATTTAATCAAGCTAAATTCCTGCCGAATTAAATTCACATCCAACCAACAGGCAAGGTGATGAGAGCGAATTTAATTCGTCAGCGCAATAAAAAAAACTTGCGCCCGGCTCGGAATGCTATAGGCGGGCGTGGATGAAACGGTATCAGTAACCGAAATGAAAAAAACGTGTAAATTTGGAAATCAGAGTTGATTTTTCTTAGTAACAGCAGGAATTTGAAGCATTCCTGATTTCTGCATGGCGGTAGGTGTATTTTACTGTCTTTAAATGACGAGTGAAACAGGGCACCCGTGTTTTGCCCGATTGAGAAGCTTTGCATTTTTGTGTTATAATAGCCATATAGTGAAAAATGGGCATTTTTCTGAAGTGCCGTTTGATAGGCAAAACATGCTTGTTATGAAATGTAGGGGGTCTAAGCATGTGTACAAGATCCATTTTGGGGCAAGAACCGCTCTACTGCACCCAAGTGTCTGTGCTCCTGTTTACTTTCGGCAAGGTTTGATCACGTTACAAATTAATGCGTAATTTTATGTAAACGAACGCCTTTTCATTCAAGAGTACGAAATCGATATGTTAATAATCAAAATTGTTTGAATATATTACCGATAATTTGCTGAAGTGTAAAGGAATCACACAATATTAGGAATCTTTAACTTTTTAGTCATTATTGACATTTGGCAGTAATAAGTTGAAGTTGACCAGTCGGGAACTATTTTTCTGTTCTCTGAGAAGGGTGTAAAAATTAATGCGCCAGTCATTTTAAACAGACGGACTATTTGCGGATTTAGTAATTAAGAGAGTATTAGAGGCTGAAATTGTGCTAACATTAATTGTTTGGTCTGACGACCCAAACAATTACAAAGCAGGTCAAGAAAACAAGAACTATTTTTTCTATTGTTGATGTGGCTGGCTTTTTATGAGTTCAAAGTAATTTGACCTGATATTTTGCAAGAATGTTGCTTCTAAAAAATAAGAGAAAAGAGATAAGATATTTTTATCTATTTGTGTTGTATGTACTTTTTGAGCTCTGTATACATTTAATAGATATTATCGTCATGTATTAGTACATTTTGCTAAAGCGCACGTGGCTTTTTGTGCATATTTCGTTTCGGTACGTTTCTTTGCTGCATTATTTATAGTAGTTATTTTGACAAGGGAGCCACGATTAAGCCACGCATGAGGTAATTGTTTTCACTGATCAGTTATGATCTTGTTAACATGGTTAAGATTTTTTATTGTGTCGTGTACTAGGAAACAATTTGAAAAAATCTTCTTGTCTGAAACTGTAGATGCCTTATAGCTTTCTAGATGTTTTGTTTATTACATTGTGTAGTGAAACTCTACCAAGCTTGTTTAAGTAAGGCCCCTGGGGTAAAAATTTGCCCCGCTTCGGGAGTCCCATTTGAAATTATGCTGGCTAAACAGCAGACCAACGGTCAAAGTACTTAGGTGAGCGATCCAGGGTCATCATGGCTTTCTTGTTTTCATTGTAAAACAGACTAGAAACACTTGGTAAATGGAATACGTCTATAAGTTTCAACCAATACGGACGCAGCAAGCAGATTTTTTAAACATCAATCAATATTTTTTTCCATAAAGAAGTATTCACGTTTTACGTCAGCTTTAACGCAAAGACAGGCTTCATCCGATGAGTGTTCATGTCTAGATCTATGTAACATTATCAGATTGTTTGTTTGAAAGCTAATGTAAATTTCGTTTTAAATACAAAAAGGAAATAATGAAGTCCATAAATTATCGACATTCTTAATGTTCAAATAAAGGAATCTTTTTCAAATTCAAATTACACTAGTTATTGGGCGAGAAGATTATCACAGCGCGTTACGGTTGCATAATTAATTAGCCCCTTCCCCCATCTCGTAGTCAATAACCATTAGTTATGTTAATTGCAAAAACTAGATGCGTGTTCCTTCGCAACTGTCGTTGTTTTGAATTTAACAGTATCAAAATATTCAGATTACCTAAGTACATTGCGGATACTTCACCTATACAAGAAATCACCTTATATCAAAAAACAAACATGTATGTGTAAATTTGCAGTTACATTGCAGAAAAAAACACCTGACATTTTTACCAAGTGATTTTTGTTTCACTTCACAATCAGCTAAACTTTGTGTCTGCTTGTCTGTTTTTGGCAAGAGATATTTTGAGATTCAAATATACATTTGTATAGTTAATTTGGTTAATTTAAATCGACTGCATATGCTTTTAGCATAATATTATTGTTATTATTATCACGTATTTGTCGGACTTTTTATGCAGTTTTAAAATTAATCATTTATTAAAGGCAAAAAGTTGTAACAGTGATGAAAATGAAATACGATTTTTCATCCTCAACGAGTAAGACTTTTAAATTAGGCAATTACCTTTTGTTGTTTTAAGATGTTCGTTTTAAAATAAACGCTTTTTTTCTCATAAATCTGCTCTGACACATAACAAAAAACATACACCCTTTAAAGTCGATTTACCTTTAAGACTGCATTGGGGATAACCACAACCTTGAAAGGGTTGCAAAAATAACAGTTTAGTTTATGAAGAGATTTCAACAGTCATGCGACACTCATATGATGAAGTAACTATTAAAATGCATAAAATCTTTCAAAATCACATGTCATTACTCAATGGTAACTGTTGCAACTAAACCTCATATTACTAACAGACTTGATAATAAAAGAAACATTCCGTCTTTACTTTTAATTTGTTTTGTGTACAAAGGCGATTTTTATCGTCTTAAATAAACCAACCAGAAAAGAACCCTCTTTGCAAAATAAAATACCCATCTACCAGGATTTTAACGTTTCAAAATAATTCGATATATATGCAAAATTGATGTTTAAGAATTTTAGTGTGTGTTGTCATTTTAACCATGTAATAAATGAAATTTTATATCATAGGACAGAACGACAACAACAAGGAAAAGAACAATAAAAGTAGCAACTATATTTTTTAAGCAAACGTACAATATTTTTTATGAGCATTGAGATTTCCGTTTAAGTAATCAATAAATGCAAAAAAGGTAAAGAGAACCCCCCCCCCCCCCCGCAACCCGCCCCCACCCCGAAAAAAAAAACAGACAAACAAAGAAACAAACAAAAATATATAAACTAACATAAAAAAATATATACTACAGTTGTAGTAGCGTGAAACTGAACCAATCCTCACAAGGTATGAAAGTTTTAATTGATAATACAAGCAAAGTTTTTCTATATACCATATTTTGTACAAAAAAAAACCGATATAAGTATTCAAAGTTATATTTGTATCACTATGTTAATATATAGACACTGTATTTTTCTCCTTACATGAAGGTCAGTTATTAGATAATGATAATTCTTGAATATTTTGTGTAACCTCCTTTATGTTCCTCAAAAATAATCCTACATGCAATTTATTGTAATGTGTGGAGTCGGATGCCCTCGACACACCTAATTGACGAGGGAAATAAATGGCGTCACCCTTCATTGGGCCTTGGAAAAAATGTTTTTTGCTTGGCTGCACAGCCATGATAGACGTGTACGCTGAATTGGAAAAAAAACAAACAAAAACAAAGCAATATGTCGTATGTCGTTAACTATAGTTTAATTATATTATAATGAACACCTTTAAACTTAACACACAGCTTGACATAGTAAGAACCGCTTAAAACGCAACAACTATTAAACTCCTTCACCATAAGCAGTAGCCAAAGCAGGATTTTGAATATCGCGAAAAGCTAACTTAATGCACCAAGATCAACAAAGTCGGTATTTTGCGTATAGTGCAGTTGTAACAAGAAGCCTCTTTGAAACATGCAATAAGCTTGTGATTTATGTCATGATATTTTCTTACATATCTTTTCAAATCTTTACAGAACTAATAAATTTAATATAAACAAAATGACATTATCACACATTCTGACCTTAACCAAATATATTTACATTTAGGAATGATGTTTCAGAAAGCCTATGGAATATCAAAACATACTGCAGGTGTTTTCAATTGGCTTTGTAATTCAGTAAATCATAATTCAGTGCATTTTAAATGAGTATCATATGTCAGTATCTAGATTCGGCAAATATGTATAACCTAAATATTGTTGCATAATACAGCCCCACATTTTACACAGTTCATGTGTGTTCATGGTGACAGTTCAATGACATCTTCCTAAAATATCATTTAACTATATGCACTAACAAAAGTTTTGAATATGATTTATATTGGATTTAACAAAATCTCGAACGAGTTTTCTTTTTTTTTTCTGAATAAGTTTTGTTGAATTATGTCAGTTCGTGTCCGATCCATAAAGTATTCCTTCTGTCCTTTCAACAATTGTTCCCACTAAGCTTTTGGCAGCCATAGCAATATGCAAATAACATGCAAACAAATTTGACCAACTCGATTTTTTTTTATCTCGAATATCATAATTATTTTGTTTATATTTTGGCAACGATTCTTTTGCCAACGTCTTCGTATCCATGGAGCATGTTGCAACACATGCAACATTTAGTTCACTTTCAATAAAAACCTATTTAAAAAAGGAATAATTTAGACTTCTTTGAAAATGATATGAAAAGCCCTTGTAGTTTATATTTGCTAAGGATTAGACTGACGGAGTTAAGAATAAACGCCGAGACATTTTTTTCCAGGTATTAGTTAACGTTACGTTTTACCCGTAACGGAAGTTTCAAATACTGACAAATTGTCGAAAATAGCCTACCCTGAGATTTTACCAGATTTTAAATGAAAGTCATTTACAATATTGGAAGTTTCAGAATGAAAGTTCAGTGTGCACATTTGATTCAGACAAAAGTAATGGAAAGCTAGCTATTAAAGTTTTAGGACCCTGATATGTACTTTCGCAATTTTATGTGGAGATTGTAAATCAACTGACAGTCAATGACTTGATTGAATGCAACTGTCTGAGTTTATTTATCGTCGGTACCGGTTGCCCATATGACCTTTATCCCAAGCCTGGTCACTTTCTCGATTTCTGATTTGAAAATCATTCTCATAGTTTACACAAAAAAGGCAGTCATCTTTTAACTCGATTCAAAACTTTAAACAAAAATAACTACACATTATATTTCCTTAGGCATGAGTCTGTCCAGTAAATTTAAGTAGGCATGGCCTTTCAGGTGAGGGTATGGCAAAGCAGGGCAGCCGAGGGCAGAATAAGGCATGACTCTTCAGCTGAGGGTCTTGTGTTGCAGGGAAGGCGAGGGCAGAATAAGGTATGGCTTTTCTGCTGAGGGCATGGAATGGTGCGGGACAGAAAAAGTCATAGCCTTTCTGTGAGGTTGAGGCGGAGCGGGGAAGGCAAAGACAGAATAAGGTATGGCCTTCAAGGTGAGGGCGTGGCATGGCGGGGAATTGGAGGACTGAATAAGGCATTGCATTTCAGAGGAGGGCTTGGCATGGCGTGGCAGAGGAGGACAGAATAATGTTTTGCCTTTCAGAGCAGAGCGTGACACAATAGGGAAGGGTAGAAAAGTGTAATATGGCAGTTAAAGAGACAGTATATAAGATAATATCGGACTGATTGACATGATGAACTAAGGTGGAAACAGGACATGACCGGAATAAATGAAAACATGACGCTATTAGATCGAACAAAGCATGATACATAAAAAAGATACAAAAACAACAACAGAAAAAAAACAAAAGTAGAATAAGGTAATAATATAAATAAAAAGTACTATACGCGCCATTTATCTCCTTGAATTAACAGCTGATGCTTAAACATCTCTTTCCTTAGAACACGTAAACAAGATAGAACTCTAAATAAAAAAAATCATCAACAGTTGTCCGAAGACAGCAAGAAATACCTTAATTATGTCCTTTTTAGATGAAATTGACAACCTCTTATGTTTCTGTTTACATCTTGAAAGGCTTGATGTTTCGTAGTTACTCACCTGCAGGGTAAGTTTGTCAACAACTGGTTGTCAAACCTGCGCGAATACCCAGGTAACGTATGACGCTCTGGCCACGTGATAAGCAGGAGACAGGTTGTAGCATATATGTAAAGAGACGCAGACAGTCTGGGCGTTCATTTCGTTTGGATGTAAACCCAGCAGCATAATGGCAGTGAGTTATGAATTATTTTAATAATAAAGAATACGTTTTTTAAATGCATAATTCAATACAATTTTTTAAATTTTGAGATATTAAGTAACTGGATAATTTCTTAATATTATTTGATCATTTTTACGAAATAAAGTTCCTTTTATCAGAATCTATGCTTTTTATAAATTGAAATGGTTGTTATACATGGACAATATCTGTTTTGACCATGACTACAAGAAATGTTTTGCTAGATGTATTTTTAAAATTTTGAAAAAGTATTCTCCGCATAAACGTGATTACTGAAATTGACTAACTTTTATAGTTCAATCGCTTGACAGCAAATTTTGCAAAATAATTGACACTTGCATTTTTTTAATAAACATAGTTACATAGTTTTATTACCTTCTCGGCATCATTTTGACCTTCGTCAGTTGAGAAAAGGAATTCAAGACTCTCATAACAGAATTATTTTGGCACGGCTTCAAATAATGTAATTATAGTTTAATGGATTAACTATATTATTATTCCAGCCAAAGAGCTGAATAGTACTTATGCTTATACATTGACTTCTACATCAGAGAGTGATATTGTTTCTGCACACACTCTACAAATTGCATAATTTAGAATCAGTGTTGAACCGAAACCAGTTTAAAGTACACACAATGTATAGGTTGCCTAAAATGCGTAAAACACCGTATAAAGCAAGATTTAAAGCTAATTCTAAGTTCTTGCGTAACTACTAAATTATCCGTGTTCTTAACAATTTGTCTTACAGCCATAAAAGTACAAACTGTTATGTATTGCGTATTGCATTGATTTTTTTAAACCATTGGCAAAAATCTGTTTTGGTCAATTCAAAACTCTGATGACGTTTTAGATAAGCTTATATCTAAAAAATCAGGCGTTTTCTTTGTCCACGTATGAGTTTTCTAACTACACAATTCACTTCCGAATAATTTGATAGGGGACAAGTTCACCAGTTTCACTGAAAGAAAAAAAAGAACAAAGTCTCACTGAAAAACAGGAGAAAAAGAAAAGAAAACCTCTATCTTTTGTAATGAACATAGAGCAATTTTTAGAGATGGTGCTTATGATAATTATGTTTTACAGACTTGTCAAGTCGTGTCGCTCTCTTTCTTACTAGATAATTTTTATGATAGATTTGGCACTCCTATATTTAGAATTAGCATCTCCATGGGAACTAATTGTGAACCCCTTGTTGCTGAACTGTTTTATACTGCTATGAAAGAGACTTCATGTTATCTCTTTCTAGTGAACATCAAGATGACATTATTACAGCCTTTAACAACACCTCAAGGTATCTTGGTGATTTGCTAAATAAAAATAATAGCCATTTTGCATATCAGGTCAACAAAATTTATTCACATGAATTCCAGTTTAATAAAGAAAACTCAACATTAAAACATACGATAAAAGAAATGAATTTGATTTCAATATTGTTAATTTTCCGTTTTAGATGGAGATGTCCCATGCACAACATCTTATTGGATTTATACTTCACAGCGTGTTTGCCTTTTTAGAGCTTGTAAAAATGTTAAAGATTTCAATGAACGCAAACTTTGTATATCAGAAACACTTTTGAAACAGGGGTATCGGTATCACAAATTAAGAAAACCTTTTTACAAGTTTTATTGCCAATACTCAGATTTAAGTCATAAATACAACTGCAATTTAAAATCACTACTACAACAATTATTTCTCAACCAGTGTTTTTATGGAGATTTGATTTATAATTTAGAGAAAATAAAAAAGCAGTACAAATTCCTCCATCTGTAAATTCAAAAAGAAAGGCTACCAACGTGATATTTTACAGCGCTCTGTCTGTTTGGTTATTAATCCTTCTACAGTTGATCGCTTTGCTTACCCCTTTGCTTGCACGATGGTGTCACGGAATTGAGTTTATGTACGTGTCCAGGGATATCATAAAAAGAACGTAGAAACTCGATCAGTATCTTTTATTCCTATCGTGTTCTTTGTTGATTTGACTCCAAGTACTCTGGTCTCATTAAAGTGATTGGGTGCTTACTCTTTTCACTTTACAATGCCGTAAGAATTTTCTTTATTGTAATGTTTCAATGATCGTTTCTTCACTGTTTTATGTTTACCTACGAAAGTTCTTGAAAGTTTTCTGGTACAAAACACTGGAATATGGTCACTAATGTAAATGTCAAGAACACCACATTGAGTCTTTTGATGGTCACTAATGTAAATGTCAAGAACACCACATTGAGTCTTTTGATGGTCACTAATGTAAATGTCAAGAACACCACATTGAGTCTTTTGATGGTCACTAATGTAAATGTCAAGAACACCACATTGAGTCTTTTGATGGTCACTAATGTAAATGTCAAGAACACCACATTGAGTCTTTTGATGGTCACTAATGTAAATGTCAAGAACACCACATTGAGTCTTTTGATGGTCACTAATGTAAATGTCAAGAACACCACATTGAGTCTTTTGATCACAGTCAGCAACTAGAATGAGATCTATTGTTGTACCAGCTGATCTACAAATCTTGGAAAATTAATTTATCTATTTGTTTAAAATGAAACATATCAATAACACTACAAATTGATGAATATAAAATACACTTTTGTAAAATGGAAACATCGGTGTTCAAATCTCAAAGTAAGATGGTTTCATATTCCAAACTAAAAATTTTGTACAAAAATACTGAAAAACGTGTTGCGTTGTTATGTTCATTTTGTCTGAATTTGTCGATGCAGTCACGTGAAAAGAAAAAAAAGATATAAGTAACCAAGGCTTTTGAAGAGCCACCATACATAATCACAGTACATTTATGGACAATTATACCAACAGGTATTTCCCATCACCTAATGTGACTTTGCAATATTAACGGAATTTATCCAGGGATGCTAGCTCTGATCACATATTATTATTATTATAGTTTATACCAAATTTATTTTAGCTCGATTGTGTAGGAAGCTTTTAGCTTATAGACACACTCTCGAATCCGTTCCTGGAACTAACCAGTACTAAGCAATGAGAGTAAAGTTTCTTGCTCAAGGAAACAACGGCTTGCCCCTGACTATTATTCACCGCTGCAAACATACATGGCAAACGGTTAATAAAAATGTTGTAATCGATATACGCGGCATGAGGATGACATGATGTTTTCATTTAGCTATAATCATGTAGCTAGATCCTTTTCACAGATGTTTATGAGCAGTAACAATAACAACATCTTAAAAAACAACTATACATCAACAAAACCAGCAGGAACAACATAACTTATTCCAACAATAACAACTTATTTAAAATAAGATCATCACCATCATCATCATAATCATCTACAAATAAAACAAGATAAAGCTTGAAGCGTGGCAAACACTGAACAGAAGATCGACTTCAGCCGATTCATTTTTTTTACTTTTCATATTTTGTTACACATCATTCTTTCTCCGTTTATGTAAGGTGGTTGACGACATAATAAAAACTGGGCGATGACATAATATATGGATAGGTGATGACATAATATATGGGAGGGTGATGGAATGATATGATAGTGTGTTATTGTATGTGTTTGTAACGACATAATATATGGGTCGCTGACATACTTTACGGGTGGGTGATGAAATGATATAATTGTGTGTTATTTTACGAATTTATGATGACATACGGATGGTCGATAACATGTTGTAATGGTTTGTTATTTTACGGGTTTGTGAAAAGGGTGAAGACATAATATTATACGCTTGGGTGATGACATAATATACGGGTGCCTGATTTTACGTTTTTTTTCTGATTTAATTTGCTTGGTTGACTACTTGATAACTTTCTCACGTTCCATTTAATTTATATTTGTTGCAACCGCACTGAAATGCGCAAAAGTGTCATAAAAACTAGAACTGTGTCCATAGGACACGGAAGCCCCCACTATGCATAAGTGCTCATAAACAAGAGCATGTATATCCTGTATGTAAGATTTTTTCTGTACATATACCTAAAATGATCTACAGGTGACCTTATGTACATGTTAAATTAAATTACAAAATTAATGTAAATTTATATGTTCAATTATTTATATGGTATATAGTGAAAAAATCAACAAAGGGCCATAATTCTGTTAAATATGGTCACAGCAAAAATTCCTTCCTTTACTACCATCTACACATTAAAGCTGTTCATCCCTGGAAGTTTAAGCAAAATCTGCCATCCGGTTTAAGAGGAGTTGCGTTCACAAAATTTCTACATAGTATATAGTGAAAAAATCAACAAAGGGCCATAATTCTGTTAAATTTGGTCGCAGCGAAAATTCCTTCCTTTACTACCATCTACACATTAAGGTTGTTCATCCCTGGAAGTTTAAGCAAAATCTGCCGTCCGGTTTAAGAGGAGTTGCGTTCACAAGATTTCGGGACGTACGGACAGACGTACGGACGGACGGACAGACGTACGGACGGACGGACAAGTGCAACGCTATATGCTCCCCACTTTGTGGGGGCATAACTAGGGAACTTGATAACTGTGCCAGCCAGTTAAAATATAAAGGCAGTAGAAAGATCGGTTAATCGATAATTATTAAACCATCGTGAGATGCAGCAAAAAGTCAAATAGATATAATGACTTGTCACAGGACATGACTTGCCCGATTTACCGCTCAACCAAAGTACTAACTCTATGTTAGGCTGAGACTGTGAATTGAGCTCTATGTACTGATGCTATACAATGAACATGTTAAAGAACTAGGACTGTCTCTGGAATGTAATGTTTTCTCTATATTCCACCTTTTGTGTATCTTTCACTACAACACAACATAAAAAACTCTTCGGAGGACGTTAGTCAAAAAATAAGATGGAACCGTACTAACGATAAAAATTCAGAAAGAAAAGTCTTAATTGGACATGTGCAGCAAATGAATCGGGTTTGAATACGATGGCCCTGCTTATAGTTTTAGATTAGTTAGTTTTATAGGAAATTGTGTCCAAACCATTGTCTTTCTTAAAAGAAAAGGACGTCCTCGAAAGTAGGGACACGCTTTTTAATCTACAGCACCTCTAACTAAAACGCATTAAGTTAAACATATTTTAACATTAAAAGAAAAATACATTCTTGTATACAAAATATATCTTTCACGTTATCTGATCTTTACGCGACATAGTTTGCAATACTGCTTTTTAATTGAAAATGTGGTGTAGGAAACAGGATGTTGCTTCGTTAACTCATATTACAAGTTGCGTAAATATTATGAGGTTACACCATCTTATATAGAGTTTACGACAGTATCCTCCCCTAAGGACCCATATCAAAGACCCTATGATTTTCGTATATACACACGGTATTACACTACACTTTCTTTAACAACAGAACTCCAAAAAGGCTTGTAACTTCATTTCTTTAAACTCAGACGAATCATTAGATATCTTTAATTTTCTACTTTAACGCCAGGATGTCAATAAAAGAGAAAAGAAATATCGAATTTCAGAAGTAACTTGATTTTTTTTAATATGGTCATCTGTATGATACTGCATTTTATCATTTCTTTTAAATATTTTCTTTCAAGACCTGTTTGATATTTTTTTTTCGATGGCTGCTTACTGCAAGTACTTGTGAGCAACCAATACAGGCCGCAATTAATAAGTAAATTAGTTAGCATTACAGTAACACTCGTATTAATACTTGTATGAACATAAAGACTGCACTTTTTTATTAGACCTGCAGAATTCTGTGAGATTCGTAAAGTACACACAATATGTCCGTTTGTTTGTACGTCTGTCCGTATGTGTGTCATTCAACATTTTCCTTTTCATAATTTTAACAGTGTTTAATTTATGTAAACATTACATATTCTGCCAATGCTCCTTTTAGGCCATATCTGCAGTGATTTTCTCATGATTATGCTCTTTAAATATTCTTATTTTGTTATGACTTTCTTAACCTAGTTCCTGAATTGACCCTTGTCAAAATGTTAAAGTAGACAACAACATGCATGCCCAACAAGTTTTCAGTTCTTACGAACATGAAAGTCCGCAACAGAAAGATGCAATGCTTACACAACCCAGAGCGGGAATCGAACTCCGATCTACTGCGTGACACGCCACATTCTTACCACTGAGACAAAAAAAAAAATCGATTCGTAGACGCATCTATCTATTTGAGCTTATTTATCGTCGGTACCGGTTGCACATATGACCGACGCCCCCTGAAGAGATAAGTTATTTTATGTGGTGGTAGAGCAAGATACAGAAAGAATCCCATTCCAGAGACACCCCTGGTTCTTTTGCATGCTCATTGTATAGCACTGATACATGGGACCTCGGTTTAACGTCTCATCCGAAAGACTATATATATATCGACGGAGTTGTCGGAGATTGTATTTATACAATTATCGGAAGGTGTGCACTAGACCGTATACAACGATACAAAACTCGCTTGCCTGATTTCAAAATGTTATGTAAAAGCGAGTACGATTCAGACAACATTGAAAAACAAATGATTTGCTGCAAGTATTGTTAACATATGAAATTTAAAAACTCGTTTTACAAATATGTTACACTGCGGTGGTGCACTTTGGTGTTGAAATTGTCAACATTTAAAAAACGCATTTGTAAACACCAAAGTGCATCACCATCAAATGGCAATCAACGCTGAAGTCAGTACAACACCTAAGTGCGTATGTCTACACCAAAATATGTCAACATCACTGTGCGTTTCCAGAGTGCCTGGCCTTTGTCTGTAGATTGAAACTGTCATACTGTGACATATAAAGCTATTGATCAGGCTAGAGACTGCTTCAAGTATTGATTAAACAAAGACAGGTAACATCCAGGTTTTCTTTCACTAGTTCGTTAAGAAATGTACAAAAGTGAGAGAAATTAAGCCGCTTTTCTTCTGCTGAATATGATTTGATTCAATGAAATACAGACGGTAAAAGACCAAGTTTTACATACATAGATTAGATTTCCTAAAATAACAAAATTAAGATATATGTTTTAACCGTCTTTGTCTGGCAAACAGCGCCATGTAAAAAGAGTCGTGGGGTTAATATGTAAAACAGAATTGTATCATACGCCCAGCCAGCGTGGTAGTCTAGTTATAATCAAGCTTACTTTACTTTTTATAGTCGTTACAATCATGCTTCTATCGTTAGAACATATCTAGTATTCTAGCAGCGTAATAAAACCTAATGTAATATCAGTTACTGTATTCCTTCCATTGGGGCACAGAGAGAAGCAGTATCATTATTTACGTCATCTGATGACATCCGACTTCTAAACCTATTTTGTAAATTTACCTATTAATGAAGACCACTAGTCAACCATGGAATGCTATGCATTTCCACATGTGTTTTACTGTGGTAAGTCAGTATTTTTGTAACTGTTTATTTAAACTTGCGCAACAACGGAGAATGAAATATTTGTTTAATGATACTAGATGACACTTAGATAATTACAATCTAACTGTCAAATGAATTAGTTGTCAAATGTGATCAACGGCTGATGATAAAATTAATTCCCATTGCACATATCAATAAGTTTATTTTCATCTATTTCATAATTGATTGTGTCTTACGCATCACTGTTTAGTCTGGGTCTTTGGTTGCTTAGCAACTATGGAGCAATGTAATTATTAAGACAGAGTCTGATGTCTTGTTTTTTACTTTATTTCTGTTGTCTCGGGTACTTCTTCTGTATCAATCTGTTATTCATATAAGACGATACCTCATGAAACAAACGGTTTAACACTTACACATATAAAATGTACTGTTTGTTCACGATTCCTCTATTTTTTCTTAAAATTAAACTTTATTTCATTTAAAAATAACTAGATTTGATTGTTATGAAATGAAATGCATTCATTTTGCTTTTAGCTGTCATTTGTGAAATCAACCTTGTGTTAAAATCAGAAACAACTTTTTTCCTCTGTTAAACATCATCCGACATATTACGTTACTCTCCAGTCATTGAACGTAGCAGGTAGGGATAACGGAATAACGTACATAGGGTATTCGAAAAATGCCGCTTTAGAAAGGTTAAGACATATTTTGAACAGCATTCATCATTCGGCATTTAAAAAAATATTTTAAACATTTGTTTTCAAACTGTCATGTTTTTCTTTTCAGGGACGAGTTGTTTTTGTATGTCTAGTAGTCTTGTGTTTGGCGATCCTATCAAACGCAGCAAGTAAGCAAGTTTTTGGTTGGATACCTTCGGTGGTTTTTTTTTTCATTGAGGAAATAACCGGGACGTTCCCATTTACATTTCAAGTATTCAGGTAATAAGATAGTTAGAAAAAACAATTTATTCTTATCTTGCATCCATTAAAAACTTAAAAATTCACTAAGTTAACTATTAAAGCGTCCGATAAGACACCTACGATGTTATTTTTTTTGTTCAATTTGTAACGTGTGTTTCAGACATTAATGATACACCCTGTACAAGTCCTGGCGACTGTACTGCAGAGAATTCAATCTGCTCCAGTAGTACAGGCAAGTGTGAATGCAATGGTGGAACTGGATACATTCAAAACCCAAACGATGGTACCAAATGCGCTCTAGGTAAGTTTAAAAATAAGTTGGTTGAAAAACAAGTCGCGTTTATTGCCGGCGTTTTATGTATAATCCTTTTCTACGATCACAGGCACGTCTGACTGGTAGCTGTTGAACTCTTGCATTGTTTCAGGTCAAAAGGTCAAATATAATATTATTGTATAGTTTGAACGTATCTTAACTTCGTGATAGTTGTTAAAATTTGTGGTAAATGTTTAGTTCGTGACAAATATTCTGAGATGTAATGCAAAACACGTGTTTGTCCAGCACTAATCAGTATAAACTGATCAGATACGATCAGAAACGTGTGGTATCAAAATAAATCTCTGAGATATATATAGGAGACATCGTATCAGTTAACATTTTCATCTGTATAAAATATGGCGTTTAAATCTTATTCTTACCTTTACACGTATTGTACTCATACAAACGAAGGCAAAAGCGGAGTTGGGGAGGGGGTTATTTAGGAATCACCAGGCCGATTGGTAGGTCGGTCCACTTCGTGTCAAGGCTATAATACTGACATCCATAGTGGGATTTAAAAATTAGTTTTTGACAAATACTCATCACATTGATTTCATGTTTCACATAAAACTCACCGCTACCTACCTAAAAAGTCTACGTCACATTAAGTAGTTTTCAATATTTCGTGTCTGCTCTATTACTTAATCATGCATCAATGGATTTTGAAATTATTAGGCACATATATTTCCCTCATGATAACGATGTGTCGAGCATAAACCTCTGGTCCCTATCTTAAGCATAAAATCATTCTTTGCAAGAAAAGAAAAAATAAAGTACCACTATTGTATGTGTAAATTATGAGGCATGGTCGTGTCCGGGATATAACTTTGTCATATCACATAGAGATTTCAGAGCAAGTTGGCCACATGATTTCCACACTGAGTCGATGTGTCGCAGACAAATCCCAAGGGCTTACCTCAAAGGTAAAGTTTACCTTCAGAGGTCGTCCATTTTTTTGAGTCAACTCTGCAACTATCATACACCAAGGGATTTTAAAACAATTTAGCACAAATATCGCCCACATGATAACGATAACTACAGCTTAGTGTCCTAAAGGTCAAGGTCATACTTTGCAGAAAAAAATGTAGCACTATGTATATGTGATGTTTTAAGTCATTGTTGTGCCCGGACTTAAGTTAATAACACGTCTAGGGATTTTGAAATTATTCGGCTCAAATAATGCCAATATGATATCAATGTGTTTCACGAAACTTCAATGTCTACCTAAAAAGTCACTTTCTCACTTTGAGATTTCTTATTATTTCATGTCCGCTCTTTAGTTATTTCAGTTATTTCAGTCATGAAGGGATTTTGAGATAATCTGGCGCTTTTGTTGCCCATATGATTATAATTTGTTTTCCATAAACCCAACATCTCTATCTCAAAGGTCGAGATCATTCTTTGCAGTCAAAAAGTATAACATTACATATGTTTACTGGTATATGATTAAGTTATGGTTGTGAAACCTTATCATATTTGATTATATTATAAAGTTACAACAAAAATGTGCTGTGTATTAAATCCTGGTCCCTGTCTCTAAGGTCAAGGTTACTTCTGATATGTATATTGAGACAATGTTTTCCTCAATATTTTTAAGGTCAAGGAAAGTCAGGCTTTGAGGTCAGTGAGTATAATTGTTTCGTGAATATTTTAGTCTTTATTTGAAAGAAAAACATTTTTTTAGGAAATCTGGTACACAAGACCTATAAGTCTTCCCTGCTCTTAGTTCGAACTTGATATTTTCTCCCCTTTGCCTCTGACAAGGTGGTATTGTGGGGTAATTACTCACATTCAGTAATAGCGTTGGTTGCGGTACAGTGGCGGCCGTAAAATGTCTCTTCTTATATGTAGTAAATGTTGTCATACATCTAACACCTGTCACCGATGTGTAGCGAGGTGGACACTTGTATGCCGATTATTTGTGCAACCTTTTTCGGGTTGCTGCGATGACCGGTTAGTCTTAGGCTTCGAATTCCACTTAGAACTCGATAATTTATGATTTACAACAGCGCGATATGTGCAGTGTGGCGGCCGTAAAAGTCTCCCTCTTACGCCTGTCACCGATGTGTAGTGAGGTGGACACTGATATTCCAGTTAAATGCGCAACGTTTTTGGTCAAGTGGTCTAAGGCGTTCTTAATTTGCATTGCTGGGCAGTTGGTGCAGTTCGTTCCGGGTTCGAATCCCACTGGAAACTTGATTATTGAAGAAAAAAAAGAAAAGAAAAAAGAATACTTATAAACTTAAACTGCTGACAGCAAGGTATTCATTTCATTTATCTATTTCTCTATGACACTGGTTTATGGTGTGATGGCATGCTGATTTATTTATTTATTCATTTTTAATTTCGGGTAAGTTAGAAAATCTGTATATGTTTTTATTGCAAATGTAATTTGCATGCATACGAGTATGATTACAAACATTACGCCAGTAGGACTATACCATGTTACAATGCAACATGATAACTTTAAGATTCGTAAAATTGCATTACTGTCATTTTCTTTCAGTTCTCGGACTTGATTGTTCATCGGACGCCACCGTTTGCGATGCCATTCAAAACACTGCTTGTCCGTCCGGCACATGCGCATGCAAAACCAACTACTACGACTCTAGTAATCTCTGTGTTGCAGGTGAGACATATTACATGCTTTACAAAAAATGCATTGTTCTGGAAATAATAATGAAAATAATAATGTTTATTTTTAGTTAAACTCAAAATCATCTTAATAATAAATATATTCTCGAAAATTTGAAATACAGCACTGGTATGAATTCCTAATATTTCAATAAAACGTGGTGATCTCTGTTACCTGAAACTTAATCATATGCGCAAAACAGAGAAATTTCCCAAGTGAACGTATAGACTAAAGGCATATCAGGGGTATCTCTCGATAGGCAAGGTTCCGTGAGCTTCGGCGGGTTATTATTAGTAATTGCATGGTATCGTTAGAGGTGGTTTCAAATATTCGACTGATTTTTATGATATTTGATACTTTTTTGTCTTAAAACATGAGTTAATGTGCAATGCCAAGTGCAATTTTCTCCTGGTCTGTAGATTCTTTGAAAAGAAGGTTGTTACATTTCCATTAGTTGTGTCAACTTCCGGTTTGAAACGGCTGTCACAGCTTTCAGAACCCCTGATGCAAAGAAACGCGTTTTGTTTACAGAAATTCAGGGTGTGAATGCGAATAATTGTTAGCTGCTTTCTTCATTTCTTTATCACTTATTCTTTTCCATTTCCTCTCGACATCATCAAAATCTACAAGGGCCGTAATTGTATTGCTAATCTTATCTAGTGTTGTCTGCCTTTATAAACATGCAACTACTACCGTCACAACTTAATTATGAATTCTATTCTACATCAATCATTAAAAAAAATACTCGTTTCTTTGAGATTATTTATCTAAAATTTCCGTAGATTTTCGGTACAAAAAGATGACATAAAAAAAGTAAATGGCATTGTTTCTCAAAGCATCGGTTAACGGTCACTGCCTGGTAAAAGTTCTATATGTTGTCATAGGTAACCTGCTTTGCAAGTGGGTATTTAAATGCACTACTGTATCCCGCGGAGTTATTTAGTTTCAAGGAAGGATAAACGAGTGCATGTTAAACAAACATTTGTTTAGTTACATCGCTTGAATTGAACTAACGAGCATATAGTTAACAGTACGGTACATCATAGAGTCTAAGTTGTAAAGGAATATATGTATGCAAAATGCCAGATTGTTACATTAATATAGTCAGTATGAATTAAATTACCGAACTATTATAACAATTCTTACGCATCCAGAATAGGAAAAATCGTTAAATCCTGGAGTTGAAGCAACAATAACAACAACAACACAACAACAACAACAACAACAACAATAATAATAATAATAATAATAATAATGATAAGTTGATTTTGCAAAAGCAGTAAAAACTTAATACATATATGATTTTGTCAGTTTTTGGTTTTAAGCAACCACACGTCTAATTTCATAAACTCCCCGAGCAGAAGAACACGTCCTGTCTGCTAGTTCATCAGTATGCAGATAACATTCAGTCATTTCTACTAGCGACAAATATTCTACGTTGTATCGATCGAAGACTAGTTAATTTATCAATAATTAATACCATCAGCTGACCTTTATGAATGGTTAACTTTTCTGGTAAAGGTTTTGTTATAAGCGTCATTAGAGAAATTCAACTGTCTTTTCTTTTCAGTACAACAAAACTGTTGTAAAACCCCGGGAAGGGTTAATTTCAATGTTGTGAGAACTTGTTGCCAGACCCTTTTGAATAATATGTAAATGTATGTGTACTTACTTTGTGAAAAATTTAATGCAATGAAATATGTTTAAACTGAACAAAAATATTGAAGAGCAAGTTGTTTGGTATACAGGAACATATTAAGGGTACTGGGTTCAAACAATAGTTGTCTTTTTGTTGGAGTAATGATTAAATGTGTATAAATCGAAACACCTTCCCCAAAAACGCACTTAGGCACCTCAGATCTCCTTCAGGTTTATTATTTGTGATTATTAAATTGATACTACTGATAATAGTGATGTTGTTGGCAATAAGTCAGATGTTGTTTAGATAACGATAATGTTGTGACTTTTTGTTAGTAATACACTTTCTATGTTTACTTTCAGTGTTAGGCAACAAAGACTGTACCGTAGAAAACGCAGGCACAGAATGTACAGTGGCAAATTCGGAATGTAATAATTTAAAGTGTAAATGCAGTGCAGGGTACATTGAGAAGGACGCTGGGTGCACTAAAGGTGAGAATATTCATTCGTATATGTCCTCATGTACAATGTGTAAATCAAAATGTATTGCAAATAAACGTATAAGTTTACCTTCTCGTTAGAGCAATAAGCTCTTAATGGACGCTTAGTTTTAGTTAAAACACATCTATTTGTTATCACTGCAACTTACATTAACGCTTTCCTTTGACTGATTCCTCGGTTCGAAAGTGTGAAAGTGGTTCTCATCCCTGGTAGGAATTCGAATTAGCGACCCCCGGATAAAAAAATATGGCGCTCTAACGCTGGAGCAATTTTTCAATTGAGCAGTTGTAAGCACCAATCATGGAATATATGATGTCGCTGGCACCAGGCTTCCTTTTGATCTGCAAACTGCTTTAAGAGTAAAAGATCCAAAGGTGTAAAGACATGCTTTCCTAGTGTCCTTAGAGTAGTTTTGTAAGAACTCACTAAAATGAGTGCAACACTAAAATGCAACTGTACCTCACTGCTTATTAAAAGTAATTTGTTTAAATTCCCCTTTAAATATTAGGGACGATAAATTACATTTAAATAAATATATAGTAAGGTAATTCATTTGAAGGACATTTATACCAGCTGGGTACTAATGTAGAACAAGCCATATTTTTAAACAAAAGGAAATGCATGCCTCTAAAAGTTATTATTATCAATTTGTTACGATTGTGTTGCAAAGTACATAGAAATTTACCCAACTGTCACGTTCCAATGATTTTCAGTGCTGGGTGCTGATTGCTCTTCGGACGTCTCTGTATGTAGTATTGTGACAAACAGTGAGTGTACAGGTGGCGTCTGCGCATGCTCGGCTACCTATGAGATGGCGGATAACGTATGCAAAAAAGGTGATTTTTGATAATTTGTATAAGTGTGGATTTTTTGGACTTTGAGAGAATGTTAATAATACTAAATCATAATATTCTATTTTCTAAACAACTTCTAAACTTCATTTACAAGTAACATTAAATAACAACTAGCATATTCTGACATGGAGTTTTCATTTATTCACATATTAACGTTTTTTGTTTTAATCGTAGCACCTTTCTGTAACAAATGTCTGACTCCTGATTTGCTAGAAATGATTATTTTGATATTAATGACCAATCAAGAAATAAGCCATTTTAGTCTAAACTCGAGATTAAGAAAACTTTAAACCAGACGACATCTTAAAAGAAGTGAATGGTAACTCTTCATCTATCATTTTAATTCACACACGTAGTTTATTTTTCAGTCGCTTTTAGTTCGTCTGAATTATGCCAATCTGTGGTTATTTTGTGTTGGAAAATTGAATTCAAAACATATTCACCAAGATCACATTAATATACAACTACCAGAGTTTCCTTCTTTTATACAGCTGCGGGCCAGACATGTACAGCAAATGACGAATGCTCGAGCAACAAGTGTGAGGGTGAAACAGGCTCTATGACATGTACGTTCAGTTCTTTATTCATTTTTGTAATCATCGTAATTAACATTCTTTCAACCTTTAGAGTTTTCTGATATATCCCCGAGTCACCATCTCTGCTGGAACAATTTTTTAATAACCGGGATAATGTAATTATAATTAAGAATTCCTATTCCAAACTTACTTAAGGCACCTATTGTTCTTGGCAAGTAGAACAAGTTACCTTCATTCTTTTACCTGCTTTTTGTTCTCATTTTTTGGAAAGTCGAATTGTCTCAAAGAATTTTATAAAGTTTGTCATGTTTTCTTGTTTCTTTTATACAATTCTTAATCCACGGTACCAATGTGTTATTCACTAAGAAACACGTCTATTCAGACTTTTAGGGACATGCGATAAAGGTTATAAATGATATACAAATAAGGTACTTAAATGAAACATTCTCTATCCAATGATAGTTGTAACAAAAGAATGTATGCTCAAACTGGCTCTACTTCGGCTTGACGACACCGTTAGAACGTTTGATCCTCTTTTGAACGTTTTAGCGCATTTAGTCTTAATTAATGCTCATAGAGTCATTTATCCAAGAATTGATATGCCAACTATCACTGCATCAGTAAGCATTTTTAAATACCTTGGTCAATGGGACGTAGACAAAAATCTCACTGAAACTCTCGTGGTTTTGGTCAAGCGAATCAAGGGCATTTCAAGATTATTCCAGATGAAATATGATCTCTACCCCCATCAAAACTGTAATACTGCAAAAAAGTAAAAAAATATAGCACGATAAACATGTATATGTATATATTCAATCTTCCTCACAGGTGCTGAGAAAAACTCCGCCCATACTGTTATGCTGTCTGCGGGTATGGTCGCTGTAACTTTACTTGCTACACTGTTTCTACAATTTTTCTGAACATCTGCGTAGCTAACAGGTAACTGAAAAACTCCTTACTTGAAAAAAATCAAAACACTGAAGGCACTGAATTTGTTTGGGTCACAGAACCAGTAATCAGTGTTGTCAATATTTTCTTTTCATTTCATTTTGCAGAAAAGTTGTTTAAAAGTGTTCATATCTCATAATCATTGGTTGATCCTATAAGAGACTAAATACTCCTCTACATGCTGCACGAGTGTACTCGGTATTGAACTTGGAAAACCACTGTCTGGCGAAAATACTCCCACATATCATTTTGTCAGTAGAGTATAATGTAGTTCCATGTTAATACATGATATTGCTTTAAAGTTATGAACAATAAATATGAAAAATTACAACGAACATTAACTGCAAAATTATGCATAAGAACGTCATGGTTCATACTTCTGCATTGCACTTATCAATGAAATTTATCAAAGTGTGAAGTTTCAAGTTGATATTTCCAATACTTTTGAGTGATTCACCGGCCATCAATTAAGGATGAAAAATCACAAAGGACAATAACTGCAAAATTATGCTAAGAAAGTTGCGGTTCTTGGACACTGCGATTTCCTCAGTAAAATCTGTCCATCTATGTAGGTAAGTTTGATAAATTACAAATTGCAATAAATTTAAAATTATGCTATAGAGATTTATATTTTCCTAATGAGGTCTATCCATCCGTTGTTTCATCAAAGAAGTTTCAAAATGATACCGACAATACTTTTTGAATTATGCTCTCAACAAATTACCAAACCAGGCAGTTAGCTGGTCAAGTTGATTCCAGTATCATCCCCGCTCCCTCCCTTCCATGTGCGGGAGGATGGCGGGGGGATATATAATGAAATTCTAGTAGTAATTGCCTATGATCAGGTGTATGAAGTTGAAATACTAGACAGTTAGTGTTAGTGTGCAGACCAGTATCTATAAGTAACAAAATAGCACCTAGTGAATGCTGTATTAATGGATTTTTGGTCGGTCAATACATATAATTCGGATTTGGTGCCAGGGTTCTAGCTACCCGATTATTGCTTGTCGCGTGCGACATGCCTTCAAGCTTAGGGCTGTGTTTCTGATATGCTTTGAAGTCACCTACATCCCTTAATTGTCAAACGGACATGTCTAATAAACAACAATTACACCAGATAGTTTTCAGTAGCACACCACGTGCTCTCCGTTAATTCATGTCAATCAAATGAAGCGACTGGGAGCGATCAACCAATGGCAGATTACTTTACGGAACGTGTGACGTAAAACATTCGGCAGCGTTATTAAGCACCGCCCTAATTTTTTTTGACGGGTATTTTCTTTGATGTGTCGATATATGTAGCATGCTAACTCCTAATTATTAGAACTTGTATTGATCGAAATATTTTCACGGGTTTTCTTTTTTTATCATTGGGTAAATTAAAGATGAGACAATACAAGACTTTTGAAGATTTGTTTCAACGTAAAAATGTTTTTCGCATGTAAAATCAGGATAAAGACAATGCCGGGTGCTAAGTTGAAAATTACTTATCTGTTCAATTTGACCAACAAATATTATCGCCGCAATGTTGTTCACATGTATATGTCTTGTTTTCATGAGTGGAGCAATGGAGAAACACTGACTGATATAAAATTTAGAGTAATATTTCACTGGCTTACTTCAAAGAACTTTTACATTATAGAGAAAACTTTTGGAGCGGATGTGGTCCAGTGGTAACACGCTTGACTGGTAAACCAGGGGTCACGAGTTCGTTCCCCCGCTCCTTCACTAACATTACTTATACTCTAACCGAGGTCCCATGTATCAGTGCTATACACTGAGCATGCAAACAAACAAATGCAAACCTGTTAAATGATGGATCAGACGCGAATTTTCCAATTTAATATCTTAGAATGAATTAAAACCATTTGCTAGATTTCCATTTACATTTTTTTAGAATCTGCCATTGGAAGTAAAGGGAAATGTATTTAAAGTAATTTGGCATTATCTTTGATTGTATTAAAATAAATAATTTTACCAACGAACATAACAACACTTTGAATCTCTTCAGGGGACGTCGATCATATTGGCAACCGATACCGACGATAAATAAGCTCAAATAGATAAATATCTTTCTTACTTTTACTAGTAAATTTAACCAATACTGCTGTCTGCTTATCGTGCATATTCTTTATTAATCTAATTTTATTTAAAATGATTTCCAGAAAATCGGTGTTTTCCGGGTTTTTCATAGAATCGGGTTAATTCTTTATCAAATTAAACTTACTTCACGTCATTTAATCAAGCTAAATTTCCTAAATGTTTTATATTGAAACGTATCTAAATATATATGGTATTTTCTCTTGTCTTTCTTTAGTACTTTTTTTTCCAAGAGCATCTCAAATGATTTCCGGAAATTCAATATTTCTTTCCGCGTTTTCCGTCACTCTTAAGTGATAATAAATCAGAGGAACCGTGACCTAATTAAAATAGCTTTTAAAATGGCTTTTCTCAAGGTTATAACTGTTTCAAACTCGTTTCTAATAATCAGTCAACATCTACATTTATCTATCGTTAAGAACACCACATGGTAATGTACGAATAAAGCTACAAACTTTTCAAGAGCGTGGTAATCTCTTCTGTTTACTTTCGGCGAGGTTTGGTCACGTTACAAATTTATGCGTAATTTCATGTAAACGAACGCCTTTTCATTCGAGAGTACGAAATCGACATGTTTATAATCAAAATTGTTTGAATATATTAAGTGTAAAGAATTGCACAATATTAAGAATATTTAATCTTTTAGTCAGTATTAACTTTTGGCAGTAATAAGTTGAAGTTGACCAGTCGGGAACTATTTTTCTGTTTTCTGAGAGGGGTGTAAAAAATTAATGCACAAGTCATTTTATACAGACGGACAACTTGCGGATTTGGTAAATAAGAGAGTGATAGAGGATGAAATTGTGCTAACATTATTTGTTTGGTCTGACGACCCAAACAAATAATTATCTTAAAGTGAGACAACTGTTTAAGAATAGTTGTTTTTGCTGTAGCATTCAGAATAACTGTTTGTCTGAGGTCTGCGAAATACTGAATACTTATTTTGAGTGCGATTCATCAGGTGTGCGACTACGGTGGTTGTTTTTAGATCAGGATTTGTCTCTTGACTGTTTGGCTTTCATCATTAATGTTGATATCAGTGCTTAAAGACCACCCTTTTCTACGCTACTCGATTCGTTTTGAAAACTTTTTCGCCATAGATGTGATGACCGCTTACACGTCTAAATATCAAGGCTCTTATCATTTATAGTAACTGATGTCTGTTAAAAGTTATTATACATGAAACCTGCCATGTCTCAACGCTTTTACTCCTTTTTTGAAAAAAAAAAAAATTTGCAAATCATTTTGCAAAATGCGAGGGGTGCATTTAAGGCAGGAAAACTAAGCTTTTTCATATTTCTTGTACACTTTACACTTTATTTTCAGGCTGACAAACAACAAAGCCATGAAAAAATGTTTTCTCCTCATTTAAGAAGGTTCAACTCCTGAAATTCTCTTTTTACTGTTTTCATGAAATGTCTCAGGACTGTGTTTTCTTTCTCTTAATTTAAATAAATCTTAATTTAACTCATCTCGATTTAATTCACTAACAGAGCCTAAGGTTGTACAAACAATGTTTATCAAGAAACTTCGATTCTGACAAAAGAGAAAGAAATAAAGAAAATGCAAAATTTCGTCATGTGTCGACAACTCCTGTTGATTTATTTGCTGTCACAGACTTCAGTTTCGGAGTAACTTTTCTTCGTCGATATCAACTTTATAAGTGTTTGTGACCTATCTGTAGACAAGATTCATATATGATTTCTTGAACCAGTCTAGCATTTTCAACTTCTGATTGGTAAAGTAAAATTTTGAACAAAGTTCAAGCCAATCAGCGGTCAGAATATCCTAGACTGGTTTTAGGAGACAAACATCTTTTGTTCTCCGGGATTAGTTTGATTGTTGTATTTCTCCCTTTTTTTAATGCATAATTATTTATATGTAGATTTTAACGAAAATATCATTGTATTTATTGCCATACTTGATTTGGTTTGTGAGGTTTTGCAGTGCCTGTATTTTACTGAAAACCAAAGGGTTTGATACTGTGATTTTTTTCATTAAAAAGCGAATGTCAGTCTGTTTGAACCTTAGCTTGTTTAGACTTATCCTACAAAGAACCATAGGTAAATAAATACAAGAAAAAAATAGCACTTACATTAAAATTTGTTAAGACTATTTGCTTTCCAATATTTGCGTGGCTGTACTGTGTGAACGAGTTAAAAAAATCTAGCAAAGTCGATTCAAGGAAACTTCAGCTAAAATTCTTTGGTCAACATTTCAGCCATTTTAACATGATTAAGTTAATTATGCAGAAAACTGAGATTCCAACTTGCGAATCTATTGTTAACGACATGAAGCAGTGTTGAAGAACTTTTTCAACTATTCAACTCATTCCTTCAATTTCCGGCAGGTGTTTAGCCAATGACATTCGTCGAAAGTAGTGTATGGGAGAATTTTTATGAAATGTATTGTTTTAACATATCATGTTTATGTTTTGTAAACAGTTGTACTCATTGAGCACTATAATTACCTAAAATCACCTCTGTGTGTTTATAGTTAGGCACTTTCACTACACCTGGTACTATTTAACCCCGTGACACTAATTCCATGCCAATATCTTTACGAAAAATAAACATTGAAATAACTGATTTTTTGATTTTAAGTATATATTTTTTAATTTTCCCCTTATTACTTATGTTTGGAAATATGCCGATCAGAAGCGATTTTTGTATGGTTGTATATAAATATAAATGGAAATAAAAAGAAGTAGTTCCTATATGTAAGCGTGTTGCTTTAAATCAGTCCATGCATTTGTGATCAAATAAATGACATGTTTGAGATTCAGGGATTTCGAAGTGCAGGTTTATAATGATACATTAATTTTTAGATTCAGGGGTTTGGAAGTACAAGTTTATAATGATATTTTATGCCTATGTGAGATGTGCATTTTTGATGATTTACAATACGTGGAAAATATTTTTTCTGTTTAATTGTAATGATAAAGGCACACGTTAGTAGACTATAAACAATTAAATGTTGATGTTTGAGACAGTTGTAGAGACGACATTTGTAGTAGTACAAGTTTAAGGTCTCTGTATACAACTATATTGTAACATTGCGTTGCATGATTCAACTAAAATCAACAATGTTTTGTATTTGAATTAAAAAAAACTCTATTAATGGAAGCTTTGGAAAACATCAGATGTTGGTCACCAAATTTACTTAAATCAAATACTGGTAAAGTTCAATACTTCTCAAACATGAAACATTTACAACTGAACATTGATAATGTATGTTTAATGGCATATTATCTAATTTTATACTTCGAGCAAAAGATACCTTTGCAAAGTACCTGGATGATTGATTTAAATAGTGGTATTAAACTAGATCATAATATTTTTGAAAAGGAAATTTTTGCCATTTGTGTAAAACTAGTTCCATTTTTTTAGCAAAAAAACAACAACAAAACAAACAACAATGTAATGATAATAGCATCAAGAACGATGACAATATTTGTTAGATGTGCATTTTCATAATTCTATTGCCTATATAGTAAACAACATAATGAGGTGTTCTTTAATCTTGTTTAAGTCGAACGCTGTATGAACACAAGCATTTTATCAATAAAATATTAATACCATTATCGTGTTATTTTATTAATTTTGAATGTAAATCAACAAGCTCTGTTGTTGAAAATATTTCCCAAAATATCTGTGGTTACCCAGATACAGCTAGATAAAAATAACAAGTCTCCTGGAGTAAAAAAAACAAAAGGATGCAAAAGGATTCCTAACATATTCCTTGTGTGAAAGAATCAGTTCCGACAAAAAGTGGATCCTAGAAAATAAATAAGGCTTGAAATAAAAACAAATGACTTTCAGAAATAAAGCAAGCTGGGCTTAAAATTCGACTGTGTTGTATTGTTCCCATCAGTTGAAATCACTGTTGCTTATCCCTTTTGATAACAAGTACTAGCAGATGGTGAATGACAGTGTCACCTGATTGATCATTGACCAAAATTTCAAAAATTAACCTGTGTATGTCTTCAGAACTAACAATAACAACGAACCACAGACTCCAAACGGGGACTCCGTCTAAAGTTCTAGAAAAAGTCAGTAAAGGAAAACAAATATGTTAAGAGGAGTCATTTTATTATGAGGATCTAGTACCCAGCAAACAAAATATATGGGACCCAGATGGGCCCCATTTGGGTCACCATATGGGTCCTATTTGGGCACCCCATGTGGGGCCCATATGGGATGTGCAACCGGGCACCATGAGGGGCCCATATGAGCTTGCTATATGGGCAGTATATGGGCCTTATATGGGTCCCTTTTCAGACATCTGGGCAGTATATTGGCCCCATATGGGTCCCTTGTTCAGACATCTGGACAGTATATGGACCAGGGATGGGTACCATTATTTTTAAAAGTAATTAATTAATTACAATTAAAATGGAAACTTCCCAATTACATTACAATTACAATTACACGAATTTTCACATTGTAATTAATTAATTACAATTAAATTTGAAAAAAATAATTAATTACAATTAATTATTTTCTAGTTAAACTGCTTTAATATGAAAATAATATAGTTACAAAGCACACCAGATACAGAAAAAATTATTTTCACTTTGAAAACATTAAATTAAACTCATCAGTCTGTTTTCTGAATAACACAAAGCATTACTCTCACCAAAAATTGTTCAAGCTGTTCACAATGCCTTGTTACTTTTAACAAACATGAGAGCTTCAAAGTTTTTGTCACTCATATTACATCGATCAGGACGAAAAACTTTGCCTGCAACAGAGAACAGTCTATCCACAGGTGCAGATGAGGCTGGTAGAGCCAGATATTGAATTGCAAGCTTCCTTTGGAAGAATGAAATGTTTTAGTGCGGGAGAATTCATCCTGCCTGCTTTAATGAATGTAACAATATGGTGTTGAAACTATTTTGTAGAAAAATTGCAAGATGAGTGAATACTTTTGTGAGCCCTTGACTGATACTTTTTACTTCAGGCAAGTTTTAATCTTAACAATAGTCACCAACAAACACTTGCCAGTATATACCTTAGGCTATATCAACAACAACAACAACAACAAATTTATTGCATAAAACATACAAAATGCTTATAGCAATATTACAATTACAATTTCCATCAAGGCACAGCTTTACCGAAGAGAAGACATCTCTATAAACTAAGTATTATATAGGGAAATTTTTAATATTCTAGTTTCTACCTTTATTAGCATGGTATAAAAATTTGGACAGATTTATTATATCCTTTTTTGAACTGTTAGATAACAAATTAACAAATTTCTGGAGTGTCGGCCATGTATAATAATATCTCTTTATATGTTTTTGTCTAAAATCTCTAAACTGTGAGCATATTAAAAGGTAATGGAATTCATTTTCAATAAAATTTGATCTTTACACTTTCTCTTGGTATTAATATATGCTCGTTTTTTTATCTAAATACAATATTTTATTATCTATACTTTTTTCTCTGATAAATGCATTCCTAGCCTTATTATACTGTTTACGTGCATTATAACATTCATTATTAAACCACTTTTTTCTATTATTCAACTTGTTTATACCCAAAACATCGCTGTTAACTCGTGATTTTCCAAAAACTTGGAGGGTCTGATCTTGCATAAATTTTGTGAATGAACTTACAACAGTGTTAACGTCGCAACTATCAATACTATCAGTCATGCGCTGTAACGTATTAAAATTTGCCAATAAATTTCCACGAAATGTATCAATATATAAGTTATCCCATTCAATAACACACTCTTGAGTAACAGTTTTACCACGTGACTGTGTTTGTACATGTTTACACTTGATACTGAACTTGAGTGCACAATGATCTGAAAACTCATTTGGTGGCAATACTTGGAAATTTTGAAAATGTACAAAATCAGAATATTTCAACAATAAATAGTCAACAACGGATGCACAATTTCTGTTGTAAAATGTCATATCTCCTTTACCTTTATCAAATCCAATTCTAGGGTTAGCAATCAACATATTTGTAGATTTACACAATTGAATAATACATTTACCTTGAGTGTCTAACACATGATCTTGACTTAATCTACATAAATCTAATTCTGTAAACAATATATCAGCATTATTTAAATAACAGTCGTACATCATATAGTCAATTTCATTTGAAGTCCTACCATTTAAATCCCCTAATACACATATTTTACCAAGAGAATCATATTTTTGAATCCCTGACTCGATTAACTCAAAAACATCATTATCATTAAATTGTGTTATTACTCCAGAGTCTGCAGGTTTTATATATGTACTACATAAGCATAGATCTTGTTCAAACTGAAAAAAGATTCTTACAAACTTTAATCTATAATATGCCACACTGATGTTTTTCTATGACATGAATTTTACTTTTTAATTTAGATTTGATATAGATTGATATTCCTCCACTGTATCTACCTTTCTTAGTATTTATAGATTTATTTCCAAACAAATGTTCGACTTCATAACCTTGTATATTCAAATTATAATTTGTTTTAGGTGATACCCATGTTTCTGTCGAAATAGCAACATCATGAGATTTAATAATATTCAAAAAATCAATGTCAGTCAGTTTTCTCGTCAATCCATTGACATTCCAGGCGATAATGTCCAAATTATCTTCATGACCTCTCTAAGCTGTCTCATTGGGGGTTCCAATAGGTGGTGTGTACATAGCTCCGTCAATATATAGTTTATCACCGACGAGTTTGACGTTTTTTCCTTCTTTCTTAGCTTTATTCATTGGTGTGTAAAGTCGTTTGCGAGCATCGCGCCACTTTTGTGGGAGCTGAACTCCAACTCCAAGATTTTTGGATTTAAGACTCTCCTTCAGACAAAATGCCGTGCCGCGAACTTCCTCCCTATCTGCATACGAATGAAATGTTACTTGAACCGGACGAGGTTTCTTGGATGTATCAGGATTTCCGAGTCTTTTTGTTAGTTCGAATTTCATATTGGACGTATCAATACTAAGATGATCTATGATCATCTTTCGTACTTTCTCTTCATCAGTTAATGGAGGGGGTTCTTCTAACATAGAAGCATCTTCCCGACGTTCAGGTGTCTCAGGTTCCTCTGTTACTCCATAAAACAACAAATTTTCACGTAGTTGTCGAAATTCTAAGTCATTTACCGTTTTATTTAAGGACTCACGTTCTTTCTCCAGTGTAATGATATCAGTTTGTATTGATGAACAAGCCTCACTAAGTGTTCGAATTTTTGTATTGGCATCTTCCAGTTCCATTTTCTGAGTATCATATTTGTCACTAATAAAGCTCACTGAAGATTCAACTTCACTAATTCTGACTTCAGCATTGTTCGCTTTCAGTTCAAGATCTTCAAGAGACTTCTTTATTTGGTTTACTGTTAATTCAATTTTGTCAATTTTAGAGACTGAAACTTTAATGACTTTAATGTCCTCTATAATACTAGTTGCCAATGGAGGAGCCTGATTTAACTGAGTGCTAGTTACAATCGGAGTTCCTGAATATCCTGAATATCCTACGCACTGAGGTGTAATCCCTGAGACTGCATAAACTGTCCAAAGGGTTGCTGGTTTGGTTGGGAATAGCTCATATTCAACGAATGATTAAACCCCTGAACTGATTCAAAGTTAAAATATTGGTCACTTTGAAAACACTTGTTTTCCCCCGCCGCTTGTGTACTTGATAAATCTGTTGAACCAGTTTTCGCGTTTTCAATCATGACAATACCCATGAAAAGCTACCTGCATTAAAATCATTGACGGGTGATTATCAATTATCACTTCTAGGAAGATTATCTATATCAGACAATACAGGTGAAAAAGTATGCATTTTACCTAAATCAGATCAATGGTTAATGTGCACAGAATTCAGATTAATTGAATTTAATTGAATTTAATTGACAATTAAATGAAAAAAAATCACAAAGTAATTAATTAATTACAATTAAAGTAATTGAGTTTTGGCTCAACTAACAATAATTTTTAATTATATGATTTTTCATACTTAATTGTAATTAATTAAATTATAATTGTAATTGTACCCATCCCTGATATGGACCCTATAAGGGTCCCTTTTTCAGACATCTGGGCAGTATATGGGCCCAATATTGTTCCCTTTTTCAGACATCTGGGCAGTATATGGACCTTATATGGGTCCCTTGTTCTCAAATCTGGGTAATATATAGCCCCTATATGTGTCCTGTTTTAACACACTTGTTTAAGATGGGTCCCTTGTTTTGACAGTTTCTGTATATAGGCAGTGTGTACGGCCCCTGTGTATGCTACAATTGTCCATAGTAATCCTTGAATTATGAACCAGTCCAAGCATTTGTTTTTCATTTTCTGGCAGTCACCACATCTTAATATTGTACAACTTAAAATAATTCAAATTTCACAAAAACAACAAAGATAAGTTTTGATAACATTTAATAACTTGAAAAGAAAACAGTGAACCTAGTTAAGAAGTCATTGGAATAAGCAAATCTGTTGAATTCATATCCCCCGCCAAACAGTGGTAATCAGTCACTGCTACCATTTGTTCCTAAAACGGTTTCTTCTTATAAACCATACAGTCAAATAAAGAACAAGGAACTATACAACTTATATACAAAAATTTCCTCAAAATAACCAAAGACTTACAGGTGAATAAATATATGAAAATTATAACTGACATTTGACATAGATTCATGACCTTGACGAGTAACACGAAGTTTTGATTATTTGAATTTGCCTTGTACTTGTGATGTTAAACATTTGTGTGAAAAATTATATATAACATAATCAAAATAATTATAAAATCAACTGAAAATACACAAGATGTTTATGAAATATGGCAAAACTGTTCAAATTCATTATCTTTGGCTTCGAGCTGTGACCTTGACATTGTCTCTGTGATTTTGTCTAGTAATGAAAAATATGTGCCTACTTATTTAATTATCCACCCAAAAATACTCAAGTTATTACAAACTGTTAATTTTTCAGAGATTCCATATACCTCTACCTCTGTTGAGGGATAAAAAATAGAATCACAAATATCAAAATTATGCACTTAATACTGTTTGTAAAATATTGCTGTAACAAAAATATTTATCAAATGATAGACATTATGTCGAATAAACATGATCAAATTATAACAAAGTTAAACAAAAGCACCAGTGTAAACAAATATAGGTGCTGATAATTAATGTTCTCTCAGTAACTCTAATTGTCGATTAAGAATACAATGTATTACAAACTAGATATTGTAACATATTTCACGAATGATCCAAACATTGTGTTGTCTATTAAAATATATCAAGAATGCTACCTTTTTCTGGTTTGTATGAGACAATACAAAACTTTTGAAGATTTGTTTCAACGTAAATTTTTTTTTCGCAAAATCAGGATAAAGACAATGCCGGGTGCTAAGTTGAAAATTACTTATCTGTTGAATTTGACCAACAAACATTATCGCCGCAATGTTGTTCACATGTATATGTCTTGTTTTTATGAGTGGAGCAATGGAGAAACACTGACTGTTATAAAATTTAGAGTAATATTTCACTGGCTTACTTCAAAGAACTTTTACATTATAGAGAAAACTTTTGGAGCGGATGTGGTCCAGTGGTAACACGCTGGACTGGTAAACCAGGGGTCACGAGTTCGTTCCCTCGCTCCTTCATTAACATTACTTATACTCTAACCGAGATCCCATGTATCAGTGCTATACACTGAGCATGCAAACAAACAAATGCAAACCTGTTAAATGATGGATCAGATGCAAATTTTCGAATTTAATATCTTAGAATGAATTAAAACCGTTTGCTAGATTTCCATTTACATTTTTTTAGAATCTGCCATTGGAAGTAAAGGGAGATGTATTTAAAGTAATTTGGCATTATCTTTGATTGTATTAAAATAAATAATTTTACCAACGAACATAACAACACTTTGACTCGCTTCAGGGGACGTCGGTCATATTAGCAACCGACACCGACGATAAATAAGCTCAAATAGATAGATATCTTTCTTACTTTAACTAGTAAATTAAACCATAACTGCTGTCTGCTTATCGTGCATATTCTTTATTAATCTATTTTTATTTAAAATGATTTCCAGAAAATCGGTGTTTTCCGGGTTTTTCATAGAATCGGGTTAATTCTTTATCAAATTAAACTTACTTCACGTCATTTAATCAAGCTAAATTTCCTAAATGTTTTATATTGAAACGTATTTAAATTATGGTATTTTCTCTTGTCTTTCTTTAGTACTTTTTTTTCCAAGAGCATCTTAAATGATTTCCGGAAATTTAATATTTCTTTCCGCGTTTTCCGTCACTCGTAAGTAATAATTTAACAGAGGAACCATGACCTATTTAAAATATATGCGCTTTTCTCAAGGTTATAACTGTTTCGAACTCGTTTCTAATAATCAGTCAACCTCTTCATTTATCTATCATTAAGATTACGAATTAAGCTACAAACTTTTCATGAGCGTGGTAATCTCTTCTGTTTACTTTCGGCGAGGTTTGGTCACGTTACAAATTTATGCGCAATTTCATGTAAACGAACGCCTTTTCATTCAACAGTACGAAATCGACATGTTTATAATCAAAATTGTTTGAATATATTACCGATAATATGCTGAAGTGTAAAGAATTGCACAATATTAAGAATCTTAATCTTTTAGTCAGTATTAACTTTTGGCAGTAATAAGTTGAAGTTGACCTGTCGGGAACTATTTTTCTGTTCTCTGAGAGGGGTGTAAAAAATTAATGCACCAGTTATTTTATACAGACGGACTACTTGCGGATTTGGTAAATAAGAGCGTGATAGAGGCTGAAATTGTGCTAACATTATTTGTTTGGTCTGACGACCCAAACAAATAATTATCTTAAAGTGAGACAACGGTTTAAGAATTTTTTTTTGCTGTAGCATTCAGAATAACTGTTTGTCTGAGGTCTGCGAAATACTTAATACTTATTTTGAGTGCGATTCATCAGGTGTGCGACTACGGTGGCTGTTTTTAGATCAGGATTTGTCTCTTGACTGTTTGGCTTTCATCATTAATGTTGATATCAGTGCTTAAAGACCACCCTTTTCTATACTACTCGATTCGTTTTGAAAACTTTTTCGCCATAGATGTGATGACTGCTTACACGTCTAAATATCAAGGTTCTTATCATTTATAGTAACTGATGTCTGTTAAAAGTTATTATACATGAAACCTGCCATGTCTCAACGCTTTTACTCCTTTTTTGAAAAAAAAAACAAAATTTGCAAATCACTTTGCAAAATGCGAGGGGTGCATTTAAGGCAGGAAAACTAAGCTTTTTCATATTTCTTGTACACTTTACACTTTATTTTCAGGCTGACAAACAACAAAGCCATGAAAAAATGTTTTCTCCTCATTTAAGAAGGTTCAACTCCTGAAATTCTCTTTTTACGGTTTTCATGAAATGTCTCAGGACTGTGTTTTCTTTCTCTTAATTTAAATAAATCTTAATTCAACTCATCTCGATTTAATTAAGTAGCAGAGCCTTAGGTTGTACAAACAATGTTTATCAAGAAACTTCGATTCTGACAAAAGAGAAAGAAATAAAGAAAATGGAAAATTTTGTCATTCGTCGACAACTCCTGTTGATTTATTTGCTGTCACAGACTTCAGTTTCGGAGTGACTTTTCTTCGTCCATATCAACTTTATAAGTGTTTGTGACCTATCTGTAGACAAGATTCATATATGATTTCATGAACAGTCTAGCATTTTCAACTTCTGATTGGTTCAGTAAAATTTTGAACAAAGTTCAAGCCAATCAGCGGTCAGAATATCCCAGACTGGTTTTATGAGAAAAACATCTTTTGTTCCCCGGGATCAGTTTGATTGTTGTATTTTTCCCTTTTTTAAATGTATAATTATTTATATGTAGATTTTAACGAAAATATCATTGTATTTATTGTCATACTTAATTTGGTTTGTGAGGTTTTGCAGTGCCTGTATTTTACTGAAAACCAAAGAGTTTGATACTGTGATTTTTTTTCATTAAAAAGCGAATGTCAGTCTGTTTGAACTTTAGCTTGTTTAGAATTATCCTACAAAGAACCATAGGTAAATAAATACAAGAAAAAATAGCACTTACATTAAATTTTCTTAAGACTATTTACTTTCAAATATTTGCGTGGCTGTACTGTGTGAACGAGTTAAAAAATCTAGCAAAGTCGATTAAAGGAAACTTCAGCTAAAATTCTTTGGTCAACATTTCGGCCATTTTAACATGATTAAGTTAATTATGCAGAAAACTGAGATTCCAACTTGCGAATCTGTTGTTAACGACATGAAGCAGTGTTGAAGAACTTTTTCAACTATTCAATTCATTCCTACAATTTCCGGCAGGTGTTTAGCCTATGACATTCGTCGAAAGTAGTGTATGGGAGAATTTTTATGAAATGTATTGTTTTAACATATCATGTTTATGTTTTGTAAACAGTTGTACTCATTGAGCACTATATTTACCTAAAATCACTTCTGTGTGTTTATAGTTAGGCACTTTCACTACACCTGGTACTATTTAACCCCGTTACATTAATTCAATGCTAATATCTTTACGAAAAATAAACACTGAAATTAACATATTTTTTTTATTTTAAGTACGTATATATATTTTATTTTTCCCCTAATTACTTATGTTTGGAAATATGCCGATCAGAAGCGATTTTTGTATGGTTGTATATAAATATAAATGGACATAAAAAGAAGTAGTTCCTATATGTAAGCGTGTTACTTTAAATCAGTCCATGCATTTGTGATCAAATAAATGACATGTCTGAGATTCAGGGATTTCGAAGTGCAGGTTTATAATGATACATTAATTTTTAGATGCAGGGGTTTGGAAGTACAGGTTTATAAGGATATTTTATGCCTATGTGAGATGTGCATTTTTGATGATTTACAATACGTGGAAAATATATTTTTCTGTTTAATTGTAATGATAAAGGCACACGTTAGTAGACTGTAAACAATTAAATGTTGATGTTTGAGACGGTTGTAAAGAAGGCATTTGTAGTAGTACAGCTTTAAGGTCTCTATATACAAAATTTTGTAACACTGCGTTGCATGATTCAACTAAAATCAACAATGTTTTATATTTGAATTAAAAAAACTCTATTAATGGAAGCTTTGGAAAACATCAGATGTTGGTCACGAAAATTACTTAAATCAAATACTGGTAAAGTTCAATACTTCTCAAACATGAAACATTTACAACTGAACATTGATAATGTATGTTTAATGGCATATTATCTAAATTTATACTTCGAGCAAAAAATACCTATGCAAAGTACCCGGATGATTGATTTAAATAATGGTATTAAACTAGATCATAATATTATTGAAAAGGGAACTTTTGCCATTTGTGCAAACCTAGTTCCATTTTTAGCATGAAAAACAACAACGTACTTATAATAGCATCCAGAACGATGACAATAATAGGTAGATGTGCATTTTCATAATTCTATTGCCTATATAGTAAACAACATAATGAGGTGTTCTTTAATCTTGTTTAGGTCGAACGCTGTATGAACACAAGCATTTTATCAATAAAATATTAATACCATTATCGTGTTATTTTATTAATTCCGAATGTAAATAACAAGCTATGTTGTTGAATATATTTCCAAAAATATCTGTGGTTACCCAGATACAGCTAGACAAAAATAACAAGCTTCCTGGAGTAAAAAAGGCGTGCAAAAGGATTGCTAACATATTCCTTGTTTGAAAGAATCAGTTCCGACAAAAAGTGGATCCTAGAAAATAAGTAAGGCTTGAAATAAAAACAAACGGCTTTTAGAAATGAAGCACGTTGGGCTTAAAATTCGACTGTGTTGTATTGTTCCCATCAGTTGAAATCACTGTTGCTTAACCCTTTTGATAACAAGTACTAGCAAATGGTGAATGACAGTGTCATCTGACTGATCATTGACCAAAATTTCAAAAATTAACCTGTGTATGTCTTCAGAACTAACAATAACCACGAACCACAGACTCCAAACGGGGAATCCGTCTAAAGTTCTAGAAAAAGCCAGTAAAGGAAAACAAATATGTTAAGAGGAGTCATTTTATTATGAGGATCTATTACCCAGCAAACAAAATATATGGGACCCAGATGGGCCCCATTTGGGTCACCATATGGGTCCTATTTGGGCACCCCATGTGGGGCCCATATGGGATGTGCAACCGGGCACCATAAGGGGCCCATATCAGCTTGCTATATGGGCAGTATATGGGCCTTATATGGGTCCCTTTTCAGACATCTGCGCAGTATATTGGCCCCATATGGGTCCCTTGTTCAGACATCTGGACCAGGGATGGGTACCATTATTTTTAAAAGTAACTAATTAATTACAATTAAAATGGAAACTTCCCAATTACATTACAATTACAATTACATGAATTTTCACATTGTAATTAATTAATTACAATTAAATTTGAAAAAAAAAAAAATTACAATTAATTATTTTCTAGTTAAACTGCTTTAATATGAAAATAACATAGTTACAAAGCACACCAGATACAGAAAAATTTATTTTCACTTTGAAAACATTAAATTAAACTCATCAGTCTGTTTTCTGAATAACACAAAGCATTACTCTCACCAAAAATTGTTCAAGCTGTTCACAATGCCTTGTTACTTTTAACAAACTTGAGAGTTAACGTCGCAACTATCAATACTATCAGTCATGCGCTGTAACGTATTAAAATTGGCCAATAAATTTCCACGAAATGTATCAATATATGAGTTATCCCATTCAATAACACACTACTGAGTAACAGTTTTACCATGTGACTGTGTTTGTACATGTTTACACTTGATACTGAACTTGAGTGCAGAATGATCTGAAAACTCATTTGGTGGCAATACTTGGAAATTTTGAAAATGTACAAAATCAGCATATTTCAACAATAAATAGTCAACAACGGATGCACCATTTCTGTTGTAAAATGTCATATCTCCTTTACCTTTATCAAATCCAATTCTAGAGTTAGCAATCAACATATTTGTAGATTTACACAATTGAATAATACGTTTACCTTGAGTGTCTAACACATGATCTTGACTTAATCTACATAAATCTAATTCTGTAAACAATATATCAGCATTATCTAAATAACAGTCGTACATCATATAGTCAATTTCATTTGAAGTCCTACCATTTAAATCCCCTAATACACATATTTTACCAAGATAATCATATTTTTGAATCCCTGACTCGATTAACTCAAAAACATCATTATTATTAAATTGTGTTATTACTCCAGAGTCTGCAGGTTTTATATAAGCATAGATCTTGTTCAAACTGAAAAAGATTCTTACAAACTTTAATCCATAATATGCCACACTGATGTTTTTCTATGACATGAATTTTACTTTTTAATTTAGATTTGATATAGATTGATATTCCTCCACTGTATCTACCTTTCTTAGTATTTACAGATTTATTTCCAAACAAATGTTCGACTTCATAACCTTGTATATTCAAATTATAATTTGTTTTAGGTAATACCCATGTTTCTGTCAAAATAGCAACATCATGAGATTTAAAAATATTAAAAAAATCAATGTCAGTCAGTTTTCTCGTCAATCCATTGACATTCCAGGCAATAATGTCCAAATTATCTTCATGACCTCTCTAAGATGTCTCAGTGGGGGTTCCAATAGGTGGTGTGTACATAGCTCCGTCAATATATAATTTATCACCGACGAGTTTGACGTTTTTTCCTTCTTTCTTAGCTTTATTCATTGGTGTGTAAAGTCGTTAGCGAGCATCGCGCCACTTTTGTGGGAGCTGAACTCCAACTCCAAGATTTTTGGATTTAAGACTCTCCTTCAGACTAAAAGCGTGCCGCGAACTTCCTTCCTATCCGCATACGAATGAAATGTTACTTGAACTGGACGAGGTTTCTTGGATGTATCAGGATTTCCGAGTCTTTTTGTTAGTTCGAATTTCATATTGGACGTATCAATACTAAGATGATCTATGATCATCTTTCGTACTTTCTCTTCATCAGTTAATAGAGGGGGTTCTTCTAACATCGAAGCATCTTCCCGACGTTCAGGTGTCTCAGGTTCCTCTGTTACTCCATAAAACAACAAATGTTCACGTAGTTGTCGAAATTCTAAGTCATTTACCGTTTTATTTAAGGACTCACGTTCTTTCTCCAGTGTAATGATATCAGTTTGTATTGATGAACAAGCCTCACTAAGTGTTCGAATTTTTGTATTGGCATCTTCCATTTCCATTTTCTGAGTATCATATTTGTCACTAATAAAGCTCACTGAAGATTCAACTTCACTAATTCTGACTTCAGCATTGTTCGCTTTCAGTTCAAGATCTTCAAGAGACTTCTTTATTTGGTTTACTGTTAATTCAATTTTGTCAATTTTAGAGACTGAAACTTTAATGACTTTAATGTCCTCTATAATACTAGTTGCCAATGGAGGAGCCTGATTTAACTGAGTGCTAGTTACAATCGGAGTTCCTGAATATCCTGAATATCCTACGCACTGAGGTGTAAGTCCCTGAGACTGCATAAACTGTCCAAAGGGTTGCTGGTTTGGTTGGGAATAGCTCATATTCAACGAATGATTAAACCCCTTAACTGATTCAAAGTTAAAATATTGGTCACTTTGAAAACGCTTGTTTTCCCCCGCCGCTTGTGCACTTGATAAATCTGTTGAACCAGTTTTCGCGTTTTCAATCATGACAATACCCATGAAAAGCTACCTGTATTAAAATCATTGACGGGTGATTATCAATTATCACTTCTAGGAAGATTATCTATATCAGACAATACAGGTGAAAAAGTATGCATTTTACCTAAATCAGATCAATGGTTAATGTGCACAGAATTCAGATTAATTGAATTTAATTGAATTTAATTGACAATTAAATGAAAAAAATTCACAAAGTAATTAATTAATTACAATTAAAGTAATTGAGTTTTGGCTCAATTAACAATTATTTTTAATTATATGATTTTTCATACTTAATTGTAATTAATTAAATTATAATTGTAATTGTACCCATCCCTGATATGGACCCTATAAGGGTCCCGTTTTCAGACATCTGGGCAGTACATGGGCCCAATATTGTTCCCTTTTTCAGACATCTGGGCAGTATATGGACCTTATATGGGTCCCTTGTTCTCAAATCTGGGCAATATATAGCCCCTATATGTGTCCTGTTTTAACACACTTGTTTAAGATGGGTCCCTTGTTTTGACAGTTTCTGTATATAGGCAGTGTGTACGGCCCCTGTGTATGCTACAATTGTCCATAGTAATCCTGGAATTATGAACCAGTCCAAGCATTTGTTTTTCATTTTCTGGCAGTCACCACATCTTAATATTGTACAACTTAAAATAATTCAAATTTCACAAAACCAACAAAGATGAGTTTTGATAACATTTAATAACTTGAAAAGAAAACAGTGAACCTAGTTAAGAAGTCATTGGAATAAGCAAATCTGTTGAATTCATATCCCCCGCCAAACAGTGGTAATCAGTCACTGCTACCATTTGTTCCTAAAACGGTTTCTTCTTATAAACCATACAGTCAAATAAAGAACAAAGAACTATACAACTTATATACAAAAATTCCCTCAAAATAACCAAAGACTTACAGGTGAATAAATATAAGAAAATTATTTCTGACATTTGACATAGATTCATGACCTTGACGAGTAACACGAAGTTTTGATTATTTGAATTTGCCTTGTTCTTGTGATGTTAAACATTTGTGTGAAAAATTATATAGATAACATAATCAAAATAATTATAAAATCAACTGAAAATACTCAAGATATTTATGAAATATGGCAAAACTGTTCAAATTCATTATCTTTGGCTTCGAGCTGTGACCTTGAAATTGTCTCTGTGATTTTGTCTAGTAATGAAAAATATGTGCCTACTTATTTAATTATCCACCCAAAAATACTCAAGTTATTACAAACTGTTAATTTTTCAGAGATTCCATATACCTCTACCTCTGATGAAGGATAAAAAATAGAATCACAAATATCAAAATTATGCACTTAATACTGTTTGTAAAATATTGCTGTAACAAAAATATTTATCAAATGATAGACATTATGTCGAATAAACATGATCAAATTATAATAAAGTTAAACAAAAGCACCAGTGTAAACAAATATAGGTGCTGATAATTAATGTTCTCTCAGTAACTCTAATTGTCGATTAAGAAAACAATGTATTACAAACTAGATATTGTAACATATTTCACGAATGATCCAAACATTGTGTTGTCTATTAAAATATATCAAGAATGCTACCTTTTTCTGGTTTGTCAGGTTTCATGGCAAATATATCAGTTTTGAGGTAATATTATGTAGTAATCTTTGTAAATGACCATGCAATGTAAAACCACTTGACAAACAACACATACCTATAATATGAGGTCAATATGTATTATATCAATAATATTGACTAGACCATTCTAAAATAACAATGAAAATGAGCAAAAATAATGACTAGACTGTGGAGTTTAAGAGCTAATAGTAAAACAATACTGACTTGGTACATGGCAAAAATTGGAATGATGAAAACGCTAAAAAAATATGCAAAATACAATGACTAGGAAATAACACACATAGTAGACGAACAAGAACATAAACAAATATTTCTACATTATGTAATTCAAACGGCAAAAATAAAACTGATTATATACAATGTAGCTAATGCAAAATAATATATTTTAAAAGAAAAATGAAAATACACATGTATAAACACAAATGACTTTACAGTGAAATTTTACTGACAATTTAGGTAAAAAGGCTTAATAAATTCAAGACATACACACAAATTTTTGCTTTAAAAATAATGTGAACTAAACTTTAAATCAGTATTCATGAAATTTTGTGCATATGAAGTAAGACTTCTTAGCTGACATTTGAATTTGAAGATTCTTGGCTAATGGCTATTGACTACAGTGGAACACTTTGTATGCATGTCAGCGAACATTTTAAACTGTTATTGAAAGTTCCCACAAATATTAATGTCACTCAAATAATAATCGATGTTTCTCAGCAATTAGTTTAAAGTGACAGGAGTGCTTGGAGCAGGGGTGTTCCAGGAAACAGTGTTTTTTAATCCAGGCTTTTCTCCCACCATCTCAGACACATGTGCCACCAAGCCACTTGGTAATGTGGCCTTAATGTTTGCTTCTCACGTTATGGGATTCATGTGGATTGTAATTACAGAGTTTACGGATCTGTGGCTAAAAAAGTTTTCATTGTTATGTTGACAGTGTCTTGGGCATAATGGCCACCAGTCTGACAGCTAGGTATCTCCTATAACAGAATTAAAAATCAATATTTACATGTCAGAATTTAAATGAACTAGATAATTTAGTAAAACAAATATGCCCTCCCTAGCGCCTTTTTGTTGGACCAGACCCTCTATTATATACATTTTCAGCCTAGTCCAAAACATTGATGGTTCAAAGTTGCTGTAACCTTGACCTTTGCCACGGCATTCTGCAGTTATTGAGCAGAGGCTTAGAATACCATTTTCAACAACTTCGGCTGATGCACTCGAAGTTTAATCAGTGCAAATCTCAGCTGTTGTTACCCGACAAAATTAATGTCAGACAAAGACAGTGTGACTGTCTATTTTATAAATACACATTCAGCACCGCATATAGTAAGTCCAAGTATTTGTTCTAGAAAAGACGTGCTGTTTTGTATTAATGGTCGATCCAATTTCAGTCATTTTCAGCCATCAAACCCTTAGTCGAAATATTAAGACTAGCATATCTTATGAAAGAGGTGATTTATTTAGTATAATGACATTGACTTTATTAATTAAAAACATACTCACAACAGTTGAAGAGTTGTCTGATCCTCTATTTTAGAGTTGAACTTATCTATCTCCTCAAAAGACGTCTGGGGAAACACTATTACCATGGCAGCTCACTCAGAGTCAGAAAAATCACTGCTGCCCCATCCTGGCTCCGTGTCAAAACCAACCATACAGAAGTCTGTCGTTTGAGTGTTTTTTGCATTATTCCAGCAGGATAAAAATCCTTGGGCTCCTCACTGAAAATAATTTGTTGTAAATACATTTACATAAGAAAATTTACAAACAAAAATGTCTGCTCAAAATTGATACATCTAAATGTATACAATAAAGATCTGTTCCATTAATGGTGCTACTCCAAGCTTTGTCATTTATTTACAGACGACTGATTCTGAAGAAAGCTTGAGAGCTTATATAAATCACTAGTACTAGCCTAGATTGTGATATGTTGTCGTTTATACTGTATATAATTATGGACAAAATGGCACAAATTAAAGCTTATCGTATCTTATCACTAGAGTCCCCTACTCCGAATTTAAATCAAATTTAGCTGAATCTTTATATCGCGAAAATATATCACATATGGAATCTGTATGTTTCAAATGGACGTAAATACGATGGAATACTAATTTCAGTACTATAGTATGGAAAAATGACAATGATGCCCGATCTAAGTTATCTGCAAGCTTTTTTATGAACAAAAAACATACCTATTAATAAAACACACCCACCCAGTTTCCTTTGTAGCGGTTGTGCGCGCAATTCAAACGCCAGTTTTCAAAACGAACGAATTTGTTTTCAATCTTGATTTATTTCTGTTTATCAATTAGTATTTATTTATCACAGTGATACATTGATAAAGCTGCCACATTTATCTGATATACCGATGACTATTTTAACTTGAACCTTTTTGTGATTTAAATCAGGCGTAGATTCTATTATAATTAATGTTTAAATGCATTTTTGCTCCCTTTGCAAATTGCAGAATTAAGGTGTACAGGGGACCCTTATTGGACCATTATGGGAACATACACATATTTTTTTTATATATGGGTCCCTAATGGGTACAAAATGGGCGTACCCAAATGCATTTGGAATGTTATATTAAACTTCCACATACATTTTTAATCTGTTTTGGTTATAAATTAGTATAATAGACCCGCACGGGCCCATTTTGAGCACAAACATATAGGTTTGTTCATATGGTTCCCAGGATGTTGCCCTTATGGGACCCATATGAACATGTTTGCTGGGTACTAGCATTACAAATATAATTAACTACGGAGCCATTATACTACGGCCGGAGAGCATTTTACAATATAGACCTGAGAGTCATAAATAGTTTATGGTGGTCAAAATACTGTTTAAGATTGTCACACTTAAGGAACTTTAGAATGGACTATTGAATTATGCATGTTTTGTCGTGTCTTTAAACGTTTTTTCATAAATTGAATTCACTGCTAGATTACCTAATTATCAGTTGCATTAGCGCCTAAAGATGCCCAAGAAAAGTATGCGGCATGGTATCTTTTCATGTAATATTTCCACGGCAAATAAATGTTCTCTCCCTCAAAACAAATGAGAGTCTCATGACGTCTACAGATGCGTCTTATGTTGTTCCCCGTTGTGTTGACATATAGTTCTTTGGTGTGTCCTTAGCCGAGCGGCTTATAAGTGTTTATACCTAGAGCACGGCTGTAGTTAAGTTAACATTCTAAACTATAATCAAACCTCAAAAATGATTCTGGTGTATCTAATTGTATTACAAACATTAAAGCCATATTACCAAGGGACGTTCTTCATGTTTTCTATTTATTGCTTTTATATTTTTTTTATAAAACAGCCAAAACTGTAAAGATAAGAAGTAGTTGTTTCGCGCTAATCAATTAAAGCTAATATTCTCAATAAACTTGTGCAGAGCTATTAATAACTTATTTAAGAATTCAATAATTCCTCTCACTTTATTAGAAAGATACTACAATATATGTATATCATTGCAAGTCATGCCTTTCTTGTAGGTGGAAAAATAACAGTTTACTCATAGCTCTCTACCGTCATTTAACCTGTATCCGATGTCAGGTTTATCTGTTTGGAGTCAGAAGCACCTAACGTATTTGAACTGATATTAACTTGATATAAACATCCGAACTGTTTTTCAAATTCTGGAACACTTCATATTGTCCAGTCGCAGCATGATGTATGTATGAATAATTAAGTATTCAGCGGTCACCACAGTCCCCCCCAGTCCCATTTTGCTTAAATGAATGGAACAGCTGTGTAAAGAACATTGTTTTTCAACACCACCTTCGGCTCTCGTCAAACTAGACTTGTCTAGATTCTGACAAACTAGACTGGTCTAGATTCTGAGCATTGAAAACTAACGAGACACGGGCGCTCAAATACATTCAAACACGTCAGAATATCTGTATCTTACCTAGTTAACTGCTTAAAGTTTTTAAAATTAATCCATTGCCACAGAGCTGAGAGGGGAGGGTTAAACCAGGTTCTGGGGTAACACTGTCCCAACAAGTTCTCATAAGAAGTAACAAGTCAATTTGTCTTTGTGAATTATCTCCGTCCCACTCATCAACTCGACAAAGAAAGAAGGAGATACAGAGGTATGCCTTGAAGTCTGAGAATTTTTAAGTTGTGTTCTGAAAATTGTTAAGAAGATAAATATCGTTTTTGTTAGTGTGTAATTTTTACATAGATATAAGTTCTCAGTACATACCTCAAAAATATTAATCAAATCCCACTAGGTTCAAATCTAAATTACTTATGTCGACAAAAACAACTGTTATCATTAAGCCTATATCTACACTTTTATATCATTCAGTTTTAGCCAGGAAACGGGACAAGCTTACATGATTATACTTAAAAGTAAATATTTAAACATTTTCTTGCAAATGTAATTTTACTGTATATGCTATTAATAACGTACGATTCCGCTGCAAGCAGTCAAGGAATATTGAGTCTTTTGATATATTGTTAATATAGTCTGTATTGGTATTGTAACTGATATTTTAATTCAAAATAAAATAATTAAAACACCCTGGCATATAATCTTTTGGTTAAAATTGAAAATTGTATGTTAATTGTTACCATTGCCAATGGCATTGAAAGAAAAAAAGGTCATTACTGTAGAAAGGGATTTCTCAAGATTAATGGATTCTTACTTTTATAAGTAAGCGGCAGCCAAACAGGGCCATTTTGAGACAGAAATTATGAATTTTGAATGAGATCTAAAAGCTATTGGAATATACGTTAAAAGAGATAATTTTGATTTTAATATTGTTAATTTTCTATTTCTAGATGGCAATGTCCCGCGGGCCACATCTTAAGTGGTTTATATTTCACAGCTTTTTCGCTTTTGTAGTGCTTGTAACTATGTTAAAGTTTTCAATGGACGCAATCTTTGTGTACCAGAAAATTTTGTAAAACTAGGGTATCGGTACCACAAATGAAGTTTTAACAAATGTTTTCCCACTGACCTTTTTACGGCAGTAACCCCTCGGGTTCTCATTTTCGTTATTTGTGTGTGATGTTTTTTTTTAATTGATCACCATATAAATTTGTGCTCCCTTTTTTCTCTCTATCTTTTGTCTGGGTAGAGAGTCTGTGTTTTCTTTCTCTGGTTTTTCCTGATAGGCGTTTTTCACTTTAAAAATTAGATGTTAGAACTTATTAGACAGGTGTAATAGTCTAAATATAGTATGCAAATGTGCCGAAGATCCGGAAACGTTCGATATTCTTCGTGTGGTCGAAGTATATTCGGTAGATACCGACGTTGTAAGAATTATCGACGTTATAAAATGAGTTATCGTTCTATTTAATATAAACATAGGGCTTATCGTCTTTCTTGGGAGAATACTGTCGGTGCCAGGAGATTCTCTTCCAATATGATAGTCTTTAAGGAACGTGGAATAGTATTTCAGGCAGTTTTCAGGTGGAACCATACATAAGTCGTTTAAAGAAAGTAGTCGGCATTCGAAGAGTCATGAAGATTTGGTTCTTCATTAAATCTTAGACTCCAAGGGTACATATAAGAATGATAATCTTGGTAGTCCCAGACAAACCTTCAAATATTCTTGGAAGAAAATTGGCAAAGTGAAGAAGGTGAACTGTGTATATATCAGTCTTTAAAGTAAGTGCATAATTAAAGTATAAGAGGAATTATGGATGGTGGAGTTTATTAAAACGGAAGATTTCGGAAGTAGAATCGAAGACTCCTATACTTACTGTTAAAGAGAAGTTAGGAAATGCAGATAACATGCGTAATGTCCATAGCAGTTCGAATGCAGTGGCAGAGAACTTCACAGAACAGAGATGGGTCAGATAATCCGGAAGTTGCTATCCAAGAGTGTAAAATACGTATTGAATTTGATAAGACAAATCAGTTCTTCTTGTCCCATAAGGTACCAAGGGGCAGTGTGAAAAGTAAATTACTATAAAAGCTTACATTCTGTAGCGGTGCAGAATTTAGTTTAGGCTTTATTCTATCAATTTGTCGAGCGAAGCTAGCGTAACCTTAAGCGAGGCGGTAGCGGTTAGAAGGATAGGGTTAGCTATCTTTTTCTTACTAATAAACTGTTACTTTTACGTTTTACTTCCTAAACACAAATTGTAAATTATAAGTTTTAATGTCTAAGTTGCAGTTTCTAACTTGCATGTTCTAACTTGTAAATTCGAAGTTTAAACAATTGTTAAATGTTTCCCGAGTGGAAAAGAGTCAGAAAAGGTTCCTTTTAAACACTCATTTTAACAATTATTTGAATGTTTTCTATACTTTTTATTTTTGTATATTGTACAATAAACATGTTTGATAGAAAAGGATGTAATTATTCATACACGTAGATTCCTTTTGTTTCTATTATTGAAAAGTCTTTTGAATCCTAGCTAGTCTGGTGGTAGTCCAGTTAAAGTGATAATTAGTTTTATACATTGACTAACTTTAACAGCTTCTCCGTATTTCACAGAGCAGTACATTAGCAGCATAAATGTTATAGCCGTATTTGTAACCTGAAAACATAAAGACTACGGGTAAAAAAAAAACTGTATGAAAGGCCTTCCAGAATAAAAAAGGAAATTCCATTTGTCCTTTTTCTGGGGGAACATAGATGGGGGAACATTCCCCCATCTCACATAAAAGATAGGGGAACATTCCCCCATCTCACATGTAGATAGGGGAACATTCCCCCATCTCTCTAGTAGATAGGGGAACATTCCCCCATCTCTTTAGTAGATAGGGGAACATTCCCCCATCTCAGAAGTAGATAGGGGAACATTCCCCTATCTCAGTAGTAGATAGGGGAACATTCCTCCAACTCACTAGTAGATAGGGGAACGTTCCCCCATCTCGGTAGTAGATAGGGGAAAATTCCTCCAACTCACAAGTAGATAGGGGAACATTCCCCCATCTCAGTAGTAGATAGGGGAACATTCCCCCATCTCAGTAGTAGATAGGGGAACATTCCCCCATCTCAGTAGTAGATAGGGGAACATTCCTCTAACTCACAAGTAGATAGGGGAACATTCCCCCATCTCATTAGTAGATAGGGGAACATTCCCCCATCTCAGTAGAAGATAGGGGAACATTCCGCCATCTCAGTAGTAGATAGGGAAACATTCCCCCATCTCAGTAGTAGATAGGGGAACATTCCCCCATCTCAGTAGTAGATAGGGGAACATTCCCCCATCTCAGTTGTAGATAGGGGAACATTCCTCCAACTCACTAGTAGATAGGGGAACGTTCCCCCATCTCAGTAGTAGATAATGGAACATTCTCAAACTCACAAGTAGAAAGGGGAAAATTCCACCATTTCAGTAGTAGATAGGGGAACATTCCCCCATCTCAGTAGTAGATAGGGGAACGTTCCTCTATCTCAGTAGTAGATAGGGGAACATTCCTCCAACTCACAAGTAGATAGGGGAACATTCCCCCATCTCAGTAGAAGATAGGGGAACATTCCCCCATCTCAGTAGTAGATAGGGGAACATTCCCCCATCTCAGTAGTAGATAGGAGAACATTCCCCCATCTGAGTAGTAGATAGGGGAACATTCCCCCATCTCAGTAGAAGATAGGGGAACATTCCTCCAACTCACAAGTAAATAGGGGAACATTTTCCTATCTCAGTAGTAGATAGGGAAAATTCCCCCATCTCAGTAGTAGATAGGGGAACATTCCCCCATCTCAGTAGTAGATAGGGGAACATTCCCCCATCTCAGTTGTAGATAGGGGAACGTTCCCCCATCTCAGTAGTAGATAGGGAAACATTCCCCCATCTCAGTAGTAGATAGGGGAAAATTCCTCTATCTCACTAGTAGACAGGGGAACGTTCCCCCATCTCAGTAGTAGATAGGGGAACATTCCTCCAACTCATAAGTAGATAGGGGAACATTCCCCCATCTCACTAGTAGATAGGGGAACATTTCCCCATCTCAGTAGTAGATAGGGAAACATTCCCCCATCTCAGTAGTAGATAGGGGAACATTCCCCCATCTCACTGGTAGATAGGGAAACATTCCTCCAACTCACAAGTAGATAGGGGAACATTCCTCCATCTCACTAGTAGATAGAGGTACGTTCCCCCATCTCAGTAGTTGATAGGGGAACATTCCCCCATCTCAGTTGTAGATAGGGGATCATTCCTCCAACTCACAAGTAGAACATTTCCCCTTATAACGATTGTCTTTCCCCCATCTCACCATTGTCTTTACTATTAGACATGATAATATCCTGCATCTCTTATTCATTTTCCCCATTTTAGTGTAAAGTAGGTTATTATCCCCTGATAATCTTTATTGTGTATAAAAAAGTATGATGTAAAATTTCAGGAAACAGTGTTTTGTTTTTAAATGCAGAAATAATGAGAATTTCTTGTATTGAGAGCAAGATATATTATTGTGTTACTATATATAAATGTATACAAAAAAGACAGGAGTTTTTTATGTCTTTAGTTCAAATTGAAATTTGGTGGATAATAGATTTATTTTATATTACGAGCAATCTAAAACAAACTGATTTTATACATATAAATGAAAATAGTCTTGAAATAACTGGGGGTTGATAATAATGTAACTACTATTTTAATAAGAACTTTATACTAGAAGTATCAAAGCAACAACATCACAACTTAAAAGGTAAGTATCGGGATAAATACAGCAAAGTAATGGAACATTTAACAAATACACTAAATAACTCAGAGAAAGTCCAATATGCTAACATCTTATCAAAATTAAAGCCAATCAACCATATTGTCTTAGTAGCTGGACAAATAAACATTAACTGCATAGTGACATTGCTAAAATTACACTATTGTCCCATTCATTCCGTCCAACATGTACACCACATACCAAGAATCGTCATTTGCAGAAATCTTGTCGCAGCTTCAGACTGGTTTCTTATTCAACTTCCACATACATGTATATGAGACCTATTTTAATGCAAAAAAATAAGTACTTGCATAATTAGGTCATACAGACTTTAAATAAATAAGATATATATCTTTATCATTTGTTATAGTAAAAGCCCTTTTCTTTGAAAACATGGGCTAGTGCATTATGATGCAATATCTTGTCACTTATCACTGTGACTCAGTGCCTTTTATATTTGATAGATTGCTAAGTCTTGTTTATAGTATTTGAAGATGAGGCTGTAATGTAAAATTTTTTAACAATCATTTTTTTTAATAGTTAAACTGTTGATCAGCTATTGTGTTATCAGAATCGTCATTATCATCATCATAACTTTCACTATTTCGTCTATTTATACAGCAATTTACAACTCTAAGTTACTTTGTTTTCGTTAATACAAACCTTGGGAAAAAAACAGTGATTGTCAACAACATCTTTTCTGAGTGGTGTCACCAAAGCCCATCACTGGGGGTCAACTTTGATCGTTTCAACTTGTTTTCACCTGTCAAAGTCCTTGTTATGTCGGTAACACTGTGACTTTCTACGTTTCCAGTATACCCCATTTTTGTGATGTTATATGTATTTCCGCAACTGTACAAACCATCCATTTGCTGAAAAGCGTCTGGCTGCCTTTTTTCCGGAAGATTATTTATTAACCTGGAAACAAATCATCGGCTTTAAAGCTCTGTTCCACATATTCATGTACATGATTTAATGCAGTTCTAACTGCAGACTGCACTTAATGTCACATTCTTGTGTCTTTCAGTATTTCAAATTGTGAATATCAAGTCTCACAAAACATATCATAACAGGACCAACACTTGTCTGTTTTGTTTATGAGAAGAAAACATGCAAATACTTACCCATGGCAAAAAAAGGAAATATATCTTTTATCAAGTACTTAATCAAACCGGAAAAAAGCAAATTAAAAGAACAACTGAAAGGGGGGGGGGGTCGGGGGATTAGGGGGTCTTGTGCGATGGGGTGTGTTGACTGCCAGTACCTACTCATCCCAAAAATTAAAATAAGCAAAAGAAAAATGAAATGAAAAGAATTAAAAGGGTGTAACAGATGAGGTTGGTAAGTAAAAATTAAAGTTACCTTATCTATAATCATATTTTGAACAAAACAAAAGAAAATTAAACACTATCAAAATACAGGATATTTTACAGTGCTCATTATATTGGCTTTGTTGCAGACATTAAAATACTGTTCAGCAGAAGCATGTTATGTCCACATATAATATCTATTAAATGACAGACATGTGTTTCACATTTTCAGAAGGGCCAGACAAACACTGATAAGATATCTGTATTACTACACAGAACAGTTGTAAAACAATGGCAACTTATAAGACAAGAGCCACCGCAAGCGGGGCCACGCTCGACTTTTCCTATTTCCAAAGGCAAATACAACAGATGAAGCGCATTTTGGTGAAGGATTTCAAATGAAACATCATTTAATAATGTAATTATAAATACCATCCATACATAACAAAGTTATGGCCAATTTTAGCAACATTCATTAATTTGACCTTAAAGGTCAAGGTCAAGTTCAGTTTAACCTTCTTTGGAGGTATTGTCTAAAATGTAGTTATGTCTTAGCATGAAAACACTACATCAATCAACATAAAAATATAGTGAAGATAAGCAATTTCAAGGGAATTTAAAGGTCAAGGTTATACTTGAATTGTTCAACACATTTTTTTATTCTCAGTGTTGTTTTGTCCCTGTATTGATCAAATCTATCTATTAATAACAAAAAACTTGTCTATTTTAGCAAATTTCACTAATTAAAACTTGCATATGAAGGTCATTTTTGGGTTCAGGTCATACTTGAATAACTTAACATTTAGGAATTGTCATGAGCGTTGTTTTGTCAAAGTATAAATCAAAAAGAACTAAAAATGACATTATTGCAAATATTAGCAAAATTCTGTAATTTGACCTTGATGGTAAGGGTCATTTGAAGGTCCAGGACATATTTGAATGATTCAATGTCTCAGTTTTGTCATAAATGTTGTTTTGTCCTAGTATAAATCAAATCAAATTATAAATAACAACAGTTTGGCTATTTTAAGCAAAATTCAATAACTTGACCTTAAATGTCAAGGTCATCGATAGGTCAAGGTCATACTTAAATAAATTATAATATGGGTTTTGTTGTTTATCAAAGTACATGTAAGAATTAAATCAATAAATAAACAACAGTTATGACAATTTAAGCAAAAAAACAATAATGGAACCTTGACTGACGAGGTCATATAAGGGTCAATGTTATACCTGAATTATTCAGCATGTCAGTTTGGTCAAAAATGTTGCTTTGTTCAAGTATGAATCAAGTATAACCATAAATTACACAGTTATGATCAATTTTAGCAAAATTCAATAATTTGATTTTGCTAGTCAATGTCATTTTTAGATCAAGGCCAAACTTAAATCAAAATGTCTGATTTGTCAAAAGTATTGTTTTGTCCAAGTATGAATCAAATCCATAAATAAATGACAAAGTTATGACAATTTAGGATAAATTAAAAAATCTGACCTTCATGGTCAAGGTCATTTTTGGCCGTGGTCATTCCTGAGTTTTTCAACATGTCGGATTTGTTATAAGTGTTGTTTTATCCAAGTATGACTCAAATCCATGAATAAATACAATAGTTATGACAATCTGAGCAAAAATCAATCATCTGACCTTGACAGTGAAGGTCATTTTTAGGTTATGGTCATACCTGAGTTATTCAGTATGTCGGTTTTGTCATAATTGTTGTTTTCTCCAAGAATAAATCAAATCCAACCATAAACAAGAATGTTATGAAAATTTAAGCAAAATTTAATCATTTGACCTTGACGGTTTCGGTCATTTAAAGGTCAAGGTCAAACTTAAACATTTTATCATGTCGGTGTTGTCATAAGTGTTCTTTTGTCCAAGTCTTATTCAAATCCAACATGAATAACAAAATTATGGCCAGGTTTTAACAAAATTCAATGATTTGACCTTGACTGTCAAGTCAGTCAGTCAGCCAGTCAGTCAGTCAGTCAGTCAGTCAGTCAGTCAGTCAATCAGTCAGTCAGTCAGTCAGTCAGTCAGTCAGTCAATCAATCGTGTTATATTGTAATGAGGTGAGCCTTAGGAAATGAAGTTAACTTGCCCAGGTGTTATCAGTATCAATATACACTAGATGAATAAAAAAAAATTCAATGTAAAAGTGATTTAAATCACATTTGCTGGTTCAATACATGCATCCAGTCATTTTGCCTCATTGTGTTCGAGTTTGGCAAGAAGAGGCCAAATTAATATCTCCTAAGTCACTGTAAAATATACTTTCTAGTGTAAATGAAAATGTAAGTTTAAGGATATTTTTTTGTTTCCTTTACAATATTTCATAATCAACTTTTTCTGAACTTCATTTCGAAAAGAGCGTCTTAGCAAAAAATTCAAACACATTTAGTTGGATATCACAGGGTCAAATGAAATAATGTGACTTATTTGACTTTTGTTACCTTCTGCAACTCTTATCATATAACTTTTGTGCATTTTTTTTATTCATGTTCCACACATGTTACGCTAATATTCTTGTCAGCATATATATTCATTTAGAAATGAAAACAGACAAAAAGGTACCCCATCTGTCTACATTGATATTGTTCAGGTTTTCATTTAATCATTGTTTGTAAGACCTTTTGTATCCCAGTAAGAAGATGCTTATCAGTAGTTCTATTTTTAGAAACAGTATACATGTACCTATTCGATCTTTCCTATCACTATATTTAAGTCCCAGAATATCCAAGAAATATTGCTACTCCCGTATAAAATGTAGACCATTGAACAAATAAGATTTTAAAGTCAACTATAATAATGCATTCAAGCTGCATATTCTCCTCAAAATGTAGGATCCGATATAAACAAATATAATGTTTTAATAATTCTTTCAGATGCGTGCATAGTAACACTGACAGTTTTACAAAACGCACTTTAAGCATACATGACAGTGTGTCTGTGTTTTCACCTGTACACTCTAAATGCTGCCAGTAGTTGACTTTTTTCTAATGAATTGTTGCTTATCTTTTAAACAAAAGTTGATTAAAGTTTTCAATAACTACATAGTTTAAAAATGTCTCCTCTTTGAGTTTTTTCATTTCATAAGGTAAATCTTAAAATGAATTATCTTTATTTTGAAGAAAAATAAAAGTTTAAAATACCTGGAATGTATGTATCCTGACATAAATTAGAATTCTTGGTGTAGAAACATGACGAAGCAGTATTATTTGTAAATTCTGCCTCCCTCAAAATTACTCGAAAATATAATCTGATTGGTTAAGATGTTTGATAAACGGCTTTGAATATCTAACCACAGAACTGTAGCAAATCAACACAAGGTTAACCTTCAAGACTTCCCAGTATTATCTTTAGCTGCTCAGCATGACATTATAGCCTGACTGTGACCTCTGTTACTCCTAATGAATTGATACAGAGCAAGATAACACACAGCAGAAACTTCTATAACCCTATTTTACAAGCATCTAGAAAATGCATAGGCCTGTAATGTGATTAATTTGCCTGGTCAATTAAGTTGTTATAAATATTTGATGACCTGCTGTGCACAGACCAGCAGTATTAATGTTATTCTAACCACATTATGTTAACAGATAAGTTTTCAAAACTTTGAAATAGAAAAGTGCTAAGTTGTATTGGTCTACAAAATATAAATGAATGAAATAAAAAGAAACAGAATTAAGTTTAAAGATGATAAACAGGTATACTCCTGAAAAGTAACTTTCAATTGTACTATACCACTTGAGGAAACAAAACTGCTTTTCTTGTATGAAAAGTCTTTAAAATATAAACACGTTTAGATTTATTTCAAGTTTGCTATAATAAACAAAGTGTGTCCTCACTTGTGCTTGGTGTAATAACCATTCAGGAAATATTTTATAGGCAAATTTAACATAAGTTTCATAATTGATGAAATGAAAGTGAAATGGTAAATATAGTTACTCTATTATGTATGCATGTGGCCAGTTATGCATACAGCAGCTTATATTTTGAATAGCACGAAAAAATTAACAATCAACTTATCAATAATTGTTGTATTATGTCAGGATATTTTTCTTCACACAAACATTTTATCCTTTATTATTAGTAGTAGTAGTATTATTATATTTTTTTTAAGTTGAAAAATCATACTTTGAAACTTTAAGACACAACTATCCGAATAATCCAGATTATTGTATCAACTAATTTTAAAGTGTAATATGAAAGAGTGTAACATGCAAGTAGCATGTTGTTTGTTAAGATGTAATTGCTTTTAATTATTTTTCAAAAGAAAAAAAACACATACAACATGAATTTCAATCTATACATTTTAAGCCCTGATTTCTGATTTGTACGTAAGAATTATAATGACTGTCATCAATTCATCTGAGTATTCAGACAAAATCAGAGTTTAAAATCAGTGCACTGACACATGCCTGAGTTATTTTTACAATTTTGCATTAGATTTTTTTCATGTTACCGTGATGATTTTGTAATCTTTTTGACATATTTAAAAGATATGAAATATTGAAAAAAAAATAATTGAAAATAAAAAGCTGATGTTTAAAACTTGTGACTATTAACTTTTTTGTTTCATTTAGTTCTTTGATAAATTTATACAAGCGAATCTGAAAATTCTGTTAAACTCAAAATACTGAAAAACGTAGAATATTTGCACTCAGAATAATGCAGATAACCAGTCTTTTGAATGTTTCTTACTTTCATATTCATGCAGTTTTCAAATGTCTGAATAGCAAATATATAATTAGAAAATATTCAGCATATTTTCAGAAATTTTCAGTCCCTCCTCGCCCCCCCCCCCCCCAAAAAAAAAAAAAAAAAAAAAAAAAAAAAAAAAAAAACAGAACTATTCATACAGATAAGTTTTTTTAGAGGTATTCACTATGAATTCAGATAAATTCAGAATTATTCAAACAAATTCAGACAATATTTTTATGAGGGAGAAGTAAACAGTATATTTCAAAAGAAAATAATTTCAAATTCTTCACAAGCATGGTTAAATTTAACAGTAAATACAGTTTTGTTACTGAAAGAATACAATTAGAAAGTTTCCAGTTCAAATTAAATGATGCAGTGGTTCATCGATTCACACCTTTTATTTTCAAAGCTATCGATCTTTTATATAAAGTCTCTGTAAACTGAGTACCTAACTACATTTTATCTAACTTATTATTATCAATATGAACATGTTAAAACAGGGGCATTATCTAAATTTCTACATTGTCCATGAAGACACATGTACATGTGTAAGACTTATAAATTTGCAAATTGGATCAATACTTCCACTTAAAGCGACTGACTCACACACAAACGATGCAAAAAAGAATATGTTTATACATCTTGCTGGAAGTAAAGAACATATTTAATCTAAGCAAATGACTCATTATTTGTTACAAAAAAATCAAAATATAAAGTTTCACAAGCTTTTATTTGTTAAAATATTTACCCTATTTGTCACAGTGTAGATACTTCAGATATAGCATTAGTTTTGACACATTTTGTTAACTTGATGCTGTGGCTCAGTGGTCAAGATCACTGCTCAATATTTTATTGACCGAAAGGACAGGGGTTCGAATCCTGGTTAAGTCAAAACTTATTTTGTGTGTTTAGAAGCATTATATCATTTTTTCCATAGTATATCTACTTATCTTAAATAAGAAAAAAATCACAGCTAAATTCTGTGAGTCAGTCGCTGTAAACCTCCTTGAAATTTTAGGAATAAAACAAATAATGTTTCAGGATATGGTAACATTTTTACTGGTACGCATTCAGAAAGGTTTGCTTTTGAACTTCAGTGTGAACTGAACTTATTAAGTATCGTATATTATACTTCCATACAGTACTGTGATATGAAAACTTTTATTTTTTCTTTTCTTGTGAGATCATTCTACCGTTACCGTAAAGAGAATATCAGTCCAGAGAAATAATGAAAAATTAGAAAAACATATAAATGATAAATTCGCGCTGTTATGCTTTTGTTATAAAACCAAAGAAATGTAAAACTGCCAAAAACGAGAGAAATAAATGGCTTGAGTGTGGTTTGAACCCATGTTCTTCAGTGAAAATGTCTCAATCCTACACAAAGTAATAAAATTGAATACCCTAAAGAGTGGAGGTAGGGTATAAGGAATCTAATATCGTAAAGTAAGAGGGATTTTCTCTTTTATGTTTCCATTTGAGTTATTTGTCTTTGGTACAAGTGCTCATATGACCTACAATCCCTGCAGAAATTAGTTTATTAGTGGAGAATAGTGCAAGATACAAAAAGCATCCCATTCAGACACGTCCCTCAGGTTGCATGCTCAGTGTACAGCACTGATACATTGGATTAAACCAGAAGACATTTAGTAAATTTAGCAGAGGAGCGGGGAATCGATCTCAACACCCCTAGATTACCAGTCAAGCACGTTACCACCGCACACTCATCCAATCCATGATTCTCTCTTAATTTCAACTTAAGTTATGCAATAGAGTATGTTTCAACGGAGCAAAGCTGAAAAAAGTTCACTGAGATCGGTTGATAGTGATATAAATATCCTCTTTCCAAATTATTGATATTACCGAATAGCATATGCTTGTTTTGATTAATCTAATAAAAACTGCTTTACATATACAGTATGGAGGACATTACGGGAAAATCTGTATGATCGAAAAAATACTATAACTAACTGTAATATCTTGCAAGAATTTTGCAAACCTCAAATTGCATTCTCAATTTTTTAAAGATTTTTTTCAATTTACTCACAGTATGTTTGTAATTAAAAAAAACTGTCCTCTCATAAATTTCAGTTGATCAACCATAATTTCAACCATGTAAATATAAAAGTTTTTTTCCTAACCTAAATTTTGTTCAAATTTGGAACGAAATTCATTGAAAATTTCTATCAAAACCTATAAGAGTTAATCAATACCTTAAAGTTATTTGTTGAAATCATAACGAAGATCACTCTTTGTCAAATGTTATGACTAACAGATGGGTTGATGATGCGAAAGAATAAGGTTTATACACTTACATGTTCCAGCTGTTTTTTGAAGAACATATCTATACTAAGTTGCTGGCTCATATTTTCTTTATTTTCTCACAGAAAAACAACACATTATAAGGTTTTACACATTTTTTGTGATAAAAAGTTCCCCTGTTCACAACGTGGTACGTATTTTGTTTATTTTGATAAATCTTTTAAAAAAAACGAGCCTCTGTGGCTTAGTTGTGTAGATTACAGCTCTTTATTTTACTGACCAAAAGACTGAAATGGGTTCGAATCGTGATATTTTTTTTCAGTTTTCATGGTGTATAGAAGCATAATATTATGTTTCCCTTATATAGTATATTAACTTCTCAAGTTTTAAAGAAAATGTTGGTCTACTAGATCATGCTATAACCAAATATATAAGCTCTATTCTTTGTAGTTTAAGATAGAAGATTTTTAAAAATTATAGGTCAGAATTAGCTTGAGCCCAAGCCCCTACTGGTTTTCATTGAAACATTAATATGTACACTGCTAGGCTATGCATGGTCTTATATTACAAAACACAAAGATCATGATTTTTTATTTATCCATTTGGTTATCATAAAGGACTTCAGCTTCATGAGGAGTGTTTAATACTTCAAGGACAACCCTCTATGTCTTTGATAGTTTCAACTTTTTGGAAATGTCTGTCGTCAAGAATTATGTTTGTTTGGTCAACTAATTTGTCTAAACATTTCATGAAAAGCAAAAGTAAAATGCAAGATCTTGTTTACTCCAAATGCAGGATGCCCACCTTTTTCTTTTTCCAATTTTGTCTTTCCTTTTAGCCACTGAAAAATGTTGCTACATTTGATTCTTGTGTCATTTGCAGAATGTTTTTTCTTTCAACAGTGATATAAAATCACTGAATTTCTAAAACTTGTTTCAGCCATCATCGATTACATTTAGTTCCGAGAGTAAAGATATGTTAAATGCCATGTTTTTCCAACTGTTTTAAAAGGAATCCCTCATAAAAATGTAAATTTTCATACTTATGCATGTTATTTCTTTAAAAAATAATAGTTAAAAAAATGTAAAGTTGTTCTTGATTCTTTTCCGTTCATTTTTACTTAAATAGTGAAATTTTGCAGCAGTTTTTATTAACAAATATATTTTTTAGTTAACTTAATGTTTACTGAAATAAACTTTCACTTAAATACAAGTACAAGTTATAATTCAAGGGACAAATCATTATAAATCTGAATCAGACCCTAAAATTCTAAATAGTGCCTTCATTTTAACCAACTAACTGCATGTGCAACAAAGATGTTGATTGTGGTCAGTTTACATTTCAACCCAGCAGGAGTGAGAGATTTATTACTCTCTAACAGTTAGGCCAATTAATGCTGCTGATAAGCCTGGGCTGAAATTCATACTCTAAGCCGGCGTAAAGTGTAGCACTGAACAGATAACATTGTTACAAACTTGACCTCTGATTATCGGTCAAACCAAGTGCAATGTGTAGCTAATAAGTCCTAGCCTGGCTGCAGGCTATAATATCCTTTTCTTTTTATGTTAACGCATTGATATACTAAATGTTTTTTTTACCCGTTAATAACATTATTTCCTCTCCTAGCAATCATATAATTCCAGACAAAAAAGATAAATATGTAGTTTGAAAGGGACTTGTTAGTATGTAGCTTAACGTAACTATGGAGTAGCATATTAATTGCTGGGTCTGAAACCAGTCTAGATAAGCCCCAGTGTTTTAACATAAAGTGATAAAAGTAATGGTATATTCGAATTTTCTTAGCATGGATAGTAAATTTTAGATTTTGACTGTGATAACAACATTTGATTTTGTAAATTGAAGCTACCTATCAGAGATTTATTGCTTTGCACTTTATATTGTTTTATCTCCAGACTGTATTTTAGCTTGTACGGCTGTTTTGTAACACAAGAAGTTAAAATAAAATTCCATATCTACTTTATATGCAATCAATCAAACTATAGGCCATGGAATATTATTAAACTATTTTCCGTGCAAATTTGTCAAAGCATTTTGTTCTTGTGTAAATTCGGAAATAAATTTTAAGTTTGAGTGTTATACCATTGAATATATCTCAGTGTCTAGTTCAGATGCATAGTAATTTAATTTAGATGTATATGCATATGAACAAGAGACCGTGATGTATATGACAATAGATCATGAACATTTTAAAGTCTATATCCATTCTTACACGTACATATTTTATAATGGGCACAAGTACGTGCATTATTTAATGGTGACGTTTGCAATGAATTTATCTTAGTTTAGTGTCGGCGAAATGCAAATTTTAGAAATCTTTAGAGAAAATGAAAAAAGTTAAATAGGGATTTTGAATGCATGATACATGTAACAATATGAAACGAAGAATCTGTCACATGGCAGTTTTTCGTGTCATCATATCAAAAAAGTCACTGCTCACTGTAGCTCTTAAACAGTTATTATACTCCCAACCACGAATGGGGGGGGGGGGGGGTATACTGGAAATTTTTGTCGCGTCCATCAGTCGGTCCGTTTCAAACTTGTCCGCTCACTAAAACATATACTTATTGAAGAATTGTCTTCAAACTTGGCTTTGATGTGAACCTCAATATATTTGACAATGAAGTACAAGACAATGATTGTCTTCTAACTTCACCCATATTTGAAGGATTTTATTCAAACTTAGCTCAAATGTTTCCCTGACGAAGAGGATATGCAGAAATGGTGTTGAACTTGTGTTCCCTTTTTACTAACTCATGGTTATGGTCACATTTGAATAAAAACATAGACAATCAAATGTAAGATGAGGATTTTATCTTTACTCGGCTAAATACATAATACACTTTAATTTAACTCATAATTTCTTTATTTTAGTAAATTTGCAAAATCAAAGGTTAAAGTTACCTGTTTCCTGACTTGCTTATTCAAAATTTGTTCATCACCATTACCTGTGAAGTATTGTCTATTTTTCATCAAACACAGCGATTTGAAGCCACAAAAGTTTTTCCTATTTTCCTTTTTCCATCTATTCAAATATCCAAATAACATATTCTATCTTTGACATTGGTGGAGGTTTGAATCGCATACAGTGATAGTTCTAGTTGTAACTAGAAAAAAATAAAGTAATGTTTTGTGAGCACAATTCACAGTTATTTCTTATTGGTAAATATATACAAGTGTTTAAAATTATCTAACATTTAAGGACAATTTTCTTTGAAAACAGACAAGCATGAAATGTAGAACAAAACAAAAAAATATATAATTGAAAAGAGATTAAACTTTTATTCATATTGAGAGAATTAGTGCAAATGTTGAGGAGTGTTACTTTTTCTTCTCTTTACCAGTTTTACTTTCCTTCTTTTATTTAGGAAGAGAGATGAATACACTGCATGATTCTGGTTTTCTTACCAGTGCCATGACTAAGTTATATGGGATCTTCATTGCTTGATGTGATAATAACATTACACGCTTGAGCAGCCTCAGTTCAACAATTCAAGACAATTCCCATGGAGATCATAAAATGCTGAATAGTGCAAACAAAGAGAGAGTAGCAACCAAGAGTGCCCTATTTACACCACAGTACTAAATGATTTCGTGTTGTAAATGGTTGAATTATTTAAACACTATCACAGAAGGAAAGAAGACATAAATATAGTGGGTCTTCCAAATAAAACTTCGGACAGAAAATTCAGTGTGCTTAGACATTTCATCTTCAAGGTGTATTCAGATCAATAGTTTACGTTAAAAGTGTAAGTAATGTTGGATTTGCAATATTATAATGATCAGGCAAAAAAGAATTTGTTTTTGGATACTTTTTAATTAAGTGGAAAATACTGGCAGATATGTAATGTAAATTGTATATATGGACGACTTTAATTTGTGTTTTCAAGTTAAACGTTGTGTTTTCTTGCTTATTTTATGCCTTTTTTCATTTGTTTTTTCAATTTTAGATATAGTGATACATTTGTACACACAAGGTTACACAGCATTGGCTGGGTATAACTTAGGATAAAGGTTATCACAAGAGGATAATGTTGTTTTAATCATTTCTAATTACATTACGTCACAGTTTTCTTTATAGTAAAGAAACGTTATTGTAAACGAAACTGATTTTACATTAAGTGCTATTCTGAAATTTTGGTAATTGGTAATGACTAACACAGTAAATCGATTACCTGTTCTGTAAAGTGTTCTGTAGATAGTTATTGGCTCCAGTCCTCATGTTTTGATATTTTCAAAGCTAGATTTTAGGGATGTTTCTGAGTTTGCAATGAACATGTAAAGGTCAAGCAGTAGTAAAATAAAAACTAATAACCAGCCCTTACATAACATTAGTAGAAAAATGGGATTGTTTGATTTGAGCAAGTTGTTTTCCTTTTGTTTGCAACTGGTAAGTGGAAGCACAGCAAAGAAGAAAAAAACTGAACTAAAATGGGTTATTCATATTTGGATTTTTCTTAACATATTTTGTTAACTTACTATACTACTTCATATCTGAGATTACAATTTTGGAACACATGGCTTTTGAATTTTGAACACTGTAAAGACAATATGTGGCAGTATATTTTAGCTGACAAATTTTTGTTATAACCTAACAGGAATTATTTCTTGGATAAGAATTGTTAATGGATTATGTGGAAAACAAAATTTTTGATGAAATTTTAATATCACTATGCAGGTTATACACCACCAAATTTATGTTATCAGGAACCAGTCATTTTTTGCCCAACTTAAAAAAAAATCGACTAGTTGCTATAGTCATGGTGTCGTTGCCGTTCCGACCGAAAACTTTATCATTGATAATAACTGTTTTATTCCTTGATGGATTATCTTCTCATACTTGGACACAATAACGCTTTGGACAAGACCTTCAAGTAGAGCAGACTAAACTTGACCTTGACTTTAAATGACCTTCAAATTCAAGGTCAAACTATTGAATTTTAGGAGACTAGACTAAACTTGACCTTGACTCTTAAATGACCTTCACCTTCAAGGTCAAATTATTGAAATTTGCTAAAATTGTCCATAACTTTGTTATTTATGGTTGGATTTGAGTCATACTTGGATAAAACAACACTAATGACAAAACAGACATGTTGATAAACTCACATATGACCATGACCTATAAATAACCTTGACTGTCAAGGTCAGATGATTGAATTTTGCTCAGATTGTCATAACCTTCGTAATTATTTATGGATTTGATTCATACTTGGATAAAACAACACTTACAACAAATCCGACTTGCTGAAAAACTCAGGAGTGACCGTGACCTAAAAATGACCTTGACTGTCAAGGTCAGATGTTTGAAGTTTTCCTAAATTGTCATAACTTTGTCATTTATTTATGGATTTAATTCTTACTTGGACAAAACAATACTTTAGAGGAATCAGACATTTTGATTAAAGTTTGACCTTGATCTAAAAAAATGACCTAGACTAGCAAGATCAGATTATTGAATTTTGCTAAAATTGATCATAACTGTGTAATTTATGGTTAGACTTGATTCATACTTGAACAAAACAACACTTTTGACCTAACTGACATGTTGTATAATTCAGGTATAACCTTGACCCTTAAATGACCTTGTCAATCATACCATTATTGTTTTTTTGCTTAAATTGTCATAACTGTTATCTATTGATTTGATTCATACTTTGAAAAACAACAAAGCCCATATTATAATTTATGTAAGTATGACCTTGACCTATAGATGACCTTGACATTTAAGGTCAAATTATTGAATTTTGCTTAAAATAGCCAATGTTTTGTTATTTAGGATTTGATTTGATTTATACTAGGACAAAACAACACTTATGTCAAAACTGAGACATTAATTCATACAAATATGACCTTGACCTTCAAATGACCCTGACCATCAAATACAAATTATAGAATTTTGCTAATATTCGCAATAACGTCATTTTTAGTTCATTTTGATTAATACTTTGACAAAACAACACTCATGACAACAGTTCCTTAATGTTCAATTATTCAAGTATGACTTTAACAAAAATATGACATTGACAGGCAATTTCAAATTATTGAAATTTGCTAAAACAGCCAAATTTTTGTTATTTATAGGCAGAATTGATCTATAACACTGAGAATAAAAAAACGTGTTGAACAATTCAAGTATAACCTTGACCTTTAAATTCCCTTGAAATTGCTTAACTTCACTATATTTTATGTTGATTGATGTAGTGTTTTCATGCTTAGACATTACTACCTTTTTGACAATACCTCCAAAGAAGGTTAAACTGAACATGACCTTGACCTTTAAGGTCAAAGTTATGAATGTTGGTAAAATTGGCCATAACTTTGTTATGCATAGATTGAAATCCTTCCTTCACCACAATGTGATTCTTCTGTTGTGTTTGCCTTTGGAAATAGGAAAAAGTCAAGCGTGGCTCCCACTTGCGGTGGCTCTTGTCTTAGATGCTGCAATTGTTTTACAACTGTTCTGTGTAGTAATACAAATATCTTATCAGTGTTTGTCTGGCCTTTCTAAAATGTGAAAGACATGGTACCAATAACTGGAACTGACGACATAGCTATCAATCTCTTCTATTCATTTCTTACTATCTAAAGTTCAAACTATTTGGATATATCACTGTTTAAATCTTACCACAGTATAAACCTTATTAGTATATCTAGTAAGCAAAAACTGCATGTCTGTCATTTAATAGATATTATATGTGGACATTACATGCTTCTGCTGAACAGTATTTGAATGTCTGCAACAAAGCCAATATAATGAGCACTGTAAAATATCCTGTATTTTGATAGTGTTTAATTCTCTTGTTTTGTTCAAAATATGATAACAGATAAGGTAACTTAAACATTTACTTACCAACCTCATCACACTGTAACACCTTTTTAATTCATTTCATTTCATTTTTCTTTTGCTTAGTTTATCTTTTGGGATGAGTAGGTACTGGCAGACAACACACCCCATCCCACAAGACCACCACCCACTCTTTTTAGTTGTTCTTTTAATTTGCTTTTTTTTCGGTTTGATTAAGTACTTGATAAAAGATATATATTTATATATTTTTTGTTTTTGCCATGGGTATGTATTTGCATGTTTTCTCTGATAAATAAAACAGACAAGTGTTTGTCCTGTGATGATATGTTTTTGTGAGACTTGATATTCACAATTTGATATGATACTGAAAGGCACAAGAATGTGACATTAAGTGTGGTCTGCAGTTAGAACTGCATTAAATCATGTACATGAATATGTGGAACAGACTTTTAAAGCCGATGATTTGTTTCCAGGTTAATAAATAATCTTCCGTAAAAAAGGATTGCCAGAAGCATTTCAGCAAATGGATCGTTTGTACAGTTGCGGAAATACATAATACATCACAAAAATGGGGTATACCGGAAACGTAGAAAGTCACAGTGTTACAGACATAACAAGGACTTTGACAGGTGAAAACAAGTTGAAACGATCAAAGTTGACCCCCAGTGATGGGCTTTGGTGACACCACTAAGAAAAGATGTTGTTGACAATCACTGTTTTTTTTTCCAAGGTATGTCTTAACGAAAACAAAGTAACTTATAGTTGTTAATTGCTGTATAAATAGACGAAATAGTGAAAGTTATGATGATGATAATGATGATTCTGATAACACAATAGCTGATCAACAGTTTAACTATTAAAAAAAATGATTGTTAAAAAGTTTTACATTACAGCCTCATCTTCAAATACTATAAACAAGACTTAGCAATCTATCAAATATAAAAGGCACTGAGTCACAGTGATAAGTGACAAGATATTGCATCATAATGCACTAGCCCATGTTTTCAATGAAAAGGGCTTTTACTATAACAAATGATAAACATATATATCTTATTTATTGAAAGTCTGTATGACTTAATTATGCAAGTACTTATCTTTTTGCATTAAAATAGGTCTCATATTCATGTATGTGGAAGTTGAATAAGAAACCAGTCTGAAGCTGCGACAAGATTTCTGCAAATGACGATTCTTGGTATGTGAGGTACATGTTGGACGGAATGAATGGGACAATAGTGTAATTTTAGCAATGTCACTATGTACTTAATGTTTATTTGTCCAGCTACTAAGACAATATGGTTGATTGGCTTTAATTTTGATAAGATGTTAGTATATTGGACTTTCTCTGGGTTATTTAGTGTATTTGTTAAATGTTCCATTACTTTGCTGTTTTTATCCTGATACTTACCTTTTAAGTTGTGATGTTGTTGCTTTGATACTTCTAGTATAAAGTTCTTATTAAAATAGTAGTTACATTATTATCAACCCCCAGTTATTTCAAGACTATTTTCATTTATCTGTATAAAATTAGTTTGTTCTAGATTGCTCGTAATATAAAATAAATCTATTATCCACCAAATGTCTATTTGAACTAAAGACATAAAAAAATCCTGTCTTTTTTGTATACATTTATATATAGTAACACAATAATAGATCTTGCTCTCAATACAAGAAATTCTCATTTTTTTTGCATTTAAAAACAAAACAATGTTTCCTGAAATTTTACATCATACTTCTTTATACACAATAAAGATTATCAGGGGATAATAACCTACTTAACACTGAAAAGGAGAAAATGAATAAGATATGCAGGATATTATCATGTCTAATAGTAAAGACAATGGTGAGATGGGGAAAGACAATCGTTATAAGGGGAAATGTTCCCCTATCTACTTGTGAGTTGGAGGAATGATCCCCTATCTACTACTGAGATGGGGGAATGTTCCCCTATCTACTACTGAGATGGGGGAATGTTCCCCTACCTACTACTGAGATGGGAAAATGTTCCCCTATTTACTTGTGAGTTGGAGGAATGTTCCCCTATCTTTTACTGAGATGGGGGAATGTTCCCCTATCTACTACTGAGATGGGGAAATGTTCCCCTATCTACTACTGAGATTGGGGAATGTTCCCCTATCTACTACTGAGATGGGGGAATGTTCCCCTATCTACTACTGAGATGGGGGAATGTTCCCCTATCTACTACTGAGATGTGGGAATGTTCCCCTATCTACTTGTGAGATGGGGGAATGTTCCCCTATCTACTTGTGAGTTGGAGGAATGTTCCCTTATCTACTACTGAGATGGAGGAATGTTCCCCTATCTACTACTGAGATGGGGGAATGTTCCCCTATCTACTACTGAGATGGGGGAATGTTCCCCTACCTACTACTGAGATGGGAAAATGTTCCCCTATTTACTTGTGAGTTGGAGGAATGTTCCCCTATCTTCTACTGAGATGGGGGAATGTTCCTCTATCTACTACTGAGATGGGGAAATGTTCCCCTATCTACTACTGAGATGGGGGAATGTTCCCCTATCTACTACTGAGATGGGGGAATGTTCCCCTATCTACTACTGAGATGGGGGAATGTTCCCCTATCTACTACTGAGGTGGGAGAACGTTCCCCTATCTACTTGTGAGTTGGAGGAATGTTCCCCTATCTACTACTGAGATGGGGGAATGTTCCCCTATCTACTACTGAGATAGGGGAATGTTCCCCTATCTACTAAAGAGTTGGGGGAATGTTCCCCTATCTACTACTGAGATGGGGGAATGTTCCCCTGTCTACTACTGAGATGGGGGAATGTTCCCCTATCTACTACTGCGATGGGGGAATGTTCCCCTATCTACTACTGAGATGGGGGAATGTTCCCCTATCTTCTACTGAGATGGGGGAATGTTCCCCTATCTACTACTGAGATGGGGGAATGTTCCCCTATCTACTAAAGAGATGGGGGAATGTTCCCCCATCTATGTTCCCCCAGAAAAAGGACAAATGGAATTTCCTTTTTTATTCTGGAAGGCCTTATGAAGGTTTTGACTAGCTGCCTTTTATACGAGCTCAATGGCAACTAGAGACATATTTTGGATACGTGTCTTAAAATTTGAGCGTTATGAAGTGAATGAAGAAGCTCATCACAAACCCAAATACATAATTATGATAATGATTATAACAAAAAGCAGTGCAAGATCAGGCTTATCACAAACCCAAGTACATGATCAGGGTAATTATAAACCATAGTGTATGATCAAAATTGTCATTAACCATAGTATATGATCAGACTTATTACAAACATCAGTGTATGATCTGGCTTATTAAAAATTGCAGTGCATGATCATGCTTATCACAAACCCATATATATGATCCGGTTGATAACAAAACACAATGTATGATCAGAATTAACACAAACTCTAATATAGGCTTGTTACAAACCACGGTGTATGTTCAGGTCTATCACATAAACAGTGCTTGATCAGGCTTATCACAAACAACAGTGGCTGATCAGGATTATCGAAAACGGCATTGCAAGATCAGGCTTATCGCAAACCGTATTGCATGATCAGGTTAATCACAAACCACATTGAATGATCAGGTTTATCACAAACTATATTGCATGGCCGGGCTTATCACAAACCACTTTGTAAGTTCGGGCTTGTCAAAACCCACACTGTATAATCAGGCTTATCACAAACCATATTGCATGATCAGGTAAATCACAAAACACACTGTATCGTCAGGTTTATCACTAACCGTACTGCATGATAGAGTTTTTCACAAACCACATTGCATGATCAGGATAATAATAAACCACATTGCATGATCAGGATAATAATAAACCACATTGCATGATCAGATTTATCACAAGACACATTGCATGATCAGGTTTTTCACAAATCACATTGTCTGATCAGGCTTATTGGAAACTGCATTGCATGATCAAGTTTATCGCAAACCATACTGCAGGATCAGGCTTATTACAAATCACATTGTTTGATCAGGCTTATCACAAAGCACAGTGCATGACAAGGCTTATCACAAATCACACTGAATAATCAGGCTTATTGAAAACGGCAGTGCATGATCAGGCTTATCGCAAACCTTACTGCATGATCAGGCTTATCAAAAACCACATTGTCTGAACGGGCTTATCACAAACCACAGTGCATGAGCAGGCTTATCACAAACCAAAGTGCATAAGCAGGCTTATCACACGCCATAGAGCATGATCAGGCTTATTACAAACCAAAGTGCATGAGCAGGCTTTTCACAAACCACATTTTATGATCAGGCTTATTGAAAAGGGCATTGAATTATAAGGCTTTTGGCAAACGATACTGCACGATCAGGCTTATCACAAATCATAGTGTGTGATCAGATTTATCACAAACCACATTGTACGAACTGGCTTATCACAAACCACACTGAATGATCAGGCTAATCACAAACCACACTGAATGATCAGGCTTATCACTAACATCAGTGGATGATCAGTCTGATTACAAACCACATTGTATGATCAGGCTAATCACAATCCACAGTGCATGATCAGGTTTTCATAAATCACATTGTATGATCAGTCTTATCAAAAACCACAGTGCATGATCATGCTTATCACAAACAACATTGTATTATCAGGCTTTTCGAAATTGACATTACATGATCAGGCTAATCACAAACCGCATTGTAAGGTCAGGCTTATTGAAAACCGCATTGCATGATCAGGCTAATCACTAACCACATGGCATGATCAGGGAACCACAAACCACATTGCCGTATATAGGTTATCACAAACCACATTGAATGATCAGGCTTGTCACAAACCACTGTGCATGATTAGGCTTGTCATAAACCACACTGCCTGATCAGGCTAATTATTAACCACTTTAGATATTCCAGAGTTTATGATCAAATTTATTTTAAACCACAGTTTATGATAAGGCGTATCGTAAACAACAGTGTATGATGCGGTTTATTTCAAAACACATTGTATAACTGGTTTTATTACAAAGAACAGTGTATGGTAAGATTGATCTTAAACCACAGAGTATAATCAGGCTTATCATAAACCTCAGTGTATGATCAGGTTATCTGATACTTCAGAGTATGATTAGACTTATCATAAAATACAGACTAGCTTTGGTTTATCACAAACTACAGTGTATGATCATGCTTAAAACACAGCACTATACATGTTTTTTTTAAAAAAACATAGACGGCCGCCATGTCTTCTTCCACCAAATTTCACAGAAATGTTCCTTATATAGCCATCTTATCAACTGCTTAAATGGTTGGGTTCCGTTGCACCAAATGGCCACCAAAGGCAATAGATTTTTGACTACATTTAGTTTCAAATAATATCTCCTCACAAACCGCTGAGCCATTTTTCTTCAAACTCAATAAGTCAAATAGTCCTTAGTTTGCTTTTTTTCTGAGTTGTTAATGAAAATTTGAAAATCTTTTTGCCTGAAGCTGTATACCTTATTGATTAGATATTTTGTATGTTGCATTGTCTAGTTGATTCTACCAAGTTTTTGTAAACTATGTCCCTAGGTCAATATTTGCCCCGTCACGGCGTCCTATTTAAAACTAGTTTGCTTAACAGCAGCCCCACAGCCAAAGAACTCAGGTGGGTGATCAAGTGCTATCATGGTTTTCTTGTTTACAGCTTAGAACGGGCCAGAAAAACTTGGTAATTGGAATATATCAAAGTTTCAGCCATTTTTGACAAAGCATGCAGAATATTTAATCGATCAATCATATCACTTTCCACAAAGAAGTATTGACGTTTTACACAGACAGAGACAGGTTTCTTCCAATGAGCGTTCATGTCTAGGTCTGTATTACCTTATCAGATTGTTTGTTTGTTGCTTATGTAAATTTTCTTTGACACATAAAAGGGGAATAATGAAATCCATATATTATCGGCGTTTTTAATTTTCAAACTACGTTATCTTTTTGAAATTCTAATTACACCATTCATTGATGGGGCAAGAAGTTTATCACAGCACGTTGCGGTTGCATAATCAAATGGCCCCCCTCGTAACCAATAACCATTCGTTATGTAAATTGCAATACTAGATGTGTGTTTCTTGCCAACTGTCGTTGTTTTGATTTTTACTTTATCAACACATTCAGGTTACCTAGGGACATGGAGGATACTTCAGTTATGAAGATGTCATAACCTTATATAGAAAGTCAAAAACACAAGTGTAAATTCGCTATTACATTGCAGAGAAAAAAAACTGACCATTTTTTACCAAGTGGGTACGGTTTTTGCATTTTATAATAAACTAAACTTTGTGTTGGCCTGTCTGTATTTTACAAAAACTACTGTGAGATTCAAGTATACATTTGTATTTGGCAAAAGCAAGCATACTGTTTAAATGGCCCATCAATATTTAAGTTAAATGGCTTTTGACAGTCAGTGAATAATTAACACATTTACATAAAGTTTCAGCCCTTGTGATGCATTTTGAGTCATAAAGCGTCTTCTGGGAATTAACAAAAAGTTACGAAGGAATGACTTGTCAGTTCAAAATCTTGAAACATTTATACAACGACTTTACAATCCACCATAAAACATGCCTTCAATTATTAAAAATTTCATTAAAAATATTAAAATGAAAATAGTATTGGCTCGCAAACATGTTTCAACGATTAACCATGACAAAAGTTCATATACAATGATTTTGTTTATTTTTTAGCTTAGCAACGACAGAATCAGGTGATAGAGAAAACACCAATGGTATGAAGACAGGAATGTATTAAATTATAAATTATAAAAAAAACCCATAAGATTGGCCAATGCAAAGATATTCGTATTTATAACACGTCGCTTCAGTATGTTATTTAAAACTGTGATGATTATGCATAGACAATTTGAGCTTTCAAAAGAATCTTTTCTGCTCAGCTTTGAAAATAATAATGATAATAGTAATTGAAATTCATACACAAACAACTCCTTTTCACATTTGTTGTTTGCAATACATGTCAGGTAGACTTTATTGTCACGGAACAAAAGTGTCAGTCACAAAAGTCAGGGTTGGTTCATTGGTAATAAAATTGTAGGCGTCGGTCCGTAAACAGCATTTAAGAAGGATATTTTGTATTTTTGTTTAATAGACAGACTGGTAAAACATTGCCAGTGCTTTGTCTGTCATTAGTTATGTAAATTGCAGATACAACGTGTTTGTTACCTGGTTACTATTGCTGTTTAGACGGCAGTTATAGCAAAACAACCAGCTTTGGGTTACATCATTTTCTTTGAAAACTTTAATACTATTTTATGTGATATGTTTTAAAGTTCTTTAATGTTGAATTAATCGTTAGAAAAAAAATATGTAATGCATAAAATATATATATTTATACAATTTATGCAACATATACATTTTTTCTAAAAATTAATTTTCCAAAAATCTTTCCGGTTTCCAAGGACAATACAGTCACGGTATATTCAATTCGACTTCGTATTTCTTAAACAATTATTATTTTGCACTATTATCACGTATTTGTTGGACATTTGAGGCAGTTTTAATATAAATCATATCAAAGGCAAAAAGTTGTAACAGTGATGAAAAAGAAATAAGACTTTTTAATTAGGACATTACCTATTGTTGTTTTAAGATGTTCGTTTTAAAATAAACGTTTTTTTCGCTTAAATCTGCTCTGACATATAACAAACAAGAGGGCCATGATGGCCCTGGATCGCTCACCTGAGTACTTTGGCTGTAGGTTTGCTGTTAAGCAGTATTTCATTTTTTAATTGAAAATATGTAAGTGCCTACAAACCAAATATGTAAAATATCAGTCAGTAAATAAAGGCTCCATGATAGAAAGTAGAAATATCTATCATAAGCTATGGTGACCTTGACCTTGACTCAGTGACCTCAATCCCTAGCCATGGGTAGACGTCCATGCAAGGAACATATATTCTAAATATCAAAGATACTGGTCTATAAATGAAGGCTCTATGAGGTACAGTAGATAAATCTATTTTTAGCCTTCGTGACTTTTAACCTTATCTAATAATTTCAAAAATCTTGATAAAGCTTGCTTCATGCCAAATTTTAAAATTCTAGGCCTTGTGGTTTCAGACAAGAAGATTTTTAAAGATTTTCTTCTATACTGCTATTTAAAACTTGGGACCCCTCGGGCAGGGCCAATAGTGATCCCGGGGACTTTTTTCAAACAAACTAGGTAGAAGTTCACTAGACAATGCTGTATACCAAATATATGAGCTGTAGGCATGGTGGTTTCCAGTAAGAAGATTTTTAAAGATTGCCTTTTTTACATATTAAGGGCCCCCGGGGCGGGGCCAATTTTGACCCCGGGGCCAACATATAAACAACACTGGTAAATATTCTCAACACAATACTCCACACCATATATCTAAGGTTTAGTCCTATTAGTTTGGAAGAAAAATGATTTTTCATGTTTTTCCTATATAACTATATGTAAACCAAGAGAACCCTGGGATGTGGCTAATTTTGACCCAGGGGACATAATTTGAACCATCTTGGTAGACACCCACTAGACAATGCTACATACCAAATATCTAAGCTGTAAGCACTGAGGTTTCCAGTAAAAAGATTTTTAAAGATTGCCTTTTTTACATATTAAGGGCCTCCGGGATGGGCCAATTTTGACTCCGGGGCCAACATATAAACAATATTGGTAAAGGTTCTCAACACAATACTCCACACCAAATATCTAAGGTCTAGTCCTATTAATTTCGGAGAAAAATGATTTTTCATGTTTTTCCTATATAACTATATGTAAATCAAGAGAACCCTGGGGCGTGGCCAATTTTGACCCAGGGGATATAATTTGAACAAGTTTGATAGAGGTCTACTAGACAATGCTAAATACCAAATATCTAAGCTGTAGGCATTGTGGTTTCTGAGAAGAAGACTTTTAAAGATTTCCTATATAAGCCTATGTAAAATCAATTGACCCCCGGAGCGGGGCCTATTTTGATACAGTGGCTTTGATTTAAAGAAACTTAGTAGAGGTCCACTGGACAATGCTGCACACCAAATATCTAAACTCTAGACCTTGCGGTTTCTGACAAGAAGATCTTTAAAAGTTTTTCCTATATAACTCTATATAAAATATTTGACCCCTGGGGCGGGGCCATTTTTGACCAAGGAGCCATGATTTTGAACAAACTTGGTAGAGGTCCACTGGACAATGCTGCACACCAAATATCTAAACTCTAGACCTTGCGGTTTCTGACAAGAAGATTTTCTAAAGTTTTTCCTGTATAACTCTATGTAAAACATGTGACCCCCAGGGCTTGGCCATTTTTGACCCAGGGGTCATGATTTGAATAAACTTGGTAAAGATCCACCTGATGATGCTTCATACCAAATATCTAAGCTCCAGGGCTTGTAGTTCTGGAGAAGAAGATTTTTAAAGTTCCAACTTTGATAATCTATTTTTAGCTCCTGTGGCCAAGAAATGCAATGGACCTAAACCATTTGAACATTTTGGTAAAGCTTCATGCAAGTAACATTCCTGCCAAAATTCAGCAAGATTAGCCCAGCAGTTCAGGAGAAGAAGTTGTTTGAAGTAAAAGTTGACGACGCACGCACGGACGGAAGGACAACGGACATCAGGCGACCACAAAAGCTCACCTTGAGCACTTTGTGCTCAGGTGAGCTAGAAACATACACCCTTTAAAGTCGGTTTACCTTTTAGACAGGATTGGGTATAACCATAATCATGAAAAGGTTTCAAAATAACAATTTAGTTTACATGTCTTATTTATGAAGAGATTTTAAAAGTCACGCGACACTTATATGATGAAATAACTATTCAAATGCACAAAAGCTGTCAAAATCACACTGCATTACTCAATGGTAACTGTGGCAACTAAATCTCATGTTACAAACAGATCTGGTAATTCAAAACATTTCAAATCGTAGTTTTCATTTACAAATTGTTTTGTGTACAAAGGCGACTTTTGTCGTCTTAAATAAACCAACCAGAAGACAACCGCTATGCAAAATAAAATACCCATCTACCCGGGTTTTAACCATGTCGGAAATGAATTTTGTCATAGGGCAGAACGACAACCAGAAAAAGAACAATAGAAGAAGACTTTTTTCTTTCTAAGAAAAAGTACGATACTTTTAGCAATGAAACACAGAGAAAAATACACAGTCGAATATACACAGTCGAAATATACACCGTCGAATAAACATTCACCGTGAATTCGAAATAAAACAGTCGAAATATACACAGTCGAAATATACACAGTCGAATTATAAACAGTCGAAATATACACTGTCGAATATACATTTACGGTAAATTCGAAATATAACAGTCGAAATATACACAGTCGACATATACACAGTCGAATATACATTCATGGTGAATTCGAAATATAACAGTCGAAATATACTCATTCGAAATATACACAGTCGAATATACCTTCACATTGAATTCGAAATATTACAGTCGAAATGAACACGGTAATTCGAAATATAATAGTCGAAATATACACGGTGATTTCGAAATATAATAGTCGAAATACACAGTCGAATATACATTCACGGTGAATTCGATATATTACAGTAGAAAGATACACAGTCGAATAAACATTCACGGTGAATTCAAAATATTACAGTTGAAATATACACTTTGATTTCGAAATATAATAGTCGAAATATACACAGTCGAATATACATTCACGGTGAATTCGAAATATAACAGTCGAAATATACACATTGAATTCGAAACATACATTGTCGTATATACATTCACGGTGAATTCGAAATATACACAGTCGAATAATTAAACAAAGCAACCTGTCATTCATTTTAGTATATATTATTAGTATATAGTATATTTACCATAGTGGACAACTTTAAACTTAACAGCGTTAAAAACATATAAAACTCACCCTCTGGGTTAATGACTTAGTCGGGTAACCTATTGTCTCTTAGTGTGATAGACAGAACTTAATCAACGCATCAAGACAGTATCCCCGTATTTAATTATAAAAAAAAGATAAGCGAAATCCGAGGGAATCGACGCCAAGGGAATCGACGCCCTTGAAGTTGAGATTTGATGAAAAATTTACAATGACGGAGCGGAGAATAAATGCCGACGACATTAGTTAATATTGAGCTTAACTCATAAATGAAGTTTGAAATATTGACAAACAGTCAAAAAAAGCCTACTCTAAGATTTTATTTTTTTCCGCAAAATTTTGATTCAATGACAGTCATTTACAATATAAGTAATTTCAGGGAAAAAAATCAGTATGTGCGTTTTGTCAATAGACAGCTAGAAACTTTTAGGATCCCGATACGCACTTTCACAAACTCATAAATCATCTGACAACCAATGAATTGTTTGAATGCTAAATACATAAATTAACTATAAAAATTGTTTTCGTTAATGACTAAACACTTTTTTGTGAGAGCAGATATGTATTTATTTGCAAAAATACACCACCCCTCTCACAAAAAAAGTCTGTGGTTGCTCGTTTTCACGCTCCTTACCCAAAATACTTTTTCTCTACTGACGTTCATATCAAAACGCGTTGAATTGTTTTACCGATTTGATGTCATGGTTTTTACATATTTAACAATTATTTAAGTTTTTTATTTTTCATTGAAAATTCTTCGATAGACTGGCACAAAAGGCCGATATATAGCAAGATGGTAAATACGAGTAATATACGATAACAATTTACGAAACTAGTCAATACAAGGCAGTCTGAAGGACAGTTAAATCCCCTTCCGCAGCGGACATAAATGTGTACTTCTTGACCTTTAACCAACCATGACCTTGATGTTGTGCCATGCATATTATAAGCACAAAGTTATTTGTGCCAAGTTATTTAAAATCTTCCATAAAGTCAAAAAGTTATGGAAAACATTAATTTTAACCTTGACCTTGGGGTAGCAACCTAGATGTTGGGTTCTGCACATCGTGTCATAGTGGTGATCATGTGTGCAAAGTAATTAAAAAACTTTTCGAAGCCAAGTAAGTAAGTTATAAAGTAGACGTGAAATGTGGATATTTGACATTTAAGTGTGACCTTTACCTTGTGGGTAGCAACCAAATAATAACGCTCTGCACATCGCCTCATAATGGTGTTCACGTGTGCCAAGTTATTTCAAAAAGTTTTCAGCGGTTTAAAAGTTATGGAGAGGACACAAAATGTAGACTTTTAACACTTGACCTTTAAATGTGACCTTGACCTTGGGGGTAGCAACACACATCGTCTCATAAAGGTGATCACTTGTTCCAAGTTATTTCAAAAAAATTTCAGCGGTTTAAAAATTATGGAGAAAACACGAAATGTAGACTTTTTAACCGACCTTTAAGCGTGACCTTGACCTTGGGGGTAGCAACCCAATAATTGCGCTCTGCACATCGTCTCATAATGGTGATCACTTGTGCCAAGTTATTTAAAAACAATCACTTGTTCCAAGTTATTTCAAAAAAATTTCAGCGGTTTAAAAGTTATGGAGAAAACACGATATGTAGACTTTTTAACCGACCTTTAAGCGTGACCTTGACCTTGGGGTAGCAACCCAATAATTGCGCTCTGCACATCGTCTCATAATGGTGATCACCTGTGCCAAGTTATTTAAAAAAAATCAGCAGTTTAAAATTTATGGAGCGGAAACAAAAGTGTTACGGACTGACAGACGGACTTACAGACAGAGGCCATTCCTATAATCCCCTCCCCGCTTTGCGGAAGGGGATTAATAAATCTTCTCTAGCCTGGCACACAAAGCTACTTTAAATGCTTTCGCCTGACATTGCAGGTTGGTAAACAACAATAACCTGTGCAACTTGTGCCGCAGGTCGAAATAGAGCGGCAATCTCCGATAACGCTTCGTTCCACAGCATCAATCTACGATATCGTCCGGAACAAAAAGTCGATAATCAAGAGATATCTATGATATCACCTGGCGTAAAAGGTCGATATGAAACAAATATCTACACTATCGTCTGGAACAACTTCTGAAAAGTCGATATACACGAGCCCTCTAAAACATCAATTTGCACGAAAGGTCTATAAATACAAGAATTCTACACTACTGCCTGGCAAAACAGGTCTATAGAAACGAAACATCTACCCTACTACCTGGCACAGCAGGTTGACAAAAACGAGATATCTACGTCACTGCCTCGCACAACAGGTCGATAAACACGAGTAATCGACGCCACTGCCTCGCACAGCAGGTCGATAAATACGAGAAATCTACGCCACTGCATCGCACAGCAGGTCGATAAATACAAGAAATCTACGCCACTGCCTGGCACAACAGGTCGATAAACACGAGAAATCTACGCAACTGCCTGGCACAGCAGGTAAATAAATACGAGAAATCTACGCCACGGCCTGGCACAGCAGGTCGATACATATGAAAAATCTACGCCACTTTAAGGCACAAAAGGTCGATTCACACAAGTAATATACGCCACTGCCTGGCACAGCAACTTGATAAACACGACAAATCTACGCCACTGCCTGGCACAGCAGGTCGATAAATACGAGAAATCTGCGCCACTGCCTTGCACAGCAGGCCGATTAACATGAGAAATCAACGCCACTGCTTCGCACAACAGGTCGAAAAATTAGAGAAATCTACGCCACTGCCTGGCACAACAGGTCGATAAATACGAGAAACCTACGACACTGCCTGGCACAGCAGTTCGATAAATACGATAAATCTACGCCACTGCCTGGCAAAGCAGGTCGATAAATACGAGAATTCTTCGCCACTGCCTGGCATAGCAGGTCGATAAATACGATAAATCTACGCCACTGCCTGGCAAAGAAGGTCGATAAATACAAGAAATCTACGCCACTGCCTGGCACAGCAGGTCGATGAATACGAGAAATCTACGCCACTGCCTGGCACAGCAGGTCGATAAATACGAGAAATCTACTCCACTGCCTGGCACAAAAGGTCGATAAATTCGAGAAATCTACGCAACTGTTTGAAACAGCAGGTTATTAAAACAAGAAATCTACGATACCGCCCGGTACAACAGGTCGATAAACACGATAAATCTACGCCACTGCCTCGCACAACAGGTCGATAAACACGAGAAATCTACGCCACTTTGAGGCACAAAAGGTCGATAAACAGGAGAAATCTACGCCACTGCCTCGCACAACATGTCTATAAAAACGAAAAATCTACACTACTACTTGTTACAACAAATCGATAAAAACGAGAAACCTACGTTTCGGCCTTGCATACATGTCGACAAAAAAAGAGAAATGTACGCTACAGGTCGATTTACATAAGAAGACTACGATACCGCTTGGCACAGCAGGGCGATAAACACGAGAAATCTACGCCACTGCCTCGCACAACAGATCAATAAACACGAGAAATCTACGTCACTGCCTGGCATAACAGTTCGATAAATCCGAGAAATCTACGCTTCCTTCTTGCACAGCAGGTTGATAAAGCCGTGAAATCAACACCACTTCCTGGCACAACAGGTCAATAAACACGAGAAATCTACGCCATTTTGAGGTAGAAGGTCGATTAACACGAGACATTATCGCCACTGCCTGGCACAACAGGTCGATAGACACGAGAAATCTACGCCATTTTGAGGCAGAAAAGGTCGATTAACACGAGAAATCTACGCCACTGCCTGGCACAACAGGTCGACAAACACGAGAAATCTACGCCACTGCCTCGCACAGCAGGTCGATAAATACGAGAAATCTACGCCACTGTCTGAAACATCAGATTATTAAAACAAGAAATCTATGATACCGCCCGGTACAACAGGTCGATAAACACGATAAATCTACGCCACTGCCTCGCACAACAAGTCGATAAATACGAGAAATCTACGCAACTTTTAGGCACGAATGGTCAATAAACAGGAGAGATCTACGCCACTGCCTCGCAGAACATGTCTATAAAAACGAAAAATCTACACTACTACCTGTCACAACGGGTCGATAAAAACGAGAAATCTTCGTTTTGGCTTTGCATACATGTAAAAAAAAGGAGAAAAGTACACTACAGGTCGATTTATATGAGAAGCCTACGATACCGCCTGGCACAGTAGGTCGATAAACACAAGAAATCTACGCCACTGCCTCGCTCAACAGATCGGTAAACACGAGAAATCTATGTCACTGCCTGGCATAACAGTTCTATAAATACAAGAAATCTACACTTCCGTCTTGCACAGCAGGTTGATAAAGGCGTGAAATCAACACCACTTCCTTGCATTACAGGTCGATAAACATGAGAAATCTACGCCATTGCCTTGCACAGCAGGTCGTTAAACACGAGAAATCTACGCCACTGCCTGGCACAGCACGTCGATAAATTCGAGAAATCTACGCCACTGCCACGCTCAACAGATCGGTTAACACGAGAAATCTATGTCACTGCCTCGCATAACAGTTTGATAAATACAAGAAATCTACGCTTCCGTCTTGCACAGCAGGTTGATAAAGGCGTGAAATCAACACCACTTCCTGGAACAACAGGTCGATAAACACGCGAAATCTACGCCATTGCCTGGCACAGCAGGCCGATAAACACGAGAAATCTACGCCACTGCCTGGCACAGCACGTCGATAAATACGAGAAATCTACGCAACTGCCTTGGACAACAGGTCGATAAAAACGAGAAATATACGCCACCGCCTCTGACAGCAGGTCGAAAAATACAAGAAATCTACGCCACTGCCTGGCACAGCAGGTCGATAGATACGAGAATTCTTCGCCACTGCCTGGCATAGCAGGTCAATAAATACGAGAAATCAACGTCACTGTCTGGCACAGGAGGTCGATAAACGCGAGAATTCTATGCCACTGCCTCGCACAACAGGTCGATAAACGCGAGAAATCTACGCCATTGCCTTGTACAATAGGTCGATAAACACGAGAAATCTACGCCACTGCCTCGCACAACAGGTCGATAATCGCGAGAAATATACGCCATTTCGAGGCACAACAGGTCGATACATTCAAGAAACTACGCTATTTGCTGAAACAATAAATCGATACACACGAGAAAATTATACTACTGCTTGGCACTGCAGACCACAGAATGTATGTGGTTAAGGTATTAGAATACTAATGAACATTTTGTCAGTCCTAATTGAACTGAGCTTTTGTAAAGAAATATGCTATCCTAAGACAAAATATAGACCATATTAGACACTTTCACCATGGGAGTCCAAAAACCAAAAATTAGTCAAGAAATGACCAATATTCACTTCAAACCTCACCCGCCTTAATGGGTTTGAAAGGTAAAGAGAAACACGAAGTTTGTTTTTGTTTTGTTTTTTCTAAGAAAACATGACATGGATAGATTGCAAAAAATCTTGTAGGTAGCACGTGAAGAGATGAAGATTTGTTTCTTGATAAATAAGGCTTCCGAGATGCAGAAAGAAACTAGACGAAAATTCACAACAAAACATGATATATAACAACAACAGCAGCAGCAGTAACAACAACAACAACAACAACAACAAAAGCAAAGCAGAATAAAGGAATAAAATAATTAAATAGTACCAAATGCACTATTCATCTCCTTGATTATCTTTTACAATTATTCATCTCTTTCTTAAGAACACGTTGTCGAGCTCAATGATTTAGAACAGTGCAAACAAAATCAAATCCATGACTGTCTGAAGAGACAGTAGGAGAACCCCTAATTAGGTCCCTTTTAGATGAAATTAATAACTTTTTAAGTTTCTGTTCACATCTTGAAAGTCTGGATTGTTTTTCGTAGTGAATCACTTTCTGGATCAATTGTCAACAGCTTTTCGACAAACTTGCGCGAAATATCTATACCCAGGTAACGTATGACGCTCTGGTCACGTGATAGGCAGAATTAATGTAAAGACACGCAGACAGTCTGGGCGTTCATTTCGTTTGGATCTAAACTCAGCAGCATAATGGTGGTGAGTTATGAATTATTTTGATATTAGAAAAAGTAAACAAACAAGCATTTTTCAGTGAGTTTATAACTCAATCAAATTTGCAAATTTTAAGATATTAATTGACTGGATAATTTCTCAACAATATATGCTCCTTTTATTACGAAATAGGCCTAATGCATCTAACAGAGTCTATAAATTCTATTACTTTTTTATATAAAGTTGCAAAGGTTATACGTGGAAGATGTCTTTATTGACTGCAAGAAATACTTGCTTTATGTCTTTTTTGTGAAAAAATATTTACTTCGCATGATAACTTCACAAACGTGATTCCTGAAATTTACTCTTATATTTCAAGCGTTTGACAGGAACATGTTATTACAAAATGTTAGTCATACAAAGAGATAAGACAACTTGTTTTCCGTGCAGAATAATGCAAACAGATCATAACAGAACAATGCAGACAATAAGAAAAATAACTGTTATAAGCAAATATTTTCATGAGGTTTCAAAAGTATTTTATTTCAGCCCGACATTTCAGGTTTTTTTCGCATATTTTCAACATGAAACATATGCATGTTCTACTAAAGTTGTTAAACCCGAATTTTAATGACAATTTGTTAAAACAACGAATAAACATTACGTAAAATGTCGTACGGAATTTGAATATGTTTGACATGCCCCAGCGAGTAATTTGAAACTTTGCTCTCTATCTGAACGCCATGTATAAAACAATCTGTGAATTTAGCTGGATAAACTTTGAAATATTTGTGACACAAAGATAAAAAAGATAAAAAGTCTACGACGTTAAGATATATTAATATAAATATATCTTTTTAAAAATTATTTTTTTAATTTTTAGTTAACATTTTTTCCTGTTCTCTGATCCGCGTTAAATAGAATTTCAAAACAACTGCTGCTTGGTTCTGCCAAAATAAAATTCTAACCAAAAGTTTAAAAAAATATTTCGGCAGATTAAGTTGAACATACGAAAAGCAGTTGTTTTGAAAGTATAACAGTAGGTTTAAAAAGAGAAGGGAATGGATAAGTGGCCCAGTGGTTATGCGCTGGACTGGTAACCAAGGGGTCGCGAGATCGATCCACCGCTCCTTCACCAACATTACTAATTGTCTTTTGGATGAGACGTTAAATCGAGGTTCCGTGTAACAGTGTTGTACACTGAGCATGCCAACGAACCAGTGGTGTCTCTGGAAAGGGATACTTTCTGTTTCTTGCAGTATCCCCCACAACATAAAATAACTAATCGCTGCAGGGGGCGTCTGTCATATAGGCAACCGGTACCGACGAAAGATAAGCTTAAATTGATAGATAGACAAAAAGAAATGATGCACATAGTTTACAATTCATTGTGCTGGGTGGCACAGAAGTAAATAATCCGAACTAACACACGGTACAGTTCAATATCACTAGAGGTCTGACTCCCGGCGATACACCAGGCATTTCGTCTTGCAAAAGCACCTGTTGGCTCACGTGCTGCAACTGCAAGTGCCAAAGTTCATCCAACCGTGGAGTGACATTAATGAAAATAACTGTCCTCTTTCCGTCCAATAGTAGTTCAAAAATAATCAAGTAGGTCGACATGAGCTAATATTCTATCAGTTTTACATTTTTCGCGTCACCTAAATGCCGTGAGATTCAATTTTGCACAAAAACGCTAAAAACATGTTGCCTTATTACTTACATTTTATCTGAATATGAAGATGCAGTCACGTGCGAAGAAAACGTGTCACAGGACTGATATAGGTGATATGGTTACTAATGCACGATCACCAGCCCGAGTAGCTCAGTTGGTAGAGCACCTGACTTGCAAGCAGGGGGTCGCGGGTTCTGATCCCGCGACAAACGCTTAGCAACAAAATAATCAGTAACCAAGGCTTGTGAAGAGCCATCATAAATAATCACAGCACATTTATGGACAATTATACCAACAGGTATTTCCAATCACCTACTTTGACTTTGCAATATTGACGGAATTTATCCAGGGATGGTAGCTCTGATCACATATTAATATTATTATGCACATTGAAAACGGTTAATGAAAATGTTGTTATCGATTTATACGCCAGCAAGAGGATGGCATATTTTTTTTTCGTTCAGCTGTATTCATGTAGCTGGATCCTTGTCAAAGATGTTTATGAACGGCCACAATAACAAAAACATTTAAGACAAAATTATAATAAACGGGGCTGATGACATACTATACGCCTGGCTGATGACATAATAAACGGGTGCCTGATTAAGTTTACTTCCTTGTCTACTGTATAACATTCTCACGCTCAATAAAATTTATATTCGTTAAAACCGGATTGAATGGCGCAAAAGTATCATAAAAATTAGGAAATTTGATATTTGTGCAAGCCAGTTAAAATGTAAAGGAAGTTGAAAGATTGGTTGAGCGTTATTAATAAAACCGATGTGAGATGCAGCATTTATACCGAGCAACACAAATAATGACTTTTCAGAAGTTTGATTTTACCTCTAGCCGTAATCAAGCAGTGTTTATCTTTCATTGAGGGAATGAATTGTTGAATACAGCACTGAGGGATCAGCATTAATGTGTTTTTTAACTTAAAAAACGACATTAAACAGCTTATGGAGCATAAACTTAACATCCTTATAACATTTAAGGGTTTTTCAGCTCTATGGCGGTAACGGTCATGAGTTGTAATCCTGGGGTCGCCAGCTCGATTCCCTGTTCCACCACAACTACTAATTCTGTTAAGCTGAGACTGTGAACTGAGGCCCTATGTATTGCTGCTGTACAACGAATAACTTTTAAGAGAACATCAGTCAAAAATCATGTTCGAACCGTACCGAAAAAAAAGAAGAATGGGACATGTGCAGCCAATAAAGCTGGTTCAAGTACAATGGTCCCGCTTATAGTTTTAGAAAAGTTAGTTTCTTATAGGAAATAATGTCCAAACCATTGAAGAAAATGACGTCTTCGAAATTAGGGGACATGCCTTTTAATCTACAGAACCTGTACCAAATCGACTTAAGTTAAACACATTTTAACTTTAAAAGAAAAATATATTCTTGCTTACCACGAATGCTTTTCATCTGAAAACACTGAGTCGATAGTGGTATGGAAAACAGATTTACTCATATTTCAAGTTGCGTAAATTTTATAAAGTTACACAATGTTATATAAAGTTTACGATAGTTACCTCCCCTGATGACCCATAACAAAGGCCCTATTGTCGTAAATACCTTATATTTAACACTTTCTGTAACGACAGAACTCTATTAAGAACTCTATTAAGACTTGTATATTCATTTTTTAAACAAAAATGAGTCGTAAGATATCTTTGTTTCGCTTTTTAAATGCCAAAATGTCAATTAAAGTGAAAACAAATATTTAATTGCAGACGTAACTTGATTTTCTTTTATATGTCCGTTTGTATGATATTGATTTTTTTGACATTTTCTTTCACGACATGTTTGATATTTTTTTCAGTTGCTGTTAACGGCAAGTATTTGTGAGCAACAAATACAGGCCACAATTAGTAAGTAAATTAGTAAGCATTACAGCTCAATGACACGTGTACCAATTCTTGTTTGAACATAAAGATTGGACTTTCTTATTTACCCCGCAGAATTTGTGAGATTTCTATAGTACACACAATAATTATGTCCGTTAATTTGTTTGTCTGTCCGTATGCGTGTTATTCAACATTTTCATTTTAAAATTTTAACAATATTTAATTATTTCAAAAATACATGCACTGCCTTATTAAACCGCATAGCGTATAGCGGGCACAACGCATAGACGGATTGAGATTCCGTTTATGCGGCGATTTGCAACGCATTAAAGGAATGAAGACGTTTATGCAGCGAAGTTTAACGCATAAAGGGAATGAAGCCGTTTATGCGGCGCAACTGTGCCATTTTGCCGCATACATGGATTACTCTAAAATTCCCCAAGGGACGTGACATTTACAAAACGGTTTATGTAACTGGGGAGTTGTTTGGCATATGTATATGCACTATGACTCTGGATACTTAATTCGAAATGGGACTTAGAATAACGACTGGTTTCGCCTCGACGATTATCCCATTAGGCAGCTTCATAATCTTAATTCCATTGACCAGACAATCGGATAATAATTGTTTACTATTGCTAGAATTACTATGTGAATTAATTTAAAGTTTATTATTTGCTATAAGTATTATTTACTATTCAATCCACTACAGAAAAAATAAAGCTTACTAAATGTAGTAATATAACTTATAGTAAACATACTATTAAACCTAGTAAAATTTACTATTTTCAATATTAAATGAACAACCAGGTATGATATTGTATGATATTGTAGCAGAGGTTAAGTATCGGGTAGGGCCTATATCAAATTTAGTACCATTTTAAGTGATACACTGTCCTCCAATCCTCACTAATGTGTCTTTTGAGTGAAAATGTAACCAATCTTCAGCCTCGTAAACAAACACGATCAAACTACCGTGGGATACATTTTTTTCATCTGATGGTCGAGAAAATTTTCGGTCGCTTCGAGCGGTTGGTATTGTATTTCTGTCGTATAATGCATTAGTCAATGTAAATCCGGTGCCTATCTCTGGTGGTTCAAGTGAAAAACATGTGTTTTCATCATTTCCGATGTCCCCGTGGTGTCAGTATTGGGTGTTTTTTTTCCTTGCTGATAACAGCCGGGAATATAGCTTGAAACGAAATGGGTGTAATGAGCCGTGTTTTTACCTTTTGCATGTTCCCAAGGTACTGGGACTTGATCCAGGTGGAAAAGTCAAAGTTCCGTTTTTTACACTGGGAAGGGGACCGCGGTTTACTTTGATTGGTACACAACCAAACGGTCTATTTATTTATTGGTGATTAAACAGGTCCCTGGCGGCGAACGCGCGATGCGACGATCAGTTGCTACTAGGGATGTCAACGAACATCTAAATCGGTATCCGGATATCCATATAGACTATTCGGATACTATCCGGATACTCGTATTAAATCGACGACTATACAATCTCAATGTTCCAATTCCTATGCCAAACATTACATTTGACGCTGTTTTACATATTGTTCCGGTAATCCTATTACAGGTGTTAAGGCAGTTTTCCAAAAAAAAAAAAAAATAACTGTCATTACGTGTAAATAAAGTTGATAAAACAAAGACATGTAATTTACTGTTTTTATTTTCCTCGTGTCTCTTGAAGTATATTTTCCCGCCAATACGCACGTACGTTAAGTCTAAGTGTCTAACGGAAACGATTACCGTCCGTTTTTTTGTTTTTTTGTTTTTTTTGGCATGGTCTGTCTTTCAACAAAAAAAAACTATGTAATTTAAAGATATCATTTAAAATCACCGTAGATCAAAACGGTTTTATTTGTATCCTCAAGTCTATGTCACATTATCGTTTTTGAATACCGGAACATGTATTTATGCACCTTACGTGACTATGTGAGCGCCAACAAAATAACAGAAAAAACAACAAGGATTTCAAATGTGATGTGACAGAAGTTTTAAATGGATTTAATATTTTTGAATGGTTCAACGTTTTTTAATGCGAATGCTTTAGCAAAGAATGATTGTTGACATATTAAAATCATAATGCTTGTTTTAGCAAATCATTGATTGGATACATCATTTGAGTAATCACATTTTGATAGGACATTCTTTTATTTGTCTTGCGTTAAAACTATCATAGAATCATTTGCGGGAGTTACCGTGAAACCCTTAATTGGCATGTTTGACCTGCCAATTGATTAACAAAGGGGCAAGATACTCTAGTATAGGTTATAGAAACACCATGGATTAAAGTAATTGCTACACAATGGGATGTCGCGTTAGGTCCCAACAGTTTGCAAGACGAAAAAACACATTAAATGGCGTGCGACGGATAGACGCTTTATCAATAGACCAATCAAGGGATATGCCAGCGGCGGTAAATAGACGCGATTATGTTTAGCGTTATAAAATTGCAAAATTAATATTGCCAGTGTTTGAAATTTTTATCAAAGTTAAATTTCACTTTTGTTGTTGGTCTTTTTTCTCATTTTTTATACGAATATTCGGACACCAAATTTGCATCCGGATACCAACATAGTTCCGGATATCCGAGTACTCGGATAATCGTTGACATCCCTAGTTGCTACAGTATGGCATCAAAGGATAAGAAAAAAACGAACGGCACCTACAATGACAAATGCGAATGTTGCGCTATAAAGTTCTAGGCCGACTTCAAATTTTTGTTGAATAATCTGGCGGTAGCATTTGACTTAGAGAAGCCGAGCTTAAGCTTCAAAGACATAATCCGAACGGTGCCGGCCAAGAGGAACAGTTCGGTAATTAGGGCGCATGCCATCAAACTGCAACGGTATAGGTCGGGAAAAATGCAGAAGCACTTAGGCATAAATTCGAATCAATACATATTCCTACTGTAGCAGCCCATACGGTCATAGATGTTATCATTTGTTCCTTTTATGCGGCGACAGGTGCCTATGTGGTGTAACACTGCCTATATGACCCTTTTAGGCCATATCGCAGAACTTTGCAGTGTTTTTTGATAATTATGCTCGTTAAACTTTTTTTAGCTCACCTGAGCACAACGTGCTCATGGTGAGCTTTCGTGATCCCCCTGTGTCCGGTGCCGTCGTCATGCGGCGTACGTCGTCAACAATTTCATAAAAATGCACATTAACCAAACACACAGGAATGATCCTTGGGTGGTCCCCTTTCAAAGGTGTTCAAATGGTTCTGGTCTGTTGCATAAGTAGGTCACAGGGCCAAAAGACAAGTTTCAAAAATGCAAATTAAAAAAATCTTCTTGTCAGAAAGCACAAGGCCAAGAGCCTTGATATTTGGTATATGACATCATCTATAGGTCCTCTATGAAAGTTCTTCAAATTATGCCCCTAGTGCCAAAATTGGCCCCGCCCCAGCTCATAGGTTTTCCTTATAATTATGTTCATAGAAAAACCTTAAAAAATCTTCAAAGGCTAGAGCATAGATCTACAAGAAATAATGATAGCTTCCACAAAAATAACAGTCTGTCCTCAGTTGAGCGCTTTGGGGCAAATGGCCCTCTTGTTTGTTAACATTTGTTGACTTTCTTAATCCTGAATTGACCCTTGTCAAAGTGTCAAAGTAGACAACAACATGCATGCCCAATAGTGGGCGTGGCAAGTTTTCAGTATATAATGATACAAAACTCGCTTGCCTGATTTCAAATTGTGATATGAAAGAGAATACGATTCGGGCAATATTGAAAAAAAAATGATTTGGTTGAAATTCTATTGTGGTGCAAGTATTGTAAACATATGAAAATTAAAAATTCGTTTTAGAAATATGTTACGGGGCACTTTGGTGTTGAAATTGCCAGCGCAAAAATGCGTCATCATCAAAGGGTATTTAACGCTTAGTCTGTACAACACAAAAGTGCGTACGTCTACATCAAAATATGTCAACATCAATGTGGCATTGTCTTTTAACAACTGATTTGTTACTGTGGCCTTTGTGTTTTATTGAAACTGTCATTCTGTAGTATATAAAGCTTTTGATCGGGCTAGAGACTGCATTAAGTATTGATTAAACAAAGACAGGTAACATTCAGGTTTTCTCTCACAAGTTCGTTAAGAAAATAATACAATAGTAACATGTGAGAGAAATTAAACCGATTTTCTTCTGCTGAATATGGTTTGGTTCAATAAAATAAAGATGCCACTATATATAGATGGAAAAAGACCCAGTTTTACTAACAAAGATAAAAATACTAAAATAACAGGATTTACATATGTGTTACAACCGTCTCTGCAGGCTGGTGTTTGAGCCGTCCGCTTACGAGGCAAGGAGTCGAAGATAAGAGTACCGTAAGGGGTTTGGTCTGACGATGTCAGTTGGCGAGCTAGTTAATAACGGTTACCAATTGTGTGAAATATTATTAAGGTAAAAAATACACAATGCCTGATACAATTTACTCACTGATACTGCTGTTGTGCTTACTGGTATAGTCATTTTACATGCTGGCATTTTCGCCAAGCTTGTTGACAATGATACCATGCTTGCTGGAAGTTACAACTTGTATGTTGTTTAGACCCTGATGTCTATATCATAATTTTATTGGCTGAATTGAATGACAGTTCAATGTAGCGTAATGATATATTTCGACATGTCTGGACTGTATATCACTGTATATAACGGAAAATACCGGCCTATGACGACCTATGACAATTGTAATATCTATATACATATTCGGATATTCTTGATATCTTGACATCTTGATATCAAATTACAGAAAAACACGACTACTTGAAAATAGCGCCCCCTGTTGTCAAATAGTGACTTATAATTTTGATGTGACATTATGCCTACTTCTGTTTAGCCTAGTGCCTGATGACATTTTCTATATTTGTTGATCACATCGTGCTTTTTGTTCTTGGGTGCATTACAAATGAACCATGATAGCCACGGCATGATGAAATATACCATTACGCTACATTGAACAATCATTCAGTCAAACGAAAATATGATATAGGCATAATGGCCTAAACAACATACAAGTTGTATCTTCCAGCAAGCATGGTATCATTGTCAACAAGCGTGATGAAAGTGCCAGCACGCAAAACTGTACCCCTTAGCATTATAGCAGTGTCAGTGAATAAAGTGTAACAGTAAGTAGGCATTGTGTAATTTTTACTCAAATAACATTCCATACAACTGCTTGTCCGTCTGGCCACCGGCACTATGTACAGAGTTGTAGGGTGAAAATATACCAACAGAATTGTCTCACAGGCCCAGTAGGCTGTCTTTGACAGTACGGGTACTAATAATAATCAAGCTTACTTTACTTTTTATAGTCGTTACAACTATGCTTCTAACGTTAGAACATTTCTAGTATTCTAGCAGCTTAATAAAACCTAATATCTACAATTCTGCAGGAAAATCCATCGATTTAAATGACTGGATGACGCAACAACTACATGCAAATTAGCTATGGTCACGTGTGTAGTAACGAGACTATGTGCAGATCTTAAATCATTACAAACATAACAAATGATGAAGGTGACAATGTCTGTTATGAATATAAATTGATATGAAAAAAGGTTATAACACATATGTAGATCCTGTTTTTTTGTCTATTTTATCTTAAGTGAAACTGGCCCCTGAAAGGTGCTTCGAAGATTAATCATGGACAAATTTCGTTTGGGACTGGAAACAAAAAATCTGTCAAACATTGTGCAACTGAAGGTCAAAGTCATGTATGAGACAGAAAAGTGGCAGAAAAAATTACTGATATTTATTAACAAATGCAGATGTGATAATGCGACTTTATATCTCATTTTACCTGACTGTTGACGAAATTTGGGCTTGCTCACCGATGTACGGACAGATACTCAGTTACTATATCCCCCCATTAGCGACACAGAGAGAAGCAATATCATTAATTACGTCATCAAATGACGCGACTTCTAAACCTATTTTGTAAATTCACCAATGAATGAAGGCCCCTTGTCAACCATGAAAAGCTATGCAGTAATCTTTACTTCAAAACTTTTACTGTGGTAAGTCTGTTTATTCAAACTTGCGCAACAACGGAGAATGAAATATATGCAAAATTTATTGAAACATATCATTTAATGATACTAGATGACGCTTTGATGTAATTTATTACTTGCACAATCTAACTGTCAAATGAATTAGTTGTCAGATGTGATCAACAGGTGATGGTGAAATTAATGTTCATTGCACATATCAATGAGTTTATTTTCATCTGTTGCACTATTGATTGCGTCTTACGCATTACTGCTTAGTCTGGGTCTTTGATTTATTTAGCAGACCAATTCCGTTACTCGAAATGCATTTATCGGCCGTACAGTGAAGGGATTACGGAATTAGGTTTCTTGGATATCCGACGATGCTGTTTTAGAACGGTTTAAACATATATTCAATGGCATTCGTCATCCAGATTTTTTTCCCACAAAAGTTCAGATCTTGTGAATACTTCGAACGTCTTTAGATATTTGTTTGCAAACTGTTATATTTTTTCATTTCAGGGCAAAGTTGTTTTTGTATGTCTGGTAGTCTTGTGTTTGGCGATCCTATCGAAAGCAGAAGGTAAGCATGTTTCTACACAGATACCATCGGTGATTATTCTTTGAGAATGCTGGAAATAGCTGAAACGTTCCCATTTCCAGTTAATGAATTTACATAATAAACTCGCTAGTAAAAGAATAAACAAAATGCAAATTATTTTATTTTGCATCAATGAAAAACTTGAAACCCCCAAGTAAGTTCACTTCTAACTTAAGGGTCTGATAAGATAACTCCAATGTTATTACCTTTGTTGATTTTGTAACGTGTTTTTTAGTCGCTGAAGCAACAAACTGCACATCTAATGGCGACCAATGTACGGTAGCTAATTCAGTCTGCGACACTGAAGCTGGCACTTGTAAATGCGATGAGTCAACCGGATACATAGAAGACCCAAACGATGGTACCGCGTGCACTACAGGTAAATTTAAAAAGTCAGCTGGTTGGAGAGAAAAAAAAAACACATGAAAACAAAAAAAAATTCTACAATTTCAGAAAAAAACCCAAGGACGTGTGACTGGTAGTTGTTAAACTACTGCATTGTTTCAAGCAACAAGGTAAAACATATCACAGTGGTATAGTAACTGTTTAAATGTATATAAAATTCGTGATAAATGTTAATTCGTGATAGTATGTAGTTTTGATAAATGTCCTGTGATGTAATGCAAAACGTTAATCAATATAAACTGATCAGATACGGTTACGCACATAGTCTATTTAAAATATACACCGACGTAAATGAAAAACGTCATATCAATTAACCTTTTCATCTATATACGAGGGTTGATCCAAAAGTAATGTCACTGACGTGATGAAATCTTTTCTGATGGACGTATCAAACGGAAAATTTGTACTGCAGCACTTCATTATCTTTGAAGTTTACTCTGCAAAAATTATTTAAATCGGACTTGCCACTTTCGAAATATAGGACAATTAAGGAGGCAGGGTATTGACTAGCGCCGCGCACCAACGACGTCACGGACGTTATTTGAATCGTACGTCGTTTAGGTTATTTGATTGTCACTCCTTTTCAAAGTACCGTCCTTGATGCAATACGCATCGTTCGTGTCTGGACACCCATTTTCTGAAAACATCCCCAAACCAATCTCTGGAAAGAGCTGAGAAAGTCTTGTTGCAGGCTTGCTGTAGTTCACCCAATGTCTGGAAATTAGTTCCACGGAGCTGTTTTTTCAGGTAAGGAAACAAGGCAAAGTCACAGGGCGCGAGATCCGGACTGTATGGTGGGTGCGGAAGTGTCTCCATTCCCATGACATCAAGAGTGAGTCTTGTCTCACGTGCCGTATGAGGCGTGGCATTGTCGTGATGTAGGATACACCGCTCAATGTCTTCATAGAAATGTCTTCTCTTTTTACGCAATGCAGTCATGAGTTGGGTGGTTAGCACCTGCAGTAGAGCAAATTTATAATCACTCAAATATTGGGTAGACTCCACATTGCAGCTAGGCATATTAATCAGCGATCATTTGTCATAAAATCTTAAAAGGAATTAGTCATATTCAAAAACAGGAAGTGGTGTTTTTTTAATATGAAAGCGCTTACCTTCGAATAATACTTTGCATTGACAGTTTGGCCCTTGGGAACAGCATGGCATAACACAACACCCTCCATGTCGAAAAACACAATAAACATGTGCTTTCCAACGGTCCTGCAGGTGCGTGCCTTCTTTGGAGGCGGCGAGTCGATGTTTTTCCATTGGCTCGATTGCATCTTGGACTCCGGATCGAAGAAATAAACCCATGTTTCGTCTGCTGTTATGATTCGTCTCAGAAAGTCGTACCCCTCCTTCTTCCACCGCCGTAAAAATCGCTGTGATTCTTTTACACGAGTTGCCATTTCTTCATCTTTTAATAACCGGGGAACCCAGCGAGCACTCACCCGCCTCATTTTCAAGTCTTCATGTAGTATTCTTTGAACTGTACCGAAGCTCATATCAAGATCTTCGCATAACGCTCTAATCGTTGAACGTCGATCTTCATTGACGGCGTCTGAAACAAGTTTGACGTTGTGATCCGATCGTGCATCAACTGGCCTTCCAGGTCTCTCTTTGTCCTCAAGTGACTCATCTCCGTCATTGAATCGCTGGAACCATCTATACACTAACCTTCTGTTCACTTTAGTTTCGCCGTATGTTTCATTGATCATGCAGACCGTATCTAATGGCGACTTCCCGAGTTTATAGCAGAAGTGAATAATTGCCCGTTGTGGCGTTTTGTCGGATATTGACATCTTTGGCTTACGCACCACCCGACTTCAAACATAGGTTACGCACGCTAAATTTAAACCACATCAATAGAATTCCAGCACATGATAACTGACATTCATGACGTCACGTCATCATAACATCCTATGATTTCGCGCATTGTTACTCAGCAAATTTTTACTTTAATTTGAGATCGTAAGTCCACAACACGGCATATTTTTCACGCGCGGCGACCATGCATCACTACGGTTTTATGATAGTGTGTAGTGAAAATATGTGAAGGTCAAATTTAACGCTACTTGGTCAGTGAATAAAAAAGTCTTAGAGAACTAACATATAGAAATTTCGATACCATACCTTAAGAAATAAAAAAAATATGAAGGTAGTGACATTATTTCTGGATCAACCCTCGTATATAATACGACATTAAAAACTACTTTTTACCTTTACACATATTGTTATCCATACAAACGAAATTTATAGTACGGGGAGGTGTATATGGGAATAACCACGTCGGTTTGTCGGTCGATCTATTTCGTATTCGGGTTATTACATTGATATGCAACGCGGGACTCAAAAATAAGTTTAGGCAAATGATTACCGACATTGAAAACATGTTTGGCTTACAACTACCTCAAAGAACAAGGTCACATTAAACGGTCGTCCATATTTCGTGACCGCTCTGTAATTTTAACATACACCAAGGGATTTTGAAATAATTCGGCTCAAATGTTGCCCACATGATAACTATATGTAACGCTTACAATACGGGTACCTGTCTTAAATGTCGTTTCAGAAAAGAATGCCTCATTATTTGTGAGACATTGTCGTGTCCGGACTATAGCTTTGAAAATTTATCATATGATGGTGTTATGAAGTTCGCGCAAACATTTTTTTGTTTATGAAATCTTGGTCTCAAAAATCAAAGTTATTATTGGTATATATTTCAAACAATATTTTCCTCACAACTCGCATGGCCAAATATATAGCTCAAAGCCAGGCTTTGGGGTTATTGAGGGTAATTGTTTGGTGAGTATTTGTCTTTTTTTTGAAACAAAAATAAAAAAAAATTCTTTTGAGGAAATTTGACATTTAAGACCTTTAAGTCTACCTTGCTGTTAGTTCTAACTAGATATTTTCTCTATTTTCTCTGACAGTGCAGTATTGTTGGCATTTAATTGGATTCAGTGATACCTCTGGTTTCAATATTGTAGCGGCCGCAAAAAGTCTCTGCGTAGATATAGTCAGTGTTGTCATGCATTTTACCCGCCTCACTGATGTGTAATGAGGTGGACTCTTACATCCCGGTTATTTGCGAAACATTTTTTAGGTTGCTTCGATGACCGAGTGGTCTAAGGCATGCTAAGCGGTTGGTAGCTTTCGGTGCGGGTCCGAAACTCACTGGCAACTTGATTATTGAAAAAAAAAAACTGACAGCAAGGAATTCATTTCATACATCTATTTCAATAACATGACACTGGTATACGGTGTGATGGCATGCTGATTTATTTATTTTCAACTGGTTGTTTAGTAAGTTAGAAAATCTTTATATGTTTTTATTGTAAATTCTATTTGTATGCACAATTATATGTTTACAAAGATTACGCCAATGTTACTATGCCAAGACAATGCTACATGATGAAATAAAGATTCATAAAATTGCATTACTGTTCTTTTTTTCCATTTATTGGACTTTATTGTTCACCGGACGCCACCGTTTGCGATGCTATTTTAAACACTGCTTGTCCGTCCGGTACATGCGCATGCGCAAACAACTACTACGACGCTAATAACCTCTTTGTTAAAGGTGAGACATTATACCTTGCCTTACAAGAAATGCATTGTTGTGAAAGTAATAAAACGGTGTTTATTTTTGACTGAAACTTTGCAATTTAAGACAAAATATTTGCTCGAAAATTTGAAATACGGAACTGGTATGAATTCTTAATATTTCAATAAAACGTGCCTGGGAAAACTTAATCATATACGTAAAAGGTACCACAGGATCACACTATTTATGCAGTTTACAACTTCAATTTTCAAATCAAGGAAAAAGTTTCCTGGTGAAAAGGCTAGATTATCAGGCATAAATATCTCCGTATGCAAGGTTCCGTGAGCTTCGGTTTTTTTATTAATAATTGCATGGTCCTGAGTTTGTTAATGGACAGTTTCATGATCAGCAATGTTTCGTAAGTATCGTATTAATTAAACGAGGGATAGAAATAAACAAGGAAAAATAATAAACAAGGTCCTTAATGAAGTCATCCCTTTTATTTTCTAGGACTTAAACTTTCGTCATAGGAATTTGTATCTTACGTGGAATTATTCTAGTCACGTTGACACGTATAGAACTGCTTTGACTGGATGCAAAGTTATAACTCTATATGCATTTTTATGGCAACAAGATTCAACGGTATTGTGGAGAGATGGTTTCAAATATTTGATTGATTTTTATGATTTTGGATAACCTTTTTTCTCTTTGTTCAAATATGAGTTAATGGGCAATGCCTAGTACAATTTTCGACTGGCCTGTAGATCCTTTGAATACATCTCCATTAATCATGTAAGTTTACGGTTTGAAACAGCTGTCTCAGCTTTTAAAACCCCTGATGCAAAGAAATTGTTTTGTTTACAGAAATTCAGGGGGTGAATGCGTATAATTGTTTTCTGCTTTTTTTATTTTATAGCACTTAGAAATTCTTTTCCACTACCTCTCGACATGAATAAGGATAATCAAAATCAACATGGAACTTAATTGTAATGTTAATCGTATCTAGTATTATCTCCCTTTATAAACATGCACCTGCTACTGTCACAACTAAATTATGAGTTCTGTTCTATTTCCATCATTTTAAGCATCTACTCGTTTCTATAAGATAATTGTCTAAAATTACCGTAGATGTTCAGTGCAAAAAGATGTTTATATAAATTCAAAAGAGTTAAAACGTTTATTTAATAAAGTCGTTTTTTTCATTGGTGTTTGTCAGTTTGATAGCATTTCTGTCGTTAAATGGTATTCATGTCGTCATGTGTTATTGTATTGTCACATGGAACATTGTGTGCATCGAAAAGGAAGTTTAATCTCTAAAATGCATTTTTATTTCACAAAGTAGAAAGTGTAAATGGCATTGCTTCTTATTCTCTGTGTTAAAGCATCGGTTAACGGGCACTGTCTGGGGGAGATTCTGTTAGTTGTCATCCGTAATCTGCTTGGCAAATAGATAAATGCACTACTTATCCCGCAGTTTAAGTAAGTCTTTAAAGAACAGTATATATAAGTGCATATAATTTTTGTTGTCGCTTGAGCATTCAGAAAAAATACGGTACGTTATACAGTCTTATTTGTAATGGAAGACGTGTCTACAAATGCGAGATTGTTACATTAATGTAGTCCGTGTATATTGAAATACCAAATTATTATAACAATTCTTTTGCATCCAGAATATGGAAAATCCTTAAAACCTGGAGTTGAAGCAAAAACAACAACAGCAAATGTTATGACATCAACATCTACATAAACAACAACAACAACAACAATAATAATAATAATAAGTTGATTTCTGCATAAGTAGTATAAACATTATATAATTTTGTTTATTTGTCCTTTTTTGGTTTTAAACGACCAGACGTCTAATCTCATAAAACTTCTCGAACAGAAGAACATGTCCTGTCTGCTAATTCATCACTTTGCAGATAACTTTCAGCCAATTTTTTCTTGCGGCAAATATTGCACATTGAATCGATCGAAGACTAGTTTATTTACTGACAAATAATACCACCAGCTAACCTTCATGAATGGTTAAGGTTTTGTTATAAGCACCATTACAGATATTCCACTGCCTTTTCTTTTCAATACCACAAAATGTGTTTAAGCAAGTTGTTTGTTATGCAGGAACATAATAATTATCCCAAGCATCAAAAACATGCTAAGAGTACTGGGTTCATACAACAGTTGTCTTTTTGTCGTGGTAGTGATTATAGGTATATAAATCGAAACGTCTTCCCCACAAAAAACGCACCTCAGTACCTATAGTACTAAGACACTATGCACGCGGGTTGATATATGATGTTCAAATGTACCCTTCAGGTCGATTCTAATTTGATAATTTTAATTTAGTGCTGATGAGTCTTGATGAGTGCAAGACTAAAATGCAACTGTACCTCATTACTTATAAAAGCTATAATGTTTTCTTATAATTTCCCCAAACATTAGGGACGATAAATTGCATAAATAATTAAATAAATATATATTAAAATAATTCATTTGATGGACATTTATACCAGCTGGGTCCAGATGTAGCACAGGCCATGTTTCTAAACAGAGGGAAATGCATGTCTGTAAAATTTAGCATCATCAATTTTTCACGACTGTGTGACAAAGTAAACATAAATAAGTCTAATTGTTACATTTCAATGATTTTCAGTGTTGGGTGCTAACTGCTCTGCGTACAGCACAGCATGTAATAACGTGGCTCATAGTGAATGTGCAAGCGACAATTGCGCATGCTCGGCTAACTATGAGATAATGGATGCCGAATGCAAAAAAGGTGAAATTAGATAATTTGTATTGGTGTGAATAAGGGTTAAAGCGACTGACTCACAGACGATGAAAAAAAGAAAATGTTCATACATTTTTGAATTCTCGATGTAATTATGAAGAACATATTTAAACTAAGTTACTCACTCAGTTTTTGTTACAGAAAAACATCAAAATAAAAAAATTACACTTTTATCGGTAAAAAATTTACCCCGTAAGTCACGGGGTGAATACTTTAGAATATAAGATTAATTTTGACGCATTTTGATAACTAGTCTCTGTGGTTCAGTCGCGTAGACCGTCGTTCTATATTTTACTGAACGAAAGGTCAATGATTCGAATCTTGGTTAAATCAAAACCTTCTTTTTTCAGTTTTCAAGGTGCATAGAAACATTATATTATGTTTTTCCATATTATATCAACTTCTCTTAGATTTTAAAGAATAAAAAAATTCAGCTAGATTCTGTGAGTCACATGATTCAACTATTTTCTCGACTAACTGAATATGCTAATTATACTTGAATGACATACATATTAAATTATTATTTTCTATTTTCTACACGACCTTTTAACTACAGTACTTTTCTTATGACTCTTTATACACAAATGACACATTATAAATGACTAGCACTGTCTTACATGGATTTTTCATTTAATCACATAGTAAGGTTATGTCTTTGTTGTACCAACTGTCTGACACCTGATTGGCTAGAGATGATTATATTGATTTTTTTACCATTACAAAAATAAGCAATCTTTTTTTGTTGCAACTCGAGTTTCATTAAGCTGTGATCAAGACGATACATCTAAAAAGAAGTTAAACGTTACTGTTCGTCTCTCATTTTAATCTACACTATCTTTTTGTTTTCAGTAGCTTTAAATTCTTCTGAGTTATGCCAATCTGTGTTTATTTTGTGCTGTCCGAAAAATCAAAACATATTTTGATAGTGAAATCCCATTTGTATGCAAGTAATAGCGTTTCTTTATTTTATACAGTTGCAGGCCAGTCATGTACAACTAACGCCGAATGCTCGAGCGACAAATGTGAGGGCGAAACAGGCTCCATGACATGTACGTTCACGTCTTTATTCATTTTGTAATGTTAGTAATAAATGTTATTTCAACCCTTTGTTGCCAATAAAAAGCTGACAAAGGGAGACTTTAAGAAAAAAAATGTAAGCCAGATTTATGGTACCTGCATATTACACATCTGCTCAAAGTTCTCTGTCACTAGTGACAAAATCAACAAAACATTTCCCTTGAGGCCCTTTATCGCTGCATACAGTAACGATTAAAATTTCCGTTCACAACTTTTTGAGTTATCCCGCAAGAAAGTAAAGTATATAAAAAGGAAAATAAGTAAGTTATAAGTTTTAGGGCCATGTTCTACAAAAGGCATATAAGATCGAAATAAAGGGGATCATTTATAATAAAAGCAACAGAGAGTTGTGGTTCTTGCATACTGCACTGCCTTTCTGTGTTCTATATCAGTGTGTGAAACCTAAACAAATTCTCCAAATGTTCTCTCATTATATGAATTATCATCCAGTTTTTAAGTTGTTTTTTGCACATAATTAATTTAAGTAACGAACATAATTAAAGAAAGGTAGAGTTATGGTTCTCAGTCAATGACCTCTCCCTTGAGGTTCTTTATCATTCTAGCAATATGAATGGATTTTTATTTTGAGTTTTGTTTAGGACAAAGGAAGTAAATAACAAAAAATATAGAACATGATAAGGAGATCATTCAGAATAGAAGGAAGACCGAGCTTGCACTTCCTTTTTGTGTAAGTGAAATATTAACCAATTCATTTATTTAGTTTTTATGTTACCTTGCGTACAAGAATTTATACAAAACTAAGAGGGAGGTTATAAAAAATGGGACAAGGCTGAGTTATGGTTCTTAAATACTGCACATTCGCTTAATGTATGCTATAATTGTGTGAGGGATCAGCTAAATCCCATCTGTAGTTTTTTTAGTTGGGTTTAGTACATTCATAAAGAGATACAAGAAATGGATATTATCTAAAAACAAGCAAATTCAAAATATCATTTTATGAGAAAATGGGTCTTTGACAAATACCCGAATTAAACCAACGTGGTTTTGACAGCAATAATGAAAGGTACATCTAAGGATAGAATTATTCCAGGTGAAATATGACCTCTGCCTCACATTAAAACTGTAGTTCAGCTCAGATATAAAATCGAAAGAAAAGTTAAGTAGTACGATGTTATACATATAAGTATACTGACTTTGTTTTCGCCACAGGTGCCACGAAGAACTCCGCCCACACTGTCAAGCTGTCTGTAGGCATGGTCGCTGTTTCTTTACTTGCGACATTATTTCTGCAATTTTTCTGAACATGGATACAACATCTATATTGCTAACAGGTAACTAAAAACCCTTACTTGTTATAACAAACTACACAAGTGTTTGCTTAATTTTTTTTCGATGGTCAAACTTGTTCTAGACGCCACATTCAATTAAGGTCTTTTCAGAACGGGATTTGTTTCTGTCGGGCTCAAGTAATACCATTGATTTGAGAACAAAAATGTATTATGCATAAGTGTTTCAAATTATTTATTGTTATAATCAAATCTAGGAATTACAATCTGAATGCGAGTCATCAGACGTAGCTTTATGAATTAGTCTCCCGACTATTTGCTTTATATCATAAATGTTGATAGCTCTGCCTAGAGACCAGCCTTTTTTACGCTCCTCGGTTGATCTTCTAATATTTTTTCGCCATAGATGTAATGACTGCCAACACTTCTACATATCAAGGATTTTATCATTTATAATTACTATTGTATGTTAAAAGCTATTATACTCGAAACCTGCAATGTCTCGACGCTTTTATTCCTTTAAGATACAAAACAAAACAAAATTTGCAAACCACCTTTAAAATGCAAGGGGTACTCTTATGGCAGGAAAACTAAGCCTTTTCATACTTTTTGTTCACTTAACTCTTTATTTTCAGGCTGACAAACAACAAAGCCAAGAAAAAATGTATTCTTCTCATTCCAGATGGTTCAACTCCTGAAATTCTTTTTCAACGTTTTTCATTATGTCTCGGGACTGTGTTTTCTTTCTCTTAATTTAAACAAATCTTTATTTAACTCATTTCGATTTAATTCACTAACAGAGCCTAAGGTTGTACAAACAATGTCTATCAAGAAACTTCGATTCTGACAAAAGAGAAAGAAATAAAGAAAATGGAAAATATTGTCATGCGTCGACAACTCCTGTTGATTGATTTATTGTCACAGACTTCAGTTTCGGAGTGACTTTTCTTCGTCCATATCAACTTTATAAGTGTTTGTGACCTATCTGTAGACAAGATTCATATATGATATCTTGAACCAGTCTAGCACTTTCAACTTCTGATTGGTTAAGTAAAATTTTGAACAAAGTTCAAGCCAATCAGCGGTCAGAATATCCTAGACTGGTTTTAGGAGACAAACATCTTTTGTTCCCTGTGATCAGTTTGATTGTTGTATTTCTCCCTTTTTTAAATGCATAATTATTTATATGTAGATTTTAACGAAAATATCATTGTATTTATTGCCATACTTGATTTGTTTTTGTGAGGTTTTGCAGTGCCTGTATTTTACTGAAAACCAAAGGGTTTGATACAGTGATTTTTTTTCATTAAAAAGCGAATGTCAGTCTGTTTGAACTTTAGCTTGTTTAGAATTATCCTACAAAGAACCATAGGAAAATAAATACAAGAAAAAAATAGCATTTACATTACATTTTGTTAAGACTTTTTGCTTTCAAATATTTGCGTGGCTGTACTGTGTGAACGAGTTAAAAATAATCTAGCAAAGACAAAGGGAACTTCAGCTAAAATTCTTTGGTCAACATTTCAGCCATTTTACCATGATTACGTTAATTATGTATAAGATATGCAGAACACTGAGGTTCCAACTTGCAAATTTATTGTTAACAACATGAAGCAGTGTTGAAGAACTTTTTCAACTATTCAATGCATTCCTACAATTTCCGGCAGGTGTTTAGCCAATGACATTCGTCGATAGAGGTGTATGGGAGAATTTTTGTGAAATGTATTGTTTTAACATATCATATTTATGTTTTGCAAACAGTTGTACTCATTGAGCACTATATTTACATAAAATCACTTCTATGTGTTTATAGACAGGCACTTTCACTACACCTGGTACTATTTAACCCCGTGACATTAATTCCATGCCAATATCTTTACGAAAAATAAACATTGAAATAAACTGATTTTTTGATTTTAAGTATATATATTTTAATTTTCCCCTTATTACTTATGTTTGGAAATATGACGATCAGAAGCGATTTTTGTATGGTTGTATATAAATATAAATGGAAATAAAAAGAAATAGTTCCTATATTTAAGCGTGTTACTTTAAATCAGTCCATGCATATGTGATCAAATAAATGTAATGTTTGAGATTCAGGGATTTCAAAATGCAGGTTTATAATGACACATTATTTTTTAGATTCAGGGGTTTGGAAGTACAGGTTTATAATGATATTTTATGCCTATGTGAAGTGTGCATTTTTGATGATTTACAATACGTGGAAAATATATTTTTCTGTTTAATTGTAATGATAAAGGCACACGTTAGTAGACTGTAAACAATTAAATGTTGATGTTTGAGACGGTTGTAAAGAAGGCATTTGTAGTAGTACAGCTTTAAGGTCTCTGTATACAACATTTTGTAACACTGCGTTGCATGATTCAACTAAAATCAACAATGTTTTGTATTTGAATTAAAAAAACTCTATTAATGGAAGCTTTGGAAAACATCAGATGTTGGTCACCAAATTTACTTAAATCAAATACTGGTAAAGTTCAATACTTCTCAAACATGAAACATTTACAACTGAACATTGATAATGTATGTTTAATGGCATATTATCTAATTTTATACTTCGAGCAAAAGATACCTTTGCAAAGTACCTGGATGATTGATTTAAATAGTGGTATTAAACTAGATCATAATATTATTGAAAAGGAAATTTTTGCCATTTGTGTAAAACTAGTTCCATTTTTTTAGCATAAAAACAACAATATAATGATAATAACATCCAGAACGATGACAATAATTGTTAGATTTGCATTTTTTATATTTCTATTGCCCATATAGTTAACAACATAATGAAGTGTCCATTAGTCTTGTTTTGGTCGAACGATGTATGAACATAGGTATTTAACCAATAAAATATCAATACCATTATCGTGTTATTTTATTAATTTTGAATGTAAATCAACAAGCTCTGTTGTTGAAAATATTTCCAAAAATATCTGTGGTTACCCAGATACAGCTAGACAAAAATAACAAGTTTCCTGGAGTAAAAAAACAAAAGGATGCAAAAGGTTTGCTAACATATTCCTTGTGTGAAAGAATCAGTTCCGACAAAAACTGGATCCTAGAAAATAAATAAGGCTTGAAATAAAAAACAAATGGCTTTCAGAAATAAAGCAAGCTGCTCTTAAAATTCGACTGTGTTGTATTGTTCCCATCAGTTGAAATCACTGTTGCTTATCCCTTTTGATAACAAGTACTAACAAATGGTGAATGACAGTGTCATCTGATTGATCATTGACCTAAATTTCAAAAATTAACCTGTGTATGTCTTCAGAACTAACAATAACAACGAACCACAGACTCCATACGGGGACTCCGTCTGAAAGGTCTAGAAAAAGTCAGTGAAGGAAAACAAATAAGTTAAAAGGAGTCATTTTAATATGAGGATCAAGTACTAGCATTACAAATATAATTGACTACGGAGCCATTATACTACGGCCGGAGAGCATTTTACCATACAGACCGGAGAGTCATAAATACTGTTTTAGATTGCCACACTTAAGGAACTTCAGAATGGACTCTTCAATTTTGCATGTTTAGAGGTCGCCCCAGTCGTGCCTTTTAAACGTTTTTTTTTAATTTATTGAATTCACTGTTAGATTACCTAATTTTCAGTTGCATTAGCGCCTAAAGATGCCCAAGAAAAGTATGCGGCATGGTCTCTTTTCATGTAATAATCCCACGACAAATAAATGTCCCCTCCCTCAAAACAAATGAGAGTAACTGCAGTCTCATGACGTCTACAGATGCGTCTTATGTCGGTTTTAGTGGATAATCAGCAAACCGATGCTTCTCAGCAAAATGGCCTCCCTAATGGTTAACATATAACATTCACACATTTGTTCCCTGTTGTGTTGACCTAGAGTTTTTTGGTGTGTCCTTAGCAAAGCGGCTTATAAGTGTTCATACCTAGAACACGGCCAAAGTTAACATTCTAAATTATAATAAAACCTCAAAAAATGTTTCTGTTACATCTAATTGTATTACAAACATTAAAGCCATATTAGCAGCGGACGTTCCTCATGTTTTCTATTTATTGATTTTTATCGCTCAATGCTACCAGCCCCAGCTTGCTCCATCTAAAGTGTTTATGTTTCTGCCGTTGGTTTTTACCATCGACTGCTACAAATGAAATGCAATACATCCTCATTTTTTAAACAAAAGCAAAAACTGTAAAGATAAGAAGTAGATTGTTGCGCGCTAATCAATTAAAACTAAAATTCTCAATAAACTTGTGCAGAGCTATTAATAACTTATTTAAGAATTCAGTATCTCCTCTCACTTTATTAAAGGGATACTACAATATATGTATATCATTGCAAGTCATGCCTTTCTTGTAGGTGGAAAGATAACAGTTTCCTCATAGTTCTCCTGTATCCGATGTCAAGCTTATCTATTTGGAGCCAGAAACACCTAACGTATTTGAACTGACATTAACTGGGTAACATCCCAAATGTTTTTTCAAATTCTGGAACACTTTATATTGTCCAGTCGCAGCATGCTGTATGTATGAATAGTTATAGTTAAGTATTCAGCGGTCACCACAGTCCCCCACCCCCGACCCATTTTGCTTAAATGAATGGAACAGCTGTGTAAAGAAAATTCTTTTTCAACACCACCTTCGGCTCTCGTCAAACTAGACTGGTCTAGATTCTGAGCATTGAAAACTAATGAGACACGGGCGCTCAAATACATTTAAACTCATCAGAATATCTGTGTCTTACCTAGTTTAGTGCTAAATGATTTTAAAATTAATCCATGGCCACAGAGCTGAGAGACCAATTATACCATTCAATATAAAGTCTATGTAATACCTTATATTCTTGCAAAACGTGTGTTCTTTACGCTATAGGTTACCATACATGAGCTCATTACCTGTTCTTGCTTCTTGACCTTTATCTTAAATGGGCATGTCCATCATTCATTGTATTGACAAATTGCAGAATGAATGGCGAATAGTGCAGACCATGATCAGACTGCACGAAAAGGGTGCTATTAATGATATTGATAATTATAAAGGTCTATCGTTACAAAATGTAATAAGTCAAATTTATTGTGGTATTTTAGTGTCACGACTAAATTTCTTTACGCACACATATAATAGTATATTAGAAAATCAGGGAGGACTTAAGACTGCTTACAGTACCGTTGATAATGCATTTATTTTGAAAAGTATTATTGAGAGAACTCGGAGTACAAATAGAGGAAAGTGTTATGTGTCATTTGTTGAATTCTAGATACATTTCGATAGTATCGAAAGAGGTCATTTATAGCAAATCTTTTCTGATAATTAAATCAAGGATAACTTATTTAAGGGACTGCAAATCATGTACCAATCTGCTGAATCATGCGTCAGGTGTAAAAGTGGCTGAAGTAAGTATATTGATATTACTGTTGGCTTAAAAAACAGGTTTTTGGCAAGTTTCGTGTCGTTTTCATTTTTATAGATGAATTAGTAAGTTTTCTCAGAAATAACAATCAGGGGCATGCGAAGAAAAAAAGGTAGGTGTATTTAAAAAATGAGGCAGACTGTCTAGAGTGGGAAAACGGAAATATAAAAAATTAATAAAAGGTTAATTAAATAGTTTTTGATAAGTTGATTTCACATTTACAAGATAATTGCCAATGAACATGATGGTTCATGACGTATGTGTGAAAGGTAAAAATGTCTGGCTCCATGGTTAAATATGGCCAATCAACAAATCTTATATATTTCTTTAAAAGCTTAGACACAATGATCTTTCCTCATATTTAAATAGCTTTGAAATTTGGGAGCTAGATAAATATGATAATTAGAAATAGAACATTTGTAAACTTGCAAAAGAAATGTGTGTGCTAAACAAAACGTCATAATCATTGCTGTGTTAGGAGACTATGGTAAACATGCTATTTATACTGAAACTGTTACGCGTTCAGTAAGTATAGCTAAAAATCTTTTGAAAATGCTAGACAATAGATATGTTAAAAATGTTATATTATGATATTCTATGATGACTTAAGGGGTAAAAGAAATTGGGTTACAAAATAATGTTTGTACTTACAATCTACAAGATTTGGTTTTGTTTGGGAGTACCAATATGTAACATCAGAAAGATTTGTAAATCGTATACGTGATATCTATTTACAAGAACGAAATGAACATTGTCATCTACTTCTTTCTTCCTACATATCGCAATATAAAATCCACTTTTCATTATGAAAAGTCTTTAGATATATTACATCTAAAAAAATTCAGGTTTGCTGATGTTAGTTTTATGCAAGTTCCCACTATCTCGAACTAGTAAAAAAGTTGAATAACGCATATCAGGAAAAATACGGTAAAAAAGTCTCCCTACACAGTCAAAAATTGGACAGGTGAAGAGATCATGAATAGTATATATAATAAATATTGTTCAAATATAAATACACAACAAACAATGAACGAACATGAGAACCCTATGGGCTACCGTCTTGGATCAGTCAGTGGCAAAACATTTGTGACTTTGTTATTTGGTGGGGGAGGGTTAAACCAGGTTCTGGGGTAACACTGTCCCAACAAGTTCTCATAAGAAGTAACAAGTCAATTCGCCTTTGTGAATTATCTCCGCCTCACTCATCAACTCGACAAAGAAAGAAGGAGATACAGAGGTATGCCTTGAAGTCTGAGCATTTTTAAGTTGTGTTCAGAAAATTGTTAAGATGATAAATATCGTTTTTGTTAGTGTGTAACTTTTACATAGATGTAAGTAAATACCTCAAAATATTAAGCAAATCCCACTAGGATCAAATTTAAATTACCTATGTCGTCAAAAACAACTGTTATCAATAAGCCTATAGCTATACTTTTATATCATGCAATTTTAGCCAGGAAAAGGGACTAGCTTACATGAATATACTTACAAGTTAATATTTAAACGTTTTCTTGCAAATGTCATGTTACTGTATATGCTCTAAATAACGTACGATTCCGCTGCTAGCAGTCAAGGAATATTGGGTCTTTTGATATATTTTTAATATAATCTGTATTAGTATTGTGACTGATACTTTAATTCCAAATAAAATAGTTTAAACACTGTGACACAATGTTTGGGTTAACATTGAAAATTGTATGTAATTGTTACCATTGCCAATGGCCTTGAAAGAAAACAATGTTTGTCATTGTCAATCGCCAAAACAATTTTACAGCAGAAAGGGATTTCTCGAGATTTATGGATTCTTACTTTTATAAGTAAGCGGCAGCCAAAAAGGGTCATTTTGAGTTAGAAATTATGTATGTTGAATGAGATCTAAAAGCTATTGGAATATAAGTTAAAAGAGATGCCTTTGCTTTTAATATTGTTAATTTTCCATTTTCAAATGGCAATGTCCCACGGGCCACATCTTAAGGGGTTTATATTTCACAGCTTTTTCGCTTTTGTAGTGCTTGTAACTATGCTAAAGTTTTCAATGAATGCAATTTTTGTGTACCAGAAAATTTTGTAAAACTAGGGTATCGGTACCACATATGAAGTTTAATTTGCAAGTTTTGTCGCCGATACACAGATTTTAGTCAAAACTACAATTATAGCAGTTTAAAAAAATTTACTGCAACAAGGTATTTCTCAACCAGTGTTTTATGGAGATTTTTAAATTAAAAGAAATAAGAAACAATAATAATTTCTCCACATTATTCGTAAAAACCATCTGTAAATTGAATATGATATGATACAGTGCTCTGACTACTTAATGATTAACCATTAATCGCTTTGCTTACCTCTCTGTTTGCACGACAATGGCAGTGGTTTGAGTGTTTATGAAAGTTTCAAGGGAAATCCTAAAAGGACCGTAGACACTCGATTAGGTTTCTTTTATTCCTGCCAATTTAACTCTAAGTGCTCTGGTCTTAGTAAGGTAATTGGATACCTACCCCTTTTTGCTCTGCAATGTTTTTATGTTTATTATGTTTGTATGCTTTTGTATGCAACATTGTTGGATTGATGGGTGGGTTGGAGATATTTCACGAGGACAACTTGTATTCTTTGTTCATATGAGAACTTGTTGGGGGCGAGTGTGCACCCAAAAATCTTGTTAAAACCCCCAGTGACAAATGTTTTGCCACTGGCCTTTTTACAGCAGTAACCCCTCGGGTTCTCATTTTCGTTATTTGTTTGGGATGTTTTTTTTTAATTCATCACTATATAAATTTGTGCTCTTTTTTTTCTCTCTACCTTTTGTCTGGGTAGAGAGTCTGTGTTTTCTTTCTCTGGTTTTTCCTGATAGGCGTTTTTCACTTTAAAAAGTAGATGTTAGAACTTATTGGACAGGTGTAATAGTCTAAATATAGTACGCAAATGTGCCGAAGATCCGGAAACGTTCGATATTCTTCGTGTGGTCGAAGTAAATTCGGTTGATACCGACGTTGTAAGAATTATCGACGTTATAAAATGAGTTATCGTTCTATTTAATATAAACATAGGGCTTATCGTCTTTCTTGGGAGAATGCTGTCGGTGCCAGGAGATTCTCTTCCAATATGATAGTCTTTAAGGAACGTAGAATAGTATTTCAGACAGTTTTCAGGTGGAACCATACATAAGTCGTTTAAAGAAAGTAGTCGGCATTCGAAGAGTCATGATGATTTGGTTCTTCATTAAATCTTAGACTCCAAGGGTACTTATAAGAATGATAATCTTGGTAGTCCCAGACAAACCTTCAAATATTCTTGGAAGAAAATTGGCAAAGTGAAGAAGGTGAACTGTTAGTGTATATATCAGTCTTTAAAGTAAGTGCATAATTAAAGTATAAGAGGAATTATGGATGGTGGAGTTTATTAATACGGAAGGTTTCGGAGAAGTAGAATCGAAGACTCCTATACCCACTGTTAAAGAGAAGTACAATATACATGTTTGATAGAAAATGATGTAATTATTCATACATGTAGATTCCTTTTGTTTCTATTATTGAGAAGTCTTTTGAATCCTAGCTAGTCTGGTGGTAGTCCAGTTAAAGTGATAATTAGTTTTATACATTGACTAACTTTAACAGCTTCTCCGTATTTCACAGAGCAGTACATTAGCAGCATAAATATTATAGCCGTATTTGTAACCTATAAACATAAATACTACGGATAAAACTGTATGAAGATTTTGACTAGCAGCATTTTATAAGAGCTCAAAGGCAACTGGAGACATATTTTGGATACGTGTCTTAAAATTTGAGCGTTAAATTTGTCCAAAAATTCTAAGAGCTAATTTTTAAGTCATAGGTCATAATACCCAATTTCTAACACCAAACTTCTAAGTCAAAATGACATTATTCGGCTTCTGTACTATAAAGTAGTAAATCTCTCACTTTAAACTGACATATTGACGAAAATGAATTGTGAATGTGGATATCTTGTTTCTAGAGATATACAAATTTTTCCCTTATAATTTTGAGATAGAATGGGCATTGAAATTATTTCAAAGGATTAAGATGAGCGCGTAAAAAAGGTTGCATAAGAAAATTTGATAGTTTAGAGGACATGTTTACGATAAAATGCAACACTAACTTCCTAAATAGTCAATTCGTCTAATAATGAAAGTTTGACGCCTCTTTAAAGGTATTCAATGACAATAAATCAGAGGTTTAAGCGTCAATAGTTATTTTACGGACCACATGTCGAAATGTTTATAAAGAATGTTAACCCAGTAAAGCCTTGCAAGGACTGGCATTCGACAATAAACAGACACTTGAAAACACATATCGTGTTCTTCTTTTATTGGCCTTTACAGTAATATCTTTATTGTTTGCCTCTCTAAGTCCTCGTTGTGGTTGTCCTAGTCGGGCAACAACAAGAGTTGTTTTCCTTGTCTTGTATCATTTGTTCGAAAGTTTGTTTTCAGGGCTGATAAGTCACACGTCTGTCAGCTTACATCTGTTTGCAATCACTAGGGATGTATTCTTCATTTTCTGGCATTCACATTAATACTTTATTCATTGCCTCTCTATTTCTTGTTATAAACTGTTATTCGTGGCGGTCCTAGTCGAATACTTAAAAAGGAGTTACCTTTTATGTCATTTCTTCGAAATGTTTTTTCAGGGCTTACATGTCATACGTCTGTCAGCTCATATCAGTCTTTTTACATACTTTTATCTTTGATGAGTCAATAAAAAAGTAAAAAAAATATCTTTCGACCATAACAATTAAGTAGTGTTCAGAAGTACGTAATGTATATGGCTTCCGTGTACAGTATGATAAACGCTATTACTAGGGAGGAAAAACAGCACAAACTTACATTTGCTTACAGCGGTTACGTAAGGCTATAGCTACAAAACGGACTCTTAAAGGTAGTAAATCCAAAGTGACTTTGAATACCTATTTTTAAGTGTGCGTGCCGAAATTCTGCAGCAAAGGGGCGATGAAGGGAAACTAGCAAACTGCCCCAAGAATTATTTGACTTAATTAGCTACTGAAAGAGAAATTCTACATTTTACACTTCATCATTTGTTTGTTCAACTGTTCGCTCGCTTGCGACTGGATGGACGGATAGTTGGACCTTGACTGTTTAGTATAAAATAATTAAATATTTAAAAGAAAGATGAAAACAAAGTAAACAAGAAAGATAAAATGAGAGACGGACAAAAGTGTACTTTTCATGCGCCGATTGTGATATGTCTTTTTCCATACTGATATTTTACCAACAAAACAGAGTAATTTTTAGATTGTTATGATTTTGTTCTCTGCGTATTATTTTCTTGTTTTGGCACGTCTACAGAGTATATGTGGCAGATACTTTTAGGACATCATACCGTTTTTCCATTTACCTTGCTTCCTTTTCTTAGTTTGTTCGGAAATTTGCTAAGTGTAGATGATTTGATATCGTACACTGTGGTTTGTAACAAGCCTGATTTTATTTCTAACTGTTCTTGACCAAATCACTTCCCATGTATGACCTTGAGCTATCACTTGGCGCCATAGCAAGCAAAAAAAGGGGAAAAAAGAAAAAAAAGAAGAAAAAAAATACCAATCTTAAACAACTAATGACTAATAAAATCTAAGATATATTATTTCAAAATTTTGCGAAAATATTATCCCAAACTCAGGGTCACTGTCCCAACCATTCAACTATGAAACAGACTAATCTGCTCTTTAAATTTCCTGTCATACTGGATGTGATTTCAATGTTTGCTTTGGATTGTGATTCTAGAGACTGCACGCCCATCGTTTACAATCTAAAAACCATTTAGTTAACAATGCTTTTTCTAACCTACGATCCCCATTAGTTTCGTTCGTGCTTTGACTGGTTATATCACATAGTCGTAGAGTTTTGCATTTTACTTAACAATGCCATTTGACAGAACAATAATACGATATTTGACTGCCCTGTTATGTTTTGTTTAAACTTAATGTAGAAATAATAGCGTTTTGTTACATGCATTTCAACAACTTTGTGAACAAGCCATAAACTTGTCATAAAGTTATCATTAAAGGATGAAAACACGTTTTGACGCATCCAGCTTCTTAGAAGTAAGGTTCATCGGATACGGAAGAAATACATTTGAGAAAAAGACAATTATTTTGTAGTTGTTTAAATAAATAATTGTCATAATTTCATTTCAAAAAAACACTTTTACAAAATTTTACATATAATAAGTAAAGTTGGTGTGGTTTGATATTTTGATATTCTGCACAACTACTGTATTGTCTTAATTACAATCCTTAGTCACATCTTCTGGAAATTTCAAATAATTTTTAGAAAAGCTCAGTAGAAATAAATCGAACGTTTTCAAAATAGCGTATGTCATGATTAAAGTTAAGCATAGGTTTTACAGCTCAGTTTCATATCTGGCATGACTGTTTAGAATACTTGATTGAAATCTAACGGCATAAAGTCACGATTTCCTCACCTTTTGTCTTATTCAGTTTCCGTTTGATCGTCTGTTAATTACCATTTTCATCTTGAAATGTGTTTATTGGTTTGATATTCTATGCTAAACCTTTTTGTAACTAGAGCTTTATTGCACAGGTAATTGTTTAATGGACAGTTTCCATTTGCATTGAAATATTCATGTGTGTATAACTATGGAACCCTGCAGTTGTCTTACAGCTTGTCCTATCAATATAAAAAAGTGATGTTTTTGTTGCTCTTATATGATTATAAAGTATTTCTCCCATTTATGCTTATTTCATCTCATATTGCATCATTAGTAAAAACAGGTTTTACTTCGCAAAATGTTGCGTATTAATTCTCTGAATTGTTTGTTACAACCACCCTATTTTTCGTCCTTTTTCTATCAACATACTGACGCTATCAGCACTGTACGTATTCTGGCTGAATCATTTAGGATTATTTACTGATACCCTTCCCCCTCTCTCTCTGTATATTTATTCGATGGTAGTGCTTGCCAATATAAACACTACAGTTGTATTTGATGGCTACGAACGCGGACCATCCGAAAAGGATATCATACACGTTCGTCGAATAGTAGGCATGTACGTAAGGTTCACGAATAACACACCGTTTTGTTCAAACAAAGGTACCTTTTTAAAGTATATTGAAAACAAACAAAACTTCATATACTTGTTGGGAACTTACCTATCGAAAAGAGGTATATGCGTCAGGCATGCTGAAGGCAATGCTGACATACTGATAGTCCGAAACTACGACTTCCTTGTGATTGGAGAAGATATAGATCTCCTAATCCTTCTATTCTACCACGCAAAGGAAGATACAATAAAGATTTTCGTTCGCTCCGATATAAATAGATCAAAGCCTTAAAAAATGTTTGGAAAATACACAAAACACAGTCACTGCTTACAAAGCCTATCTGTGAACTACTCCCATTTAACATGCGCTAAAGTGCCAAATTTCAAGGGGAAGGCAACATCTGACAAGTAACACACAGCGTGAAGAAACGCGGTATGGTAAACTCGCTGTTATTTTACTTTTGGGTGGAAATTCTGATCAAAGTCTTGATGTGTTTAGGTTTCAGAAGTTATGACCAGCTCATCGAGCATTCAGGTCAATACGTTACCACCGACATCTTCTGCAACAACTTTCCATAGCTTACGTGTATATATCTACAGTCACAAATATGGATTGACCCTAAAACCTGAATATTGGGGCTCGCAGTTGAAAGATGGTGTCTATAATCCCATAAAAAACTGAACTTGCTCCTGCGCCGGAAAAAAAATATGAAAAAGGGTGTGCAATGGAACTCCAAAATACATTGTGACAGTAAAAGCTGTTTATGTCGGAGTGCTCAGTTGGATGTGGAACTTGTTGAGGAAAAAGTTGCTCAAATTCCGACATTTGGGAAAATGTCGAGAAAACTTAGTATTGCAAATGACCTTGACCTTAGTTGTTCTTTGATGTTAAATTATTATTGTTATGTTAGAATATTATTGTTTTAAGTACGCAATCAAGTTCTTTTCTTTCTGTATATAGTTTATACATATAATATAGTGTTAATTTGAAACTATAAATAATTTCCTTTTCAATGATATGTGTTTTGTTAAATCCCGCATGTATATCAATTTCAATGTTGTTTCTATACTACCGGAAAAAAAGAAACTGTGATTGGGTATAATATGCAATAACTTAGGAGGTATATAAGAAGTCGCCAAAAAAATTTCAACAGGGTTTTATCGGACCTTTATTCTACACCAGCTCAATTGATATGGTTATTGCATCAGCAGCGTCATGGATAGAAATCAGTTTTCACAGACGTTCTCTTAACAAAGTTAACCTCATCAATACCGTGTACGTCCACCATTGGGATCGATGCATTCTTGACAATGACGCATCATTGATGTGACACGTGTGCTGAAAAGGCCTGGGGAATACCATTCGATATTCTCACAAGCGCACCTGACAGGTCAGGTAACGTCGACAGCTGATTTTGGAGGCGACGTAAGCGACACTACATCTCATCCCACACGTGTTCTATAGGCGACATGTCCGGTGGCATTGCAGGCCAGGGCAGCAAATTCACATTGTTCTGGATCAAGAAGTCGGTGACGACCAGCGCGACTTGCGGGCTTTTGCGGCGTGGCGTTACCTTGCTACACAAATGGAAGGACGTGAGACCGGATGATTTCGTCAAGGTATCCGACGCCTTTAAGTGTGCTGTCCACAACCACGAGAGCTGTTCTGCCACGGGATGAGATGCCAGCCTACACAATGACATTACCTTCGCCGAATGGAAGTTGTTGAATCACACAACTGTCATAGAAATCTTCACCAACAAGACGGTACAATCTAGAACGATCATCGCTGCTGTCGAGATGAAACCTTGACTCATCTGTGAAAAGAACACGTGCCCGGTATTGTTGCGTGAAGTGTATGTGTTGTCTACACCAGGAAAAACTTGGTACAGGATCACGTTGCAGGAGAACAGGACGTATGGCTAGACGTCTTGGACGTATACTTCGTTCAAGCAATCAATTAAGTGCCGTTCGGGGACTAACTCTTTTAAGAACAGGAATACTTCTACCCGTCAAAGAAGCAGTTCTGAGTCGTTCACAGAGATGAACGATCCCGATATACGTTACCTAGCAATAAGACGTTACGCGTGGACGTCCTGACTGAGGCCGGTCTCTAGTGGTCCCATACTATTGGTACTGTCTCCACAAGGCGTCCACAGTATTTCGGTGCAGACAAAATTGTCTGGCATCGTCAGTTTGACGTTCATCAGCTTCGATCATGCCTACAGCGCGGCATCTGTCAGTGTTAATAAGTAATATTTCATTGTAAATATTGTATTTTGTCGTTGTGCGTGCGCGCGTGTGTATGTGATTCAAGCGTAAACTTGTAAATTTTGTATATATCATTTTATACATTTCATTGCTCAGACAAGTATCACAAATGACGCATGCCAAAATATTAATGATTAGAAATAAGTGGTATGGTAAAAAATTAATGCTTTTGCGCCTTTTCTCTCACCTTGTTTTAACATTAACAATTCTAAACACCTATAGAGATTTAAAACAGCAGTTATGAAACAATGAATTGTCGGTTCAAAACCTTTTTAAGATTCAATAAACAACCTAATGACGTCACTGATGCCTAACATTTTGAGAGTTATGTTTCCCTTTGGAATGTGTTGCTTTTCATTGTGATCGTTTACAATAAATTGCCTTTCTAAACAAATTTATATGCTTTCCTTTTGTAGAAATTGATCTGCTGAAGTTATTTATATGTTGTATAACTCTTTATGACAATAAAAATGATATACTCTGCATTACCAAGCTTACAACTAAGTACCATGCAGGATCAGGTGTATCACTTACCATAGTGTATAATAAGGCTTTTCACAACCGACAGGTAATTATCAGGCTTATCACAACCCACAGGTAATTATCAGGCTTATCACAAACAACAGTGTAGATCTGGCTTGGCATAAACTACAGTGCAAAATCAGGCTGATCATAAACAAACGTGTATGATCAGGATTATCACAACAAATGACAGTGAACGAAGAAGCTCATCACAAACCCAAATATATATGATAAAGATTATAACAAAAAGCAGTTCACGATCAGGCTTATCACAAACCCAAGTACATGATCAGGGTAATTATAAATGAAAGTGTATGATCAAAATTGTCATAAACCACAGTATATGATAAGACTTATTACAAACATCAGTGTATGATCAGGCTTATTAAAAATCGCAGTGCATGATCATGCTTATCACAAACCCATGTATATGATCCGGTTAATAACAAAACACAATGTATGATCAGGACTATCACAAACTCTAGTATATGATAAGGCTTGTTACATACCACGGTGTATGTTCAGGTCTATCAAATAAAACAGTGCATGAACAGGTTTATCACAAACCACAGTGCATGATCAGGCTTATCACAACCACAGTGCATGATCAGGCTTATCACAAACTACAGTGCATGATCAGGCTTATCACAACCACAGTGCATGATCAGGCTTATCACAAACCACAGTGCATGATCAGGCTTATCACAACCACAGTGCATGATCAGGCTTGTCATAAACCACATTGCATGATCAGGCTTATCACAAACTACAGTGCATGATCAGGCTTATCGAAAACGGCATTGCATGATCAGGCTTATCACAACCATATTGCATGATCAGGTTTATCACAAACCATATTGCTTGATCAGGCTTATCACAAACCACAGTGCATGATCAGGCTTATCACAAACCACAGCGCATGATCAGGCTTGTCACAAACCACATTGCATGATCAGGCTTATCACAAACCACACTGCATGATCAGGCTTATCACAAACCACACTGCATGATCAGGCTTATCACAAACCACATTGCATGATCAGGCTTATCACAAACCAGATTGCATGATCAGGCTTGTCATAAACCATATTGCATGATCAGGCTTGTCACAAACCACATTGCATGATCAGGCTTATCACAAACCACACTGCATGATCAGGCTTATCACAAACCTCACTGCATGATCAGGCTTATCACAAACCACATTGCATGATCAGGCTTATCACAAACCAGATTGCATGATCAGGCTTGTCATAAACCATATTGCATGATCAGGCTTGTCATAAACCATATTGCATGATCAGGCTTATCACAAACTACAGTGCATGATCAGGCTTATCGAAAACGGCATTGCATGATCAGGCTTATCACAAACCAAATTGCATGATCAGGCTTGTCATAAACCACATTGCATGATCAGGCTTGTCATAAACCATATTGCATGATCAGGCTTGTCATAAACCATATTGCATGATCAGGCTTGTCATAAACCACATTGCTTGATAAGGCTTATCACAAACCACATTGCATGATCAGGCTTATCACAAGCCACATTGCATGATCAGGTTAATCACAAACCATATTGCATGATCAGGCTTATCACAAACCACATTGCATGATCAGGTTAATCACAAACCAGATTGCATGATCAGGCTTATCACAAACCACATTGCATGATCAGGTTAATCACAAACCCTATTGCATGATCAGGTTTATCACAAACCACATTGCATGATCAGGTTAATCACAAACCATATTGCATGATCAGGCTTATCACAAACCACATTGCATGATCAGGTTAATCACAAACCATATTGCATGATCAGGTTAATCACAAACCACATTGCATGATCAGGCTTATCACAAACCATATTGCATGATCAAGCTTGTCAGACACCACAGTACATGATCAGGCTTGTCATAAACCACATTGGCTTATCATAAACCATAATGTATGATCATGTTTACCTCAAACAGTGCATGTTCAGGATTATAATAAACCACATTGCATGATCAGGTTTGTCACAAGACACATTGCATGTTCAGGCTTTTCAAAAGTCACATTGTACGTTCAGGCTTATTGAAAACGGCATTGCGTGATCAAGTTTATCGGAAACAATACTGCATGATCAGGCTTATCACAAATCACATTGTATGATCAGGCTTATTGAAAACGGCATTGCACGATCAGGTTGATCACAAACCACATTGCATGATCAGGCGTATCGTAAACCACAGTGTATTATGCAGATTATTTCAAAACACATTGTATAACTGGTTTTATTACAAAAAACAGTGTATGGTAAGATTGATCTTAAACCACAGAGTATGATCAAGCTTATCATAAACCTCAGTGTATGCTTAGGTTATCTGATACTTCAGAGTATGATTAGACTTATCATAAAACACAGACTAGCTTAGGTTTATCACAAACTACAGTGTATGATCATGCTTAAAACACAGCACTATGCATGGTTTTTTAAAAAGAATTAGACGGCCGCCATGTCTTCTTCCACCAAATTTCACAGAAATGTTCCTTATATAGCCATCTTATCAACTGCTTAAATGGTTGGGTTCCGTTGCACCAAATGGCCAATGGAGCCAATAGATTTTTGACTACATTTAGTTTCAAATGATATCTCCTCACAAACCGCTGAGCCATTTTTTCTTCAAACTCAATAGAAATATTCCTTGGTTTGCTTTTTTCTGAGTTGTTAATGAAAATTTGAAAATCTTCTTGTCTGAAGCTGTATACCTCATAGATTCGATATTTTGTCTGTTTCATTGTCTAGTTGATTCTACCAAGATTTTGTATACTATGTCCCTAGGTCAATATTTGCCCTGTCACGGCGTCCCAGAGCCAAAGAACTCAGGTGAGTGATCAAGCGCTATCATGGCTTTCTTGTTATCAGCTTAGAACGGGCCAGAAAAAATTGGTAATTGGAATATGTCAAAGTTTCAGCCATTTTTGACAAAGCATGCAGAATATTAAATCGATCAGTCATATCACTTTCCACAAAGAAGTATTGACGTTTTACCCAGACAGAGACAGGCTTCTTCCGATGAGCGTTCATGTCTAGGTCTGTATCACATTATCAGATTGTTCGTTTGCAGCTTATGTAAATTTTCTTTGACACACAAAAATAATGAAATCCATATATTATCGGCGTTCTTAATTTTCAAACTAAGTTATCTTTTTGAAATTCTAATTACACTATTCACTGATGGGGCAAGAAGACTATCACAGCACGTCTCGGTTGCATAATCAAATAGCCCCCCTCGTAGCCAATAACCATTAGTTATGTAAATTGCAATACTAGATGTGTGTTTCTTGGCAACTGTCGTTGTTTTGAATTTAACAGTATCAAAACATTCAGGTTACATAGGAACACTGCGGATACTTCACTTATGAAGATGTCATAACCTTATATAGAAAGGCAAAAACATAAGTGTAAATTCGCTATTACATTGCAGAGAAAAAATTGACCATTTTTTACCAAGTGAGTACAGTTTTTGCATTTAATAATAAACTAAACTTTGTGTTGGTCTGTCTGTATTTTACAACAGATACTGCGAGATTCAAGTATACATTTGTATTTGACAAAAGCAAGCATACTGTTTAAATAGCCCATCAATATTTAAGTTAAATGGCTTTTGACAGCCAGTGAATAATTAACACATTTACATAAAGTTTCAGCCCTTGTGATGCATTTTGAGTCATAAAGCGTCTTCTGGGAATTAACTAACAGTTACGAAGGAATAATTTGTCAGTTCAAAATATTGAAACATTTATACAACGACTTTACTATGCACCATAAAACATGCCTTCAATTATTAAAAAAAACTCATTAAAAAACCTATTTAAAAAAATTGGTATTGGCTCGCAAACATATTTCAACGAGTTACCATGACAATAGTTCACATACAATGATTGTGTTTATCTTTTAGCTTAGCAACGACAGACTCAGGGGATAGAGAAAATACCAATGGTATAAATCACAGGAATTCGTGAAACATTTGATAATAAAACTTTAATATTTAAACATAAGCTAACAGTAAGTTTGTTTCCAATAAAATCAATCAATGGTTATCAAAGTAAATAAATAAATAAAACCACACCTTTGACGTGTCAATTGTGCCTTCGATAGCAAAATCTTTTAGAATTATAATTATACATAAAAAAGGTTAAAACAGATAAGATTGGCCATTGCAAAGACACTGGTATTTGTAACATGTCGCTTCAGTATGTTAATTAAAACTGTGCTGATTATGCAAAGATAATTTGAGCTTTCAAAAGAATTTTTTCTGCGCAGCTTTGAAAATAATAATGATAATAGTAATTAAAATTCAAACATAAGCATCTCCTTTTCACACTTGTTGTTTGCAATACAAGTCAGGTAAACTTTGTTGTCACAGAAAAAAAGTGTCAGTCACAAAAGTCAGTGTTGGTTCACTGGTAATAAAATTAAAAAAAGAAAAAGTGTTAATAATTTAATAAGCTATTTAAGGCATCGGGACGTAAACAGCATTTAAGAAAGATATTTTGTATTTTTATGTAATAGGCAGACTGGTAAAACATTGCCAGTGCTATACCCTGCTGCGCTATCTGCTCTCAAAAAATATCGAATATAGCGGCATCGGGGATTGATTATTCAAATGTTGAAATCATACCCTTCAAAGTATAAAATGTATATAAAAACTAAATTTGTTTTACAATACATCAGATGTACGTGCATTTTGTTTACCAGCACGAAAACAAGATCTCCTGCATTATTGAAGTTTTAATACAAACGTACTTAAGAGGCAGAAAAGCAATGTCCGGATGATTACCACTGTACAAAAAACAACAAAAAGCATATTCAGCTGTCATATTCAAAGCAGAAAAATAATCGAAATCACAAACCCATTTATAACCATAGCAGCACAAGCAACAAATGAAGCAGAACCAACGCCGATGGAACTAGCATCATTACAAAGGTGTACAATCGATATTTATGCAATGTTTGTCATTAGTTATGTAAATTGCAGATACAACGTGTTTGTTACCTGGTTACTACTGCTGTTTAGACGCCAGTTATAGCAAAACAATCAGGTTACTAAGGCTATGTATACGATCAGCTCTATGTTCACACGCAAATAACGTGGCCTTAAACAATGAGTCAAATAAAAAAGAAAGGTCTTTGTTTCGTAATTAAAACACAAAGGTTAATCTTGCACAGATCCAGCGTTTATTTAGTAGATTGCACTTAATGCTGTACTTAGAATACTAACAGAATTAGTTGTTTATTTTTGTTTCTAACAAATTTTGATTATAGACATAAGGTTCTCGTTGCAAATTTGAACAAAGCCGTAACTTTGCCTTCGATATTTCAAAGTGGACAGGCAAATAGTGCGGATAACCAGAGACATAGATAACAGAGATTTCCTCGCTGGTTAAGGTCTCATGCGTGCCTGCGAAGACATGTCTTGTAGCAAGTATAACTTGATAACTAGTAGCCAAATTGAAACAAAGTATACATTTTCTGAAAGCCTAGTCATTTGTCAATTGCTGCAGGTAACATAATTTTATTCCTGGTAAAAATAAATGATGCATCATGTTTTAAGGAGAACTGCAACTTAATCATTTTTTACAAAACTATAAAGATGGTGAAAAACTGGGATAGTGGGTATATTCTGCCAAGTTATATTAAATTAAAGGGCTAGAAAGTTGCCAGTATTTTAACTTGCAGCTATAGACGACTGTTTAAGCTTTCAAATGATGTATACTTTAAAAGGGTCGAACAAATAGCCACTGAGTTTTAGTTGCTACAAAATGCCTATTTTTTTCACTTTTTGAGAGGCATGTGTGCTATTTCAATGGAGTAATTAGGAGCTGCCTATCTCTGTTATCTATGTCTCTGGGATAACGTTTGCATCAAACAGCACGGAACAGAACAGAACAGGAAACATTCTTTACAAATGTGTTATACATAAAAGGCACATCAAAAGCACATCAAAAGCTTTGGGTTACATCATTTTTTTTGAAAACTTGAATACTTTTTTATGTGATATGCTTGAAAATTCATTAATTTTGAATAAATCTTTAGAAAAAAATTATATATTGCATGAATTGTATATATTTATACAATTTATACAACATATATACAATTTTTCTAAAGATTCATTTTCCAAAAATCTTTCCGATTTCCATGGACAATACAGTCAAGGTAAATTCAATTCGACTGCGTATTTCTTAAACAATTATTATTTTTTACTATTATCACGTATTTGTTGGACATTTGAGGCAGTTTTAATATGATTCATATCAAAGGCAAAAAGTTGTAACAGTGATGAAAAAGAAATACGACTTTTTAATAAGGCCATTACCTTTTGTTGTTTTAAGATGTTCGTTTTAAAATAAACGTTTTTTTTTTCTTAAATCTGCTCTGACATATAACAAAAAACAAACACCCTTTAAAGTCGTTATACCTTTTAGACAGGATTGGGGATATCCATAACCATGAAAAGGTTTCAAAATAACAGTTTAGTTTACGTGTCTTATTTACGAAGAAATTTTAACAGTCATGCGACACTTGAAATAACTATTTAAATGCACAAAATCTTTCAAAATCACATTGCATTACTCAGAGGTAACTGTGGCAACTAAATCTTATGTTACAAACAGATCTGGTAATAAACGAAACATTTCAAATCGAAGTATTCATTTAAAAATTGTTTTGCGATTTTATCGTCTTAAATAAACCAACTAGAAGACAACCGCTTTGCAAAATAAAATACCCATCTACCCGGATTTTAACGTTGCAAAATACTACGGTATAAAATCATAATTGATATTGAAGAATTTAGGTGTGTGTCGGCATTTCAACCATGTCGGAAATGAATTTTGTCATAGGGGAGAACGACAGCAAGAAAAAGAACAAAAGACTTTTTTTTCTTTCTAAGAAAACGTACGATACTTTTAGCAATGAAATTAGCGTCTAAGTAATCAAGACAATCAAGATATGTAAAAAAAAGTTGTAGTACCATCTGTCACAAGCCAAAATGTAAGTGATCAAATGTTTTTTTTGTATCAACACATTTAATAAATAGGCGAGTTATATATCCGCACGAGGACCCCTGAGTGTAGTATAACTGCATTATACTGCAATGTTATAAAGAATCGCAAAGTTGAGGGATTTCGCGCCGTGAAATAACTTAGAAAAACAGCAGTTACTAATATGACATGACATGACTCGAAATATACAGAGTCGAAATATACACGGTGAATTCGAAATATACAAAGTCGAAATATACACAGTCGAATATATATTCACGGTGAATTTGAAATATTCACAGTCGAAATATACACGGTGAATTCGAAATATTACAGCTGAAATATACACATCTTCGACGAGTAAGACTTTTTTATTAGGCAATTACCTTTTGTTGATTTAAGATGTTCGTTTGAAAACAAACACTCTTTTCTGTTAAATCTGCTCTGACACATAACAAAAAACAACACCCTTTAAAGCCGGTTTACCTTTTAGACTGGATTGGAGATAACCATAACCATGAAAAGGTTGCGAAAATAACAGTTTAGTTTACGCGTCTAATTGACGAAGAGATTTTAACAGTCACGCGACACTTAAATGATGAAAGAACTATTTAAATCCACAAAAGCTTTCAACATCACATTACTCAGTGGTAACTGTGGCAACTAAATAACCAAATCTTATGTTACAAACAGATCTGGTAATAAACAGGCGAAATATACAAGGTTATTTCGAAATATTACAGGCGAAATATACACGGTGAATTCGAAATTTTCTCAGTCGAATATACATTCACGGTGAATTCGAAATATTCACTGTCGATTATACATTCAAGTTGAATTCGAAATATTCACTGTCGATTATACATTCACGGTGAATTCGAAATATTCACAGTCTAAATATACACGTTGAATTCGAAATAATACAGCCGAAATATACACATCTTCGACGAGTAAGACTTTTTTATTAGGCAATTACCTTTCGTTGATTTAAGATGTTCGTTTGAAAATAAACGCTCTTTTCTGTTAAATCTGCACTGACACATAACAGAAACATACACCCTTTAAAGTCGGTTTACCTTTAAGACTGGATTGGAGATAACCATAACCATGAAAAGGTTGCGAAAATAACAGTTTAGTTTATTGTCTATGAGATGAAGAGATTTTAACAGTCATGCGAAACTCAGAATGATAAAAGAACAATTTAAATGCACAAAAGCTTTCAAAATCACATTACTCAGTGGTAACTGTGGCAACAAAATAACTAAATCTTATGTTACAAACAGATCTGGTAATAAACAGGCGAAATATACAAAGTGAATTCGTAAAATTACAGGCGAAATATAAACGGTGAATTCGAAATATTCACAGTCGAATATACATTCACGGTGAATTAAAAATATTCACAGTCGAAATATATGCACGGTCAATTCGAAATATTCACAGTCGAATATTTACACGGTGAATTCGAAATATTCACAGTCAAATATACATTCACGCAGAATTCGAAATATTCACAGTCGAATATTTACACGGTGAATTCGAAATATTTACAGTCGAAATATACACAGTCGAATAAACATTCACGATGAATTCGAAATATTCAAGTCGATTATACATTCACGGTGAATTCGAAATATTCACAGTCTAAATATACACCGTGAGTTTGAAATAATACAGTCGAAATATACACAGTCGAATATACATTCATGGTGAATTCGAAATATACACAGTCGAATATACACGATGAATTCGAAATATAATAGTCGAAATATACACAGTCGAAATATACGCGATGAATTCAAAATACACATGGTCGAAATATACACAGTCGAATAAACATTCACAGTCAATTCGAAATATACACAGTCGAAAAATTAAACAAAGCAATCTGTTGTTCATTTAAGTATATATATTTAGTGTAGAGAATATTTACCATAATGGATAACTTTAAACTTAACATCGTTAAAAACATATAAAACGCAAAAACAATTTAACTCCACCACCACCATGGAATGAGCAGAAGCAGAGGCAGGATTTTGAATATCAAGAAAGGCTTATCTAGTACACCAAGATCAACAAAGTCGGTATTTTGCCTATGGTGTAGTTGAAACAAGAAGCCTCTTTGAAACATCTAATAAGCTGGTGATTTATGTCAGGGTATTTTCTTACATATCTTTTCAAATTCTTTCAAAACTTAAATTATGGCGGACAATATTCATGCCAGTTCGTGCCCGATGCATCTTGCATTCGTTTTATCTTTTAAACAATTGTCCTCTCTTAGTTTTTGGCAGCCATAGCAAAATGCAATTAACATGCATACAAATGAGACAAATACATTATCCCATTTTTTTCAAATTTAAATTTTTTTTTTATTTTTTTATAATTTGGCAACGGTTCTTTTGTCAATGTTTCCGTCTCCCTGAAGCATGTTGCAAAACATGAACTTGAATCACTTTAGAATGAAAGTCTATGAAAGAAAACCCGGAATACTATAGACTTCAGTACATTTTATTCTCGGCCATAGTGTAGGGAATGCCAGCAAGCCATGGAATACGAGTTAGTGAATAAATGTAAACGTTAATTTGGCTGAAGTTCATTTATTAGACTTTTGAATAAGTGCATTTCAGCGTGTGACAAAATATTTGATAAAAACATATAAAACATTAATGCTCTTTAACCACCCTCTGGTTTAATGACTAAGACGGGTCTCCAATTGTCTCTTAGTGTGATAGACAGAACTTAATCAACGCATCAAGATAGTATCCCCAAACTAAATATTAAAAAAAGCGATATCCGAGGGAATATACGCCGTGGGAATTGACGCCCTTGAAGTTGAGATTTGATGAAAAATTGACAATGACGGAGCGCAGAATAAATGCCGACGACATTAGTTTATATTGAATTTTACCCATAACTAAAGTTTGCCTGGCACAACGGGTCGATAAACACAAAAAATCTACGCCACAGCCTGGCACAACAGGTCGATAAACAAGATAAATCGACGCCACTGGCTGGCACAACGGGTCGTTAAACACGAGAAATCGCGGCACTGCATTGCACAACGGGTCGATAAACACGAGAAATCTACGCTCCTGCCTGGCACAACGGGTCGATAAACACGAGTAATCCACACCACTGTCAGGCACAACGGGTCGAAAAACACGAGAAATCTACGCCAATGCCTGCCACAACGGGTCGATAAACACGAGAAATTATCGCCACTGCCTGGCACAACAGGTCGATAAACACGAGAAATCGACGCCACTGCCTGGCACAACAGGTCGATAAAGACGAGAAATCTACCTCACTGCCTGGCACAACGGGTTAATAAACACGAGAAATCTACGCCACTGCCTAGCACAACAGGTCGATAAAAACGATATATCTACGCCACTTCATCGCACAACAGGTCAATAAACACGATGAATCGACGCCACTGCCTGGCACAACAGGTCGATAAAAACGAGAAATCTACGCAACTGCCTCGCACAGCAGGTCGATGAATACGAGATATCTACGCCACTGCCTCGCACAACAGGTCGATAAACACGATAAATCTACGCCACTTTGAGGCACAATGGGTCGATAAACACGAGAAATCTACGGCACTGCTTCGCACAACATGTCCATAAAAACAAGAAATCTACACCACTACCTGTCACAACAGGTTGATAAAAACAAGAAATCTACGTTTCTGCCTTGCATACATGTCGATAAAAAGGAGATATGTACCCTACAGGTCGATTTACACAAGAAGCCTACGATACCGCCTGGCACAGCAGGTCGATAAACACGCGAGAAATCTACGACACTGCCTGGCATAACAGGTCGATAAACAATAGAAATCTACGCCACTGCCTGGCATAACAGGTCGATAAACACGAGATATCTACGACATTGCTTGGCATAACAGGTCGATAAATACGAGAAATCTACGTCACTGCCTCACACAACAGGTCGATAAACACGAGAAATCTATGCCACTGCCTGACATAACAGGTCGATAAACACGAGAAATCTACGCCATTGCCTGGCATAACAGGTCGATAAACACGAGAAACAACGTCACTGCCTTGCACAACAGATCGATAAACACTAAAAAAACGACACTGCCTGGCACAACAGGTCAATAAACATGATAAATCTACGCCACTGCCTTGCACGAAAGGTCGATAAACAACAGAAATCTACGCCACTGCCTTGCACAATAGGTCGATAAACACGAGAAATCTACGCCACTGCCTTGCACAACGGGTCGATAAACACGAGAAATCTACGCCACTGCCTTGCACAATAGATCGATAAACACCAGAAATCTACGTCACTGCCTCGCACAACAGGTCGATAAATTCAAGAAAACTACGCTGTTTGCTGAAACAACTAGTCGATACACACGAGAAAATTACGTTACTGCTTGGCACAGCAGACCACAAAATGTCCGTGGTTATGGTATTAGAATACTAATTAACATTTTGTCAGTCCTAATTGAACTGAGCTTTTCTAAAGAAATATGCTATCCTAAGACAAAATATAGACCATATTAGACACTTTCACCGTGTGAGTCCAAGAAATGACTAATATTCACTTCAAACCTCACCTGTCTCAATGGGTTTGTAAGGTAAAGAGAAACACAATGTTTGTTTTTGTTTTTGTTCTAAGAAAACATGACATGGCTAGATTGTAAAAACTCTTGTAGGTAGCACGTGAAGAAATGAAGATTTGTTTCTTGATAACTAAAAAGCTTCAGAGATGCAAATCAAAACTAGACGAAAATTCACAAAAAAATGATATATAACAACAGCAGCAGCAGCAGCAGTAACAACAACAACAACAACAAAAGCAAAGCAGAATAAAGGAATAAAATAATTAAATAGTACCAAACGCACTATTCATCTCCTTGATTATCTTTTACAATTATTCATCTCTTTCTTAAGAACACGTTGTCGAGCTCAGTGATTTAGAACAGTGCATAACAAAATCAAATCAATGACTGTCTGAAGAGACAGCAGGAAAACCCCTAATTATGTCCCTGTTAGATGAAATTAATAGCATTTTAAGTTTCTGATCACATCTTGAAAGCCTGGATTTTTTTTTCGTAGTGATTCACTTTGTGGATCAATTGTCGACAGCTTGTTGACAAACCTGCGCGAAATATCTATACCCAGGTAACGTATGACGCTCTGGTCACGTGATAAGAAGAAAAGGTTGCAGCATTTATGTAAAGAGACGCAGACAGTCTGGGCGTTCATTTCGTTTGGATCTAAACTCAGCAGCATAATGGCGGTGAGTTATGAATTATTTTGATATTTGAAAAAGAAAACAAACAAACATTTTTCAGTGAGTTTATAACTCAATGCAATTTGTAAATTTTAAGATAATATTTGACTGGATAATTTCTCAACAATATATGCTCCTTTTATTACGAAATAGGCCTAATTCATCTAACAGAGTCTATAAAATCTATTATTTTTTATATAAAGTTGCAAAGGTGGACAATATCTGTATTGACTACAAGAAATACTTGCTTTATGTCTTTTTTGTGAAAAAAATTTTACTTCGGATGATAACTTCACATAAACGTGATTCCTGAAATTCACTTTTATATTTCAAGCGTTTGACAGGAACAAATTATTACAAAATGTTTGTCATACAAAGAGATAAGACAACTTGTTCTCCGTGCAGAATAGTGCAGAATAGAACATAACAGAACAAAGGAGAAAATAAGAAAACAGAAACTGTGAAGCAAATATTTTCAGGAGGTTTCAAAAGTATTTAATTTCAGCCCGACATTTCAGGGTTCTTTTTCGCATTCTTTCAACATGAAACATTTACATGTTCAACTAAGTTTGTTAAACGCCAATTTTAACGACAATTTGTATTCACGACGAATAAACATTACGTAAAATGTCGTACGGAATTTGAATACGTTTGACACGCCCCAGCGAGTAATTTGAAACTTTACTCCCTATCTGAACGCCATCTGTGTTTTGTATAAAACAATCTGTGAATTTAGCTGGATAAACTTTGAAATATTTGTGATAAAAAGATACAAAAGTCTACAACGACGTTAAGAAATATTAATGTTTTAAAATTATTTTCTTAATTTTTGGTTTATTCAAAACTTTTTTCCTGTTCCCTGATCCGCGTTAAATAGAATTTCAAAACAACTGCTTTTTACATGTTCAGCTTGGTCTGCCGAAATAAAATTCTAACCAAAAGTTTTAAAAAATTATTTCGTCAGATTAAATTGAACATACGAAAAGCAGTTGTTCTGAAATTCTAACCGTAGGTTTAAAAAGAGAACGGATTGGATAAGTGGTCCAGTGGTAACGCGCTGGACTAGTAACCAAGGGGTCGCGAGATCGATCCACCGCTCTGGAAAGGGATTCGTTCTGTTTCTTGCACTATCCCCCGCAACATAAAATAACTAATCTCTGCAGAGGGCGTCTATCATATAAGCAACCGGTACCGACGAAAGATAAGCTTAGATTGATAGACAGACAGAAATTATGCACAAAGTTTACAATTCATTGGTGCTGGATTGCTCAGAGGTAAATAGTCAGAACTGACACACGGTACGGTTCAATATCACTAGAGGTCCGACTCCCAGCGATACACCAGGTATTTCGTGTTGCAAAAGCACCTGTTGGCTCACGTGCTGCAACTGCACGTGCCAAATTCATCCAACCGAGGAGTGACATTAATGAAAATAACTGTCATCCTCCCGTCCAATAGTAGTTCAAAAATAATCAAGTAGGTCGACATGAGCTAATATTCTATCAGTTTTACATTTCTTTGCGTCACCTAAATGCCGTGAGATTCAATTTTGCACAAAAAACGCTAAACAAACATGTTGCCTTATTACTTACATTTTATCTGAATATGAAGATGCAGTCATGTGCAATGAAAACGCATAGCAACAAAATAATCAGTAACCAAGGCTTGTGAAGAGCCATCATAAATAATCACAGCACATTTATGGACAATTATACCAACAGGTATTTCCCATCACCTTGTTTGACTTTGCAATGTTGACGGAATTTATCCAGGGATGCTAGCTCTTTTCACATATTAACATTATCATGCGCCAATAGAAACATGCATTGCAAACGGTTAATGAAACTGTTGTTATCGATTTATACGCAAGCGAGATGATGGCATATTTTTTTTCGTTCAGCTATATTGATGTAGCTGGATCCTTGTCACAGATGTTTATGAACGGCCACAATAACAAAAACATTAAAGACAAAATTAATCCTTCAACAAAACCAGCGGAAACATAAACTTAAAAAAAAACTTATTTAACTTAAGAACATCATCATTATCTTCATCATCTACAAAAAAAAAACAACAACAACATAAAGATTGAAGCATGGCAAACACTGCCGATACTTTTGTTTCACTGTTCATATTTTGATACACCTCATTCTATCTCCGTTTATGTAAGGATGGTGATGACATTAGATTTGGTTGGGTGATGACATAAAACATGGGCGAGTGATGAAACATATAATGGTGTGTTAAATTACGGGTTTGTGACAACATAATAAACGGGGCTGATGACATAATATACGGGTGCCTGATTACATATTTTTCTCCTGATTAAATCTGCTTTCTTGTCGATTGTATAACATTCTCACGCTCGATAAATTTTATATTCGTTGCAACCGCATTGAATGGCGCAAAAGTGTCATAAAATTTAGGAAATTTGATTATTGTGCAAGACAGTTAAAATGTAAAGGAAGTTGAAAGATCGGTTGAGCGATTATTATAAAACCTTCTAGCCTAATTTATTAGGCTTAAAGTGTTGAACCCATATATTGATCTGATATGTTTTAGTTGTTCAAGCCTAATTTTAAACTGCATATAACCGAGCGGATATCGTTCGACAAGGTTTTAACCTGTCCTGGTAATCTATTAACCTAGAACACCGAGTATTCCGATTGCCAAATTTTGAATAAAATGGTGGATTAATCAGGTACGAAATAAGTGTTTCAGTTCTATACTTTCTTGAATTGCAGGATCAGGTATGAATTTAGTTATAATATCTTATCATATTTTTATCATTTTGCCTTAAACTCTGTGAACTGTTGGACAAACGAACCAAAAAAAGTGCCCAAACGCCTACGATTGGGCGAGTCCGCTTAGCCAGATCAAAGTGAGACGTAGAAGGTGTACAACTATAAAATATCAGCCTCTAAAATGGGTTAACCTTCGGAGACGAAATAGTGAGACTAAAAACCATCGTGAGATGCGGCATTTATACCGAGCAACACAAATAATGACTTTCAGAAGTTTGTTTTTACCTCTAGTTGTAAACAAGCTGTGTTTATCTTTTCGTTGAGGGAATTAATCGTTGAATAAAGCACTGAGGGATCAGCATTAAAGTGTTTATTTTAACTTTAAAACGACATTAAGCAGCTTAGAGAGCATAAACTTAACGTCCTTATAACATTTTAGGGCTTTTCAGCTCTATACTAGTTACGGACATGAGTTGTAATCCTGGGGTCGCAGGCTCGATACCCTGCTCCACCACACTACTAATTCTGTTAAGCTGAGACTGTGAACTGAGGCCCTATGTATTGCTGCTGTACAAGGAGCATGTTAAAGAACTTGCATTGTCGCTGTAATGTAATGTTTTCTCTATCTTCCACCTTTTCTATATTTTTCACCACCCCTCACAACATAAAAAATAACCTTTAAGAGAACATCAGTCAAAAATCATGGTCGAACCGTTCCGAAAAAAAAAGAAGAAACGTCTTAATGGGACATGTGCAGCAAATAAATCTGGTTCAAGTTCAATGGTCCCGCTTATAGATTTAGTAAAGTTAGTTTCTTATAGGAAGTAGTGTCCAAACCATTGAAGAAATTGACGTCTTCGAAATTAGGGACATGCCTTTTAATTTACAGCACCTCTACCAAAAGGCATTAAATTAAACACATTTTAACTTTAAAAGAAAAATATATTCTTGTTTACCAAATAAATCTACAAAGAAAGAGTCTGTCTGTATATCTGATTTTACGCGACACAGTTTGCACGCCTGCTTTTCATCTGAAAACATTGGGTCGATAGTGGTATAGAAAACAGATGTTGCTTCGTTAACTCATATTTCAAGTTGCGTAAATGATGACCCATAACAAAGACCATATTGTCGTAAATACCTTATAACTATCGGTATCACACGACACTTTCTGTAACGACAGAACTCCATTAAGACTTGTAACTTCATTTTTTAAACAAAAATGTGTCGTAAGATATTTTTGCTTCGCTTTTTAATGGCAAAAACTCAATGAAAGAGAAAACAAATAATGCATTGCAGACGTAACTTGACTTTCTTTCATATGCGCATTTGTGTGATATTGATTTTTTGACATATTCTTTCACGGCTTGTTTGATAATTATTTTTTTCGGTTGCTGCTAGCGGCAAGTACTTGTGAGCAACAAATACAGGCCCCAATAAATAAGTAAATTAGTAAGCATTACAGCTCAATGACACTTGTACCAATACTTGTTTGAACATAAAGATTGCATTTTCTTATTAGCCCTGCAGAATTTTGTGAGATTCCTATAGTATACACAATAATTATGTCAGTTAATTTGTTCGTCTGTTCGTATGTCATTCAACATTTTCATTTTAAAATTTTAACAATATTTAATTTATTTCAAAAATACATGCACTGCCTTGTTAAACCGCATAGCGGGCACAACGCATAGACGAGAAATTTTTCGGTCGCTTCGAGCGGTTGTATTGTATTTTTGTCGTATAATGCACTAGTCAATGTAAATTCAGTCCCTATCCCGTGTGGTCCCAGTGAAATGACCTATGTGTTCATCATTTCCGATGTCCCCGTGGTGTCAGTATCGGGTGTTTTTTTTCACACAAAAAACAAAAAAAAAAAAAAAAAAAAACGAACGGCACCTGCACTGATGCAGGCGAATCGGGCGCTGTACGGTCCTAGGCCGACTTCATATTTTTTGTTGAATAATCTGGCGGTGGCATTTGACTTAGAGAAGCAGAACTTACATTTCAATTACGTAATCCGAACGGTGCCGGCCAGGAGGAACAGTTCGATAATTCGTGCACATGTCATCGAACTGCAACGGTATACGTCGGGAGAAATGCAGACGTATTGATTAATTCGAATCTGTACATGTTCCTATTGTAACAGTCCATACGGTCATAGATGTTATCATTTGTTCCTTTTATGCGGCGACAGGTGCCTTTTTACTACGCGGTGTAACACTGCCTATATAATCCTTTTAGACCCTATCTCAGAACTTTGTAGTGATTTTTGATAATTTGTGCTCATTAAACTTTTTTTGTTAACATTTTTTGACTTTCTTAATCCTGAATTGACCCTTGTTAAAGTGTTAAAGTAGACAACAACATGCATGCCAAATTGTGGGCGTGGCAAAGTTTCAGTATGCTATGATAAAAAACTCGCTTGCCTGATTTTAAATTGTGATATGAAAGTGAGTACGATTCAGGCAATATTGAAAAAAAATGATTTGGTTTGAAATACTATTGTGGTGCAAGTATTGTAAACATATGAAAATTAAAAATTCGTTTTACAAATATGTTACAGGGCACTTTGGTGTTGAAATTGCCAGCGCAAAAATGCGTCACCACCAAAGGGCATTTAACGCTAAGTCTGTACTACACGTAAGTGTGTACGTCTACACCAAAATATGTCAACATCAATGTGTGTTCCGACAGTGTCTTCAGAACTGTCATTGTCTTTTAACAACTGATTTGTTACCGTGGCCTTTGTGTTTTATTGAAACTGTCATTCTGTGGTATATAAAGCTATTGATCTGGCTAGAGACTGCATTTAGTATTGATTAAACAAAGACAGGTAACATCCAGGTTTTCTCTCACAAGTTCGTTAAGAAAATGACACAAAAGTGACATGACAGAGAAATTAAGCCGATTTTCTTCTGCTGAATATGGTTTGGTTCAATAAAATAAAGATACCACTATATATAGATAGAAAAAGACCCAGTTTTACTAACAAAGATAAATAATACAACAATAACAGGCTTTCGATATATGTTACAACCTTCTCTGCAGCCTAGTGGTTGAGCCGTCCGCATACGAGGCAAGGGGTCGAAGATAAGAGTATCGTCAGGGACTTGCTCTGACAAGGTCGGTTGGCGAGCTAGTTAATGACGGTAACCAATTGCTTGCCCGTCTGGCAATCGGCACTATGTACAAGGAGTTATGGGGTAAAAATATACCAACAGAATTGTCTCACAGGCCCAGCAGGCTGGCTTTGACAGTACGGGTACTAGTAATAATCAAGCTTACTTGACTTTTTAGTTTTTATAGTCGTTACAAATGTAACGTTAGAACATTTCTAGTATTCTAGGAGCTTAATAAAACCTA